>CM057459.1:730340000-732740000 GCA_016271365.2 Neoceratodus forsteri
CCCCCTTGGACCCGCCCCACCCCAACCGCATCGTGCGTGCGTTGGGGTTATCGGTCGAACTCTCACCCATTCTCCTATGCCTCTGCTTCTTCACACATGTGATGGGGTGAGAGTTGGTTCAGCAACCCCAACGCGCACTCCAGATGCGGTGTTGGGGGTAGGGATCCAAGGGGCTTTCAACCCTTGCACTGAATTTTCTCGTTTTTGCTGAAGGTGGAACAACCCTAACTAATGCATTAAATGGAGTTTTTGCTTCTACATAGATAGAGATGTGTGTGTGTGTGTGTGTGTGTGTGTGTGTGTGTGTGTGTGTGTGAGTGTGTGTGTATAGATAGAGATAGATATATAGATAAAGATCAATATATAAGTAGATATAGATAGATACAGATAAAGAGAGAGAAATATATAGAGATATGTGTGTGTGTGTGTGTGTATATATATATATATATATATATATATATATATATATATATATATACTGTGTGTGTATGTGTGTATGTGTGTATATATATATATATATAGATAGATATGAGAGAGATGGATAGAAATATATATATATCTATATCTATATCATATATATATATATATATATATATATATATATATATAGATATAGGTATATATATATATATGTGTGTGTGTATATGTATGTATGTATGTATTGGGACTTCCGGTTCCGGTATGCCCTAGAGAACCTCTCGAAGGAATAGCTACTGCCTAATAAACTCCAAAACAGAGCAATCTTCGTAATAATAGTGCTTCAGAACAACCTATTACATATCTAAGATTGCCCAGAGTCATTATTTGGCTATGGCTAAGTCCTCCAGAAATCGATTCCTACCGATTGCAGACCAAGCAGAGAAAACGAGATGCTCTCAGACGACTGTGAGACCCATACTCCTCGCATGGCTCGACAGAAAGCGCCAACACCAACAACAACAAAGAATCAAGCAGTCCAGGAAGCCACCGGAGGCCTTTGCCTCTACGGAGGTGATACTTCAAGCCATCTTAGACTTCCGTGAAGAGGTCCGTGACTCTTTGAAAGACCTAAGGAGTGACCTGGTTAATCTGGAGGCCTGTCTGACAGAGGCTGACACACAGATAACGGCTAACGCTTCACGCCTAGATACCTTGGAGACTACAATCAAAACAATCCTATCAGAGCAAATCACACAATCTCAGCGGCAAGAAGATGCAGAAAACCGGAGTCGGAGACAAAATATTAGGGTATTTGGTATCCCGAGGGAGGAGGCTCTGATCCCAGAGTTTTTGCTGACTACTTCTCCGCAGACGGCCCTAACTCTGACCCGAGATCCAGCTCGACATTGAGAGGGCCCATCGCGCTTGGGGCCCAAAGCCCACCCGCCCAGCGCTAGGCCCCATCATTCCTCATCAGATTTCAAGCTTACCAGGTTAAGTAAATGCTACTAATCAAAGCCTGGAAAAAGGGGAAAATATTATGGGGCCAAACAGCATTCTGATGAATGACTATGCCCCCTTGACGCAGCGGCAAAGAAGAGACTACGCCCTATATTTCCGCACCTCAGGGCCCAACAAATCAAATTTAAAACTCCTTACCCGGCTAAGTTATTGGTGCATCTACCCTCAGTAACCCAGATCTACACCTCGGCATCCGAAGCTTCTAGCGATCTCCAGACGCGAGGTATCATCCCAGAGCAAACACAATGCAGCGTTCCCGGAGATCACAGCTTCAAAACAAACAGCAGAGCACACAGAACCTGATACGATCCAGACCTTGCTCCAGAGACTCAACAATTTAGAAGTGTTGTAACAACATGAAGAGTCTTTCGAGTGCATACAAACATATCCTTTTGTCTGCTGCTGAACTTGCCAGTTTTTTAATCTCCCATTTTTGAAAGGGACTGAATATCGGATCCTACCAGTATTCCCGGTTCCTGGTGGCATGGGGGGGGGGCTCTTCACCTTTGGGGTCTTTCTCCCACTGGCCATGAAAAGGGTAGGCCTTTCCCCCTCCTGGTCGTTGCCTTGGTGTGTCCGGAGCTATCTATTTCCTTTGGTCTGCCGATACCCTGGGGGTGGTTAACTTTAGAAGCTGGGGGGATTTTTTCCTTTAGCTGCTTCAGGTTTTGGCTTCACGCGAGTTTTGCCCGGTTGCTCCCTTGGGTGCCCTCCGGCTACCCTCCCCTTGCCCCTTCTCGGCCTCCTCTCCTCCTTTACCTCACCTCTACTGGGTGGACCTACTGGCTGATTCGCCCAGTGTCTAAGGTTTCCACCTAGTGGCTCGCAATCTGTGTCCTGAGAGGTCTAGCTGATCCCTTCCTGGGGGGGGGGACCGAGGTAGTGAGGTGGGAGGTGAGCAGCCCTAGCAGGGTGCTTTACCATCGGGTCGCGGGTCTCTACCAGGAGCTTATACCAGCTCCTTACACTGCCTCTGTCCCGGTGAATTCTGTTGAGTGGAGTGGTCGGGGAGACCCTACAGCTTACTAGGAAGATAACTACCCGCCCAGTCGTTGGCTCTTCTGACAGTTTTTCTTTTCCGGTCTCCCATCTCGCACGCACTGGAGTGATGTGCTGACCAGACTTTGAGGGTTCCCCGGGTTTTCTTTCTTTCAGCTGGAACTCTCGCCGTCTTTGGCTGCCCCCTGTCGTCCTGAGGGCTGTAAATCGGGGCTGTCGCACTGATATCCTTTTTCGGATCAATGATGTTTACCCTTAGCGGAGGGGGGTGGAATAGGGGCTACTCCATTGGCCTAGGAGGATGGGGGATTCCATGGTGAGCGGAGGAGAGAGGATAAATATTTAGCATATTTAGCTTATGGGTCACAGTTTTGGGGGTATATTGGTTTCCATTCCCAACACATTGAATCCTCCTTGCTTTACCCTTAATGACAGTGCAGTATGATACTGCCTCAGATGACTTCCTTCTCCTGGGAAATGGAATTGCTTTTGGCAAGGCAAGACATCTTTTCCTGTCCCTAGGAACTTACTGGACCCCAAATCAACTTTGAGTTCCTTCGGACCCCCTCTTAAGAGTCTCAGATGAACCTTTTGGTGCCATATAAACGAGGTGGGGGAGGAAGGAGCAAACAGGGCTCCCTCCCCCACCCTTCTTTTTTTTTTCCCTCTCCTCTACGCTCCCAACCACTTCCTAGTTGGCGGGGTATACAACCCACGATGGTGTAAACCGACTTGTCTCTCCCCCTCTAGTACCCTACTTGATACCCCCTGAATATAACATCTTCACTTAGACATACCTACCAGATAGAGGCAGTGAGCTATTCAGCAATTTTGGTAATCACCTTCTCTTTAAGTGGATGCTGAACCACCTTAGGAGTAGTCTAGATACTGCTCCATTAGGGGCTCAGTTCCTGTGCCCGGTACTTTTACCGGGCTCGGGTCAAGAACCCCTTCTCCACTAGGGCCCTTTCAGGCCACAGTTGTGGAGACTTCCCAAGTAGCTCTAGATGAGCTGCTTCTACGTTGAAGTCTTTTTGTATATAAGTTTATCTCCAGTTCACACCTTGCAATGTCATTACAACAAAGTACAAGAGATCACTATGGAGATCAACAGTTTGGTTAACCCTGTTTTGTATATAGTTCTGTTAATTGTTACATATTGGCCCCCACAGAGTGGGCAAAAGGGGTTTGAAATCGATAAAAAAAACTACACTACGGACTGCTTTTTTTCTTGTATTTTAGTTTATTGATGCAGGATTGTAAGAAGTCTTCAAATGTTTGGGTGAAGCCGGGGTCCTATTTTCCTGGGGGGTCGGAGTGGTCCGGGTTCCCTCTTCTTTCTTCTTCCTGGAAAGAAAAGACACAAGTAATTAATCATAATACCCTCCTCGATAGGTATGCCCACGCTGAACTCAGTAAAAGTCTTTTCCCATAATATAAATGGGATTCGCAACCCTATTAAGCAGGCCAGGTTAATGCAATGCCTATCTAAACAAACCTCAGACCTTATCTTCCTACAAGAAACTCACCTTTCAGAAGCAGAACATTTAAAATTGCAATGAGGGAAGATATAAAGTGGTGGCCTCTCTACCCTAGGGGTAGGCGGAGAGGAACGCCATCTTGATTCCTTATAATACCCAATTGGACATTCAACATACACATGTTGACCCTGGGGACGCTTGTGTTATTCTTCAAGCTGTTCTATTTGGTACTCGGGTTACGTCCGCCAATGTGTATTTCCCTCCTGGTTCGCCCCTCCAAGTTTATAAACGTTTCATCTCTGTCCTCCTCTCCAATTTGAAGGGACAGCTGATTATGGGCGGGGATCTAAATTTAACATTAACCCCACACCTAGATTGCTCAAAACCCCTTGGACACAGGAACAGTAACACGGCTAGACACTTTAGGAAAACAATCGAACACCTGGGTCTGATGGACGTGTGGCGTGGAATTTTCCCTTCAGATCCTGGATATACTTATTATTCCGCTAGGTTCAATACCTACTCGAGATTGGACTATTTTCTGACTACCTATGAACATTTGTCACGGATTCAAGACATCAGCATTGGCCCCAAATTTTTATCAGACCATCATCCCCTGTTAGTCTCTCTCGATATGGGTAGAGAAGGAAAGAGATCGTTGTGGAGGCTTAATCCTATTTTTCTATCAGATCAGACCCTTCTAGATTCCCTGTCGACTAAAATTCCAAGATTCTTTGCAGAAAATGCTGACCCCTCAATATCTCAGAGTATGCTCTGGGACGCCATGAAGGCGACAATTTGAGGTGAACTAATAGCATATGCTTCAAAAAAAAATAAAGATAGAGACCTTGAGTACCTTAGGTTAACTAATCAGCTTAAGAACTATCAGCTCCTCTACAGGGATGGAGACTCAGATCTCCAGAGCCTGATAAGAGATACAAAGGCGGACCTTCAGAAAATCGTTGACAATAAGATTCAGCAATCCCTTTATTACCTTCGACAGACCATTCATGAGGGGGGCCCTAGAAGTGTTAAAAATTTAACCCGTAGATTAAGACACAATAAAGCATCCTCTACCATTCTCCGTCTTAAGAATCCCATATCTGGTCAAACCCAGCACTCAATCTCCCATATCCATAAGACATTTATAGACTATTATACCAAACTTTATTCCCCTCCGACCCCAGTAAACCAGACAGATTCCGTACACATCCTAGCCCAAGCAAATCTCCCAACTCTCACTCCCAATCAAAGCAATTCCCTACTAACCCCGATTTCGGACCTTGAGATTGAAGAAGCCATTAAAAATATTAAGCCAGGAAAATGTCCGGGTCCGGATGGTTTTGTCCCAGAGTGGTCCAAGAAGTTTAAAAAAATCCAAACTCCAAGACTTCTGACGCTTTCAATGAAATATCCAGAGGAGAAACCCTCCCTCTTGGGAGTATGCCAACAATAGCCCCTATTTTAAAATCAATAAGGATCCTTCTGATCCTAAATCATACAGACCAATTTACATTTTAAATGTTGATTATAAAATGTATACAGCCATTTTATCATCCAGACTGGAAAATTAATCCCTGCTATAATACACCCCGACCAAACTGGCTTTGTTAAAAATCGTAACACAATGGATAACATACGTAGGGTCCTTCTCCTCCAAGAATTTGTCCGCACTAGACAGATCCCATCCGTCTTTATAAGCCTTGATGCTGAGAAGGCCTTCGATCGGGTCTCATGGGCCTTCTTATGGGAGACCCTCAAGACTTTTCACTTCCCATTGCAATTTATCTCAATCCTAGAAAACTTATATCATTCTCCAAAGGCTTATATCAGAGTTAATGGTTCCATTACCACTCCTTTCTACCTGTATCGAGGGACCAGACAGGGTTGTCCATTGTCCCCTTATCTTTTTGCTCTATCCATCGAGCCTTTGGCAGCTTGCCTTCGGAATACATTAGAGGTGGAAGGGATCCCTATAGGGCAAACTGAATATAAACTATGTTTATTTGCAGACGACATCATGTTAACATTGCTATCTCCCTCAAACTCGATCCGAGCAGCCTGGAAAATATTTGCCCAGTTTGAAAAACTAGCTGAATTTAAATTGAACATAAACAAAACAGAAATATTATCTTTAACTACTCCCTCCTCAGATCAGAAAAGTATTTCCATTTCAGTGGAGGACCACTAAAATAAGATACCTGGGGATCCATCTTACTCTTGACCCAGGAGTTATTGAGCTCTTACTATGAACCCTAACGATTCAAATACAGTCAGACCTAAACAAGTGGTCCACCTATTGTATTTTTCACACCAAAAGATTCTAATATCATGCATTAATATCCTTCCACATATACTGTACTTATTCCAGACCATTCCCTACTTCCCATCCAAATTTTACTTCACAGAACAAATGATTCAGGATTTCATCTGGGAAGGAAACGACCACGGATTAGTCTTTCCACTCTTAAATTATCCCCTAAACAGGGAGGGCTGGGACTCCCAGATCTCCTCCTATGCGCAAGCAGCATTTCTTCAACCCTAGTACTTTGGTTAACATCTTCCTATAATTCTCCTGGAAGTCCATAGAATTCCACCTTAACGACTTACACAATATCAATAAAATCTTGTTTTCCACAGACGGTAACTCCTTAACCCCCTCATCCCTCACCGATATTACTGCCCAAACGTATAGGCTATGGAAACAATCGAGAAAGGCAGGCCCTATTCAACAGATATTTGAGTTCTGTAAATTATTATCTCATGATGAAAGCTTTGTTCCAAAAGTATGGACCAGGCCTTTCTACAATGGCGAATACTGGGCCTTTCCCATATCTATCAGTTTCTCTCACCTGAAGGCATTACCTCATTTGATAAACTACAATCTCAATTTTCCCTAAGAACCTCGGACCTTTTCAGATACTTTCAAGTCCGGAACCATCTCCTTAGAAATAAAGTAATATCCCCCAAACTTCCTTCCCCAATCTCAAAACTTATGAAACTATTTATTGACGCCATTGAGGGGAGACTGGTGTAACCCCCCTGCAAATGGGGGTTCCCAAAAGACTTCCAGGAGCTTGCTTGAATGCTCCAAGCCTGAATGGTGTTTGGCATTTAAGCCATTTATCAGTGAGTGTTTTTAGAGCCTCTGGTACTGTCTCTTTAAGAGCTGTCTGCTTGCAGACATAATTAGTTTGTATGGGGACTGTGTGTTTCTTTGATTGAGTACCACTCGAGCTGCTGCCAATTCACTCCATTTTTGCAGTCACTAGGAGTGCAAAGGGAACCTATCTGAAGATGTAACTGTTTGCCAGAAATCATTTAGAGTAATAATGAAATTACAGTTTGTCTAACCTGCTTTTTGCAGTCAGAACTGTGTCTGCCTAGTTCCCCATTCTGGTTTTGAACTGCTGAACTGGACCAATCAGTGTGGGGTAAGCTAGCTCTAAAATGGTGCCTTGGACGTAATCAGAACTTGACTCATAATCTGAGCCAGCCACAAGAGGATTGTATGGGCAGTGACTCTGGGAGATGTAGTTTAGACTTCGCGCCTTTTGGACCAACAGGAGCAGTCTGTGAGTGACAGCCAATCCAGTCAAGAACTGGGAGGAACTCAAAGGAAGTGCCCGGTTTTGTCTGTTGGAGTTTCAGTTGAGCTCTGGCAGTGAAGAAGGAAGGAGCCCTGTGCTTTTCAGTGTGCAGTTTTAGTCGGAAACGTGTAAAGCCCAGAGTTCCGGTCTGCAGCTTGTGTAACTGCTTGTTAGGACTGAACTGCCCTGTGAAGAGAATCAAAGGATATCTGAAGAGTAGAAACCAGAGCTCACCCTGTAGAAGACTGGAGAAATTGCTGAATTGCACTCGGTCTGTCAGGAACTGAATCTGCTGTGTGTTCTCCCGGGTATTGTGCAGTAATTGCGATCGGGATAGAGAAGCAGCCTGCCTGGTATAGTACTTTCTGTTTACCATATAAATGTGTGAAGAGGCTTGTGTACCTCAAGTGAATCCTGCTGCCATTAAAGGACTTTTGCCTGTTACTGTTCACCATATAAATGTGTGAGGAGGCTTGGTTAGCTCAAGTGAATCCTGCTGCCATTAAAGGACTTTTGCCTGTTGCAGTTTGCCATATAAATGTGTGAGGAGTCTTGTGGAGCTCAAGAGTAGCCCTGCTGACATTGAAGGACCCTATCTTGTTTGGAGGTCGTGAGTACTAATTCAGGGTCGCCCCTGTTGAATTGCCACATTGAATCCAAATGGAATCACTGTACTGCTGACTGTTTAAACTAATTTTCTTTCTCTGTGGGAAGGGCCCTACCAGCTGCCACGGTTTGACTAGCCACTAGGGCTTGGGTACCCAGGGACAGTAACTGGTAGGGATAGGCTGTGCACAGAGCCATAGGTAGATGAGTAAAGTGATAAGCTAATTAACCTGATTTCCCCTGTCCTTGTTATATTCCCCTAAATAACCGAGCTGCTTGTTTCAGCAAAGTTATACTGTCTGAGGTATTTGTCTATGTTAAAGTATTGTACTGTGATTGTTGCACTGTATCTTATTTTACAGGAGGTCCCAGTGCCTGAACCAGCCCTGGGGGTAAGTGTATACTGTGAAGGTAATTCTGATATATTGTGTGGGCCACTAGTGGGAAGAAAGGGGTTGCAGTGTCCAGAGGGCTGTGACCAAGTAAGTTTAACTATTGCAAACCCTGACCTCTGGGTGGAGGCACCCGCCATTGATCCAGGCCCCTCAACCTGTTAGTGGCAAATCAGGCAGGGGTAGTAGCCCCTGGGATAGCGCCATCTAGGGGTTACACTAGGATCACATATAATTGGCCAGATTCACTCTGAACTGCAGGCTGGTCTCCCCAGTACTTCACTTTTAACGCTATCGGCTTGGAATAGAGACTTGCAGCTACAAACCTCTCAAGAACTATGGCTTAGAGCAGCATTGGTTGAAATAAAATCAATCTCATCCCCGTATTGAAGGGAGTTTGCCTGGAAGTGTCGCTCGAGATATTTTAGGGCCCCCTCAATCCTTATCAAGTACCTCCCAGACTCATATAGTAGGTGTTGGAGGGAGTGTGGATGTCCTCGGGCCTCCTTTCTCTACCCGACCACTTCCGGAAAAGAGATATACTCCGCTCATTTTTCGTGGCGGCGAAGAAAGCGATCACGAGACTTTGGATGAAAACACAGACTCCCACAATACATAATTGGAGACAAATAATGGTAGAAATGTATAAAGCCGAGACTTTTAATCTGGAGCTTCAGGGGAATTCTGTAATACAGGCTCGAAAATGGAATTTGTGGTCTCATTACGTTTTCTCCCAAAATCTAGATTTGGCTTTCTAATTCTATTAACTTTGCAAAGGGTTGGTAATTTATGGCATGCCCTGGCCCAAACCTACTTCTACATTAACTACGTCACCCTAGGCTTCACCCAGAATACAATCAAAATTGACTGAAAATTCCTCTGTATCTTACTAAACATTCTCTGACTACTTGTAAGCTGAACATAACCAATGCATCTTTTGCCTAAAAAAACATTGTCCTAAGTGTAGTATTATACAAAATCTTTTAAATAAAAACAAATTTTTTAAAAAATAAAAAAAGTATGTATTTTTCTGCATATTTATTTTGCTTATATCTAAAACACGTGGTTTTTATATACATTTCTTCTCTGTTCCCTCGGTGACATCATGATTTGGTCACTAATGAGGACAAGAACTGAGGAGTATCGGGACCATGCTGTCTTGGTCATGTGGTGCATTTATTTATTTATTTTATTGGAATTTCGGAAACAACCTTTGAGTAAGAATATTTTTTTTTTTTTTTTATACAAAGGGTCCACATCCGTTAAACAGTACTGATAGACATGATTGAAATATCAGTACATAATTAAATTCGCAGTATAAATACAGACATAATTGAATTACCAGTACAGGAAGTAACAAACTAGAAAACAGAAAACTAGAAGTAGAAAACAGCTAAGAATTTCTTATGAGTTTCATTAAGGGTTTGATACTAAGCGCTGTATGGCACAAGGAAGTATATGAGAGAGGAAAATGTATGATAGAGAGAGAGTGGTTAGTGAATGGAGTGTGGGGATAGAGCAGTCCAGGAGGAGCATTGTCACATTGCATTACAGCTGTGGAGCTGAGGAGCTGGGGATAGAGCATGTGAGAGTAGTGGGAAGGTGGGAGAAGGTGGAGAGGGAGGGAAGGAAGGGGAGGGAGAGACACACACACACACACACACACACACACACACACACACACACACACACACATAGACATGAGGCCAAGACAAACGAGAGAGCGCAACCACTAGCAGAATAAGAGCTACGGAGCATGAGGTGAAAGTGTGGGGAAGGGTGGCCTGTGTGAGGTGAGTCCATGAGTAGTTGCTGGTAGGCAGGGTTGGTGCAGGCTCTGGAGACCCGCTCTGAACAGCTTAGCACTCGGACATTCTTTTGCAGTAGAAACTGCTTAAATTCAGCTTTGAAGGTTGAAGGGTTAGCAGCATTTAAAGTGTTGGCTGGGATCTCATTAAACCACAGTGGGGCACGGTAGGAGAAGGATCTTTGTCTAAGAGCTGTCCTTTGGAAAGGGACACAGGACGGGTGTAGTTCTTTCTTACTGTACATGGAGTTGGTTAAGGTAATCAGGTCGGTGATACAGGGAGGAGTTGGCCTAGCATGGCTTTCCTACCTAGGAGGCACATCTGGTATGAGGTTCTATTCTTGAAGCTTAATATGTTTGTTTTCTCCACTGTTATAAGTGGAATGGCCCTGCATATTTTACAGGATGAGTTGGGGCGCGGTATCCAAAGGGAGTGAGAGGGAGTGCACTGTAGAGGCAGCACAGGGGCGGCACATTGCTCTGGGCTCAGGACCCTCGGAGGGGTGCTGCAGGGAACATTGCCATGGGATTGAAAAGGTTCCTTTTACCTATCCCAGACTGTTCCAGGTTATAAGGCCTTAAACTGGCCCAGAGCAGTGTGTCCCTTCCAGAGCATGCTGCCTCTCCAGCCTGTGTATTTCGGTCAGCCTTCCGAAGTCCCAGCTGATACCCTTCCAGCACCTCCAATTAATCGGAGCAGTGCTGGACACGGTCCAGAGCAAGGCCTTCCTTCCGCCTGACTGAGCGGAGACCTTAATCTCCCAAGCGGCGCTGGTGGCTTCATCTCGGTGGACCACGGCGTGTTCGGTCTTACAACTTTTGGGTCTGATGGCTGCCGCCATATCCACAGTCCCTTTGGCCAGACTGCATATGAGGGTTCTGACGGCGACAACTCGCAGATCTCGGGCTGCAGCGACCCATCTAAGGCCGACCTTGCTAGTTCCCCTAATATCACCAGACAGATAGATATTATCCTGCAAGAGCTTTGGGACTTCAGAAAAGAGACCTGATCTACCTTTGTTATTTTAAGAACGGATGTCTGGAAGATAGAGAGGAGGCTCGATACTTTAGAGAAGCAAGCAGCAAATACCAACTCCAGTGTGGCTAATGTGGAGCGCTCCATAGTTCAACTGCACCATGTGCTACAAAGCTTGCAGGAAAGGGCTGAAGATGGGGAGGCACGGAGCCGAAGAAACAATCTGAGGGTCTCTGGCTTCCCTGAATGCTGTGAGGGTAACAACCCAATACAATTTCAGCAGCAGTTTTTTAAATCTAAGCTGGACCTGCCTGACAGCTGCACTCTTGAAATGGACCGCGTTTGCCATGCGATGGGCCCCCAGACACCTGACTGCCCATGCTCGATCCTGGTGCGCTTTTTGCGCTTCCAAGAAAGAGATGATTCTACATAGGTCGTGGCAGCAGGGTGACTTAACTTTTCAGGATCACTGCATTTGTCGATTAATGATTACCCGTCCACGATTGCTGCTAGATGCAGAGCGTACGCCCCTATCCTGAGGAAATTAAGAGGCCAAAATAAAATTCAGAACAACCTACCCCTCGAAGCTGGTGGTGCAACTTGCAAATGGACTTAAACCTTCAAGAGTGTGGAAGAAGCAGCTCAGGATTATCCTGGCTAGGCCTCTGAGTCGCATCGCCAGAAGTCGGCCAACATATCCCTTGCATCTAAACTGGCTCTGAAGACCTGGAATAGAGTGCTGCATAGGAACAATGCCTCAGAGAAGGTGCCTCGCTGTCCAGCAGACCATCTGGGACTGAAGCACTAAACGGTTGACATGCTTAGAAAGAGACACCCACCCAAGCTGTTACATGAAGGAGCTTAAGGACTCACTAACTATTTTTCTACAGGTGGGCTAGCTCAGTCTTCTTTCCCTCTACTCAGGCATTGCCTCTGCGACTCCCGGGTTCATCCATCATCCTCTGTGTATTCCCCTTCTCACCCACACCATGGAGACAATAATGGGGGGACTTTCCTCTCAAAGGAGTCAGAAACTCCACGCCTTCCCCCTGGGGGCCTGCTTGGGTCGGCCCCTCGCTGCGGTGGCGGCGGGCCTTCCCTTGGGCTCCATATGGTGGCATAGACACTTTCAGGTGTGGTGCTGTCTTAAGGGGGTGGGATGAGGGAAAGGCCTGAATGGTTGTGGGGGGGAGTAGGTTGGCTTTTTATCTGGCGCCTCATGGCCATGGAAACAACGGTGGCCTGAGACAGGTCAGTGGCACCTACCGTTGCACAGCACGTTTTTCTTTTGTTTTTGGTGCAGGCTAACCATTGCACCGTCTACTGTGTGCTTCGAGGGGACAGTAGCCATTCAGAGTGTGGGGCCTGATTGCAGATATGCTCGACCACGCTTGTAGCCCCTCCCGAGCCACTACGGCTGTTTGGGGACTGGTCAGGAACCCACACTCTTAAATTTCGGCATCCCTAACAGGGATCTTCGGTGTGCCCACCTCTCACTGTGCTCCCCCACCGCTGTCTCGGGGGCGCGGGAGAGGTAAGGGCAGACTGATCTTATTTTTGCCTGCCCCTCCTACCACAGGCTGGATTGGACTTCATATAGCCGCGTCCCGACCAGCCTAGTTTGCCCAATTAGTCTCATAGCAGTTAACTTACAACCCACAGTTGAATTTAGTAACTGAGCAAAATGGCTTTACCTGTAGCCTTAGCGGAGCCAAGGCATAACTGTAAACAACCCCCCCCCCTTTTTTTCCTAGACGTTTTCATCTGGTTCCTGTCTTTAGTAGGACCAAGCCAAAATCGGCACATGTTGGGGACTGGTTGCCTTATAGCTGCCATCTCCGTGGAAGCCTTCCATTGCACGGCAGACCCTGCCCAGTTTGCAGGACTCTGTTTAGGGTTGTTAACCCAGTTTTTTTCAGTTGGTTCCATATCCCCATTGTTTGATGTCGGAGGAGGTTTCTCTCCCTCACACTCCCACAGGCAGTCACTATCCCTTACTGCAGGATACAGATCTAACAGCGCAACCAGAATCGGGGTCCTGTACTGGGACTCTGGCAAGATCCACTATGTCATCAGTGTTTTTTAAATGGCTAACAAACCACTTAAGATATGTTCATTAAATGTGAATGGGCTGAGCAACCCAATTAAAAGATCGAGAATGATTTCAGTATTTAAGAAGTCAAGCTGAGATTGTGTATGTGCAGGAGACGCATATGACCACCAGTGAACACATAAAATTGGCCAGCAGGGGGTTTACTCAAGTTTATTCCTCCTCCTTCACTGGGGGAAGGAGGAGGGGGATCGCTGTACTGGTTCCTGGTCATGCCCCCTTCCAGGCTACCCTGGAGTGGACAGACTCAGAGGGTCGTTTGGTTGTTGTCCATGGTCTGTTACAAGCTAAGGAGGTAACCCTGGCCAACATCTATCTTCCCCTTGGATCGATCACACAGACAATTCGATACGTCTTAAGTAAAGTACTGGAGTTGACCAGGGGGACCCTCATTGTAGCAGGCGATTTTTTAATATTGCCCCAAGCCCCAACCTGGACTCTACTGGCACTTCTAGTGGTGGGCAACCAGCCTCACGTAAATTTTTTTTTTTAAGCGTTTTGTCCAGGAGGTGGGTTGGCTGGATATGTGGCGATCCCTCCACCCTAGAGATAGAGAATAAACGTTCTACTCATTTGCTCATGGTACATATAGCAGAATTGATCACTGTTATACACAGAAGGAATGTCTGGGTGGTGTTAAGAGATGCCTCTATGGGGGATATTGCTCACTCCGACCATGCCCCCGTGATTACTTCATGGGAGCCTGGACTTGAGAGGCGTAATACCATCTGGAGATTTAACCCAGTTCACCTCAAGTGAACCCTTTTGAGAGTTCCTGAGTGAAAAATGCAAGAGATTCTGGGGGACAACTCTGACCCTGAGATTGCCTCTTCCATTAGATGGGACACGTTGAAGGCAGTTCTGCGAGGCCACCTAATACAGCACACTGCTGCCCTCGTGAAGCAGCGTAGGGACAGGCAAAAGCATCCAGAATGAACATTACACTTTCTTCAAGACACCCACCAGCAGGGTGACCAGTCTGTCTCTGCCCAACTCAAACTAAATAAGAGCTGAATGCACTGTACATACAGCAAACTGAGATAGCCCTGGCCTTTTTGAGGCAGAGGTATGGAGAGATTGGCCCATGAGCCTCCCGTCTCCTAGCCTTCTGACTGCACAAACAGCGTAGCTAGTCAACTATAGCAGCCATTAGGGACCCCAATGCTGGTACTCTCCATACAAGACTGGGACACATAACCCGGGCCTTTTGTGCCTACTGTAAGACCCTATACACCCCTGACCATCCCTCAGACCCTACTGCCATTAATGCTTTTCTGTCCCCACTGAACTCCCAAGCTCAACCAGGACCAACAAACCGCCTGGTCTCCCCATATCTCAAATGGAGTTGCTGACAGTTCCTCCAGTCTAAAACCATGAAAGCCCCAGGCCCTGATGGCTATGGTACAGAGTTTTATAAGCGCACAGTGCAGACCGTTAGCCCACTCCTTCTACAGGTCTATAATGATGTATTGCAGGGCTTCACTAGTCTTCTCCCTCCAAAGCTGGTTGTATGCCACAGTCTCTCTTATCCCCAAACCTGACAAAGACCCCCTCCTATGTAGCTCATATCGTCCAATATCGGTCCTAAATGTAGATTATAAATATTTTGTGTCTTTCCTGGCCAAACGCCTGGACAGTGTCCTTTCCTCCTTAATTAACCTGGACCAGACTGGCTTCGTAAGTCCCAAATCCACGATGAACAACACCCGGAGGGCACTTCACCTGGTCCAGGAGATGCAGTCCTGCAAAGCCCCATCCGTTGTCCTCAGCTTACATGCTGAGAAGTTGTTTGATAGGGTCTCATGGACCTTTCTTTTCATCACTATGTCCAAGATGGTATTTTCTGCCCCCCTTACCTCCGTGATAAAAGCGCTTTACTCCTCTCCCCAGGCCTGTGTCAAAGTTTCAGGTCACCACTCAGCCTATTTTCCGCTGTTTAGGGGAACCTGTCAGGGCTGCCCTTTGTCCCCCGGGCTATTTGCCATCTTTATCAAACCTTTGGCCCAGACTGTTAGACTCTCCTCCCAAATAAGTGGGATCCAGATGGCAGGGAAGGAACATCGCATAGTATTGTATGCTGATGACGTTTTACTTTTTCTCTCAAACCCCCTGCAGTCTGTTCCAGCTGTCTTCAAACTCCTTGAGGACTTCGGTTCGTGCTCCGGGTACAGGCTCAACGCATCCAAAACGGATGCACTGGCATTTCACTTTACCCCCCTGCCACATCTTAAGCAGACCTACCCATTTCGCTGGGACCTTGAAAAATTGAAGTATTTGGGTATCTGTCTCTCGCAGAATGCAGGGAAAGCCATGCAAAACAGCTATGACCCATTTAACTCCCAGCTTCAGGCTGACCTGGCTAGGTGGAGTGTTCTCCTACTCTGCCTCCTTCAGAGGGTGGAGGTTGTCCGGATGGTGACTCTGTCCCGGCTCTATACCTCTTTGAAAATGTACCCCGGTACACATTCCAGCGCAAACATTCCGCGCATGGAATAAGGCCATCATGGGGTTCATATGGGCCAGAAAACGCCCAAGAGTGAAATCCTCTGTTGTAGGGACATGGATATGTTGTTCAGTCCACACTTTTTGGCAGGTTCCTTGCCGCTTTAAATCTTGCCGGAAGGTCTTTAAGCTGGCTCCTCCCACCCACCCGGGTGGTAAAACTCTCGGCTCTGCCCCATGACGCCAGAACTTCCTTACTGCTTGGAAGCTCAGGTTCCCTCCTTAGCATTCTGCGTTTTAGGCCTGGATCCAAACTCATTGGTTAAACCGAAACTTATTCTTAAATTTTCTAGACTTTGGTCTGTTTCTTCCTTTGTGGCTGCGATGGACAAGTTGACTCCCGGATTTCGGTGGTGCCCATGCGGGCAGAAAATATCTCTGACTGATCCGCTCACGTCGTTTATTGCCTTGGGCTCATCACGATCCGTAGGCTCATGATCATGTCCTCTCGGTCAACATCCTCTAAGACCGTGTGCCAGACTTCAGCTTGCCTCTGAGAGACTTATACCACCGGTGAAGTCAAAGGAGGCCCGTTGGGCAGTGTCTGGCAGTGGACTCGGCTGAGCAACTTGAGCAGATCGCCCTCGAGGAGGAGGCGGACCAGGCCACATATTAGTCTTCCTTGGTCACAGCATTTATCCCGCTCTCCTTGGGCTCCTCCTACACGGCTTCTTTTAAGGAGCTCTGTCAGTCCCTTTCTACAAAAGGTGAGGGTCCATCAGGACATTCCTCTTGGTCCAAGAAGAAGGACTCAAAGGGTAGTCCCACCGTCGGGCGTTCGTGGGAGCGGGAGAGTCCCTTCACCGGACAGTCGTCTCTCAACTTCGGTCGAGGTTGCGGCTAAGGCCGCTGGCTTCACGGTGTCCCCATCAGGTCAGCCGGCCGAGACACCCGTCGATGTGGTCGAGATTTTTCTTGACCCGTTGGACGGGCTGTCGACTGGAAAAGCTGACAACCCTTCTTCACTGGTTCCCCCGGTGGAAACTGAGGCCTTGCCTGCGCCTCCTGTGCCGGAGTCCCCGGTTAAGGTTCCCGAGCCGAGGGAGGAACGGGTTTCCCCCGCTCCCTCCCAGACCCACCTCGGAACACTGAAGGTCTCGGACCTCTTCTTGGTCCAGCCGATCCCCGACATCTGCAGTCTCGGCACCGAGGAAAGCGTGGCCGCCGTCTCGCCTCTTCCTCCTCGGGGGCTTCAGCGAGATTGCGTCGAGACGCCACGATGACTTGATGGCAGCAGCTCCTTCTAACTGGGAACAAGCCGACCCCGTTGCCTTCCCCGGCCATTAAGTGTCTGTCACCGGAGCGGCTGAAACAACCCCTCATGGTTATCGAGGAGCCGAAGCCGGCGCCGGTTGTTGGGCCAAAACCAGCTGCGCCACCCATTGTGGTGGAACCCCCGGATCCACAACCTAAATCTGGGGTTCCGACCAAGGATTTTCGGTCAGGTCAGGGGTTGCCCCATCAGTTGTCGGTCACCTTCCTCCCGATCGGCCTCGGCAGGTGGAGGGTGGCTCAGGCCCTAGGCAGTTGTTTGCAGACTCTCGGAGTCTGATAACTCTTCCCGTTCTCCTGGCCTCGACCTGGAGTCCACTGGGGACAGTCGGTGATCGAGCCCATCCTCGCTCATGGGTATGTCGCCCTCTCAGAATCTACTGGGATGAAGCTCGAACCCATGTCAGCGGGCCAAGTATCCCTCATGGAGATACTGGACCAAGGGGATTCTTCTACGGAGGCCTTTCCTGTGGCCGAAGCCATTGTTGGCCCGGCTCTGGAGCTGTGGCAGCGGCCGGCTTCTTGTCCAGCTCCTTTGGCCAGGATGGCCAGGGAGTATGCTGTTCCCACCGGCTCACTCTCTGGATTCTCGGAGCACCCCTCTGCGGAGGGGCTCGTGACCGACAGTGTTTTCCGACGTTCTGGAAACGCTCGGGACGTGGACAAAGCCTCCTGATAAAGAGTCCAAGAAACTGGACTACGCCGGGCGTAAAGTCTATGCCGCGTCCTCCTTGGGCCTTCGTCAGGCCAGTTCAGCTGTACTGATGGCACACTTTTCCCATGCCCTTTTGGGCTCCCTGGATGAGGTGATTCCTCATCTCCCGGCTGACCTCCAGACTACGGTCAAGCAGGTGCGGGATCAGGGAAGGGTGGTGGCAAAGCAGCAGCTCCAAACTGCTCTTGACATTGGAGACTCTTGTACCTGGTCAGTAGTGGCTGCGGTGGCAGTGCGCCGCAGAGCTTGGCTGCGGATCTCCACCTTCACGGCGGATACCCAGCACAAGCTGGCAGACGTTTCCTTCCTGGGTACCGACTTTTTCGGTCCCGGGGTGGAGGGTCATTTGCAGAGGATCGAGAAGTACAATGCCACCTTGGACTCGGTCACGTCTGCCCAGAAGGACAAAGGCCGCCAGTAGCAGTGTAAGCCCTTTCGGCCTTCTGTCCCTGCAGCATGTCCGGCACAGCAGGCTCGCACTTGGCACCCCAAAGCCAAGCCTGCAGCTTCCTCCAGCAGGAAGCCGGGAGGAAAAGGCCCAGGAAGTCCCTCGTCCGGTCCTTCCTCCAAGCCTGCCCAGTGATGGGTTGAGGGGTGTCTCCCCCAGCCTCATCACTCCCCCCCTGGGTTCCCCCTGTGGGGGGACACCTCCGCCACTTCCTTTCCGCCTGGTCCGCTATCACCACGGACCGCTGGTGTTGAAGTGGTAGAAAGGGTCTGCCTTCTGAATTCGAAGCTGGCCCCACTTATCGAGCAGTCGCTCATGGGCCACCGGTCCGCAGCCTCTTTCTGCTGCAAACCGACATTGCCCTGCTCCTTCAGAAGGAGGTGATCAGGAGGTGGCGAATCCTCCACCAGACCCAGGGTTTGTGTCCAGGTATTTCCTGGTCCCAAAACGGATGGGGGGCTGGCGCCCCATTCTAGACCTACACGACCTGAACAGGTTCCTAAGGTCTCGGACCTTCAGGATGGTCACTCTGGCTCAGATCATTCCATCCCTGGAACGAGGCGTGTGGTTCTGTTCTCTGGACCTCCAGGACGCGTTTTTTCACGTCCCAATCCGTCTGTCCCACCAGCGATTCCTCCGCTTCAGAGCGGAGGGCTCCCTTTTACGAGTTCCGGGCCATGCCTTTCGGCCTCTCTCCAGCTCCCAGGGTCTTCACCAAATGCATGACAGCGGTGACAGCATTCATGCGGCACCAAAGGGTCTGGGTGTACCCTTACCTGGATGACTGGCTGATTGCAGCCCCCTCCAGACCGGAGGTGGATTGGTCCAGGGATCTGGCCCTCCAGGTCTGCTCTCAGGTTGGCCTCCTCATCAACGAGGCCAAATTGGAACTCGTGCTAACGAGTGATTCAGTTCATCGGGCAGAGCTTGACTCTCTCGAGCCAGAGCACGGCTCCCATGGACAGGGCCGAGGTTCTTTCCTCCTTTGCCCAGTCATTTCTGGTTGGGTAGTTGCGCCCTGCCTGGGACTTCATGCTCCTCCTGGGTCTCATGGCGGCCTGAACCAGCGTGGTCTGTTGGGCCCCTTGGCACATGCGTCCCCTACAATGGGGACTGGCCAGTCAGTGGTCACAACGCTCCGGTCCTTTGGACCAGCCAGTGGCAGTGACCCAGGAGATGTGGAACGCTCTCCAGTGGTGGATCGTTCCATCTCATCTGCAGGAGGGCATCCGGTTTGTCCGTCCCGAGCCGACGGTCACTCTATCGACTGACACCTCTCTGATGGGTTGGGGTGCCCATCTGGGGGAGCACAGAGCACACTGCCTCTGGTCCTTTCGGGAGTCTCGATGCCACATCAACCTGCTGGAGCTTCGAGTGGTCCGACTAGCCCTCACCGCCTTCCCTCCGCTTGCACGGGTCAAGTGGTGCAGGTTCAGACGGACAATACCATGACCATGTACTACCTAAACTGGCCAGGGCAGGACACGCCCTTGTCCCTGTGGAAGGAAGCTGTCCGCACTTGGTCCCTTGTGAGCAGTCTGGAGGCGGATCTCCTAGCCATCCATGTGGCAGGAGCCTCCAACACTCTGGCCGATGCCCTAAGCTGGATAGGGGCTGCATCTCACGAGTGGTCTCTCCTGCCGGAGGTAGTACAAGATCTGTTCTCCCACTGGGGCACACCTCAAGTGGACCTGTTTGCCTCCAGGGAGACTGTGAAGCTGAGGCTGTTTCATGCCCGCCCCCCCTCAGCAGGGCTCGCTGCAGGGGGATGCCTTCTCGAGGCCGTGGACCCCGGGTCTCTTCTACGCCTTTCCCTTGATCCACAAAGTGCTTCTCGGGGCCAGGAGTGGACATGGCGAGGAGATTCTGGTAGCCCCAGACTGGCCCCGCCCAGTTCTGGTATCCAGATCTCCTCAGCCTGAGCTCCAGGCTCCCGAGGCGGCTTCCAGCCCGTCCGGACCTGATCTCAGTCAGTCAGGGGAAGGTACTCCACCCGGACCTTCAATCCCTCCACCTGACGGCCTGGTTCCTGAGCGGCTAGAGTTCCAGGCCTTGAGTCTTTCCGACGAGGTCCTCAGCGTTGTTGAGGCATCCCGTAAGGAGTCGACCAGAAAATGCTATGCCTTCAAATGGAAGAGATTCTCCATTTGGTGTCAGGATAAGGGGTTGGACCCTTCCTCCTGTTCCTTTGGCCAGCTGCTTTGGTGTCAGGATAAGGGTTGGACCCTTCCTCCTGTTCCTTGGCCAGCATTCTGGACTACCTGTGGTTCCTTCTCAGCTAGGGCTTCGGTCGACGACCCTTAAGGTGCACCTGTCAGCCATCTCTGCTACGGCGCGGCCGCAAGCAGTCGGTGGCGAGGAGAAGGTGGTCAGCGCTTTTCAAAGGCCTTGATCACATATCCTCCGTGCAAGAACCTCCACCTCCGCCGGATCTCCTGCTGGTGCTGGCTAAGCTCATGGGCAAGCCATTCGAACCGACACAGGTGTAACATCTCTCACCTGTCGTGGAAAACTGCCTTTTTGGTGGCTATCACGTCAGCCAGAAGGATGGGAGAGCTCCAGGCGCTTCCATTGAGTCTCTCTATCTGGTCTTCCACAGGGACAAGGTTGTCCTGGCCCACCGAAATTCTTCCGAAGGTGGTGTCTGAGTTTCACCTAACTAGGTGCTGACTCTGCTGGTGTTCTACCCAATCACACCTCGGAGGTCTAATATAGGCTCCATACTCTGGACCCTAGAAGAGTGCTCTCTTATTATAAGGAGCGGACGGCTGAAGTTCGGGGAGAGGTTTGCCAGCTGATTGTCACCTACGCTGAAGCCGCACCTGGCAGACCTGCAGCCAAGTGGATGATAGGCAGGTGGGTCACCTCCTGCATAGATCTCTACTATATGTTGGCGGGCATGGAGCCTCCCAAAGGGATAAGAGCTCATTCTACCTGCCATACCGCTGCTTCGGTGGCTGCTTCCAGGGGCGTCCCTATCAAGGAAATCTGCAGGGCTGATACCTCGAAGTCAGCATACACCTTCATTACCCATTACCACCTCGGTTCTCCAGTCCTTGTTCCCTAAATAGGGTGTGTGCGCCTGCCCCCTCCTCCCGGAGAACTGCTAGAGTTCAGTATGGTGTGATTATATCGATCCATGTCCCTGTGAAATACAGGTTCTAGGGACATGGATATGTTGTTCATCCACACTGTCTAGCAGGTTCCTTGCCGCTTAAATCTTGCCGGAAGGTCTCAAGCTGGCTCCTCCCACCCACCCGGTGGTAAACTCGGCCCGCCCCCATGACGCCAGATCTTCCTTACCGCTTGAAGCTCAGGTTCCTCCTTAACGCTCATGAGTAAGACTGGTTCCCACCCTTGAATTTTCGGAAATTAAAAGTTTTTGCTAAAGACACCCTGTCTTCTCCCCAGCCGCGATGGACAAATCGACTCGGTTTCGGAGATGCCCTTGCGGCAGAAGATGTCTTGGATCGATCCCGCACTCCACGCAGCGCTACTGCTTGGGCCTTGAGTACGACCCGCAGGCCCGTGACCTGTGCTCTTCCTTTTTCGCCCACGCCCTCGAAGACCTGCTGCCCGCTTACAACTGGGGCGCCCCCGAGAAGAGATTTCCTCCGTTAAGTCAAAGAGTGTCTCGGTCGCGGTGTCCGCGGCGGCTCGGGCGGATCAGTTTCGAGCAAATGATCGCCTCAAGAGGAGGCGGCGCGGCCGCTCTGCCTCGCCGCGTATTGTCCCGCCATCTCGTGCCTCTTATTCAGCTTCTTTAAGGAGCTTTGTTTGACCCCTTCAAAAAAGGTGAGGGTCCAACTTCTTCGGACCGCTTTCTGGTCCAAAAGAGAGACAAGAGTAAGTCTCACTGTCGACGCCTTGGGAGCGGAAAGATCCCTCCCTAGTTGTCGGCTCAATTTCTCGGTCGACTTCGGCTTCGCCACTGGTTTCACGGTGTCCTCACAGGCCAGTTGATCGGGTCTCCTGGCCGACGTGGTCGAGATTTTTCTCACCCGTTGGACGGTTGTCGGCTGGAGAAGCTGAGAACTCCCTCCCGGTTCCCCGGGGAGTTAAGGATCCTGTCGGCTCGCCTGTGCCTCCGGTCGGAGCCTTCGTGAATCGTCTCAACCGAGGGAGTGCCGATTCCCGCGACACCTCCTCGCACCGCCCTCGCCCAGCCGAGGTTCTCGGTCTCGACGCCTCGCGTCCAGCCGATCTCGCCATCAAGGCGGTCTCGCACTGCAGCTTCCTGGCTTCTTCTCCTCGACTAGGGAGGCTTCAGCGCAGTTAGGCCAGAGGTATGAGGAACTCATGTGGCAACAGCTTCTTCTGATTCTGGAATAAGCCGACGCTGTCGCCTTCCTGCCATAAGTGGTTGTCACCGAGCGCCAAACAACCCCTCGCTTTAGCCGAGGAGCCTGTTCCCAGGCCGTTGTTCGCCAATTCCAGCTGCCCCACCGATTCCGTGGAACCTCCGCCTCACAGCCGTGAGTTGGGGTCCGACCAAAAATTCTTCGGCTCAGGGACTGCCCCATAGGCTGTCTGTCACCCTCACTCCCGATAGACTCGGCAGGTGGAGGGTGGCTCAGGCCCGGGCAGCTCTTGAGGACTCTTCTGAGTCCGAGATGATTCCTCCTTTCTCCAAGCGAATGGACTTTGAGTCCTCAGGAGGACAGTCGGTGACGATAGCCCTTGTCCTTTCTAGGATTGCTTCAGCTCATCTCGAGTCCACCGGATGAAGCTCGAACCTGCTTCTAAACGGGCCAGGTATCCCTCACGGAGATTCTGGACCGAGGGATTCCCCACGGAGGCCTTCCGTGGCCGAGGCCATAGTGGGTCCGCCTTGGAGCTCTGGCAGCACCCCTGCTTCCTGTCCCATGATTCGCCAGGATGGCTAGGAAGTATGCGGTCCCTACCGGTTCCCTGTCCGGTTTTTCGGAACACCCCTCGGCTGAGGGGTTGGTTACTGACAGCGTTTTCCGGCGTGCCGGGAACGCTAGGGATGTGGACAAACCTCCCGACAAGGAGTCCAAGAAATTGGACTATGCCGGGCGAAAAGTCTATGCTGCGTGGTCCTCCTCGGCCTTCGCCAGGCCAGTTCGGCCATCCTCATGGCACATTTTTCTCATGCCCTGTTGGGCTCCCTGGATGAGGTCGTCTTCATCTTCCCGCGGATCTGCAGACTACGGTCAGGCAGGTGCGGGACCAGGGCAGGTAGTGGCCAAACAGCAGCTCCAGACTGCTTTTAGACATTGGGGACTCATGTGCCAGGTCTGTATGCAGCCGAAGGCTATGCGGCGGGCTTGGCTGAGGATATCCACCTTACTTTGGATACCCAGCACAAGTTGATGGATGTTCCTTTTGGGGACTGACCTCTTCGGCCCTGGGGTGGAAGGTCACCTGCAGAGGATCGAGAAGTCCAATGCTACCTCAGACTCTGTCTCTTCCGCCAGAAGGACAAAGGCCGCAACCACAGCCTAAGCCCTTTCGCCCTTCTGCGCCTCCGCGTCTGGCCCAGCAACGCTAGGGCTAGCAGGCTCGGGCTTGACATCCCAAACCTAAGCCCGGAGCTTCTCCAACAGGAAGCAGGAAGGGAAAGGGCCCAGGAGGTCCTCGGCCGGTCCCTCCTCCAAGCCTGCCCAGTGACGGGCTGAGGGGTGTCGCCCCAACCCCGCCACCACCTCAGGTTTCCATCGGGGGACGGCTCGCACTTCCTTTCCGCCTGGTCCGCTATTACCACGGACAGGTGGGTACTGGAGGTGGTGGAAAAGGCTTGCTTCTAGAATTGAGCAGGCTCCTCCTTCAGAGCAGTCGCACTGGGGCCTCGGGTCCGCAGCCTCACTGCTGTCGCCCATCGGGCTGACATCGCCTCCTCCTCCAGAAGGAGGTGATCAGGAGGTAGTGGATCCTCCTCAGACCCGGGTTTGTGTCCAGGTACTTCCTGGTTCCGAATGGACGGGGCTGGCGCCCATTCCTCGACCTCCACACGACCTGAACAAGTTCCTAAGGTCTCGAACCTTCAGGATGGTCACCTGGCTCAGATAATACCATCCCTGGAACACGGCGTAGGGTTCTGCTCTCTGGACCTGCAGGACGCTGCTTTTTTCACGTCCCTATCTGTCCGTCACATCGGAGATTCCTTCGCTTTCGAGCGGAGGGATCCCTGTTCGAGTTCCGAGCCATGCCCTTCCGCCTGTCTCCAGCTCCCAGGGTCTTCACCAAATACATTGCAGTGGTGCCAGCTTTCCTGCGGCGCAGAGGGGTCCGGGTGTACCCTTACCTGGATGATGGGCTGATAGCAGCCCCCTCCAGACAGGAGGTGGAGCGGTCCAGAGATCTGGCCCTCCAGGTTTGCTCTCAAGTCGGCCTTCTCATCAACGAGGCCAAGTCGGAACTTGAGCCGAAGCAGGTGATTCTGTTTATCGGGGCAGAGCTCGACTCCTGGCGGACAGGGCCGAGGTTCTTACCTCCTTTGCCCAGTCATTTCTGGTTGGGCAGGTCGCACCCTGCCCGGGACTTCCTGCGCCTCCTGGGTCTCATGGCGGCCTGTACCAGCGTGGTCCGTTGGGCATGCTGGCACATGCGCCCTTCAGTGGGGACTGGCCAGCCAGTGGTCACAACGCCATGATCCATTGGACCAGCTAGTGATGGTGACCCAGGAGATGTGGAACGCCTCCGTGGTGGACCATTCCATCTCATCTGCAGGAGGGCACCTGCTTGTCCGCTTCTCGAGCCGACGGTCTCTCTGTCGACGATGCCTCTCTGATGGGTTGGGGTGCCCATCTGGGGAACACTCAGCGACGGCCTCTGGTCCCTCGCGGAGTCCCGATGCCACATCAACCTGCTGGAGCTCCGAGCAGTCCGCCTAGCTCTCACCGCCTTTGCTCGCTTCTCCGGGGTCAAGTGGTCCGAGTCCAGATGGACAAATACCACTACCATGTACTACCTAAAGCCACAGGGCGGGAGTTGCCCATGCTTTGCAAGGAAGCTCTCCGATTTGGTCACTGTGTCGCAGCCTGGAGGCGGATCTCCCAGCTATTCATGTGGCAGGAGCCTCCAACACCCCTGGCCGATGCCCTGAGCCGGATAGGGGCTGCATCTCACGAGTGGTCTCTCCTGCCGGAGGTAGTACAAGATCTGTTCTCCCACTGGGGCACACCTCAGGTGGACCTGTTTTGCCTCCAGGGAGAACGCGAAGCTGAGGCTGTTTCATGCCCGCCTCAGCAGGGCTCGCCAGGGTTGCCTTCTTGAGGCTGTGACCCTGGCCTCTTCTACACCTTTCCCCCATTTCCTTGATTCACAAGATGCTTCTCAAGCAAGGAGGGACAAGGCGAGGTGATCCTGATAGCCCCAGACTGGCCCCGCGAGTTTTGGTACCCAGATCTCCTCAGCCTCAGCCTCAGCTCCAGGCTCCCGAGGCAGCTTCCAGCCGCCGACCTGCTCTCAGTCAATCAGGGAAGGTGTTCCATCCGGACCTTCAATCTCTTGCACCTGACGGCCTGGTTCCTGGAGCGCCAGAGTTCCAGGCCTTGGTGTTTCCGACGAGGTCCTCAATGTTGTTGAGGCATCCCGTAAGGAGTCGACCAGGAAATGCTATGCCTTCAAATGGAAGAGATTTTCCATTTGGTGTCAGGGCGAGGGCTTGGACCCTTCCTCCTGTCCTTTGGCAAGCATCTTGGACTATTTATGATCCCTTTCTAGTCAAGGGCTTAGGTCGACGACTCCTAGGGTGGCACCTGGCAGCCATCTTGCTTACCCGCGCGGCCGGAGCAGTCGGTGGCGCAGGAGAAGGTGGTTGGCGCTTTTCAAAGGCCTTGATCACATTTCCTCCGTGCAGAACCTCCACCTCTGTGGGATTTACTGCTGGTACTGGCTAAGCTTCAAGGGCAAGCCATTCGAATTATTTCGAATGAAAGTTTTCTGTGTTATGCTTATTTTTTAAAGATTTTGCTTAGCCGATCGTCGACATAATACCCACTACCCGGAAGCATATGCCGCATGAGCCTGAGCATCTGGAACCAGCGCCGTCCTTGGCATGTGCATGCAGCATGGAAAATTAAGTTTCAGCAGCCATTGAAATCTTTTAGTTTGGTGGTGTGCCAATAAAAATCGACATAGAGTCAAATATCACTTTTTTAAAACGGGGCTGAAATCCCGCGCATGCGCAAGGGCAGCATGAGTATAGATCTCGCACATGTGCAAGAGCATGCTGCCCTTGAGCATGCGCGGGATTTCAGCCCTGTTTTAGAAAAGTGAATTATTTGACTCTCGGTGCTCTGTTTTTATTTACGCACACCACCAGAACCTTAGAAGATCGCAATACTACTGAGAAGCTTAATTTTCCATGCTGCATGCCCAAAAACTACATTTCGGGACCGCTGTTGTTCCAGATGCTCGGGCTCATGCAACATGTGCTTCCAGGTGGTGGATGAGTTTGTCGGCCCAACCAGCAAGCAGATCTTTAAAAAATAAGCATAACTGGAAAACTTTCATCAGTTTGTGATGTATGAGGGAATAATGGAATCAGTCTTTAATACTTGTGTGCTAAGAGGCACACTATTTGCATATACACAAAACAGACAATCAAAGCTGACAGTGCCCCTTTAAGGTTGAAGTCTCCCAGCATCAGTAATTCCCTGTTGAGGAAAGGAGGTGATGGTGTTCATACAGGAGATGAGACTTTGGGGGTTAGGGGAGGCATAAAGGGTACAAATAAAGATGGGTGGTGGATGGGAGGGCTAGGGCAAGGAGAACTTCATAAGATGTTGGCACAGTTTTGTGGTAGATGATGGAACCGGGTATAGAGCTCAGAATGTACATGTCCATGCCTCCACCCCTCCTACTGTGGTCCTGACAGTAGATACCAAAGCCAGGTAGGGCAAGGCTAGAGTCTGGGATCCGGGAGGAGAGCCATGACTCAGAGGTGCAGAGTACAACCAGTGGGTGCTGAGGAGTCCAAACTTTTAACAAGTCTAGTTTTGGGAGAAGACCGGGTGTTTACATGGTAAACATGGAGTCCTTTGTGGGGAATGGGGTTGTGATCGGGGTGGGTGGGCCAGGGTTGGGTTATACATTGTCAGAGAGGAAGAGAAGTAGGAGGAGATGTTTAGTGAGAAGGAAGCACAGCGCTAAGGGCTGCATGATGAGTGGGAGAGACTAGAAAAGAGGGGGTAAATGGAATGAAGAGTTGTGAAGTTGAGAGAATTGCTGTCCCCGATAGCAATAAGAAAGGTAGGAGGTATAGTGGCCACTAGTGGTGGTTTATGATAGATGCAGATGGGAAAGTGGGGTGTTCTTATATAGGCAGAAAAGTGGTTTAAGCCAAAAGGCACTACAGTAACACAATTAAGGCTACAAGTCCCAAAACATGGGCTCACTAAACTGTAGGATTGAGCCGGGGTGTCACAGCTTGCTGGACTTGAGTCCGAGGGGTGTAGGCTGCAAAGAAAGGGATAGTGATTAATGAATAGCCTGAAGTGGAGGGAGAACAGGAGGAGAGTGAAAGGAGAGACACTAAGGAAAAATGCAGAAAATTGGTTTACGCTTAAAAATCTGTACAATCTATTAGATTCTGTGTCTGCATCCGTTATGCTGTATGTAGTTTGGTAAATCAATAAACGCATAGTTTAAAAAAATAAAAGAAGGCAATGTAGGCTTATATTTTCCCTTTTCTTTCTGGTATATACAGTGGATTCCACTTAAGTGCACTTCGGATTAATGCACATTCCGTTTTAGTGCACATCTTTTTTATTTCCCGTTTTTTTCCGTATATTTACCATGTTAAAAATTCCGCTTAAATGCACGCTGGATAAGTGCACTTTTCGGTTAAATACACTTACTTCCAGTTCATTGTTACGCCTTTTCTAGTGGAATTAATTCTGGTTTAGTGCACAGAACTTTGGGGCTTCTGATGGGGCTTAATTAGGTGTTACGGCTGTATTTAACACCTCTATTCACCTCCATTCACACTTCTCCCCATTTAGCAAGCAGAAAGCAGCATAGAAAGAAAGAAAGTAATGCTGACTTTTTGGTAGGAAATATGTGTTCTAACACTTGGAGCAACCTAATGTTAAACAGATGTGGCAGCACGTGTTGCAAAGCAAAGAAAGGCTGGGAGTGTTCCGATAACCAGAGCCGTAAATGCCGATTATAGGATTATGTTATTGTGTTTATTGTAGGTTTAACTGTTATGTACTAAGATAAACAAGCATGTTCCAGAATCTGATCTGAAGCTGTAAATGGGTGTAAACTGGGAACGTGGATCATTAACATTTTTTAATGTTTTAAATGTACAATACTGTTAGCTGTTCAAACTTAATGCAGTGTATATAATTGAGTAGCAGGAGGATCTTGGCTTTTAATGTTTCATTTTAAGATTTTTGGGGGCAACTAAAATTGTTATGCTTACCATGGCTCTTTAATCAAGCCACAAAATGTCAGTTTCGGATATATGCACGTTCCGCTTAAATGCACATTTTCTCAGTGCAAAACGGGTGCGCATTTAAGCGGATTCCACCTATATATATTTATGCGAGGGTTCACTAGGGAACAAGGATAATGGTGGTGTATATTTATATTGCACTGACAGAAGTGTGCTGAGGTGGCTATTGCAGATGGAATGTTCCATGTTCTGGGGTGTCTGTACTGATGTCACAACTTTTGGGCTGTACCTGCTACCCTAGTAGAGGAACACATTACCCATATGTATTAACTACCTTTCCCATTGACGACGTTGGTGTGGTGCTAGAATCTGGTGCCAACCCACACCGGCTGGTAATGATGCGCTGCAGCGGTGCCTTCGCCTTGGTGATGCGATGCAGCGGTGCCTTCGCCTTGGTGATGCGATGCAGCGGTGCCTTCGCCTTGGTGATGCCCTGCAGTGGTGCCTTCACCTTGGTGCCGGGCCAGCTCCCAAGTCCTCTCCCTGACCCGGACACCAACACAGCAGCATGCTTAACATCCCTCTCTATTCCTGTTTGCGTCCCTTATGATCTCTGTAAGCTTCCATGATCCGTAAATTACTCTTGGACAGTGTATGAAAGGCTCCGAAAACCACATTCTGCTCTTCCTAGTCCCTAATTTTGAAATTGCCCATTCGTGCTACAAAAGAGAGATTTGTCCTTTGCTTACTTTGGTTTTAAGATCTGCAATTTTTTCTTTCCTTTTCAGATAAAACGATGGCTGAACGAGTGCTTGTGGTTGGCAGCGGAGGCAGGGAGCATGCTTTGGCATGGAAGCTGGCACAGTCTCCTTATGTCCAGCAGGTTTTAGTTGCCCCAGGGAATGCTGGGACAGCCAATAATGGGAAAATAACCAACTCAGGTAAAGTCTGTTAATACATTAAAGGTGTATTAATCCTCTGAGAAATGACTAGTTAATTTTGTACCTTTCAGGTTGCTGCCTCTGGTTAGTACCGTAAATCATTAAACTTTTGTACTTATTTGGCATCTGTGTAGTGGACTGTTTTGTTGGCACCGTGACTTGAATTGAGTCTGATCACTAGGTTTTAGTTGCCAGAAGTTTCTTTTGATTGATCTTTTCTTTTTCTGTTTCACCAAAGTAGTTTGATTTGGCCTCTAAAAAACTAAGGATGGCCACATTTTTTTTTAGTTGGTAGCCAGTGGCTTTTTGACTGAAATCAGCTTTGAGTGCAGATGGACTCCTTGACAATTTACTAGCCATTACTAAAACTTACTGTGAGCCTGATGGGTGATTTGTTGGTAGGTGGTGCAGGTTGCCTCGCTGATGGTTTGGGTTCATAAGGCGGTGCAGGTTGCCTCGCTGATGGTTTGGGTTCATAAGGCAGTGCAGGTTGCCTCGCTGATGGTTTGGGTTCATAAGGCAGTGCAGGTTGCCTCGCTGATGGTCTGGGTTCATAAGGTGGTGCAGGTTGCCTCGCTGATGACATGAGTTCAGTAGGCGGGGCAGTTTGTGTTGCTGATTACCTGGGTTCTTTTGATGGTGCAGGTTGCATCATTGGCTTGGGTTCAGTAGGTGGGGCAGGTTGCCTTGCTGATTGGGTTCACTGGTTGGGGCATGTTGCCTTTCTGATTATCTGGGTTCAGTAGGCAGGGTGGGTTGCCTTGCTGATGACCTGGGTTCAGTAGGCAGGGTGGGTTGCCTTGCTGATGACCTGGGTTCAGTAGGCGGGGCAGGTTGCCTTGCTGCTGACTTGGGTTCAATAGGCGGGGTGGGTTGCTTTGCTGGTGGCCTGGGTTCAGTAGGTGGGGCGGGTTGCTTTGCTGGTGGCCTGGGTACCTTGGGCGGGGTGGGTTGCTTTGCTGGTGGCCTGGGTTCAGTAGGTGGGGCGGGTTGCTTTGCTGGTGGCCTGGGTTCAGTAGGTGGGGCCGGTTGCTTTGCTGATGGCCTGGGTTCTGTAGGTGGGGCAGGTTGCCTCACTGATGACCTGGGTTCAGTAGGTGGGGTGGGTTGCCTCGCTGATGACCTGGGTTCAGTAGGCGGGGCAGGTTTCCTCGCTAATGATCTGAGTTAAGTAGGCGGGGCAGTTTGTGTTTCTGAGGACCTGGATTCATTAAGTGGCACAGGTTGCGTCACTGGCTTGAGTTCAGTAGGCGGGGTGGGTTGCCTCGCTGATGGCCTGGGTCTAGTAGGCAGGGTGGGTTGCCTTATTTGATGACCTGGGTTCAGTAGGTGGGGCAGGTTGTCTTGCTGATGACTTGGGTTTATTTGGGGGGGTGCCTTGCTAATGACCTAGGTTAATTTCTGAGCATGGGATTTCACACACAGGGCATGAGAGGCACTGCTAAGCATCCATCTCCTGTCTCTGTGAGGTTTTGAGGTGCTGGTATTACACAGCTGCTCTTGGATAGTCCTGGGGTTGGGAGGAATACACAGTTCAAGAGTTTTTTGGGGGGATGTTAAAATCTTTTTATCTTCCTGGCTGGTGCTGCTGTTATTTTTCCTTTTTGTAAAATATTTTTATTGAATTTATAAGTTCACACTTACAAATTGAAAGACACAACAACCAGAGGTCAACATGGTTACCAGCAGAGCAACAGTTACATTAGGATAAAACATCCGAGAATACAATACAACACCTCATCAGGAGGTTAAAGTCCAAATTGTTTAAACTCAAGAGTCCAGCATAGGGTAAATAAATTAGCCCTTGCCCGCCACACAAAAGCTGGACAAAAATAAACCTGAGTGGAAAAGTCTCTGTAACATCAGAGGTTCACAGGACAATGCCAGGTGGTCCAAAAGTCTAATTGAGGTTAAAATAGCATTAAAAAAAAAAAAAATTGTGCCTAACACAGAACTAACCAGACATACTATACAGAAAAGAACTGTCTGAGAATTCATAGCTACTGTATACATGCAAAATGTCAGTATCACAAACATAATAGCAGACCTAACAGGTAACCTAAAATTGAATACAAAATGTTTTAACTTGATACTTGAGATGGCTGACTTACCAGGTGAAACAGTGACCGGGCGGTGGAGGGTAGGACCTCGACCGGCTTATTGGTCTAATCTGAACCACTGGCTGTTTCTGGGCAGGGTATGACTTATTGGTGGCTGGGGGAGCTGGAGTCCGACTTACTGGTGAGTACCAGGCATCTGCTGGAGGAGCCACCGGTCGACTTACTAGCAGTGATTGGTTGGAAAAACGGTGGTACTGGAGGTCGTCCTGGAAGCTGCCAGAGTCACCACAAGGGTTGGTGGCAGGGAAAGGGCCTTGCTGGATGAGGATCGGTCCTGCTCCCATGATGCTCCTACTCTTTGTTCCTCTCTTTGTCTTTTTTTTTTCTTCTTTTGCTTGTCCGAAGGGGAAGAAGCAGAGTCCCGGATCTGTTGCATTCCTTCTCCAGGGAGGCCATCCTGGATTTGAGGAGATGGGCCGCCAGAGCCTGCTGGCGACGCTTGCGAGTGGCCTGGTTGAAAGGCTGACAGGACAGGCCGCGATGTCCTGGTCAGGGCCTAGACAAAAGAGGCAGAGACAGTGGCCGTCTTTGTGTGGGATCTGCGCCCCACACCTGGTGCACCACTTCTTTGCCTTATTAATGGGCACTGGCAGAGAAGACATAAAGCAAATATCGTACTATAAACAGTTTGGAAAATAATAAAATGGTGATCGACTGAGCTGGAGCTACTGTGAAGTACTAGCGCTGGTTGGCGGGAAAGAACTGGAAGGCTGGTGTGGGGACCGCCCACTATATAGGGTCACACTGATGTCCATCACGTGACGTCTGGTGGGTGGTCCCTGCCAGACACTGCTGGAAAAGCTTGCTGTGAGGTCCTTACACCAGAGGGCGCAGTCCTATATGTGATGACATACTGCAGGAACTTCTCTCTAAGATCTAATGTTGCGGCAGGTTCTTGCATAACTGTACTTTCCAGTGACCATACATTTTTGCAGCCTAAGCAATACAGTCACATCCCAACTATGAGTATAATGCTATTAAAAGCCAGAAATGTACTGCAGAGGGAGGCCTGCTGAGTCCTTCACCTGGCCAATGCCAAGTCGTCCCCTCGATACTGCAGTTTGCCACATGTATAGCAAATATTAATGTATGTACACTGTATAGTATCCAGCAACATAGGGAGATATACTTCCCTTGCATGAGGCATGTAACCCCAAATAACGTTCGCTAACTTATCACTACAGACCCAAGCCCCTCGTCATTACTCTCACCCCCTACTCACTGCTTGTTGAAGATGTTGTAAAGATAGTTGTGACTTCTCAAACATCCTCTGCATCCTCCTCTGTGTCTCTGGTGCCAAAGTCCGCTTGAATTTTTGCCAGCAGTTTCCCAGCTTCCTGGGAGTCTCCAAAAAGGTACTGTTTACCTTTTTACCTGTGTACACAGTCTGGAGGTCGGAAAGGTACTGGAGGGTGTGAGTAATACCCAAGGACCTTAGCCTGTTCCTGATGGTGTCAAATAATTTTTGCTTAACTCCGGTGGTGAAACTAAGGTCCAGGTGGATGGGGAGTTTTGTCACAGGCATCCGTTTCTAATGGGCTGGCAGTGTGAGCTGCCTCCATAATCTGGTCTCTTTCATGGGTGCCTGCTATGGTGATCAGCATGGTGTGTGGGGAAGCGGTGTGGGCAACGTGTTGTATGATAAAGCCGGCAGACCTTTGGTGGTGGCTCAAGCTTCAGATTATGTCCCAGTCATTCCCTTATGAAGTCCGGGGGAGACCCCCCCCCGCATTTTCTGGTAGGCCCAGTATTCTAATATTGCAAGTGCAGACATGGTTATCAAGTGTGTCTAGGCGAAAACAGAGTGCTTGATTTTCTTGCAGCAGCCTGATTGTCATGTTGTATGCTGTGTCTTTTGCCTCTTGAGTATAGTACAAGGCTACACTTGGCACATTTGAAGATGGCCCTAAATGTCAATCACTTCATCTGTCTGGATGATTTGATTGCCAGCAGTACATCATCATCTGTCACAGCTGTTTCTCTGCACCACTAGGCCCAGGATTCTGTCTGCTTTTCTTGCCACCACCTTCAGCCGTCATTTTCCATAAATTTCCTATCACTCAGCGCTTGGAAACCAAAATAAAATCCTTGGGGGCACATCTATCAGAACAAAACGCATTGAAACCAAAGTGGCTAAGTTTATTAATATAATTGCTGGGTATTTAGTGCAGAGTTAGAAAAAGCAAGTCCTGCTTTGATGGCAGCTGGCTCGGCCCCTCGTGCTGCGTTTCTTGCCACAGAAAATTGTGGAGTGTCATTAGTGTTGGATGTGAATGTAGCCTCTGCCTGAGGCTGGCCTGGTGGCAAGGAGGGCTGAGGTGCTGAATGCCTTGCCTTCTGCCACGCCAGTGACCCAGGTTCAGGAATGAACTTGGGTTCCAGGGGTCGACCGGGGTGGGAAAGGATCAAGCGTCCGAGGCACCACTCTCCTCTCCTGGGGAGGGTTGTCTGTCCAGCCTTAGATTGCAACCAGGTGGAGGGAGGCCTGGTGGCAGTGCAGCTTCTGGCAGCACGAAGGGAAGGGCTGTGGGTATGTCATGGGTATGTGTCTTCTCATGCACACATTGACATCCTGCAGCAGTGTAGGGAAGAAAAGTGGAAAAACTGGTGACAGGCGCTTCATGAAGCATTGCTGCCTATTTCTGAGTCCGTGCTGCTGCTTGGGACCCTGGTCTGCTCTGGATACCAGTACTGGAAGGATGGGAGGACGGTCCTTCTCCCTCCTCTGGCCTCACCGCACATGGAAAAGGTGTGGGGAACCCTCAAGACCAGGTGAGTCCTGGGTGAGGTGGTCTCTGGCTTGGAGAAGCAAGGATAGGGCTGATCAGCTGCCCAGTGTCACAGAGAGTGGGATAAAATACTGGGGGGGGGTTAAAGGAGCCACTGCTGATCCTTCTGGGTAGAAAAGGGGTACATTTTGTGGCATAGGATAGGAGCCACAGAGTAAACATCGGAAAGAGTAAATGAATGTAAAAAACAGAATATGAGGTGTCCTAGATTCATTTATATATGCAAGTTCTACAGACGCTGGTAAAATTTATGGCTGTTCCCCTGAACTGGAGCAGCAGGACAGATTTTTGTTTTTCAGTAGCATGGTTACACAAAATGAGAGAGGAGGTAGATGCCAGTTATCTGTTTTTTTGTTATATCCCCCGCTGAATGCAGTTCTTTGTACCTTCCCATAGCAAGTTTGGTATCGAATCAGAAGGAACGAATTTTTTTTTTTTTTTTTCCATGTGACATGCCTCACTGATTTTTATATGGGAATGAAATTCAATAGCCATTTAAAAGGTCAGGATGAGATGCATGTCATTAGTTACTGATTGATGTGGCCATCTGTGTCTGGTTCTTGGTAATTTTACTATTAAAATGCATGTCAGTGGAACGACATGAAATGAACAGCACTTCTTTATGAATCTTTGGGCTGTCTGACCATGTCACACTTCTCAGTTCCTGAAACAGTAACCTGTATAAAGTTATGTTGGGGGTAACTACAAAAGGAGCCTGTGTGATCTCAGTCCCTTGAGAAAGCCATTTTGTATCAAGGTTAAACTAGGAATGTTCAAACTTCTGAAGGCACTATTGGAGGAACTGGGATACGTCAGGCCAGGGAGGTGGGAGCGTCCGAGAAGGAATGGGAAACCTGGAGACAGAAGCAAGCCAGTTATTATTCAGAGTAACAGAAAAATAAAACCTTGGCACTCGTGAAACTACATTAATCTGTTTACAGTCATTCTGCAAACCAACAACCACAAATGTTAACTGCTTACCAATCAGAAACATAACATTGAAAGTATGCAGTCCTGTATGAAATGTTTTAGCCTGGGATCTTGTCAGTGTTGTAGAATGATAGTGCTCGAGGTTTTGGCTGTATTTGTTCTAACTGATATTTCAAACTGATAATTTTTTTAAAACCTTATTTTCTTGCACTTTCATTTTGGGAAATTTTACAACCAATAAAGGCTGGGTATAAAGAAATTAAAAATCACTGTAGCTTAGAGACATTTGTTCACATAAAATATATATTTATATAACAGGAAAGAAATCTTGCCGATCTGATTGACTAAGAGCATCACAAGACTGTCTTACCACAGCACAGTTGGACATCACTGATTTCCTGCTGGATTTTTCATTATATATTTGGTTTAAAAACACCTGTGCTAGATGAATGGGCATGTTCGGTGCTTGAAAGCACTTGACTCTCTCTCACAATTCACCAAGTGTCATTAAAAATATATCTAAAAGTATAAACGTCAGCCTGTTTGTGCAGCAGTAGCACTTCTGTTTGTGACGATGGCGACCTGGGTTTGGGAACAAGCCTGGATCATTAGAGGGCTGGTCGCGGAGGATGGTGGTGTCTCCCAGGGATGCTTGCCTCCTCGGAGGAGGGGAAGGGGTCCTGATCTCCACAGTACTGGCACCTGGGTGACCAGAGGTGGCGGTGCAAGCTGGAGATGAATATTTAGCAAAGGGGATGTCGCTCACTCTGGTGTGCACTGCATGTCATATGTGTACACCAGGCAAGGGCCACCCCGACGTACATGGGCAGGGCTGAAAACTGGAAATAACACTGAACATTGCATTATGCCATCCTGCCCTTCCTGCAGATCCTGCAGTGCGGACCAGGTTCATCTCTCTGCAGTCCTGCAGTGCTGACCAAGTTCCAGCGCAGGGACAGAGCCCAGCCCACCAGAGGAATTGGGGTTCCCCTGCTGGGGGGTGTTTGAGGGAAGAACACTGTGCCTGGGTATCACATGGAGAAGGTGGGTGGCAGGACTGGGGAGGAGGCATCACTGATGAGTGCTGATCAAGGAAGGGAGAATAATAAACTAGGTTAAAAACGCAGCGCACACACACACATCAATCTGTGTGTGTATGTATATGTATATTCATTGCAAAAACTTAATGCATCAGTTAGTGTGAAGCGACAAAGTAGGAATGAGGCATTAGGGCTGACCCCCACCCTCCACAGACCAACAGGTAACTGGTGTGTGCCTTGGCTTTATTGGTCCTAACTCTCACCGCATTCCATGCCCAAGAAATCTGGCATGGTACAGTATAGAGAATGGGATGAGAGGCCCGGACGATCCTAAGGTACATCCCGCCACCTGTTGGTCTGTGGAGGGGGTGTGGGGGTGTTAGGGTGTCAACCTAATGCCTCATCTCCCTACTTTGCATCCCTTCAGCCCTAACTGATGCAGTAACAATGTTTTTTTGCCGTGAATTTTCTGTATTTTTGAGAAAGTGTACTTTACACCTGTATGAGTTTTGGGAGTGCAGGGCCCAGAGGCCTGCACTTCCATGGTATCAGTTTTTTGGGAGCGTAGGGCCCATAGACATTGTAATAAACTGTGACCTCCCTAGGGCCCTTCGCTCCCAGTATTGCATAATGGATGACCCAGCAGTCCAATTACTGCGTAATGGTATCCATATGTGGGAGTGCAGGGACTGGAGGGCTCCCACCTACCTATAGTTGTAGAGCTACAGCACAGCCCTAGCCATGTTCCAAGAAAGCCTCGTGCTGCAAATGGTTATTGGGGTTGATCTTGAAACTTGTCAGTGGTTCCTTTTATATTTACAAAACAGAGCTAGACATGTACAATTGGACAATGCTATGTCTAATACGGCTATTAATGGGAGGGTAGTCCCCCAGGGGGCACTGCTGGGGCCGACCCAGTTCCTAATTTGTGTAAATACAGTTACTGATTATTTGGAAAATACTCATTCGCCTTTATGGGGACTATACAGCGCTTATTGCATTAGGTACAGATAAATTGGAGATGGAAAGTCCTTCAGAATGATTTCTCTGCCCTCTGCCACTGGTTTTATAATTCTCGCTTGTTCTAAATGAGGAAAAGTCTAAAGTAATGATCTATGGGACGACACAAGCCCATAAGAAGGGTAAGGAGATTTGTATCAGAACAGCTCTGGGTAATCCTTGATGGACCAGAATTTAGATTTTGAATCACATATTGGAAAAAAAATAATAGAATTGAAATAAGTATGGGTGGTGCTTTTAGGCATTCAAAGTATTGCTTAAATTATAAATGAATACTGGTTAATCAACTATTGATGCCAATAATTGATTATGGAGCCCATGTTTATGGACTTACAAATAAGTCAAACTTAAAGGCAATAAATAGATTACAAAATAAAAAGGCACGTATTATACTAAAATGCGATTTTTCTTACCCACCATTGTGAGATGTATGATTGATTGGGGTGGAAAGATTTTGAGACTAAAGACTGGAAATGGACTTGTTTAGCATATAAAGTAGTATATTCTGGCACTCCTGAATATGTAGCTGAAAAACTACAAGAAAAGGTCCATAAGTATTGGCTCAGAACTGGGGGGTCTTTTGTGTGCCCTAAAATACAAAATAAGTATGGGGAACTGACCTTCTTAAATCAGTTTAACAAAGCCTGGAATCTTATTGATCAGGAGGAAAAGAACTAACAAAGACCCTAAAGTTTTCATGGAGCAAATGAATAAAAACAATGGGATGGCTGTAAATGTTTGTTTTAAGGTTGGGAGGTAGACACCCAAAACAGGGATCTGATGATAATCTATAGGATAGTCCCTTGTAGATGGTATGGTTTTTAGAATATGTCCGTTTGTGTTGTGTTTATACTTCCTGCTTTTATTGAGATGTACTTAAATTGTTTGTATTGTGGTTAAATCAATTTGTGATGCACTTTAAGAATTGTACACAGGATCATCTTGAGAACTGGTTCCTTGAACCTAATGGTGTTGTAAGTCAACTTCCTGTATAAAAATAAATCTTTTACTACTGCTACTATATCTCAGTAACCATAGCAACTTTGGAAAAAATTCCATTGCAGTTGTAATAATGGACTGGTAACCTGCACGCATGCTTAGTACGCCTAGAGGTGTATTCAGCCACGCTTAGCCAAAAATCCATATCTTGAACCGTTTTCAACATATAGGCACCGAAAGGCGCCACGCCACGTTTGCCACAATGTTATCCTATGGGAAATTTCTCAACTTTGAAGTGCCATAACTATGTAACCGGTGAAAATATTTACACCAAACCAGCATAAGTCACATCTCTGGGACACCCCCTTTCAACCCCGCAAATTTCAAGCCAAACGTCCTAACCCTTTCTTTGCAGTGAAGTGGCAAAGAAATGGCAATCTATAAAAATCCCTGTTCATAAGCTGTCAAAATCCTTGTTCATGAGCTGAATCCCTGTGTTTGAGGTGCCAAAATCCCTGTTTGTGAGCCAATACCTGTTTGCGAGTTAGGGCCATCTGGTTGTCCCCTCACGAACAGGGATTCTGACAGCTCACGAATAGGGATTGGCTCGTGATCAGGAATTTTGACACCTCACAAACAAGGATCGGAAGTGAGTCACAAACAAGAATTTTCGAATTAAAAAACGGCTGTTTTTTGACTAAACAAAATGGAACCAAAGCCTTTGGTTTGTAGAGGACGTCACTCTGAACAAAACCCATACTTCAGTCTCCACAAAAGACATCCGTGGGGCATACCTCTCAACCTCCTGCCTCATAAATCAGGGACAAGGCTTAATAAAATCAGGGACAAAGGTCCAAAATCAGGGACACATATTCAAAATTGGTGATATCCACTTAGGAAGCTGGCAGAATAAGGGACTTGGTGTAAAACACATTTTCTAAAAAAGAACAAGTCTGTAACTTTGATGTTTGACATTATTTTATGGTAACAGCCCCCACTGTTCGGTCACGGAAACACAATTTTTAAGAGGGACAGAGTAAAATTTTGAGGCAAAATCAGAGACGTCCCTAAAAATCAGGGACAGTTGAGAGGTATGCGTGGGGCAAGTCGCAGCGTGTTTGTGGTGTTTTTTTTTTTTTTTTAAATTGAAAACAAGATGGCAGGTTGCGAACATGTATTTTTTGTTTTTTATATGAACAAGGATTTAATTGATTCCTGTTCATGAGCCCAAATCCTTGTTGGAAGCTGTATAGCTTGTCCAAAAGACTGAACTGAGCATGCTCAGAACCCAAAATTTCAAAATTTTAATAATTTTGGAACAGATTAATACTTTCACCAAACCTGCGCTGGCTTATTCTTTGGGCAAGCTCTTTCTACCCTGAAAATTATAGGCCAAATTTCCAAACTGTGTGGCTGCAACGTGATTAAAAGTCCAGCAAAAATGGGTGGAAAAAAGACACCTTACACTTTTTTTCCACTGTGCTGCACAAAATCTGAACGTCCGATCTAAAAGAAACTTGGCATGTCAATAGATTACCCCACGAGACCGCGCATACTACAGTACGTGTAAATCCATTGAACGGTTGCAAAGTTAAAATGCAAAATTTGGGGTTTAACATTAAACTGCCTACTCACCCTAATTATATAATATACAGTATTCATTGCAAAAACTTTGTTGTTGCACCATTAGGTTAAAGCATTACAGGTAGGGAAATGCAGCCTTTAGGGTTCCAAAGCGCAAGACCCCTCTCTCACTGTGGTATAACCCTCGGCTCGCCCTCTGACGCCAGATCTTCCTTTCCTTTGGAAGATTCAGGTTCCTCCTTTTCACTCCCACGCTGAGTAGGCCCTGGCACGTAAATCTTGGATTATTTACCTGAGCTAAAACTTGTTGGTTTCTCTGCATTGTTTCAGTGCTCGTGACTGCGGTATGGAGGACAAGTCCTGCCCGGTTCTGCTGGTGCTCCCCCTGCGTGGCAGAAGATGTCTCGCGACCGACCAGCATGCCATGTGTGTCTACTTCAACGGCCACGATCATGATACCCAGGTCTGCAACTTTTTGTCGCTCGCTCCAGCCGAATGTGTTGGACGATCGCCTTGCATGCTTACAGCTCGGACGACCGGAAACACGGAACCCGACGGTCAAATCTAAAGAGGCCTGTTGGGCTGTCTCTGCATCTGCAGGATTTGCTTAGCAACTGAACAAATGAAGGCCTTTGAGGAGGAAGCGGCAGGCTGCCGAGCAGTCCTCTTCAGCATTGGTCTTCGTGCCGCTCAAACTGGGCTCTACCTTTAGAGGTTCCTACAAGGAGTTGTGCCAGTGTCTCGGCTAAGGGGAGGGTCCATCTGTTTCGCACAGCTCCCTGCTCCCATAAAAGGAATCAGGAGTTGAGAGAGAAGTCTTGTCTACATCGTTCTTGGAATCAAGAGAGGTCTGTCTCAGGAATCTCCTTTGACTTCGGTTTAAATTGGGGTCGCTGACTTCATGGTGCCCCTGTCAGGCCAGCTGGCTAAGACACGGGACGACTACCTGGTCCAAATTATTATTGACCCCATCAACCGCTGTCTCACTGGATGAGGCCGGCAATTCCTTGTTCAGGACTCCGGTCCTGAGTGGACCTACTGAGGAGGAAACCCAGCTTGCTGGGAACCTCCCGGTCCCTACCCCTGCGGGTTCCTCGGCTCCTTCTGAGCACCTCCATCGGTCGAGGTCTCAGTCAGTCAAGGAGAACTGTCAGGCGCCATTCTGGCATAAGAAGCAGCGCCATCGCTATTCATCCTCGTCCTCCTTGAAAGAGGAGAGTCTTCGGGCATGTTGCGCCGACGCTCAAGTAGGATTCTCATGTGGCAACAGTTGGTGTTCGCCGCACGAAGTCACCCCAGGTTTCCCAAACACCGCCATCACTTGGCCATCGCCTCTAGGCCGAGACAGACTCCACTGAAACCGGCCTCTCTGCCGGTTTGTGGTGGAACCACCACCCAAACAGCGTCCTCCAGGGCTCCTGTTAGTCTCAGTCTGCTAAGGGCCTCCACATAGCTGTCGGTCACCCTTACCCGAACATCTGCGCAAGTCGAAAGTGACCAGGTGGTCGGCCGATCTATCAGGACTCTTGGAGTCTGAGGACTCCTCCTGCACCTTGTCAGTTCAGCGCAGGCTTCACGGGAGTCTCTCTGGTGAGGGAGGTCCCACGCCCTTCATGGGCATTCTCCTCTCATCTCCGGATCCACGGGGTTGAAACTGGAGCCTGCCCAGAAATGGGCTCAGTATCCCCGAACAGATATTCTGACTAAAGGGGATTCTCCAACAGGGGCCTTCCCAATAGCGGAAGCCATTACTGGCCCAGCTCTGGAGCTTTGGCAGCACCCTGCCTCCTGCCGTGCGCCATCGGCTCGGATGGCCTGCAAGTACGCGGCTCCCAGTGGCACCCTATTGGGATTCACAGAGCACCCCTCGGCTGAGGGATTGGTGACCGAATCTGTGTTTTGGCTCTTGGGAAATTCAGCAGACACTGATAGACTTCTGGACAGAGAGTCCAAAAAACTGGGCCATTCTGCCCGGAACGTCTATGCTGCCTCTTCGCTCGGTCTCAGTCAGGTGAGCTCGGCTGTCATCATGGCACACTTCTCTCATGCCCTCCTGAGCTCTCTAGATGAGGTGCTTCCTCATCTGCCTGTGGACCTTCAGACTATGGTCAAGCAGGGTCGAGATCAGGTCTGGCTGCTGCAAAACGGCAACCCAGAAGACTCTGGACATTGGGATTCCTGTGCACGCTCGGTGGCTGCCGTGGTTGCCATATGCCACTGGGCCTGGCTGAGGGGCTCTACCTTTACGACAGACACTCGGCACAAACTGGTGGACGTTCCCTTCTTGTGCACAGACTTGTTCGGTCCAGTAGTTGATGATCATCTCCAGCACATCAAAAAATCTAATGCTACCTTGGACTCTGTTGCCTCCGCCCAGAAGGAATCTCAGGGTTCCAGGAAGCAGAAGCGTAAACCTTTTCAGCCTTCTGCCCCTTCGGCCAAGCAGCCCCAGTACCAGTCGGGGCAGCAGCAGGCCCATTCTTGGTGCCCTTGTCCCAAGTCAGGGGCTTCGGCAGTCCGTAAGCCTGGAGGGAAGAGTCCCGCAGCAGGATCCTCCTCCAAGCCTGCTCGGTGAAGGGATTGGGGTAACCACCCCCATGCCTGTCACGCCTACTCTGGATCCTCCCATGGGGGGCTGGCTCTGCCACTTCCTTTCTGGCTGGTCAGCTGTCACAACAGACAGGTGGGTATTGGAAGTGGTCGGCCAGGGTCTGCCTCTGGATTTCGAGCAGTACACACCAAGCTGACCCTGCGCCCCACGAGAGAAAATCTGTGGACACTCGGTCGGCTGTCTGAGACAACGTCACCCAACTCCTTCGCAAGGAGATAGTGGTCAGCGTTGCGGATCCCCTGTCAATCCAGGGTTCGTTTCCAGGTACTTTCTGGTACTGAAACAGACGGGGAGGATCTGGTGCCCCATACGAGTTTTCGGTCTTGCCCTTCAGGATGGTACTGCCTGTCTCAGATCATACCATCTCTCGAGCAGAACATGTGGTTTTGCTTTCTGGATTTTCAGGATGCGTTCTTTCATGTCCCGATCTGTCCATCACATCGAAGGTTCCTCTGCTTCTGAGCAGAGGGAACCCTCTTCGAGTTCCGAGCCATGCTGTTCAGCCTGGCATCTGCCCCCAGGGTCTTCATCAAATGCATTGCAGTGGTGGTGGCCCATCTTCGGCGTCGAGGGGTCAAGGTGTACCCCTATCTGGATGATTGGCTCATAGCAGGTCTCTCCAAACAGAAGGCGGAGAGGTCCAGGGATCTGGCCCTCCAGACCTGCTTCGACCTTGGCCTCCAGGTCAGTGAGGCCAAGTCAGAACTCATGCCTTCGCAGGTGATTTGCTTCATCGGGACAGAGCTCGACTCTTGCCGAGCCAGACCCAGGCTCCTGACGGACAGAGTGGAGGTTCTCTCCTCCTTTACCCAGTCATTTCTGGTTGGGCACTTGTGCCCTTCCCGGGACTTCCTGCAACTTCTGGGCTACATGGCGGCCTGCACCTCCGTGGCCCGATGGGCCCGGTGGCATATGTGCCCCCTTCAATGGGAGCTGGCCAGCCAGTGGACTCAGCATCTATGTAATTTTGACCAGCTGGTCACTGTAATCCAGAAGATGCGGGACGCTCTCCAATGGTGGTCCGTCCTGGAGCATCTGCAGGAAGGGATCCGGTTTCTGTCCCGAGCCGACGGTCATCTTGATGATTGATACCTCTCTCACGTGCTGGGGTGCCCACATAGGGGACCGCAGAGTCCACAGGCTCTGAACCCCCAAGGAATCCTGATGCCACATCAACCTGCTGGACTGGCGCTGACTGCATTGGCTCCATTCCTTTGGGGTCAGGTGGTTCAGGTGCAGACAGACAACACCACGACCATTTGCTGTCCCAACAAACAGGATGGCATGCACTCCTAGCCTCTGTGCAGGGAAGCTTTCCTCATCTAGACCCTCGTGAGCTGACTGGAGGTGGATCTCCTAGCCATCCATGTGTTAGGAGCCTTAAATTAGCTGGCGGACGCCCTCAGCCATGTGGGCGAGCATCCCACGAGTGGACTTTCCATCCAGAGGTAGTTTACAGCCTGTTCTCCCAGTGGGGCACCCCTCAGGTGGACCTGTTCGCCTCCAAGGAGAACACAAAGCTGAGGCTGTTTTGTGCCTGCCCCCCTCAGCAGGGCTCGCTGCAGGGGGGGTGCCTTCTCAAGGTTGTGGACCCCAGGCCTCTCTTATATCTTCCCTCCATTTCCCTTGATCCACAGGGTGCTTCTCAAGGTCAGGAGGAACAATGCACAGGTGATCCTGGTGGCTCGGACTGGCCCCACAGTTTTGGTCCCTGATCTCCTCAGTCTCTGCATCAGACTCCCGAGGTGTCTTCCAGCACGCCTGGGCCAGTTGTCAGTCAATCAGGGAAAGGTCCTCCACCCAGACCTTCAATCCCTGCACTGGACAGCCTAGTTCCTGAGCGGCTAGAGTTCCGGGCTTTGGGTCTCTTTGAAGATGTACTCACTGTAGTTGAGGCATCTAGGAAGGAATTGACGAGGAAGTGCTATGCCTTCAAGTGCAAGATATTCTTCATTTGATGTCTGGGCAAGGGCCTGGACCCTTTGCCCTACCCAGTGGCTAGCATTCTTGACTACCTTTGGTCTCTACAAAGGGAGTCTGCGGTTCTAAGACACTTGAGGTGCACCTAGCAGTCATCTCTGCTTACCGGGCATCGGCTGGTCAGCAGATGGTGGCACAGGAGAAGGTGATCTGACGTTTCTTCAAAGGTCTCTGCCATATTTCCCCTCCAGTGCATGAACCACCACCACCGTGGGATCTACTGCTGGTACTGGCAAAGCTTATGGGCAAGCCATTTGAACCAATGCACAGGAGTGAGATGTCACACCTGTCATGGAAGACTGCCTTCCTGGTGGCTATCACGTCAGCCAGAAGGATTGGGAAGCTCAGGCGCTGTCTGAGTCTCCCCATCTGGTCTTCCACAGGGACAAGGTTGTCCTGCACTCCAACCTGATGTTCCTTCCGATGGTTGTGTCTGAGTTTCACCTGAACCAGGTGATGACTCTGCCGGTGTATTACCCCAGTCAAACCTCAGAGGCCAAATACAGGCTCCATACTTTGGACCTGAGACGAGTGCTCTCTTATTATAAAGAGCGCACGGCCAGAGCTTAGGGAGAGGTTCGCCTGCTGTTGGTCACCTGCGCTGAAGCTGCACCTGGCAGACCAGCATTTAAGCAGACGATTGGCAGATGGATTACATCCTGCATCAATCTCTGCTATAGGTTGGTGGGTAGGGAGCCTTCCGGAGGGCTTAGGGCTCATTCCACCCACCATACCACTGCATCGGTGGCTGCTTCTAGGGATGTCCCTATTCAGGATATCTGCAGGACTGCTACCTGGAAGGCGGCAAACACCTTCATTTCCATTATCACATTGACCTAGAGTCATGCCGGAATGCTGATTTTGGGGCCTCAGTTCTCCAATCTCTGTTCTCTCAAGTGGGTGTGTGTGTGTGCCTCTCTCTCTTCCCGAGAACTGCTAGAGTTCACAAGAAGTGTGGATAGAACAACATATCCACATCCCTAGAAACACAGGTTACTCACCTGTAACAGTAGAGCTTACTTCAAGAGGGCTCTTGCAGTAGGTAATTACAAATAGGACTGAAGCCGACAGGCGCTGGGACCTCACGGAAAAATTTCTAGCTAGCAGTCTCTGGCGGGAGACCGCCCCCACATCAAGTGACATCAGTATAAAGGGGCGGTCCCCCACGCCCGCCTTCCAGTTCTTTCCCGCTGTTAGCTCGTGCAGCGCCTCGTGGTTAAGTTTCACTGCTTCGCAGTCAATCGTCGGTAGTTTTACCGCCTATTTTCTACCTTCTTTTTACGATTTTCATCAGCCTTACCAACAGCTGCCGTGTATGTCGTCCCAGACTCCCTCCGAGCACAAGAACAAGTGCGATTCTTGCGGTGCCCAGCCTCCCAGATAAGGACGGGATCTCCTGTGCCTTTTTGTCTAGGCCTCGATCATCCTGCCTAAGTGCCTGCTCTGCCAGCAGTTTAACACGGCCACCCAAAGAAGAGGCAGCAGTCCCTGGAGGCCCACGTTCTTAAACAAAAATGACTTCCATGGAAAAGGAACTGAAAAAATTTGGCGGGTTTCGACCTCCGGAGGGCCACCACAAGAAGAAGGACCGACCTCTTGTCGGTCGCCGCAGCCTCGGCTGGGGTTGCGGTGTTGCAGGTAACTCCTCCTCCAGGAGACAGTTCCGTGGCGGCTGTCTTGGAGGTTTCCAAGGCGGCAGCAACCCTCCCGTCGGGCTTGCGCTCGGGCTCCTGGGGAGCCTCCGTGTCTAAGGAGGCAGCCGCTCCTAGTAAAGTCGCTGCCGTGCGACCTTCTGGTTTGAGTGGCCCCGATAAGTCGGACGTCGGCTCCTCTGATGCTCGCCTGGGTATGGCCGATAAGACGCCCAACCCTCTGGGGCAGCACATAGTCTCCAAAGCGCTTGCCAAGGCCCTCCTCCTTCGCGCCTTCGGTGCTGGGTCCGATCAAATTGATGCCAGTTCCTCTGACGCCCGCCCGCATCCCGCCGATAAGACGGACGCCAGCTCCTCCGGACGCCCACTTGGTGTTGGAGCTGACGCCAGACCCTTAGGCTATCAGTAGTCCCGAGCTTGCTGCAACGCTTGTTGCATTCTGAGGCGCCAGTGTCTCCTTTGCTGGACCCCGGGATGGTAATCCTTCTTCCCCGGTGACACTGAGGAGGTGGTTATGTTGCTGTCGGTCTCCTCCTGTTGGGCCAGATGACCCGACGCCGATCCTCTGGTGCCGACGCGCCGTTTTACCAGTGCCCGCAATATCCCATTGCCGGACGCTGCCCCTACGCTGGCTTCCACTGCACGCTGGCCTCCCATTCTGGGCCCGCCTGGCAGTTCCGGGCCCTCTCTGCCCTGCAGACTCCCCAGTACCTGGGTATCCGACCCCGTCCTGTCAGACGCCGTCCTACCCAGGCCCACAGTATCCGGCTCCCGGGTACCTGACGCTGGCCTACCCAACGCCGCAGTACATGGTGCCCCAGTACCCGACGCTGGGCTTCCCGCCGTCGGGATACGGATCCATGCCTTACAGATACCCTCAATATCCGTATCCCCCTCCTCCTCTACTGCCCCCTCAGCCGCCGGTGGACTTGAAGGAAACTGTGGCTTCTTGGTGGGCTGAGGCCAAAGCTTAGCTCACCAGGGAGGTGGAGAGCAGTCTTCCGGCGTCTGTCCCTGTTCCGGACCCCCTACGTTGGAGGCGAGAGACCCCCCTCCCCACCTCCTGGATACCAGAGGCGAACCCTCTGGTTCCAGGGCAGGGCAGGATACGCCCCCTGAGGGCATCCTATGGGCCATTCTCCCGCGCCCGGAGGAGGAGTCTTCTTCTTCTTCCTCCTCCTTGAGACCTGATGACTCCGACAGTCGTTCCAACCTGGACGACGTGAGCCACGCACTCCGGACAAGTCCTGGCCAAGGACTTCTCCGAAGTCTCTTCCGGAGGATCCTTCCTTTATGGAGTTGCGTACAATCCAGGCAGTTCATCAGTGGCACTCCTTAGAGACGGATCCACAGCGTCAGAAACTTGCTGCGCACCTGGTCTCCCACTATTTGGAAGCAACCGTCGGCATTGGCTCCTTTTCCTAGGAAGTCGGACAGGCTTTGTCAGGCTCTGGAGGGTGTTGACTCTTTAAATACACACCCTTGAGCTGATTCAGTCGTGATTAGCGCTGCTCATGGACGGACGGCTAACCCCAACACTTGAGCTCATCGCCACCCAACAAGGAATCCTGCCTTCTGGACCAGTACGGGAAGAAGGTCTATGCTCTTCCACTCTGGGTATAGGGCCCCTGAATACATTGGTCATATGGGGGATTACCAGAAGGCAATCCTTAGCTAAGTGGAGGCTAAATTGGACTCCTTCCTGAGTCTCAGAAGCAGGAAGTGGCTGATCTAGTCCGGGTTCGTGTTTGGGCCAGTCAAGGCCACGCTGGTGCTGACGCACGACGCAGTGGACACTGCTGGTCGGAGCCTGCCGCTGTGGGTTTGTGCGCATGACTGGCTCCGGGTGTCTGGTTTGGTCCCGGAGGTGCAGTCTGCTATTCAGGACGCCCCCTTCAGGTGTTCAGTGCTGTTCGGTGGCGATGTCAAGGACATCACCGATCTGCCGGAGAAGGGTACTGCACTTAAGTCTGTCGACTCCATGTACAGACCCCCTCAGGCTCAGCATCGTCCCTTTCAGACATTTTCAGCAAAAGGCGAAACCTCGGGGCAAGCGGGCCAACAAACATCTGGCCCCTCCGGCTGCCAAGGTCCCCCGCCCAAAAAAGCAGCGGGGGCTTCAGCCGGGATGCTGCCTCACACCTTCTGACTCCTTTTCTCTCCCACAGCCTCTGGGCCTCCCAGAGGAACTGGTAGGAGGGAGATTCTCCCTCCATCTACCGGGTTGGGAGAGGATCACTTCAGACACTTGGGTGCTCCAGCTGGTCGCAGAAGGACACTCAATAGTTTCTTCAGAAACCTCCTCGAACCCCCGGGTCATCTTACCCCAGAACACCTTTGTCTGGTTCAGGAAGAAATATCCTCTCACTTTCTGAAGGAGGCAATAGAGCCTGTTCCTCCCCAACTTTGGGGACGGTTTACTATTCCCATCCCTTCCTGGTCCCAAAGAAGTCAGGAGATGTGAGGCCGATTTTGACCTCAGCTCCCTGAACTTGTTCATGGAGTACAGAAGGTTCAGGATGCTCTCTCTGCAGAGTCTTCTGCCTCTTCTTCAGCCGGGACAGTGGCTGTGTGCTCTGGACATGCAGTATGCTTACCTGCATATCCCTATTCGCCCTTCCCACTGCAAATATCTGCGTTTTGCATTCCAGGGGGACCGCTGCCAGTTAAAGGTCCTCCCATTTGGTCTCTCCTCTGTGCCCCGAGTGTTCATCAAATGCCTTTCAGTGGTAGAGGTCTACCTGCGTACCCAGGGGGTGCAGGTGTTCCCATACCTGGACAATTGGCTCCTGGCAGCCTCGTCCAGGGAGGAACTCTTGCGCTTCCTTTCCCTTACCCCGCAGGTTTTTACTTGCCTGGGTATTACCATCAACCAGGCTAAGCCCCACCTGATCCCGTCCCAGAGGCTCCAGTTTATCGGGGTGATAAGGGACACGACCTCCGGGATGGCATTCCTGCCACTGGACAGGTCGGCCTCACTCCAGGCTCAGGTCAGCCTGTTGTCCAGCTGCAGGTGGGTCAGCGCCAGGTCGGTCCTACGCCTCCTCGGGCTCATGGCAGCTGCTATTCCGACAGTCCCTCGCGCTCGGCTCCACATGAAAATCTCTCACTGGACGCTTCCGTCTCAATGGGAGCAATTGGTGGATGGACTAGATCATCTAGTTCTGGTCTCCAATCCTATGGCTCGGGACTTGCAATGGTGGATGGTCCAGGAGAACCTTTGCCAGGGAGTTACCTTTTGCCTTTCTCCCCCATCCCAGCCACTGACTACAGACGCCTCGGGCGAGGTTTGGGGAGCCCATCTCTTGTCTCACAGCACCCAGGGCTCCTGGTCCAGGCTCGAGAATACACTCCACATCAATGTGCTCGAGCTTCCGGCCATGCTGTGTGCTCTTCAGGCTCTGCATCTGTATCTACTTCCCGGGCATCTGGCTGTCCAAACGGACAACATGTGTGTGGTCTAGTACATCAGCAAACAGGGAGGAACTTTTTCCTACCCTCTCTGCAGGGAGGCGATGCGAGTTTGGGATTGGGCTGTGCAGCACAACCATCACGTCACAGCAGTTCACGTCCTGGGGGTTGAGAACATGTTGGCAGACCACCTCAGTCGGTCGTCTGCTCTCGCTCACAAGTGGGAACTGGATCGGGGTAGTGGATGATATCTTCCTACGTTGGGGGACACCACAGGTAGACCTGTTCGTGTCTCCTCACAACGCAAAACTTCCCGACTTCTGCTCGCTCGCTCCAGGGCATGGCATTTTTGGGAAAGACACACTGCCTTTAGACTGGAAGGGCAGATTCATCTGTGCCTTCCCCCTGATCCCCTTGATTCCGAGGGTCTTACAGAAACTCTGCTCAGAAGGAGCTCGCATGATACTAATCGCTCCCTTCTGGCCCAGGCAAGTTTGGTCTCTCTTCTACAACAGTATTCAGAGGAACCTCCGCTTCCTCTTCCTCTGTCGCATCTTTTGCTGACCCAGGATCAGGGGACCCTGGTCCATCCAGGTCTCAAGTCCCTTCAGTTGCATGTGTGGCTCCTGCAGACGTAGATCATGCCCGATTCGGGGTTTCCCCGCTGCTGGCTGACATTCTGGTGGAGGCCAGAAAGCCCTCCACTAGATCTACCTATGCCATGAAATGGAAACTGTTCTCTGTTTGGGTCACTTCCAAACATTTCGAGCCTTTCTTGTGCTCTGTTGGGCGGCTTTTGGATTACTGGCAACACCTTTTTGATCTGGGTCTTGGTCATTCCTCTCTGAAGGTTCACATGGCAGCCATCTTGGCTTACCATGTTCCTTTTGGGGTCAGGACTTTTGTACATCTCTAAGTCTCCAAGACTTTTCTCAGGGGGGTCCTCCATTTGAGACCCCCAATTTGGGTTCCTGCCTCTCCTTGTTATTTGAATTTTATCCTTGAGAAACGTACTCTGCCTCCTTTCCAGCCAGCAGCCTCAGCCGACCTAAAGTTCCTTTCATGGAAGGCTCTCTTCCTTGTGGCCATTACTTCTGCTCGAAGGATTGCCGAGCTCCAGGCCCTCATGTGCAAAATCCCGTATTTGATTTTTCACAAGGAACATGTGGCCCTTCGTACCAACCCTAAGTTTCTCCCCATGGTGGTAGCGGAATCTACGCTGAATCAATCCATGGAGCTGACTGCTTTCTTTACACAGCACGCCAATCAAGGGGAGTACCTCTTGCATACTTTGGATGTTCACCGAATTATGAGATACTACACCACCAGGATGAAGGATCTCAGAAAGACTGATCAACTGTTTGTCTCTTTGCTCGTAAAAGAGAAGGCAATGCTGTTTCTAAGCAATGCCTATCTAAATGGTTGGCTCATTGTATCACTTTGTTATGAGAAGTATAACAAGACCCTGCTGGGTCAAGTCAGAGGCCACTTTACCAGGGAGGTCACTGCCTCTGCTGCTTGTTTCAAGAATGTGTCGGCGGCAGACATCTGTGCGGCCACAACTTGGACTTCTGTCCATACCTTTACGAAACATTACAGTTTGGACATAGCCTCTCGCCGTAGAGCGGGCTTCGGGTTAGCTGTTCTGCAAGGTCTTCTTTCCTGAGACCTCCAGAGGGTCTACTTTTGGGTAGTTTTCCTCCTCCCGTTTGCTTCTGCTTGTTCCAGACTGTTTGGGACTCAGTCCTATTTGTAATTACCTGCTGCAGGAGCCATCTCGAAGTAAGATGGTACAGTTACGTAAGAACTTACCATAACAGTAGATCTTCGAGAGAGGCTCTTGCAGTAGGTAATATCTTCCCGCCCTCCATCCCCCTAAGCTTTTTTAGCTTCTTTTCCAGTGAAGGAAACATCCGCTTCTCTCTCGTCTTGTCTTTTATTTGGCCTTTGGCGGGAAAGAACTGGAAGGCTGGTGTGGGGGACTGCCCCTTTATACTGACGTCTGTCACCTGATGTGGGGCGGTTCCCCGCCAGAGACAGCTAGCTAGAAATTTTTCCGTGGGGTCCTGTCTGCCGACTTCAGTCCTATTTGTAATTACCTACTGCAAGAGCCTCTCTAGAAGATCTACTGTTACGGTAAGTTCTTATGTAACTGTACTTTCTAGGGACATGGATATGTTGTTCATCCACACTCATTGGCAGTATCCTTGCCGCTTTAAATCTTGCCGGAAGGTCTTCAAGCTTGCTCCTCCCACCCACCCGGTGGTATAACTCTGCCCGCCTCCCCATGACGCCTAGATCTTCCTTACCGCTTGAAGCTCAGGTTCTCCTTAACGCCTATGCTTGTGACTGGTTCCTAGTTCTCGCTTATGGATTTAAAATAATATTTTGCAAAAGACTTCAGTCTTCGATCCCCCGCGGGGCCGCGGCGGATAAATCGACCCCGGATTGGAGATGCCCATGCGGGCAGAAGATGTCTCGGACGGATCCACACTCCACGTGGTGTCTACTTCATGAGGCCTTGAGCGCCACCCGCAGGCTATGACCTGTGCTCATCTTTCGCCTACCGCCTCAAGACCGTATGCCCGATTGCAACTGGGTCAGTCCCGAAGCCGCTTCTCCGTGAAGTCCAAGGAGGCAGTCTGGTTGATGTGCTCATGGGCGGGCGATCATGGATCAGTCGAGCGGATGGTCGCCTCGAAGAGGAGGCGGCGCTGGTCATGATTTTCCTGCCGCTGTATTTAGTCCGGCCTTCTGGGTTCTTCCTACACGGCTTTCTTTAAGGAGCTTTGGTCTGTCCCTCTCCACTAAAGGAGAAGGGCTCGTGCCTGCTGGACCTTTTTCTCGTCCAAAAAGAGGGACACAGAAGTCCTCCGTCGACGCCTTGGGAGCGGGAAAGGTCCCTCTCTCGGACCGTCGGATCACGGCTTCGCCCATCGGCTCGCTTCGCCACTGGCCTCACGGTGTCCCCCGCCAGGTCAGTTGACCGAGACCACTGATGAAGTCGAGATTTTCTCGACCTGACGGGCTGTCGCTAGCAATGAGATTCCTCCCGGTTCCCGGGAGGAGCGATCCTGTGGCTCGCCTGTGCCTCCGGGTTCCGGAGCCTCGATGGACCTCCGAGCCGAAGGGAGTAGTCGGTTCGCCGACACCTCCTGCACCGACCTCGAAATTCCGGGACTCTCGGTCTCGGTTCAGACTCCTTCATGGTCCAGCTGCCCCACTGGGCCATAGCGGCTCCCGGCCCCGCATCATGTAAGCGGCGTTGCCGCGCTGGCCCTCCCTCCTCCTCGATGAGGGGAGGTTTCGCGAATTACGCTTTACGGCACGAGGACCCATGTTGCAACAGCTCCTGGCCGGGACTAAGCCGACCCGCGCCTTCCCCGCCATTAAGTGGCTGTCACCGAACGAGCCGGCTGCCAACCCCCCGACTCTGCCCGAGGAGCTCATACCCAGGCCGGTTGTCCGCCAAACCAGCTGCTCCACTGACTAGTGGAACCTCCGCCTCCACAGCTCACCACTGGGGCTCCCACCAAGGATTCCTCGGTCGGCCATATTTTGCCCCATCGGTTGTCGTTACCTCTCTCCCGACCGACCTCGGCAGGTGAAGGTGGCTCAGGCCAGAGGCAGTTTTCGAGACTCTTCCGGTCCGAAGATGATTCTCCTTCTTTCCAAGCTACTGACCTTGGAGTCTTCAGGAGGTCAGCTAATGGACGATAGCCCGCCAGGTTCTTCCTAGGACTGCTTCGGCTCATTCTCGAGTTCACCGGATGGAGCTCTAACCCGCTTCCAACGGGCTAGGTATCCCCTCACGGAGATTCTGGACCGAGGGATTCTCCGACGGAGGCCTTCCGTGGCCGAGGCCACAGTGGGTCCAGCACTGAACTTTGCAGCGCCTCTGCTTCCTGCCCTGCGCCTCCGCCAGGATGGCCAGGAAGTATGCGTCCCCACCGGGTTCCTTGTCCGGTTTTTTCGAACACCCTCTGCTGAGGGGTTGGTTACCGACAGTTTCTCGCCACCGGCAACGCCAGGATGTGGACAAACCTCCTGACAAGGAGTCCAAGAAATTGACCATGTCGGGCGAGTGCTCCACGGCCATGATTCTCTTCGGCCTTCGCCAGGCCAGTTCTGGCTTCCTCATGGCACACATTTTTTCTATGCCCTGTTGGGCTCCCTGGATGAGGTCATCTCTCATCTTCCCGCCGATCTGCAGACTACGGTTAAGCAGGTGCGGGACCAGGGCAGGGCAGTGGCCAAACAGCAGCTCCAGACTGCTTTTGATGTAGGGACTCATGCCAGATCGGTGGCGGCCGTGAGTGCTAGGTAAGGCCGGGCGTGGCTTGGCTGAGGATATCCACCTTACTGGATACCCAGCACAAGTTGGCGGATGTTCCCTTTTTTGGGACTGACCTCTTCGCCCTGGGGTGAAGGTCACCTGCAGAGGATCGAGAAGTCCAATGCCACCTTGACTCGGTTTCTTCCACCAGAAGGACAAAGGCTGCAAACCACAGCCTAAGCCCTTTCTCCCTTCTGTAGCCCTCGCGCGCCCGCCCAGCAATCGCCAGGGCCAGCAGGCTCGGGCCTTGCATCCCAAACCTGCCGGGCTTTCTAACAGGAGGCAGGGAGGGGGCCCAGGAGGTCCCTCGGCCGTCCCTCCTCCAAGTCTGCCCAGTGACGGGCTGAGGGGTGTCGCCCATCCCCGCCACTCTACTTCCCTGGTCTCTGCGGGGACGGCCCGCACTTCCGTTCGCCTGGTCCGCTGTTACCACGGACAGGTGGGTCTTGAGGTGGTGGGAAGAGGCCTGCCTCTGGAATTCGAGCAGGCACCACCTTCAGAGCCGCGCCGCTCGGGGCTTCTGGATCCCCAGCTTCACTGGCGTGCTCCGAGCCGACATCACTCTCTCTCCAGAAGGAGGTGGTAAGAGAGGTGGTGGACCCTCCTTCAGACCCAGGGTTTGTGTCCAGGTACTCTCCGGTTCCGAACGGATCGGGGCTGTGCGCCCATTCTCACCTACACCACTCTAAACAAGTTCCAAGGTCTCGAACCTTCAGGATGGTCACTTGCTCAGATAATACCATCCTGGAACGCCGCGCTGTGAGTCCTGTTTCCTGGACTTGCAGGACGCTGGGTTTCACGGTCCTATCCGTCGCGCCCCACCAGAGATTCCTTCGCTCCCAGCTGAAGCGATCTCTCGAGTTCCAAGCCATGCCCTCGCTTGTCTCCAGCTCCCAGGGTCTTCACCAAATGCATGGCAGTGGTGACAGTATTCTCATGGGCGCCGAGGTCCGGTGTACCCTTACCTGGACGACTGGCTGATAGCAGCTCCTCCAGGAAGGAGGCGGAGGGTCCTGAGATCTGGCCCTCCAGGTCTGTTTCAACTGGGCCTCTTGTCAACGAGGCCAAGTCGGAACCTCGAGTCAAGCAGGTGATTTTATTCATCGGCGCTAGCTCGACTCTCTTCGAGCCAGAGCTGCTCCCGCGGACAGGGCCGAGGTTCTTTCCTCCTTGCCCGATCATTTCTGGTTGGGCACTGCGCCTGCCCGGGACTTCCTAAGCGCCCTGGGTCTCATGGCGGCCTGTACCAGCGTGGTCCGCTGGGCCCGGCTTGGAACATGCGTCCCCTTCAGTGGGGACTGGCTAGCCAGTGGTCACAACGCCATGATCCTTGACCAGCTTAGGTCGGTGACACAGGATGTGGAATGCTCTCCAGTGGTGGACTGCCCAGATCAATTGCAGGAGGGCATCCTGCTCGTCTGGCCCCGGCGACACGGGTCTCTCTGTCGGACTGGCGCCTCTGATGGGTTGGGGTGCCCATCTGGGAACACTGGGGCTCATGGCCTCTGGTCCCTGCTGGGAGTCCCGATGCCACATCAACCTGTTGAGCTCCCGAGCGGTCCGCCTAGCTCTCACCGCCTTTGTCCGTCTCCGGGGTCAAGTGGTCCGAGTCCAGACGGACAATACCACGACTCATGTAATACTATCTAAACCACAGGGCGGACGCACCATGCTTCTATGCAAGGAAGCTCTCCACGCATTTGGTCACTGCATGTGCAGCCTGGAGAAGAAGGATCTCCTAGCTATTCACGCGGCAGGAGCCTCCACACCCTGGCCGATGCCCTGAGCCGGATAGGGGCTGCATCCCCACGAGTGGTCTCTCTCTGCCGAGGGTAGTGACAGCATCTGTTCTCCCTTTGGGGTACACCTCAGGTGGACTCTGTTTGTTTCCACGGAGAACGCGAAGCTGAGTCTGTTCCATGCCCGCCTCAGCAGGGCTCGCTGCAGGGGATGCCTTCCGAGGCAATGGACCCCTGGCCTCTTTTACGCCTTTTCCCCATTTCCCTTGATCCACAAGGTGCTTCCTCAAGGCGAGGGAGGGACAAGGCGAGGTGATTCTGATAGCTCCAGACTGGTCGCAGTTCTGGTACCCAGATCTCTCAGTCTCCAGCTCCAGGACTCCGCTGGTAGCTTCCAGCTCGCCCGGACCTGCTCTCAGTCAATCAGGGAAGGTGTTCCATCCGACCTTCAATCCCTGCACCTGACGGCCTGGTTCCTGGAGCGCTAGAGTTCCAGGCTTTGGGTCTTTCCGACGAGGTCCTCAATGTAGTTGAGGCGTCCTGAGTCGACCAGAAAATGTTATGCTTCAAATGGAAAAGGTTTTCCATTTGGTGTCAGGGCAAGGGCTTGGACCCTTCCTCCTGTTCCTTGGCAAGCATCTTGACTATTTATGGTCCCTTTCTAGTCAAGGGCTTAGGTCGACTAATTCATGCTGGCAGCACCTGGCAGCCATCTCTGCCACGTGCGCGGCCGGAAGCAGTCGTGGCGAGGAGAAGGTGGTCTGCTTTTCAAAGTCCTTGATCACATTTCTCCAGTGCGGGAACCCCCACCTCGCGGGATCTACTGCTGGTATTGGCAAAGCTCGGGCAAGCTTATTCGAACTCTATGCACAGGTGTGCTCTCTCACCTGTCGTGGAAGACCGCCTCTTGGTGCTATTACGCCAGCCTGAAGGATGGAGAGCTCCAGGCGCTTCCATCGAGTCTCCTTACCTGGTCTTCCACAGGGACAAGGTTGTCCTGGCGCTTCATTCAAATTCCTTCCAAGGTGGTGTCGGAGTTTCACTAAACCAGGTGTTGACTCTGCCGGTGTTCCTACCTCAATCACACCGGAGGTCAACATAGGCCCATACTCTGGACTCCTAGAAGGGCCGCTATTATAAGGAGCGCACGGCTGAAATTGGGAGAGGTTCGCCAGCCGTTTGTCACCTACGCTGAAGTCAAGATTCGGCAGACCTGCAGTTAAGCTGGACGATAAGCAGTGGGTAACCTCCTGCATAGATCTTCATATGTTGGCGGGCATGGAGCCTCCCAGAGGATAAGAGCTCATTCTACCCGCCATACTGTTGCAACGGTGGCTGCTCCAGGGATCCCCTTATCCAGGAAATCTGCAGGGCTGCTACCTGGAAGTCAGCAACACTTCATTACCCACTGACCACATCGACCTTGAGCCGCCCCTGGATGCTGGGCTTTGGGGCCTGTCCTCCAGTCTCTTTCCAAGCAAGTATATGGGGTGTGCTGCCTCCCTCCTCCCGGAGAACTGCTAGAGTCTGCCAATGAGTGTGGATGAACAACACATCCATGTCCCTAGAATATAGGTTACTCACTTAGGCAGGGAGCCCTAGGAATAGAGAGGTTGTTCATCCAGCCGAGCCGACGCCAGCTCGGCCACAACCTGAGCCCAGCCGCTGACGGTGTCATGGGCGGAGTCAGAGTTATACCACCGGGTGGGTGGGGAGAGCAAGCTTGAAGACCTTCGACAGCAAGATTTCTAAAGCGGCAAGGATGGATGAACAACATATACCATTCCTAGAACTCCTGTTACAGGTGAGTAACCTGTATTTAGGAGTGGTATGTTGTTCATCCACACTCCTGGCATGTGCTCTCCAAGAATCTTGCTGAAGGTCTAAAGCAGACTTCTCCCTCCCACCGGTGGTATAACCTCTGCTCTGCCCTTGACGCCAGATCTTGCCCACTGGAAGCAGTGGTTGTGCGTCGAGCCGGGAGGTCAGGTGGGTCAGTGTGGATGAACAACATATACCACTCTAGAACTACTGTTTCAGGTGAGTAACGGTGTTTACCACATTTAAACTACTTCTCGGCTAAAAAAAAAGAAATAATGTTCAAGGGCGTAGCATGCGTACAAAGATCATCGGTGGGTAGTGGAGCCAGCTGGCATCTCCGATTTCTGTATTTTTTTTTTTTTCTCTTGTTATGGCTTAGTCAGCCTCAAAGCCTTTTCATTTTATTTTGGGGGCTGTAAACTTGGACGTGACCCCAGCGGACCTGGTTGAGATATATTTTGCAATCTCAATCTGGTCTGCTTGCTAAGAAAGGAGGCATGGCTAGTAAGGGGGCCGGTCGCGCGGGCTCTTTAAATGCCCATGGAAAAGCAAATCTGGTCTGTTCGGTTGTTTTTTTTCTGGAACCGAAAGTGCCAAGTGGAGGTGTGGAGAGTGAACGCTTTTGGAGTTTGACCTTGGAGGAGTTGGGTCTCGAGTCGGGATATCGGTGTGCGCAGCTGGGCCAAGCCAGGACAGCAGCAGTCACAGATGGTCCAGTCAGTGAGACGTTGAGGGAGACTCGAAGAGTAGTACAACTGGCTGCTGGTTGTTCGGTCCATCACACTGGGAGTGAAGGAGCTGTAGTCACTCTTGTGTGGACAGTCCTTGGAAGCTGAGCGACAGCCTGGATTCAGGTCACTCACTAATCAAGTCTAGTGCTGTTATTTTGGGAGCCAAGGTGAGCGAGGAATCTGAGCTGCTGGAGTGCCACTAGTCTGAAGCCGAGGGAGCTTTGCATGCCATCCCAGAAGTCAGAAGCGAACATGGAGGAGTCTCGGGGTCGGGAGATTGGACTGGAGACTAGAGAAGCAGGTGTGAGGGTGAGTAAACGACTGGGATGGGGACCTTGCTGCTTATGTTTGGTTTTTATCTCCAGTGTGAGTGTCACTCATCGTTTAGGCTCTCTGGTTCAAAGTCCGAGTTTTTGTGTTCTGCTGCAGCTCTGAGGTCTCCTTTGTTGTCCTGGTTTGGAGGGTGATGATCATCCATGTTCATGCAGCTTTAGAGGAAGCTGCCTGCTGCTGCACTCAGTTTTTTAGTGGTGTAGACATCACGTGTAGTTGATTTAATTATGAGACTGCCTCTTCGACTCCAGGGGAATTTGTGTAGCTCTGAAGCTCTTTCTTAGAGTCTGCAGTTATATAGTGTGGTGGTTGTGAGGAGGAGGATCGCCTCTGGAGTGAATAATTCAGGACGAGAGCATTATTTGGGAATCTGGCTCCATATATCTTGTTGAATTCCTAGAGATTCATGCCAGCTGCTGCTTCGTAAGACCTTGAGTACTGTAAGTTGGTAAGATTGTTATTGTAGCCCGGCCCGGTGGTGCTGAGGGCTGAGGCGCTAGACGCCACACCTCACGCTGCGCCGGCGACCCGGGTTCGGGAACGGACTCGGGTGGCAGGGGAGAGGGAGGGGTGGGAACCTAGAACGCTTCCTTGTTCTACATCACCTGTGAGTCCGTGGAAGCACCGACAATAGAGGGGATGGAGGCGTCTGCTCAACGGAGTCGGGAGGGGGACGCCGCCGACGCATGAGTGCTGGCTACAGGCCAGCACGCATCACTTGGGACGACGTCCCAGCTGCTCGCGCCCAGAGGGTAGGGGACATAAGGGAGAAAACGGAAAATCCCTCCGCAGCCCTAGATGAAGGCCGCCTCAAGTCCACCCGGACCACCTACAGGACAGACCCCACTGTGCGAGGAGAGGAGGATGGGCACTCTAGGGGCAGATCCCTAAGGTAGGCAAGGAGGACATGAGCGGACAGAAGGAGGGGGCACCGGAGGTAGGAAGGAGGATAAAGACGAAAAGTAAAAAAAAAAAGATTGTTATTGTATACAGGCTTGGAACTTGTGGGAGAGGGAGACGGATTGGAAAGGGGCAGGAGCAGGGGCTTAGTCTCCAGGAGTCCACAATTTCACAGCTGTTTTGGAGGCGATTTCAGTATCCTCATGATCTGAATACCCATGTTTTACCATAACAATCACATTTTGCTGAAGGTCTTATCAAGGCAGGGAACAACGATTTTATTTTGGGGGGGGGGGGTAACAAATTGTGATGTAAATCCAGTTATTTTATGCCTTGACCTAAGTTTGGCACTCCCCCTGGTTAGCATTTCCTGTGTGCATAACTAAATGTGTTGCTTACTTTTGGCTTTAACTGTACATTTTTATCTTTTTGATACTGCCGACATGTTGACAACAGAGCCACTCCAGTGGCAAAAGTGGCTGCTGCCAGTGCTGGGGATCAGCTGTGGAGAGTCTATTAGTTCAGTGCCTGTTAGGGATTTTGATGGTTGCTGGTCCCTCTGTAATCTCTAGGCTATATACTGGATGCCTACTGAAGGTGGGCACGGGGGAGAGTGTCACACTACCAAGCTTGGAGCTGGAGGAAGGAAGAAACAGCCTGCAGTGTTAACACTTTCTTCCCCTCACAGGCTGTTCCAGAGAGTGTGTGCCACTGCCATCTCCTTCAAATTCAAATATTCTCTATGCAGGGTATCTGAATCTGGTACAGTGCTGAAAGACAGTTGCTCCCACCCGCCTTCTATGGCTAGAACCCCCCTTCCCAAAATGTCCGATAATCTGGATGGAAAGGAGTGAGGTGTTTTTAACATCCTAGCCAAGCTCCTGTTTTGCAGATGGAGATTGTTTTGCAGGCCACCTCAGAACAGGATGTTTTTTCTTTTGTTATCCTGCAGATTAATTAATATGTGGTCTCTTAGCTGGGAGAAACTGAAACTGTGAGTTTAGTAAAATGAGAGATACTGGTATAATGCAACTTAGATTATACCAGTATTTCTCATTTTACTAAATTAAGTTTATTTCAGTTTTTCCCAGCTAAGAGACCACATATTGAGGGATGAAACAAACTACAGTACAGATTTAAAAACAACTTCCCCTCAAAGAGGGACGTGTGCTTTATCTAATCTAGTCACACAGCTTTACTTCATGTGCCTAACTGAACAATGTGGTAAAATGTAGGGCAAGGTTTATTAACACAGAATAGTTTTTTTTGTTTTGTTTTGATGATGGTGTTGGCACTATTCTAGTCCCCGTCCTGCCCTCAAAAACAGGGGTAGGGTGTAGCAGTGGCACTGAGGTCTGCTAGATCACTTCACTGCAACAGCCTCAGTGGGCAGCACTGCTTGCGAGTTGTCCTCCTCCAGATCAGCTGTACGACTGAATGACAACTCTGACTGAGTTGAGGAGAGTGAGACCACTCGCAGGCCGAACTGTGCACGCTGCTGAGACTGTAGACAGGCCAGCCAGGAGGAGCCTTCAGTCGGCAGAGGAGTGTTGGTCAACCGGGAGAGCGCTGTCGCCGACCCAAGCACCTTGCTCCCTTCTGTTTAATAGCTGTTTGATTTCTGGAGTGGCCAATTCTCTGATCCATTCTCCTCTCCTCACTCCGACCCCTCGGAATCAGACTCCAAGCCAAATCTTTGTTTGTCAACTGTCCAGGCGTCACCGGGGTCCCTTTTATTAGTAGTGTCATCTGTCCTGTTGTTCGTGGTTGCATGCACAGACTCCGCGTGTAGCCAGCCAGGAGCTTTGCAGACCACCAAGGCACCTGACCGCCTTACTGTCTGTCTCGGTGAAGAAAGACCATCAGTTCAGCCAGTCGGGTACTTTTTTGGGGGGTTAATATTAATTCAGTGTTTATTCTTAAATGTTACTATGTCAGTTGTGGTGTGGATAACCAGTCCAGTAATGAATGTTTTGGGGGTTAATATTCAGTGCTTATATGTTACTGTGGGGGTGGGGTACCAAGTCAAACAAAACACATGTGTAACTCGGCTCAGCCTCAGTCAGGTACTTTTTTTGGGGGTTAATATTCATTCGGTGTTACTGTGGCAGTGGTGGGGATGGGGGTTCCAAGACCAACATGTTCACTGACTTAACTGCCAGCAAATGGGCTTAACATTTTCCAGTCAGTATATTGACGATAATGAACTACACCTTGTGGCAGCCTGAATTCAGTTGTCAGCACTAGGATAATGCTTTACTGTAACTATTAAACTAAGCACTTGATGATACAAATAATACCACAGGGCCTATGATTGAAGCTGCTGCTGTTAATGCTGCCTATGAAAAGCAGGTGGTGTGCCTATGTTTGCGAATGTAACTTTATTATGAAATAAGTGTTTGTTTTAATATAATTACACTAAAAGCATTATCTAGGTGGTGCTGACGCTGCAAAATTAATAGCCAAAATGTGCAGTTCATCATTATCTTTAAATACAACTTGAAAATGAATGGAGATTTTCTGATGGTTACTTCATTGTTGTAAGTCAAGTGTTTCACTGTGTGTGGTGGTGGTGGGGGTGGGGTTGGGGGTCCATTTAAGCTGAAATTCAATTTCAACAAGTTATGGGAAAAAGTAACTTTGTCCTTAGGTTCCGTGAGTTGACCAGAGGGGGTAGGTGGTCATGACCTAAGTGCTCAGAGGGATGCAGTGTTGTAACCAAATGCCAGTCTGTTAGTCTGACACCTGTTGGTGGTGTGGTGGCATGTCTAGTGTGGAGTGTGTGAATGGACCTCTGTGGGAGTGGCTACCTTGATGAGGTACAGAGGCTTGTCACAATGCAATATTGTAATCAAAAACCAGTCAGTCTGACACCTGTTGGTGGTGTGCTAGCATATAACACAAAAAATGACGCTAGTGTCTGGTGAGAGGGCATGAATAGGGCATGGACGGTGGGGGAGGGGATTCACCCTAATTTGGGGGTAGCAGTGAGTCCACTTGGTGTGCAGATCTGAAATTCCTGCCTGCACCCCTAGTAATGTTATTAACCAGACCGAACCTCAGGAATTAATATCCCACATTGACCATCACTAACAATATAAATACCCCGCTAGAGCAGGTACAGATATTCAGATACCTGGGTATCCACATTGAAGAACCCCTCTCCTTCTCTCATCATATCGATCACGTGGCGAAAACTGTTGGCTCCAAGGTAGGAATCCTGTATAGGCACAGGTAATACCTCTCACTTTCTTTCTCTCGACGATTGGTCTCGGGTTCTGTCCTATCTGTGATTAATTATGGACTTGTGGTCTACAGTGCAGCCACAGACACTGCGCTGAAAAGGATCTCTACTGCGTTTAAATAAGGCCTCTCAGGCTTGCCCTTGGGCTGAAAACCAAATGCACACGTGCCTGCTTTATAAACAAACTTCTCAACCTTACAGACAGGATAAAATTTCAGACCTGCATCCTAGGCAGACAAGCCCTTCTAGCTCTTGTACCACCCTGCATGCAACAAATGTTCCGGACAGCTAGTTCCCAACATACCATGGGACGTGATGTAGCTCATTAAAAGTACCATTCAGAAGAACATCCCTTGGGCAACGCTCTTTCACCTACAAGACCCCACTGGTTGAATGGTCTCGCAGCTCACCTTGCTGGCATTGAGAGTTTGAAGGTCTTTAAAACACAAATGGTACAGCACCTCGCCAGCTCTTCCACTTGCAGCTGCTTCACGTTACCTTCTACCCTACGGTAGTTCCATTCCTTAACAAATTGAGCAGCACTTTGCCTTATACCTCTGTTACCTATTTCTTTCCATAATCCTTCACTCGTATCACTTGCTAAGGAACAGCTCAATCCACCCCCTTCCCTCCTTTCTTGTATTATGTTAACTCCTTCAATTCTAATCAAGGGCCTTTCAAAGTACGCCTGTTAGGCTGTTCCCCCTCTATCTCCTTGCTCCAGTTTCACCCCCCAGCCTCTCCATGACCATTCCCATTCCATAAATTTTATTCCATCCCACCTCATACTCCCTTTCCCCCACCTCCCCCCTCTGCCTAGAATTAATCCTTAAGTTCTGTCAAAGCCTACCTCTGGCAGCTTGGGGCTCCTGTTTTCATTCTCAGCAACTTTCTATTCCTCTTCATTCCCTAGATAGCGTAAATAGTAGTCTTAACTATACCCCTTTAATTGTCCTCTTTCATTCTACTTTATGTGTAGTACAATTTTTAATTTTTGCAACTTTAAGATATTTTGTATGCGATAGAACCTAAGTGACCTTTTAATTTGATTTATTGTTACCCTGTGCTTTCATATGTGCTGTATTGTATGCTGTACTCGGACTGCTTTGTAAACGAGCTCCTAGCTCAAAGGTTGTTTCCAAATTCAGTAAACTTAAACTTGTACTTGAGGTCCTTTGGACCCAATATACTCTAGGTCCTTTTGTCCTAATAACGGTCTACAATTACATACTCTAATAAAAGAAATGATCGAAACTCTCCTGCATTGTGGGAACTATGTGCATTTTAGATGCATATTGCCCTATATTTCTAGACCTGGTAGAAGGTGGGGATAAAATTGATTTTATGTGGAGAGGGGTAAAACAGACATCCTCTTGGAAAATAAGGAACAGTTCTATTGCCAATTAATTTCTTCGAATCTTTTTTTTTTTTTTTTTTTTTTTTTAAACTGAAGTTTTAAACATTTTCAAGGAGCTGGTACAGATAATTCAAATAGACATCTTAAACCATAATGAGAAGATAGTGTTACATTGCACAGTATGTAATAAATCGCATGACATTTCTTGAATAACACAAAGGGCTATCTCTAAGTAAGTATATAGGGCAGTCATTAGTGTTCGGGAGGATTAGGGCGCTTATGACATTTATATTTCACTATCGGGAGACAGGAAGGGCACCAGGGTGATTCATCCATTACTAATTTAGCCCCGTGGTCTCATTGCTCCTCATATATTACACTGTTTAGGGATGTCTGGGCTCAGATCAACTTCAGTCCCCCCAACCAAATCCAGCTCACCGTGGAGGGCTATGATACCTGGTCTGGTCTACAAGAGGCCATGCATAAGAAATAGGCAGTCCGCTTTGTTTATAAACGATCTATTTTCCCTTGTAGTTCGGCAGTCATGCTTTCCATGGTATAAATTTCATATACAAATCTTCCCAGCGTTGAATCGTGGTGGTATGGTTTTAACCAGTTCCTGGTGATGACCCTTTGCCACTGCCAGGAGAATAAATGCCAACTATATGTGGTATTTTTGTCGAAACTAATTCCGAGGTTAAGTGGTCCAGTCCCGAAAACATATTCCAGAACTTTCCTGTCGCTCCCCAGAATTGTGAAAGAACTGGACTGTACGAGAATATGTGCACATGAGTGGCTACTTCTGTCCCGCATCGTCTCCAACATGACAAGTCTCCCAGGGGGGAGTATTTGGCAGTGATCTGAAGGGTGCGGAAAAACCTAGCTACCACCTTCCAGCCGAACTCATGCCAGCTATATGAACCTGTGGTTTGATGCTGTCTACTCTGCTCCAGACCCAAAGCCAATCTTGCTGCATGAGTTCTGTCATCAAATCAGCCTCCTGGACCTTGTATGTCCCCTCCCAGGGAGTCTGCGGGGAACCCATTATTGTTTTATATAAGCGAGACACCAAATGTCTTGGAGTCCATTTTCCCTATACCTGCTGGAGTAATTCAAGTACCAGTGGTATGACGAGGGAGGTGATATGCTAGCCCAGCGTTGACCCAAAAAAGTGGTGGATCTGAAGATATTGGTAAAAATCTTTTTGAGGAAGGGAGAACTCAGTCTGCAGTTGCTGGAATGATTTAAATTCTCCCTGAGCGTAAAATTGGAAAGCATGAGCTAGACTTGCTCTCATCCAATTTCTGAACCCAATGGTCTAACTGTGTGGGTGTGAAGGTACTGTCCACTGCGGGTATCCTATCCATCTAGCGCCTCTTAAGTTTTGGGGGTTTTCAATTATGTTGCCCATGCAATGCCCGTGTATATAAATAGCCTCTTGTATAAAGTGATTACTCCATGGCAGGGTTAGCAGTGTTGGGCTGGAATATGGTTTTAAAATCTAGTGGAAGGGAGGACATTGTCCATTCTGTCTCGACCCACTGCAGTGTCTGTGCAGGGAGGCTAACCTGTTGAGTGTTTTAAAAGAAAAATCCAAAATGCCTCCCTGGTTGATAGTAATTTTTCATGATCCCCACTTCTTGATAGCATATTAACTTGTTCTAGCCCAAGAAAAGTAAGGTGAAAACATTGTGTTTCTTACTGTTAAAATGCACTGCTGCTGGTAAAGTTTTGGTCTCACAACTGAGCTTTTATGTCACCAGTTCTTACCTTTTTAGGGCTGCAGTGGTCTGAGCTCTGCAGACCTCCTGCGATTGAAAAAGGGAGACTTTTCTGCTGGCCCAGTGGCACTGAGGGTTGAGGCCTGGGTCACCAGGGGAGGGCTGGGATCGAGCATCCGGAGGACTGCTCTCCCATCCCCGGGGAGGGATCCAGGGAACCACTGCTCTGTAGCGGCCACTGGTGACGACCGGGGGCATTACCAGAGTGGTGCCAGTGAGGGTCGGAGTGCGGCGGATGTTGGCCTGTAGTGCCAGGCATCATTGCACGCTCATACTCCAGGGGTACTAAAAGGAGGAAAAATGGCAGCACAAGTCCGCCGCAGCTTCACTGGCCGGCGCATGCCTGAATAGTGAGGCGTGTGCCGGTATCGGATCCTGGCTGGGCATGGGGGGCCCCTTTTGATGGTACAGTTGCATATGCCAGCTGGGCATGCACAACCTCGGGGGGCAGCGGTGAGGAGGAGCGGTGGCTGGAGGTAAGCAGGACTGTGGCTGCAAGGAGGATAAAAACAGTGGTTTAAAAAAAAAAAAGAGACTTTGCTGATCGAACAGCAGTGTGGAGTTGCCTGTCACCTCCGTGTCCCTGGAGCACTCCGCTCTCTGCATTAGCAGTCGCACTGCACTATTTTTCTTCAGTTGGCGTTCATGGCAGAACATGGCTCAGTCCGCCATGTCAAAGATGGCTGCCAAACTATACTGTGCATATGCAGCAGGTTGGCGGTTATCTTTGACACGGACTGTGCCGTGTTAAGTGCCATGACCACTGGAGACAAGACTGTCTTTGTTTTGTTTATACTTTTTCTCCCATCCACCCTAACCTCCCTCTAGTAACCTCCCAAAAAAAATAAACTAACAGTGACACTGGGGTGCCCGATCCCCTAGTGTTGTTAATTGGATCCAATTATACAGTAAAGACAGGTTCTTGGTTGGTAATTCTCAGTAATTGAATAAAGCCAACACGCTATATCTTTGCCAAATTAGTGGTACTTTATTATGATAGTATTAATAAGATAAGCCAGAAAAATGCTATTGTGCTAGTTTACAAAAGGGAATACGTGCTAACATTATTTTTAAACATCAGGTAGCCCACTGCTACCTAGGTGTTTCTGTTACAATTTAGTTGTAAAACAGTCAAAGGGCAATCCCAATGGGGTGTTTCTTTTCTTTTTCTTTTTTTTTTTTGAAATTACTATTTATTCCTCCTCCCCAGCCTGCCACCTCCGACCCTTCGGGGGGACAACTGGACATCCCACTGCCCGGAACCCTACCCAAGCAGACCCCTAGGCCCCATGGAGTCATGGATTACCCGGGCGGGACGAAGCGAGGGCTCAGACCCTTAACCATTTCGCTGGTCTGAGGTCTGCTGGTGGGCACAGGCAAATCGCAGGCACGGCCATGGTCCTCCCATCTTCCGGCTGAGGCTTGTTTCCGCTTCTCCCCCGAGCAGCAAGTAACCTCCCCGACGCCATGACGCCGGGCGTCCATGTTTCAATGGCCGCCTATCCCAAATGGAACTTGCAGTTCCTCGAGCCTCCGGCCGGGTCATGCAAGAGTCGAGCATCGGCCGAATCCCTCCCGGAGAGGACGAGCTGTCGTTGGATGCTCCAGCCTGTCTCTCTCCTCTGCGATTCCCACCACCACCAGCGAGTCCGCCTCAAATCTGCTGTCGTGTGGTGTCCAGCCTCAACCCTCAGCGCCCACTGGCCGCCTCCATGGGGTGTTTCTGACATGCAATCTAGACAGCTAGTAATATTTGCATTACAGGGCTACAGCATTTCAGAGACACATGTAGCCATATCTCTCTGGATCCCCGACAATCTATGGATAGTCTCAGACTGCATCTTGTCCAAACTGCGCCTTCTAAGGGACGTTGAACATAACCATAGGTCGATATTTATGTGTAGCAAGCTTAGAAAAAAATGCAAGGCTTGAATTTCTAAACTACCTCAGCAGTTTTAAACACAGACAAATGTCATTCTGCAAATCATAAGACTCTGGTTCAAAAATACATTGGGTGAAGATACCTCAGTCATAAGATACTATTGACACTTTGCCAGAGACATTCGGTCATTCTTAAATGGAAAACAAGTAATCGGGGATTTTTATTTGTTAAAAATACTTACTTTAGGATACAGAAACATGGAGGGGATGTGACTGTTTTAAAATTCTCGTTTATAGATAAAAAACAGACAGTGGCCAAATTGGGGAACTCAGTTCTCAAGGCCAGTTGTTGTTACTACCAGCTGCATTCTTATCAGAGCTGTAACCTTTAAAAAGGCATGTTTTGGTATATACTGTTGCTGAATAGGACAATTCTCAAATTAGACCGTGACTGTGTGCTTCTTGAATTATTTTATTTTCTTCAGTTTAACCGTTAACCATTTAAAGCCTCCACATACATGCATTGATATGGTGGTATCATTCATTTGCTTAGCCACTGGCAGCCATTGGCTAGCTAGCCATATTAACTTGTATGTGAGCCTCATTCAGTCATCTTTTGGCCATTTGTATTTTCTGCAAGCCTTTTACACCTTGCCATAGTCAACTGTCTATATAGAGGTGGCTATCAGCAATCTTTTATATAACTGAACTTGTATATACCTAGGCCTTGGGGCCCCTGGGCAAATTCAGCAGTGTTGCAATCAAGAATCCTCTGTCCATTTTGTTTCTTTTCTTCTTTTTTCTTAACCCTGTACATAGAAAACTGTCCATCGATGTCTTTTGTGGCTGTTACTGTCTCCCCATCTGACCTCACACTGCACCCACCACCCTGCCCCCAAGCCCTTCGTACTCCCATCGTGTGTCCAACGCCGTAATCCTGTCTGACTGCAGATACGCTTCACTCTTTAAAGCCAGACCACGTAACTGAAGAAACAGGTATGTGGTTCAATGTATTTCAGTGGTGTTTTGAACTTAGTGGCATAACTTGGCCATTTTTGCATATTTTTGGCCCAAATTTTCAACATACCTTTTTTGGGACCCCGTTTCATGAACAGTTGCACTGACTTTGGGCAAATCTGTCCCAAAGGGTGATTACATGGTCCCTGTGCAAAATCACCTTTGGGCAGGAGTTGAACATTTTCTCGCCCTTGTTCATGAGCTAGGGTCGTGAGATGGCTGTGTTCTAAATTTGGTGTAAAAATATTTAAAACAAAAAAATTGAGGCTATAACACAATACAAGGAAAATATAGAAATAATATACAATCATGTTAATGTGCAGTGAAAGTACACTGGCAAAATGCATGAAATGCAAATGTATGGAGGTATCACCTATAATGCCCCAAAAACATTCATATGTTTTAAATGTCTGAGTTAGTATGCAGACAAAAATGCAGATTTTGGAAATGGAAATAGGGAAATATACTCTTACAAAACATCAGACAGTAAACCCAGCACATAGACATCAAATGTAAAAGGAAAGCGCTATAGAGATGAAGAAACACAAGTGACTCAGAACTAGAAACAAGTAAACTCAAGAAAGGAAGAAAACAGGAGGAGGGGAAGACAGATGACTCATGGTATACTGTAAGATATAATAAACATAAAAAAGGTAGAAGGGCGGACATATTACAGAATGTGGAATTAACAAACCAATATGAACCATTAACTGACATGGAGGCACAACAAACTCCACCAACTCAACCCAGACAAATGGTAGTCTTGGGTGACTCTTATTATAAAACAGTGTGATACACACTGATATGTCATGAGGACAAATTAAATAGAATGGTTTTATCTTATCCTGGTGCTCGAATTAAATATTTGGAAAGTAGCCCCTAACATAATAAAAAAATAGTGGAACTAACCCAGTTGTCACTATCCATGTGGGAACCAACGACCTAGGCCAGGAACATGAGAAGGACCTGTGCCAAGAATTACTGGAAACTACAAACAAGATAAGACATGGGGCAGAAATAATTGCATCTGGAATATTACCTATCTCAAAAGCCACCAAAGAAAAAATAACACCGTTGTAAGAAAACACTAGATTAAAAAATGGTGTAAAACAGAAAACATCAGATTTGTAGACTCGTGGCTCATTTATTTCATAAATTACATTTGTATAACTGGGACGGGTTACACTTGAATAAAAACGGTGCATACATCTTAGCAAGATTAATCAAAGCACATATGGAGATTGTGCCTTTAAACTATTGGGGGGGGCTGGGAACCTAGTCTGAAAACTTTTAACACTGAAGGCAACTGTGATTTACACACACAAGAAAGAAACAAGATGGTAAAGGACATAAATAAAAAACGTAATGACAACTTGGCCAATTATGTCGATAGAACTAGGACAAGACTAAACACACCAACAGTTGTAATGAGCAACGATAAAAAAATCTAAAATTAGTAATAGAGAAAATCGGACTAAACACTTAAATGTATACTCTGTAATGCTAGAAGTTTAAATAAACATGGGGAACTGCAGGCCCTATTAGAATTGCACAAAGAAATTGACGTACTGTTAATAACTGAGACATAGTGGAAGAAAGAGAATGACTAGGATACATATATACAGGGTTATGAATTACTAAGGTTAGCTAGAACACAAAATAATGGGGGAGGAATAGTTATATACTACTCAGTAGAACTTAAATGTACAGACATAACTTCCAAACTCAAAACACACACTAAGTTAACAGAATCCTTATGGATACAAATAAACCAAACTGGTAAGGATAACCTTATCCTGGGTTTATGCTATCGACCCCCAAGCATGGACAATGAGGTACTAGAGGCATTAATGGAAGAAACAACAAATGCCATTGAAAAAGGAAACACAGTTTGGGCATGAGATTTCAACTTTAATGACTAACTGGGAGAGACTACTGCTGGTAACAAACAGTCAAAGATTTTTACAATTCACCTTGGCACAAAATTTATTACAACATGTTAGGACCTCCACAAGGGGACATAACATATTGGATTTGGTTTTGAGCACTGATAATGTCGCTCCTGTAAAAAAGCTTTCAGCTTAGTGTGCTATACCTGGTTAAACAACTAAATAAATAAATAAATAATGTGAATATTGAGGACTACAAAGTGATGGCACCACTGGGAAACAGCTGTTCCAGGTAAAATCTTTCAGTCGCTAATCAGGGACAAAGTGGTTGATCATATAAAACGGTCTAATAGGGTAGACATAAACCAGCATGAGTTTGTCACAGGTCGTTCTTGTCTAATGAATTTAGTATGCTTTTATGACATTATAAGCAGAATATTAGATGAGGGAAAACCAGGAGACTTGGTGCTGCTGGATTTTAGCGAGGCATTTGATATGGTGCCGCACTGGGCGCTAATATACAAATAACAGAAATTACACATGAGTAGCCCTATCATAAGATGGATACAACAGTGGTTAACAGACAGAACACAAAGATTTTCAATAAATGGCTACTTGTTCTCTGAGGGAAGGGTGACTAGTGGGGTCCCACAGGGCTCAGTTTTGGGCCCTGTGCTATTCCAATTATTTCAGACTTGGGCAAGAACTTGGAAAATAAAATAAAATACGCAGATGACACTAAATTAGGAGGACCATGTGCAACAGTGGAAGAAATTAAATCCATCCAGAGAGACTTGGATCTTGTATCCAGGTGGGCGTATAAATGGGGAATGGTATTTAATACAGAAAAATGCTGTGTTCTCCATATAGACAGGAACAGCACCGTAGCACAATGTATAGTAAGCAACTCGGTTCTGAAAATCTCATAGAAAAAGATCTTGGGAGTACTAATAGATAAACCTGGAATTTACTGAACAGTGTACAAAAGCCATTAGTAAGGCCAACAGAGTTGCAACTACAGTAAAAAGAAACATCAGAAGTCTGACATTCGCTGTACTACTCCCTCTATACAGATCATATTTTAGATCGCAACTTGATCACTGTAGCCAATTATGGAATCCACACAACAAAATGACAAAAGACTGCAAAGAGTACAACACAGAATGACAAAAATAATATCTGAAGTGAAAGACCAAACATATGAAGGCAGAATAGCCAAACTAGGGCTATATACACTGGAATTGAGGACAAAGAGGGGTGATTTGTTATTATTTTACAACATTATAAGTAATCAAACTTTGGAAGAAATGAACATTGTATTTAACAACACTAAAACGAGAGGGCATGCACTACAAGTCAAAGGAACAAACTTTAGGTGTAATAGAAGGAAGTGCTTTTTTACAGAAAGAGTGGTGAACCTCTGGAACTGACTCCCTGAAAGTATTGTTAGTAAAAATAAGGGTATATTTAAGAAAAGGCTTGATCAATATATAAACGAGGGAGGAATCCTAAAATATCAAAACTCATAGGAGCCACTATGGGCTTCAGCCTCTTTCTGCTCCTTTCCCATTAGTGACATGTTAAATTTTGCAAATGCATGCATGTAAGTTTCAATATTTGTAACCCACATTTTCAACATAGCCATTTCTGTACAGCACTTCATCAATGTGACAGCTGTCATTTTTCAACTCCTGCCCCAAAGTTTTTTTTTCTTTTTTTTGGTCACGAAAGTTGATTTCGCAGTCCCAGCATGAAATCCCCTTTAGGCCAAGAGCAGAACATTTCTCTGCCCTTCCTCATGAGGCAGGGTCATAACAAGGCTATGTTGAAAATTTAGTGTAAAATATTCCAAGCCAACAAATTTATGAGCCTACATAACATTTTGCAAACGCAGGATCTAACTTTGTAATTTTCAATATTTTATGCCAGATTCCTTGGCTGCAGTCCTATCTGCTCTGGCCAGTTTATTTAAAGATTGTGATGTCTTGCCAATGTAAGACAAGTCACATAGACACTTAATGAACAACGTGGCAGTCTGATACATTACATGTCCTCATCCTTGGCATTGTTTTTGATTTTCTTGACCCTGTGAGTGTTTGAACTATGAACACACTGTCCACAAAGACATTTTCCTTGTGGTTTATTGATGTCAAAAACAATTTGTTGCACATCCACAGGAATTTCCTGTTCAGTCTTACTAACATACTAAAATGCCAGCAGAATAGGCCTAATAGTCTTTCGCGTCTGCTCGTTTGGTCAGCCTCCACCCTGGGAGATAACCTTGCTGCCCCCCTCGCCTTCTCTGGCTTCTCCCTTCCCAGTTCCGGATATTCTCGCTGCATTGGATTTTGCTTCCAGAACCCTTCCCCTGTACCTGTCCCACCCCCTCTTGAACCCCTCCACTGTCTCTGCCTCCACCAGCCCCCGGGTAACGCATTCCATGGCTCCACCACCCTCTCAGTGAAGTAGCACCTCCTCCTTTCTCCCTGAATCTCCCCCCAGCTTCACCCATGCCCTCTCTAGTTTCCCCCCTCCTCCTTCCTTCGTAGCATCCTGACTGCTCCTCCCTGTTTACCCCTTCATGTACCTGAAGACCTCTATCATGTCCCCCGGTCCCTTCTCTCTTCCAGTGTGTGACATATTTAGCTTTTCGAGCTCTCCCCATAGGTCCTGTCCCCAAGCCTCAAATCATTTTTGTTGTCCTCCTCGGACCCTCTCCAGGAGTTTATTGTCCCTCTTAAGTGTGGCCTCCAAAACTGCACCAGTACTGAGAGTGTGGCCTCACCAAGCAGTTTTACAGAGTGAGTATCACTTCTCCTTCTGAGGTGATCCGCCTAGCGATGCATCCCAGCATCCTGTTGGCCTTGGCTGCTGCTCTCCTGCAAGTCTCCGAGTTGTTCATCTTGACGCCCACCACCACCCCCAGGTCCCTCTCAGCCATCGAGACTTGTAGCATTTCTCCCTACAGGATGTACTCTTGGCCTCGTTTCCTGGCCCCAGGTGCAGTACCTTGCATTTCCCTGCATTGAACCTCAGCTTCCACTTTCTAGACCATCTTTCCAGAGCTTCCAGGTCCCCCTGTAGGGCCACCCTTCCCTCCTCCCCATCCACCACCGCCCCCCGTTTTGAGTCATCCGCAAAGAGACTCTTCTCACTCCTGATACCTGTCCTTATGTCGGAGACGTAGGCGTTGAACAGGAGGGGCCCAAGGACTGATCCCTGTGGGACCCCACTAATGACCCTCCTTGGGGATGAGACTATCCCGCCAACTACGACCCTCTGGGTCCGGTCCTGGAGCCAATTGCCTATCCATTTGATCATCTGGTTCCCCAACCCCATTTCTCCCAGCTTATCCAACAGGCCCTCGTGAGGAACAGAGTCAGATTGCTTGAAGTCTAGAAAGAAGACGTCCACTGGTCTACCCAGGTCCAAGGCACTCGTCACCCAGTCATAGAACTCTGTTTGTCTGACACGATTTCCCTGGGACAAATCCATGCTGCCTATCATCCAGGCACCCTGACTTTTCCAGGTCCCCCCCAGCCTCTCCTTGACAGTGCCCTCCATCACCTTGCCCACTACCGATGTCAGGCTAACTGGCCTGTAGTTCCCTGCCACCTCCCTTGATCCCCTCCCCCCTTGTGGATAGGCGCTGTATGCGCCACCTTCCAGTCCTGGGGCACCCACCCTGTCCTCAGAAAGATGGTGAAAAGCTCTGCCAGGGGTTTCGCCAGGACATCCACAGGTAACTTCAGCACTTTGGGATGTAATTCATCTGGCCCCAGTGCTTTCTCCATCTTAAGGGACCTGAGGGCTTCCCTCACTCTCTCTCTGCTGTGATTTCCACTTCCGCTACCTCTTCTCCCTGCTTAGCCTCCCCCCCCCTCCCCAGACCTGCCGATCGGTAAGGGTCCCCCCTCCTCAGTATCACTGTCTCCTCCCATGTATGATGCAGCACCCCCATTTTCCTTGGTGGAAACTGAGATGAAGTACTCATTTAGTACCTCAGCCTGCTCCCCTGGGTCTTGTGCCCATCTCTCCCCTGTTTTAATCCTGCTAATGTCTTGAACGTTTGTTGTGAAGAGTTGGTGCCTTTTTTTTTTTTTTTTGCAACCACCAGAGGCTTCTCTCTGAAAGTTCGCTCTCCATTTCGTAATGATAATGTTCCCCAGTATTTATAAAGGATGATATATGTTGAGGGAGTATCCCTGACCAGTCACATCCCTCTCTTCAGTTCCAGGTGAGGTACTCTTATTAATGTAAGGAGTACCTCCTGTGTTGAGTCACTGTAACTGGTTTCTCACTGACTGCTCGTGCCCTCAGCATTTTAAATAAATAAAAAAAAAATATATATATATATATAATGCATTAGCAATCTTATCTTCGGTTTGCAATCTTCTGGTCCTAAGAACACACAAGGCGTCACTTTTAAATCGACAAGATGCCCTCCAACTGGACCCATAAACTTATATTTCAAAGTCTTGAATGTTGGGCCATAAACTGTAGAGAAAATAATTCTTCCAAAGTCGCCTAGGAATGAGCATGAGAATTTCTATGAAATTTTTTAGCATGTTTTGTACATTTTATTGGGCAACTCCTGTTCAGAAACCTACTATCCAGTTCCCCAGCTGCTGTTAAAAAATCATTGTTACATACAGTTTCTTTTAACTCTAAGATAATACAGGAGAAGTTGAAATTGACACTGACCAACTAGCCAAATGTTGATAGATTTTTTTTTTTTTTAGTTTAACCAGGATTAACACACTAAGCTGAAAGCTTTTTTACAGGTGTGACCTGGGAGCACAGGGAAGTTAAGTGACTTGCTCAGGGTCACACAGTATGTAAGTGGAAGCTGTGGGATTCAAACCCAGGTCTGGTCTGCTGGATGTCCTCAGATTTGCAGCTCAGAGCCTTAGACCACTGCGCTATACTGCCTCCCATTTTGTATCTGGCTAGTAAGAGTTTTCCATTAACTAGCCCTGCGGGCTTGTACTGTAGAAGGTAACATTTCATGAAGTAAGTGCACCAGCTGGGCCAGTAGAAAAGTCTGTGGGGCTAGTGGATTTTCAGTCACTAGCCCTGCTGGCTAGTGGCTGCAAAACTTAATTTCTAGGGACACGGATATGATGTACCTATCCACACTTGTGGCAGTGTTCCTTTTCCCTTTAAAGAGCTAGTGGAGCCAAAACGGGCAGATAGGAAAATATAAATTTTAAGTAGTAGTCAGTTGTAACCTTTTATTTCTTTTTTTTTATATTATATTTTTACATACATATCTTGCAATAACTGTAGAGTATCATAGTCATAGAGTACACAAAATTACTTCATCTTTAGTCATCACAGTCCAGAGTACATTATTCAGAATCATTTTTCGTCCCTAGTACTGTTTTTGTTAAAAGACACAAAAATGTAAAGGAGGTACCTTCATACCCAAGTTGAGTAATTGCGTAGCACTATAACAGAGTTAATGACCTAGGTTGTGATTTTGTAATGAAAATAAAAATATTAAAACAATCAAAATGTCGTTGTTTTGAGTATTCTTTAAAGAAAAGCATCATTTTATCCAGTAAACTGTTGTATCCTGAAAAGGAGGCACCAAATGGAGTAAATAGCGTTAGTCAACAGAACACAAAACAAAGTTAATTTGTGGGCATTCTATACAACAGAGTCCGAGCTTATATGGCTCACTGGGGCTCATTCAAGTTAACCATCCCTCTCATAGGATTGCTGCCGCTCCCATCGATAGTGTCCCCAGGAAAACTTCCCAGACCTGCAGGAATCTCTGTTCTTCCCCCTTGAGTACGTATGTCAGTCTGTCTACCGCCAATGCTCGAAAGGCCAGATTTTTCCACTGCTCCACTGTGGGAACACTGAGAGATCCATAAATTTTGTATGCCCTGTCGAGCTACTACCAGCAGGACCCTGATGAGTCTGTGGTGAAAGTCCCAGTCTTCTCCCTCCTGGGAGACAACCCCAAGGAGTAAGGAGCATGGAGAGAACTCCACTGTTTGACCCTCTATTTTAGCTGTCTCAGCAGCAATACCGTTCCAGTACCTCTGTATCCCTTGGCAGTGGCAGTAATAATGCATCAGTGTACCCCTGGCTCTACCACATTTATTGCAGGTGGGGGAGATTTCAGGGTGGAACTTAAATTGCATTTCTTTGTATTTATTACAAGTTAATAATCCCCTTTGGGATCTCGGCAGAAGTTCCCACTTAGAATCTGTGATTACCATTCCAAGATCTTGTTCCCACCATGTTTTAACTTTCTGAGTTTCCCCTGAAAATATGCCCTGTCCAGTTTCGCTGCTGTGCCTGTCAGCATCTTCTCCTGTACTGTTGCCCCCAAAATCTCTTTCAACAGGGGATATTTGTGATGGTTTATCTCCCCCTCTGTTGAGGCTCTTCCAATAGTTACGGACTTGCAGATACCTATAATAGTGTGATGCTGGAAGGCCCAGTCCTCTCTGTAAATCCTGACTCTGGTCCTGCCTGTCACATCTCAGGGTTGGTCAGACCAGCCTGCTGATCCGGTCCATACCCCTCGGGATCCGATAATCCTGGAGGATACTCTGCTTATGCTGGTTCCCTCCGAGACCCACCATCAGCGTTCCCAATGGTCGAAGTCTCTATCTCGAAGCCCTGAGTCGAGCAGCCCATATTAGCATCTGCGTTCCCTCTCTCGGCATTCGGGCAAGTGGCGACCCCATGCTCCCTACTTTTCCACTCCCCAGCTGTCTTCGAATCCCCTCAACCACCTCCCTAAGCTGCGACAGCTGATGGTACACTGGACAACCCCCAAATTTCCAAGCCCAGTCCACTGTCATGGCCGCCCCACACCCTGTGCACCCAGCCACCCTCCCAAAGATGCCTGCTCTAGTGACGCGAGGTCTCACTGTAGAATGTATCTTTGGTCAAGCCACACTCGTAATGCACGTACTGTCCCTCCAGATCCCCAGTGATGGGGCTACAAGTAGCTATATGCTTCTGTTAAATTCCCAGATTCCTCCCAGCTTGCAAGTTCACATACACAGTCCCCCACACACAGCATTTCATGGTGTCAGTACAAACCCAGAATCTTTCCAAGGACCAAGCCCATAGGCCCCCTCCTAGGCTAGGTCACTCATACCCCTTGGCTCCCCAGAGGTTGGGGCAGGGGTGGGTGGTGTGCGACCAATTACAGACCAAGTTCCTGAAAGTGGCTGGGCTCTCGTTTTTATAGCCCCAGCCACGAGTTCAACTTTGGCGCTTCTCCCTCCGATTGGTCCGAAATCCTTCCTGCAGCCTGTTTCCTCCCAAGTGGCCCCTGGTCCACCGCCGTTGCAGCCGCTGGGATTCCTGCTCGTGATGTCCCACTCCTGTTAATGCTGCTGATGCGGCCTCCAATCTGCTGCTCCTGTGCTGCCCGTAATGCTCTTCGACGCCAATACGGCCACACTTCCCTCTCCAATGCCGCCTCTGCAGCAAGCGATTACAGCTTCTCCACAGACCAAGTTCCTGAAAGTGGCCGGGCTCCCGTTTTTATAGCCCCAGCCACGAGTTCAATTTTGGCACTTCTCCCTCTGATTGGTCCAAAATTCTTCCCGCAGCCTGTTTCTTCTCAGAAGGCCCTTGGTCCACCGCTGTTGCAGCCGCCAGGATTCCCGCCTGTGATGTCCCACTCCTGTTACTGCCGCCGATGTGGCCTCCGATCTACTGCTCCACCGCCTGTAATGCTCTTCGCCGCTGCCAATGCGACTGCGCTTCCCTCTGCATTGCTGCCTCTGCGGCAAGCAAGTATAGCTCTTCCACAGACCAAGTGGAGATCTAGAAGTGGGTAGCCATCTGGGAACATGTGACCACCAAACAGTGTGGTTCACGATAAACTCAGCTGCAGAATCAAGCCATACAAAAGTGAGGGTACTGGACTTCAGGAGGGCTGACTTTGTCAGAATGGGAGAGTGCCTCAGAAAAGCACTACCAAACAGGCAAGAAGGAGGGGTGGAGCAACAATGGGGAAACATCAAAACTGTCATTACAGAGGCAACAAGCCGTGAAGCAAATAAAACAAAAGAAAAAAAAAAATCACTGTGGTTCTCAAAAGAGGTGTCTGGGAAGGTTATGGAGAAAAAGATGGCATTTAGGAAGTATAAGGAAACACAGAAGGAGCAGGACAGAGAACTGTACCAGTTAAGGCTGAAGGAAGCAGGGAAGGCAGTCAGAATAGCAAAGGCCCAAACTGAGGAAAAGATATCCAACTCAGTTAAGGGGAAGAAAACCTTTTATAGGTATATTCGAGAGTATAGAAAGACAAATAAAGGGATAGTGAGGCTGAATAAAGGGGAGGGTGGCAGGGTGGGCAGAGAGAGACGGTGAAAAAGCAGGGATACTGAAGGAATACTTCTCAGTATTCACAAAAGAACAGGAGGGGGAGGTACCTAATCCAATCAATAGAAGCACTGTGGATAGGAGGGTCGATCCCAGTCCTTTCACAGAAAAAAAGTTTCTGAAAGAACTCCTAAAACTGAAGGTGGACAAAGCAATGGGGCCTGATGGGATTCACCCCAGAATTCTAAAAGGATTAAGGAGGAGAACTAGTGACACCACTGACTACACTTTTTAACAAATCATGGGATGATGGTGTGGTACCTGGGGACTGGAGGAGGGCAGATCTAGTTTCTCCTTCACAAAAGTGGGAGCAAGACAGAGGCAGGAAACTACAGACCTGTCAGTTTGACCTCTGTGGTAAGGAAGATGATAGAATCACTTCTGAAGGAAAGAATTGTTTAGCACCTAGAGGCCAGTGGGGCACAGGACCTAAGGCAGCATGGATTCACAGCAGGACGATCATGTCAGATGAATCTAATAGATTTCTTTGACTGAGTGACCAAAGTAGTAGACCAGGGAGGGGCTGTGTACATGGCCTACCTAGACTTTGGCAAGGCATTTGACACAGTCCCATACAAAAGATTAACAAACAAATTAGCAAGCCTGGGAGTGGCTCCCAGGGTGGTAGCCTGGGTAAAACATTGGCTGGACAACCCACCACAGAAGATAATAGTAAACGGAGTCCACTCTGAAGAAAGTGGGGTTACTAGTGGGGTACTGCAGGGTTCAGTACTACTATATCTTTATAAGTGACATTGCAGAGGAACCGGAAGGAAAAGTATGCCTCTTTGCAGGTGACACAAAGATCTGCAACAGGGTTGATGCACGGGGGAGAGAGGATGAGAAGGACTTCATAAGGTTGAGGAATGATAAGAAGTATGGCAGCTTGATTCAATGCAAAGAAGTAATGCACCTGGGAAACAAAACCCAGGGAAGAGTGTACAATGAAGGGGGAGATAGTAACAACAAAAAATGGACTTGGGGTAATCATATCAGATGACCTTAAGGTTAGACAAGCAATGTGAGAAGGCAGTAGTGGGGATGGGGATACTGGGATGTATAGGGAGAGGCATCACCAGTAGAAAACAGGAAGTTGTTATCCCTCTGTACAGACAGTTGGTGAGACCCCATCTGGAGTACTGCGTCCAGTTCTGGAGACCCCATCTTCACAAGGACATAGGATGGAAGCAGTCCAGAGGAGGGCAACTAAAATGGTGCAGGGTCTGCAAGAGAAGCCATACGAGGAGAGACTAAAGGAGCTTAATATGTATACCCTTGATGAAAAGAGGGAGTGGGGGGCATGATAGAAACTTTTAAGTACCTCAGTGGAATCAGCAAAGTCCAAGAGGGTAGCATCTTTCAGAAAAAGATGTGCAAAAACAAAGGGACTCAATTTGAAGATAGAGGGGGAACAGCTCAGGGGCAATGTGAGGAAGTATTTTTTCACAGAGAGGGTGGTGAACGCATGGAGCCGCCTTCCTGAGGAGGTTGTGGGGTCTAAAACAGTGGGATAATTCAAGAATGCATGGGACAGACATGACAGTTCTTGTGGGGGGGTAGGGGTAGGAAGAAATAGGCTGTTGGTTAACTAGGATCTGTAGCTTATCCAGTAGGTAGGGAAATGGGCAGATTAGTTGGGCCAAGTGGTCCTTATCTGCCATCAGTCTGTTTCTATGTTAATGACCCACTTCGCTCATGCCCTCTTGGGCATCCGTGATGAAGTGCTTCCCCAGCTTCCGGCTGACTTGCAGACCACGGTCAAGCAGGTTCAGGACCAGGGTCAAGTGGTGGCTAAGCAGCAGCTCCAGATGGCCGTGGACATTGGCGAGACTTACATCCAGTCTGTGACTGCCACGGTGGCCATGTGCCGCAGGACTTGGCTAAGGATCTCGACCATCACGGCAGATATCCAGCACAAGTTGATGGATGTCCCCTTCCTTTGGCACCAACTTGTTCGGGCCGGGGGTGGAAGGACACCTCATGCACATTGAGAAGTACATGCCACCTTGGACTTTGGGGCTCCAAGGTCCAACGAAAAGCTGTTTCGGTCCCTCCCTGCTCCTGCGGACAAGTCATCCCAGCCCCCAGCTGGACAGCAGACCCAGGCTTGGCGTCCCCAGCCAGAGTTGGTTGCTTCGGTTGTCCGGAAGCCAGGAGGATGAGGCCCCACTCCTTCCTCAGCCAGTCCCTGGCCAAAGTCTATTGCTTCAGTAGTCCGGAAGCCAGGAGGATGGCCCCCACTCCTTCCTTAGCCGGTTCCTCCAAGCCTGCTCACTGACGGGATGGGGGTGCCTTCCCATACCCATCCTGACTTCCCTCTGTTTTCCTGTGGAGAGCCGGCTCCACCACTTCCTTTCCACCTGGTCCGCTGTCACCGTGAACAGGTGGGTTCTTGAGGTGATCGGTCAGGTCTGCCTCTAGAGTTTGAGGCTTAACCCACCTTGCCAAGCCCATGCCCCACAGGAGGACATCGCGTCCATCGACATGCCGTCAGTCCTTCAGGGAGACATTACCCAACTACTACAGAAGGAGGTAGTGGCTCCTGTCTTGGACCATTCAGTACACCCAGGGTTTGTCTCCAGGTATTTCCTGGTGTCAGAACAGATGGGGATTTTGGGGGGGGGGGCGAGGCTGGCGCCCCAGCCTAGATCTGCATGACCCGAACAAGTTTTTTTGGTTGTGCACTTTCAGCATGGTCACTCTTTCTCAGATCATACCACCTCTGCGGCAGAGCTTGTGGTTTTGCTCTCTAGATTTTCAGGATGCATCTTTTCATGTCCCAATCCATCCGTCCCACCGCCGGTTCTGTGCGGAGGGGATTCTCTGAGTTCCAGGCTGTGCTCTTCGGCCTGTCCTCTGCTCCCGGGGTCTTCACCAAATGCATTGCAGTGGTGGCAGCCTACCTGAGGCGAAGAGGGGTCCGGGTATACCCTTACCTGAACAATTGGCTGATAGCGGATCCCTCTGGGGAGGAGGTAGAGTGGTCCAGAGACCTGGCCTTCAAGACCTGCTTGTCCCTTGGCCTCGTGGCCAGCCAGGCCAAGTTGGAACTCGTACCTTTGCAGGTGATGCACTTCATCAGGGCGGAGGTCGACTTTTGCAGAGCCAGGGCTCGGCTTCTGGTGGACTGGGTGTAGGCTCCCCCCTGGCGGACCCGTTTGCCTCCAGAGAGAATGCAAAGCTGAGTCTGTGTTGTGCCCACTCCCTCAGCAGGGAGCGCTGCAGGGGGATGCCTTCTTGAGGCCCTGGACCCTGGGCCTCCTGTTTTCCCTTCCTTTCTGCTGATCCACAAACTGCTGATCAAAGCCAGGAGGGACAAAGCATTGATGATCCTAGTGGCTCCGGAGTGGCCCTGCCAGTTCTGGTACCAGGATCTCCTCCACCTCAGCAGCAGGGTCCTGTGGCATCTTCTGTCCGCCCGTACCTGCTACTTTGCAGTCAGGGGAAGGTACTTCATCTGGACTTTCAGTCCCTGTACCTGACAGCCTGGTTCCTGAGTGGCTAGAGTTCCAGGCTTTTGGTCTCCAATGATGTCCTCACCGTGGTCTGAGCTTCTCGGAAGGAGTCAAATCAAAAATACTATGCCTTCAGATGGAAGAGGTTCTCCATCTGGTGCCAGGGCAAGGGGGCTTGACCCTGTATCTTGCCCGGTGGCTTGGTCCCTCTGTCGGGCCTTCGGTTGACGACCCTTAAGGTGCACCTGGCAGCCATCTCGGCATATCAGGCATGGGCTGGCATGCTGTTGGTGCAGGAAAAGGTGGTCTGGTGCTTTTTCAAAGGCCTTGACCACATTTCCCCTCCAGTGCGTGAACCACCACCACCTTGGGACTTGTTGCTGGTGTTGGCAAAGCTCATGAGCAAGCCATTCAAACCGATGCAACAGGTGCGACATGTCTCACCTGTCGTGGAAGACCGACTTCCTGGTGGCTATCACTTCTGCCAGAAGGATCAGTGAGCTCCAGGCGCTCTTGGTGGAGTCTCCTTACCTGGTTCTTCCAGAGGAACAAGATTGTCCTTCGCTCCACCCTGAAGTTCCTCCCGAAGGCTGTGGCTGAGTTTCACTTTAACTAGGTGATAACGTCTCCCAGTGTTCTTCACCAGTCACACCTCGGAGGCTGAGCACAGGCTCCATACCCTGGACCTGCTGCGAGCACTTGCTTATTACAAGGAGCATGTGGCTAGAGTTCGGGGAGCTTTTCGCCAGCTATTTGTCGCCTACACTGAAGTTGCACCTGGCAGACCGGCAGCAAAGTGGATGATTGGCAGGTTGATTGTATCCTGCATTGACCTCTCTTATAGGTTGGCGGATAGGGAGCCTCTTGTAGGGCTGTGGGCTCATTCCACCCGTCATACCGCTGCCTCGATGGCTGCTTTCAGGGATGTCCTTATTCAGGAAATCTACATGGCTGCTATCTGGAAGTCAGTACACACTTTCATTTCCCACTACTACACTGACTTTGAGGCACGCCGGGATGCTGGTATTGGGGCCTCAGTTCTCTAGTCCCGGTTTCCCAAATAGGGGGTGTGCGCCTTGCCTCCTCCTCCCGGAGGACTGCTAGGAGTCTGCCAGAAGTGTGGATTTGTACATCATATCAACGTCCCTAGAAAAAAAGGTTACTCACCTATAACAGTAGTTCTAGGAGTGGTATATGATGTACATCCACATTGACCTACCCGACCTCCCCTTGCTTCCAGCAGGTAAGATCGGACGTCTTGGGGCAGTGCTGAAGGAGTTACCACCTGGGTGGGTAGGAGGAGCAAGCTTGAAGACATCCGCAAGTCTTAGAGGGAAAGGAACACTGCCAGAAGTGTGGATGTACATCATAATACCACTCCTAGAACTGCTGTTGCAGGCGAGTAACCTATTTTTCTACCCCTGTACAGGGATCCCATGTTTTAGTCTCATGAGTTGAAAACTGCTATAATGTAGAAGGCTGTTCTTGTCTGTATTTTTACGATGAAACCTAGTTTTTTTTTTTCCTTTCTTTTTTGTTCTTAAGGTATATTTCTAGGTCCAGAAAAGGAATTGTCTCATGCTCAGCCTGGGTGCCGATGTCCTGGCCATCCTTGTGGCTACGAGTCTTTACAAACCTAAGAAAATCTGTAGCATTATTGATGAAATCATAGAATTCTTGTAGTTAACTACCTACTCAAAGCATAAGAGTATCATCCCATTTCTGAATGCATTTGTGATACGGGTTCTACATTGGATTCAGAACAAAACTGTACTTGAAAGCTGCCATTGTCAGGCTTGCATGTGTTTGGGCCATACTTGACCCCATAGCTGTCTCTGTGACTTGTAGGTAGTAAGATCTCAAATTTGAAAAAAAAAAAAAAAAAAGTCGTTTACAAGAATTAGCTGGGCTAGTGTAACTTGAAATCTGTTTGGCTTCTCATTTGTTCTGTTTTTCAAGAAATGTTCCATTGTATCTAGTGGTATATGGGATCTATGAATATGGATCTCTAACATCGAAAGTTGCAAGGTGGATCTACTTGTGGGACTACAAAATGAGTACGAAATTCTTTATATGTCACAAATGTGTCCATAAGAGAATCTATCCTAGAAATGATTGGTCTTCCTGGAGGGTTTAAAGCCTTCTTTCCAATTTCTGGTAGGGCGTAAAACACCAGAATTGTGGGGGTAGTATTTAGTAGGACGTTCTTTTTCCCACTTGATTTCCCCATTTTCATTGGCCTCTGTAAGAACTTTCAAAATCTCGCAAATCTTAGCAGTTGGGTTCTCATTATGCCTTTTGTAAGTATTTTCACTGGTGAGTTATCTTATTGCATTTTTATATGATGGGTAGTCCTGGATAACTGACTCTGCCTTTTTCTGCATTCTTACTTATAGTTTGCTCATCCTTCTCCAGTGATCCGAGTTGCAAATTGTGGGGGTGTTAGATTGTAGGTTTTCATTCTGTCTGTTTTCATGTTCTGTAGTAGTTTTGTTACATGTTTTTCTACCAATTTAATGTATGTTTCCATGCTGCTGGAATGGAGCCAAGTGAAAGGTATTGCAACTTATATTTAGTGCCTTTTCCAGTGCAGATTGTCTTGATTGGTCAATTCTCGTCTCACGTCCAAATTTTCAAAATAATGTTGTAATCTGTTGTTCTAAAATATCTTTGTAGATGTAAGTAAATGTATTGAATTTTGTGTGGGACTGAATGAGAGCCCCTTTATAGGACCTCTAATTCAGTTTCACCGAGTACTCTTTGAAAGATTGTAGACTGTTTGTTGATGCGTAGCAACCCGGGGCTGTGTCGATATTTCCTTTCTCCCCCCACTTGTGCTTTTCCTGTTTTTCATTGTGCATTTATGTTGGGTGATGTACCTGGGATATCCTCTTACCTGTCGTCCTTTTATTCTCTGTTTAACCCCCGGTCCACCCACACTTCTTTCATCTGGTTTGACTGGAAACACCTGCTTTGGAATCTGTTTCTCCTACCCCCCCCAACCAGAAAAAAAAAAAAAAAAAAACAACCCTCTGATACTGAGGGTTATATTCCCTGTCACTTCCGTCTGACAAATAAAGGGTACTGTTTGAGTCTGAATCGTGTGTTTTCCAGAAAAGAGCTCTGAAGTTATACTGTCTGTTTTTCGCCCATGTATGCACTCTACCCTGCTGCTAATCAGTAAGGTGCCTGGCAACACGGATTCGGTAGTAAGCCCGGGTACACCAGTCTTGGGCGGCCAGGCTGTTGAGTGCCGAAGGAAGTGCAAGCCGGGAGGGCACCTGCTCATGTGTGCGCTGCTGATGTTTAAGGCCACTAGAGGCATAGCCTGTCGTCACGGGGTGGTGGGTGGGGAAAAATTAGAAAAAGGAAAAGAAAACATGTACCGTGACTGCCAAGTATGATGATCCTGGTGGTCCTGTGGCTTTGCACTGTGCAGATCCTCGCTGGATGAGAGTGGGGTAGGGGGCAGCACTCTGGGCTGATGCGTCGGCCCAGAAAGTAGGTGTAGGTGGTGGTTGATGGGACAGAGAAGCATTTGGCGAGCGTATGGGCTCTGACAAATCCCTGGATGTACATTCAGTTGGTGGTGGTGGAAGTAGCGATGGAAGTAGTGGTAGCAGTAGCAGAAGTAGTATATTTTATTCATTTCATGAATCTGGATGACACAAATTGAAGCTCCTTTTCAGTGGGATGCTTAGTACAAAGATTGCATTACAATTTAAGGTTATATAAAATAGTCAAAAAGACAGGTATACATCTGGTATCAAAACTACATACACACACACACACTAAATAATCCATTGACTCCAAATGTGTTTCTGTACACAGACTCTGTACTATTCAGTGTAAATATTTAAAGCTGCTTAGAAGGTGGAGTCTGCTTGTGGGGCTACATTGTATTGTATTAAGTCCTGAGAGATTTTTAATAATAACAAGTCCCTCTTCTGTAAAGACGGTCTTCATTTGAGCAAGAAAGGTTCCAAGGAACTGGGGTTGTTTAGGGAACAAATACATTTTTTTTTCTTTTTCATGTCAGTATTTTTGCTCCCTGTAGCCATTGACCTGCCTCGTAACTAATATCTAGGGGAAGACAGGACAGGGAGACTGTGGCAGAAGTAAGGATGCCTAAAAATAAGGTTAAACAGATCACCATTAATGGTACTGGAAATCATGGCCTGAAACTACTACTTATAAATGCAAGAAGTATTAAAAACAAAGTGGATGAACTAAAGTACATATTATTGCGGGATAAAATTGACATCTGTGGCATAACAGAAACCTTGTTTTATTTTTTTTTTTGGTGTGCATTCTGTTTATACGCCCTACCTTTGGGGCATCTCTCGGGATCCCATCTGGAGGCACTTGACTCAGCCGCCTACCCGAACCTGATCTCCGGGAACTGCATCGGGTAAGTGGGATCTGGGCTCTCCGGACCCCACAGAGGCGCCTTAGTTCCCAGGGAGAACCAGAGAATCAGCAGACACTGGGCATGTGGTCGGAGCCACACTGATGTTCACCGTCTCCTCAGCCGATGGTAAGGGGAGTTTTCATCTTCGTTTCTACCCCAGAGCTTGGGCGTGCAATGACATCCAGCCCAAGCAGTGCGGCTCCTACGTGCACCCTAGAGGATATTCACCCGAGCTCAATCTCCACAAGTTGCACCCGAGCTCTGTAATGACCCTAGGCTACACGGGTAGTCAGCTACGGGATGAGAGAACCCCCTCCCAGGGGAAGGAGAGCAGCCGTGGGTGCCTCCATCCTTCCCCATCCCACCCGACCCCTGATGGCCCACGCCTTTCCAAAACCCGGTCGCCGGGCGTGGTGTGGCGCTCCAGCGCCAACCTCTGCGCCACCAGGTCGGTGTTAACAGAAACCTGCTTGAGGCAGAATGATTGGCAGGATAACATCCAGGGATATGATTTTTCCATAAAGCTCGGTTAGCTAGAACTGGTGGAGGATGGGGTTTTTCATAGCTAAACATTTGAAAGCACATCTTGTAGTTGAAAAGGACACAGCCTTTGTTGAAGTGGAACAGTTATGGGTCAAAATAATCTAAATACCCCCATTAATATAGGAATATGCTATAGATCTCCTAACCTAGTAGACACGGGGAATATGCAATTTTTAAATATGCTAGAGGCCATGAATATGCAGGAAAACATTTTAGTGCCAGGAGAGTTCAACTTCCCTACCATTTGTTGGGAAAGCTTAATTGGTAAGAATCAGGTGGAAAATTGGTCCCTAGATATGTGTATGAATTACGGATTAGAACAGTTAAACACTAGGGCAGATCATATCCTAGATTTAGTACTATGCAATATGGAGGATGCCGATAAAAGAAAGTTGAAATTCTACAGCCACTTGGCACCAGTGACCAAATATATGGTCACATGTTTAATTACCCAGGAAAAACATGCCTACTGTGGGATGATTTAAATAAAAAAAACTGTGATAAAGCAGATTATAAAAAAAAAAAAAAAAAAAATTAAGCAAGTCCTGTCTGCTGTAGCTTGGAGGAAGGAACTGGAGAATTTAACATCAGAAGACACGTGGTCTAAGATTGATTCAGTCCTACAGTCCTGTATTAAGGAATTTATACCTGAAAGAATGAAGTATAACAATAGATATAGGATACCTAGGTGGTTTAACAAGTACAGTTGTAAGTTAGTAAATAAGAAAGGCAAGATTTACAATAAATATAAGAAAAACCCAACACAGGAAAGCCTCACTAAATATAAAAAGGTTTCGAATCAATGTAAAAAGGCTATTCGAAAGGCTAAAGCTAATGCTGCATTAGGTTTGGCAATAAATAAAACAAATAACTGCAAACATTTCTACAGTTACATTGGTAAGAAAAACACAGACTCTGATAACCAGTCTGATGGTAGGTGATACTCTTGTGGTTAAAGAAGAAATAGCCAACACCCTAAATAAATATTTTACAGAAATATGCCAAACGCAAGATGTAGATCCCTCACACCCAAATACAGCACATTCACTATCATTTGTGTTACCAGAAATAACTGTTCAACAGGTATATGCTAAGTTGAAAAACTTGAACAGATATAAATTCGGTGGCTCTGATAGTATCTATCCTATATTGTTGTTTAATGCCGCAGATGAACTGACTGATCCATTGGCCATCTTATTTAATCATTAAGGGAAGGAGCTGTTATTGAGGAATGGAGGGTGGCTCACATTACACTGATACAGAAAATGGGGGATGAGGCACACATTGAGAAATATAGACCCCTTAGTATCACTTTAGTTATTGGAAAACTAATGGAAGGCTTTATAAGAGTTTTTGGAAGATAATCTTAAACAGAATTGATGGATATTTCTCAACATGATTTTGCATCAGGAAAGTCATGAGTCAGTAACTTGATGCACTTTTTTGAGCCTGTGTCCCAGGCAGTGGACCAAGGTCTCCCTGTGGATGTCGTATACCTTTTTTACTCTTAAGGCATTTGACACTGTCTCCCATAGAACCTTGTTAAATGTCCTTCGAATACGGTATTAATGTATATTCCTATGATTGGATAGCTGCATGGCTTGTCAAGAGAAGGCAATGAGTACAAATAAGGGGGTACTTGTCAGATTGGGGGAATGTGACAAGTCGGGTACCCCAGGGATTGATATTGGTGCCACTGTTATTTAATATTTTAGTCTCCTCTATGCAGGAGTCGGAAAGCATCTGGATATGCAAGTATGCAGATGACACTAAAATGGGGACAATAGTAAATGGTGTCAAGTCTGTTCATAACCTTCAGACCCAACTATTAAACCTGGAAAAGTGGGCAACTGAGCGTAAACTAAGTTTTAACTAAAGTAAATGCAGGGTAATGCACTTCAGGGTGAATAATAAACTAGCCCAATATAGCCTGAACAACACATTTATTTATGAAACTGTAAATGAAAAAGATCTAGGGATAGTTATATCCAACACCCTGAGTTTTGAAAATCATAATATAGAGGCAGTTAAGAAATCCTAATAGAATAGTAGGTAACATTCTTAGGAACATTAAAAGTCGGAGAGGTGAGGTTTTGATTCCATTGTACAAAACCTTGGTTAAGGCCGATACTTGAATATGGGGCCCCATTTATTACTTCACAAACAGCAGAAACATCTAAAAGGATAGAGCATGTACAGAGGAGGTTTTCCAAAAAAGTGAGGAGAGTACATATCCTAAGCTATTAAGAAAAGCTGAAATCATAAAAATTGTACTCCATGACCTATTGTAGGGCAAGAGGTGACCTCTGCTTTGTTTATAAAGCCCAAAAGGATGGGATAATTTGGGAAACAGTGGATCTTTGTCAGAAAGAGAAGACACAGATAGTAACTAGATCCTGCGCCTGCCAGCTACTGGGAAAGAGGTATAATACCACTAGGAGAGCCAGGTGGTTCAATCAACAAGTTGTAAGTGCATGGAACGTACTCCCTCATGAGGTCATGAATGCTAGTAGCATGGATACTTTTAAGAAATTACTAGATGCTCACATGGGAGAAAAGAAATGGGAAATGTGACCACTATATTAGTGGCAGGCCCCTAATTGGCTCTAGCAGCTTACCGGACGTGAAAATTCAAAATATGTACCTAGGTGCTTGTAGAGAATATCCTACAATTAAAAGCAGTGGAAGAAAAAAAGAAAGCTCAAGTTAAGAGCTGTAATCTACACCATGCTATAACAGGATAATGGTTTTTTTTTTCCAATTCAATCAGCCGTGTTTTTATCCTGTTTAGATTTATTTGTTTGTTTGTTTGTTGGTCATAAATGGCAAGGTATAGCATTCCAGGCTTCTGAACCTGCATAATGAAAATCTGAACTACCCTAGGATGCTTTCCTCAGTGGAAGAATCAGTTCTGTTCCTTGTGCAGCTCACAGGCTTTTCGTTATCGGTCTTTGTGTGAGGCCTTCCAAAAGGTAGGCTGGGACTTTACCAGTACTGCACAGGTCCAGTAGACTTTCAGGATGCATATTTCTTCTGTCACTTAATCTTATCCAGCCTAGTTGTGTGTCCACCACGGTAGTTCTGTCCTCCGTTGAGTGTATTGATAATTTTATTAAAATTGCTTACATTTGTCTAGGTTTACATTTCTATTGGATGAAAAAAAAAAAAAACTCTGGTCAGAGCCGATACAGCTGCTCAAAACTAATCGGAGCTGGCGGAGGGGCAGCAGAACTGTGTAGGTAGGCGGGCGGAAAGACCAGCAATGGAGTATGCCATCTCGCAAGATGGCAGACGTACAGACACATGCATATGCGATACTCTCACAGATGCCCCAGAATGAGTTACGCCATCTTGCTCTTGAGAAGCCGTCACTTCCAATTGCAGAATAAAGACAAAGTGCATGGGGGGGGCAGCACTGGCGAGGAGCTCTGTCCATGAAGTGGCTACTGGCGACCACAGTCGTGTGGACAGCAGACCACATCACTGTAGGAGAAGACTGGGATCATTTCTGCTCACGGCCCTTTCTGTCTCCTGCAGTGATGTGATCCTAAAATGCCTGCAGGGCTAAGCCCATGCAGCCGTAAAAATTGGTGGTCCACAGTTGAATCCTCCATTTACTCAGTTACAGGATATTACAAGTATAATCCTCTGCATCGGAAGGTGCTCCATCAAGGGTCAAAATTTTGTGAAAGAAGGCATGCCATTTTGTACTTTGTGTCAACTCACAAAACTACCATTATGGGAGATTGGACTGGTTGTCTTTTGGTCTGTATTTCTAATATTTCATGGGAATCCGTTCTAGGAAAATCATAAGTGGAATGGCCCTGCATATTTTACAGGATGAGTTTGATTTTCCAAGTAACCACTACTGTATAAGGTCCTAAGGGTGTGTGCGTGTGTATATATATTATTTATATATATATATATGTATATATATATATATATATGTATATATATATATATATATATATGTATATATATGTGTGTGTGTGTGTATGTGTATATATATATATATATATATATATATATATATATATATATATATATATATATATGTATATGTATATCTCTTCCTAGGATGAGAACTGCCGATTCCAGAGAACTTTTTTCATTTGTAGCAGCAGGGTGTTGATTTGCTTCCTACGTACACTGCAGCTTGTGAGGTGTTCGTAGTTTTGAAGTTTTCTGAAATTTTCACCGTGGTACAGTAATTTAAATAATTTAAGTAGCCTCTGCAAGTACTATGTTGCAGTTGTGTAACCGTGCACTCTTTCATGTCATTGTTTCAGTATGGATCACCCTTGAAAATGCCAAGGGTCTGATCTGCACAAAATATTGAGCAGTGTCAGTGGCTCAGTAGGTAGCACACTCGCCTCTGAGGCCGGGAGATCAGAGGGCTGTGGGTTCAGTTCCCACATCTGGCACTTGGGTTAATATCCCAGTACTGACACTGTAATGCAGCATGAGAGGGGTGCTGCATTTCTGAGGTGCCATCTTTCGGATGAGACGTTAAACCGAGGTCCCATCTGCCTGGACTGGTGGTAGTTCAGGTGGGTGTTAAAGATCCCATGGCACTTATCGAAAAGAGTAGGGGAATTTCCCCGGTGTCCTGGCCAAATTTCCCTCATTCATTAAAAATACCACCAACAGCTTAATCTGATTCAAGGTCAGTTGGCATTCATCTGTATCCCCCCCTCCCCCGGGTCGTGCCTGAAAATAGGCAGGATTTGTCTAGTGCACTTACGCGGTCAACAAAAGCTAAAATAAAAAAAAAAAAGTCTGATGTGCCACTTGTATCTAAAGGTCAAGCCAAAGAATAACAGCTTCTTCTTTTCTTCTTCCTTGCAGCCGTCTCCGTCAGTAATCATGCTATTCTTGCCCAGTACTGCAAAGACCACAACATCGGCCTGGTGGTGGTGGGACCTGAGGCTCCTCTTGCAGAAGGTAAAGTGTTTGTTTAGTAGGAAAAAAACACAAAGGAGTTTATTAAGCAGTGTCTTTGAGTTCCCACAGATTCTGTGCAAAATGTGGGGTTGTTTTACTTCCTGTTATCCCAGACCTTCAAATGGGGCTTCCATTCATCATCCGGGGGGGGTGAAGGGTACACCACCCAATTCTTTTTCCATGGTGTAGTACCTTGTGAAATTTGAGCTGAGGTGGGGTGGTAGTAAGAAATGTTGGGAAGGCAGTGTGGTAGAGGTTGAGAACACTGAACTTTGAGATTCCAGGTTCAGATCCCGACAGCCCTCGACTCAGTGGCAGATCTTGATCAGGTCACTTGACAACCCTGTAGTTCTACCTTTTGGCTGTAAAATATGGTTAGAATTGAAGTAGGACTGCTCTGAAAAACGAGATGTTACATCTTAGCAGAATTGTCCAGGATAAATACATTATGTAGATAAACAATACACACACACACGCGTGTGTGCTCTATGTGTATATACACACACTCGTCCCCATCTCCTTACACCAATTTGTCCTTTCTCCTCAAATGCTTTATTGTCATTTTTATTGTCCATGTAAGAAAGTAATAACCATAATCACCATGTGGGCTACTGAAACTGGTGTGTGTGTGTGTGTGAGCGCTTTGTGTGTTTATTTATAATAACTGGGAACGTTATTTATTTATGTGTGTTTCTGGTGAGCAAACTGATCCAAAGGACTGTTTTCAGTTGTAACCTGGGCTGTACAGTGGCACAGACAGTAGGTACAAGTTATAATACAGTTGGTACATATAATATAGCAAGTACAGTGGTATCAGAAACAGTGATAAACATCATATTTTAAAAATAGGAGTTAAGGACACAAAACACAAGTTCATGACAAATGAAGCAACACTTCTCTGCTGCCAGAGAACTAGGCCGTACATTTACAGCAAATCAAGACATTATTCAGCCAGTCCAAGGTTTACAATAAAGTGCATAAGGGATTACACCATAGCAATCAACATTTTCACAATGGAGTCAAAAACCTGTCAATTGTATATGTAGTAGCCAGTACTTGGGAAGTAAGACAAATGGTACACTGGACCCCCAAGGCAGATTTCTGACAAGGGTGTTTCCAAGGGAAACCCGGTTATAATTTTTCGTTATAACGGCAAACGTGTCCCTTATTTCCCCCGCTCCATGCATGTGCCAGCCTCCTGTCTTCTCTTCCTCAGCTGCCAGTTGCCACAACTTACTGCCGGACACTTCACCGTAACTTGGCGGTGAGTTAAATTAAAAAAACAAACAAAAAACCCAGAACCCAAAAGGAGTGGTAGTGGAGCTGAGAGACAGCCAAATGTGAGCTGCTGAAACAGGAGGGAGCAGAGAAGAAAAATGAGCAATAAGTACCTGGAGGGAGTGAGGAAATACTCTAGATAGCCACCGGCTGAATTTCTCTGTATAGTTTAAAAATTTTTTTAAATAAATAGGAACGTTTCCAATAGCTTCTGACTTCTGACTGTGCTTCATCAGGATCGGACCACAGTGGACAACAGATGTACATTTATTTTATATCATTGTTGTGGCAAAAAACGTTCCCCAGCAGTTATATAATAAAGGATGGTAGGTGTGTAAAAACTTTAATTTTACACACACCTTTGGTGTGGTATGCCTTTGTAAACTCCTCGAACTTTGCTGTCGGGGTTTATGTGGCATCTTGCACCTCTGGTGTGTGTACAGTTCTTGTTATGACCACCTACCCAGCCATTATTCTATATGTAACCCCCCTGCCAGTGGGGGTTCCCAGAGGTCTTCCAGGAGCTGGGTGGATGTTCCTAGCCTGAATGGTGTTCGACGTTCCAGCCGTTTATCAGAGAGTACTTTTAGAGCCACTAGTACTGTCTCTTTAAGAGCTGTCTGCTTGCAGACATGATTAGTTGGCCTGGGGGGACTGTGTGTTCTCCTGCTCGAGCCGCTGACAAATTGCTCGGTTTCTGCTGTCACTAAAGGGGCAGAGGGAGCACTTTCTAGAAATGTAACTGTTTGTCCCATACCTTTTAGAGTGTTAGTGGGAATGTAAATTGTTTAACCTGCCTTTCTTGCAGCTGGACTTTGTGTGCTTTGCCCCTCCATTTTGGATCAGAACTGTAGACTGGATCCAATCAGGAGAAAGGGGCGCTTAAGATGGAGTATTAAGCAGCCACTCAGGAAAGGGACTCTCTCGGGAGCCGGCTGCCAATGAGGAATATGGCCAGTGAGTCTGGGAAGTGAAATCCAGGAGTGTGGCGTCTTTTTGCACCAATAGGGGAAGGTGTGAGAGACTGGCATCTGAAACCCTCCAATCAGGTCGGTTTGCGGCTGTTGTGATTTTCTTGCCCAACTGCCGAGGAGACAGAGTCGTTGTGGCCGTGAGTGAGGAAGGAGCTCCGGGCTTCTGCGCTGTTGAGTTTCGCTGGGCCGTGTGGAAAACCAGAAGTTGGGCGGCTCGTTCGCGTGGTAGATTCAACTGAATCGCCCATGTCTCCCTGTCAGTAGAGGCTGTGCAGATTGCAGCCTGCCACCAGGCTCACCCTGTAGAGGACTGGAGAATCTGCTTCATCGTGCTCGGTCTGTCAGGAGAAGTGAAGCTGCACTGTGACTTCCTGGGTTAGCAGTGAGTTCGTTCGGGATATGAAAGCAGCTGCCTGTTATGGTAACCTTCTTTTACATATAAATTTGTGGGTAGTGTTCTGATCACAGGCCTGTGACCCTTGGCGGTGTGAAAGGTGCTCTGCCACAAGAGTCGTGAATAAACTTCAGGGTAGTTCCCTGCCAACTGATTGAGTGCAAGTATTCACCTGTTCACCCTCTCTGGCTACACGAACTGAGCCTACCGGCACCGGATTACAAATTGAGTATTGTACATTTGTTTTCATCCTCGGGGCCCCAACCAGCTGCACCGAACTCGGCTATCCCTATTTCCTGGGTACCCAATACAGTGACTGGTAGAGACTTTAGCCTGTGCACAGAGCTCTGAACAGTAGAGTGATTAAGCCAATTAACTTGATTCCCCCCGTCCTTGTTATTTCCCTAAATAAATCAGATCTGGTTGTTTTGCAAAGTACACTGCCTGATCAGAGTGTCTGTGTTGAAATACTGTATAGTGCAAATTGTATTACTGCATATTATTTCACAGGGGGTTCCCAGAGTCAAGCTGATCGAACCAATCTTGGGGGTAAGTGTATACTGTGAAGGTACCGTGATTAACTTGTGTGGGCCACTAGTGGGAAGAAAGGGGGGGTTGCAGTGTCCCAGAGGGCTGTGACCAAGTCATATCAGACTGTCTTAACTGTGACCTCTGGGTAGAGGCACCCGCCATTGGACCTAGACACCTCAACCTGTTAGCGGTTAGGCAGGCAGGGGTAGCAGTCCTTGGGATAGCGCCACCTGGAGGTTACATATATATTTGTCATTTGGTAACTTGGAAAGGCACACTGAGTCAAGGCTCATTTGCAGGTATGACCAGAGGGAAGGGGAGTACAGTAAAGCAGCATGCAGAGCAGTAATCATATGGTCCAAAGTAAAATGCAAGAAGTGCAGTAGTAACATGTCAAAAGTGCAATGACAAACGAAAAATGCAAAGAATGTTACATTTGGTAGTATTGATGCACAGAATAAAGTGAACAGTGCATGAAACAAAATAGCAGTGTGTGGTGATGGCTGGGAGGAGACGCATTTGGGCAGAGGTAGATACCAGATGGAAGTCAGCCAGTTGGATGGTGTTGGACTCACTGGGGAGATGGTTAGGTAGAGGGCAGACAGAAGCAAGGTGGTGCATCAAGATATTTTAGCTGGTGCCTGAGGGAGATGGTAGAGGGGGAGAGATTGAGACTGGAGGGGAGCAGGTTCCAAAGGGAGGGAAGGCGATAGAAGGCAGACTGCCCTGCAGAGGAATGCAGATGAGGAAGGTGCAAGAATCCCTGGAGCAGAGGGAGTATGAAGCAGGGGAACGGGACACAGGAGTGAGGAGGGACGTGAAGGGAGGGACCGAAACCAGTACTTGGAGATGAAGGAGATGCAGTGGAACTGGTGACTTGATGGTGGGGGGATGGACAGGGAGAGGAGTAGAGGGAGCAGTGGTAAGTGCAAAAGGGAGGGGTCTTGGAGGCAAAGAGGCGAAAGGCTTTACAGAGGGTGTCCTGTCTGGCAAGGGAATTGGGGGTCAGTGCCATACACCACATACATATATACAGTCAAGAACCATTTGGGAGACCAGTTCCCAATGGAGTGAGGGAGGGCGTGAATGAGTGAGTGAGGGAGGGCGGGTGGAGGGAGTGAGGGAGGCGGGCGTGAGAGAGTCACGTGCGTGAGTGAGTGAGTACGCGTGAGTACGTGAGTGAGTACGTGCGGTATATAATGTATAAGCCTAGGCTCTGGCTTTCCCATGGGTGTGCCTTACCTCTCTGCCACTCCAGAGAAAAAGAGATGACGAAGTTTGCTCCCAGACTTCAAACTCTTGCAGTACCACTGAAGTAAAAGAAAAAAAATCTGTTCAGTAGCTTTGCACTTAAAGTAATGGCAGCAGATTGTTGCCTGTCTAGTGATGAGGCTTGGAGTCCTTGTTTCGATTATAGGAACTTTTTTTTTTTTAACTTTGTTCCTTTCCCTCCTCTAGATTGAGGTTGGTACCCCCAGCTCAAGGTTCCCCACCTATAAGAGTAGAGTGTAAATATATCCCACGCACCCTGTTTGGGGAAACCATATGTCGTGTTTTTATATTTGAAAATACGAACATACGAAGAAGCCAGCAGAAGGCCATTTGGTCTATCAAGTCTGATCGTATTGCATGGTCTACAGCTTGAGCTAATGTCCCTGCCCTTCCTCCCCACCCATGATCGTTACTTTCCCCCATGCCTATCCCAGCCTCTCTTAAAGTTGCCCACTGTCTTCAGCAGTGCATTTCAGGTGTCCACCACCCTCTCTGTGAAGTGCTTTCTGACCTCCCTCTGAAACCTCCCACCCTCCAGCTTAAGACTGTGCCCCTTTGTGTTATGGTTGCTGCTCAACACAGAGACTGTCCTTATCAACCTTATCTATCCCTTTCAAGTACTTGAAGGTCCCAGTCATGTACCCCCCCCTCCAGGGAATACATGTTCAGTGCCCTCTCTCTCTCCTCATATGACTTACCCTGCTGACCCACTATCATCTTTGTAGCCCTCTGAACCTTCTCCAGCAGGTTAATGTCCTTATTGAGGTGTGGGCACCAGTACTGAACTCTACTCTAGATGTGGCCTTACCAGTTACCTGCACAAAGGCAGTATAACAACCTCTCTCCTACTGCTGATCCCCCTAGATATGCATCCCAGCATCATGTTTGCCCTTGCTGCTGCTTTCTTGCACTGCGTGGCGTGCTTCGGGTCACTAGTGATCATCACTCCCAGGTCCTTCACCTCCTCTGATGCAGATACTTGGACTCCACCCAGGTAGTACTCTGTCCTGGGATTCTTGGCTCCAATATGCATAACTTTGCATTTCTTGGCATTGAAGCCAAGCTGCCAGATCCTGACCCACCTCCCCAGCTTTTCCAGATCTTCCTGTAGGTCCTGTATCCCTTCAGCTGTGTCCACTCTCCCGAAGAGCTTGGTGTCATCTGCAAATAGGCAGTTTCTCCTTCATGCCATCCGCAGTGTCATTGATGAAGACATTGAAAAACACCCGGCCCCAGCATAGAGCCCCATGGGACCCCACTGGTTATCTCTCTGGTATAAGATAACTCTTGCCCCCCGCAACCACCTTCTGGGTTCTGTCCCTTGGTCAGTTTTCCACCCATCTGGTCATCTTTTCCCCAACTCCAAGATCCACCAACTTCCTGATCAACCTTTTGTGGGGCACAGAGTCAAAGGCCTTGCTGAAATCAAGATAGAAAATGTCTACCACTTGGCCCCTGTCTACTGTCTTAGTGACACAGTCCAAGAAGTCTGTTAGATTCTTTTGATACGATCCCCCCCTCCCCCCATGAACCCATGCTGCCTTGCATCCTGGATACCATACTCCTCCTAGATATTGCACCAATCTTTCCTTTAGTATGGTCTCCATGAACTTGCCCACAATGGAGGTCAGACTGACTGAACTGTAATTCCCTGGGTCATCCTTAGGACTGTTTTTGTGGAGGGGGCACTACATGTGCTGTTCTCCAGTCCTACACTACCATACCTGACTCTAGTGAACTATTAAATAGGTCTGCCAGTGGCCCTGCCAGCTCCTCAGCCAGTCTTTTAGTACCCTTGGATGTACTGTGTCCGGGCCTGGTGATTTGTCCACCGTCAGTGCCAGCAGCCCCTTCCTCACTCTATCCTTTTCTGTACTAACATACTAAAATGCCAGTAGAATAGGTGTAACGGTCTCTCCAGTCTGCTCAATTTTTCAGCACCTGCACTGAGGGCCGATTTTGGTGTCTCTCCACCTCCACCCCGTTATACTGTCCCCAGTCCCAGATGTTCCACCTATATTGGGCCTGGTCAGATTTACCCTCCCCCTGTACCTGTCCCATCCCCTCTTAAACCCGTCCACAGTCTCCACCTCTACCAGCTCCCTGGGCAGTGCATTCCATGACTCCACCGCCCTTTCAGTGAAATAACATCTCCTCCTCTCCCCTCTGAGCCTGCCCCCTTCCAGCTTACACCCATGACCTCTTGTTGCCCCATCTTCCTTCCTTTGGAACACCCTGACTGGGCCTCCTTTATTGATCCCTTTCATGTACTTAAAGACCTCTATCTTGTCCCCCCCCGTCCCTTCTCTCCTCCAGGGTGTACATGTCGAGCTCCCTGAGCCTCTCCTTATAGGTCCTCTCCCCCAGGCCCCAGGTCACTTTGGTTGCGCTCCTTTGGACCCCCTCTAGGAGCGTAATGTACCTCTTTAAATGTGGTCTCCAAAACTGTACACAGTACTCGAGGTGTGGCCTAACCAAGCAGTTGTACAGTGGAAGGATCACTTTCGCCTTTCTGGAGGTAATTCCCCCTGGCAATGCATCCCAGAGTCCTATTTGCCCTTGCTGCTGCCCTCCTTCAGGTCTCTGAGTTGTTCATTTTGACATCTACCACTACCCACGAGTCCCTCTCATCCTCCGTGACTTGAATCATGTCTCCTTTCAGGGTATACCCAGGTCTGGATTTCTGTCTCCCAGGTGCAGAACTTTGCACTTCCCCGCATTGAATTTTAGTTTCCATTTTCCTGACCACCTTTCTAGAGCCTCCAGGTCCTCCTGCGAGGCCACCCTTCCCTCCTCCCCATCCACCACTGCACCTAGCTTTGAGTCATCTGCAAAGAGACTCATCTCACTCCTGATCCCCCTCCTGATGTCTGAGATACAGGCGTTGAACAGGAATGGCCCCAGCACTGACCCCTGGAGAACCCCACTAGTAACGCCTCTTGGGATGAGGCCAACCCTCTAACCACCACCTTCCAAGTATACTCAGAGAGCCAATTTCTCATCCATCTTAATGGCTGTCTCCCTACCCCCATTTCCTTCAGCTTAGCCAGCAGGCCACTGTGGGGTACCGAATCAAACGCCTTGCTAAAGTCCAGAAAGAGGACATCCACTGGCCTACCCTGGCCCAGGGTCCTCGTCACCCAGTCATAGAACTCAACAAGATTTGTCTGGTAGGATCTTCCTGTGACAAGGCCATGCTGCTTATCGTCCAAGTACCCAGTTTGCTCCAGTAACACCCCTAGCCTTTCCTTGACAATACCCTCCATCACCTTGCCAGCCACCGATGTCAGGCTGATGGGCCTGTAATGTCCCGCCTCTGCTCTTGATCCCCATTGTGGATTGGCATGACATGGACCACCCTCCAGTCTTGGGGCACCCACCCAGTCCTCAGAGAGATGTTGAAAAGCTCCGCTAGAGGGACTGCCAGGACATCTGCCAGTTCCCTCAGCACCCTGGGTTGTATCTCATCTGGCCCAGGTGCTTTCTCCGTCCTGTGTGACCTGAAGGCTTCCCTTAATCTCTCTACTGGGATTTCAGCCTCCACGTCCTCCCCCTTTTCACCCTGCACTGCTGGGCCCCCCCACCTGTCTGTGGTGGCCACTCCCTTTCCCCAGACCCATCAGAGCCCCTTGTCTCTACCAGTCCCACCCCTTGCTCTGGTTTGCCCCCGCTTCCCTCGCAAGATATAGCCCCTGCATCCCCCCTGGTAAAAAAGTACTGACTTAGGACTTCTGCCTGTTCCCCCGCCTCCTGTGCCCAACCATCCCCTAGCCTTATCCTGCTGATCTGCCCCTTACATTCCTTTTTTCCCCTATGTATCTAAAGAACCTTTTGTACCCCCCTCCGGATCCCACTGGTCAAGGACTGCTCCTTTCTGCCTTAGTTGCTCTCACCACCCTGGTGACTCTCTTGGCTTTCAGCTCGTATTCCTCCTGATCCCTTTCACTCCTTGAGCACTTGGAAGCCCATAGCCCTTTTCCCCTCACCACCTCCTCAGCCTCCCGGGTCCACCAGCAGGGTTTTCTGGCCTTACCGAATTTGGCCTTTCCCTTGCGCAGGATCTGGTAACCTCCTGTATTCCCCTCCTAATGATCCCCCACCTGCTGTTAGCATCCATATCCAGCCTTATCCTGTCCAGACAATCTTTAAGGATCTTTCCCATCTCCCTGAAGTCTGCACCGCTGAAGTAGGTTACTACCGTCATTGTTCAGCTCCCCCCCCCCCAGGTCCGGGAAGAACCAGACTGTGGCATGATCACTCCCAGCCAACTGGTCCCTCGCTCTAGGCCCCTAATCTGATCACTGTCCGCCAGGACCACATCCAGTGTCCGGGCCTCCCTAGTTGGCTCACCCACCTGTTGTGTCAGAAACGCATTCTGGAAGACAATCCAGCAGCCTCTGCTCTCTGGCCACTGGTGATGTCATAGTGCCCATGTCTGTTCCTGGCATGTTGAGGTCCCCCATTACCACTACCCTTCCCTTTCCCAGTCTACAGTGTCCCTCAAGATATGCCACCATACTTTCTTCCAGGACCTCCGCCAGTGCTGGTGGTCTGTATACCACTCCGATCTTTACTCTCTTACCCCCCTTCGTCAGCAAGGTTACCCAGATAGCCTCCACATTCCCCTCTGCCTCCTCTACCCCTCCAATACCCATGCCATTTATGACTAACAGTGCTAAACCACCACCCCTTCCCTCCTATCTTTTTTTTTTTATATCATTTAACATTTTCTCCTTTGCAGCCACGGTCCTGCTCTACATCCAGCCACCGCTTCACTCTGCCACCGACCCCGAAGCTGGCATGCCCAGCTGGCAGACCTAACTACACCTGTGAGAAGAGGCCCCCCCCTGTGGCCGAGGAACCAGGCATTGGCACATGCCTCCAGGCATTGTCGGCCGGCAGAGCTGCGGCTGTCAAGCTACCACAGATCTGCTGCCATTTTCCCTGTTCTTTCCCCATTGGGACCACGGACGTGCAGTGCGTCTGCGCATGTACGCAGCAGGCGTCCGTTGTGGTCCCCTCCCTTACACCACTGCATGTGGTACCTCCGGCATCCCCAGGGGTCACCACAGCATGGTGTAAAGTCCCCAGCCCACCCCAGGACCAGGAGAGCTGTCTCCGATGCTCGATCCCAGTCCTCCCCTGCTGACCCCCGACGACCCAAGCTCGTTCCCGAACCTGGGTCGCCGGCGTAGCGCGAGGTGTGGCGTCCAGCGCCTCAGTGCCACTGTCCGGCTCCCCCTATCTTTTCTGAACATAGTGGGAGCCCTCCAGATTTAGGTCCCACTCATGCCCTTGAGTGGCTCAAGTTTCAGTGACTGCTGCCACATCTACCTCCCCCTCAACTAGCATTGCCTGGAGCTCAGATACTTTGTTTCCTAAGCTCCTGGCATTTATCAGGACCACTCTCCACCTGTTTTCCCTCCTCTCTCCTTCTTGAGCTCCCATTTCTCAGCTCCTGCACCCTACCTGGTGACCCATTTCCATGTCTCCCTAGCCCCCTAGAGGAGTGGAGACCATGTCCCTCATTTGTTGTACCTGCTGGCACTGCCCCTTTTTTGATCCCTCCCCCTTCAGAAGTTTAAACCCTACCTTTGGCTGATGAACCCAGCTAGTTTGAGCTTTAGGATTTCCTTCCTCCAAATTAAGGTGGAGCCTGTCCCTAGCGTGCAACTCCTTATCCTCTCAGGTCTCCCCCCAGTCCCCCACCTGGCCATACCCCAATTCCCCACACCACTCCCTAAGCCACTGATTTATCTCCCTAATCTTCATCTTGTTTTCCCCACTAGCCCTTGGCACCAGCAGGATTTCCGAAAAGGAGATCTTACAGCCTATGGAAAAGCATGCCCTGGCCAACTCCCAGAACTTTACCTGAATTTCTAGTTCACTGTTTCTATTTATGTCGTTTGCCCCCAAGTGCATTCGAATGTCCGTGGTCCCCCTGCATTCCCTTGCCAGTGAATACAACTCATGCTTGGCCTTGTGCACCGTCAAGCCTGAGTGGCATTTGGTTCTGATCAGACAGCTTTTACCCTCCTCCTGCCCCTCCCACTGTATGCCTCTGATCATGGAGTCCCCCAATAGCAGTACTCTAACTTCCCCCTTGCCTTCCTGTTCACCCCTCTGGTTCCCCCTCCTTCCATGCCCCTCCTCGTCCCTTCGTCCGGATTCTCCCCTCACTGGCTCGTCACACCTCCCACAGTCTGGGTGCTGAAGGTAGCCCCTTCACTGTTGTCCCTGGTCACCTCCTGTACGCGTGTCCTGGCCTTCTTTATCCCCCCCACCCGAATTTCTTTCTCTGTATCTCTTTCCCCACTCCTTACTAATCCATCCGTCCTATCCGTTTGCCTACTTGGCTTTCTGCTCGCTATTGTCCCATTTATGTCCTGTGCCTTCCTACCTGTCGTGCTCCCCTGTTCCATACCATCAGCCTCCCCCTTGTTCCCCTGATCCTCCTTTTTCTTCCCTCTTCCCCATCCTGTCCGGGACCCCCTCTATTGCACCCTTGCCACTTGCCCCCTTCACCCGTTCTATCTGTCCCTGCCACAGCTACACTAGCAGCAGCAGCATCCTCCTCTTCCTGCCCCACACACCCTTCTACCAGTGGGCGTAGAGGGTTAAAACAATTTGTGAGCCTTTGCCCATCCCCCAGTGCTCCCACTGTCCCTACTGCCTCTCTCTGTTTCCTTTGGACACTCCCAGACTCTTGCCTACTGATGTGGAAATTTCCACCTTTTGGGCCCCATCTGCCAGGGTCCCCTAGAGCCCCCTGTGTACCCCCCTTGCCTCTTCTCCTAGTGTGAGCTACTCTCTTCACTCCTCCCCCAGCTTGGGAGGTCCCAGCACCTAGTGCTTCCATGTAGGTGACCGCTTGCCTCCTACCTCTCCAATCCTCCCCCACCCCCAGCTGCCTTTAGATCCCCTTTACCTCCTCCTTAAGCTGTGCCAGCTGGTAGCACACTGGGCATCCCCCAAACTTCCGAACCCAGTCCAGAATTATGGCCGCACCACACCCTGTGCACCCAACCACCCGCCCAAAGATACCTGCTCTAGTGATATGCAGTACCTTCCCCATCATAACAGCAGTCTTTCCTAGGCCAAATTACCAACTCGGTGGCTCTATGGTTTCTCAAGCTACCAGTACCTATACCGTGGCGATTTCCACCATACAGCATGCAGACTTTTAAACTTGCAACGCTTGAGTGGTTGAACTTTTCCCCACCTGACTATTAGCCTTGTGAGTTATCTTATAGGGAAAGTTTACAACTCCCTAAGCTCCTCTCTCCCAGCCTTTTAAACCCAAACCCCAGTGGCTAGAACTACATGAGCTGCATCTGAAGCCTTTTCCTCCAATTGCAGGGCAGGTGTTCCCCCTATAAATGAGCTGTGCTCTGGGGAGGGAGTGGTGGGGGAAAGTGGGATTAGGGCCCACAGCTGACTCTCACGAGAGTTTCAGCCCTGTGTCTGCCCTCACCGCACCTCCAAGCGCTGCAGCCTCCTCCGGAAGAAGGTCCCACACAAACACTGTATTACACAAGTCAGCACTCCTGCCCTAAAAGTCCACAGACTGATAAGAATTTAAAGCTTATCCAGCTACTAAAATCCTTTCCCCAGCTGCTCAGCAAAAGCAGGTTCCCACAGCCTCTGCTAGCCCAAACTGTTTCTGCAGTACTGCTGTGAGAGAAGCCCTGGTACTTAAGCCCCTCTGAGCTGTAAATTGATCCGGTTGAGAAGGACAGAAGCTTCCAGAAGCTGCTCACAATACCTGTAGAAAAGATAAATGAATATCCAGCTTCTTCTTAAGATCCCCCACACAAAACACTTATTACACAAGTCAGCACTCCTGCCTTAAAAGTCCACAGACTGATAGGATTTTAGTAGCTGGATAAGCTTTAAATTCTTTTCCCCAGCTGCTGAGCAAAAACAGGTTCACTACATCTGTGTTCCCCTCCCTCCCTACTCCTCTTTTCTCTCCTGAAGGCACTGGTCTGTCCTTCTCCCTTGTGAAGACGGAACAGAAGTATTTATTCAGTGTCTCTGTTTTTTCCCCCATTATCCTCCACCCACTCCACCCCTTTCTTAAGCCTAACAATCCCTTCCTTCTTGTCCCTTTTCTCAGTTGTATAGCAAAAAGAAAGCCTTCTACCCCTTCTTAATTCCTTCAGCTATCTGTAGCTCCTTCTGTTCCTTTGCTCGCCAAACTTCCTTGCTTGCCTCACTAGCCCACTTATGTAATTTTCCCTATCTACCTCTCTCTTGATCTTCCTGAATTTTCTATGGGCCAGTCCCTTTTCCCTTACTGCCTGGGCAACCCCAGAACTGAACCAGCTGGGTGCTTTGGCCCTTGTGTTCTTACCCCTGAGCCTAACGCACTCATCTGTGGCAACCAGTATTCCTTCCTTAATGATGGACCACCTTTGGTCCACCTCTATATCTGCTTTGATGCCTGCCAGATGGCTCCTTAGCACTTTGCCCATTGTCCTGAGGTCCGCCCTCCTGAAATCCAAGATTTTGGTCTTAGTTGGGATGCTTTCCCTGCTCATATCCAATTGGAACCACACTGTGCAATGGTCACTTCACCCAGTGGCTCCCTGACCATTATTTCCTGTACATGCTCCGCATTTGTGAACACCAGATCAAGAATTGCCTCAGCTCTTGTTGGTTCAGTGACACCCTGAGTCAGGAACCCACGCTGCAGTCCTTCCAGGATCACTTAACTCCTAGTACATGTTGTGGAGGGTATGCTCCAGTCCACCTTGGGCAGGTTGAAGTCACCCACAATTATTACCTCTCCTTTCCCCGCAGCCTCCAGTATTTGTGAGCTCCGTTCCCTGTCCCTCTCCTCATCCTCATTGGGTGGTTTGTAAACCACCCCCAGCCTCACTTTTCTCTCTCTTGGACCTTAACAGAACCCATAATGTCTCCACCTCCCCTTCCTCAGACTCCTCCCTCATGCAAATAATTCCCTCCCTCATATAAGCTGCCACCTCTCTCTGACTACCCTGTCCCTTCTGTATAGCTTATTTCCAGGGATCGCAAGGTTCCAGTCATGGTGTGATGATGCCCAAGTCTCAGTTACAGCAGCTATGTCAACCCTCCTCTCTGCTAATAGTGCCTGCAGGTCATCCATCTTGTTTCCAAGACTCCATGCATTCAGAGACGCACCCTCCACCTAGAATCTGACTTTCCTTCTCTTTCCTCTATTCTTCTATTCACATTTATTTCCTCTGTGTGCACCCCTCCATGTGCCCTTGTTATGTGTTCCTCTCCCTTCCACCCTTTGCTGTGTTCTCACCCTTTCACCACCTCCCTCCAGACCGCTTCCATCACTGTGTGGGGGAGAGTTCACTGACCTCCTCCTCTGTCTGTGGGCCTGCATGCCCCCCAGTAGTTTAAAATTAAGTGTAGTGGTTATGTATTCCCCAGTTTGTCCTTAATAACCCCAAACCCTCCCTACTGAGGTTTAACTTGTCTGGTGAAAAGAGTGCTTTGTTTGACCAGGTCTCCTCCCAGTCCCCAATACAGATAAACATCTCCTCCTTGCTCCATTTCCTTAGCCAGTCATTGAAATCCTCTATTCTTCTTTTCCCGGCTGTGCTGGCCCTTGGTACTGGTATCACCTTTGAGAAGACCAGCGAACTTCCTTCCTCCCTGCCAATTTTCCCTAACTCCTGAACCTACGTTGCACTACCTCAGCCTCCTTCCCAGCTAGGTTGTTGGTTCTCAAATGTATAACTAAATTAGGTTTTCCTCCAACCTCCCTTACTGTTTCCTTCTTCTTGGGCCCACCTTCCCTGCTGTCATCCCTGGCATACAAACCACGTCCTTCTTGCATTTGGGTCCCTTATTGCCCCAGTGAATACCCCCAATTATGGAGTCCCCTATTGTTGCTACTCTTCCATCCCCTGCACTCGTGCTGCCTGTCCTCCTTTCTTACTTTCGGTACTAACTGCTCGCTCTACACCCTGGTGAACTTATCTCCACGTCCACAGTTTATTCCCTTAGCTGTTTTTCCATCTCCCACTCTACCCCTCCCCTTCTCTATCTGTATCTGCTTTCAGTTTTCCTTTTCCTTTCTCCCCCCTCCCCCAATTCTCCACTCCGTTTTGCCTACCTTCTCTTCCCTGTCCACCATGATTAGTTCCCTCTTCCCGGCCCTGTACTCCTTCTCTCAGCCCTGGCTCAGCCTGACCTCCTGCTGCTCCCTCCCTCCCTCCTTCCAGACAGTGGTGCAAATCTATTCAATAAAGGCTCCCCTTTAGGACTTCTCACCCCTGATGCTACTCTCACATTCCCACCCCTTCCCCTTACCACTTGACATTCCTCCACCCTGGGCTCCCTAGTCCTCTGAGGAAGAGATACTTCTGTATACTGGGTGCTCCTCCCCATTCCCATCCCCTGCCTGATGCTGTCACTCCCCTGGGCATCACCCCTCTGCCTTTCACTCCACTGCTCTTGCTCCTTTGACTTCCCACACCATCCTCCACATCTCCCATCTGAGCAGCCTTATTTCAGCCCTTACCTTCTCCAGGCTCATACACACAGAACTTTCCCCTTTATTCCACAATACTCACAGCTATTGCAGTGTACCACTCTCCTGCTTCCCATATATGTACCTATTCCCCCATGTCCTCCCAGCCCAGCTGCTCCTAGCCTCCAGTTATACTAACATACTAAAATGCCAGCAGAATAGGCCTAAGGGTCTTTTGTGTCTGCTCGTTTGGTCAGCCCCCACCCTGGGAGCTGACCTTGCTGCCCCCTCTCCCTCTCTGGCTTCTCCCTTCCCAGTCCCAGTTATTCTCGCTGCACTGGTTTTTGCTTCCAGAACCCTTCCCCTGTACCTGTCCCACCCCCTCTTGAACCCCATCACCAGCCCCCTGGGTAGCGCATTCCATGGCTCCACCACCCTCTCAGTGAAGTAACGCCTCCTCCTCTCTCCCCTGAATCTCCCCCTCTCCAGCTTCCACCCATGCCCTCTAGTTTGCCCCTCTGAAGCACCCTGACTGCTCCCTCCCTATTTATCCCCTTCGTGTACCTGAAGACCTCTATCATGTCCCCCCGGTCCCTTCTCTCTTCCAATGTGTACATATTTAGCTCTTCGAGCCTCTCCCCATAGGTCCTATCCCCCAAGCCCCAAATCATTTTGGTTGCCCTCCTCTGGACCCTTTCCAGGAATTCAAGGTCCCTCTTTAAATGTGGCCTCCAAAACTGCATGCAGTACTCGTAGGGCCACCCTCCACTCTTTCCCATCCACCACCACCCCCAGTTTTGAGTCCTCCATGAAAGAGACTCGTCTCACTCTTGATACCCTCTCTTATGTCAGAGATGTAGGCGTTGAACGGGAGGGTCCCAAGGACTGATCCCTGAGGGACTCCACTAATGATCCTCCTTGGGGTGAGACTATTCCACCATCCGGTCCTGGAGCCAATTGCCTACCCATCTGATCATCTGGTTCTCCACCCCCATTTCTCCCGGCTTATCCAACAGGCCCCCGTGAGGAATAGAGTCAAACACCTTGCTGAAGTCAAGAAAGAGGACGTCCACTGGTCTACCCAGGTCCAAGGCACTCGTCCACCAGTCATAGAACTCACATGGTTTGTCTGACACAATTCCCGGGATGAATCCATGCTATTCATCATCCAGGCACCCACACTTTCCAGGTCCCCCCGTCTCCTCCTTGAATATGCCCGCCATCATCTCTTGCCCACCACCAATGTCAGGCTGACGGGTCTGTAGTTCCCTGCCACCTCCCTTGACCCCCCTGTGGATAGGCACTATATGCGCCACCTTCCAGTCCTGGGCCACCCACCCTGTCCTCAGAGATGCTGAAGAGCTCCGCTAGGACATCCGCCAGTTCCTTCAGCACTCTGTGATGTAATTTATCTGGCCCTGGTGCTTTCTCCGTCTTAAGGGCACTGAGGGCTTCCCTCACTCTCTCTGCTGTGATTTCCACCTCCGCTACCTCATCCCCCTGCTTTGCCTCCCCCCCACCTGCCAGTGATGCACCCCCTCCCCAGACCCCGCCGATTGGTAAGGGCGTCCCAGCTTCAATTGCCTCTTCCCATGTATGATGCAGCCCCTCCCTTTTCCTTGGTGAAACTGAGGCGGCACTCATTTAGTACTTCAGCCTGCTCCCCTGGGTCTTGTGCCCATCCCTTCCCTGTTTTAATCCTGCTAATCTGCCCCTTCACCCTTTGTTTTTCTGCAATGTGCCTACCCTTGTTCCCTCTCCTAATTTCCCTGGCCAGGTTCTGCTCCTTCCTTGCCTTAGCCGCCCTCACCACCCTAGTGGCTCTTCTGACCATCAGCTCGTACTCCCCATGGTCCCTTTCACTCCTTGAGCACTTGAATTGACTATAGACTCCTTCTTTTCCTCACCACCTTTAACTCACTGGTCCACCAGCAGGGTTTCGGGCCCTACTGTATTTTTGTCTTGTTTTGCACGGTGCTGGTAGCATCCTGCACCCCCCTCCTGATGATTTCCCACCTGCTGTCAGCGTCCATGTCTGGCCCAATCCCATCCAAGTGCTCCTTAATGATCCTTCCCATTTCCTTGAAATCCACCCCCCTGAAGTCTGTTACCTCCGTCTTTGTGCAGCCTTCTACCCCTCCTAGGTTCATGCAGAACCAGACCGTGGCATGGTCGCCGCACGCAAATGGGTCCCTTACCTCCAGGCCCCCAATCTGGTAACTGTCTGCCAGGACCACATCCTGTATCCACTCCTCCCTGGTTGGTTCCCCCACCTGCTGAGTTAGGAATGTGTCCTGAAAGACATCTAACAACCTCTGTTCCCTGGCCACTGAGGATGTCATAATCTGTCTGTTCCTGGCATGTTTAAGTCCCCAACACCACCACACCCTTCCCAATCTGCAGTGTCTCCCAACATCTGCCACCAGACTTTCCTCCAGCTCCTCTGCCAGCGCAGGGGGTCTATACACCACTCCTATTTTTACTCTCTTGCCCCCCCTTCCCCCGTTATTGAGGTGACCCTAATCGCCTCCACAGTTCCTTCCACCTTCTCCTATGGCAGTGCAGTTTTTGACTATTATTGCTATCCCTCCTCCCCTTCCCTTCCCCTGTCCTTCCTGAACATGGTGTAACCCTCCAAGTTCAGGTACCAGTCGTTCCCTGCGGTGGCCCGGTCTGTGACCACTGCCACATCCACCTCTCCCTCAGTTAGCATCGCCTGGAGCTCAAGCATTTTACTGCCCAAGCTCCTGGCATTTAGCAGGACTACGCTCCACCCTTTCCCTATATTTCAATTTCCTGCTCATGTCTCTGTGGGAGTTTCTGTCTCCTGGTCCGACTCACCAGTCGGCCTTTTCCTGCATTCCTCCAGCTCCCCAGGTGGAGACAGAGTCCTCCTTTATCGGACCCCCCTTGACAGCCTTTTCTCCCATCCTCCCCTTCACAAGTTTAAACCCCACCTTCACCAGTGAACCCCTCTATTTCAACTTATGATTTCCTTCCCTCCGAATCTGAGATGGAGCCTATCTCAGCCCACAGCCCTTATCCTCCCAGGTCTCCAATCCCCATCAACCCATACCCTCTGGCCCCACCACTCCCTGAGCCACTGGTTTATCACCCTAATCTTCCTCTTGTGTTCCCCCACTAGCCGTTGGCACCGGCAGGATTTTCAAGAAGGAAATTGCATATCCTGTATAATTACAGACCCTGGCAAGCTCCCTGAACCTTGCCTGTATGTCTAGCTCATTATTTCCCTCAATGTCATCGGTTCCCAGGTGGACCAGTATGTCCGGGGAACCTCCACAATCCTTTGCCAGCTTATATACCTCATACTTGGCCCTGCGCACCATTAGTCCAGGGAAGCATTTTGTTCTAACCGGGCAGGCTTCTCCCTTCCTGTCCCATTTGATCCCCCTGATCATGGAATCACCTAACAGGAGCACTCTGGCCGCCCCTTTTCCTCCATTTCCCCTCCTTCCATGTCCCTCATCCTTTCTACCGGCCCCTCCCCCCAGCCGTTTCCTTGCTGCTTCCACTGTCTGGGTGCCACCTGCTATCCCCTCCTTATTTACCCTGGCCACCCCCTCCCCTCCGATCTTGGGCCTCATATCCTGAGTATCCTTCTGTACTCGCTACCCCAACTGCTACTGCTGTCGACTGGTCCCCCCCATCTGCTAAACTAGCCTGGCTCGCCTCCCTTCCTTCCCGCCTCTGTTTAGCCCCTCCTTGCCTGTTGTGCTCCCCTGGCCTAAACCTTCAGCTCCATTTACTGTATCCTCCTTGTACTTCTGGTCCTTCTCTTGCCCTTCCTCCCTCTACCCCCTCCTCCTGCTCTGATCCCCTGCTCCCCGTTTTCCTGCATTCAAGTCCCCGTTCCTCCTGCTATCGGATCCTGCCTGCTGCCCCACACTCTTTCTATCTCTAACCGCCCCAGTCATGGCTACATCACCCCCCCCATCCTCAAGCAGAAGAGAATTGAAGCGGTTACTGAGCTTAAGGTCCGATCCACCTCCTCCCCCTTGCTTCCTTCTGTCCAGCCCCAGCCATCTGCCTACCTCCCTGAGAATGTCCTCCCTTTGGCCCCCGATTGTGAGGGTCCCCAGTTACCTTCCTGCTTCCTCGGTAGTATCCTCCTTTTAGGCCCGATCTGCCAGGGCCCCTATGCGACCCCAGAGTACTCTTCTGCACTCCTTTCCCTATGCCCCCGCCCTAGTGCTTGGTGTAACCCTGTGGGAGAGCCCCTGCCCTATTCCCCAACCATATCTCCCCCAGCTGTCTCCTAATCCCTTCAACCTCCTCCCTAAGCTGTTCTAGCTGGTAGCACACTGGGCAACCACCGAACTTCCAGACCCAGTCCAGTATCATGGCTGCCCCACACCCTGTGCACCCCACCACCCTCCCAAAGATGCCGTCCCTAATGATATGTAGTCCCATCCCCCTCCAAGTAGGTTTCCTTGGGTGAGCCGTCAGGTTCCCCACTAGTCCAAGATACACTCCTACCCACTAATCAGGTCACCCACTAATCCAGAGAACAGTCTCACAGTAAGCGGGTACCCCTGTTACTAGGTGCAGTACAACACAGTAAACCTATAAGGAAGTGAACTCCCAAGCTTCTCTCCCAGCCTTTAAACCAACCCCAGTGGCTAAAACTACGTGTGCTGCCCTGAAGCCTTTTCTTCCATTTGCAGGGCAGGTGTTCCTCTATAAATGAGCCAAGCTCTGGGGAGGGAGGTGGGGAGGGCGGGATTAGGGCCTACACCCGACTCTCTCGAGGTGTATCAATCCTGTGTCTGCCCCTCATAGCACTGGAACCAAAGAAACGCCTGATTAAATCCCACCAAATAGGTTCTAAATCAGAAGAAATAGGCCTCCACAAGCATGGCCTGCTACACAGTGAAACATCAAAGAAATGAGCCCACTTATAGCCACCAAAAACAGTTTTCAAACTTCCAACAGCCCCAAAAATAATACCCTGCTAGCCCCTTAGCAGTAGTAAGAAAGAAAAGAAATAACCTTCTAAATTAAAATCCACAAGAAACCATGTAAAAATGAGAAGAAGCTACTGTACTGGAACAGATCTGTCCCCTTCCTCTTCCAGTTACTATACAGAACTATAAAATAACTGTAATGAGATGCTAACATACTAAAATGCCAGCAGAATAGGCCTAACGGTCTTTCGTGTCTGCTCGTTTGGTCAGCCCCCACCCTGGGAGCTGACCTTGCTGCCCCCTCACCTTCTCTGGCTTCTCCCTTCCCAGTTCTGGATATTCTCGCTGCACTGGATTTTGCTTCCAGAACCCTTCCCCTGTACCTGTCCCACCCCCTCTTGAACCCCTCCACCATCTCTGCCTCCACCATCCCCATGGGAAGCGCATTCCATGGCTGTACCACCCTCTCAGTGAAGTAGCAGCTCCTCCTTTCTCCCTGAATCTCCCTCCAGCTTCCACCCCATGCCCTCTAGTTGCCCCCTCCTCCTTCCTCCTCAAGCACCTGACTGCTCCTCCCCTTTTACCCTTCATGTACTTGAGACCTCTATCATGTCCCACCCGGGTCCCTTCTCTCTTCCACTGTACATATTTAGCTCTTGAGCCTCTCCCCTAGGTCCTATCCCCAATCCCCAAATCATTTGGTTGCCCTCCTCTGGACCCTCTCCAGGAGTTAAATGTCCCTCTTTAAGTGTGGCCTCCAAAACTGCATGCAGTACTCTAGGTGTGGCCTCACCAACAGTTAGTTGCACAGAGGGAATATCGCCCTCCTTCTGGAGGTGATCCCCCTAACGATGCATCCCAGCATCCTGTTGGCCTTGGCTGCTGCCCTCCTACAAGTCTCCGAGTTGTTCATCTTGACATCCACCACCACCCCAGGTCCCTCTCAGCCATCGAGACTTGTAGCATTTCTCCCCCCAGGGTGTACTCTTGGCCTGGGTTTCTGGCCCCCAGGTGCAGTACCTTGCATTTCCATGCATTGAACCTCAGCTTCCACTTTCTAGACCATCTTTCCAGAGGCTCCAGGTCCCCCTGTAGGGCTCCCCTTCCCTCCTCCCCATCCACCACCGCCCCCAGTTTTGAGTCATCTGCAAAGAGACTCGTCTCCTCCTGATACTTGTCCTTATGTCAGAGACATAGGCGTTGAACAGGAGGGGCCCAGGACTGATCCCTGTGGGACCCACTAATGACCTCCTTGGGGATGAGACTATCCTGGAGCCAATTGTTCTATCCATCTGATCATCTGGTTCCCCACCCCATGACTGGGTGACATTTTTTCTCATTGGAGAGGTGGGTTATAATTTGCCATTTATAACCCACAGGTTATAATGGCGATCACTCGCCACCTTCTCCTCAGCCCTGCTCTTGCTAACACACTGACTGCACTCTCACAATTCTGCTTAACTCTCTCAGCTCTCTCAAGTGTTCATTCCTCATTTTGCTCTAAGTAAAACTGAACTCCTACAAGTAGAAATTCCAAAATACGGAGCCCTCACCTTACATGTTCTGCAGTTAAAAAGTATTTTTCCTCTTACTCTTGCTTACTACTGTCTCCATAGTTTGATGAACCCTGACCTCACACCTAATTTACATATCGCCCTGGCAGCCATGACCTGGACATTAGAAATAATATTTTGAACATCATCTACAACAAAGTTTTTAAACATGCTTGTTTAAAATGAATAATGTTTCACAGTCTTAAGTTTACTGTTTTCTGGAGATGCAACTAGCTGCCAGGAGGTTTTCTGAGTAAGAATGAAGCCACTTCCATTCTGACACGATCTAAGCTAAAGCAACCTGTTTTGTTTTTTTAATTGTATTTTTAAAAAGTTGCTCAATCTGACAAATACACCTTTTGAAACAGTATACTAACATACTAAAATGCCAACAGGATAGGCCTAATGATCTCTCGAGTCTGCTCGATTTTCAGCACCTGCAGTGAGGGCCGAGTTTGGTGTCTCTCTCTCCCCCCCCCCTTGGGTTATACTGTCCCCAGTCTCAGATGTTCCACCTGTATTGGGCCTGGTCAGATTTACCCTCCTCCTGTACCTGTCCCATCCCCTCTTAAATCCATCCACAGTCTCCATCTCTACCAGCTCCCTGGGCAGTGCATTCCATGGCTCCACCACCCTTTCAGTAAAATAACATCTCCTCCTCTCCCCTCTGAGCCTGCCCCCTTCCAGCTTACACCCATGACCTCTTGTTGCCCCACCCTCCTTCCTTTGGAGCACCCTGACTGGGCCTCCTTTATTGATCCCTTTCATGTACTTAAAGACCTCTATCATGTCTCCCCCGGTCCCTCCTCTCCTCCAGGGTGTGCATGTCAATCTCCCTGAGCCTCTCCTCATAGGTCCTCTCCCCCAGGCCACAGATCATTTTAGTTGGCCTCCTTTGGACCCTCTCTAGGAGTATAATGTTCTTCTTTAAATGTGGTCTCCAAAATTGTACACAATACTCGAGGTGTGGCCTAACCAAGCAGTTGTACAGTGGAAGGATCACTTCCGCCTTTCTGGAGGTAATCCCCCTGGCAATGCATCCCAGCATCCTATTTGCCCTTGCCACTGCCCTCCTACAGGTCTCAGAGTTCATTTTGACATCTACCACTACCCCCAGGTCCCTCTCACCCTCCGTGAATTGAATCATGTCTCCTCCCAGGGTATACCCTGGCCTGGATTTCTGACTCCCAGGTGCAGAACTTTGCACTTCGCGCACTGAATTTTAGTTTCCATTTTCCCGACCACCTTTCCAGAGCCTCCAGGTCCTCCTGCGAGGCCACCCTCCCCTCCTCCCCATCCACCACTGCACCTAGCTTTGAGTCATCTGCAAAGAGACTCATCTCACTCCTGATGTGTGAGATATAGGCGTTGAACAGGAGTGGCCCCAGCACCGACCCCTGGGGAACCCCACAAGTAAACCACCTTGGGAATGAGCTTAATCCTCCAACCACCACTTTCTGAGTATGCTCAGAGAGCCAATTTCCTGTCCATCTTAGCAACTGTCTCCCTACCCCATTTCCTTCAGCTTAGCCAGCAGGCCACTGTGGGGTATTGAATCAAACGCCTTGCTGAAATCCAGAAAGAGGACATCCACTGGCCTACCCTGGTCCAGGGCCCTCGTCACCCAGTCATAGAACTCAACAAGATTTGTCTGGCCCGATCTTCCTGTGACAAAGCTGTGCTGCCTATCGTCCAAGTACCCAGTTTGCTCCAGTAACTCCCTAGCCTTTCCTTGACAATACCCTCCATCACCTTGCCAGCCACCGATGTCAGGCTAACGGGCCTGTAATTTCCTGCCTCCTCTCTTGATCCCCCCCCTTGTGGATTGGCAGACATGAGCCACTCTCCAGTCTTGGGGCACCACCCAGTCCTCAGAGAAATGTTGAAAAGCTCCTCTAGAGGGACTGCCAGGACATCTGCCAGTTCCCTCAGCGGCCTGGGATGTAGTTCATCTGGCCCAGGTGCTTTCTCCATCCGAAGGGACCTGAGGGCGTCCCTTACTCTCTCTACTGGGATTTCAGCCTCGTCCTCCCCCTTTTCACCATGCACTGCTGGGCTCCCACCTGTCCGTGGTGGCCACTCCCTTTCCCCAGACCCATCAGGCCCTTGGTCTCTACGGTCTCACCCGTGCTCCAGTTTGCCTCTGCTTCCCATCAAGACATAGGCCCTTCATCCCCCCTGGTATAAACTGAGGCAAAGTACTCATTTAGGACTTCTGCCTGCTCCCCCGCCTCCTGTGCCCAACCATCCCCTACCCTTATCTTGCTGATCTACCCCCTTACTTTCCTTTTTTCCCCTATATATCTAAAGAACCTCTTGTCCCCCCTCCGGATCCCACTGGTCAAGGACTGCTCCCTTTTTGCCTTAGCTGCTCTCACCACCCTGGTGACTCTCTTGGCTGTCAGCTCATATTCCTCTTGATCCCTTTCATTCCTTGACCACTTGAAGCACCTATAGGCCACCTTCTTTTCCCTCATCACCTCCTGTACCTCCCGGGTCCACCAGCAGGGTTTTCTGGCCTTACTGAACTTGCGCCTTTCCCTTGTGCGGGGTCTGGTAACCTCCTGTATTCCCCTCCTAATGATCCCCCACCTGCTTTCAGCATCCATATCCGGCCTTATCCTGTCTAGATGATCTTTAACGATCCTTCCCATCTCCCTGAAGTCTGTACCCCTAGAGTTGGTTACTACCGTCCTTGTTCGGCTCCCCCCCACCCCCGGTCCAGGAAGAACCAGACTGTGGCGTGATCACTTCTAGCCAACGGGTCCTTCACCTCTAGGCCCCTAATCTGATCACTGTCCGCCAGGACCACGTCCAGTGTCCGGGCCTCCCTAGTTGGCTCACCCACCTGTTGTGTCAGAAATTTATCCTGGAAAACATCCAGCAGCCTCTGCTTTCTGTCCACTGGTGATGTCATAGTCCCCCAGTATGTTCTTGGCATATTGAGGTCCCCCATTATTATTACCCTTCCCTTTCGCAATCTACAGTGTCCCTCGAGATTTGCCACCAAACTTTCTTCTAGGACCTCTACCAGTGCTGGTGGTCTGTATACCATGCCGACCTTTACTCTCTCACCCACCTGCGTCAGCAAGGTGACCCAAATAGCCTCCACATTCCCCTCTGCCCCTCTAAAACCCATGCCATTTCTGACTAACAGTGCTACACCACCACCCCTACCCTCCCCCCTATCTTTTCTGAACATAGTGTAGCCCTCCAGATTTAAGTCCCACTCATGCCCTTGAGTGTCCCAGGTCTCGGTGACTGCTGCCACATCTACCCCCCCCCCAAACTAGCACTGCCTGGAGCTCAGGCATTTTATTTCCTAAGGTCCTGGCATTTATCAGGACCACTCTCCACCACTTTTCCCTCCTGTCCTTTCTCCCCCTTGAGCTCCCATTTCTCAGCTCCTGCACCCTACCTGGTGACCCAGTTCCATATATCCCTAGCTCCCTAGAGGAGTGGAGACCATGTCCTCATTTTTCATTATCTGCTGGCACTTTCTTATTGCCCCCCTTCACAAGTTTAAACTCCACCTTTTGCTGATGAACCCAGCTAGTTAAAGCTTTTAGGATTTCCTTCCCCAAATTAAGGTGGAGCCTGTCCCAGTATACAGCCCTTATCTTCTCAAGTCTCCCACCAGGCCATACCCCAATTCCCCCATACCACTCCCTAAGCCACTGATTTGTCTCCATAATCTTCATCTTGTTTTCCCCACTAGCCCTTGGCACTGGCAGGATTTCTGAAAAGGAGATCTTACAGCCTATGAAAAGGCATACCCTGGCGAACTCCCGGAACCTTGCCTGAATTTCTAATTCACTATTACCATTTGTCCCCAAGTGCACTAGAATGTCCGGAGTCCCCCCCGCCCCCGCATTCCCTTGCCATTGAGTACTTGGCCTTGTGCACCGTCAGGCCTGGGTGGCATTTGGTTCTGATCAGACAGCTTTTACCTTCCTCCTGCCCCTCCCACTGTAGGTCTCTGATCATGGAGTCCCCCAATAGCAGTACTCTAACTTCCCCCTTGCCTTCCTGTTCCCCCCTCGGGTTCTCCTCCTTCCATGCCCCTCCTCATCCCTTCGTCCGGATTCTCCCCTCAACTGGTTCCTTGCACCTCCCACAGTCTGGGTGTTGCACCTCCCACAGTCTGGGTGTTGCACCTCCCACAGTCTGGGTGTTGCACCTCCCACAGTCTGGGTGTTGCACCTCCCACAGTCTGGGTGTTGCACCTCCCACAGTCTGGGTGTTGCACCTCCCACAGTCTGGGTGTTGCACCTCCCACAGTCTGGGTGTTGCACCTCCCACAGTCTGGGTGTTGCACCTCCCACAGTCTGGGTGTTGCACCTCCCACAGTCTGGGTGTTGCACCTCCCACAGTCTGGGTGTTGCACCTCCCACAGTCTGGGTGTTGCACCTCCCACAGTCTGGGTGTTGCACCTCCCACAGTCTGGGTGTTGCACCTCCACAGTCTGGGTGTTGCACCTCCCACAGTCTGGGTGTTGCACCTCCCACAGTCTGGGTGTTGCACCTCCACAGTCTGGGTGTTGCACCTCCACAGTCTGGGTGTTGCACCTCCCACAGTCTGGGTGTTGCACCTCCACAGTCTGGGTGTTGCACCTCCCACAGTCTGGGTGTTGCACCTCCCACAGTCTGGGTGTTGCACCTCCCACAGTCTGGGTGTTGCACCTCCCACAGTCTGGGTGTTGCACCTCCCACAGTCTGGGTGTTGAAGGTAGCCCCTTCACTGTTGTCCCTGGTCACCTCCTCTACCAGTGTCCTGGCCTTCTTTATTCCCCCCACCCGAGTATCTTTCTCTGCATCTTTCCCCACTCCTTACTAATCCATCCTTCCTATCCGTTTGCCTATTTGTCTTTCTGCTCGCTATCATCCCATTTATGTCCTGCACCTTCCTGCCTGCTGTCATGCTCCCCTGTTCTATACCATCAGCCTCCTCCTTGTTTCCTGATCCTCCTTTTTCTTCTCCTCCTCCCCTCTTCCCTCATCCTGTCCAGGACCTCTGTTGTGCCCCTTGATACTTGCCCTCTACTCATGTTCACTATCACCCCTGCCCCAGCTACACCAGCAGCAGCATCATCCTCCTCCCCACACACCCTCTTTTTTTTCTGAGCCATGGCTCATCCCCGTCTTGCCATCCCTGCTGCCTCTCTCGGTTTCCTTTAGACACCCACAGACTCTTGCCTACTGTTGTGGAAATTTCCACCTTTTGGCCCCATCTGCCAAGGTCCCCGAGAGCTCTCTGTGTACCCCCTTCCCTCTTCTGCTAGTGTGAGCACCATTCTTCACTCCTCTCCCAGCTTGGGAGGCCCCAGCACCTAGTGCTTCCATGTAGGTGACAGCTTGCCTCCTACCTCTCCAATCCCCCCCCAGCTGAGTTTGAATCCCCTCTACCTCCTCCTTAAGCTGTGCCAGCTGGTAGCACACTGGGCATCTCCCAAACTTCCAAGCCCAGTCCAGTATCAAGGCGGCACCACACCCCGTGCTCTCAACCTCCGCCCAAACATACCTGCTCTAGTGATATGCAGTCCCTTCCCATCATCACAGCAGTCTTTTCTAGGCCAAATTACCAACTCACTGGCTCTACAGTTTCTCCTGCTACCAGTACCTATACCTAGGCAACTTCCCCCCATACAGCATGCAGAGCTTTAAACTTGGAACGCTTGGGTGGTTGAACTTTTCCCCACCTGACTATTTGCCTTAAGAGTTAGTTTACAGGGAAGATTACAACTCCCTAAGCTCCTCTCTCCCAGCCTTAAAAGCCACCGCCAGTGGCTAGAACTACATGAGTTGCACATGAAGCCTGTTCCTCCAATTGCAGGCAGATGTTCTCCCTATAAATGAGCTGTGCTGTGGGGAAGGAGGGATAAGGGCCCACACATGACTCTCACGAGAGTGTATCAGCCCTGTGCCTGCCCCTCACCGCACCTCCAAGCACTGCAACCTCTTCCGAAGGAAGGTCCCACACAGAACACTTATTAAACAAGTCAGCAGTCCTGATTAAAAGTCCATAGACTGATAAGAATTTAAAGGTTTAAATCTTATCCAGCTACTAAAATCCCCAGCTGCTTAGCAAAAGCAGGTTCCTGCAACCTTTATTAGCCCCAACTGTTTCTGCAGTACTGCTATGTGAGTAGCCCTGGTATTTAAGCCTCTCTGAGCTGTAAATTGATCCTTGCTGAGAGAGACGGAACCTTCCAGAAGCTGCTCACAATACCTGTAGAAAAGATAAATGAATATCCAGCTTCCTCTATGGATCCCCCACACAAAACACTTACGAAACAAGTCAGCAGTCCTGTTTAAAAGTCCACAGACTGATAAGAAATTAAAGCTTATCCAGCTACTAAAATCCCAGCAGGTTCCCTTAACCTCTACGAGCCCCAACAGTTTCTGCCTTGATACCTTAATTCACTTTGCTTTGTATTGTACCACATGTTGTAACAATTAAAAAAAAAAAAAAAAAAACTTTGTGAAAACGTTTTTCTTTCATGAAATCTGGTTGGAGAAGAAATGTCCCCCAGCAATTACATAAAACAACAAATGGGGGTAGTGCAAAACTCTTTAATGCACACCTTCGGGGTGGAATGTTTGCATAAACCCCTTGGACTTCGCCCTCAGGGTTTATGTAGCATCCCACCCCTCGGGTGTGCATTAAATTTTCGTTATGCACTCCTCTCTCCCCCCTCCCCCGTATTATTCTAATTATATAAAATTCAAAAATGCATACATTTCTGTCTCATTTTACCATCAAAATGTAACAACAATCTCAATAATCTAGAACTCAGTAGGCTGCTACTTCCAGTGTTCTATCAAAACTAGAACATTATGCCAAGGAAGCTGTTTTTTAGCGACCATCTGATTTTAGCTCAGAAGAATATTTTAATAAATGCCTTTTAAATCATCAGCCCAGAAATCCTGTGAAAAAGTGACAAAGTACCACCTAAACATGCCACCACCCAGCAACAAGCCAGCTAATCCTGGTGACGAGGAAAATCCACAAAAAACTCAATCTGCCTATCTACTGTATACAAACATAATGAAGCCTACACAAGATATGATTCACCATAGAACAAACATGCTGTCTATACTGTTCCCAACAAACATAAACACACACTTCCCACACCTTCCTGTAGGCAACAATACCCTTCTTCTCAGTCCATAAACTGTACACAAAATGTAAAAACTAGAAAAATAGAGAACTTTCACTTATCTTTGGGAGACTCCACATAAACACAGGCATTCTGCTGCCAGCATTCTAGAATTTCATAGATTTATCACGGGCACAGGAGGCAAAAGCCCATATGTGGCCTGCCACTTGTCCGTGGATTCCTTGATACTACTTTTATACCCATGTACCTATCTAATGATGTTTTAAACATGCACATTGTTCTGCTTTTCACTTTATTCTCTGGTAAGGCATTCCAACTAGTAATAGCCCTCTGAATAAACCATTTCTGTCTCTTATTAGTTTTACTACTATCCCCTACTAATATTAACGAGTGCAATCTTCTATTCTTAGTATTGTTGTGTTTAGTCAAGGCAATAGTTTCAAACAGTTTGTCATTCTTTGTTACACTATATACCAAACACACATTTCCTCGTAACCTTCTATATTGTAAAGAAAAAAAGTTCAACTGCTTCAGTCTATCGTTATGATCCTTGTTTTCAATTCTCTTTGTTACGTTTCTCTGTACTCTCTCCATTAATTATACCCCACTCTTACTTTGTGGGGCACAAAATGGGGAGCAATACTCCAGCTGTGTTCTCACCAGCAGTGAATCAAGTGGGAGTATAACTGCCTCATTTCTACTCTCTAGGCATCTAAATATACATGTCATGAGTCTATTAAATTTTTTTTAACAATTACCCTAGCATGTACATCAAATTTAAGTGCGTTTGTAATCATCACTCCCAAGTCCTTCTCACTGTCAGTCACCTGCAATAAACTACCCCCCAACTTATATGTAAACATTTGGTTTCGATGTCCCAAATGCATCACCTTACACTTCTCCATATTAAAGGCCAATTTATTTTGTATAGCCCAGTTCTCTATATTTAATTCTCCTTGTAACATTTCTGCAGCAGCCCTGTTATTTATCACAGCCCCAATTTTACTATCGGCATATTTCCCTATCCAAGCTTTCTAAGAAGTTTGCATATTAGCAATAAGTATATTAAACAAAGTTGGCCCCAACACCGATCCCTGCGGGACCCCGCTCGTAACATCTCCCCACTCAGAATAATAACCTCTCATCCCAACTCTCTGTTATCTATTCAGCAGCCAACTACATATCCAGCTCACGATACTATGATGTAAATGTATATTATTTAACTGCTTCAGTAAGACCCTATGAGAAACAGAATCAGATGTCTTCGTACAGTCTAAAAATATAATATCCACTGGGAGGCCTTGGTCAAGGGCAGCACTAACTGGTTCAAAAAACACAATTGATTTGTGAACCACGATCTCCTCTCACAAAACCATGCTGTGTGTTTATAATAGAATTCTAGAATAAAATGGTGCAGGTGACTCCTAGAGGTCCCTGACTGGGATATCCATTCTGTCTAATGTGACCATTTTGGGTTGTTAAGCAGTGGATGGTTCTGATGCCCAAGCCTGAGGAATCTGGGCTGGTCAGAAGCAGTAATCCAGTACAAGGGCTTATGGGTAGACTAGATGGGCCGGGCAGTCCTTATTTGCTGACAATTTCAATGTCTCATATGGCGCTACCGGTAAGAATGGGTCAAGAGTTCAAATACAGGCTGGTCCCATGGTGTGGAGGGCTGAGGCAGCGATGCCTTACCTCCTGTCATGCTGGTGACCCGTGTTCATGAGTGCGAGCGGGTGCGTTGGGGGCAGGCAGGGGTGGGAGAGAATCAGCGTCTGGAGAACAGCTCTCCTGGGGAGGGCAGCTGAGGCCTGTGATTGCCTGACACCTGGCTAGGTGTTGCTACGCCTGGCACTGTACAATGGAGGCACGGGGGTGGGGGCAGCTGGTGGGGCGTGATGTGTGTGGGCCTGCGTGGGGCATGCCCCGTCAGCGCCTGCCCGCGCCGCCTGCTGACGGGGGAATGGAAATTGGTCAGCCCTGGCTGTGCGACTTGATGGCTGCCTGGCGGGAACTTGCCACCTCAGAGGGTATCACCAAACACTGGATCCGTTCCTGGTGGGGAGTTCGGGGCTCTCTGCCACGGGGGTAGCTCTGAGATTTCCGAAGGTGGAGGATGGTGCAGGACGGACGGTGACAGGAGATTCAAGAGGATGCCGGGTAAGAGGAGCCAACCGTGGGGCCAGGGGAGAAGGCATAAAAACCAAAAGTACAAATACAGCGCTAAAGCTACGACAGTAAAGACAGAATGCAGGGATACTTTGGTGGGATGTGGGGGAGTGTAGGGGTGTGGGGCAGTGGTGAACAAAAGTGTTCTGGAGTTAGGCCACTGGCTGTAGGAGGTTCTAGGCCATGAGGGTGTAGCTAGAAGCTGCAAGAACTGAAATATGCTGCTTGAGGCTGAAGCCACTGGGCCACTTGGGGCACTGCTGCCACAGCCACCTCATTGGTGGGTCATCTCAGGCCTGAGAAGGTAGCTGGGTAGTAGTTGGGGTGGGAGTGGAAGAGTGGGTGGGTTTGAAGCCCAAGCCTGAGGAATTTGGGCTGTACACAATGATGGGTTTAACCCTGAGGCTGTGCACTAGTAACAGGTTCACCATTTTTTTTAATAATTACATTTTATTTGCTTTTCAAGAAAGACTTGACAACAAGAAAACTGTAGTACAGAACATTGAAACGGACATACGTGGCATCTATTGTGTCATAAAGTGCAAGATGCATTGTAGGGATGGATGGCATGGGGATGTCCAGCTTAAAGAAGGCAAAAAATGATTGCTGATTGGAGACAGCCCCTCGGTAATGGAATTACATAAGTCTCGTGCCTCCCATCAAAAAGGCCTTTCTCCCAATGTCTCACTAGTTGCACACTTTTCAACTAAATGTCTCTCTTTCTTCCATCAGTCACTTGGATCTTTAAGGGACAAACTGTGAATTGTGTTTGAGACTGTGAAATGTCTACCTGTGCCAAAACGTCTCAAATTGTGTAGCCTGGTTTCTTAACTGTCAAGTTAGTTTTTATTGTCTATTAATAAATGTGACCGTTTCATACCAGCTCTCTAGTTTTGGTATCTTTGGGGTTAACCATAGATGGGTCAGTATCTTTTGGCAGCTATAATTAATATCATTAAAAGCCGGAGAGTGCATTTTTGTACAAGACATCTCCCCGGAGGTATTGCCAGGACCAAAGATGGGGTAATAGTAGTAACAGATTCACCCTGTTGGCAACAGGAGGTCCTCCAGCCTCCCTCCAAGAGAGTTGAGGGAGCTAGCATCCCCAGACGGCAGGCTGTGCTGGAGAGCAGAGTGGGGGAGTCAATAGTGATGGGCATTGGAAGCTAGCTGGGTCTCACCCCTTCCCCGCTGGTAAAAAGGTGGTCTGCTATTATTCTGGGGCAACAGCAGACAGATTTATAGCCAGGGTTATGGAACTCTTGGGAGAGGAGGAGGAGGCAAGGCCAGATCGTGGTGTGTATGTGGGCGTGAATTATCTGAAGAGGCAGGCGTTGAACACATGAAGGCAAATATCTGTGTTCTGAGAAAGATAGCAAAAGGTGAGACCTTCTATAAGGTACTACAGTGTCCACACCTGAATCAAAGGAAGATTATCTGCCGACACTGTCTATGTATCTATGTATGTATGTAATAGTTCCATGTGTTCCAGTTCAATGCATGGATAAAGGTTGATACAAGGAGGATGGATTTTTGTTCCTTGAGGAATGGGGGCTTAACTTGGAGGTGTTGGAGGTTGTTCAAAGTGATGTCTTGCACCCCAATGGGATGAGCAGGAGGCTTCTTGGAGAAATGTGGGCATAGCACCTAGCTAGTTTAAACTAATAAGTGGGAGTCAGAGTGCAAGACAGACGCAGAACGACACAGATAAGCGGGGGCATTTTGGTGGCCTGCCCAACTGAACTCGGCAGGATCAAGTAAACTCGGGTTAGTGGTAAAGGGGTTGGCTGGGGAATATGCTGAAAAATGGTATGTGCCAGTATTAGGCCATCAAAGTACCGGATCATCAGGCACTGGTTACGGAGGGGGTTCATGACCTGGTAGCAGTAACAGACGTGGGCAACCTCAAACCACTACTGGGACATGACCATATCAGGTTACATACTTTTCAGAAAGGATAGGGCAAAGGGCAGGAGGAGGGTAGCGCTGTACATTAAGGAAGGAATTGAAGCAATAGAAATAGTGTAAGGGGTTCAGGTGAATTGGAATCCCTGTGGATACTAGCAACAACAGGGAAGGGAAACTAATCTGGATCAAGGTGGTCTACAGACCACTGGGGCCAGGATCAAGGGACAGAGGGAATTGGGCAAAGACTAAGAAGGCAGCCAGTCTAGGGGAGGTGGTGGTAGATTGTAATTTCGGTATGCCGGATGTGGACTAGAAAGTCTGTATCGTGGCAGTACTGGAACCAGATTCTGGTTGATGCATACCAGGAAGCATTCCTAAAACAATTAGTTAAGGGCCTGATAAGGGAGGAGGTTGTGCTGGATATGATCCTCGCCATCACTGAAGAGGATTCAGAATGTAGCAGTCCTGGAACCACTCTGTTCCAGTGACCGCAGGACAGTAGCCCTGGAGGTCCAGGTTGGGACAGGCAAGGGGGCAAAATGAATAAGGGTATAGGACTTCAAAAAGCGGACTTCAGCACAAAGTAAGAGATGAGAAAAGGATGAAGGACATTGTGAATGTAGGGGGTGCAGAAGAAAAGTGGGGAGCATTTAAAAAGGCAATGATAGAAGCGGTAGGTAGCTCATGTATGAAGATTTCTAAGGGTAAAAAGGGCTAAAGGGCCATTGTGGTTCACAGCTGATGTAAGAGCAATAGTAAGAACTAGTAGGAGGGCATTTTCCAAGTATTAGGGAAGTCAAAGGGAGAAACACAGGATTAGTACCTGGAAGCAAAAAGATAAGCCCACCAGTATTGTGAGAGAGGCCAAAATGGAGACAGAGCTCCAGTGGGCAGTGGGTTGAAGAACGGGAGATGAGGCGTTCTTCCAGTATATCCGAAAGGAGCACAAGGTCATAGGTGGTATAGTGAGACAAGAGCAGGGAGGTATTGGGGGAGGAGGGGGCAAGGGGAAGGCAGAAATACTGAATAAAATATTGACAGTAGAGGAAGTTTTACCAAGTATAAATTTTCAGTTAACATTTAAAAAAAAAAAAAAGGCAGTTCGATGTCCCTGTTCTGAGTTTAAATAAACCTACAGTTCTTAAATGATGTGTCTGTGTGTATTTTCTTCAGGGAATTGTTTCTGTCTCAATAAGAACCTCTGGGCTATGGTGAGACTCCTTAACTTGTTCCCTCATAATTACGTGAGTTGCTCTGAAATCTTTTTTTGAACACCACTTCGCAAATGCTGTTTCAAAGTTAAACTGATTATCTGGTCCCTCCACATTGATTCTGACCAAGTAATTCACCATTTTTCACTGTAAACTTTAGTCAGTCTTAATGGCATTGTTGTGACTTGTAGCCCTTTACAGTCCACACGTCACGAGGTGGTTAAAGTGATTGCATAAAGCATGCAGATATTAGGATATGCAACACATAAACAAAACCTGATGGCAGTATAGCGTAGTGGTTAAGGGCACTGAGCTGCAAACCTGGAGACCTGGGTTTGAATCCTACAGTCCCCACTTACATACTGTGTGATCCTGAGCGAGTCACTTAACTTCCTTGTGCTCCCAGGTCGCACCTGGAAACAAGCTCCTACTTAGTGTGCCTTTCCTTGTTAAACAGTTTCCCCTTTCCCTCATATCCAGATGTTTGTAAAAGACATAATTTCTTTTTAACACAGACCAATGTAGTTTGGTACAGACCATGTTGATGAGAGCAGTGTAAATACTCCCTTTCAAAGCTGCTTTGTTGTTGGCAAATTATGTAACAACAGCTTGAAGCTGTTGGTCACCATACTCCAGATGTTCTGTCAGCACTGGGCAAGTTTCTGGGATAAAGTATGGAAAAACTGTCCATGTTGCCTGTATCGTGGAACCATTCTTTAATTCCTGCAAGTAAATGTTTTATGAAGTTTGTAGTGTTAAATATTTATCTTTGCTTGTGTGCATCACTGATGGTGATGGGACTTAAGTAGGCTCAGTTTCCTCATGATTCAGGTCTGATGGTGAAACGAGTTTCAAAAATTCTTGGAAGCAAGGACCACTATTCTGAAGCAAACTAATCAGTACAGCACATGAGCTGTCAATTTTTTGGCCTGATTTTTAAGTGTTATTTGTATGAAGCTGCATCTTTGTAGAGTTCCTCTGCAGTGCCCCGCGTACTGTCTTACTTTTAAAAACTCACTATACATGAGATTAGGCTTTCCCAGGAACTTGCAAGTCCCGTGCACACTGTCATTAAAAAAATAACCATCTTGTGAAGACTGATCTTTTAACATTGGTCATCTTTGTGCAATTCTTCACTGTTTTCCAAAATCCTAATCACATTTGGAGGATATTTCAATAGTTTTCCCAGTTCTCTTTACAATATCAGTGTATTTTCACAAGACATGGCACTTGTTTTGCAGACCTTTCTAAAGCTAAAGCAAGCCTGTGTGTTGCACAATTATTGGCAATGAAAAATGGGCTGTGATTTGCTCTGCACTTCGATGTTGCATCATTCTTTTCACCAGTCATGTCTTTGGCTCATTTGTTGCCATTCTAATCATGTTTGCACTGTCTGAATTTCTAGCTTTCAACTCTGACACAGCTGCTTTGTAAATATCAACTGCTGGGTAACCTGCCAGCTTACCAACTAAAAAGAAATGGGACCTAACTGTACCATTGCATTTATATACAAATCAGAGCCACATCATGGCAGTTGAAGGCTTTGCACAGTCTGTTGCTTCATCAATTTCTAGCCTAGATTATTTAAATGGGGTTGCTTTAAAAGCCTAAGTCGATGTTCATGTCAGTAACGTCTGCAGTGGCTTTATAGAAGTAATCCACTGAATTGTGATGTGTGTGGATTGCAGCATTTTCTTTGTACGGTGGCTTTAAAGCTTCACATCCCTAAAATAAAAACAAAACAATATCTGATGCCAGCAGTGTTTGACTTACCAGTCTTCAGCCCAGTTGGAATCTACTTAAATCTTTAATATTTGACTGAGATACACTGCCATCTGCTTAATGTTATATAATATTTGTAATATACATATATGGTATGTGAAGGTCTGCTTAGACAAGGAAAACAGCCTAGCAGTGATACGTGACCTTTGACCCCAGAGGTGACAGTGTTGAAGCAGCTGGTTGTTAGAAAAGCTGGCTACAGGAAAACTGAATTAAAGGCTTCCTGTTCTCTTTAACAAAGGGCTTTGGCCATCTGCCAGGAGATGAGACCTCATAAAATTTTATGATTCCTGCAGGAAAAGACAATTTGGTCACAGAAACTTGTTAAGTCGTAAACCTAAGATCATTCTTACAAAGCAGGAAACCAGCAGATGGATCAAAGAGAAATGTTTTGATCAGAGACTCCTATTTTGGGAAATTGCTAGTTGCTGATTTTCACTGTAATAAAATGCATCCTTGAGGATAAACATACTCGGATTACAGATTTATCCAATATAACAGTGACCTCATGGGTGGCATCACCAGGAGGTGGAAGAACTGACTTTTGAATATTGCTTGCAGGAGAAGTTTGGGCCAGAAGGACTCCCTGAAAAGCAAAGACACACTTAGTTCTCTGGACTTAAGGGACTTTATGGTAACATCTAGCTAGGCAAGAACTTAAGTATTTGTGGCAGGCGTATTTGTGTTCTGTAACTTCCATTTATTTTATGTGACTAAGTTATTGATATAATTGTTCTGTTTGATTTTTACCTGTTTTACACTTTTTAGTAAACAATATTTTCCTTAAAGTACTGCCTGTGCTTTTTCTCAGTTCTTTTACATGTGAATGCTGAACTTGTGTTTAAATCTGACAGCTGTTAAGGGCTTGAATTTGTTACTAAGCTTGCTAAAAGGTAAGAATATACATAGTTCTCATATTGAGTCATAAGGGTACATTTTGGGAACCTGGCTGGGTGCCACTGAGCGAAAGATTATATTGCATTTCCCTGAAGAGAATATATATCTGAGCCTGTTAACTGAGTATGCTAGCATAAGGTTCAAATTTTGACTTCCAGGACTCTAAGCTAGTAGGTGATTCTAGCCCAAAACAGACAGGAGGGTTACCCAGTCTGTCTCCTGTTCACACTATCGCACTTCGAGGTTGGCACTATAGGAGCAGAGGGCCTGACCTGCGGAGCACATTTGTGACACTTGTAGATTTATTAGTGGTTTTAGTTTCCTGGTTGGAACCTGTTCCTTTGCCATAACATAAATGTTTTGAATCTGAACAATCACTGCATTTTTAACTTTGCTGTCAGCCTTGCAGGCTGCGGTCTGGAATTGCTTTTTCGTCACTGGTAACATTTCAGTCTCCCTGCCAAGGATATAATAAAAATAATGAGTTGGATCACAAAACTTCTAGGGACATGGATATGTTCTATCCACATGATCAGCCAGAAGTCTTTAAGCTGGCTCCTCCTACCCACCGGGGTGGTATATCCCTCAGCTCCACCCCATGATGCCAGATCTCCCTTTCCACTGGAAGAAGCAGGTTCCCTTCTTAACGCTTCCATGTTAAGTAGGCCCTGGTGCTCAAATCTTCATATATATTACCTAAACTCATAAGAGTTTTTCTGCAGTGATCTTCAATTGCGATGACAAGTCCTTGCCCAGGTTCCGCAGGTGCCACTGTGGGCAGAAGTTGCGCATCAACCTGCACGCCACATGCGTTTATTGCCTGGGTTCCGAACAACACACCCAGGCCTGCGATTTCTGTCACTCCTTTCAACTGAATGTGCTTGATGATCGTCTCTCTTGATTGCAACGCGTCCAGAAAAACAGAACCTGCCAGTTAAATCTAAGAAAGCTTGTTGGGTGGTCTCTGTGGCTGCGTGGTCCGCTGAGCAACTTGCACAGATGAAGGCCTTTGAGGAGGAGGCAGCTTGGGCCATTGATCAGTCCTCTTCGGCTTTGGTCTTTGTTCCACTGAAACTGGGCTCCACATTTACAGGTTCCTTCAAGGAGTTGTGACAGTCTCTCCTGACCAAGGGGGGGGGGCCTGTCGGCATCGCATAGCTCTAATCCCTATAAAAGGGATCAGAGTCGAGAGAGGAGACACCTCGCCGTTGTTCTTGAGATCGAGAACGTCCTCATTCCTTTGACTCGCCGGTTTTGGCTTCAGTTGAAACTGCAGCCTCGGCTGCTAGCTTCACGTAGCCCCCATTAGGCCAGCCAGCTAAGACGTGGGACGACGATCTGGTCGAAATTGTCATCTACCTCGTTGACCTGTTGTTGCTCAACGAGGCCGACAACTCCTCTGTTCAAGACTCCGGTCCTGCTTGGACCAACTGAGGAGGAGGCCCTGCCTGCTGGGAAACTCCTTACGGTCCCTGACAATGTCCTGGAGGAGCCGCAGGTTTCCCCGGTTCTCTCGACGCTCGAGGTCTCTGGCATCTTTGTCCGGAAGGTTAAGGAAAACTCAGACGCCCACTCGGGGTTCAAAAATCAGTATTACTGGCCATCTGCACCTCTTCCTTCTCAGAAGAGAAGAGGTTTGGGCACAAGTTGTGCCAATGCTACTGAGGAACTCACGTGGCAACAGTTGGTGTTGGCTGGTCCAAAGTTGACCTCTGCTTCCACACTGGCCATCACATGGTTGTGGGCCCTTTAGGCCAGTGCAGACACCTCGGAGCCAGTTGACACCGTCCCTCCACCTGCTTAGCTGGTAAAGGCCTCCTGGCTAGGCCAAAACTGGTGAGCGCCACCTAGGCAACCTCCCTCACAGACTGTCACTTTACCCGACCGTCTGCAGCGGGTTGAAGGTGACCGCGGGTGGTTGGCGATCTGTCGGACTTCTTGAGTCGAAGGACTCCTGCTCTCTCTGTCTGCTCAGTCGCTTGGGGGTCTTTCGATGGAGGAGGATCCACGTCCTTCATGGGCATCCTCCGTCTTGTCTCTGAATCTTTGGGGGTGCCTTTGGAGCCCGTTCAGCTGAGTTCGATATCCTGACAGACATCCTGGACAAGGGATTCTCTGACAGAGGTCTTCCCAGTGGCCGAAGCCATTGTTGGCCCGACCCTGGGCTTGGCAACATCCTGCCTCCTGCTGTCAGCCATCAGCCTGGATGGCCTGCAGATATGTGGTGCCATTGACTCCCTTTCAGGGTTCATGGACCACCCCTTGGCTGAGGGTTGGTGACTGACTTCCTGTTTGGCGCCGGGCAACTCTGGAGACTCTGATAGACCTCCAGACAAGCGGTCCAAAAATTGGACCACTCTGCCAGGAAGGTCTGTGCTGCCTCTTTGCTCGGTCTCCATCAGGCAAGCCCAGCTGTCATCATAGCACACTTCTCCCATGCCCTTTTGATGAGTGCTTCCTCATCTCCCTTGGAACCTCCATACCATCATCAAGCAGGTCCGGGATCAGGGATGGAGGCTATGGCAAAACAGCAACTCCAAGCGGCTCTGGACATCAGGCACTCTGTGCCCGTTAGGTTGGCAGCCATGATGCGTCATGTGCCGTGGAGCCTGGCTGAGGTCTCGACCTTTATGGCGAATACAGCACAGATTGGATGTACCCTTCTTGGGTACAGACTTGTTCCGTCCCGGGGTCGATGATCACCTACAACGCATCGACAAGTCCAGTGCCACCTGGGACTCCGTTGATTCTGTCCAGAAGAAATCTCAGGGTTCCAAAAAGCAGAAGCGCAAGCCCTTTCGGCCTTCCGCCCGTGGCCAGGCTGTCCTAGTACCAATCTGGGCAGCAGCAGCAGGCTCAGTCTTGGTGCCCTCAGCCCAAGTCAGGTGCTTCAGTGGCCTGTAAGCCTGGAGGAAGGGTCCCGGCGGCCCCTTCGCTGGATCCTCCTCCTCCAAGCCTGCACAGTGACAAGATGGGGGATGACCACCCCCATGCCAGTCATGCCTCCCGTGGGGGGCCAGCTCCACCACTTCCTTTCTACCTGGTCCGCTGTTACCACGGACAAGTGGGTTCTGGATGTGGTCGTCCAGGGTCTGCCTCTGTAATTTGAGCAGTACCCACCCAGTGCAGACCGCACCCCACGGGAGGAGAAGGTATCCGTGGACACTCGGTCGGCTGTCCGAGACAACATCATCCAGCTCCTCCACAAGGAGGTGGTGGTCAGTCACAGATCACCCTGTCAACCCAGGGTTTGTTTTCAGGTACTTCCTGGTCCTGAAACAGACGGGGGGCTGGTGCCCCATTCTAGATCTGCACTACCTGAACAAGTTTCTCTGGTCTCGCACCTTCAGGATGGTAACTCTGTCTCGGATCACACCATCTCTTGAGCAAAACATGTGGTTTTGCTCCCTGGATCTGTAGGACGCGTTCTTTTCATGTCCCAATCCGTCCATCCCACGAAAAGTTCCTCTGCTTCAGAGCCGAGGGTACCCTCTTCGTGTTCCTAAGCCATGCCGTTCGGCCTGTCACCGGCCCCCATGGTCTTCACCAAATGCATGGTGGCAGCCCATCTTCGGTGTCAAGGGGTCAGAGTGTGTCCCTACCTGGATGATTGGCTTATAGCAGGTCCCTCCAGGCAGGAAGTGGAGAGGTCCAGAGATTTGGCCCTTTAGACCTGCATCGATCTTGGCCTCCTAGTCAATGAGACCAAGTCGGAACTCGTACCCTCGCAGGTGATCTGCTTCATTGGGGCAGAGCTTAACTCTTGCTGAGCCAGAGCCAGGCTCCTGGCGGACAGGGCAGAGGTTCCTCTCCTTCTTTACCCAACCATTTCTGGTTGGCACTTGCGCCCTGCTAGAGACGTACTGCGACTTTTTGGGCTACATGGTGGCCTGCATCTCCGTAGTCCAATGGGTCAGGTGGCATATGCACCTCCTACAGTGGGAGCTGTCCAGCCAGGGATTTGGCGCCTAGGTCATTTCGATCAGCTGATCACTGTGACCCAGAAGATGTGGGATGCTCTGCAATGGTGGACGATCCCGGAGCATCTGCAGGAAGGGATCCCGTTTGTCCACCCCAAGCCGACGGTCATCCTGATGGCTGCCTCTCTCACGGGCTTGGGGGAACACAGAATCCATGGACTCTTGACCCCAGAGGAGTCCCGATGCCACATCAACCTGCTGGAGCTCCGAGCTGTCTGGCTGGCACTGACTGCCTTCGCTCCATTCATTCGGGGTCAAGTGGTTCAGGTCCAGACGGACAACACCAAGACCTTGTACTGTCTCAACAAACAAGGCGGGATGCACTCCCTGCCTCTTTGCAGGGAAGCTCTCCACATCTGGACTCTCGTGAGCCGACTGGAGGCGGATCTCCTTGCCATTCATGTGGCGGGAGCCTCCAGTCAGATGGCAGACTCCTTTAGCCGAGTGGGTGAGGCATCCCATGAGTGGTCTTTCCATCAAGAGAGTAGTACACAGCTTGTTCTCCCAGTGGGACACCCCTCAGATGGACCTGTTTACCTCCAGGGAGAATGCAAAGTTGAGTCTGTTTTGCCTGCCCCCCTCAGCAGGGCTTGCTGCAGGGGATGCTGTTTTGAGGCTGTGGACCCCAGGCCTCTTCTGTGTCTTCCTTCCACTTCCTTTGATCCACAAGGTGCTCCTCAAGGTCAGGCAGGCTAAGGCACAGGTGATCCTGGTGGCTCCGGACTGGCCCTGCCAGTTTTGGTACCCCGATCTTTTCAGTCTCAGCATCAGGCTTCTGAGGTATCTTCCAGCACGCCCTGACCTGCTTTCCATCAATCAGGGAAGGTACTCCACCTGGACCTTCAATACCTGCACCTGAAAGCCTGGTTCCTGAGCAGCTAGAGTTCCAGGCTTTGGGTCACTCCGAAGATGTACTCACTGTTGTGGAGGCATCTAGGGGCGTAATCAACCAGGAATTGCTATGCCTTCAGATGGAAGGGATTCTCCTTTTGGTGTCCAAGCAAGGGGTTGGGCCCTTTGACCTGTCCAGTGGCTAGCATCCTAGATTACTTAGTGGTCCTTCGCCAAAATGGAACTTCGATCGACGACCCTTAAGGTGCACCTGGCAACCATCTCTGCTTACCGGGTGCGGGCCGGTCAGCAGTCGGTGGCACAGGAGAAGGTGGTCTGGCGCTTTTTCAATGGCCTCGATCACATTTCCCCTTTGGTGCGCGAACCACCACCACCACCTTGGGATATGCTGCTGGTACTGGCAAATCTCAGGGGCAAGCCATTCGAACCGATGCACAAGTGCGAGATGTTGCATTTGTCATGGAAGACCTCCTTCTTGGTGGCTATCACATCAGCCAAAAGGATTGGGGAGCTCCAAGCACGCTCAGTAGAGTCTCCTTATCTGGTCTTCCACTGGGACAAAGTTGTCCTAGCCCCAGCTCAAAGTTTCTTCCAAAGATTGTGTCGGAGTTCCACCTGAACCAGGTGATGACTCTACCGACGTTCTACCCCAAGCACACCTGGGATGCCGAATACAGGCTCCATACCTTGGACCTGAGGCAAGCGCTCGCTTACTATAAAGAGCGCATGGCTGTAATTCAGGGAGAGGTTTGCCAGCTGTTTGTCTCCTTCACTGAAGCCGCACCTGGTAGACCTGCAGCCAAGCGGATGATTGGCAGATGGATTACATCATGCATTGATTCTGCTATAGGTTGGCGGGTAGGGAGCCTCCTGAAGGGCTAAAGGCTCATTCCACCTGCCACACCGCTGCGACAGTGGCTGCTTCTAGGGGCTTCCCTATCCAGGAAATCTGCAGGGCTGCTACCTGGAAGTCAGCAAACACCTTCATTTCCCACTACCACATCGACTTAGTCACTCTGGGATGCTGGTTTTGGGGCCTTTGTTCTCCAAGCTCTGTTCCCTAAATGGGAAGGGGGGTATGCGCCTTGCCTCCCTCTTCCTGGAGGACTGTTAGGAGTCCGCCAGATGTGTGGATAGAACAACATATCCACGATCCTAAAAACACAGGTTACTCAAGTGGTATATGTTGTTCATCCACACGGACTCCCGGGCTTCGATGCACAACCACTGCCTCCAGCAGGCATGATCTGGTGTCATGGGGCGGAGCCAAGGGATATACCACCCAGGTGGGAGGAGCCAGCTTAAAGACTTGTGGCTGATTTTAAAGGGGAAAGGACATGCCAGATGTGTGGATGAACATATGCCACTCCTAGAACTACTGTTACAGGTGAGTAACCTGCGTATTCCTGCCAGCCCCTCCCCCTAAAATAAAACTGTTTTTAAAAAAAAAAAAAAAAAAATAGTGTCTGCCATCTGCAAATTCACAAAAGGATCTTTTTTTTTTTTTTTTTGACTTGTGATTTGATTTTTCTTGACACAAAAATTTTATCTGTCTGTGCTGAACAAAGTTTGCGTGTGAGAACATGCTTTTCTGGATCGTGCACAAGCCAAGTAAAAATTGTAAACCACTCTGTTGTTTAAATAAATATATATTTATTTTTTATCTGTTTCAAACTTGGATTTTTCAGAATGTTCCTCCTGCTGTGTCTCAGGCACGTGAACTAATTTGCCAAAATAATGTAAAATGCTAGCTCTAGCTGTCTCCCGTCGAGTTGTCTGTGCCACAGCCCATCTTGCTTTGCTCAGTCGCGTGGCACACTAACATTTTGTCTGACACGAATCATTTATTTTGTAAAGGTCAGTTTAACCCAAGCAAAATAGAGAAGCAGATTTCACAGATAAATTTAGTCACTGCCTCCGAGAGTAACAGACTTAGAAACACAGATTTTGAGGGTATATAAGGACCGCTTGTTCCACCCAGTCTGACCATTTTTCCTCTACCTACATTATTACTGCAGACCATACTTGATATAGAGCTCTTTCTCTTTCCCCTCCCTTCCTTTTCACTGAAATTCTGTTATGCCTACCGCATGCATTCTCAAACTCCACTATTTTTGCACCCACCACCTCCACTAGATGGATTTTCCAGGAATCTACCACACTTTCTGTGAAGTACTTTCTTCTCTCTCTTGAATCTAACATACTAACATACTAAAATGCCAGCAGAATAGGCCTAATGGTCTTTTGAGTCTGCTCGATTGGTCAGCCCCCCACCCTGGGTGCTGACCTTGCTGCCCCCCTCGCCTTCTCTGGCTTCTCCCTTCCCAGTTCCGGATATTCTTGCTGCATTGGATTTTGCTTCCAGAACCCTTCCCCTGTACCTGTCCAAGCCCCTCTTGAACCCCTCCACCGTCTCTGCCTCCACCAGCCCCCTAGGCAGTGCATTCCACGGCTCCACCACCCTCTCAGTGAAGTAGCACCTCCTCCTTTCTCCCCTGAATCTTCCCCCCTCCAGCTTCCATCCATGCCCTCTAGTGGCCCCCTCCTCCTTCCTTCGAAGCACCCTGACTATTCCTCCCCTATTTACTCTCTTCATGTACTTGAAGACCTCTTATCATGTCCTGTTGTTGAGCACCCCTTTTTTTTCTTCCTGAAAAATATTTCCCTCCTATACCTTATTTATCCCCTTGGCATATTTTAACGGTCTCTATTCATATTTCCCCTCTTCCTCCTTTCTTCCAGGGTGTACATATTGAGGACCTTTAGTCTCTCCTCATGGAGCGTTTAATGCAGACACTGCAGTATTTTAATTGCCCTTCTCTGGACTGCTTCCACTCTGTCTGAGACCTTCCGGAGATGTGGTCTCCAGAACTGGACACAGTACTCTAGGTGGGGTCTTAGCCAGCGATCTATATATAGGCAACACCCCCTCTGTCTTTCTGCTGGTGATGCCCCTCCCTAAGCATCCCATTAGCCCTCCTGACTGCCTTGTCACACTGCCTGGCCATCTTTATATAATCAGAAATGGATTGTCCTCAGGTCTGTTTCATGCTTGGCAGATGTCAATACCACTGTGCCAATTTTGTATTCCACCCTGGGTTTGTGTGCCATAAGTGTATTACTAAGCACTTTCTCACATTGAAACCCAGCTGCCATACTCCTACCGCTCCTCTAGTTTCTCAAGTCTCTGCTCATCTCCCTGCCCCCCCCCAGTGTCTGCCCTATTGCAGATTTTGGTGTCATGTAGACCTGCCCTTGCAGCTCCTCTGCAATGTCCCTTATAAAGACATTAAAGTAGACGGCGTCTGCACTGATCCCTGAGGCACCTCACTGGTTACCTTCTCGTCCCTTGGAGATGAACTCTGTTTAATAACACCTCTGTGTCGTCCTAACTAATTTCTTATCCAGTTTACCATCTTGGACCCATGCAAACTACCCAGTTTGCTTACTAGCTTCCTATGTGGAGCATTGTAGAAAGCCTTACTGAAATCAAGGGAGATCATGTCCACCGCTCCATCCTGATCTAGTTCCTTTATCAACCAGTCAAATCTGTCAGATCTCTTTTGACATGACCTACCCAGTGAACCCATGCTTTCTTGGGACTTGTAACTCACTGGATTCAAGATTTACTTGTTTGTCAGGAACAATTTGCTACTGTGCTGTGCTGCCAGAGAGGCGTTTCTCTGTGTGGTTGGGTGGCCAAGATTCCTTACTGCTCCATCGTTCCTCCTCCTCGCTCTGCCATGCTGTGAGCTGTGGGGTTGTGTGTCACACTCTTTGTAATGTTAAGCCTGCTCTCCTCATTGCAGCACTCCTTTTCGATTGGCATCTTTTCATTCATGTCGCCATCTTGTGTTGTGCCATGAGCTGAAGTGCGGGGGTGGGGTGGGGGAGAGAGCAGGAGACCAGAGGTGGAAGCCAGGTGCTACAAAATGCACATAGATTTTTTTTTTTTTGTTAAAGGGACATGGCACAATTTGAGAAAGGGGCCTGAAGATTTAGGGCTTTAGCCACAGTGGCTGATCGAGGGCTAAAAATATTTGGCAGTTTGAGTTTGGTGTTACTGTTGGTGACGTGGCAATCCATAGTGCGCACACGGGTGCATGACCTGGTGGTGGTAAGAGAAACCTGGGCAACCTTGAACCATGACTGGGACATGACCATACTAGGCTACATGCTATTCAGAAATGAAAGAGCAACTAGCAAGGAAGGAACAGTAGCGCTGTATGTTGAGAGAGATTGAAGCAACAGAACTAGGCAATCTGGGGGGATCAGGTAAACTGGAAACCCAGTGGGCAGTAGCAGCAACAGATAATGGGAAACTGATCCAGACAGTGGTGGTCTACAGGCCACTGAGCCATAATCAAGGGACAGAGAGAGAATTGGGAGAGGTACTTAAGATGGCGGCCAGTCTAGAGGAAGTGGTGGTAGTTGGGGATTTCAGTATGCCGGATGTGGACTGTAAAGTTGCAAGCGTGGCTACAGCTAGGAATCGGATTCTGGTGGATGCCTGCCAGGAGGCATTCCTAGGGTAACAAGGTACTGTAAGGGCCCAATAATGGGGGAGGCGGTGCTGGATCTGGCGCTCACCAACAGTAGAAGATTCAGAACATAGCAGTCCTGGACGTCTGGGTCAGGCTAGGCAATGGGCAAAAGGAATAAGGGTATGGGACTTCGCAGAATTAGGCAAAAGGAGGGATAAATTGGAGATCAGCATGAAGGATATTGTTACTAGAGCCCACATCTAAGGAAGGATTGTGGCAGGGTGAAGGCAGTACAGCACAGGGCAGCTAAGATGGTCCATGGCCTTGTGGATAAGTTGTATGAGGAGAGGCTGCAGGATTTAAACATGTACTCCCTTTAGAAAAGGAGTGAAAGGGATGACATGATTGATGCATACAAGCACCTGCAAGGGATAAATAGTGTAGACAACTAGGAACTCTTCTCCTTCAGTTCAGATACAGGGACAAGAGGGAATTTATTGAAGCTGGTGGTGGTGGTGGGGATTTAAAAAGAACATCTGTGCTGGCTGTGTGGTGCATCGCTCAGCATGTTGGAGATCTGGGTTTGCACCCGCACCCTGGACGACAGGAGTGGAGACTGGCAAGGAGGGTTCAGAGAGTCTGCTTGGATGCTTTCCTCTCGGGGGTGGGGGTCACCTGCATCACTCCTGGAGCAACTTCTGGCTGTCCCTTGTGGAAGGGACACTTGGCATGGGTGACCACCATGCCTACTCTGCTCCCTCCAGGACATTTTGGCGTGTGCCTGCTACATGGGTGATGGGAGGGATGGCAGGAGAAACATTGGAAAAACAGCCTGTCCTGGGGTGCCAGATGATGGCCCTCTGTGGAGTTTCCTCTACCACCACCCATCTGCACATTGTTCTTGCACCCCCCCGACTGTCACCCGTTGTCCCAGTTTGTTTATGTCTGGCGACCACGGGGAGGGCCTTGGCAGGGGTACACTGGCTCATCAGGGGCGACTGCAAGGCTTGGAGAAATGGCAGTGGCTACAGCAGTGGGGACATTGGTCAGTTGCAGTGGCTGAAGCCTGGGGCCAGATGGTGTGGAGTTCCAGAGGGCTCAGGGATAAAATAGATAAAAAAATCTGTAAGCACTGGTTCATGGAAAGGGTGGTGGATAAATGGAATAAGCTACCTGAAGAATTGGTGCAAGCCAGATCTGTCAGTATCTTCAAGCAGGGGATGGGACAGGCTGTTGGGTTTAGTTAGAAAAAGGGAGAACAGTGGGAGAGGAGAGGATTGCCACAAGGGGCAAGGCGGAATAGTTTGGTAGGGTGGGCATGCTGGATGGGCCAGGAGCCTTTTTCTACCATCTTTTTCTAGATATCTGTGCTGCACCCCACCTTGAGCTGTGTTGCAAGTCAAGGCCACCAGAAATAACTTGGAGGTGGGAAACCTGGGGGCTGTGTCCGAGAGTGCCTGCTTCAACCATTTTCAGTGTGTGTGTCGTTGATGCGATGGTACTTGGGCATCTTCTCTCTCTTTCTGACTGGGACGTTTGAGTTTGCACTCAAACTGGGATCTTAGTTTGACATTTTGCTGGATCTGGAAATGTACTGTTTCCTTACCTCTCTGGTTGACTGGGTCCATTGACCACTTTGGACATCCCATTCCGGTTTTAACACTTCAGTTATTTTTCATCTGTTGTGATAACTTGTGTTACTTTTGTTGTATAATGGTGACTAATAAAAAGTTACAGCCAGCAGTCCAGGTCTTCATGACGTTTTTTTGTTTCTCTTAGGAATTGTTAATGATTTGACAGCAGCAGGAATTAGATGTTTTGGTCCAAGTCAAAAAGCAGCTCAGCTGGAGGCCAGTAAGAGGTTTGCCAAAGACTTCATGGACCGCCATGGGATCCCAACAGCAAAGTGGAAAGCATTCACTGATCCTTCGGAAGCATGCAACTTTATTAATAGGTTAGTGCCTGCTTGCAGGGATTAAGCAAGCAGATGGAGATTAGTTTCTTTAATTGGGGGCTGTTGGGCTGAGTGGACTAGTTTCTATTGGGTGTTGAGGTGGGGCTCTTAAAGAAGTCCACCCAGAATGTGTAAAAACATATGTTATGTAGAGTGTTTTGATATGTATGTTAAGTCCTAGTGTGTCCTTCCCTCTGTCTGCTATTAGGAGTTTTTCCTAAATTAGCCTGCTAGCTGTATGGTGGTTTTACGACCCCTGGGGTTCTCCATCACAAATAGGTTTATTGGCTTTCTTTCTCCTACGATGCACCCTGGTTCATGTGACAGTGATGTAGCTATGCCCCTAGATTTAGCAGGCTCTGTCACAGTTCAGCCACAAAGATAATACTTCTTTCAGAGAAGAAGTCACATTGCTACATTTTGGGTGAGTGTAATCATTATTATTTTTTGATATTAGTACCTTGTCCTGCTATGTTACAACCTATAGGGTGATGTTCAATTTTTGCTACTTAGTACTGGTGCAAAAACTGAAAGTGACTGAGAGGAATAGAGTAAACAGTGACATGATTCAAACACACACACACACACACACACACACACACACACAGACACAGGACAATGTACTGATATCAAAAAATAATAATGATTACACTCACCCAAAATCTAGCAATTTGTCTTCTCTGGAAGAAGTACTTTCTCTGTGGCTGAGCTGTGACAGACCCTGTAACAAGACACTGGCTTACTGCAGGGGCAATTAGACATCACACCAAAGGGCACTCTGGGAAGACTAGAAGCCACAAAGAAACCAGAATGGCAACCTCCAAAGGTAATAAAACAGTTAGGAAAGTTAGAAAAACATCTCTCACAGCCAGAGGAAAAGAAAATGCTGGGAACTGGTTAGAACACAGAAAACTACTACATATCTTTTTCTGATTTTAACGTGAGTTTTCCTTTAAATTGAGAGGCTACTTCTAAGGAATCTGTCTAGTCTTGCTTTGAAAGCCTGAACAGGCAAGCTTACATAACCTCACCTGGTAGCCTGTTCCACATGTCACCCACCCTCTGTGAAGTAATGTTTTCTAATATTCACCCTTATCATGCCCTCAGTTTGAGAACATGACCGCTAGTTCTACCAGCATTCGCCAGCTCAAACACCTGTGTATACTTTGCATTATCCATCTCTTTTAGTATTCAGAACATACGAATATTGCCAGCAGAAGGAGGCCTGGTGATCCATCAAGTCTGCTTGTGTTGCAAAGTCCCCAGTGGCAACTATGCCCCCCACTACCTCCCCTTCTTGTTTCAGATTCGTGTCCTTTAGGACATGAGGCCTGTGAACTGAAGGTGAGTAGTTCTGACACTTCCTCCCTTTTTTGCTGTTTGGCCCTTGGCTGCTGCCTGCTCCTTACTTCTGGGCCCCCCAACAACACTCAGCCCCATCTGCTGCTCCCCTTGCTGTCTTATCCGGTGGGGATCCACATGGAGTGAGGCCCAAGGACCAAGGAGGACCGCCATTTGTGACTGCTGATGCACATAGGTTTTTGTACTGTTTCTTCCTCTCACCGCCCTGTGATGTCAGATGCTGTCTGTCGACCTAGACCGCACCAGCATAGACTGGGTTAGTGACACCCCCTCATGAGGGTGCTAGCTCCCTGGCATGTCGTGGGGGGCCGCGGCTGCACCGGAGATCTGACGCTCCTAAGGATGCAGTGTTGAAACTGTGTAAAGGCACTCTGTCATTCATGTAAATATTTTGTACATTAGACAATTAATAAAATATTAATAAATATCCTTTTTAAAGTGTTTTACAACAGACAGTGACTTTGGTTTTATGAGTTCTTCACATGCAAGTAAATCTGTGTTTTGATTGATGGATGGTCTGCAATAATATAAACCATACGAGGACTTCATGCACTAAGTTGGAGAATGGGGAGATTCTGCATTTATTTTCATGTTTAATAAATAGGCAGTTATGTGCATGTTTATTATGGGATTAAGAGTGTTGCCTCGTGCATTCATGGGGTGTCTGCACTGCTCGTTATAATTTTCCAGTTCTCTCACCCTGAGAACATGTCAGGAGACACTCTTATATCTGTGAGAGAGAACCAGTATCCATATAGATGTATTTTATTATCTGATTTTGTGGGAAACTCCTGCTCCTGCCAACTGGATTCCTTCTCTGGTTCTCGAGGGGGGCTGTGCTTTGAGTGGAATCCACCAAGCATTTTACTGTGCATCTTAAGAGAGTAAGGAATTACTGTAGAACTGGTTAATTTCATGCAACATTTATTTTGCACGACTGAACCTTCCAGACTTTTAGCACAAACTTTTGCGTTAGCCAACCAGCGGCTGTTTTGCATTAGAAAACCAGTTTCTGGTATTGGGAGCTAAGCAAAGTAATTTGCACACTGATTTCTTTCATTTCAACTGTGTTTTTTTTTTTTTTTTTTTTTTTTTATATTCTATTTCTTCCCTGGGTCTCGGTCGGCATCTATCCCCATTCGCCCGTCCAGCACCATACCCAGAGATCAGGCAGCTACCCCTCTTCCCCCACAGACCCCCATGGTGGGGCAGCGAGGAGCCCCCCCTGGCTCTACTCACCTCAACCAGGATCCAGTTCGGGGAGCATCGTTGAGGGTCGGGATCTGCGGCGGGTGGATGCATCATCCTGCATGACCATGACCATTTCTTCATTTACTCACTTTACGTGTGAGGGGCGTGCAGTGACGCCAGTGGAGGGAGCGTGCACGTGTCTGCACGTGCTCCTTCCGGTGCCTGCCCCATCACATCCCCTCTTTTGCAGCATTGGCGCACTGTCCCCCAGCCTCCACTAGGGGACAGACGTGGGCAGACTACTGAATCCCCCCATCCCCGGGAGAGGGAGAGCAGTCCATCAGACACTCCCTCTCCTCCCTTCCATCCCCAGCAGCCTGTGCTTGTTCCCGAACATGGGTCGCCAGCGTAGCGTGAGGTAAGGCGTCTTAGCGCCTCAGCCCTCGGTGCCACCAGGCTGGCTTTCTTTTAAACTTTTGACTTTTAATTCCGAACTTTCGTAAGTAGAAGGAAACCGCTTCTGCTTTTCAACAGAAGCAGGGTTCAGCGAACAGACGAAGAGTGAGAGACTGATGGGAGCATCAGAGTGTGAGTGAGTGTGAACGGATACTGTAGTTCAGGCTTCCAACATAGGGGCCCAAGCAAAGTACTGTAATTGAGTTTACGCTGAAGTGGATTGTGATACCAGTGTGTAAGCATGGTACTGTGCAAGTTTGTTTCAGGGAATTATCACCATGCGGTGGTGGAGAAAACAAATGCTGATTGCAATTAGCAGTTAAATCAGTGGTCAGCATTTTTTTTTTTTTTTTAATTCAGTCAAGTGGTAAGTGTTTTAGGAATAGGCACAGCATACCTCGGCCAATAAAATGGTACTGGGTATGTTTGTGTTGGGGAATTTGGTTTAGATGGGATAGTATCTCGTACTTCAACCAGCAGTACTTACTGTTCTGGGAAATTGGCAGCACCATGTGGTCTTCGTGAAGAAGCTAGCACTGACAGCAGTCAGTAATGGTAAGTGTTTCTTCTTGCTCCTGCTTTGTTTCCATTTTCTTTTTCTTGGCTTTGTTTATCTCGGTTATTGTATATGACTGGTATTTCTCATTTCATTTAATTACTGGTAACAGCATTTTAGGTTGTGAGTTACTGTAGTAGTAGTTGTGTATCTTGTGAGTGGTCACGAATGATCAGCAGTCTGTATTACACGGACTCTTAACTGAAGCAAACTATCGCGGGAGAGGGTGGTCCCTTGAATATAGCGAAAATAAAATTACATCGAAAATAACTAGTTTTACAGTACGCACATTATATCAGAAGGCAGTGTGCTGCAGAGTTATAGTACCAAACATTGGAACAGGAGGCAACATGTTCACATCCCACAAGTCCTGGCCTGTTGCATGACCTTGAGTAACTTACAGACCTTTAGTAAGCTTCCGTCCACCCAGCTGTAAAAGTGGGCTGAAGCAAGACTCCACTGAAAGGAGATGTTGCATCATACTGTTACATAAATGGCAAAAATAAAGGTGCTTTCAATGGCTGAATATCTACTTCTGGCTATGTCTAAACTAATCAGTCTTGTGCTGTAGTGATAACTGTTAATATTTTGCTTAGTGCCGACTTTCCTGCATTGGTGGTAAAGGCCAGTGGTCTACAGCTGGAAAAGGTGTGATAGTGGCAGCCAACAAGGAGGAGGCATGCAGCTGCTGACGAGATACTACAGGTGGGTGGAAAGGGACCCCTTCTCCCAAAGTTTTAATAGTGGATTGTGTTTTAAGGGTTCCAGTACTAATGCTAACAAAATTAATGGAATACATTTTAGAAAATATGCTTTTATTCTGCAGAATGAAGTGGTGTTAGCTTTGTAGTATAGCAGATATTCTTTGAGCCAATCTCTTGCAGCAGGTCGTAACACATGGGATATCGGCCGCAGGCATCACATCCTCCGGATGACTTTTCAGCAGTCAACACAGGGACCTCCCCTTTCTGTCACCTGGTGTGCTCTGATACTCTTTAGTTCTTTTCAACTGTGACAGAGTAAGCATCAAGTTCTCCTCCAGAGTCCAGCTTTCTTCAGTTTGTCGACGAAGAGGTATGCTGACCAAGAGTTGATTTACTGATGTCTTCGGAACCTTTATTCAGAAAGTGTTCCTGTGGATGAAAGATCGTGACTGAGGACCTTCACATAGTGTGTCTGTTCGGTGCCTCAATCCTGAACACGACACCAGGGAGTGTACTCTCTGCCGCCGCTTCAAGAAGGCCACAAAGCGTTGAAGGCTCCAGCAGCTCAGGGCAAACATCATGGATCCAAAGGTAGCCCTTCTGGAGCAATGCTGCACTGCAGGGGTCTTTGACCTCCTCCTCGGGTCTCGAGGGGTGAGCCCCATCGTCAATGAAGCATGGGGCCGGAGGAAACATGCATCTAAGTCCAAGCATGTTTCCCAGCTCCACCATCTTTGTCATTGAAGTCTTGAGTTCCACAATAAAGTTAAGTATTAGAAGGGAGCCCACTGTCTCCTGCCTTCTCCACTGTCAGATGTAGAGTCCCTCCTCCTCCCTTCCTTCATCGACTGCTCCTCCGTCGATGACTGTCGTGCTGCAGCTTCCACCGCTGCCTCCACAAACATGTCTTTCTGGCCTCGTCAGTTGACAATGACTGCTACTGCTCTGTCGGTTCTCCGTGACTGAGCATGTTCTGAGCCCCTTCGACTTGCCCATTGATGGATCGCATGAAGCCGTTCCTTGGCTCTTTCATCTGGCCCATTCTCCACTGCCTCGCTGACAGCCCTCTCACGATGGTAGGCTCCTGGCATTACTGCCTCGTCGATGGTGTTCCTGTCGATGCTCATGACTCCATTTTGGACTTCCTTGGACATGAGCCCTATGATGGCTCCACCATCTTAGACTGTGTTTGTCTTATGTTCACCCCTCCACATCAATGGTCCAGCTGAGCCCCCTTGCGCTCTGCCATTCCTACTGTGGTGCCAATCCAGTCCATGACCCCTACTTCTTCTGGGGTCACTTGGCCATGGTGGGCGTCCAGCCTCTTGTCCAGTCCATTATGAGCCTTACTTGGTCCTACCCTTGCCCTTCAGAGGAGGCTGTGGTCCCTGCCTCTGCCCCCTCCAGGTCTTCCTTGGCCTCCAGGATAGAAAGTTCCTCTCCAGCCTCTCAGGGGTTCCCTCCCAGGGAGAATGATATGGCGACCCATTCTTGCAAGAATGGGACATGGTGAACCGAGGGGGAGGATTTCCTCTCGGATATTATGGTACATCTGCATAAAACTTTTTCAAACTACAGAACAGGATGCCTCCTTGGATACTTTTAAGGAGGCCATATTGGCTGCCTGGCAAGAACTGTTCCACATTCCCTCCAATTCCCTCAAGGTGGACAGACTTTATAGGGCCCCTGTGGACCACCTTTACCTTGCTGTGCCTCCACAGGCAGATTCCGTGGTTAAAAATGTGGCTCACAATAGATCCGCTACACTACAACATATGAGTTCTCAACCTCCAGATAAAGAATCCAAGGCATTGGATATCATGGGTAAGAGTCTATGCTTCAACTTTTGTGTCCATTCATATTCTAAATTATATGGGCCACCTCAAATATCAGGAGGAGATCCTTAAAGCTACTCAAGAATCAGTCCAGTCCTTTTCGCCAGGCCACCTTCAAGAGGACCTTAATGCGAAGCTTTCCACTGCTGCGGCCATTTGTCGCCACCTGCTCAGGGCTACCTATGGTGCAGTTGATTCTTCAGCAAGGGCCTCCGCATGGGTGTCTGCCTCAGTCACCATGTATGGCTGAGGTTTCAGAATTTTCACAACTATGCAACAATCCATCCTTAATGCTTTCTTTAAAGAGAACAAACATTTGGGGCCACAGGCCCAGGACATTCGGAAAAACTTGCAAGACTCTGGTCATACCCTTCAGTCTGTTCGGACCCTATCTTGCCCTCAGGCAAAGCCTGCATACAGTGGTTCCTTTTGGGGAAGGTTCATCAGAGGTAGACCTACTACTCCGTGGCAGCCTGCGAACAAATGTAAGGCTCGGTTAGCTCTGCTAGGCCCAAGAAATGCCCCCAAAACGTCTAGGACTGTCCCTACTGCTCCTCAGCAGGGACAGCCTGAAGGCATGTCTCCGGCTGTGGCGGCAGAGACCCCCTCCCCGACTGTCTAGGACAGGCTCTCCCTGCACGTCTGAGGTTGACACGGGATCACGTCAGACCTCTGGCTCCTTAAATTGATCCAGTACTGTCATACGTTGGACTTGATCAGTCCTCCTCCTCCCTTGCCCCTCTGGTCTCTCAGTACCCTCCGGACCATGCTCTGGTACTGCAGGCAGAAATAGATGCTCTGTTACGGAAACATGCCATCAGTCCAGTTCTTGCCCATCAAAAAGGCTCAGCATATTACTCCTGTGTTTTTTTTTTTTTTTTTTTTTTTCTGGTTCCCAAATTGACAGGAGACATACGTCCCATTCTGGATCTCTTGAGGTCTCAACCTCTACATATGGTACAGAAGAAAAATTACTCACCTTAGTAATGTTGTTTCTTCTAATGGAGTCTTGCTATATTCTGACATATGCAGCAGTCCCAACCTTGAACTGCTCCGGAGGTGAAAGAGTTAACTTTCCATGCCAGGCATGGAACGCTGAGCACGAGCTCAGTTGAGAGACTGTCTGTTGTTCTTCAAACTCAAACCGTCAGATCTTTGAGCTAAACTCACTAAGGTCCTGTGTGGAAGCTGTAAACCTACACTAGCCAACTGGCTACTAAATACAGTAAAGAACACATTTTTGGTCCCAAAACAAAGACTCAAGTCAGGAGACCCAAAAATGAAAAACACTAACACCAAGTCACCCCAAGAAAGGAGGTGAAAAACAACAAGGTGGGCACCTACTAAGGTGCCAACCTGCACTGCCTACCCATTCCAAAACAGAGGTTTACAGGAGGGGCAGGCGGGGAGGTCAGAATATAGCAAGACTCCATTAGAAGAAACAACATTACAAAGGTGAGTAATTTTTCTTCAAACAACATGAAGTCTTGCTATATTCTGACATATGCAGACTACAAAGCAGTATCTCCATGGAGGAGGGACAGAACCTACTTAGGAAATAGGCTCTGAAGCACAGCTGTAAGCAGAACCGAGCATCACTCCAGCCTGGATGTCCAGGGAGTAATGCTTGGTAAAATGTGAACTGTTTTCCAGGTAGCTGCTTGACATATCTCTAGAATAGGGATGTCCCTGGCAGCAGCCAGAGAAGCAGTTGTACCTCTGGTAGAGTGAGCCCTCAGGCCTGAGGGAGGAACCTTACCCAGTTTTTCATAGCAAAATTGGATACAAGAGACAATCCACCTGGCAATGGATCTTTTAGTGGCAGGTTTCCCTTTGCCAACCTCACCATAAGTGAGGAACAGTTGGAGGGAGTCAAACCTGTGATCCTTGGTACGCTCTATGTAGTAACTAAGGGCTCTCTTCACATCTAGGCTGTGCAGCCTCCTCCAGAGGAGGAATGGTCAGTGAAGTACACTGGAAGAGATATAGATTGATTAAGGTGGAAATCTGAAGCTACCTTGGAAAGAACTTCCTGTTAGTCCTGAGGACCACCTTATCTCTGTGAAAGGAGATAAATCAGGCTCCACTGACAAAGCTTGTAATTCACTTATGCATCTGGCAGAAGTGATGGCTACCAGAAACACAGTTTTCCAAGTCAAGTACTTAAGCTCTGCTGAAGACAAAGGCTCAAAGGGGGGTTGCATAAGCTGAGCAATGCAAACATTAAGATCCCAGGTGGGGGCAGGGTCCTTGAATGGAGGGTTGGTGTGAAGCAATCCCTTGAAAAACTTGGAGAATACAGGGTGAGCAGAAAGAGAAGAAGGCTTACCTGCTGAAATAAAAGCAGACACAGCTGCCAGATGCACTTTCAGGGTAGCTGGCCTCAGCCCCAAGGTATTTAAGTGGACCATATAATCCAGGATCAGTGGGCAAATTAGCAGATTCTGGGAATATGCTTCAGAGCACTATATGGAAAAACCTTTTCCATTTGGAATTATAAGTAGCCCTGGTGGAAGGTTTTCTAGAAGCCTTCAGGATATCCATTACACCTTGGGAGAGGTGTAACTCAGCAAACACTAACTCTTCAAGAGCCAGGCCTTGAGATTGAGAGATTTGAGGTTTGGGTACCAAACCCTCCCCTGAGCACAGGTTAACAGGTTGTAATCCCTGGGAAGACACAGGGGAAGATGGACTGCTAAGGACAGTAGGAGTGGATACCAGGGCTGTCTGGCCCAGTCTGGAGCAATCAGGATCATCTTGCAGGGTTGAGATCTGATTTTGACTAGCACTTTGAACAGGAGAGGGAAGGGGGGAAAAGCATAGAGAAACTTCCCTTCCCAATTGAGAACTGAGGCATCCAGAGGGACTGAGCCCAACACTGGGGGCCTGCAGCAAAAAAGGGGAAGTTGGTGATTGTCTGGGGCTGCAAAAAGATCTCTCTGTGGGGTGCCCCATCTGGAAAATATCACCTCCAAGACTAAGGGATCCAGTGACCATTCGTGATGGCCCTGGGAAATCCTGCTGAGAGCATCTGCCAGGACATTGTCCTTGCCTGGGAGGTGAACTGCCGTGAGGGAGGTGTTCAGGGAGTAAGCCAGAGACCACAACTTCATTGCTTCGGTGCACAGGGCCATAGACCAAGTGCCCCCTTGCTTGTTGATGTACCACATTGTGGTGGCGTTGTCTGTTCTGACCTGTACAACTTTGTTCTGAACAGATTTGGAAAAAGCTTGAAGTGCTAGAAAAACTGCTCTGAGTTCCAACAGATTGATGTGGAGCAGAGATTCCTGAGGGGACCACAACCCCTGGATGGTGAGGTCACCCATGTGAGCTCCCCACCCCAAGAGGGATGCATCTGTAGTAAGGATTAAGGAGTGAGACTGAGTGACAAAGGAACCCCTTGTCTCAGATTGCTCTGATCCTGCCACCACTGTAGGGCCTGGATCAGGGTTCGAGTCACTGAGATCAATTTGGTGAGAGGGTCGTTCCTTTGAGACCAAAAGGTCTCAAATGGAACTGAATGTCCCTCATCTGAAATCTTGCTCCCTGCACTACTGCTGTAGAAGCAGCCATGTGCCCCAGGAGCTGTAGAAAATGCCTTGCTGGCTGAGACACCTGCAGGATCCTTGCCCTGTCCAAGGAAGGAAGGCTCTGGCTTTCTCTGTGTTCAGCTCTGCGCCTATGAAGATGAGAAGCTGGATAGGCTCTAGGACTGATTTTGAAAGACTGAGAAGGAAACCTAGAGAGGTGAGCAGTTGCTGAGTTATCTGTAGGTGTAACTTGACTTGGTCTGGGGACTGGCCTACTATAAGCGAGTCTTCCAGGTAAGGGAAGATGGCAATTCTTTGCTTTCTTAGAAAAGCAACTGCTACTGCCAGGCATTTTGTGAATACCCTTGGAACAGAGGTGAGGCCAAAGGGCATTGCTCTGAACTGGTAATGGCCTGAGGGCAGCTCGAACCTGAGGTACTTTCGATGGAAGCTTCTGATGAGAATATGGAAGTAGGCATCCTTGAGGTCCAGGGACGCTAGCCAGTCCCCCTGGCCTTAGAGAGGGTAGAATAAGTTCCCAGAGTCACCATTTTGAATTTTGGTTTTAAAAGATGCTTGTTTAAGTATCTGAGATCCAGGATGGGCCGCCATTCTCCTGTCTTTTTTGGGGTAAGGAAGTACCTGGAGTACAACCCTTTGCCCTGGTGTAGGGGTAGAACCCTTTCCACAGCTCTGAGAGCCAGGAGGAAAGAGACTTCTGCCTCTAGGGCAAGTGCCTCTGGTGGATTTGCAGGTGGAAAGGATCTGGTTCTCATCTTTGGAAACTTTTTGAAGCTGAGAACCAGTCCCTGGCTTACTACTTCCAGGACCCATTTGTCTGATGTCAGAGACTGCCAGTCCTGGAAAAAGTAAGCCAGCCTGCCCCGTACAGGTAGCTGAGAATCGGCCCTGGCAACCCCATCAGGGTGCCTGCTTGGCAGGGGCTTTGGGCTGAGGGGTGGAAGCAGGCCTGCTTGTACCCCGTCTGCCTCTCCCTCTAAAGAACCCCCTCTGGGCATAAGCAGAAGAGGAGGCCTGGGCTTGGTAAAAAGGCCGAGTGGCCTGCCTTTCTTTGACCTGTGCACTCCTATAGGTGGTCCTATATTCATCCATTTCTTCATGTAATTCTCTGTTTGCTCCCAAACAGAGAATTACCTAACAAGGAAAATCCATGGCCTTGGTCTGGGTATCCTGTGACAGGCTAGTACATCTGAGCCAAGCCATTCTTTGAAGTGCCACAGATGTAGCCATGACTCTAGAAGACAAATAATTGGAGTCTACTGTAGCATGGAATTGCACCTTGGATGCCTCAATACCATCAGCAGCCACCTGCTCCAGCTCCTTGGCAAGCTGGCCAGGGACCTGTTTTGCTAGGGCCATAACAGTGTCCCATCTGTATTTTTGATACCTAGTAGTATAGGCCATATAATTTGCCTGTCTGAGTCCCAAGGATGCTGCCATGTACTGTTTCTTTGCCATGGCATCAATCCTCCTGGAGTCCTTGTCCGGGGGGGGGTGTGTGAAGTCAAGGAATGTTTGCCTTATCACAGGCTGAGCCTGCACTACTAACTTGGCTGCATTGTTGTGTAAGGAACTCCGTGTCTGAGCCTGACAATGTATACCTCTTGTCCATTCTTTTATCCACAGGAGGTATAGTGTTAGAGTCTTCAAAATTTTAAATGTCTGTTTCCCAAAAGATTTGTGCAAGGGAATAGACAGCCTCCTAGACTCTGGGATATCCATCATTTCTACATAGTCAGGCTCCTCCTGGTCATCCACAGCTTCTTCTATAGGAAGCTGGAGGGTTTCAGCCACATTTTTGTAGAACATGAAATGGGAGGGGGACTCGGAAAGCCTAGGAGGAGACACCCCTGAAGGTCTGTCTGGGGAGATGTTCGGGTCAATGGGCACATCCAGACTTTCAAATCCACATTCACTTTCCTCATACTCCTCTTCCTCCGGTTCATAAAACTCCTCTAAATCATAATCTTGAACCGGTGGAACCGGCCGAACCGAGCGCCTGCCTGATTGTGCCGGTTTGGTCGGAACCATGGAAAGCGACTGAACAATTTTGATCAGCTTTGGCTATCTCTTCAGCGTTGGAGAGGAAAGTTTTGGCTCCACACCAGCTGATTTCTCTTTTCTAGTTCTTTTTTTTCTGTTATTTCTCAGGGCCCCCGCACTCAGGGCCTCCCCGCTCCGCCGTTCCTCCGGTGCCATCCCGGACATGAGACCCCCTCTCTTCAGCACCCTGCGACTTACCCTTGGCGGCAGGGTGGTGAGGCACTCAACCCACCAGAGCGGGTCCATGCCAGGGGCGTCCTCCGAGAATATGGCGGCGAGGAGCGGTGACGTCGTGCTGCGGCTCCATTTTTTCCCGAATTTTCTCCGGCGGGCATGGCGTGCAATGGCGCGGCGACTGCTCTGGCGTCTGCCATCCCGCCTCCCCCGTCTCTGCGGCTCGTGTTGTCGATCCCCAGCCTCTGCTAGGGTCAGGCAAGCACCGGCCGCCCGAATCCACCCGGAGATGGAGAGCAGTCCTCGGGCCTCGATCCATCTCTCCCTCGACCCCGACAACCCGTGCTCGTTCCCGAACATGGGTGCCGGCGTGGCGCAGTGTGGCGACCAGCGCCTCAACCCTCAGTGCCACCGGGCGGCCTTTTCTAGTTCTTTAGCCAGAACTGACTCCTCAGAATCGGCTCTCCTTTTGCCCAAAGAAGTCTCGCCCTGGTCAGAGGGCACTCCTTCTGGTTCGGTTGGAACCGAACCGGGCTGGCCATCCGGTTCAGTGGACTTTTTGGCCTCCCTTTCCCTGAGCCTACCAGCTCTCTTTTCTAGGGTAGCTGCAGGGCAATTTTTGCAAATCTGGCAGTCTGCATTGAGGTGGTCAAACCCCAGACGACAGACACAGGTGGTGTGGGGTCAGCCTTGGCAAAGACTTCCCCACACACACTGCAGTGTTGAAACCCAGTGGGTCCGTTTTTTCTTTTGGGTTTTCAGACATAGTGCCAGGCCTAACCAAACTTACTCCTTTATGGCAGTCCGTCAGGCAAGACCCTCTTATCGGTTCCCAACCGTGTCACGGGTCGTGGAAAAAAACATAATAAAATCTGTGTTTTTAGAACTGATAAGAACCAGTAACCACACTCTAAATCACAAATTAAGATTTTTTAAAACAACTTGATCGGTTCAGACTGAACCGATTAAACCGTTTACAAGTTCCACACAGAATAGAATTAATGTAAAACCTATCTAGTACTCACAAATACCACAGACAGAGACTGAACTGACAGGTTGCGGTTTAAATTCGGTCGAAAACCGAGAAAAACAGTACTTTAACCGACAGAATGAACCGAGCAGAAGGAGAAATCTCCGGAGCGACTGTTCAGTGAGGCGGAGTAGAGAATCTGACGGTTTGAGTTTGAAGAACAGACAGAGTCTCAGCCGAGCTCGAGCTCAGCGTTCCATGCCTGGCATGGAAAGTTAACTCTTTCACCTCCAGAGCAGTTCGAAGGTTGGGACTCACTGCATATGTCAGAATATAGCAAGACTTCATGTTGTTTGAAGTTCAGGATGGTGACTCTCTCTTCCCCCTGCCCTGCTGAATACAGGGGACTGGCTTTGTTCCCTGGGCATGCAGGACATGTACCTTCATATCCTGATGCACCCCGCCCACAGGTGGTTCTTGCGATTGCAGTTTCAGGGCTGTCATTTCAGTTTCGGTCCCTCCCCTTTGGCCTTTCTTCGGCCCCCAGGGTATTTAAACAGTGCCTGACTGTGGTGGCAAGGGGACTTTGCCAGAAAGGTCTGTACGTCTTTCCGTACCTGGACGACTGGCTCCTCAAGGCGTCCACATGCCCCATGCTGGAATACATCCTGACCCGCACCCTAGAGATGTTCTCCATGGCAGGCATCATGGTCAGCTACCCAAAGTCTATGATGAACCCATCAAAAACTCTCCAGTATATAGGAGCGGTGCTAGACATCTCTCAGGACATGGTGTTTCTTCCCAAGGCTCGGGTGGACGCCATTCTGACCCTCATCGTGCAGCTGGAGACTTGTAGGTATGCCTCAGCAAAGACTACCTTCGGCTTCTGGGACATTTGGTGACTACTATCCCCATTGCCAGACCAGTGTTCCCATTAAGGCTGCAGATCTGGGGGTGCACTGTACCCCCTTCAAACATTTTCAAGGGTACAAATTAAATTATAAAGGTTCATTCTACCATTCGTACAACATTTTTGTGGGGTACAGATACTGCAAACAGAATTATGGGGGTACAGTGTACCTCTTCACACAAAAAATGTACTTGAATTTCATAATTTGTTCTTGAATCATGTACAGTTGGTGGTAAATGGGAACTCTGTGCTAGACTCAACATGAGGGTTTTTCAGTGAACCTTCGGGGTCCAATGGGATCGTAGCGGGCTGACTTTGATGCCACTGTCCTTTTGTCTTCCCTGGCTCTTCATGCCTTAACAATGGTGGAAGTCCATGGAAAATCTACTAAGAGGCATGTCATTCCATTCCCCCAGTCCCAGACCTCATTCTGATGACTGGTGCCTCCTTGTCCTTGATGGGCTGGGATGCCCATCTTCAGGGGGTTCAGTTCCAGGGCTTTTGGACGAAGTTGGAAGCTTGTCTTCATATAAACATCCTGGAATTGAGGGCCGTCTTGTATGCCTTACAGGTGTTCGAGACCTTAGTCCCTCAGGGTTGCCTTCAAGTGCAATCAGACAGTTCAACGGTAGTTCACTACCTGAACAAACAAGGCGGTAGCCATTCATACCTTCTCTGCTGAGAATCCATGAGGGTGTGGTATTGGGTGATCCAGAAGGGCATTCTAGGGGTATCGAGTACCCTAGTGGACTCCCTATGTAGAACCACTGTTTGGCCCACAAATAGGAACTCCACTCTGATGTCTTAGAAGTCGTCTTCGTACAGTGGGGTCGCCTGGAGTTGGACCAGGTTGCCTCTCGGAAAATGCAAAAGTGCCTCTCTATTGCTCTCTAGAGTGCAGTCCTTGAACTTTATGGCTAGACGCTTTATCTCGTTCCTGGACAGGAATATTTCTTTACGCTTTCCTGCTTTTTCCTCTCCTACAGAGAGTACTCCTAAAACTGATAAAAGGCGGGGTGTGTCTGATTTCTCATAGCCCCCCCTACTGACCGAGGCAAATCTGGTTCCACTTGCTGTTGAAAGTCTCGGATCAGGATCCTCTTCCTCTTCGTCCAGCCCTCCAATCACAGGAGAACGGCTCCCTGCTGCACGCGGACCTTCGCTCCCTACACCTGCATGCCTGGCTCCTCAGGACGTAGTCCTCTCTCCCGATCAGGTGTCTCCAGGTGAAGCAGAGATCTTACTTCGAGAGGGCTCTTGCAGTGGGTAATTACATATAGGACTGACGCCGGCCGGTGGCAGGACCCCACGGAAAAATTTCTAGCTAGCAGTCCCTGGCGAGGGACCGCCCCCACGTCAGGTGACTGGCGTCATACGACATCAGTATAAAGGGGTGGCCTCGGACGCCCGCCTTCCAGTTCTTTCCGCCGTTGGCTCATTGCAGCTCATGATAAAGTTCGATGCTCCGTCAGTCCTATCTTTCGTCGGTTTTACGAAAATAGTTATTCTTCAATCAGTCGTCAGGTACGCCGTCTGTGTATGTAGTCCCCTACACCCTCCAAGCACAAAAAAACAAGTGCAACTTGTCGGCCTAGCTGCCACACAAGGACGGCCATTCCCTATGCCTTTTCTGCCTGGCCCCAATCACCCGGTTGAGAAGTGCCAGCATTGCCTCAACTTCAACGCGACTACCAGTAAGCAGGCGCAACAGTCCCTGGAAGCCCATCTCCTCAAGAAACAGATGTTGTCTATGGAAAGGAGTTGAAAAAGTTGAGGCAGGTGTCTACTTCCTGAAGGACATCGGAAAAGAAGGACAAGAGAGGCACCGGGAGAAGTCCTCCTCTAGCAGGTCTCCGCTGGAAACTCCGGGACCAAGGTAACGTCCCCGGGGAACCACTCGGCAACCGCCTCAAGGTTTTGGAGGCGTCGGCCTACCATCTGGCTGGCTTCGGACCTTGTAGAGCGCTCTCAGCGGTAGAACCTCTGCCCCGGTTCGGCTGCAGGCTTGCGGCCTACTGGCGTGGCGACTCTAAGTTGGATGTCGGCTCCTCTGACATCCGCATGGAGAGGTTGATAAGATGCCCGACCCTTTGGGGTGGCGCGCGGCCTCTACCCCGGACCGGGCGATCCTTCCCCTCGGCCTGCCTCCGGTGAGGGCTCCTGTAAGCCGGACGCCGGGTCCTCCGGCGCCCGCCGGGAACTTGCCCCTAAGCCGCACATCAGCTCCTCCGACGTGCGCTGGGCGACGGAACAGATGACGGACCCTCCCACGTCTGTCGTACCTAGTTCCCGACAGCCTTTGCTGCCGTCTGGGGAGCCTGAGTCACCCCAGCCTGACCGCATGTGATTTCTCTCCTCCATCCCCAGACGATGCGGGGGATCTTCCTCCTCCGTCGGAACCAGATCTGACGTTGACCCCTGGATGCCGGCACAGACGCTGGTTCTGCCGGCTCCAGGAGACATCCCGCTTCCAGATGTTCCCCTCCGTTGGGCCCCCTAATGTGGACCTGCCCGTTGAGGCCGCCGACCTGGCCGTCTGCTCCGGCAGCCCCCGGCTCCGGGTACCGCGCCGTCTTATCCGGCGCTGTCGTACCCGGACCACAGTATCCAGCACCGCAGTACCAGACGTTGGTCTTTCCGGCGCCTGCAGTACCCGATACGCTACCGGTGGTTTCCCACAGCCGGGTTTGGATACTCGCCTTACGGGTACAACCCGTACACTTTTCCCCTCCTCCTCCACCTCCACGGCTGCTGGTGGATCTGCAGGAGACTCTGGCCTCCTGGTGGGCGGGCCAGGCTCAACTCACCAGGAGGTGAGGAGCGCCTTCGGACGCGGTGCCACCACCGGCTCCCGTACGTCCGAGGCGGTGCACTCCTCCTCGGACTCCAGAGCTCTTCCTCTGGGTCCAGAGAGGGCAGGACAGCGTTCTGGGTACCACCCAAGGAACCAGTTCCTCCCGAGTCGCGTAAGGGAGTCTTATTCTTCTTCCTCTTCTTCTTCCCTCTTGGATTCTCGGACTCTTCTCGAGGATGCTCCGAGAGGAGCGATCGAGCCCGCTCTCCATCTAAGCCCCGGCCTGAGTATCCTCCGGAGGATCCATCTTTCACGGAGTTGCTTAGAAAAATCCAGGAAGTACACCAGTGGCACTCTTTGGAACCAGATCCTCAGCGACTTAAACTTGCTGAACATCTGGATCTGCCCATGTCAGCTCCAACATTAGTGCCACCCTGGTTTGAGCCTCTCGCCGACCTTATTACCATGATTTGGAAACAACCGTCGGCGTTAGCCCCACTTCCCAGGAAGTCAAACAGGCTATACCAGGCTCCTGAAGGTGTGGACTACCTAGACTCTCACCCTCGGGCCGACTGTCGTGATTAGTGCCGCTCACGGCCGGTCGGCACATCCAAAACATCTGAGCTCGTCTCCTCCTGATAAGGAATCTCGCCTTCTGGACCAGTGTGGAAGAAAGATTTATGCCTCCTCCACACTGGGAATTCGGGCCCTGAATTACGTTGCCCATTATGGGGATTACCAGAAGGCTGTCCTTACCCAGGTGGAATCCAAGCTGGACTCCTTACCTGACTCCCAGGTCAAACAGGAGTTAGCTGACCTCGTCCGTTCTGCTCGTTCGGCCAGTCGCCACATTTTGCGGGTGACATACGATGCAGTGGACACTGCCGGGCGGAGCTCCGCTTTCGCCGTGGGTCTACGGCATCATGCCTGGCTCCGCGTGTCAGGTTTGGTCCCGGAGGTGCAATCCGCTATTCAGGAAGCACCTTTTCGGGGGTCAGTGCTTTTCCGGGGTGATGTCAAGGACATCATCACCGATTTGCAGGAGAAGGGGACGGCTCTGAAATCTGTGGATTCCATGTACCGTCCCCAACAACAGCAGTGCCGTCCCTTTCGCAGACTGATTCGGCCAAAGGCGAAACCACAGGGAAGGCGGGCCACAAACGCCGGGCCCCCGCGGCTGCTAAGCCCCTCCCTCCCAAAAAAGTGGGTGCTTCAGCTGCAGCGCTGCCTCACACCACCTGACTCCTTTCCTCTCCCACCGCCTCTGGACTTCCCAGAGGAACTGGTAGGAGGGAGGTTTTCCCTCCACCTTCCGGGATGGGAGAGGATAACCACGGATTCTTGGGTGCTCCAGCTTATAGCAGAAGGGTATTCCATAGAGTTTCTTCAGAATCCACCCTGCCACCCACCCCTAAAGTCGTCCTATTCAAGGGAACATCTTCCTTTGGTCCGGGAAGAACTCTTTGCCCTCCTTGTGAAGAAGGCGATAGAACCCGTCCCCCTTCATCTTCAAGGGACGGGTTACTATTCTCATTTCTTCCTGGTCCCAAAGAAGACGGGAGATCTCAGACCCATTCTAGATCTCAGTTCCTTGAATCTTTATGTGGAACACAAAAGGTTCAGGATGCTCTCTCTGCAGAGCCTTCTGCCCCTCCTTCAGCCGGGTCAATGGCTTTGTGCACTGGATATGCAGGATGCCTATCTGCACATTCCCATTGCCTTTCTCACTGCAAGTATCTTCGTTTTGCGTTTCAGGGGGACCACTACCAATTCAAGGCGCTCCCTTTTGGTCTATCCTCGGCCCCCCGAGTATTTACCAAATGCCTGGCTGTGGTAGCTGCCCACCTGCGTACAATGGGAGTACAGGTGTTCCCTTACCTGAGACGACGGGCTCCTGGCTGCCTCGTCCAGGGAGGAACTCCTGCATTTTCTCTCCCTCACCCAGCAGGTTTTCACCTGCCTGGGTATTACTATCAACCATTCCAAGTCTCATCTGGATCCTTCCCAGAGGCTGCAGTTCATCGGGGCTATCCTTGATACGACCGTGAGCAAGGCCTTCCTGCCTCCGGACAGGGTGACCTCTCTCCAAACCCAGACTTCCTTGCTATCAGAGCGCAGGAGGATCTCGCGAGGTCAGTCCTCCGTTCCTGGGGCTCAGTCAGCCGCTATTCTGGCGGTCCCCTGAGCTCGACTCCACATGAGGATCTCAGTGGACTCTTTGTTCCCAGTGGGATCAACCTGTGGGCACCTAGATCAATTAATTCTGATCTCATCGCTGATGGTGCGAGACTTGCAATGGTGGATGGTTGAGAACCTGTTTCGGGGGTCCCTCTTTCATCCTCCCTCCCAGACTCTGACTACAGACGCATCAGGCTAAGGTTGGGAGCACATCTGGGTCCTCATTGGACCCAGGGCTTATGGTCCAGACTGGAACAAGCTCTCCACATCAACGTGCTCGAGCTTGCAGCTGTGCTGTACGCTCTCCAAGCCCTTCACCAGTACATCCTCCCCGGCCACCTAGCCGTCCAGACGGACAACATGTGCGTAGTGTGGTACATCAACAAACAGGGAGGAACTTGGTCCTACCCTCTATGCAGGGAGGCAGTGAGGGTTTGGGATTGGGCAACACAACACGACCTTCACCTAACGGTGGTTCATGTTCCGGGAGTCAACAACACTCTGGCAGACAAGCTAAGCTGCTCCTCTGCTCTGGCACACGAGTGGGAACTGGACCAAGGGGTACTAGAAGATATCTTTCAGCTTTGGGGGACTCCATAGAGGTAGACCTGTTCGCTCTCCCAAAACGCAAAACTTCCCACCTTTTGCTCGCTCATTCCAGAGCGAGGCACTTTCGAGCGATGCTCTGTCTCTAGACTGGAAGGACAGATTAGTCTATGCTTTTCCCAATTCCTCTTATCCCACAAGTATTGCAGAAACTAGCCACAGAAGGAGCGAGAATGATTCTGATCGCTCCTTTCTGGCCCAGGCAAATCTGGTTCTCTCTTCTACAACAATATTCAGAGGATCCTCCTCTTCCTCTTCCTCTATCTCGAGGTTTGCTGACCCAGGATCAGGGGACCCTGGTCCACCCAGGCCTCAAATCCCTTCAACTACATGCATGGCTCCTGCAGACCTAGCCCAATCCCGTTTTGGTGTCTCTCCAAAAGTGGCGGAAATTTTAGTGGAGGCTAGAAAACCCTCCACCAGGTCCACTTATGCCATGAAGTGGAAGAGATTCTCTATTTGGGCAGCCTCCAAGAACGTGGAGCCTTTCTCCTATTCAGTGGCTTTTCTGCTGGAGTACTTACGTCATTTCTTCGACCTAGGTCTCCTCCATTCCTCCTTGAAGGTTCACATGGCAGCTATCTCAGCCTACCATGTTCCCTTCGCAGATAAAGCTTTCACTCAACTGGAGGTCTCAAGACCTTTCCCAGAGGGGTCCTCCATCTGAGACCCCCATCCATACTCCTGCCCCCCCTTGGGACTTGAATTTTGTTCTTGAGAAACTTACTCTTCCTCCTTTCGAACCTGCAGCTTCTGCAGATTTGAAATTTCTTTCGTGGAAGACGCTCTTCTTGGTGGCCATTACTTCGGCTCGAAGAATCTCCGAGCTTCAGGCCCTGATGTGCAAAATCCCCTACTTGATTTTTCACAAAGGACGAGTGGCTCTTCACACGAACCCTAAGTTTCTACCTAAAGTAGTAGCAGAGTCTACGTTAAATCAGTCCATAGAGCTACCTGCCTTTTTTATGCAGCACTGTAACCAAGGGGAATATCTACTCCATACTATGGATGTTCACCGGATTCTGAGATACTACACCAACAGGACGAAGGATCTCAGAAAGACTGATCAGTTGTTCATCTCTTTTGCCCACAAAAAGGAAGGCAATGCTGTTTCCAAGCAATGCCTGTCTAAGTGGTTGGCTCATTGCATCACTTTCTGTTATGACAAGTACAACAAGACCCTCCCGGGTCAAGTAAGAGGCCGCTCTGCAAGAGGGGTAACTGCCTCTGCGGCTTGTTTCAAGAATGTGTCTGCGGCAGACACATGCGCTGCCGCCACCTGGACTTCCGTCCATACGCTTTGAAACACTACAGTTTGGACATTGCCTCTCGCCGTAGAGCAGGCTTCGGGCTGGCTGTTTTGCAAGGCCTCCTGTCTTGAGGCTTGCACAGCTAGTGCTACTTTTTTGAGTAGTTCCTCCTCCTGGTGCCTTTCTTTGTTCCAGACTGCTTGGTATTCTGTCCTATATGTAATTACCTACTGCAAGAGCCCTCTCTAAGTAAGATAGTAGTTACGTAAGAACTTACCGTAACAGTAGATCTTCGAGAGGCTCTTGCAGTGAGTATCCTCTCCGTCCTCCATCCCCTAGGCTTTTTCAGCTCCTTTTCAGGAATGAAACATCTGCTTCTCTCTTGTCCGGGCCTTCCTGGCCTGTGGCGGAAAGAACTGGAAGGGCGGTCCAGGACCCCCTTTATACAGAGTGTCGTATGGCGCGGTCACCCTGACGATGGGCGGTCCTTGCCAGGGACTGCTAGCTAGAAATGTTTCCATGGGGTCCTGCCGCCGGCCGGCGTCAGTCCTATATGTAATTACCTACTGCAAGAGCCTCTCTCGAAGATCTACTGTTACTGTAAGTTTTTACGTAACTGTACTATCTTGAGGGTGGCTTGGAAGCCCTCTACTAGGTCTTCCTACTCTCTGAAATGGACACGTTTCTCCATGTGGGCCTCTTCCCAGGAATTGGACCCCTATGTGTGTTCCCCTCAGAGCATCCTAGACTACCTGCTCTCTCTCTGTCTAAAGGTGGCCTACAATAATATTCCTCGATAAAAGTACATCTAGTGGCTATTTTTGCTTTTCATTTACATTTGGACAACAAATCATTGTCCCAGTTGCCTCTGAACAGAACCTTTTTGAAAGGTACCCTACATTTGCATCCCCCTATTTGGGACCTGGTCCCGGTGTGAGGTTTGAATTTTGTGCTTGAAAAACTGACAAAGTCCTTTTGAGCCCACTGATACATGCGAGCTCTGATTTCTGTCATGGAAAATTATTTTTTTGGTGGCGATTACGTTGAGTAGACATATCTCAAAGTTATCTTATGTGCACGACATCTTATTGCAGTTTCATATGGCTCGCCCCTCCTTTCTTCCGAAAGTATGTTCTGAATTTACTCTAAATCTGTCCATTCAGTTGCCAGTATATTTTGCGGAGCCTGAGAATCCACGGGAAGCCCTGCTTCATACTCTCAATGTGCACAAAACATTGAGACTTTATTTTCTCTGCAATGAACAGTTGTGAAAAACTGCGCAACTTTTTCTTTCACCCCAGGATGTCTGGGCGATCGGGTTTCAAAGCAGTGCTTGTCCACATGGTTGGTCCACTGCATTACGTTCACATATAACAAATATGATAAACCTCTCACAGGGTCTGTGAAGCCCAACTCCGCTAGAGGCATGGCTACCTCCAGGGCATGTTTTCGAGGCATCTCAGATTCAGAAATTTGCAAGGCTGACACCTGGTCTACTGTACATACATTCATGAAACATTATAGTCTAGACATTGCTTCCAAGAAGTGTACTGCTTTTGGGTTGGCCATCCTCCTGTCCTAATCTGATGTGGTTTTCCTCTTCCTGTGGGCATCAGAACTGCTTGGGATTCTTCCCATGTGTTATGGCTTGCTGCAAGAGATTGGCTTGAAGAAGATAGTTCAGTTGCATAAGAACTTACTGTAATGGTAGATCTTAGAGAGTTTCTCTTGTAGCATGCCATGCTGCCCCGCCTGCCTTCCCCCTTGCTCCTGTTTCAGAAGGATACCTTGCTCTGTCCTCTCATGGACACCTCGAGCTGCTGTCTTTTTATTCAAACAACATGAAGTCTTGCTGTATTCTGACAATTTGTAGTTAGCTCCAGCCTTTAAACTGCCTCGGAGAGTATAGGGTTAATTTTCTATGCAGTGCATAGAACGTTGAGCTCGAGCTCGGTTGAGGTCTCTGTTTGCAGCCCTTTGAAACCCTACTGTTAGATTCTTTACTCCGCCTTACTGAACAGTTGCTCCGGAGATTTCTCCTTCAGCTCGGTTTAAAAGTTGGTTAAAGTGTTGGTTTTAAGTCAAAATTATTTTCATTTTTATTTATTAAAGTTTCGGAATTACAAACCTTTGAGTCAGAGACTCTTTTGCAAAGGCTCCATGTCAGTACAGACAGACATATTTCTTTAAGACAGATTGAACAAACGTCATTAATTAGAAATAATACATTGGGACTTTACATGATTACATCAAACATTTACTGTGCTTGGTTTGTCTCTCTGGGGTTGATTATAGACCCTGGGTCGTCGATGGTTCAGGCTCTGTCTGCGGTACCGTGAGTACTAGATAGTTTTCTGATTTACTTTGTGGAAATTGTAAGCTTTTCGATCAGTTCGTTGAACTGATCCCATATATTGAATTTTCTTACTTTGCTTTAGTGTGTGGTTAACCGTCCTTATCAGTTCTTAAAAAAAAAAAAAAAAAAGTGTTTTAAATGTTTTTCATTACCGGTGACACGTTAGGAACCGATAGGAGTCTTGCCTGTCGTTGCCGAAAAAGGTACGCTTTGGTTAGGTTGGCCATGTCTGAGAAACCCAAGAAAAAACAGGCCCACTGGGTTTCAACACTGCAGTGAGTGTGGGGAAGTCTTTGCTAAGGCCGATCCCCACACCACCTGTTTGTCTGGGGTTTGAACACCTCGATACAGACTGCCAAATTGTAGAATTTTCCTAAGTCTACCCTGGAAAGAGATTAGGTAGACTTAGGGAAAAGGAGGCAAGAAGTCTGCTGACCCGGATGGCCAGCCCGGTTAGATTCCGACCGAACCAGAGGAGTGCCCTCTGACCAGGCGATGACTTTCTTGAACAGAGGAGAGCCGATCCTGAGGGATCGGTTCCTACAAAAAGGAAAAGGAAAGACAAATCAGCCGGTTCGGATCCAGAGGTTCATGTTCCGACCGCTGATGAGATTGCCCGAGTGATTCGGATTGTTAAATCGCTTTGCCGGTTCCGTCCGATCCGGCTCTGTTGGCTAGGGGTTCAGTTTGGTCTCTTCCACCGGTTCAGGAATATGCCCCTGAAGATTTTATGAACCGGAATTTGAGGAGGAGGGGGATTATGAAGATAACTATGATGGAGCAGAAAGTCTGGATGTGTCTATTGAACCGGACATCTCCCCAGACAGACCTTCTGGTGTTTCCCTCCTAGGCTTTCTGTGTCCCCTCCCCACTATATGTTTTACGGGAAAGTGACTGAAACTCTTCAGCAGCCTGTGGAGGAAGCTACAGAGGATCAAGAGGAGCCTGATTTTTGTAGAGTGATGGACATCCCAGAGTCCAGGAGACTGACTGTTCCCTTGCACAAATTATTTGGGAAACAGACACAAAATTTTAGTCTCCTAATTCTGTACCTCCTATTGATAGAAGAATGGATAAGAGGTACACTTTATCAGGCTCAGACAGAGTTTTTCTACCAGCAGTGCAGCCATGTTGAGGTCGTGCAGGCTGCAGCCTGTGACGGGGCTAATGTTCCCTTGGCTTCACACCCCCCAGATAAAGACTCCAGGAGGATGGATCCCTTGGTAAAGAAGTAATACATGGCATCCTCTTTGGGAATCAGGCAGGCTAATTATATGGCCTATACAGCCAGGTACCAGAAGTCCAGGTGGGACACTGTACTGGCACTGGCTAAACAGGCCTCCCCCAGCTGGCCAAGGAACTGGAGGAGGTGGCTGCGGTTGGGATTGAGGCATCTAAGGTACAGTTCCATGCTGCTGTGGACTCCAGTGATGTCATCAAGAGTCATGGCTACATTTGTGGCTCTTTGAAGAATAGCTTGGCTCAAATGTACTAGCCTCTCACAGGACACCCAGGCTAAGGTCATGGATTTCCCTGTGGAAGGTAATTCTCTGTTTGGGGAGCAGACAGAGAATCACATGAAGAAGTTGGAGGAATATAGGACCACTTATAGGAGTGCACAGGCCAAGGAGAGGCAGGCAACTCCTGAAAGGCAGCATTCTAGGGGCAGGGGCAGGCCTTTTCATAGGCCTTTCTACCAAGCACAGGCCTCTTCTCACTTTTCACAGAGGGGGTTCTTCAGAGGGAGAGGCAGAAGGGGGATGAGCAGGGCTGCATCCACTCCTCAGCCTAAGGCCCCTGCCAAGCAGACACCCTGATGGGTCTGCCTGGGACGACTCACCTATCCCTGTAGGGGGCGGGCTGTCTTACTTAGTCCAGGACTGGGTGTCTGTTACTTCAGTCCAGTGGGTCCTGGAAGTAGTAAGCCAGGGACTGGTTCTCCGCTTCCAAAAATTTCCAAAGATGAGAGCCAGATCTTTTCCATCTGCAAGTCTCTCCAAAACCCTTGCCCTAGAGGCAGAGGTTTCATCTCTTCTAGCCTTAGAAGCCATAGAGAGTTCCTACCTCACACTGGGGCAAGGTCTGTACTCCAGGTACTTCCTTACCCCCAAAAATGGAGGTGACCCATCCTAGATCCAAGATACCTGAACAAACATCTTTTAAAACCAAGGTTCAAGATGGTGACTCTGGGAATAATTCTTCCCTCTCTAAGGCCAGGGGACTGGCTAGCCTCCCTGGACCTCAGAGATGCCTACTTTCACATCCCCATCAGGTGCTCCCACAGAAAGTACCTCAGGTTCAAGTTGCCCTCAGGCCATTACCAGTTCAGAGCAGTGCCCTTTGGCTTAACATCAGCTTCAAGGGTTTTTGCAAAGTGCCTGGCAGTAGTAGTGGCCTTTTTAAGAAGGCAGAAGATTTCCATTTTTCCATATCTGGACGACTGGCTCATAGTGGCTCATTCTCCAGGCCAAGTCGAGTCAGACCTGCAAGTGATGCAGCAGGTGCTCTTTTCCCTGGGGGTTCTTCTCAACCTCCCTAAGTTAGTCCTCGAACCACTAGATACTGTCAAAGCAAGAGCCTAACTTCCTTCAGTTCTTGGGCCACATGACAGCTTCTACAGCAGTGGTCCAAAGGGCAAGATTCCAGATGAGGGATATTCAGTTCCATCTGAGGGCCTTTTGGTCCCAAAAGAAGGACCCTCTTACCAAGCTGATTCCAGTGACTCTGACACTGATCCAAGCTCTTCAGTGGTGGCAGGATCAGGACAATTTAAGGCAAGGGGTCCCATTTGTCACTCAGTCTCATTCGGTGGTCCTTACTACGGATGCTTCCCTTTTGGGGTGGGGAGCTCATCTGGGGGCTCTCACAGCCCAGGGATTGTGGTCCCCTCAGGTGTCCCTTCTTCATATCAATCTCCTGGAACTCAGGGAAGTTTTTTTCTGGCCCTGCAAGCTTTCTCAGTATGTGCAAACAAAGTGGTTCAGGTCAGACCAGACAACACCACCACCATGTGGTACATCAACAAGCAGAGGCACTCTGTCTACGGCCTTGTGCACGGAGGCCATGAAATTATGGTCCCTGGCTTATTCCCTGCAGACCTCTCTGATAGCAGTCCACCTTCCAGGAAAGAGGAATGTTCTAGCAGATGCACTGAGCAGCATCTCCCAGGGCCATCACAAATGGTCCCTGGACCCCCTAGTGTTGAAAGTGATTTTTTCAAGGTGGGACACTCCAGAGATAGATCTCTTTGCAGCCCCAGACAATCAACTTCCTCCGTTTTGTTGCAGACCCCCAGTCTTGGGTTCAGTCCCTCTGGATGCTCTGATTTTGAACTGGGAAGGGATGTTTCTGTATGCATTCCCTCCCTTTTCTCTGCAGTTCAAAGTTCTAGTCAAGATAAGATCACAACCTTGCAAAGTGATTCTGATTGCTCCATACTGGGCCAGACACCTTGGTACCCCCTGTTGCTGTCTCTAGCAGTCCATCTTCCCCTGTCTCTTCCCAGGAATTACAACCTGTTAACCTCCTCTCAGGGGAGGATTTGGTACCCCAGTCTTCGGTTTCTCAATCTCAAGGCATGGCTCTTGAAGAGTTAGAGTATGCAGATTTGCATCTGTCTCAGGGGTTGTGGATATTCTCCGGTTTCTTGAACGCCCTCCAACAGAAAGACTTAAAAGCTCAAATGGAAAAGATTCAGCATTTGGTGTTCCAAGAAGCATATTTCCCCAGACACTGCTGAATTGTCTACAGTTCTGGATTATATGGTCCATCTTAATGGCCTAGGCCTCAGACCAGCTACTCTCAAGGTACACTTGTTAGGTGTTTCTGCTTTTCTGTCAGTGGGGAAGTCTTCCCCACTATCATCTCATCCTGTGTTCTGTAAATTTTTCAAGGGTTGTTCATACCAATCCTCCTTTAGGGATCCTGCCCTGCCTGGGATTTAAATGTTTGCACTGCTCAACTTATGCAACCTCCTTTTGAGTCTATGTCCTAGCAGAGCTGAAGTACTTGACTTGGAAAACTGTGTTTTGGTAGTCTTACACTCTGCCAGACTATCAGTGAATTGCAAGCCCTGTCAGTGGAACCTGATTTTATCTCCTTTCATAGAGATAAAGTGGTCCTTAGAACCAATAGGAGGTTCTTGCCCAAAGTGGTTTCAGACTTCCACTTGAATCAGTCTGTCTCTTCCTGTCTTCTTCACTGATCATTCTTCCTCAGAGAGAGGAGGCTACACAGTTTAGATGTTAAAAGAGCCCTTCGCTACATATTGAGAGCATCAAGGGTCACAGGTTTGACTCCTCCAGTTGTTTTTCACCTGTGGTGAAGTGGGAAAGGCAAACCTGCTACCAAGAGAACTGTTGCCAGGTGGATTATGTCTTGTATATACTTCTGTCATGAGAAACTGGGAAAGATTCCACCCTCAGGCCTGAGGGCTCACTCTACAGGAGGTGCAGCTGCTTCCCTGGCTGCTGCCAGGGATATCCCTCTGTTAGAAATTTGTCAAGCAGCCACCTGGAAAACAGTCCATACCTTTATCAAGCATTACTCTCTGGATATCCAGGCTAGGAGTGATGCTTGGTTTGGCACAGCAGTACTTCAGAGCCTATTCCCAAAGTAGGTTCTGGCCCTCCTCCATGGAGGTACTGCTTGGTAGTCTGCAGATTGTCAGAATACAGCAGGACTTCATGTTTGAAGAAAAGATTACTCACCTTAGTAATTGTGTTTCTTCTAATGGGGTCTTGCTGTATTCTGACCTCCCTCCCTGCCTCCCCTCTCAGAACCTGGCTTTTGGGAAGTGGGTGGGCAGGTGCAGTGCTGCACTCCAGGGATGCTTCTTGCACACCTTCCCTTTATTTGGGTGTTTTTGTAGTAGTATCCTTATTTTAGATTGGTTTTTGGTTTTGGGTTTCCTGACTTGAGTCTTCCTTTGGGAATCCAAAACTTTCTGTTGCTAGTTGGCTAGTTAAAAATTTTACAATTTCCACTTAGTTTAGTTAGTGAGTTTTTGCTCATAAGATTCTGACTGTTGGGTTTCAAAGGGCTGCAGAGAGAGTCCTCAACCGAGCTCGAGCTCAACGTTCTATACACTGCATAGAAAATTAACCCTATACTCTCCGGGGCAGTTCAAAGGCTGGAGCTAACTGCAGATTGTCAGAATACAGCAAAAGACTCAATTAGAAGAAACACAGTTACTAAGGTGAATAATTTTTTCTTCCTCTCCTCGGTTCCCGTTGGAGACCTGTGAGTCGCTTCTCATATCGGTTGCTAAGATGGAAAAGAAGTGAGGAGTATCGGGGACCTCTCCTCCTTTATATATGTGCAAGAGCACACCAGGTAACAGGAAGGGGAGGTCCCTGAGTCGACTGCTGAGAAGTCATCCGGAGGATGTGATGCCTGTGGCTGATGTCCAGTATGTTATGGCCTGCTCCAAGAGATGCACTCTAAGATCTACTGTTATGGTAAGTTTTTATGCAACTGTACTTTCTTTCATGACATCTTGATTAATGCAAGGAAAGTTTGTTTAACGATCCTGACAGTGAGGCTTTCTGGTGCTGTACAAAACATTCTTTAAGTGCAAACAAAAGCAACATAACTGAAACAAAATTACTATAACAAACACTGAGGGATGATTATATAAATAAAATAATTTAAAAGCTAAAAATTACTTCTGCTGGAAGTTCCAGCTCTTTCCTAAATGCCTTTACTGATGAGGAACTCCGTAAGGTAGCAGGGAGAATGTTCCAAATAGTGAGTGCAGCAACAGAAAACACCTTATCCCCTGACTGCTTCAGTGGGGAACTTGGAACAGCTAACAGATTCCGCTTCGTGGGAGTGGAAAGGGCAAAGCAGAACATCCTAAAAAGCTTAATATTTTAAATACGGTAAGAACATGGGTTGTCATGATTGAATTGGGTCCTTGGGTAGGCTGCAGTCTGGTGTGATTTACCTACTCCTATCAAGTCAGCAGCTCTTTAAGTTTAACGTAGAAAAATAGAAGAGTGACGGACATGAACAGCCCCCCACTCTGTCCCAAGATTCCAGACTTGAAGATGCTCTAGTCTCTGACCCTTCCTCCCAGTTCCCTCAGTTCCTGTCTGATGCCATTATATATATCTGACTTCCTTTTGAAACCCTGGTATTGCCTTTGCCTCTACAGCCTTGTCAGGAAGTTTAACACATTCACCACCCTTCCTATGAAGCCACACCTCCAAATACCCTACTTGAATACCCCACTTGAGCACATGCCCTGGTGGGTGCTGTTTCTTAGTTTGACCATACATACTGTGTCCCCTGTATTAAAGCTGAAGTAGGTGCATATATAGGGTGACTTTTAGATACAATTTGATTATCGCTCATCTTTAATTTTATACATTTTCTTCTTATTGTAGGATAAGACCTTTGGTGCAGCTGGAGAAACCATTGTTGTTGAAGAGCTTCTTGAAGGAGAAGAAGTTTCAGTAAGTGAACCCCTTGCTTTTTTCCCCTCAGATTGCATTTGTTCCAGATTTTCTCCAACCTTTTTGGCTGTGCTTCCCCCTTTTTTTTAACCAGGTGGTTGTTTTGTATTTGCCTTTTCCCTCCCACTTGGTTGGCCAGTCTTTAGTTTAGCCCGTTCACAAGCCCAGAGTTCATAATACCTGGAGATGTCGCCACTGGCCTCTAACTATCCACCGCTTTGTCCTTATGTTTCCCAGACATGCCCCTCCTGGTAGTGGGGTCGACCACCCAGGAGGCAAGCCAGTTTGAAGTCCTCCACCTGCCCCCACTGGATAGAGGAATACAGGAAATTGAGGTCTGGGCAGGAGAAATATGGTAGCAGCCTCTGCACCACTGTTGTGTTCCTCCTTGTTTTTTTTTTTTGGCCCAGTGTCCCTGCCCTATTTTGGTGGCCAAGATAGGAGCCCTTCAGGTCAGAAGTAGGATGGAACCAGCTCCAACCCCCCCCCAAAAAAAATACAGACACTCACCGGCACAGGTCTGGAGTTATGGTATCACAGCTTTCTGTGTCACTGTTTTGTGTTACACCAATGGTAGGATTTCATCTCCCTATTTGAAGCCACATATTCCTGCCCTCCTCCTGGGCTATGGGGTGATCATCTAGCAGCAGGAGCTGTTTACACTCCCTGACGCTTTGCCACCACTGCTGTCACCTGATGATTTAACTTTCAGTCAGTGGACGTAACTCTGGTTTGTCTGCATGGTAAGCCATACTGCTCACCCCTTGGCCATCTGGTATATTGGTGTACACTTGCACTTTTTCTTTCATTTATTGAAGGCAAATTGAGAGAACTGTCTCCTTTACAATTGCATTCAAATCAAGACAGTACAAAAATTATGTAACTTTGATATATGTAAACAAGACAAACTGTGTTACATATAATACATTAAAATAACATTTTTATAAGAGGCTGTCATTAAACATACACTCTTCATCTAAAACATTCACAATGTTTAAACATCAAACTTTCTAAAGAAGCTCTAAAACAAGCAAGAGAACGGAGAGTAACCAGTTTTAATTTATTCTGTAATAGCTCCCAGGTTTTAGGAACTGCAACAGCTAAAGTATAACTTCCTACCTTAGTTTTACATGTTGGGATGTGAAAAGACCGTCCTTTTGTTAAACGTAGTGAATGTTTTATTGGATTTTTACATTTGAGTGTCTGTAGCAGATATGTAGGTAATTGTTTTAAAACAAATTTAAAGACATACAAGTACCAGTGAGGCTCTCTACGAGTAGCCAGTGAGGTCCTTTGAATTTGAGCATATAATCTGCAATGGTGTTTTACATATGGGAGATTTGTTACAAATTTGTGTGCACTGTGATACAGTATATCCAAAGAACTGAGTATTGATGTGGTGGTATTCCTATATACACAGTCTCTGCCCGTAGTCTGTAGTAGAGATAAAAAAAAAAAAAAAAAATTTAGCTAGCATATGAGTTAACTAGCATCTTCCTAATAGGAAAAGAGAAATGTTTTTTATTCTTGTAGAAGAAAGCCAGTAGCTTTTTTAATTTATTAAATAAGTTGTTAATGTAAGATTTAAAATTCAGTTGAACATCCAATATCATTCCTAAATATTTATATTCCGGTACTGTATTTTGGTACCTTGAAGTGATAGTATTTGGGGCTCAGTTAATTATTTTACTTTGTGAATAACATCCATTGAGTTTTGGCTTCGTTTAAACAAGTGTAACTGTAATAATGCTTCCTGTAATTTATTAAAATCCTGCTGTAAATTTTGAACTGCAACATCCAGAGAAGTGTGATGGTATATACAACAGTATCATCTGCATAGAGTTATATCTAGCCTTGTCCGAACATTGTTTAGGTAAATCGTTTATATAAAGCAATGAGGCCCCAGGACAGAGCCCTGGGAACTCCTTTTCAGTTGTAACTGTCAGAAATCACTTCTCCTATCTTAACATACTGTATCGTAATGTTTAATATGAATAAAACCACAATAAAGCAGACTACCCCATTCCCAAATTTTAAGGTGTTTTTACAAACTGTCGGTCTCAGCAGTATTGAATGCTTGTACGTTTGCCACATAGTGAACCCCAGCTGGCAGGGCAGGCAAGGTCACAGCAACTGCTGCTCCCCATGTGGAACCTGCGCAGTTCAGTCTTGAATCCAGGGGCTAGCAGCCTGGCTTTGTGGTACAAGGCCACTCTGTAGCTGCTCTCAATTTCAAACAGGGAAATTTAAAGTTTCCTGTTGCAACTGTGATGAGCGTTACATAGAACATTTTTCTCTTTAATAAGGTTGGTGTTTATTTTGTAATAGTCAAATACTAACAAGTGAATCCAAGAAAGGTTTGTTCAGTCTGCCTCCCTCCCTCCTTCCTTCTAAAGCTGTAAATTGTTGGGGGGCGGGGGGGTTCTTTCAGGCTTGGTGTTTTGCATTGTAACTCTAATTGCATTTATTTTACAGTGTTTGTGCTTCAGTGATGGCATCGCTGTGGCCCCGATGCCACCAGCTCAAGATCACAAGCGCCTTCTGGATGGTGATCTGGGACCAAATACAGGAGGAATGGGGGCTTACTGCCCCACCCCACAGGTATTTTGGGGGGGTAACTAAAGCAAGTGTGTGTGTTTGGGGGGCTTGGAGCTGCAGTACAGTATCCAGCATCTATGCAATTAGTGGTGGGCAAATCCTGTTGTCCAGTGTTACAGACCAACCTTTGTGGAGCACCAGGCAGTAGCAGAAAATTCTATATAGCTCCTTTCCATGGCAAGCACACTTCTGTCATTCTTACCTATTGAAGCACTAGCTGCCCTTATTATTGTATTTATTATATTATCATTATTGGGGAAGCAGTTCAGCCTAGTGGTTGGAGCACAGACTCATAAACCTGGAGCGACAGCACACCTTGATTTGCATTCCACAACTTCCACTTCGGTACCGTATGACCTGAACAAGCTACTTAACCTTCCTGTGCTTTATACACCCCACCACCGGTCACTCATGGAAACAGATTCAACTCAGTGTGTCTTTCCTCTCCAAATATTCTTAAAAAAACAAAACAGGAGTGCCATCTTGGACAAAGATGGGGAGCATCGTAGATGAGTGGAACAGCTAGTTGACTCGACATGGATAACATGACACGAATTCTAGAAGTCTGAGCATCAAGATGGATAAACTCTAGGCGGTGATGTCTGCAGAGGAAATAAACAGAGTCCATTACTGAAACATTGGCTAATCCAAATAACTGCCTGGATCTAAATATTCCAGGCTACAAGATCTTCAGGAAGGACAGGAAAGACAGGAAAAGGGGGGCAGTGTACACGAGGGCAAATACTAGAATGATGGGAGGATGAGGAGAAAGTAGCAGAATCAGAGATTTCAAGTGATGGAAGGAGAACACAAATAAGAGACATGTACTATACAGACCACCAGATCAACTTGTGGAAATGGATGATGCACTGGAGAAAGAGATGGGGAGATCTCCAGAACTGGGAGGAATAGTGTTAATGGGAGACTTCAACATACCAGACATATATTGGGAGCTAGGAGCCAGAAGGGGCAAGACTTTCTGGATGTCACATAGAACTGCTTCCTGTACAGTGGCTAAATGCAGCCACAAAGGGGGGGAGGCGCTACTTGACCCAGTGCTGTCTATTCAGAACATTGCTATTGGGACTATAAGGGTGGAGCCCTGAGATGGTCGAAGTGATGCTCTCACGGTGAGAGACAGCATGAGGTTGGAGTCACAAGTGACGATTGACATTCTGATTTCTAAACATGGATTTCAGAATGGAAATGAATATACAGGAAAGACTAGAAAACATAAGACGTGTAAGGATAAACTGGATATAAGCAAATGGATAATCAGGGAGGCTGATGCAAAGGCAGAATTAAGGATGGCAGAAAGGGAAATGTAACATGACAAATCTTTCTTTAGATACCGTAGTGATCCAGTTTATGCCCCCTTCTCTACACACTCAGCCCAGTTCCCCACCATCTCTTGTACTTACCTTGGCTTTGATTCCCCATGGTGGGGCCAGGCAAGGGTATCACCCGTGTCCACATCCAGATATGAAGACTGGGCCCAGTTGGTGCCACGGTTAGGCTGTGTTAAGTTTTTCCTGACCCTGCCCACTTCTTCTGACATCAGGCAATGCTCTTTCAAGCTTTGCATGCACCAACATTCCTGTGGATGAGAAAGCTCCTTGGCCCACTGCAGTGGACGTTAAGTTACGACATATGAGGCTAGCAAGGAAGGTGGCCATCTAGGTCTAGGGGATGGAATAACTGGTCGGATCAAAAACTGGTTGACTAGTAGAACCCAGAGGGTGGTCCTAAATGGTAAATTCTTGGAGGACAGGATAGTGACTAGTGGTCTGTGCTGGGACCGCTACTATTTAGTATGTAATCTGACACATGCAAGGGTATTTAGGGTAAGATAAATCTATTTGCAGAGGATGCAAACTCTGTAGAGGGCTGAGTGTGAAGGAGTTAACATGAGTCAGGATGTGAGATGTCTGTAAAAACGGTCCCATATTTGGCAGTTGAAATTCAGTGCCAAAAAGTGCAAAGTGTGATGCATATACGGATAAGGAATCTGGGAACAGTTTACTTCATTGATTTGATACCAGTAGAGAGCACAGAGGAAGAGAGAGGCCTAGGGGTGATGAGAAATAACCTAAGCCATCTCCTTGGTGCAGTAAGGCATAGTGGAAGACTAACTGTGCTGTGGTACGCAGAGAAGAGGATTACTGGCAGAAGGAAGGAGGTGATACTGCTTCAGTACAGGTCACTTGTCAGGTTGCACCTGGAGTGCTTGTGTGCAGTTCTGGGGTCTGTACCAAGGAAGGATAAGGATACATTGGAGGCCATGCAGAGAAGGGCAGCAGATGTAATCCATGGCAAGGAAAAATGTACAAGAAATACTGAATAATCTTGACATGTATTCATTAGAGGATAGAAGGAAGATGTAGTCATGATGGAGCCTTTCAAGTTAATGAAATGATCAATACAGTAGGCCAGGTTTATTTAATGTGAGAAATAATTGGTTCACTAGGAGTCATGCGCTTGGGGAGAGGTGTTTAAAAAGAGACTAGAAAGTACTGTTTCCATGAGGATTTGTGAATGGGTGGAACAAACTTCCAGACAAGTTGTGGAGATGGACAATTTTGGGGTTCAGAAGAAGCTGGGATATATTTAATGGAGTTTCAAGACAGCATAATGTAGAAAGCAGAAGCTACGATGATAGAAACAATTAGCATTAGTAAGATTCGGAGTAGGGAATCTTTGGACAGACTAGTTGGCCTGTTCAGAACTTTTCTTTCACATCCTTATATATACACACACACACACACACACACACCCCCCACAGCTTTGCACCAAAAACTTGAATGTCTGGTAATTCAGTAGAAATGTGGTAGTGAGAAGTGCAGCAGTGTAGGAGTTGTCTCTGATCTCTGAAATGAAAACAAACACCTCCCTACACCCAGCACACACTGTTTGTGTACAACACAAATAAATGTTCTCCTTCATACTGTGCTTGGGTTATGGAGTAGTAGCAGATCATAATTTGGTATGTGTGTGGTGGCAGCCTGCTCTTATATGGTTATCATCGATTAAAAGATGGTCTCCATTGTAGAACCGTACACAAGGAAATAAAACGGCCGCTGGAGTTGACAAAATGGTCTCTGCTTTAATAAGTCACAGATATAATCAGCCCCCCACCAGACTGTACCAGGCCCGTGGTGCTTCATCTCATTTGAACTGTTGCCAAGTCGCACTTGTTACTCAACCTATATAAGGGGGTTGGGGGAAGACAAGAGAACCTCCCTTCCCTCAGAGCAGGTGCATCAGCTTCATGACATGCCCATCCTCCGATGACTTCATCAGCAAGAGGCCCAAGGTCATTCCTGGGCCACATGTTGAAGCACATTATTCTAAATTCCATGTGTACTCTAAATTCCATATGTATCTGTAAGTCATTTAATTTTTAGATTTTTACTTAAAATAGGCACCCTGTGAAGGGAGTCTTGACTTTAATATGCAGTCAAACATCTAGAGTTGTAAAGGGAAAGTCCCCTCAACCTATTTGCTGTATACCTGTGTAGTTTGTAGGAATGAACAGTGATTCCCTGTTTTACATCTCCCTAATTTAACTATAAATGAGGTTGCCTCACTCTTTTGCCGTGGTGTGAAAACCTGTTTTTCTCCATTGAAAGGGTCAGTACCTCACTTATGCAAGGCATCATGGGAGTTGATGCATACTTGTACAAGCCAGAGGAATTACTCTCTCATTCAGTTCTGTTACATTTCTTATGGAAGTACCTGTATTTTCTAAAATACTTTTTTTCTGAATCGATTACACTTTGAACCGCAGAAAACAGTAGGCACTTCATATGCCTTGAAAAGTTTCATGGCCAGCATAAGACAACATAGGGACTGCAGAAGATAGCAGTAGCACTGACTAATAAAATACAACTACTGCAGGCTTTAGCACCAAAACATAGAATTCCAGGATGCCTTACACAAGTCCGGTCATGACCTTTGGCAGTGGAGGTTTTCACTCCAGGGCAGAACAGAGTGAAGTAACCTCATTCATATTTAAATTAGAGTGAGATTAGGGGGGTGCATGAAAAGGAATCATTGGGCATGCCTGCAAGCTACACAGGTACACAGATAATAGGTTGAGGGGACTTTCCCTTTAAAGGGATAATTTTTGCATCAAAATGTATGCCTCGGAACCTAATTTTTCTTTTTTACCTGTTTGCACCCAGTTAAGGCAGTAAAATACTGACTTTGCTGGTATTTCTAATTTTCCCAACATTGACAGGGTAAAGCTTGGCTTGTGGTCTTGGGATGCAGGAGACCTTGGTGTGTGCCCTGAGCTAGACTCTCACAGTGGAGAGATGGGGTACACGGAGGAGGCTAAGGCAGCACACACATTCTGGGGGGGGGGTGCAGGTGTGCTGGCCCTGCTGTTGACCGCCTCCTCGGGTGGGGAATGGGAATGACATTGACATTGTGGGTGACCACATAGCCTCAGCCTCGCTAGAAAGATGAGCATAACATGGGGGGACGGGGTGGATGAACTGGGGCTTGGAGGATGATACCCAAGCCTTCAATCTCACTTGGTTTGGTTTATTTAAAATCTGGTAAATCCATGAGCATTTGCTGCCCGTTTCCATAGGCAACCAGATACAAAATCACACAGAATAACATATATAGATATACAATGGTGAACTGTCAGATAAATGATGTATCTGACAGCTCACCATTGTATATTTCATTTATGCAGTAGAGATGCTTTCTGTTAGTGCAGGGACATTTGCTTTTGATTCTTTTTTCATGTTTGTCAAAAAGTGAACAAAAATTGCATTTTCTGCTCTTTGCTAATTATAAAAATCTATAAGGTATCTATAAATTAAATACCACTCATTTGTAGATAATTTTGTGCTGCACAACTTTCATGCTCACAGCACTATGCTATCTTTTTCATTTTAAAGTTATTTGCATTTGATTGTAAAATGGGTAGAAAATGTCCTGTGTTTGATTGGCTAAGAGGTACCATTTGCCATGTCCTTATCAGGACATATATTGGCAACTGCTTTTCTTATACCAACTAAAAACGCAGCACATTTCTAAAATTAATACATCTAACGCCTATCCATGCGTGCTCCAAGCATGTCATGGTACCACAAGAGCTACAGCGGGAGAGCAGTGTCAACAACAGAGATTGTTTCTGTCCCAGTCCCACCCCTCCACTGAACAATAGCTAAAGTTGAAATTGTCACTACCTTTCAGTGCTACCGTTTCTGCACTCAGTTCCACAGCTGTCGCAAGGGCTATTCAAATGGTCCAAGGCTCCTCGGTACCAGCAGCCCCACACACGCTTATGTGAACACCAAGCAGCTCCAGCACTCTGATCTCTGACTGCGAGTCTCTCTCCCCCCACCCCCATATGAAGCCACGTACAGAATTAAACGTTTCTTCTTAACTGTACCAGCATCTAGTGCACATTACCAACCCAACTGCAATACAAAAAGCCGACTGCAAAACCGGAAATGTTGCTCAGACGGCAGCTCAGTCAGTGGTTGGCGGCACTGTAATCGTCTTCCATCCCCAAAATGTACCACCAGAAAATAGTGGCACGAGCAGGCACAGAAGCAAACCTCCTAAAATAAAATGTCACAAATATGAAAATAATTAAATTCAAGCCGACCGCAAAAACGGAACTGGCTGAATGGGTACAGAAGCTGCCAACGGGTTGGACATGTTCACTTCCCACCTGCTCCCACTGAAATCTGGTCATGTCATACTCCGGACAAAACACAGCCTGATAATGACATGAAATACAACGAAATCTAAAAATAAAATGTATGTGTTTGGGGGCAGACACCAATGCCCTCTAGCAGCTTCCTTGTGTATATCTTCACAAATACTGTACAAAGACAGGGAGTATTTTTTTATTTATATTAGAATACTTTTTAAACTTATCTGTTTTTATTTTTATTTATAAATAATATTTTTTTTGCAGAGGGACTCTTTATAAGTGGAATAAGACACTCCGAGGTGTGGTTTATGGCCTGATAAGAGCACTTCCCTGGTGCTAAAGGCACTACCTGGGGCATGCTCTTATCAAGCCAAAAACCACACCTTGTCGTGTCTTATTCCTTACATATAGTTAGTACCGGTACTGAGGCTGAACATTCTAAATGAGTTCCGGAGTGATTGTGACATATCTACTATGTATATAAATCTGTGATGATGCGTGTACTATGTGTATAAAAGTAAAATTTTGAATTTGTCATAGTAGCTCAGATTTATCACATAGGATTTATGTCCACGCCTATTGCATAAAAACAAATACTAAAAATATAAAGACAGAATATTTACAAACTGTTACAGTGGTCAAAGGTTCATAAGAAATTTGCCAACTTCAATTCAAATGTTTTTAAGCCTAGCAACGTGTCAGTAAGGTGTTGCGGAAGAGAATTATAAAAGCTTGGGAGTTTTTATACAGCAATGATTTTTGACCCAAGTTGGTTCCAAGTGTAGGAATTTGAAAGAAAGCAGACTCAAGAGTTTTAGTGTGTACCAAAGATGCTTTAGGTTGAAAAAATACTTTGTAAATGGCCAGAACCTTATATGTAATTTACACTTTATATGATTTTAATCTGTCATGATTTAATGTTACTGATCTACAACTGGTTGATGTTAACGAACAGGCCTATCCTGCATTGTGTGACCTAACTCTGTAATACCTACATGAGTTTATCCCTACCTTTGTATAGATTTTTTTTGTTCTACATGTGTCCGTTATTGTTGATCTCCGGATTTTGTACTGCAAAAATCAAGTGTTTTTCCTTTGTATGTAACTAATCCCGGGTCGCCCCTGAAAAAGGAACCTTTGGTCTCAGCTGGCCTACCCGGTCAACAAAATTCAGTAAATAAATTGATAAACATAATTTTCCCAGCGTTTATACCAAGCTGGAGCTAGAATCTAGAGGACAAAGAGGGCCTTTGAACCACTTTCAAAAGTACACAACAGTGAGCTCGGGCATACAGTTTCATTGAACCATTTTCAAAAGTAAACAACGATGAGTATAAGCAGACAGTCGAATAGTAAACCTAGCAACCTGATTACATAAAACTCTGACACTTGAAATCTCTATCAGAAACTGCAAAGTAATACAATAAACCATTATCAATTAAAGGATGTAAAAAGTTTGGGTTAACAAAGGTCTTGTAGAAGGTAACATTAATTAATCCTGTATAGAGCACCTAATCCTTGGAAGCATTTTAATCAAATATGAAGTACGAAAAGGGTGTGTTAATGAACTATGTAAATCTCCAGATATTTAAAAACCACTGCTTGTTCGATGTTGGTGCTATTCAATGTACCGATACCAGTAGTTGCTTAAGTAGGCATTTTTTTATTTATGAAAAACCATAACTTTTGGTTTTGAGGCTTTCAAAACAAGCTTTTGCACAGAGAACTGTTGCTGTACCAAGTCAGTCAGATTGTATACTACGCTGTATTACACACAACAATAATCATCTATGCATAATAAGATATTGGTCGTTTTGCAGACCATAGGAAGTGTATTTAGAAACCAGCTAAAAGAACAACGGTCCCAATATTGAACCCTGCAAAACTCCAATAGAAACTGGAGACAGAGAAGAAAAACAATTTGCAGTTTTGATTTTGTGATGGCGTTCACTCAGATAACTCAACACCAGCCCAGCACATCTTCAGAACAGCCCAGATCACCCAGACCCTTGATCAAAAGCTGGTGGTTAACAAGATCAAAGGCTTTGGTGAGATCTACATACATGGCCATAGAAAAATGCCCCTTATCCAGTTACTGATGTATGGCCTGGGTAAATCCCAGCAAGACCATCTCTGTACTATGCTCCAGATGGAAGCTGTGCTGGGCTGGTGTTAAAACCACATATTTATTGAGATATTCAAGAAATTGATCAAAAACAATCGTTCAAGAACTTTTGGAAGGTGGACCAATAATGAGATGGGCCTGTAATTCTGCAGACCACCTGTACTGCCAGATTTATGAACCGGGACCACTGTCGCTGTGTTCTACAATTTTGGAAATTGACCCAGGCATAATGATTGATTAGATATTTTTGCTAATGAATAGCACAGAATATCAGCAGTGACATTAACCAGTCTATAATCTATCTTGTGTATCCCTGCTTGCGGTCTCTGATTCATTTTGAAAATGTGATTAAACACATCCAACATCCCTCCTCCCTATCCTTGCCAAACTACAGGAACACTTTGTGCTCTCCCAACTCCTCCTTCCTTGGCTCCTCTTCATTTTTCACCCCTTTTTAGTCGGGGCTTTTGGAGCACCGCTCCACAACCACCTCCCTCCTCAAGCTCACAGATTCCATCCTCACAGGGATGGATTAGCCTCTCACTCCACCATCTTTGTCGACCTGGCTAAGACATTCAACATGGTCTCCCACCCCTCCTCCTTTCTAAACTCTCAGCTGCTGAACTCTCAGGAGCTGCCACCAGTTGGTTCCAGTTGGACCGAGAGGTAGAACCCAGCCTGTCAAAATTGTCGAGACACACCCCTGCCCTATAAACACAGGAGTCCCTCAAGCCTCAGTACTTGAACCGCTGCTAATTTCTGTTTTTCTAATGACCTCCCGAACCTGTTCATCCACAGCTGTACTCAAGTATGTGGATGATACGGTCCTGTATACCTCTGGTCCCTCCATTGCTGACGTGGCTTCCAGACTTCAGCTCGACTTTGATAAAGTTCAGCTCTGGCTATGCTCTAACCTGCTATCCTAAATGCCAAGAAGATGGTCTCTGTGTCCTTTGACATGAGGCAGAAACTCTATAGGTTCCTATGCCTCCTCTCTTTCCAAACCTTAGAGGGATCCCCATTGGAGGATGTCACCTCCGCAAGGTACCTTGAGGTATGGCTCGACCAACACCTCAACTTCTCTGGCCACATCGATGCCATACTCAAATAAAATTGCACCTTCTTCATGCTACTTTGTGACTTCACCCCTCCCACCTGTAACTGCCCTTAATGCTACCCCCTCCATACCCTCTCCCCCACTACAAGTTCTTGAATTTTTAACTCTGGTAATTTACATTTGTACTATCTGTGATTATGCCTTTTGTTAAATGCACTTGCAGCCTTGTAAAGCTGTCGCTATGTATTGAATTGTCAGTGTTACACTGTAGTTGTACTCTTTCTTATGCTACCTTGTTGTCATGATATGTTCTGTTATTGTAACCCACTGCCCCCTAACCCCAGGACGCATCTGGAAATGAGCATTTAGCTCAGCATGCTTTTCCTGGAGTACCCTAAAGTAGAACTTTGGACCAAAAGCTTCATTTACAGTTGAACTGAGATTAGAAACAGTTACTCTGTTAGTACTCCCAGGAATGTGTCTATCTAAATTTGTGGAAAAAATATATATATATATATATATATATATTAAAAACCTTAGCGATTTTACAAGGGTCCATGCAATTTCCAGAGTCGGTAACTACCAAGCTAGGACAAGAATTATAGATCTTACTTCGAGGGGGAGCTGTTGCAGCAGGCTGTTACTATTAGGACTACAGCCGCAGGCCTTAGGAACCACCGGAAAAAACTTAGCTAGCAGTATGCAGCGGGACAGCCCGACCCCGGCTTCACCTCAGTTCTTTCCGCCGGACCTACTATGTTAAAGTTCTTTACATCCTTTTTGCAGTTTCCAGCAAACAGTTTTTCTCGATTGAAGGCTTTTTCTCCGCTTCGTTGCCTTGTTGTTTCTTGGATTATTCCAGTCCGTCTTCATTCCGTCGCATGTCATCACCGTTGTCTATCTCCTCCTCTGGTCCCAGAAAGATGATGTGTGCCTGTGGCCACCAGATCCCATCGAAGGACAGCCACGACCAGTGTGTCTTCTGCCTGGGACCAGACCACGACATCAAGACCTGCAGCATCTGTCAGGGCTTTACAAGCAGGACAAGGATCAGGAGCCTGAAGGCCTTAAAAGCCCACCAGCTTGAAAAAGGGATGGACGTCCTGCATTCTTCTCCTGGGGACAAGGGCAAGTCCAGGGACAAAGGGCACAAGTCCCACGAAAGGACCGCAGCCAGTCCCATCACCGTTCCTGGTCTCCCCACAGGAAGGACTCTTCCTCCGGCTCAAGTGGGTCTGACCGCTCTAAGCACTCCAGGCACAGGGAAAAATCGAGGCCAGATGTTCCCGCCAAAACACCAATGTCGATTACGTAGCGGGAACCCTGCTTTGTCTTCCTCTTTCTAAGTTTTCCAAACCGGCCAGGCCACGCTGCCGCTGCGTCCTCCGCCTCGCAGAGTTGACCAAGGCCTCGTCGGCACAAGCCTTGGCCCTGCCGGCGACTCATCAGGATGCCGGTAAGCCATCAGGCAAGGACCAGGACTCCAAGGCCAGTGTTCCCTCTGGGTCCCGTCCTAAGTCGGTAACGTCGGATCCGGCCCCGGTTAAGACACCGGCACTGGTTAAAGTGCCTGCGGCTGACCGGGCTTCCATCGCACTGATGCTGGTCAAGGTGCCAACACCGGTCCCTAGGGCGTCTACTCTGGAGGGCTCTTCTTCAGGGTCTTCCTCGCAAATCCTTCCGGCACCCCCCGCTTCTCCAATTCCCCCTCGGGGAGGCGGTGGCCAAATTCACCAAGGAGGATCTTGGGGAACTGTTTTCTTTCTGGTGGAGCCAGGTGCACAAGGACGCACCTCTGCCTCAACTGAACCCAACACCAGTCCCAGACTGTCCGGTAACCAGGAACCTGGGGGGCATGCCAGTGAAAACCCCCGAGGACCAGCGTGCGTCCTCTGTGCATGCGTCCCCCTGGGCTGAACGTTCCCGGTCATGGTCCGAAGACTATGGACGGCGCCGCTCGAGGTTGGCCAGCCGTTGTCAGTCACAGCCCAGGAGCAGGTCCTGCAGCTGCTGCAGGTCCTTCTCTAGGTGGGCCCGCTCCAGGAGCCATCGTAGGTCCAGAGACAGACGTCCGTCTCTGCTCCGCCATCGGTCTCGGAGTAGTTGTCGGTCTCAGGACCGGCGTCTGTCGAGAGTCACCGACATCCGACATCCGTCATGGAGTAGTTCCGAGAGGCGTTCCTCTGATACCTCAAGGTCTAGGAGTACGTCTCCCTCCTCTTCCTCTTCTTACTCAGGAGTTGGGGATCTTCTGAAGATAAGAATCTGCCCCGTTCGCCTCCAGATGATCCTGCTTTCATGGACCTCATAGAGGCACATCCAGGCCTCTGCGTGGGAGACAGAGGATCTGGATCCGGAATGCCGGAGATTGGCTCGCTACGTAAGGCAGAAGGAGCCCAAACCCCTTGTGGTGCCTCCTGAGGTCGACACGTCCCAAGACCTCACCAGGACAACTTGGAAGCATCCAGCCTCAATCCCGGCAGTTCCCAGAAAGTTGGACAGGTTGTATAGGGCCCAGAGGGATGAGCCCTTTCTGGCGGAAAACCCTTGAGCAGATTCCTCTGTCATCACGGCTGCTCACGACAAATAGAAGCAGCCAAAGCATATGAGCTCCCAGCCTCCCAACCAGGAGTCCCGTTTCTTGGACCAGGTGGGCCAGAAAGTTTATTCTGCCTCAACCTGCTCCATCCGTTCCCTCAACTTCCTCACGCATATGGTCCAGTACCAAAATGCGCTCTGGGAGAAGGGACAAGAGCCCGTGATGGCCTTGCCAGATTCCATGCAGAAGACGGAATGTCTGGACATTCTAAAGTCTGGCTCGGACATAGGCACCCTTGTTCTGCGCGCCTCGTATGACACTGCAGATACGGCAGCCAGGACATCAGTGTCAGGTGTCTGCCTTCACTGCCATGCGTGGTTGAGATGCTCCGGCTTCCACAGCGACCTACAGTCCGGAATCAGGGACCTCCCTTTACAAGGTTCCGTCCTTTTTGGGCAGGAGACTGAAGGGTTGATCTCGCTTCTCCTGGAGTCTGGGAAAGTCTATTTGGTCAGTCTGCCAAATGTACAGAGGGGACCAAAGATGCACCCGAAAGCGGCCATTTTGGAAATCCTCAGGCTAGTAAGCCCATGGCAATATTCAAGGGCAGAGGGCTGCTTCAAAAGGAAGGCCGGTAACCAGCAGCCTGGGGGCGCACCTTTTCGAGGCCCCAAGTCCTCCAACACCTCTCGCCCCACTCCCGACTCCGCCCAGTGACTCGCCACTAACCCCCCCCCTCCGGAGGAGGAGGTTTCAAGGGAGGCAGTAAGGGGTCGCTTCTCCCTCCATCTGGAAAGTTGGAGCTGTATTATGTCAGACCAATGGGTCTTAGACATCATAAGGAGAGGTCACACGCTGGAGTTCACCCAGATCCCTCCTGAAACTCCACCAAGGTCCTCAAGATCCCCTCCTTCCCATAGAAGGAGAAATCGAGGCCCTTTTGCAAAAAAAGAGCAATAGAGTCAGTTCCTCTGCATTAATGAGGAGAGGGATATTACTCCTGCTTTTTCCTGGTTCCAAAGAAGACTCAAGATCTTAGGCCCATCCTGGACCTCTGCTCCTTAAGCAATTATATAGAATACCGAAGGTTCAGGATGGTGACCCTCCAGGTCTTATTCCTCTGCAGCACCTGGGAGACTGGGGCTGTTCACTGGACAATAAAGATGCTTATGTGCAGATAGGGGTCTTTCCCCCTCACAGGAGGTTCCTGAGGTTCTGCTTCCAGGGGAAACATTGTCAGTTCTGGGTCCTTCCGTTCAGCCTCTCTTCCACCCCTCTAGTCTTCACCAAATGCTTGGCAGTGGTAGCTGCGGCTCTAAGGCACAGGGGACATTGTCTTCCCTTACCTCGACGACTGGCTCCTAGCGGCTCTGTTGAAAGAGCGCCTGCTTCAGGCTCTTGGAGACACCTGTATATTATTCTGAGAAGTGGGGATCACCCTGAACCTACCAAAGTCCTCCCCAGAGCCTAGCCAAAGACGCTCTGTTATAGGTGCAGTCCTGGATTCAGCCCAGGGCATGGCCTTTCTTCCTCCAGAAGGAGGGGATCGCCTGAGAGAGGTGGCCAGAACGGTCCTTGTAAACCCGCAGGTCCCAGCCAGGACCTTCCTCAGACTTCTGGAGCACATCGTGGTGGCCATCCCTGTAGTTCCCTTGGCCAGCCTCCACATGAGGGTCCCACAGTGGATGCTCAGGGTTCAGTGGGACCAGAGCACCGATGGACTAGACCATGTGGTCAGGATCTCGGAGCCAGTCAGGAGGACCTTACGTTGGTGGTTGGACCCTTTGAATTTAAACACAGGGATTACCTTTTGTCAGGAGCCCCCAAGCCGGTGGCTCACAATGGATGCCTCCGATTTGGGCTGAGGAGCGCATCTCTGGGATCTCCAGACTCGTGGTGTCTGGACCCCGGAAGAGGGCAGTTTCCACATCAACACCCTGGAAATGCGAGCAGTCCTCAAAGCTCTACGGGCCTTTCAGGAGGAACTCATGCCAGGCTCTCTTCTCGTACAGTCCGACAACACGGCGGTTGTCTTTTACATCAACAAGCAAGGGGGGGGACCCACTCCTACCCCCCCTGTGCAGGGAGGTGATGAGTCTAGTACTGGGCACTGGAGCATCACATTCTGCTATCCGCCGTTCATGTTCCAGGTGTCCAAAACTACCTGGCAGACAGCCTCAGCAGGTCACTGTCCAAGGTGCACGAGCGCGGGCTGCTACAATCCGTAGCGGACCAGCTGTTTGACACATGGGGTCGCCCAGAGCTGGACCTCTTTGCATCTCCACGCAGTGCCAAACTGACAGTTTTCTGCTCGCGAGAGCATACGCCTGGTGTTTTCTGGCCAGACATGTTGTCCCTTTGTTAGGCAGGGTAGTTCTTTACGCCTTCCCTCTCCTTCATTAAGTGTTGCTGAAGGTGCAGGCCGAGGGGGCCTGGATGATTCTGATCGCCCCGTTATGGCCACGGCAGATTTGGTTCCCACTTCTCCAGCGGTTTTACTCAGAACCTCCAATCTCGCTGCCAATATGCTTGTAACTGCTGTCCCAGGACCAGGGCAGGCTGGTGCATCCAGATCTCGGGTCCTTACACCTTCATGCTTGGCGCCTGCAGACGTAGCCAAATCCAGGTATGTGGTTTCTTAGGAGGTGGTGGATGTCCTCGTCTGCGAGGAAGCCCTCGAACCGCTCCACTTACGCAATGAGGTGGAAGCGGTTCTGCCTTTGGGCTTCGTCCCACCGTCTTGAACCCCTTTCCTGCCCGGTGAACTCAGCATTACAATATCTCCTCTTCTTATATCAGCAAGGCCTGAGTTATTTGTCCATTAAGGTGCATATGTGGGCCATCTCTGCCTGCCATGTCCTGTTCGGAGACAGGACCCTGGGTCAACTGGACGTGGCCCGCACCTTTTTACGGGGCATTCTTCACCTTCAACCTCCTATCAGGGATCCTATCCCTCCCTGGGATCTCCTTTTTGTGCTGGAGAAATTGACTCTACCCCTCCTTTGAACCCGCAGCAGAATGCAAGCTGCGTATCCTTTCCTGGAAGGTTGCTTTTTTTAGTTGCTATTATGTCGGCTTGAAGAGTTTCCGAGCTACAGGCCCTGATGTGGAAAGAGCCTTATATTGTTTTCCACCGGGAAAGAGTTTCCCTCAGAACAAATCCTAAGTTCTTAACTAAAGTGGTCTCGGAGTTGATCCTCAACCAGTCGGTTGACCTTCTGGTCTATTTTCCTCCTACCAATAGGGGAGAGTCTCTCCTGCACACCTTGGATGTCCACAGGGTGCTGAGGTACTACCTCAAGCGGACAGTGGCACACCACAAACCGTAGCAATCGTTCGTGGCCTTTGCGCCTTGACTTCTGGGCAGTCCAGTGCCAAAACGGACCATTTCCAGGTGGCTTGTACACTGTATAGTGTACTGCTATAACAAGTACAACAAACCTCTGCCAGGCTTGGTCAGAGGTCACTCCACTAGAGGAGTCTCTACTTCCTTTGCATCCTTGAAAAATGTCTCCCTTCGGGACATTTGTGCAGCTGCCACTTGGAATTCAGTGCACACCTTCATGAGGCATTACAGTCTGGACATTGTTTCCAGGCGCCGAGCCGGTTTCCGTCTGGCAGTTCTTCAGGGACTCTCTTCCTAGTTGCTGACTCCAGCCATAGGCTTTACCATCACTGCATCTGTCATCTACCTCCCGGGGCTAGTCACTTCCTTGTTGCGGGAATGCTTGGGATTCTGTCGTAATAGTAATAGCCTGCTGCAAGTGCTTCCTCTCGAAGTAAGATAGTACAGTTACGTACGTAACAGTAGATCTTCAAGAGGAGCTCTTGCATCAGGTGCTGTGTTCCCGCCCTCCATCCCCCAGGAGAATTTTTCAACATATCTGGGACGGGCTTTGTCCGTTTCCTCGCTGAGTTCCATTTGCGGGTCTTGGTGGGGGAACTGAGGTGGAGCCTGGGTCCACCCCCTTTTTGTCGCATGACCACCGACGTGGCGGAGCCGATGTCAGGGGGCGGTCCCCGCTGGGTACTGCTAGTTAAGTTTTTTCTGGTGGGTCCTAAGGCCTGCGGCTATAGTCCTAATAGTAATAGCCTGCTGCAAGAGCTTCTCTTGAAGATCTACTGTTACAGTAAGTTCTTACGTAACTGTACGTTCTTGCCTAGCATTTCATTTATAATTTTTCAGGTAGCAGTAACATTCCTTCCTTCAAAATCTTACTACTTCAGCCCTGTTTCAATTTACGGACCAAAGATTTACACACATTACGTAGCTGTTGGATGTTTTCTGAAATTCCTTATGTTTTTATTTGTTATTTAAAATGTTGGTGACGGGGAAAAGCACACTGAGCTGGTGTTCATTTCCAGGTGCGACCTGGGGACAGTTGAAACTAGACAGTGAAGATACAGTAGAATTAACATACAGGTAAAGGAGTACCAGTATGGGAAAGGATTTTTTTTTACATGGCGTACACAAATTAGACAAGGTATATCCATACAAGATATTTCAGTGCATTACAACAGATGTGCAGCAAATATTGAGACCAGGAAGAAAATTGGAGGCATGTATCCTTGGTTAGGATAGAGAGGAGGAATTGGAGGGGGAGGTATTGAAGCAGGAGTATGAGGGGGAGGGAAGGAAGGAGATGTAGGTGTTTTTTGTTGGAGGGGAAAGGGCCAGAGTTTTGGAGATGGTGAGGAAAACGGTTCCAAAGGGAGGGGAGTCTTTATCAGAATACGGATTAGCCGGATGTCATGGAGATGGGGAGGGCGAAGGAGCCGGTGTCTCTGGTGCTTAGATCATAGGAGGAGGGGGCTGCAGGGGACAGTGGAGAGAGGGGGGGGAGTTGATCAAACCAGTATTTGGCTACAAGAGTTAGTGAGTGAATAGAGCATCAGTGGAGTAGTGGCAGGATGCTGAGGGAGGAATAGAGGTTGCAGTGATGAGTTTGGGGGGTGGAGTTAGATGCAAAGCGACAGAATGAATTTAGAATGCTATCTAGTCTGGATAGAGAGGAAGCAGGTCTGTGCCGAAAACTTCATCAGCATAGTTGAACACAGGAATTATCAACTTAGTCACTAATTCACGTCGGATTGGGAGGTGAAGGCAGTCTATTCCAAGTTTGGGATGGAGCTTGGCGCTGATGGCATCTGTGTGTGCAGAAAAGTCTAGGTGTGAATCCAACCAAACCCCTAAATATTTGTAAGCAGGGACATAGTCTAGTGGGCTGCCGTCCAGTAGCCAATTTTTGTGCGGTGCCCAAGTTCATGGTGACAGTCTTGGAGGTGTTTATCTTTAGTCGGTTTGCAAGGAACCAAGATTGTACCTTATTTAGGTCCTGCTGTAGAGAGATGTAGATATCCGTGATGGGGGCCCGGAAGTAAACAGGATGGTGTCACCCACATACATATGCGGGAGCTGGTGCACATGAAGGGGAGGTAGATGGTAAACACATTTCCTATCTCTGTGCCTCATCAGATCAGTCAACTGCTAAGTAACCCATTCCTGCCTGTTACCTCTAATTCTCAGCTGTCTAAAAGGACCAAAATCATCACAAACAATACTGAATAAATTACAAAATTGAGAACACACTTTATTGATAGAAGCTGAGAAGTCTAAACATGACCAATCAGTCTGTCTTCAGCTTCCCGGAATAATTGAATATTTAGTTTTTAGATTCCTAGAGGTAATGTATATGGGAGGGCACTTGTCCTTTTAGCACTCCATATGCAACAAACTGCACAGTAGTCACTTAGGCTATCGGCAAAAGCTCCCGAGTGCCTAGGTTTAGAGGCATCATAAACTAAAATCCAGTCAGTAGTAATGGAGCTCCCTGTCTTGCAGTTATATTGTTGGTTCTTCCAGTAATCTGATAGTCTGATGTTTACATACACCTAAGTGAGTCTTAAATTATTTTCAGTTTTACCTTTCCAGTTGTCATTTCAGTGGCCCATGCCAGTCCTACAGTTCCTCGTGCCCATATTTTATCCTGGAGAACCCACACTGTGGGTGAAGCTGCAGGGACATTATGAGCAGCAGCTTAAGGTAGACAGGATTCCGGACAGTGTCTTATAGCAGGAGTTAGAAGTGCAAGGGCCAAAGATATGCTGGTCCTGTTCCTGATCCTTCTGGGGGTGAGGGTGGTTAAGAGGAATAGAAGGAATACTCCTTCACAGAAAGGGTGGTGGACGCCTGAAACACAGCCTGCCTGAAGAAGTGATGAGGGCAGTGACAGACGTTAAAGCATGCGTGGTACAGGCACATGGGCATAATAGGTGGAGGAAAGGGGGGAGAAGGGAGAGACCTGTGACTGAAGAGTCCAAGGTAAATAGAACAAACTGGATGGGCCTACCAGTCATTTTCTGCCAAAAGTCTGTTTCTGTGGCTATAAATAAAAGGAGAAATTCCTTCATACTTTATTGTAATTTCCTTTTCTGTTGGTTCCAGTGTTGTCAGTGGGGAGTTTAATACATAATGGGTAATGAGCTTCTCCACCAAGGCTGTCAATCAGCATAGAACCCTGTGGACATAAGGATTCCGAAGGCAGCAGTTGTTCAGCCACCATTGTTCATGCAGTACCTATATACGCCTATGTAACTACCGATCTCCGTGTCTCCAAGGTAAAAACAACTCTCCTGTAAACAAGTAGCTTTCCAACACCTAATTGACTCATTACATGATTAAAAAAAGGAAAACCTACCTCATTTGAAGAACTGTCTGAACGTCAGGCCACTGATCTCTGACTTTGCTGGCTCGCTGCTATAACACTTCCAACATAAAGATGTTAACGTATGGAGAAAAATTAACATTGAACATAACTCTAAAGAATAGATAAAGCACTAACCTGGAACGGTGAAGCGCTAAACAATATTCAGTAGTCATAACCTGTTAACTTGAAAGGTCCAATATAATATATAGTAATGTCCATGGCTAACCGACCATTCCTGGGAACTAACAGCAGTGACAGTTTCTTTACTGAAATCCAAATTCCTTGGATTTATCCAACAATATTCTCCAATAGGATCCAGAGATGGACAGGATAAGGGTTCACATCCAACGTCTGTATATCTGAACATTCTTCAGCTGCAGTGCCCTACATGCTTCTGTTGTAAGACAAAGACTTCTCATCAGATGGGGTGGGATCAAAATAATCTTCTTAGGTTCCATCCACTCCCCCTCCGAGGGACATTCTTCATCTTACAGTTCGGTTTCATCAGGTCAGGCCCCCCCCCACCGTGAGCAGGATCATTCTGCTCTGGCACACCTGGATGTGCTTCTGTGGGCTCCGCTTGGGTTCGAGTGTGATAGTGGGGATGTCCTCCGAAGCATCAGAACTCAACAACTCACTTAAGAGGAGTAGAATGGATTTGCACAGCTCAGCCTTACCACTGCCAGTTAGTACCACAGACACACACTGTGTTCGATTGCATTACACAGTTGTGACAGTATGACCCCAAAGACATGAGTCCAACCGCCTGCAGGTCTTGCATCTTTAAAATGTCCTTGGTCTCCGATGAGCCATGGTTTCAATAAGTCAGACCAAAACTGGATCCAAGTACTAATAATACGAATAATAGTAACAGGCAATAATCACCGATCTGTCACACCATCAACCCATTCTGTGGAGGGCTATCCGTATACAAACTGCCCTATCTTGCTATATAATGACAAAAACTACAGTTTAACCACAACACCCTGGTTCGCTGAAAAGCAGGGAACCTGATAACTGTACTTGGGCACTGCCTGTTCTTCTGCCAAGAAAAGAAAAGGTATATAAACCACTGACTTATCTTAAGACCACGGGCCGGCACAATCTGGAGCTGCATAGACAGCTTCCCCTTAATCAAGGTACAGTGTAGCTCAGAACTGATCAGCGTGCAGCACCAGCTATGGCGAGATCCCATCCATGCTGGGAGGTCACCGGGCTGTAAAGAGGAGCGCTGTTGGTGCTCACGTGCACATGATATCATGCCATTATGTGTGCCGTCGACTGTCAGTGGTATGCGCATACCAAATGTTCCACAGAGCAGCATGGTTCCAAGAATGCTTTCCAGACTTGAAAAAAAGGCACAAAAGGATGCGGTCAGCCTGCCAGCGAGTATGGCACTCCTGAAGGGCGCTGTCAGTGTTACCGAACGGGCAGCTAAACAGTCCTGCATAACAAAAAAAAAAAAATCGGCCAGTGGTATATCAGGGGGCGGTCCCCAGTCCCACCTCAGTTATTTTCCTGCCGCAGACCCGCTTCCATCAGCTCTTCGGTTGCCTTTAAAATGAAGTCTAGTAGTTTCTAGCAGTGTTTTTCTCGGTTTATTTCTCGGAAAGTCTGCTTTTTGCTTTTTTACACCTACTACTGCATGTCGACCTCACTGTCGTCCCTCTCATCCGAAAAGGAGGACCGTGTGTCTGTGGCCGCTAGATCCCGGTGAAGGACACCCATGAGACCTGCGTCTTTTGCCTTGGGCTGGACGGCGAACCCAAGATCTGCTCAGTCTGCAACGGCTTTACAGGCAGGACCAGAATTTACCACCTTAAGGCTCTCAAGGCCCATCTTTTAGAACAGCAGGTGGCCAGGAATGGGACTTGGACCAACGTAAGTCCCACGAAAAGGACCGAGGCCGATCTAAGGGGCATTCACGCTCCCGGTCACCCCATAAGAAGTCGTCCTCCTTTGAGTCGGGTGGTTTGGACCATTCCTCACCACTCGCAGCACTCCACAGGGTGCAAGACACTACCACTCCTGGCAAACCACGCGTGGACAGTGGTAGTTAGGTCCAGTCCGTGCGGCCTCTTCCAACCCAAAGAATGCAGCACCCTTACGGCCACCCTCCACCTCGGAGTCCGGGCCTTTGGTTCTTCTTCTGTGGGGGCTTCAGCCCCGCTGTGAAAAATCCCAACTTTGGTCATTCCCGGGGTTCCGGGCAAGGCCTCTGAACACAGGGAGCAGGAGCCAGGTTCAAAGCCAGCATCGGCTCCCCTCCCCTCTACGGCTCAGCCTTCCAAACTGAAACAGACGACGGTTTCTAAGCCAGATGGCTCCACACTGTTGACTGCGCAAGAGAAGGCATGAACACCGGCTAAGGCGTTGCCGGTTGACTAACGTTTTCCGGCCCATAGGGCATCCACTCCCGAGGATCAGGGAGATGATTCTTCCCCCAAGGATCTACCTGACCTCCAGTCCTTGCCTATAGTTCCTCACACTGGACAAACCCAGCCTTCCGGCGGGGTCTGTTGCAGCACAGTTTGCCAAGGAGGTACTCTCAGAACTTTTTCAGTTCTGGCGGGGTCGGGTTAAAAAGGATGTGCTCCCACTGCAGCCGGATCCAACTCTCGGAAGAAGTAAGGGACTAAGGCTGGGTGTAAAAGCTGTCCTCTCCCGTGCCTAAAAGTTCCCCTCCAAAGCCCAAGTCACAGTCACGCACCCCAGCGGATGCCCATGGCCGGACTATGCACAAGAAACGTTGGCACAGACGACGCTCCAGGTCTAGTAGCACCACTCACCGTCGCTCCCCTAGCAGGAGACTGTCAAATAGCCGCCGGTCTGAAGGCTGTCCTCAGCACTCGACCAGCTGTCGCTGGTCCCACAGCAGTCAGTCCTATAGCTAACACCGGTCTCCCAGCAGGCAATGTTCGTAGGAGACTAGCAGATCCCCAAATCATTCAAGATCAGCCTCCTACTCCCCTGAAGGCCACGGTTTGCATCCCAGTTCTTCTGGGTCCAACCATTCTCTCTCACAGGAAAGGCCAGTGTCCCAGGACGAGGACGACACTCCCAGATCTCCTAAAGATCCGACCTTTATGGACATCATGAAGCACATCCAGTCCTCCAACAAATGGGAGATGAAGGACTTGGATCTGGAGTGCTGGAGGTTAGCAAAATACCTGAGGCAGAAGGAGCCAAAGCCTTTGGTAGTTCCTCCTCTTGTGGATGTCTTCCAGGACCTTACTAGGATTACTTGGAAGCATCCCTCCACCACCCCGGCAGGTACCAAAAAAATCGGAGAGGCTGTACCGGGCCCTGAGGGAGGAGCCTTTTCTGGCAGAACACCCTTAGGTGGACTCTATGGTGATTACAGCCACCCATGATAAATCTAAAAAGCCTTAGTACCTCAGCTCCCAGCCTCCTGATGTTGAGTCCAGATTCTTGGATCAGGTGGGCAAGAAGGTTTATTCCGCTTACACCTGTTCCATCCGTTCTTTGAACTTCCTCACACATATGGTCCAGTACCAGAATACTATGTGGGAGAAGGACCTAGAAGCTCAAGCCTTACCAGGCTTTGCACAAAAGACCGAATGTATGGACCTGTAAGTCTGGTCGATGTAAGCACTCATGTTTTGAGAGCCTCGCACGACACTGCAGATACGGCCTAGAGGGCAGCGGCTTCCGGTGTGTGCCTTTGGCGCCATGCCTGGCTTAGAGTTTCCGGATTCTTCCAGGATCTTCAGTCCAGAATCCTGGACCTTCCATTCCAGGGTTCCGTCCTTTTTGGGGAGGAGGCTGAGAAACTCCTCTCTCGCCTCCAAGATTCCGGGAAGTCAGTCTTGTCCATCTGAAAGCTATACAAGGGGTACCAGAAACCTTTCCGCAAACAGCCATTTCGTAAGCCCTCAGGGCAAAATACCCACGGCCAGTTCCTGCTGAGAGGTGGCTTTAAGAGAAAGGCTACAACCCAAGCTTCTGGGAGCTTGACCTCTAGAGGCCCCAAGTCCTCCCAGCCCTCTCTGCCAGTTCCCAGATCTACCCAATGACTTGCTACCGGCCCCCCCCCCTCCTGTGGAGGCGATGGGGGAGTCAGCAGGGTGCCACTTCTCCCCTACCAGGAGGGATGGAGCAGAGTCACAACAGACCTCTGGGTTCTAGACCTAATAATGAGAGGACATATTCTCGTTCATCCAGATTCCTCCAGAAAAACCACCAGGGCCCTACCATTCTCTTCCTTCGCACATTCCTCTGATAGGAGAGATCCAGGCCCTTTTGCTGAAACTGGCGATAGAGCCGGTCCCCCAGAGACAACAGGGACGGGGTGGTTATTCCCATTTTTTTCCTGGTTCCAGAAAAGACTGGGGACCTTCGGCCCATCCTGCATCTCAGGTCCCAAATCTTTTTCATAGAGTACAATCGGTTCAGGATGGTCACTCTGCCAGGCCTCATTCCCCTCTTACACCGAGGGGTTGGCTGTGCTTCCTGGATGTGCAGGACGCCTATATGCACATAAGGGTCTTCCTCCTCATCGGAAGTTCCTGCGGTTCCACTTCCAGAGAAGACATTATCAGTTCCGAACCTTACCGTTTGGCCTCTCCTCTGCTACTCAAGTCTTCACTGAATGCCTAGCAGTGGTGGCTGTGGCTCTCAGACGCTTGGGCCATTGCGTCTTCCCCTACCTACATAGAATTTGACGGCAGATAAGGACCGCTTGGCCCACCCAGTCTGCCCATTTCCCTAACTAATGGATAAGCTGCAGATCCTAGTTAACCAGCAGCCTACTTCTTTCTACCCCCACCCCCTAGAATTGCCTTATGGCTGTCCCATGCATGCTTGAATTCAGTCACAGTTTTTGACTCCACAACCTCCTCGGAAGGCCGTTCCATGCATCCACAACCCTCTCTGTGGAAAAAATACTTCCTTACATTACCTCTGAGCCGCACCCCCAATCTTTCAAATTGTGCCCCTTGTTCTTGTACACCTCTTTTTTTTGAAAGATGCTACCCTCTTTGACTTTGTTGATTCCTTGAGGTACTTGAGCGTTCTATCATGTCCCCCTCTCCTCCTTTCCTCGAGGCTATACATATTAAGCTCCTTTAGTCTCTCTTCATATGTCTTCTGGTGCAGACCCTGCACCATTTAGATGCCCTCCTCTGGACAGCTTCCATCTTGTCTATGTCCTTGCAGAGATTGGGTCTCCAGAACTGCACACAGTACTCCAGATGGGGTCTCACCAGCTGTCTGTACAGAGGGATAACAACTTCCTGTTTTCTACTAGTGATGCCTCTCCCTGTGCATCCCAGTATCCCCCCAGCCCTCCTTACTGTCCTCTCACATTACTTGCCCACCTTTAAGTCATCTGATATGACTAACCCCAGGTCCCTTTCCATTTTTGTTGTTGTTAGTATCTCACCCCCATTGTAGCTCTTCCCTGGGTTTTTGTTTCCCAGGTGCATTACCTTGCCTTCTTGGCATTAAATCTAAGCTGCCATACATTTGACCATTCCTCTAACCTTGCCAATTCCTTCTCATCCTTTCCACCCCACCTTGTGCATCCACTCTGTTGCAGATCTTTGTGTCATCTGTAAAGAGACATACTTTTCCTTCCAGTCCCTCTGCAATGTCGCTCACAAAGACATTGAAGAGGAGGACTGGTCCTAATACTGAACCGTGCGGCACCCTACTATTAACCCTCCTTTCTTCAGAGTGGACTCCATTTACTATTGCCTTCTTTGTCCTATTCTCCAGCCAATTCTTTACCCAGGCTATCATCTTGGGACCCACTCCCAGGCTGGCTAACTTGTATATTAATCTTTTGTGTGGGACTGAGTCAGATGCCTTGCTAAAGCCTAGGTAGGCCATGTCCACAGCCCCTCCCTGATCTACTACTTTGGTCACCCAGTCAAAGAAATCTATTAGATTTGCCTGGCATGATTTTTCTGCTGTGAGTCCATGCTGCCTTGGGTCCTGTGCCCCTCTGGCCTCTAGGTATTCTACAGTTCTTTCCTTCAGAAGTGATTCCATCATTTTCCCTACCACTGAGGTTAAACTAACTGGTCTGTAGTTTCCCTTCTGCCCTGCTCCCACTTTTGTGAAGGGGAATCACATCACCCTCCTCCAGTCCTCAGGTACCACCCCATCCTCCCATGATTTGTTAAAGAGGGTAGTCAGTGGTGTCATTAGTTCTACCCTTAGTTCTTAGAATTCTGGGATGAATCCCATCAGGCCCCATTGCTTTGTCCACCTTCAGTTTTAAGAGTTCTTTCAGAACCCTTTTTCTGTAAATGGGCTGGTATCAACTTCTGTATCCAGAGTGTTTCTACTGTTTGTTTTAGGTACCTCCCCTCTTCATTTGTAAATACTGAGCAAAAATATTTGTTTAGTATCTCTGCCTTTCACAGTCTCCCTCCCACCCTCCCTCCCTTTATCAAGCCTCACTATCCCTCCCTTGGTCTTCCTTCGCTCCCTGATGTACCTATAAAAGGTTTTATCCCCCTTCTTAACTGAGTTGGCTATCTTTTCCTCGGTTTGGGCCTTTGTTGTTCTGACTGCCTTCCCAGCTTCCTTTTGCTTTAACTGATACAATTCTCTGTCCTGCTCCTTCTGTGATTCCTTGTACTTTCTGAATGCTTTCTTTTTCTCTTGAACCTTCACTGCCACCTCCTTTGAGAACCATAGTGGTTTCTTACATTGTTTTGTTTATTTGCTTCACACAAAGGCTTGTTACCTCTGTGATGGCAGTTTTTATTATTCCCCATTGTTCTTCCACCCCTCCTTTCTGCCCATTTGCTAGTGTATTCCTTAGGCACTCACCTATTTTGCCAAACTCAGCCCTCCTGAAGTTCAGTACTTTTGCCTTTGTATGGCTTGACTCTATTGCTGTGTTTATTGTGAACCATACTGTTCGATGGTTGCTGGTTCCCAGATGGCTACCCACTTCTACATCTGTGATCCTCTCTCCATCTCCATTTGAGAGGACCAGGTCTAAGATTAGTCCCTCTCGAGTGGGTTCCAATACTAGTTGTCTAAGGCATGCCCCTGTAGGGCATCTAGAATAACCCCACTCTTAGAAGTGGCTGCTGCAACTGCACTCCAGTTAACATCTGGTTAGCCCAGTCAGCGACTCCTATTCATACCTAGATGACTGGCTCCTGGCAGTGCTTTCAGGACTCTGCTACTTCGCACTCTCACAGCCACCTTTATTCTTTTCCGAGAGCTGGGGATCACCCTGAACTTTCCAAAGTCTTCCCCAGAGCCCATTCAGTGACTCCTATTCATCGAAGCGATCCTTGACACAGTTCAGGGCATGGCCTTCCTCCCGCAGGACGGGGGGGTGGGGATCGTGGGCGTAGCCAGGTTACCATCCATGGCTCCACAGGTCTCAGCCAGGACATTCCTCAGACTTCCGGGGCACATGGCGGTGGCCATTTCCATAGTCCCTTTGGCCCGCCTTCACATGAGTACCACAGTGGATGCTCAGGGTGCAGTGGGACCAGAAGTCAGACGACCTGGACCAGCCGGTCAGGATCTCCGACTCAGTAAGGACTCTTTCTTGGTGGTTGGACCCCTCAAACCTGGAACGAGGGGTCCCTTTTTGGCAGGAGTCCCCAAGACTGATCCTAACCACAGATACCTCCTGTCTCAGTTGGGGCGCTCATGTGGGACACAGACAAACCCAAGGGACATGATCTCCAGATGAGCAGCATCTTCATATCAACATTCTCGAGATACAGGCGGTCCTGAATGCCTTGCAGGTGTTTCAGATGGACCTTTCGCCAGGCCCCCTTCTCATCCAGACAGACGACACGTCAGTAGTGTTTTATGTCAACAAGCAAGGGGGCATGTATTCCTACCCCCAATGCCGGGAGGTGATGAGAGTCTGGTTATTGGGAACTGGAACACCATCTAGATCTCACTGCTGTTCATGTTCCAGGCATCCAAAACATCTTGGCCAACGGCCTAAGCCAGTCTTGGTCCAAGGATCACGAGTGGGAACTCCTCCAGTTGGTGGCAGATCAACTGTTCAACAGGTGGGGCCGTCCAGAGTTGGACCTCTTTGCATCTCCACTCAAAGCCAAACTGCCCAGTTCCTGCTCGCAAGAGCCTGCGCCTGGTGTTTCTTGGCCAGACAAGTTGTCCTTCTGTGGGACAGGAAGGTTTCTGTACGCCTTCCCTCCTTTTCCTGTTATTCAGAGGGTTCTTCTGAAGCTTCAGGCCGAGGGAGCAGAGATGATCCTCATTGCCCAATTCTGGCCTTGGCAGATTTGGTTCCCACTACTTCAGCAGCTGGTAGTGGAACCTCCAATTCAGCGACCGCTGAGCTCGCACTTGCTGTCCCAAGATCAGGGAACATTAGTCCACCTGGGCCTCCGATCCTTGCATATTCATGCCTGGCTCCTGCAGACTTGGTCAAATCCAGGTTTGGGGTCTCCCAGGAGGTGGTGGACGTTCTCGTAGCAGCAAGAAAGCCCTTCACTAGATCCACTTATGCCATGAAGTGGAAGTGGTTGTGTCTATGGCTTCGCCCTATCACTTGGAACCTCTCACCTGCCCAGTGAACTCTATATTAGAGCATCATCTCTCCTCATTGAATCAAGGCTTGAGCTACTCCTCCATAAAGGTACATTTGCCAGCAATCTCTGCTTACTACGTACCAATGGAAGGGAAAACGCACTCACAACTTGGACGTGTCCTATACCTTTTGAGGGGCATTTTACATATTAAACCTCTCATTCGAGATCCAGTACTCTCCCACCCGGAATCTCCTATTTATGCTGGAGAAGCTTACCCTTTCCCCTTTCGAGCCTGCCGCATATTGCGAGCTTCACTTTCTTTCATGGAAAGTGTTATTTTTGGTTGCAGTTACTTAAGCTTAGAGAGTTTCCGAACTTCTGGCCCTGATGTGAAAGGAGCCTTATTTAATTTTTCATAGGGATAGAGTGTCCTTAAGAACCAGTACTAAGTTTTTGCCCAAAGTGGTGTCCGAACTTGTGTTGAATCCAGATGTCAATCTTCCAGTATATTATCTGGATCACTCGAATAGAGGGGAAGCGCTCCTGCATACTTTGGACGTCCACTGTGCACTGAGATACTACCTGAAACGCACTGCTTTACACCTTAAGACAGAGCAGTTGTTCGTGGCCTTTGCATCTCGATGCCAAGGTGCTCCAGTGTCAAAGCAAACACTATCAAAATGACTGGTCAATTGCATTGTTTTCTGTTACAAGTACAACAAAACCCTACTGGGCTCGGTTAGGGGTCATTCTACTAGGGGAGTGGCTATTTAATTTGCATCCTTGCTAAATGTCTCCATCGGAGACATCTGTGCAGCAGCTACCTGGAGCTCAGTGCATACCTTCATTAAGCACTATAGCCTGGGCATTGCTTCTAGGTGAAGGGCAGGCTTCTGCCTAGCGGTCCTTCAGGGCCTCCTTTCTTAAAAGTGCCCTGTTACTAGCACTGGTGCTTACAGCCACCTCCCAGTTCCTGTTCCTTTTTGTGGGACTGCTTGGGATTCAGTCCTAATTGTAATAGCCTGCTGCAAGAGCTCCTACTCGAAGTAAGATAGTACAGTTACATAAGAACTTACCGTAATGGTAGATCTTCGAGAGGAGCTCTTGCAGCAGGTGCTGCTTTCCTTCCCTCCTTCCCCCGATGAGCTGTTTTTGCATCATTTTTACGGCAAACTTCCGCCTGGTCTGCTTGCTAGGCCTTAATCACGGGGTCTCCGGTGGGTGAACTGAGGTGTGTCTGGGGAACCCCACCCCCGATATACCATTGGGTGACATTGGGGCAGCAGCGCAGAGATCTGGGGTGGCCGCCACTGGAGACTGCTATAAAGGTTTCTGATGGGTCCTAGTGCCTGTGGCATAATCCTTATTGTAATAGCCTGCTGTAAGAGATCCTTTCTAAGATCTACTGTCACGGTAAGTTCTTAAGTAACTGTACTTTTGGTATGCAGGTTAGTTGGTTTGAAAGCCTTAGCTTAACACGGCACTATTTCTAAATTTTTGGATGCTCCCAGTCGCCATGGTTTTCCAAGTTGCCTAATCCTTGTTTGACCCCCTCAAAAAAATTGATAAATAATTGCAAAATAGTTCTGAGAGCGTTCTGTGCATTGCACCCCTCAATGTTATAGCAAAGACTGAGTAACTGCTGCTTTTGGAATCCTAATGTCCTTAGGGTTCTGTGCTTACTTGACAGCCTTGGGCTGTACCACTACCCCAATGGGGGAGCTCATTACCCATATGTATGATCTCCCCATGGACAATGTGGAGAGATGCAGAAGAGTGTATTCAAAAAATGATGAGGTGACACTAGCCCAGTTGTTGGCTGTGTGACGAAGGTTTGCATACACTCTGCTCGAGGTGAGGGATCCCCTACCAATCAGCCAAGGAAAGTACACTGGCGTTTGTGGTGACATTCTCTGCTCGCCCAACCTCCTGGGTCTAAGGAAGGGTGCAGCCTGGGTGACTTTCAGTTTGTATGGGTTGGAGATGGGAAGATGTGGAAAACTGACAAGAAAAAATGAGATCCTACGATGGGGCCACCTCAAATATGTCTGTATTCGAATAGATTACATTTATAGGAGAGAACCTGGGCGCTGCTCTTAGCAGAAAAGTCTTGAGCTGACTTGCGTTGTGCACTTCAGGTTTACTGTGAGCAAAATTGGCATACAAACACAGGACATTCAATAACTATCCATGTGACACAAATGTGCACTATATGTATGGTATACTGTAGTAAAGGAATACATTGTGAAACCAATGCACAGGTTGTGGTACACTCTAGGCTGTGAAATTCTAAAGTACTTTCTTTCACGTTTCATTTCACAGATGCATCAGACAAAAAAGTCTTGCACTCCACACTCTGCGTAGCATGATTGAGCCCAATGCAGTAAAGTTTCACATTAGTCTGACACTTCAAAAGGAGAAGGCCTTTGTATTTTGCACTTGTGAAATGTGAAACGTAACTAAAAGCCACTGGCTTGCTTTTTGGCAGGCTGGTATATCTAGTATTTGTGGCAGCATCCCTTCAGTTTGAGTGACGACTGTTTAAAACGTTTTTTGGAATTGAAGTTGGCATGGTTGCATTAACATAGGTGGTGAACGACTAGATGGGGCTGTTAGTCATTCACAGTTTATTTTTTCTGATTAGCTAAACTGTCTTGCTGTCTCCTGCCCCCCCCCCTTTTAGGTTTCAGATACTTTACTTCTGGAGATCAGAGAGACAGTTCTTCAGAGGACAGTTGATGGAATGAGACAGGAGGGTGCACCGTATGTAGGTGAGTGTTGTTTAGAAAATGGAGCCAGTTTTATCAGCTGTATGTAATACAAGCACCTTGGACTGCAGACTGTTTGTGTTGTTGCTAACCACCTTGTTTGTCCCATTTTTAAAGGGGTATTATATGCTGGATTGATGCTCACCAAAGATGGCCCCAGGGTCCTTGAGTTCAACTGTCGATTTGGTGATCCAGAATGTCAGGTGAGTGTCGCCTGTAGTGCTTCAAAGGGTTCTGGTGACATCATACATGTGAACGATGCTCTAGTGTTTCAGTCATCACCTAAATCCCTCATAGTGATGTCACATGATCACTCTCCCTGGAGGTAGTCCCTCCTATCAAGTGCTTAGGTGTTTGGTTAGATAATCAGTTTGACTTCACCGGACACACCAGAGGCATCAAACAGCATCCAGTGCACCTCCCCATGGTAAATATATTGAAAAGTAAATGTTTCTTTCTGCCCAAATTGGCCATTTTCTTTCTTTATCTCTGTCAAAAAGGGCGACTCAGTCTAAAATTGAGCTCTAATTTGAGTCTGGCCAAACCACCAGACACCAAGGTGGAACCCCATGATTTTGTTCTGTGAACTGCCTGCAGTGCCTTGTCTCCTATAGAATGTGTTGCCAAGAAAAATAGTGCTTTTGCCTTGGCAATCCGTAGGTGATTAAAGGGGAGCATGCCGCTGGAGTGCCCAGCACCTCCAGAATGCAAATTCCAAATCTAGCATGCTCAACCATTAATTTCATAACGTTCACATCACATTTCCTGTGAGGAGTGACATCCACTCAAAACTTCTCCCTAAACTGGGCACCGGACATGAGTAAATCTCCCCCCACCCAGCCCATCTTGAGATTGTTCTTAAATTTTTCTCCTGACAGTTGCTTATGGGGATCTTATTTATGGGGATGCCCCCAGATCCTTCCTCCCTGGCACAACTGAACCCCCTATTCCAGTCTTTCTGATGGTTTGTCCTGGCCTGTACTTCCCGTACCCAACACTGCACTCTTTACTCTGACCTTTCCTTCCCCTCTCTTGCTGGCAGATGTCTTTCCCACTCTACTATGCTCATAGCTAAGTACTGCTTCTCCTTGCTGTCTCTCTTCCCTCCTCTCCCTGGCTCAGTTTCCCTACTCTGTTTGCTCTTGTAAGCAGGTAGGCTGGGGAAACTGGATTTTTATAGGGAGACATGCTCACACAGCTCATTTCTGCTCCTGCCTTTGGCCCCTCACCCAGAGTCTGGTTATAGCTATTATGGTTACGTCCAAACAGAAATTGGAAAATATGCCCAATCCCCCAGAGTATTCACATATAAATTAATGCACAGCGTCTCCAGAACCACCTGTTGTACCACTGGTTGGTTATGGCCTTATTGAGGAGTCCTCCACATGGCTGTCATACTTACCATACTTTGTTTCCTGCTTAATGTGCTGTTCACACTGTTTGCACCTTATTAAATACTGTAGTTGCCGACATTTTACCATGATTGTTATCCTTGTATCTTGTGTACCTGATGAGCTGTAGCTCAGTGCACCTTTTCTCAGTTACAAAAATTCTAAATATTGACCATTTTCATGGTAACTTTACTGGTGCAAATGATATTTTGTCTCTCTTCCAGTATTCTAATAGAAACATAGACAGTTGCAGCAGAAAAAGACCTTGGTCCTTCCAGTCTGCCTGTAATACCCTGTCATACCCCTTGACTATCTATACAGGGTTTTAGCCTGCACTGTCCACCCCCATTCTTCCTGTTTCACTGTTACTATCCAGAGTAACTGCTAAGCACTTCACTCTGTCCCCACCTTGCTTGAACCCACTTATTTTCACCTGGTGGCCATTTTGTGTCAGGTTAAGCAATGGATGGTTCAGACTTCCTATGGAGCGGAGCTGTTGGAAGTAATGGATTAATGGTTTTGGTGCCCACTGATGGGTTTTGGTACCCATTTTCATGCTACTGTATGATGCATTACAATAATATGTGAAATATGTAGTTTTGGTAGGCTGCCCAGTTTCCTCACAAATTTCACATGTTGAAGTCCCATCCATAAAATCTAAACCAGGTGCCATAATTTTTATTTTTTTTTTAATGGCACTAGACTTAATCCTGTCTATTTTCAGGTACGAATCTCGAGTGAGGGGATACACATGAATGCCCACTGACCTTTGAACCAGATTAAGATTAAGCTTATGATATCATATCCATCATAATTATTTCAAGATTATGATATGGTGAAAAATGTCATGTTTTAATGCCCCTAATCCCTTTATGGAATTACCAGCCTTGTGTCTTTGTTCGGCATGGATTCAAATGACAAAGTAAGGAAACATTTTTATGATTTGCTATGTTTCCCTTGTTATCTAGTGAGACAGGCTGCCCCTTGGTCCATTCACAAGCCCCTGATATCAAGCCTACTGCAGGTCACCGCTGGCCCTCAAATACCCCTGCTAGTGGACTTATCTTTTACTGGAGTCTTCTTCCCAGGGTAGGGCCATCTGAAACTTTCCTGACTTGAAATGTAATTTTGGATGTCCAGGCACTGTAACTAGATGGGGAGAGCATCATGACATTATATGCCAGTTTTATTTCATCCTCTTGGGTCTCAAGACCTTTTTGGCCAGTGACAAGCAGACTGGGAGCAGGACCATTTTCCCTCATGGGACTGGGCACATGCCATTACCACATAATAGTCTGTATCATGCCAGCAGCAGGATGTCGCCTCCCTTACCTCCGGGTCATCGGGGGCAGTTGTTTATTGCCAAGAACCACCCACCCTTCCCTAGACAGGAAGAATCCAAGACACATTTATCAGTGCCTTTGCCGTCCAGTATATAACAGCATGGGCTCAAGACTCAAACCTGGGTCATTCAGACCACTTATTAGGCGACTGGGCTAGCCCTTTTTTTTTTTTTTTTTCTTCTTTTATTGCCTTTTTCTCCACTGGTTTTGCTGTGGTCCTCTTCCTGACATTTGCTGTTACCATGGCAACTACCTTCCTCTGATTTGGAGTATGGCTGAGTAGCAGCCTTCATAACCAGTGCCACTTAGTCGGCCAGCATGGGTCAACCTGCACCTACCCTATCTGGTGAGCTGAGCAACTGCCCTCCATGCCTGACCTCATACAGTTTCAGCATGGGCACCCGGGACTCATTCACAAACCTAGTCTCACAGGTGGCAGAACTACATTGCCACAGCACCACTGGGCTGGCCCAAAAACCTGTTTAGTTTTTTTAAATTAAAATTTGTAAAATGTACAACTATCATAACTTCATTTCTAGGGACGTGGTTATGTTCAATCCACACTTACTGGCAGGTTCCTTGCTGCTTTAAATCTTGCTGAAAGGTCTTCAAGCTGGCTCCTCCCACCCACCCGGGTGGTAAAACTCTCGGCTCCGGCCCATGACGCCTAGATCTTCCTTACCGCTTGAAGCTCAGGTTCCTTCCTTTGCGCCTCGCTTAGGCCTGGATCCAAACTCTTCGTTAATCTAACTTACTTTAAAATTTACAAGACTTCAGTCTTAGACTTCCGGATTCATGTAGCTCTCTGTGGGTAGAAGATGTCCTGACCAATCCAGTGCCATGTGCGCTTATTGCCTTGGCTTGTGAGTGTGCAAACTTTGGCTTCAGTCTTGAGGACCGAAAGCTGCCTGACATTGTTGGGGCGACCTGAGAAAACGCTCTCCTCGATTAAGTCTAAGGAGGCCCATTGGGGTGCCTTTGGTCATGGGCTCGGCTGAACAGCTGGAGCAGATGATCGCCCTCAGGAGGAGGCGGCCAGGACACATCATCATCATCCTCGGTTGCGCATTTATCCTGCTCTCCTTGGAATCCTCCTACACAGCTTCTTTCAGGAGCTTTGCCAATCCCTCCACCAAGGGAGAAGGCCCTTGAGGACATTCCTCGGTCCAAAGAAGGACCCAAAATGCGTCCGATCGTTTGGCCAGGGAAGCGGGGAGAGGTTCCCCTTCCGGATAGTCGACACTGCCCGGTCGAGTTGCGGCTAAGGCCGTTAGCTTCACGGTGTCCCCGGCAGGTCAGCAGGCCAGACACCCGTTGATGCAGTCGAGATTTTTCTCGACCCGTGCGATGGGCTGTCGATCGGAGAAGCAGACAACCCTTCTTCACCGTCTCACCCGTGGAAACCGAGGACTTGCTCTGCCTCTTCTACCGGAGTCCCCAGTTAAGTTACCCTTAATCGAGGGAGGAAGCGGGTTTCCCGCCCCTCACAGACCCACCCTCAAACACCAGGTCCTCAGACCCTGTTCCTGGTCCAGCCGATCCCGCCGACCATCGGCGGTCTCGGCACTGTGGAAAGTGGCATCGCCGCTCATCCTCATCTTCGTCCTTTTTGGAGGATAGACTCCGGCATAAATTGCGTCTGCACTACAAGGAACTAATGTGGCAGCAGCTCCTTTTGACCGAGAATAAGCAGACTCCATTGCCTTCCCTGGCCATTAAGTGGCTGTCACCAGAGCGGCCGAAATAACCCCTCGTAGTGGTCAAGGAGCCGAAGCCGGCACCGGTTGTTCGTCCGAACTGCTCGCCACCCATTGTGGTGGAACCTCCGCCCACAACCGAAAGACTGGGGCCCCACCAAGGATTCTTCGGTCGGGTCAGGGTTTGCCCCATAGGTTGTCAGTCACCTCTCCCGATTGACCCTCGCAGGTGGAGTGGTGGCTCAGGCGCCAGCAGCTGTTCGCAGACCTGAGTCCGACGATGATGACCCTTGCTCTCCAGCCGCTGACTTGGAGTCCACTGGGGGTCTGTCGGTGGATGAGAGCCCATCCTCATTTCTGGGAATGCTTCGGCTCATCTCGGAGTCCACTGGGATGAAGCTTGAACCTGTTCAAGCAGGCCAAGTATCCCTCACAAATACTTGGACCGAGGGGATTCCCCACGGCGCTTTCGGTGGCCGATGCCATTGTTGGCCCGGCCCTGAGCTATGGCAGTGGCCAGCTTGTCCAGCACCTTCGGCCAGAATGGCTCGGAGTATGCTGTTCCCACTGGTTCACTCTCCGGTTTCTGGTACCCCTCTGCGAGGGCTTGTGACTGATGTGCTTTTCCTCGCATTCTGGGAATGCTCGGATGTGGACAAGCTCCCGACAAGGAGTCCAAGAAGTTGGACTACTCCAGGCGGAAAGTTTATGCTGCTTCCTCCTTAGGCCTTCGTCAGGCCAGCTCTGCCGTCCTAATGGCACACTTTTCACACGCCCTTTTGGGTTCCCTGGATGAGGTGATTCCTCATCTCCCAGCTGACCTCCAAACTGCGGTCAAGCAGGTGTGAGATCAGGGAAGGGTGGTGGCCAAACAGCAGCTCCAGACTTCCCTGGACAACACTGACTCATGTGCCCGGTCAGTAGCGGCCGCAGTCACCATGCACTGCAGAGCTTGGCTGCGGATCTCCACCTTCACAGCAGATACCCAGCACAAGCTGGCAGACATTCCCTTCCTGGGTACCGACTTGTTCGGTCCCGGGGTTGAGGGGCATCTTCAGCAGATCGAGAAGTCCAGTGCCACCTTGGACTCGGTCACGTCTGCCCAGAAGGACAAAGGCCGCCAGCAGCAGTGTAAGCCCTTTCGTCCTTCAGCACGTCCGGCCCAGCAACACCAGCATCAGGGCCAGCAGGCTTGCACTTGGCACCTCAAAGTCAAGCCTGCTGCTTCCTCCAACAGGAAGCTGGGAGGGAAAGGTCCAGGAGGCTCCTCGGTCGGTCCTTCCTCCAAGCTTGCCCAGTGACTGGTTGAGGGGTGTCGCCCCCAACCTTGTCACTCCTCCCCGGGTTCCCCCCATGGGGGAACGGCTCCGCCACTTCCTTTCCACCTGGTCCCATATCACCACGGACCACTGGGAGCTGGAAGTGGTAGGAAAGGGTCTGCCTCTGAATTGAAAGCAGTCCCACCCTATCGAGAGCCATCGCCCCCACGGGGCTACGGGTCCGCAGCCTCTGTGTCGGCCCATCGAGGACATTGCCCTGCCTCCAGAAGGAGTTGATCAGGGAGGTGGCGTGATCCTCCATCAGACCCAGGGTTTGTGTCCGGTACTCGGTCCCAAAACGGATGGGGGTCTGGTGCCCTATTCTAGACCTACACCCACTCGGAACAAGTTCCTATGTCTTGAACCTTCAGGGATGGTCACCTGGCTCAGATCATCCCATCCTTGAACGAGGCGTGTTGTTCTGTTCTCTGGACCTGCAGGACTCGTTTTTCATGTCCCAATCCGTCCGTCCCACCAGCGATTCCTCCGTTTCAGAGTGGAAGGATCCTTTTTGATCTCCTGGCCATGCCTTTCGGCCTCTCTCCAGCTCCCAGGGTCTTTACCAAATGCATGGCAGTGGTGACAGCATTCCTGCGGCGCTCATGGTCCGTGTACCTCACCTGACGACTGGCTGATTGCAGCCTCCTCATGCCAGATATGGAATGGTCCAGGGATCTCGCCCCAGTCTGTTTCTCAGATTGGCCTCTCATCAATAAGGCCAAATCCAGAACTCGCCGTGCCAACACAGGTGATTCAGTTCATGGGGCAGAGCTCGTCTCTTCGAGCCAGAGCACGGTTTCCCGGCGGACAGGGCCAAGGTTCTTTCTTCCTTTGCCCAGTCATTTCTGGTTGGTCATGTTGCACCTGCCCAGGACTTCTGCGCCTCCTGGGCCTCATGGCGCCTGTACCAGCGTGCATCCGGCCCACTGCCATCCCTGCAGTGGGACTGGCCCGCCCATGGTCGCAGCGCCCAGTCCCCTGACCAGCCAGTGATAGTGACCCAGGAGATGGGGAACGCTCTGCAGTGGTGGATCGTTCCAGCTCATCTGCAGGAGGGTATCCCGTTTGTCCGCCCAGAGCCAGCTGTCGCTCTCATGACCAGCGCCTCTCTGGGTTGGGATGCCCATCTGGGAGAGCTCAGAGAGCACGGCCTCTGGTCCCCTCAGGAGTCTCGATGCCCCATCAACCTGCTGGAGCTTCGAGTGGTCTGACTAGCCCTCACCGCCTTTGCTCCGTTTGTACGGGGTCAAGTGGTCCAGGTCCAGGCGGACAACACCATGACCATGTACTACCTAAACCGCCAGGGCGGATGCGCCCTCTGCCTCTGTATGGAAGCTCTCCGCATCTGGTCTCTGGTGGGCAGACTGAGGCGGATCTCCTCAGCTCATTCCTGTGGTGGGAGCCCAAACACACTGGCCGATGCTCCAAGCCGGATAGGTGCTGCATCTCACGAGTGGTCTCTCTGCTGGAGGTAGTACATGATCTGTTCTCCTCGCACACCTCAAGTGGATCTGTTTGCCTCCAGGGGAATGCGAGCTGAGTCTGTTCAATCTCGCCCCCCCACTCAGCAGGGCTCGCTGCAGGGCGATGCCTTCTCGAGGCTATGGACCCTGGGCCTCTTCTACGCCTTTCCCCCATTTCCCTTGATCCACAAGGTGCCTCTCAGGGCGATGAGGGACACGGAGCAGGTGATTCAGGTTAGCCCCAATCTGGCCTCATCAGTTTTGGTATCCAGATCTCCTCAGCCTCAGTTCCAGGCTCCCGAGGCAGCTACCAGCCCGCCCGGACCTGATCTCAGTCAACAAGGGGAAGGTACTCCACCTGGACCTTCAATCCCTGCACTTGATGGCCTGGTTCCTGAGCGGCAAGAGTTCCAGGCCTTGGGTCTTTCCAACGAGGTCCTCGGTGTCATTGAGACATCCTGCAAGGAGTCGACCAGAAAATGCTATGCCTTCAAATGGAAGAGATTCTCCATGTGGTGTCAGGATAAGGGGTTGGACCCTTCCTCCTGTTCCTTGCCCAGCATTCTGGACTACCTGTGGTCCATTTCTCAGCTAGGGCTTCGGTCGACGACCCTTAAGGTGCACCTGGCAGCCATCTCTGCTTACCGGGCACGAGCCGGAAAGCAGTCGGTGGCGCAGGAAAAGGTGGTCGGGCGCTCTTTCAAAGGCCTTGATCACATATCCTCCGTGCGTAGAACTTCCACCCTGTGGGATCTACTTCCTGGTACTGGCTAAGCCTGGCGGACGTTTATTCGAATCGGGATGCACAGGTGTGATATCTCTCACCTGTCATGGAAGACGACTCTTTTGTGGCTATCGCCAGCCAGAAGGATGGGAGAGCTCCAGGTGCTTTCCATCAAGTCTCCTTATCTGGTCTTCCACAGGGACAAGGTTGTCGTGCGCCCCCACCCGAAATTCCTTCCGAAGGTGATGTTGGAGTTTCACCTTAACCAGGTGTTGACTCTGCCGGTGTTCTACCCCAGTCACACCTTTGAGGCCAAATTTAGGCTCCATCCTTTGGCCCCAAGAAGAGCGCTCTCTTATTACAAGGAGCGGACAGCTGAAGTTCAGGGAGAGGTTCGCCAGCTGTTTGTCACCCACGCTGAAGTCCGAGACCTGGCAGACCTGCAGCTCAAGCGGGACGATAGGCAGGTGGGTCACCTCCCATAGATCTCATGTAGGTTGGCGGGCATGGAGCCTCCCAAAGGATAAGAGCTCATTCTACCCGCCATACAGTTGCTTCGGCTGGCTTCCAGGGACGCCCCTATCCAGGAAATCTCAGTGTTGCTACCTGAAGTCAGCACACCTTCATTACCCACTACCACATCGCACCTTGAGTCACGCCCGGATGCTGGTTTTGTTACCACATGTTCTCCAGTCCTTATTTCCAAATAGGGATGCACGCTTGCCTCCCTCCTCCTCCCGGAGAACTGCTAGGAGTCTGCAGGTAAGTGTGGATTGAACAACATATCCACGTCCCTAGAAATACAGGTTACTCACCTGTAACAGGAGATCTTACTCAGAGGGCTCTTCAGTAGGTAATTACATAGACTGACGCCTGCAGGCGGCAGGACCCCACGGAAAACTTCTAGCTAGCAGTCCCTGCCAGGGACCGCCCCCTACATCAGGTGACCGCGCTGGAGATGTCGTATAAAGGGGCGGTCCTGACGCCTTCCAGTTCTTTCCGCTGTTAGCTCATGCAGTCATGGAAAGTTCGTGTTTCGTCAGCCCTTCCTTCGTTGTTTTTACCCAAAAATTTATTTTTCCGATAACGCCGATATATGTCATCCTGTACACCTCCAAGCACAAGAATAGTGCGATCTGATGGCGCCAACTACCGCACAAGGACTGCCACCCCTGTGCCTGTTCTGCCTAGGTCCCGATCATCCGGTCGAGAAGTGCCAGCATTGCCACAGCTTTAACGCGGCTACCCGAAAAAGGCGGCAGGAAGCCCATATTCTAAAGAAGAAAATGAGCTCTATGGAGAAGGAGCTTAAAAAACTGAGGCAGGCGTCCACTTCCCTCGAAGGCCATCGAAAGAAGGACAAGGAGAGGCACCGGGACAAAGGCTCTTCCACCGTGTCTCCCTCTGGAGTCGTGGGCACGAGGTAACATCCTTCCGGGGATCGCTCCTCGGGCCGCCTCTGGAGGTTTCTGAGGCGGTGCCGGCCTGCCCGGCCTGGCTCATGCTCGGGCCTTGCGGGCGCCCGGCAGTTGAGGTCTCCGCCCCTGGTTCGGCCACAGGCTCCGCGCTCACCATTGTGGGTGACTCCTGTAAGCCGGGCGCCGGCTCCTCTGGGATGTCTGCCCGGAGAGGCTGGTAAGACGTCCGACCTCTCCGGGCGGCGTGGCTTCTTTCCATTGACCGGCCGCGCCTCCTCGCCCGTCTCCGTGATGGCTCAGAAGTCGGACGCCGGCTCGTTCGCGCCTGCCAAGAGCTCCGCCTATGTCGGCTCGCCCGACGCCTGGTCAGCGAGGAACCCACGACGGACTCTAACGTCCGCTGCTCCTCGGTTCACCGCAGCCTTGCTGCCGCCTGGGGGAACCAGAATCTCCTAACCTGAACCTGGGACTTTTCCTCCATCCCTGGGCGAAGCTGAGGATTTTTTTGCCTCAGTCAGTCCTTCCTCCATCTGGAGCGCCGGACCCGACGTCGGCTCCCCGGACTCCGGCTCCGACACCAGCCCCTCCGACGTCGGTACCTCCAGTGTCAGGGCCTCCGCCGTCGGCCCTGACGTCTGCCTTACCTTCTGCTCCCATTGGTCCCTCCACCCTCCGGGCTCTCCACTATGGACCCGCCCCGTGAGGTTCCCGGCCGGGCTGTCTGCTCAGGCAGCCCTCCGCTTCCGGGTATCCGTCTCATTCGGTGCCGGTACCTGAACGCCATATCCGCGCCACAGTACCGACGCCAGTACTGGGATGTCCTCAATACCCGACGCCAAGCATTCAGCACGGGTTTTGATACGCTCATATGGGTATAACCCGTGATTCTTATCCCCGCCTCCTCCTCCTCCACTGCCCTCGCGGCTGCTGGTGGACCTGCAGGAGACTCTGGCCTCCTGGTGGGCTGAGACCAAGGCTCAGCTCACTAAAGAGGTCGAGAGCCGCCTTCCGGTGACAGTGCCGTCCCAGGTTCCCATACGCCCCAGGTGGCACACTCCCTCACCACCTCCGGACTCCAGGGTTCTTCTTTCTGGATCCAGAGAGGGGCAGGACACGTGTCCCCGGGGACTCCCCAAGGGACCCATTCCTTCCCCAGGTCGGGAATGGAGTCTTACTCTTCTTCTTCCTCCTTCTCACTCTTGGACCTCGGACTCTTCCACGGTTGCCCGAGAGAGACGCGCCTCGCTCGGCGCCTCGACCAAGGACTCCTCAGTCTCTTCCAGAGGATCCTTCTTTACGGAGTTGCTTAGAAAATCCAGGAGGTTCATCAGTGGTGCTCTTTGAACTAGATCCTCAGCGCCTGAAACTCGCTGAACATCTGGATCTGCCGTGACAGCTCCTATATTAGTGCCACCCTGGATAGAGCCTCACGCCCGACCTTGTTACCACGATATGGAACAGCCATCGCCTTAGCTCACTTCCTTGGAAGTCGAACAGGCTATATCAGGCTCCAGAGGGTGTTGATTTCTGGATTCTCACCCTCGTGCCGACTTGGTCGATTGGCGCCACGGCTGGTCGGCGAACCCAAAACATCTTAGCTTGTCACCCTGATAAGGAATCTCCTTCTGGACCAGTACGGAGAAAGATTTACGCTTCCTCACACTGGGGATTAGGCCCTGAACTATGTCGGCCACATGGGGGACTACCAGAAGGCCATCCTTACTGGTGGAAGCTGCTGGATTCCTTGCCTGACTCCCAAGTCAAACAGGAGTTGGCTGATCTCGCCTGCTCTGCTTGTTTGGCCAGTCGCCACATGCTACTGTGACATACGACGAGTGGACACTGCTGGATGGAGCTCTCGCTTTTGCCGAGCCTACGTATGGCCATGCTTGGCTCTCATGTACAGGTCTGGTCCCGGAGGTGCAATCTGCTATCCAGAAGCACCTTTCCGGGTCTGTGTTGGGTGATGTCAAGGACATCATTATCATTTGCAAGAGAAGGATGGCTCTGAAATCAGTTGATTCCATGTATCGCCTCCATCAACAGCAGCGCTGTCCCTTTCTCAGACAGAATCGCCAAAGGCGGAACTCCCAGGGAGGCGGGCCACAAAACATTGGGCCCTCAAGGGCTGCCACAAGCCCCCGCCAGAAAGTAGCGGGTGCTTCAGCCGCGGCGCTGCCCCAGACCACCTGACTCCTTTCCTCTCCCACTGCCTCCGGACTCCCCGGAGGAACCAGTAGGAGGGAGGTTTTCTCTCCCCCTTCCCGGATGGGAGAAGATAACCACGGATTCTTGGGTGCTCCAGCTCATAGCAGAAGGACACTCCATAGAGTTTCTTCAGAAACCACCCCCCTCTGAAGTCGTCGTATTCACGGGAACACCTTCCTTTGGTCCAGGAGGAAATCTCGGCTCTTCTCCTGAAGCAAGAGATAGAGCCCGTCCCCCTTCAGCTTCAGGGGACGGGTTACTATTCCCATTTCTTCCTGGTCCCAAAGAAGACTGGAGATCTCAGACCGATTTTAGATCTCAGTTCCCTGAATCTTTATGTAGAGTACAAAAGGTTCAGGATGCTCTCTTTGCAGAGCCTTCTGCCCCTCATCCGGCCGGGTCAATGGCTTTGTGCCCTGGATATGCAGGATGCTTATCTGCATATTCTCATGTGCCCATCTCATTGCAGATACCTTCGTTGAGCCTGATATAGCCTGTTAGACTTCCTAGGAAGTGGAGCTAAGGCCGACGGCTGTTTCCATATCGTGGTAACAAGGTCGGCGTGAGGCTCTATCCAGGGTGGCACTAATGTAGGAGCTGTCACGGGCAGATCCAGATGTTCAGCGAGTTTGACGCTGAGGATCTGGTTCCAAAGAGCCGGCCACTGATGAACCTCCTGGATCTTTCTAAGCAACTCCGTAAAAGAAGGATCCTCTGGAGGAGACTTCGGAGGAGTCCTTGGCTGGGGCTTCGGAGAGCGAGGCTCGTCGTCTCATCCACACAACCCACCCGACCTCCCTGGCTTTGATTCGTAACCTGGCTTCCAGCGGGCTAGATCTGGCGTCATGGGGCGGAGCCGAGAGTTTTACCACCCTGGTGGGTTGGAGGAGCCAGCTTGAAGACCTTCTGGCAGGATTTAAAGCAGCAAGGAACCTTCCAATAAGTGTGGATGAACAACATATACCACTCCTAAAGCTCCTGTTACAGGTGAGTAGCCTGTATTTATAATCTTCAAGGATATAGCCTCCAGTAGTCCACATCATTGAAACTATAGCAGCCAGACACTAGTATCACACGGATACTTTTGGTAGCTGGGGGCTGCCCATGACGACATGGTGCACCCGTGTCTGCATAAATATGGGCTGCCCCACTGCACCTCAGTTCTTTTCCTGCTGTTGATCAGCCTTGTTGGACTGCTGAAGGAAATGTCATCAACTAGCTGTTGCAAATTATTCTTTTTACTTTTCTTATAATTGTATTTTGTCCTCTTTTCATGCCACTGAAGTAGACTCTGTATTTTGGTTTTGTAAGTGTAAAGAGAAAATCTACAAAGACGCACACATGGTTTTTGTGTGCTACTCAGTCCTTTCTCACAATGGGAGGACTTGTGAGATTTGCCAGAGATTAAATTAAGCTATACGGTGACACTGAAAGAAAGCTCTAGGAAAATGAGCTTCTCCTCTAAACTGTTTAGCAGTCGGGGAGAAGAAACCAAGTTCAAAAACCATTTGCAGTTTTGCCATCTGCTGAGAGATGGCTGCTGCAGGCTGGCCTGGTGGCGCAGAGGATTGAGGCGCTAGATGCCACACCTCACGCCACGCTGGTGACACGGGTCCGGGAATGACCTTGGGTTGTTGTGGTGCTGGCACCTGGGGGTGGGGGAGCAGGATCGAGCAGCCTAACGGCAGCTGTCCTCTCCTGGGGTGATTTTCATCCCCCACCCCGGAAGTCCGGTGGCATCACCCCGCCCAAGTACTGTGGCAGCGCAGGTTGGAGTTACGATGGCAGCGTGGGGACGTGCAAGTCAGGAGGAACAGGGTGGGTGGGAGAAAAACTGGGACAAAAACAGATAAACACATAAATAGAAAAATAAAAAAGGAATGGCTGCTGCATTTAACGGACCGGGATAGAGAACAGTAAGTATAGCGGCCCTCCTCATTGTTGGGCCACCAGTATAAGCACAGAGATAGAGAAATCTGCTTTGCTGGCGAGGTCCAGGTTGCTGGTGAGACAAAGTAATTCTGCTTAGTCATCAGCTGCTCTGGTGTTAACTACAGGCCCCCAGGTGCATCAGTGACACAGGTAGTCTTCTGTGGCATCGACTGCTCTGGTGTTGTTCACTACAGACCCCCCACCAACTGTAAGTGAGACACCAAGGTCGAGGTCTGACTTAGGCATATTCATTGGCGGGAGGTGTGTATCTATAATGCTTCACTCCATGGGTAATGGGATACTGTTAAGACAGTTTGTTGAATGGTTCCCCTTAGGCATAGTCATACCTGCTATGGATGGTATGATGCCATTGTCATCATGCCAGGGCCCATTATCAGCACAAGTAGTCATGGTCCCTGTCCAGGGGCGTCATTGACTCTGAAGTTATGCTGGCGTTGTTTTCAGATTATGCAATGCTTTCCGCCTGACTTGCATATACAGGCAGCTGCCATGCTGATGGGGCCTCAGAGTTCTCAAATACCGTCAACGCATACTAATGGCACATCACAGCATCCTCAGGTGCCACTGGTGTCCCCGGGGTACACTGCAGCCGGGATAGAATATAACCCTAACCATTATATATCCTGCATTGGAGGATGCTATCTTTGCTGCATAGAACAGACTAAACCCACTGCCTCCAGTACCAGAAAGGCTGATAAGCAGTATTTAGCCCCATCAGCTTAGCCTTATTATGCCAACCAGCCAGTAACTGACTCGCTAGTCATAATGACTGCTCATGATGGGTCTAAAGCACTTAGACACAAGTACTTTGTCTCCCGGTAAGGAATCTAGAAGGCTGAAGGTGATGGGCTAGCGTACATATGCCTCTTCCTCACTAGGCCTTAAAATTGCAAACTACCAGGCAACCACATAAGAGAATAGTTTGTGGAAAACTGCAAAAGCTGCAGCACAAGCTTTGCTTGAGGGCTGTGCCAAGAATGAGTTACTTAGCACTGTAACAGTTGGTGCTGAGCTTGACAGACTTTTGTTCAGCTCATCCTATGATGCCTTTGCCAGACTACTGCTTCTGGTATTTGCATGAGGTGATATTCCTGGCTCAGGTTTGCTGGTCTTGTAAATTATGTGCAACAGGCAGTTGTAAAGGTCCCTTTTAGAGAGACAAAACTGTTTGTTTATGATGTGGAAGAAGCCCTAAATGGTCTTCAGACATCCAAAATGCATCTAAGGCCTGCTAAGTCGCTGTATCCCACTCTGGCTAGTGGTTGTGTGAGGGTTTGTAATTGCCTGCTGCCAGAAGTAGACGTGCCTTCTGTCAGCAAGGCAGAGGTAGGGGAAATGGCACCCTGCCAGGTCACCTTCTCCAGGTGCCCATACAAAAGCACTTAAAGCTGTAGATACTGGTGGCGCTGGCACCACCGGTTCCACATGACTGTTTTCAGGATATAACTCCACTCCTAGTGTTACACCTTGGAGTAGTTGTGAGGGACAGATTCTCCCTGTATCTGAAATGATAGCAGGGAGATCACAACTTTGCAGGCTATCTTTTCCCTGTCACAAATAAGGGACTGGCGGTGGTCCTGGACATGAAGGATGCATACCTTCAGTCAGAAATGCTTCCAGACAGTACCTCTGCTTTATCCTGAGGAGGAGTAAGAGTCTTGTCCTTTAGCCTGGTTTCTGCACCACGGGTCTATACCAACTGCTTGGGCAGTAGTGGCAACAGATCTTGATAGGCTAAGGCCTGTATGTCTCTCCATACCTGGATGACTGACTGAAAGCCAGTTCCAGAGAAACTCTGCTACATATATTGTCTTGGTCAGGACACTTGTGTGAGGATTTGGGAATCTCGGTACATGTGCAGAAGGCTGTGATGAGTGTGACTCCCTGTCAATGACTGCAATACATAGGAGCAGGTTTTGGAAAAAGACACAGAGAAGGATAATGTTTTTCTGCCACAGAACGGGGCTGACAACCGGATTGCCTACAGCACAGCTGGTATACAGGAGTCTTCTAAGTTTCCTGGCAGCAGCCAGTGGGACGATGCCACTGGCTAGTCTTCATATGAGAATATCTCAGTGAACACTAAGGTTCACATGGGTAATGAGACTATGATAATTGTATCTTACAGCCTCCATCTGTCAGCAGGACATCTCCTAGATCTCCAAAATGTCTTGGCAGACAGGTTAAGCAGGTTATAGTCCAAGATTCACAAATGGGGAACTGTTGACCTCGGAGGTAACAGAGTTCTTTGCATAATGGTATCGGCAAGAGTTGGAGATTTTCGTGTCCCCGCACAGCACTGCAGTGTTTTCTGTTTGTCTGCTCTGGGGCTTGGAGTTTTCTGGTGAGATGAGCTGTCTCTTTTTTTGGACATTGAAATCCATATATTCATTTCCTGATTTCACTGATATACAGGGTGCTGTTCAAGGCTGTAGACTGAGAGTGCCATGCTCATCTTCATTGCTCCAGTATGGCCTAGCCAGCTATGGTTTCCATGTCTCCAGCAGATGGCAGTGGAGTCTCTTGTCCACTTACACTGTGGTGGGGTCTGTTGTCATAGGCCAGGGGCTCCCTAGTCCATCTGGACATGCAGTACCTACATTTGCATGCATGACTCCTGAAGAAATAGCTATTGCACATTTTGGGGTATCCCTGAAAGTTGCCAATGTGCTAATTGAGGTTAGGAAGCCTTCTACCAGGCAGTAACTATTCTTTGAAATGGAAGCGGTTCACTCTGTGAGCTGCTTCCAAGAATTTGGACCCATTTACATTTATTTATTTATAGTATATAATCGGGTTTACAAAGGTACCTCATCATAGAGAGGACATACAGAGTGAACATACCTACAGAATACAATCATACAGAATAACATAGTTTTACGTAATTGCTTGAACACATGTCCGATAAATACCATGCTGAAATACTTGCTGTCACTGTCAGACTCTGGTCTATAGTATTCCTCACTTCAGATGCCTTTGGCTGCTATTTCAGCAGTTCATGCACCTGTTGATGGTCGTATGGTGGCCCTGTCAGGTGTCCTGTGTGTGTCTGAAAGGTATTCTTCAAATGAAACCTATTCATAATCCATTTTCACCTTGGAACTTGAATTATGTGCTTGAGGAACTGACGTTGGCTGTTTAGAGCCAGACGAGAGTTGACATGTTTCCTGTCGTGGAAAATGCTTATTTTAGTTGGTCACTTCTGCTCAAAGTTTGGAGCTGCAGGCTTTAATGTCTAATCCTCATTATTGGATTTTCCACAAAGACAGAGTCCATTTGCATACAAATCTTTGTTTCTGCTGAAGGTGATAGCTGAATTTATACTGTATTGAAAGGTACACCTTCCTGTTTATTATTCTGAGCATGCCAATCAGGGTGAGGTACTGCTTAATACTTTAGACATACATAAAATACTCTGATACACTGGCCCAGTGGCACTGAGGGTTTAGGTGCTGGACGCCTTACCTTGCGCCATGCCGGCGACCTGGTTTCAGGAATGGACTTTGGTCATTCGACGATCGGCTGGGGGAGAGGATAGAGCATCTGGAGGACTACTGTCCTTCCTCGGAGTGGGGGATTTGTGCTGTAGACTGACGCCTTGTATTGGCTGGGGGTCGGCACAGGCATGCAGTCACTTAAGGTGTTGGCCCATATCCAGAGTGATTGGCTGCCTCTGCAGAGTTGGAGACAGCTTCCCTGCCCGTTGCACAGACCTGGGTGCGGGGAAAAATTACGAGACACGACAGGACCTGTGTTAGCCCGATCGCTATAGTGTGTATCGTCATCACCAGATCTGACGACGGGGTGGGGAGCACGCTGGCACTCGCCCTGGCCCTGCTGCAGAGGTAATCCTTTGGGGAACCCCGGGAGATGGACTGGCTGGGGATCATGGGCTGGTGGAGTGTAGCCCGTGTCAGGTCTGCAGCGGAGAGGTAACGTGTAAACAGTAATAATAAAAAATACTCCAATACTATGTGAATCGCATAAGGACTTCAGAAAGTCCTCTCGGCTTTTATTTCTTTTGTGCCTGTCCAAATGGCTCGGACATTGTAATATGTTCTTTTGTGGGAAGTATCATAAGGAACTTCCTGGTGCGGTTCGTGGTCACTCCACCAGAGGAATGGCCACTTTAGTTATTTATTCGTTCATTAATTTAATTTTATTTCTTCATTTGGTAATCAGGTTGGTGCACTGATCCGAAGATCTTTTTCAGGCATGTCCCAGGCCAAAAACTGGCACAAACAGCGTAAAATACAGTGAGAACAGTGTGGCTCATACAGGGTACATAACAGGGAATCCAGTGTAGGTCAAGCTTACAGAGAAAATATAAGTTAAGCAGTACTAGATACATCAACAGTTGAGCATACAAGGTATAAATCACGTAAGTAAACAGGGTAAGGTTGCTCCATCATTCAACCATAGGAATAATAGTAGTATTCAGGGTGGGAGAGGAGAGCGGAGCACTGGGGGAGGGGAGGTAGTGGCTGCAAGGGAGGTGCAGCTATAGCAGTCTGTGGGCAGACACAGGTCGTGGAGGACAGAAAGTGCATTCTTATTAGGAATTTAGATTCAGTGGTGGGGGGTGGAGATGTAGGGAGGCAGGGAGATCATTCCATAGTGAGGGTCTGGCTGCGGAGGCGGCTCTTAGGCCCATCCTCTTAGTTATGTTAGGACGTTCTAGTTGGAGGTGGGAAGACTGAAATAGATTGCCGCAGTAGGTTCTGGCATGGATACGATGGGAGAGTGGAGAGTAGAAGGGCTTGTGCAAGGTATCAGCAGCTGTCCGGGCCAGCAGGTAGGAGCACCGTGCTTGTGGAGGGAGCCAGTTAAGGGACTGGTAAAGAGAGCAGTGGTGAGTGAGGAGAGGAGCACAGAGGGCAAGGCGGCATACAAGATTGTAGGTAGTGGCCAGGCGCTTCGGGTTGGTAATAGAGGTGAGAGAGTACACTGGGCAGCCATAGTCGAGGAGGATGAGGAGGTTGCCATAGGCAGTAGCAAGTTGGGCTTCTGGCAAGAGTTGGTTGATCAGGCGATAAGAGCCCTATTTTCTAGTTGATGTGCCTGATCAGTGAGGTAATGTGATAAGTGTAGGTAAGGGACCAGTCCAGGATTACCCACAGATACTTGAAGGCCGGAACAGTGTCAAGGAGAGATCCATCTGGGGATTTGACGGTGAGAAGGCTGCCGTTGTGGGCAAGGGTGGAGAGTTTTGGTTTGGAACCGAAAAGCATGGCCTTTGTTTTGGACAGCATTGACCAGCAGTTGCTTGTTACAGAAGTGTTTCTGCTGATGACATTTGTGCTGCAGCCACATGGAGCAGTGTCCACGTGATCACTAAACATTCCAATCTGGACAGAGTCTCTCGTAGACATGCTGGTTTTGGGCTTGGGGTACTGCAGGACCTGTTATCCTAAAAAAAAAATTATATTGTGTCCATCTGCCATTTGGTGTTTGGGACAGCTTGAGAATGGTTCCAAAAGTGTGGACTACTGGAGGAGATTTTCTTGAAGAAGACAGAACAGTTATATACATAGCGTAACAGTAGATCTTACTTGGAGGGGGAGCTCTTGCAGCAGGTAACGCATATACGACTGACGCCGGCCGGTGGCAGGACCCCACGGCAAACTTTTCCAGCAGTAGCTAGCTGGGACTACCCTCCTAGATGTTGGCCCTGCCCCCAGACATCTCATGTGGTATATAAGGGGCGGCAGTCCCCAGCATGCTCCAGTTCTTTCCAGCCGTCGATGCACGAACATAGGCTCCACGGCTCTCTCTCGCGAGTTTGACCACTTTTTCGATACTTTTGGCTCCAGTCATCATTTTCAGCCGTTTTCTTTCCCCAGTCTTCTGCATGTCAGCTATCCTATCCAGGCACACACATAAGTGCATCTGTGGTAGACAAATTCCATCTTGAGACAGCCACACTGCCTGCGTTTTTTGTCTGGGCCCGGACCATGACACTCTGTCCTGCCCCCACTGCCAGGCTTTCAACAGTCGGACCCGCATCCGCCGATAGAAGTCTCTCCAGGCCTTTCTGGCTCACCAGCAGTTGACAGCAATGCAGAGGGATTCTCCCTGTCATCCTCACAAGTCTTCGGGGAAACACCACACTCCAAAGCCTAAGGACAAACTCAGAGAGTGGGACAGAGATGGTGAGAGGTCCTCATCCAGGTCGAGATATTCCAGATCCCTCACCACCTCCAGATCTGGGTTGTCAGGCCATGACTCCCACCTTATGGTGGTCAAGGCCCTGGCTTCCCCTGGAGGTCCTGCGCCCAAACTACCCTTCAGCTCTTGAAGATTTCGTCTGACCCAGGTAAGTCGCACTCCGCCCCCTGGTTGGCCTCTGTGTGCAGCGCTGGCCCCTGGAAGAAGGCAGAATCTTCGGGTCTGTCGGCAGGGAGGTCCTTGTCCCTCCTGCCAAAACATGCCCACAAGTCTTCAGAGAAGCGCCATACTCATGGGATGGACAAGCGCCAGGTCCTGTCGTTGGTCAAGTGTCCCTCTGATAAACCCTCCAAGCCTGTGTCAGATCCCCACTGACGTAAGCCTGCTGACTGCATTCCCAAGGCTGCCTTGCCTTCTCTTTTGGCCAAGTCCCCATCGCCCCTGGTGTGCTCTCCTCGATCCGATGCCAGGGTGGATGACGTACTGACTCTAGCTGATCAGACGCCAGGCCATGGTGTCCTTCAGATCCCGACAGCGGCCCCTGACACAGGATACCCTGACCCCAGTCCGACTGCGGCGCCGGACAGGACTGACACCCTTATTGACACGGGCTCCAGAACCACCGCCAGACCCAGCGCCCGGTTCTCCCAAGCTTAACCGGAGTCAGGTCAAGGATCTCTTCTCACATTGGTGGGAAATGATTGGGCTGGATATCCTTCCAGTTGCTCCGGTTGTACCTACTCCGGTCACTCCGGCCAATCCTGACCCGGCACCGATCCCTAGAGAGGAGGTTCCGGCCAAGCCCATTGAAGAAGTGCTTCCTCAACCTCGCTTGGATGAGGACAGGAGGAAATGCCTGTCTCCCGAGAGACCTCATAAACAGATGGAGAAAAGAAAGGGTCATGGATCCCGCTCCAGGAGCTCTAGTATCTCTAGCCCCTCCGACAGGCACAAGCGTGGGAGACGCAGATCTCCCTCAGTCTTCTCCACTGACTCTTACCACACGTCAGACTCCTCCGTTACTTCCTATTAGGACCCTCCATCTGGCAGACCTGAAAACCTGCCAAAATCACATCCAGACGACCCGTCGTTCATGGAGGTTATGAGACATATGCAACTCAACATGGGATACGATATGGAGGACTTGGACCCTGAACGCATAAGGCTCGCCAACTACCTAAGGCTGTCTTTATTCTCCCCCCCCCCCCAGGTGGACACTTTTGAGGGCGTTGCACAGGCCACTTGGCACCCTCACTTATCCACTGCCGGCCCGGAAAAGGTGGACTAGCTGTACCGGGCACCTAAGGAACATCCCTTTTGGCTCTACAACCTACTGCTGACTCTGTGGTTATATCAGCAGCTCACGATTGTTTGCAGAGGCCCAAACATCTGAGCACCCAGCCTCTGGACAGGGAGTCCAAACAGTTGGATTCCATGGGCAGAAAGGTGTATGCATCTGCCACCTGAGGCATCAGGAGTTTAAACTTCCTGACTCACATGGTCCAGTTCCAAAATGCCCTTTGGGAACAAGGGCTGGGCATATTGCAGGGAGTGCCCGATTGCCCTCAGAAGGCAGAATTTGCAAAGCTACTCCAAACGGGGTCAGACGTGGGCACGTATGTGTTACGGTCTGCCTACGACTCTGAGGACACATCAGCTAGAGCAGCAGCTACAGGCATCTGTCTGCGGTGCCATTCCTGGCTCCGGGTATCGGGGTTCACACAGGATGTTCAGTCCAACATCCTAGACAAGCCCTTTAAGGGCTCCGTTCTCTTTGGGGAAGAAACGGAGTGAATTATCAACAGATTACAGGACTTCCATTTATCGCCCGAAGCAGAGACAATTTCAGAGGTCTCGCTTTCATGGCAGAGGGGGACAGCAGCCTCAGCAACCACACTTTCAGCAACTACATGCTCCGTGGTGGCTTTGGTCGATGTGGTGGCCCCAGGGGATCCTTGGCTTCCACCTCTCGACATGCTAAGTCCTCCCAAGCCGCTTTCCCTTCCCCTCCAACAGCATGTCTTCTAGCCCAACCCACCTCTTTGTGGCATTCTGTCTGGAGAGGAGGTGAGAGGTCGCTTCTCTCTTTATCCAGAAGCCTGGAGACAAGTGACCGCTGACCAGTGGGTTCACGAGCTTATAGAACACGTGCACTCTATAGATTTCATGCCCACCCCACCTGACAGGCCCCCACCCTGTCACTCAGCAGGATGTACAGTCCTCATCCGGCAGGAGATTCAGGCACTGCTGTCCAAAAATATCATAGAGCCCTTTCCTCTACAGGAGAGAGGCACTGGTTTCTGTTCCCGCTTCTTCCTGGTTCCGAAGAAATCGGGAGACCTGAGACCAATCCTCTACCTCAGTGACCTGAACTTATCAGTCGCATACAAGACGTTTCAGGATGGTCACATTGCACAGCCTCATTCCTATGCTTCTTCAAGGAGACTGTCTTGCATCCCTGGATATACAGGATGCCTACCTCCACATACTTATAGCTGAAGGTCATTGAAAATATCTTCGGTTCACATTCCAGGGTGAACACTTCCAATTCAGGGCCCAGCCCTTCGGTCTCTTTTCTGCACCAAGGGTGTTTACGAAGTGCTTGGCGGTGGTGGCCGCAGTGCAGCACAGGATGGGTCACTACATGTTCCCATACCTGGATGACTGGCTATTCCTAACACACTCCAGCACTTAACTCCAGTCTGCCATCTGGGACACCTGCAGCCTGTTACGGAACCTAGGGATTACCATCAGCTCAGCCCCACACAACTCCTACTGTTCATTGGGGTGCTCCTAAACACTGTTCAGGGTTGGGCCTTCCTACCTCTAGACCGGGCAGAGCATATTTGGGTTCTAGCCAGGCAGATTTATTTAGTCTCCATCGTGCCAGCCAGATTGCTCCTCCAGCTTTTGGGCCACATGGCGGATGCCATTTTTATCGTTCCCTTTGCAAGACTCCGGATGAGGACCATTCAGTAAACTCTTCGAGTACAGTGGGACCAGAGGTGGGACGACCTGGACATGCCTGTCTCCATAACGGAGCCGGACCGCAAGGAGCTCCTCTAGTGGACGACATTCCTGACCTTACAGGAGGGGATTCCCTTTCAGAAGGAAGCTCCCAGACAGGTCGCGACCACGAACGCTTCAAATTCGGGATGGGGAGCGCACCTAGGAGCACACAAGATTCAGGGGTCTTGGTCTCTGACCAAGGAATCTCCCCACATCAACCTGCTGGAGAAGAGAGCAGTCCTCTATGCTCTTCAAGCCCTGAAACTTCATTCACACCCAGTCACCTTCTGGTCCAGATGGACAACACATCGGTGGTCTTCTACCTCAGCAAATAGGGAGGCACACACTCTTACCCCCCGTGCAGGGAGGCCATGGGAGTGGGCTATTGCCCACCAGTTGACCATCACAGCGGTACACGTTCCAGGAGCACAAAACACACTTGCAGACGCCGTCAGCAGGGCAAAGTCTCGAGTACACGAGTGGTTGCTTCTGCAGTTGGTGGCAGACAGCATTTTCACCATATGGGGGACACCAGAGTTGGACCTGTTCGTGTCCTTCACCAACGCAAAACTGCCCAGATGTTGCTCGCTAGATTCCAAGTCTAGTGTTTTTTCTGGCAAGACGCATTATCCCTTTCCTGGAAGGTGAGATTCCTTTGTCTTTCCTTCATTTCTGTTCATTCAGAGTCTCCTCCTCAAGGTGCAAGCGGAGGGGAACCGCCATGATCCTCATAGTGCCGCTGTGGCCTCGCCAAATTTGGTTTCCTTTGCTGCAGCAACTGGCTGTAGCCTTACCAGTTTCACTTCCTCTCACGACTCATTTACTCTCTCAGGACAATGGGACTCTTGTTTACCTGAACTTGTGGTCCCTTCATCTTCATGCTTGGCTCCTCAAGACACTGTCAAGCTTCGATTCGGAGTGTCGGACAAGATAGCTGAAGTCCTGGTGGAGGCGCAAAAACCCTCCACAAGAGCCATTTATGCAATGAAGTGGAAATGGTTCTGCCTCTGGGCTACAGTGTGCCGCATAGATCCTTTGGCCTGTCCGGTTAATACTTTGCTGGAATACCTATTATCCCTGTTGGAATTATGGCTAATTTACTCCTCCACAATAGTACACCTGGCCGCTCTTTCTGCCTACCATAGCCCTGTCCAGGGCAGAACAGTGGCTCAATTGGAGGTTCTGTGCCTTCCTCAGAGGCATCCTTCATATAAAGCCACCTATTAGGGACTGTGTTCCTCCTTGGGACCTTCCGTTCATCCTGGAGAAGCGTATCCTCCCGCCTTTTGAACCCACCGCGGATTGCGAGCTACATTTTCTTTCTTGGAGAACGTTATTTTTAGTTGCTGTTACTTCCACTCAAAGGATTTACGAGCTGCAGACTCTGATGTGCTAGGAGCCGTATTTGATTTTTCCAAAAGACAGGGTAGCTTTTCGTACCAATCCTCAGTTTCTCCCCAAAGTTGTCTGAAATGACACTGAACCAGGATGTTCAACTCCAAGTCTGCTACCCTGAGCAATCTAATTGGGTTGAGGCTCTTCTCCACACATTGGACGTTCATTGCATGTTGCGATTTTACTTGGCTAGGACCAAGGGGACCAGATCGTCTGATCAGTTTGTTTCCTTTGCTCCACGTTCCTTGGGCAGCCTGGTTTCCAAGCAGACCCTCTCTAGGTGTCTGATACACTAAATTACATTCTGCTACCAAAAGCATAACAAACCCTTAACTGGCCCAATCAAGGGTCATTCTACCAGAGTGGTGGCAGCCTCCTTCGCAGCCCCTCAAGAGGGTCTCAACTTCAGACATCTGTGCGGCAGCTACATGGCACTCGGGCCACACTTATCAAGCATTACAGTCTAGACATCACCTCTAGATGCAGAGCGGACTTTGGCCTGGCAGTTCTGCAGGGTCTGATCTCCTGAGAATTTCTCTCTTCCTTCCTCTGTTCCTCTCCTACCTCCCCTGGCAGTTGTCTTTAGTTTATACTGCTTGGGACTCAGTCCTATATGTGTTACCAGCTGCAAGAGCTTCCTCTCGAAGTAAGATGGTACAGTTGCATAAGAACTTACCGTAACAGTAGATCTTCGAGAAGCTCTTGCAGAAAGTATACATCCCTCCTTCCTTCCCATGGGGATCTTGCTCTACATCAGCCAAGCGTATTTTCTAGCTTGCTGCTGGGTCAGAAATTGCCTTTTGCTGTTTATTCCCGTTCATATCGTGGGTATTGCTTCTGCCAGTGCTTCTGGTGGTACAAGAACTGGAGCATGCTGAGGACAGGCGCCCCTTGTATATCACGTGGGACGTTGTAGGCGGGGCCGACGTTGTGGAGGGTGGTCTGCACTAGCTACTGCTGGAAGAGTTTACTGTGGGGTCCTGCCGCCGGCCAGCTCCACTCCTTTATGTGTTACCTGCTGCAAGAGCTTCTCTCGAAGATCTACTGTTACTGTAAGTTCTTACGTAACTGTACAATCTCACTTGATTGAGCTCTTGCAGCAGGTAACACTGAGACTATGCTGCCAGACACTGGGACCCACGAAAAAAATTCTAGCTAACGGTCCAAAAGCAGGAGAATGCCCCAGGCGTCTACTCCACCCGGCGTCATCCTCAGTATATGGAGAGGTCTCCCAGCCCACCCCATTTCTTTTCCTGCAGTCGACCCTGCATTTTGGCTGCATGGATGCTACCGTCGACTGTCATTTTTCTTGACGCTCCATGCAGTTTCTCGCTCGCCTCTTTGTCTCTCCCTCCCAGGGATTTTGACCACTAAACCCTTGGCCTCTACCCAGGTGTCAGGCTGATGTTCGGGGCAAGTGCCTTCGTATGTGGCCATCAGACCCCACAAACAAACTCTAGGGTCTAGGTCTAGGGACTTGGACTCTTCTACTTCCACTTCGAGCATCTGTCCAGACCCCGCCATCGGTTAGGCCTCATCCTTCAGTTAGTCAGCCAAGGCTGACAACCACGTCGGGCGCCAGGGTTGCAAACTCACCGAGGAAGTGCCCTCCGTGACTAAACTGTCATCAGCTGTCTCTGCGGACCAACAACCGCCTCCAGCGTTGGTGGTCTTCACCCCTCTGGGGTCAGATCAGGCATCAGTCTCCAAGCCGTCATCAGCCCCACTAGGGCAGAATGGGCCTCCGCCAGAGGACCTGACGACCGCTGATCTGATGCATGGCCCCACCAAGCCTGTGACCTCAGGGCTTGACACCCAGTTATCAGCCAAATCCAGCGCAGCTGACACTCTGATAGAGGACCAGATGTCCAGTAATTTGCCAGTCGGCGGCCCAACGCCAGAAGCCCCTCAGACGCCAGGCCTGGCGCCAACCCCTTTGGGACCAGCTAACCTGAAGTCAGACCAGCCGTCAGGCTCAATGGTCCCTTTAGTGGAACTAGGAGCACTCTTTTCCAGTTGGTGGAACACCATTAAGAGTGATCCCCTATCCAAGCCTGAACCCTCGGGAGCGGTGACTGTCGTTCCACAGCTGATGCATCCCTGCCTGACTCCGTCGCCACCCCTGAGCTAGACCGCCAGATTCCAGGTGTCTTTGTCGGAGCCCTGATCAGACTTCACCCATCCTCAAGGTCTTCCTTCCACAGGCAAAGTAGATCTAGTGACTATCACTCCTGAGGGCAGAGCAGGTCAAGCGGACATCGCTTCCGATGTCTGAGTAGGTCCACCAACTGATACTCTGAACCATCGGGGGACTACAGCGGTTCCTCCTCACCTCAGAGGATGACCTCCCTCTGCCTTCACTGGATCTGAGAAATGATTCACCCAGGTCTCCACCTGATGATCCGACCTTCCTCGAGGTTATGAGGCATATCTAATTCCTCAACCAGTGGGAAATGGAAGAACTGGACCCAGAAAGGAGATGCTTGGCTAAGTTTTTGGGAGCTACTGACCCAAAACCGCTAGTTACTCCCCCATTGGTAGAGCCATTCCAGGATGTAACAAAGCTGGCATGGAAGCATCCTTCAGCTACTTCTGTGGTAGCCAAAAGGCTGACTGCCTATACAGAACCCCAAGAAACAAGCCCCACCTCGGTGAGCAGCCCAAGGTGGACTCCGTAGTCCTTACAGCGGCTCACGGCAGGTCACAACAGCCTACGCATGCCAGCCACCAGATAAGAATCAAAAAAGATTGACCATTTCGGGCAGAAGGTGTGCACCTCTCATCTGTACCATCCGGTCTCTGAATTTCTTAGCACATATGGTCATGTACCAGACGTGCCTGTGGCAGAAGGCTATGGACTTAACCAAGACCTGACCAGATTCTCCCAAAGCCTGAGCTTCTGACAGTTCTGCAGTCTAGAGCAGATGTGGACAAACATGTCCTCAGATGCTCGTACGATGCGGCACATACAGTAGCCAGAGCTGCAGCCTCAGGAGTGTGCCTCAGGCGACACTTGAGGCTTCGAGTGTCTGGGTTCTGGCAGGACACTGTTCTTGGATCCGTTGTTCCAGGACCCTGTACTCTTTGGCCAAGAAGCTGAGATCATCGTCACAGGACTCCTCCGAAGCACACAGGATGTACAGGTCTGAACCATTTGATAACCTCCAGGGATGGATGGCCCAGCACCAGCCTGACATTCTGTCAGTTGTTGAAACCTGGCTCTCTAAGAATACCCCCGAGTCTGCTGCATCTATTAACGGATATTCCATCTTCCAAGAGGACAGATATGGGAAGCACGGTGATGGCTGTGCTATCACCACGACTCCCTGCAGGGTCATGCTGTCCCTCCTGCCCAACTGGAACTCTTTGCCCCAGCACTATCCCTGTAAATTGCTCCCAGCAAAGCCAGGTACCCCCTCTTTATTACCTCCATTTACATTCCCCCTTGGAACCAAAAATCGGTGTTCCAGTCTGTTCTGAACTACTTCTGTCTCCTGCCTCCCAAGTCAGAACACATTGAACTTGGACTAAATCAATTGGCAGTCTAACTCAGCCACCCCTTATAAGGATGCTATAGCCGCTATGGATCTCTCGTATATAGTCACTTCTCCCACTCGCCTAAACCCCCAAAATGGAACCTCCACACTATTTGACCTGGTACTTACCAATCACCCCAGTAAGATCACTGGTGTCTCAGTGCTCCCTAATGCCCTGAGTGACTACTCGGCTGTGCTCTGTACCTAGTCATGTAAGGTAATAAAACCCACACCTAAAATTGTATTTCAGGGATGTCACAAACTTGAGAAATGGGGGCAATTAAAAAAAAAAAAAAAAACACCTCGCCTGCTGGGACTGGTCCCCCCCTTGACTATACCCCAAGACATTGACTCGGCCCTCTACTACTTCATTAGTTCTTTTAACTCAGCCTGTGATATATTTGCCCCTTCTCTAAACTCGTATTAAAAGGCCCAGTCACTCAGTGGATCTCACAGGCTCTCCTAGGTCAAATGCATCACAGAGACACCCTGTGGCACCTTGCCCTTGAATCTGGCAAGGTGTCCGACAGACAGTGCTGTCGGGCAGCAAGTAATAAATGTACCTCGGACATTCGAGAAGCCAAAGCTGAACACTACAGGTCATCCTTCGCCTCCTCCTGGGGCTCTGGCTGCAAGTTTCGGGACAACCTGAAGGAACTCAATGGGAACTCAGTGACTGCCCCCCCAAATCTCAGCATCAACAGCAGTATCTCCACTGACTTGAAACTCATTAGACACCCTCAACTCCACCTTCTCGGACCTCAGCAGTGTACCCCCCCTCAACTTTTTCAATCCCCATACCACTCCCTCCACCCCCTGCTCACCACCTCCCCACCTTCCCCCCTCTTCATCTCAAAACCCTCACCCAGAGGGAGGCAAAGCCCTGTCTCCTAAAAGCCTTAAGTAAGTCTTGCCACAGCAGTGATGAACTGGACCTTAAACTCCTGCGCATGGTCCTGGATGAAGTCCTGTCCCCCCCTAACCATCATTCTAAATTGCTGTCTCTGCATTGGTGAATTCCCATCCAGTTGGAAAGTTGTCATTACCGTCATCCACAAAAGTGGCGACTGTACCACTCCAAGGAACTACCGTCCCATCTTGATACCCCCCCCCCGTCCCCCCAAAAGGCCCTGGAAAAAGTCATCTCTGACCAACTCACTGACCACCTCATTATGACCTGCTCTGCCGGGAACATGGTTTTTTTTTTAAAAGGGGTACCGCACCACCTCGGCACTCTTAGAATTCACTAGTGCTGTCCATGCGGCTCTTGACAAAGGATGCGTGGTCGGCTCGGTCTTTGTTGACCTGTCAAAAGCCTTTGACACAGGTCTTACTTCGGGAAACTGCTCTTGCAGCAGGCTGCACCATTAAGACTGAAGCCAGCAGGTGCCAGGACCCCACCCGGAAAAATTCTAGCTAGCGGTATCCAGTGGGGACGACCGTCGACCTCTCCCGGCGTCAGGCATCATAAAGGGGCGGTCCCCAGCATCTCTAGTTGTTTTCCTGCTGTCAGCTCACCAGCATCGGCCTCATGGACGCCTGAACAGACTAACGATGCTTGAAATCTTTAATGTCTTTCCTAATAATTATTCCATGTCTACTTCTCCTACTCCTTCTCTCGAAGGACACCCCTTCAAGTGTGCCCGCGGCAAGCAGATCCCCTTTGCCGATCATCATTTGGACTGCGTGAGGTGTCTGGACCCGGAGAACGATACCCAGGCCTGTTCAGTCTGCCAGCAGTTTAACAGCAGGACCCGGATCCGCCGCCAAAAGGCCCTTCAGGGGTTTCTTTTTGAAGTGAAACTCAAGAAAATGGAAAAGAGACCTTCCTCCAAAGGGGAATCCTCCCATAATCTGGGAAACACTGGGACAAGCATCGGGACTCGGGTAGGTTGAGATCCCCGAGCCGGGCCTCAGAGTTGAGGGCCAGCTCCAGCTCCGAGTGGTCTGATCGATTGCCCTCCTGGGCTCGTTCCCAGCCTCCCCCGGTCAAGGTAAGGTCTTCAGGGGGCTCCTCAGCCTCCCTGCACCTGCTGAAGACTACTCGGGCGCCTGACTCCTCCCAGCCGGAATCCTCAGACCGGCACAAGTCTAAGTCTGCCTCCAAAGCAAATGGGGCATCAGACTGATGCCGGGACACTGACCTCAGGTCCATCTCCCAACCTCCAGAAGCTCTGGAAAGGAAAGGAAGACCTTGGAGCTGACGTCCATTAAGCGGATGTCGGAGGTGAAGAAGGCGTCTGACCCGGCACCTGCCAAACTGACTTCAGAACAGACGCCCGCACCACCGACGCCGGTTGACACCGGACGTCAGGGGTCTTCCGGAAAAGAGGCTACCGTGCCGCCTGATGACCAGACGGTCGACACGGAGGATGGCAGTTTACCCAAGGAACAGTCGCTGGATCCGATTGTACCACAGGACCAGACGCCCGCCCCCAGCGAGACACACCCGACGCCAGGCCTGTCGTCTGGCGTGAATATACAGGAGGTAAAAGACCTGTTCACCTTTTGGTGGGAGACCATCAAAAAGGACGTGGTGCCCACCAAGCCTCTTCCTCCTCCTCGAGGCGCTGAAGATTCAAGACCCCCGATCACTAAGGAGCCCACTCCGCCTCCTAGGGGCAGGTCCAAAGAGAGAGACTTCCATCACTGTCTCCCTCAGGGTCTCCTAGCCCTAAACGACCCAGGGGTAGAGGCAGACGACACTCTCCGGGGGATGACTCCAGGCCAGATACATCCGACACTGCCAGGTCTCCATCCCCCTTTAGTCCCCCATCACCAGACCTACGAGATCTTCCAAGGTCACCACTGGATGATCCCTCATTTTCAGAAATTATGAGGCACATCCAGGAGAATATGGGGTGGGAGATGAGAATTTAGACCCCGAGAGACAACGCCTCGCCCGTTATCTCAGGCAAAAAGATTCGAAGCCTGTGGTGGTTCCACCCTTAGTGGACACCTTTACGGATGTCACCAAGGCTGCTTGGAAGTGTCCTCATTCGACTCTGGCTGTTCCAAAAAAGGCTGACCGCGTCTACAGGGCTCCATTGGAAGACCTGTATTTGGTGCAACAACCCCTGGCCGATTCCCTGGTCATTACTGCATCTCATGACTGATCTCAACGGCCTCAGCACCTGAGCACCCAGCCTCCAGACCAGGAATCTAAGCAATTAGATTCCATGGGAAGACGCATGTATGCGGCTGCTACATGTTCTGTAAGGTCTCTGAACTACCTCATGCACATGGTGCAGTTTTGGAATGCCCTTTGGGAACAGTGTCAGGACCTTATGAAGGACTTCCCGGATGGTGAGAAGAAGGATGAGTTACTCAACCTCCTTTGGACTGGGTCAGACGAGGGGACCCAGGTTCTCGAGCCTCCTATGATTCAGTGGACTTGGCAATCAGGGGAGCAGCCTCAGGTGTTTGTTTCCGGAGACACTCTTGGCTGAGAGTCTCCAGCTTTTTCACGGACGTCCAGAAGAACATCCTGGACGTTCCTTATAGTGGAGCTGTCCTGTTCGGTTGGTGAAGAATCCGAAAGGGTCATCACCAAGTTACAGGATGCCGGGAAGGCAGTCTGGACTGTACAGGCCATGTATGGGCCCAAATCTGGTTCCTTTCGTAGGAACCAGAACAGTTTTCACAGCCGGCAACAGCCACGTTCTGGCCAGCAACCCAGGTGCAACTTCGGCTGTAAAAAGTCAAGCCAAGTTCCCCGCGGGCCAGGGCCCAAAACACCCTAAGGCTGCCCAGCCCACAGGGTCCAACTATACCACCACAGCATGACTCCTTCCCAGCCCTCGCCCTTCCTCTGGATCAAAGGGTCGAGAAGGTCGGGGGTCGCATCTCTCATCACCTTTTGGGATGGCAGAGGATAACCTCCGACCGGTGGGTGTTGCAGTTGGTAAGTCGAGGAGACACTGTCGAGTTCCTTGACCACCCACCGTCCAGACCTCCCCTGCTCTCCTGCTATTCAGGTCAGCACACCCTGCTCATTCAGCAGGAGATCTTGGCTCTCCTGGACAAGGAAGCCATAGAAAATACTCCACTGCACCAGAGAGGAAAAGGTTGTTATTCTCACTTTTTCCTGGTTCCAAAGAAAACAGGGACTTGCGCCCAATTTTAGATCTCGGCATTTAACACCTTTGTGTTGTACAAGCGCTTTCGCGTGGTGACCCTCCCGGGTCTTATTCCCATGCTCAAAGAGGGTGCAGGACTGGCGTTACTGGACATGCAGGATGCCTATCTACATCTCCCGATCGCTAGACCGCACAAGAAGTTCATGCATTTCGAGTTTCTGGAACACCACTACCAGTTCCGAGCCCTTCCCTTCGGACTGTCTTTGGCACCTCGGGTGTTCACGAAGTGTATGGCAGTCATGGCAGCAGCTCTCAGGAGGCGGGGCCATTCCGTGTTTCTGTACCTAGACGACTGGCTCCTCGTGGCACGCCCTGATGTCCACGATCCCGGATACCTGTTCCCTCTTCGATCACTGGGCATTACCATCAACCAGGAGAAGTCGCGCCTTGTCCCGTCTCAGAAGTTGCAGTTTATAGGAGCAATTCTGGACACCACTCGAGGGAGGGCATTCCTTCCTCAGGACAGGGCAGAACGCATCAGATCCCTCATAAGGGACACAATGGAGAAGAAAGCGGTACGAGCCTGGACCGTTCTTTGCCTGCTCGGACACATGGCGGCTGCCGTTGCAATGGTTCCCCTAGCTCGATGCCATATGCAGGTCACCCAGTGGATGTTACAGGCCCAGTGGGACCAGAAGCAAGATCATCTGCAGCATCCAGTCCAGATCACGAATGCAGTCATCCGAGACTGGCACTGGTGGCTCGTCCCAGACCACCTGTCAACGGGAGTCTCCTTCACTGCGCCTACTCCTTCAGTAACACTCTCCACGGATGCCTCGGGGTCCAGATGGGGAGCTCATCTCAATGGGGTCAGGACTCTGGGCTTCTGGTCGTCTCTAGAATCTCACCTTCACATAAACATTCTAGAGATGAGAGCCGTCCTGTATGCCCTACAGACTTTTCAGTTGGAGATTCCACCGGGTACTCTCCTGGTACAGACAGACAGTACTGTGGTGATGTATTATCTCAACAAGCAAGGAGGCACTTATTCCTACCCCCTTTGCAGGCAGGCCAAGAGGGTTTGGAATTGGGTACTACAACATGGCGCACAGATAATTGCAGTACATGTTCCCGGAGTGAATGACACCATCGCGGACAGTTTAAGCCAGTCGCAGGCCAGAGTCCACGAATGGGAACTGCTTCAGGAAGTCGCACAGGACCTGTTTCGCAAATGGGGGACACCAGAATTAGACCTCTTCGTGTTCTCATTCAATGAAAAACTGCCCAATTTCTGCTCGCTAGATCCAGGGCCTGGTGTTTTCTGGCGAGACGTGTTGTCCCTCGCTTGGACGGGCAGGTTCCTCTACACTTTCCCACCCTTACCTTTGATCCAGAAGGTTCTGTTGAAGCTCCGAGAGCAGGCATCTCTCATTATGATAGTGCCCTTTTGGCCCAGGCAGATTTGGTTCCCTCTGTTGCATCAGCTGGCACAGGAACCTCCAGTGCCCCTGCCATTCATCTCACCTTCTGTCCCAGGAGGCAGGCTCATTGGTCCATCTGGATCTTCGATCGCTGAACCTGCATGCCTGGATCCTAAGGACATAGCAGTCCTGAGATACGGGGTCTCTCATAAAGTTGCAGACGTTTTAGTGGCGGCCAGAAAGCCCTCCACTCATTCCACCTATGCCATGAAGTGGCATAGATTCTGCATCTGGGCTCAAGCTCGCAGATTGACACCATTGGACTGTTCAGAGAGGTCATTTTTAGATTACCTCCTGTCCCTTTACGAGACAGGACTTGCCTACTGCTCCATTAAGGTACACCTATGCGTCATTTTGGCATACCATTCACCTTTAGGTCACCAGTCTCTAGCACAACTAGAGGCTTCCTGCGCTTTGTTGCGTGGCGTCCTGCATTTGAGACCTCCCATCAAAGACCCGATTCCTCCTTGGGATCTTCCCTTTGTTCTAGAGCAGCTTACACTGCCTCCTTTAGAACCAGCAGCGGATTGCGAGCTGCGTCTCCTCCCTTGGAAGATGCTCTTTTTAGTTTACCTCTGCCAGAAGAATTTCTGAGCTTCATGCACTAGTGTGCAAGGATCTTTATTTGTTTTTTCACAAGGACAGGATGTCCTTAAGAACAAATCCTAAGTTCCTTCCCAAAGTGGTCTTGGCTGTCACACTCAACCAGCACATTGACCTTCCGGTGTACTACCCCAATCATTCTAACAGGGGAGAAGCCCTGTTACACACTCTGGATGTGCATAGGAGCCTCAGATACTATCTGGCTAGAACCAGAGCCCATTATAAGTCAGACCAGCTCTTTGTTTCCTTCGCGCACAGGATGCAAGGCGCACCTGTATCTAAGCAGTCGCTTTCAAGATGGGTTGTGAAATGTATCTCGTTCTGTTGCCAGAAGCACAACAAACCTTTACCGGGACCGGTTAAAGGTCATTCTGTGAGGGGGGTGGCTACCTCCTTCAGCGCGTTCAAGAACGTCTCCACGTCAGCCATCTGTGTGGCAGCAACCTGGAGCACTGTACACACCATCAGGCATTACAGTCTGGATATTGCCTCTAGGTGCAGAGCAGGTTTTGGCTTGGTGGTCCTTCAGGGTCTTTTGTCCTGAAATCTGACCAGCGTCTCTCCTATCCACCTCCCGATAAGGAAGTAGTTCCCTAACTGCTTGGGAATCAGTCCTAATGGTGTAACCTGCTGCAAGAGCTGTTTCTCGAAGTAAGATAGTACAGTTGCGTAAGAACTTATCGTAACAGTAGATCTTCAAGAACAGCTCTTGCAGCACGTAGTTTCCCTCTCACCTTCCCCTCTGGAGGGTTGAGTCTTTTGACCTAGTTTCTAGGCTACAGCGTCTTTGACGCCAGTCTTCTACAAATCTTCCTTTGGAAGCGGATCCTCTCTCCCCTTCAGATGTCACCTTTGGGCCGGGAGTCTCCGGCGGGAGAACTGGGGATGCTGGGGGACTGATCCCTTTTATGTGATGCCTGACGTCGGGGAGGGGCCGATGTCGGGGGCGGTCCCCCGCTGGATACTGCTAGCTAGAATTTTTCTGTGGAGTCCTGGCACCTGCCAGCTTCAGTCCTAATGGTGTAACCTGCTGCAAGAGCAGTTCTCCAAGATCTACTGTTATGGTAAGTTCATACGTAACTGTACTTTATCCACTCCCTCCTATCTGAAATTGCCTGGACTGGTCTCTCCCAGGAAGCCATCAAGTGGTTTGCTGACTACTTAACTGGTAGGTTTCAGCAAGTCTAACATGTTTAAATGTAAGAAAAATAGCAGGACAAGAGGACACAGCATGAGATTAGAGGGAGGCCGATTAAGGGGGAATGTGAGGAAATTCTTTTTCACAGAAAGGGTGGTAGATGCATGGAATGGCTTACCACAAGAAGTGGTGGCTATGAATACAGTGCAGGGCTTCAAACAGGCATGGGATAGGCATAAGGGAGCAATACAAATGACTATGAATAGATAGGTCACTGACAGAGCAAAGGCCGATGGCACATTTATAAGGTAGAAAAAGAAATGGGCAGACTGGATGGGCCTTGCGGTCCTTATCTGCCGTCAACTTCTATGTTTCTATGTTTAAGTCAAGATAAACCACACACGGTCCACCTGCCTCCTGGTTAAATCTGGGGTGCCCCAAGGATCCATACTGGGGCCCCTTCATTTTTAGTTTATTTCTTAGCACCTTACCTAAGGCCTGCTATGGGCAATTGCTCCTATACGCCGATGATACGGTTCTCTTCAGTACAAACACTGTCCCCCCAAGGCCCTCCATCTAGCTGTCTCTTCTTCTGTCCTGTCCCTCATTGACTATGGGATCCTGGTCCGTGGGGCAGCTGATGACTCGGCACTCCACAGAAACAGAGTATCCCTAAATGAAGCCTCTCGGCTGGTCGTGGGTAGTGATCGAACAACACACACCTGCTCCTTGTATAGCCTCACCAACTGGCTCGATTTTGATGGGAGACTCTAGTACCAGACTTGCCTCCTTGCCAAAAAGATCACCAGTAGACTTGCTCCACCTGGCCTCACCTCTCTTTTGTAACTGGCACTCACTGTAAAAGCCACCTGCAGTTCCCCTTCCTGATTCCTGCTGCAGAACTACCCTGGACCAGAGAACCTTCTTACAGCCCCCCATGGACGAATGCCCTTCCCATAGACATCACTCTGGAAACAAGCGGCTGCTTCAGAACCCTCCTCAGGGATCATCTCTGCTCCTCTGGAGCCTGTGACTGCTACTAGTCCTCTCCTGTGTATTCGGCCCTGAGTGCTACTAGCTCTCGTGCGTACTCAGCATTCCGATGTTTCGTTTTTTTTTTTTTTTTTTGTGTAATATTTTTATTTGCTTTTTAGAAATTTCAACAAACAAGTATACAACCTATTCATTCTACTAACAGAATAATAAATGGTAAAAATCAACCATCTCACTTCATTTCCAGCTATATTCCATTCAGGTTAAGTTACATTAAATGAGTTAAATTAACTTAAATTAAATTGGATTGAAAGTGCAACCAGTGTACTCGTGCTCTTTACATCCACACCTTGTCTCTTTCTTATTTTTCATCCTTCATCTGCTTCATTCATTGTTATTTTCTTCCCTTTTATCCTTCATCCGGCATATCCATTTCCTTTATAAATCATACTTTCTCCCATCCGTATGCAATTTCTCTTCTGCCTCCTTTCTCTCAACTTACTGTACCTTCCCATAATATACAGCTTTCCTCCCCTGAGAGAGAAGCCAAGAATGGGGCCCAATTCCTTGTAAAACCTCCCCATCGCATAAGTTAGCCTCTCCAACCCTAATGTCTGTAGCACCATCCTCCACAACCCTTGGACTGTTGGTGTAGCTTGTGAAACCCAGGTGTTCTGGCTCCCATGACGAGCCAGAACATATAGTACCCTGATCCACCTAGGTAGTGACGTCCATTCCTCCTCTTCTCCATCTTCCACCCCAAATAAGTATTCCAAAGGATCCAATGGCAGCTCCCTCCCAGCAATCCTTCCCACTCTAGCCACCACCTCCTTCCAATATTTCTGCAGTATCGGGCATTTCCAGAAACAGTGCTTTTACATCCCCCTTCCCATTCCACACCTTCCACATAAAGGTGATACTTCAGGATGCGCCTTATGTGCAATCACCGGTGGATGGTACACCCTGTGAATAAATTTAAAATATGCCTCCTTATATTTATTGCATGCCATAATCCCAGAGTGCATTAGTTTGCAAATTTTATCCGTTATGCCTCTTCCGAGGTCCCTTTCCCACAACTTTTTTGTTCTTAGTGTCCTATCAAGGAGTATAACCTTCCTCTCTTCACCGCCCAACCTATAAACCCTTTCTCTTGATTTCTAGCTGCATATACCATTGCCTCCACCGGATCAACCTCAAATATCCCCTTATTCTCCTTTCCCAGACTTCCCATATATGCCCTTGTTTGCAAATACCTAACCTGTTACTCTCACCACCTCCTACCATCTCCTGCATTGAGCAGATCCACCCTCCTACTAATAGGTGCCCCAGACGCCTTACTCCTGTTCGCACCCATTTCCCATATCCTGAATCTTTCAACCCTGGTTAAAAAAGTAGGGGTTCTAGGGACATGGATATGTTGTTCATCCACACTGTCTGGCAGGTTCTTTGCTGCTTTAAATCTTGCCGGAAGGTCTTCAAGCTGGCTCCTCCCACCCACCCGGGTGGTAAAACCTCAGCTCTGCCTCATGATGCCAGATCTTCCTTACCGCTTGGAAGCTCAGGTTCCCTCCTTAACGCTCTGCGTGATAGACTGGATCCTAATTCTTTGGTTCACCCGGAACTCATTTTAAAATTTTCAAGACTCGGTCATCTTTCTCCCTCATGGCTGTGATGGACAAATCGACTCCGGTTTTGAGGTGCCCTTGTGGGCAGAAGATGTCCAGGATGAACCCGCACTCCACGTGCATCTACTGCCTCGGCCTAGAACACGACCCGCAGGCCTGCAAGTCATGCTGTTCGTTCTCGGCCAACGTCCTGGAGGATCGCGCTGCCTGGTTAAAGCTAGGGCGCCCTGAGAAGCGCTACCCGCCAGTTAAGTCGAAGGAGGCCCGTTGGGTGGTTACCGTGGCGGCTGGCTCGGCTGAGCAGCTCGAGCAGATGATCGCCCTTGAGGAGGAGGCGGCCCAGGCCGCATCTTCCTCCTCCTCTGTCGCGGCATTTATCCCGCTCTCTTTGGGTACCTCGTATTAAGCTTTGTTCAAGGAGCTTTGCCAATCCCTTTCCACGAAGGAGAGGGCCATCGGACATTCCTCTCGGTCCAAAGAAAGGATTCTAAGGTAAGTCCATCGTCCGGCATTAAAGTGAGGAAGCGGGAAGGTCTCCTTCTCCGGACGGCAGACTGTTGACTCGGTCGAGGTTGTGGCTAAGGCAGCTGGCTTACTGGCGTCCCGTCAGGCCAGCTGGCGAGACTCCCCATCGTCAGCGGTCGAAATTTTTCTCGACCAGTCAGGCGGGCTGTCGACTGGTGAAGCCGACAACCCTTCTTCGCCGGTTCCCCCGGTGGAGACCGAGGATCTGCTTGCGCCCCCGGTGCAGCAGTCCCCGGTTAAGGTGTCCGAGCCGAGGGAATTGTGGGTGTCCCCCGGTCCTTCTCAGACCCGTCCTCGGAAACACTGAGGATCTCGGTCTCTGACGACTTCACGGTCCAGCTGATCCCGCCGACATCGGCGGTCTCGGCACCGAGGTAAGTGGCGCCGCCGCTCGTCCTCGTCTTCTTCCTCAGAAGAGGAGAGGCTTCGGCGCAAATTAGATCAACGCTACAAGGACCTGATGTGGCAGCAGTTACTTCTGTCCGAGAACTAAGCCGACGCCTTCCCAACCATCAAGTGGCTGTCACCAATGACGAAACAACCCCTGGCTGCAGTCGGTTACTGCCCAAGCCTGGGTTGGTTGTTCAGCCGAAACCTGCTGCCCCACCGATTGTGGTGGAACCTCCGCCTCCACAACCGAAATTCGGGGCGCCGACCAAGGACTGTCGGTCGGGGCAAGGCCTGCCCCACAGGTTGTCAGTCACCCTCACTCCCGACCGTCCTCGGCAGGTGGAGGGTGGCTCAGGCCCTAGGCAGCGCTTCACGGACTCCTCGGAGTCCAACTCCTCCCTGTTCTCCAGGCTAGTTGACCTGGAGTCCTCCGGGGGCCAGTCGTTGGCCGAAAGCCCATCGTCCTTCATGGGTTTGCTTAGGCTCATCTTGGAGTCCACCGGGATGCAGCTCGAGCCCGTATCCAAATGGGCCAAGTATCCCCTGATGGAGATACTGGACCGAGGGGACTCACCCATGGAGGCCTTTCCGGTGGCTGAGGCCATTGTAGGCCCAGCCTTGGAGCTTTGGCAGCAGCTTGCTTCCTGCCCTGCTCCCTTGGCCAGGAAGTATGCGGTCCCTACCGGCTCTTTGCCCGGGTTTTCGGAACACCCCTCTGCCGAGGGGTTGGTCACCCACAGCGTTTTCCGGCATTCCAGGAACGCTAGGGACATGGACAAGCCCCCACCGACAAGGAGTCCAAAAAGCTGGACTCGCCGGGCGCAAGGTGTGCGCTGCGTCCTCCTTGGCCTCCCCAGGCCAGCTCTGCCATGCTGATGGCACACTTCTCACGCCCTCATGGGCTTCCTGGATGAGGTGATCCCTCATCTCCCGGCCGACCTGCAGACCACGGTCTGGCAGGTTCGGGACCAGGGTAGGGCGGTGGCGAAGCAGCAGCTCCAAACAGCTTTGGAAATAGGAGACTCCTGTGCCAGATCGGTTGCGGCTGCGGTGGCCATGCGCCGCAGAGCATGGCTGAGGATATCCACCTTCACGGCGGATACCCTGTACAAATTGGCGGACGTCCCCTTCTTGGGGACCGACCTCTTCGGCCCTGGAGTGGTAGGTCACCTCCAGCGGATCGAGAAGTCCAATGCCACTCTGGACTCTGTCACCTCCGCCCAGAAGGACAAAGGCTGCCGTCAGCAGCAGCACAAGTCCTTTCGTCCTTCTGCACCTGCGGCACGTCTGTCCCAACAGCACCAGGGCCAGCAGGCTCGCGCTTGGCATCCCAAACCCAAGCCCGCGACTTCCTCTAACAGGAAGCAGGGAGCTAAAGGCCCAGGAGGTCCCTCGGCTGGTCCCTCCTCCAAGCCTGTCCAGTGATGGGTTGAGGGGTATCGTCCCCAGCCTCATCACTCTGCCCTGGGTGCCCCCCATGGGTGGGCGGCTCATGCTTCCTTTCCGCCTGGTCGCGCTATCACCACAGACCGCTGGGTGTTGGAGGTGGTAGGAAAGGCCTGCCTCTGGAGTTCGAGCAGGCCCCACCCTTCCGAGCAGTCGCCTCAGGGGCTACGAGGTCCGCAGCGCCAGCGGCCCGCCGAGCCGATATTGCCCTGCTCCTTGAAAAAGGGTGATCAGGAAGGTGGTGGATCCTCCTCCAGACCGGGTTTGTGTCCAGGTATTTCCTGGTCCCAAAATGGATGGGGGCTGGCGCCCTATTCGACCTACTGCGACCTGAACAAGTTCCTAAGGTCTCGGACCGTCAGGATGGTCACTCTGGCTCAGATAATCCTATCCTTGGAGCAGGCGTGTGGTTCTGTTCCCTAGACCTTCAGGACGCATTCTTTCACGTCCTAATCCGTCCGTCCCATCAGAGATTCCTCCACTTTAGAGCAGGAGGATCCCTTTACGAGTTCTGGGCCATGCCCTTCGGCCTCTCCCTAGCTCCCAGGGTCTTCACCAAATGCATGGCAGTGGTGACAGCATTCCTATACGGGCGCGAAGGGTCCGGGTGTACCCCTACCTGGACGACTGGCTGATTGCAGCCCCCCTCCAGGCGGAGGTGGAGCAGTCAGAGATCTCGCCCTCCAGGTTTGCTCTCAGATTGGCCTCTAATCAACAAGGTCAAGTTGGAACTCGTGCCAAAGCAGGCGATACATTTCATCAGGCAGAGCTCGACTCTCTTGAGTCAAACTACGGCTCGGCCCGGTGACAGGGCAAAGGTTCTTTCCTCCTTTGCCCAATCATTTCCGGATTGAGGCAATGCGCCTCACCGGGACTTCCTCGCCTCCTGGGCCTCATGGTGGCCTGCACCAGCGTGGTCCGTTGGGCCGCTGGTACATGTGTCCCTTCAATGGGGACTGGCCAGCCAATGGTGCCTTGCCTGATCCGCTGGATCGGCTGGTGACAGTGACCCAGGATTGGAACACTCTCCAGTGGTGGACCGTTCCAGCACATCTGCAGGAAGAGCATCCCGTTTGTCCGCCCGGGCCGATGGTCTCTCTATCGTCCGATGCCTCTCTGATGGGTTGGGATGCCCATCTGGGAGCACAGAGCTCACGACCTCTGGTCCCCTCGAAGTCCGATGCCATATCAACCTGCTGGAGCTAGCGGTTCATCCCAGCCCTCACCGCCTTCGCTCCGTTCCTCAGGGTCAAGTGGTTCAGGTCAGGCGGACAATGCCGACCATGACTACCTAAACCACCAGGCGGGGCGCACTCCATGCCTTTATTGCAGGCAAGCTCTGCATATGTCTCATGCGCAGCCTGGAGGTGGATCTCCTTGCCATTCACGTGGCAGGGCCTCCAACACCCTGGCCGATGCCCTAAGCCGGATAGGGCTGCGTCACAGTGGTCTCTCCTGCGGAGGTAGTACAAGATCTCTTCCCCACTGGGGCCACCTCAGGTGGACCTGTTTGCCTCCAGGAGAATGCGAAGCTGAGACTGTTTGTACCCGCCCCCTCAGTAGGGCCGCTGCAGCGGATGCCTTTTTCGAGGCTGTGGACCCGATGCCTCTTCTACGCCTTTCTCCCATTTCCCTTGATCCACAAGGTGCTTCTCAAGGCGAGGGAGGGACAAGGCGGTGATTCTGGTGAGCCCCAGACTGGCCCGCCAGTTCTGGTACCCAGATCTCCTCAGTCTCAGCTCCAGGCTCCCGAGATGGCTTCCAGCCCGCCCGGACCTGATCTCAATCAATCAGGGGAAGGTATTCCATCCGAACCTTCAGTCCCTGCACCTGAGGGCCTGGTTCCTGAGCGGCTAGAGTTCCAGGTCTTGGGTCTTTCCAACGAGGTCCTCAACGTCGTCGAGGTGTCCCGTAAGGAGTCGACCAGAAAATGCTACGCCTTCAAATGGAAGAGATTCTCCATTTGGTGTCAGGGCAAGGGCCTGGACCCTTCCTCCTGTTCCTTGGCAAGCATTCTGGACTACCTGTAGTTCCTTTCTCAGCCAGGGCTTGATCGACGACCTTAAGATTGCACCTGACATCCTCCTTTTTGAGTAGCTCTGCGTTTTCGACTGGTTCACTAGAAATTTAGTCTGCCGAAAATCATTAGAGTGTCTTTTGAAGCTTGATCTTTTCTTCTTCGCTACTGCGATGGCTCATCCTTTCTGGCCCCGAGAGCCCATCAGTTAGTTCCTCTAGAGACACACTAATTCCACGTCGTTTATTGCCTGGACTTGGATCACAATCCTCAGGCTTGAATTTCCATTCTGCCCTTCGGTCAGCTCTCTGGAGGACTACGCGGCCTGTTCGAGGCTTGGACATCCAGGTAGTTTTTCCGCTCCGGAGATTCCTCGGACCGGCGGGTGTCCGCTTGACTATTTCTCAGCAGTTTGATCCTGCCTGGGAGGCCAGTCTCCCCCTCAGGTTGCGGCGCTTATCCTGCTCTCCATGGGTTCAACCCATGCAACCCGTTCAAGGCTTCGTCATTCCCTCTCCTCCAAAGGAGAGGGACCCTGGAAACCCTACCGCTTGGCAGCCTAAGGCTAAGGGCATGAGGCGGGGTCTATACGTCGGCGGGAGCGGAACCTCCTCCCCATTCCGATGCAGACTTCGTCAAGGATGCGGCTCTGACCACTGGCCTCACGGTGTCCCCGTCAGGTCAGCCAGCCAGGTTCCCGTCGGCGTTGTCGAGTTTCTCGACCCGTCTTTTGGGTGGTCTTCTGGTGCCGCCATCCCTCTCGGCGGAGGCTGAGGTTCTGTCCATTCCTTGGTTCCGACAGCCTCTGTCACTTTCTTCCGAGTCGAGGAGGCGGGTGCGTCCCGCTCCTTCCCAGGCCGCCTCGGTCCCCAGTTTGGGTCTCGATCTGGCCGCTCACGCCCGATCTCGCGTTCTTGGTCAGAGCACGAGGTTAAAGTGCGTTTGCCGTTCTTCCTGCGTCCCCCTCCTCGGATGAGGCGGTTTCGACCGCCATTGGCGTCGGTGTTACAAGGAACTTATGTGGCGCAGCAGTTGTTATTCGAGGAAATCGACCCGATTCATTCTCGGATAGCAAGCGGCGCTCGCTCGGTCGGCGAAGGCGTTAAAGTTAGTCGAGCCCTCTCCAGGGCGGTTGCTGGTCCGACCCTCGCTGCCCCCTCCGCCTTGGTGAGGTTCAAACCAGGCCGCGGCCTGTTCTTCAGGTCCTCCTGTCCCCTCACTTCTGCCCGCCTCCGACAGACGAAGAGTGCCTCGGGCTTGCGGCAGCTTTTTGGCAGACCCTCCCGGAGCCTGGAAGTTGCTCTGCTATGTTTCCTAGCAGGAGACCCGGGTCTTCCCAGGAACATTCCAGACGACAGCCCGTCGTCTTGAGGGGTCTGCTTCAGCTCATTTCAGAATTCACTGGGATGCAGCTCGAACCCACACGTCTCAGACAGGCACCTACCCTTGAGGAGATTCTGGACCGAGGTGTCTCCCTCCTGAAGGCCTTCCCGTGGCTGAGGCTATCGTGGGGCCCCAGCCTGGAGCTATAGTGGCGGCCGTCTTCCTGCCCTGCGCCTTTGGTACCCCTATCCCTGTCGGTTCTCTGCCGGTTTCTGGAGCACCCTCGGCTGAAGGTAGTCACCGGCAGCGTTTCAATGTCTTGGAAGCGCTGAGGCGTCAGATAGACCCCTAACAAAGAGTCCAAAAGGATGGACCTAATCAGGCGCAGATTTATGCTGCGTGCTCCCTAGGCCTCCGTCAGGCCAGCTCGGCGGCTCTTATGCAGCACACTGTTCCCACGCCTTCTAGGCACCCAGACGGTTCTGCCTCATCCCCGGCCCGATCTGGTTCTTGGTCCGGATGCTGGGACCAGGGTAGGGCGGTGTGTCGAAACAGCTCAGACAGCTCTGGATCTAGGTGACTCCTGTGCCAGATCGGTGGCAGCCGCAGTGGCCATGCGCGCAGGAGCAGAATAAAGATTTTCCTCCCTGGAAACCCAACACGAGTTGGCGGACATCCCCTTCTTGAGGACTGACCTTTTAAGCCCCCCTGGAGTGAGGTCATATCAGGGCCTGAGAAGTCGATGCCCTCCGGACTCTGTCACTCTCGCCCGGGGTCAAAAGGGCAACCGTCAGCCTTGCCTGTTGCCAGTCCAGCGTCTTCCCCAAAGGAAGCAGGGGCAGGAAGCAGGAAGCCCCTCGCTCCTTCCCCCTCAAGCCTGCTCAGTGACGGGCCAAGGGGCACCCTGGCCCTGTGCCGTCCCAACTGGGTTTCCCCATGGAAGTGCGGCTCCGCACCTCGTTCTGGAGGTATTTAAGGGTAGATCCTGTCGAGGTTACGAGCGGTTTCCCCTTTCCAGCTGTTGCCCATGGGGATCTTGGGCCCATTGCCTCATGTCGGTCGTTCTGACATGCCTGGCACTCTAGTTAGAGGTGATCAGGAAGGCTGCGGACCCCCCTTTCAACCCTGGGTTGTGTCCAGATATTCCTGGCTCAAGCAGACGGGGCTCGCGCCCATTCTCCGCCCGCCTGGATGGTCTCTCTTCTTCAGATATTCCATCCTCAGAACGTGGCGTGTGGCTGTTTCCTGGTCTCCGGATGTACCCTACTCCTCGCTCCGTCTGCTTGGGAGGCTCCACCCCTTCCAGCGGGGATCTCCTTACGAGTTCCTAGCGAGGCTCTTCTTTTGCTCAGCAGTCTAGCAGAGGCACTGAAGGGTCCGGGTGTAACCCCACCTGGAATGCAGACTGGTCTCCGTTCCAGGAGCCAAGTGGGAACTTCGTGCCTTAGTGGTGAAGCTTCTTGGGACTAAGCTCGATTCTTGAGTCCGAGCTCGGCTCCGGGCGGACAGGGCTGAGGTTCTTCCTCCCTTACCCAGTCGGGTTGGCCGGGTAATTCTGTCCTGCCAGGACCTCCTGCACCTTCTGGGCCTCAGGGCGGCCTTCCCCTAGTGGGAGGGGCCAGCCAGAGGTCACAGCACCGCGACCATGGACCAGTTCATGACTACAGCCCAGGAGTTAAGAGAACGTCCTTTGGACCTGCTCCAACCCGGCAGGAGAACATCCTGTTTGATCGCCCTGGTCGGGGTCTTCTCTGACCGATGCTTCTCGGATGGGTGGGGTGCCCATCCAGGGAATTAGAGTGCCTGCCTCTGATCTCTCGGAGTCCGATGCCCTTCCTGCTCGCTGGAGCACCAGGCGGTCCGCTTTGCTTGCACCGCTTATGCGAGGTCTAGTGGTCTAAGTCTAAGTAGGACAACACCACGACCATGCTACCTGACGAGTTAAGTCGATCTCCTTGTCTCTGTGCCAAGGGGTTCTCATATCTAAGTTTTTGCGCGGTCGAGGTTCCCAGCCATTTGATGGCAGGAGCCCCAATTTCCTGGCTGCTGCCCTAAGCCAGGCATAGACTAGAGCCTCATGGTGGTCTCCCCTGCGAGATGGCACAGGATCTCTCCTCTTCCCTCTGGGGAACAAAGGAGAGCCAAGACTGTTTTTTTGCCCGCCCCTCAGCAAGGCCTGCTGCAGGAGATGCCATCGAGGCCACGGGCCCCTCCTCCATTTCTCTTGACCTATGGGCAAGGCGAGGAGGGACTTGGCGCAGGTGATGTTGGTAGCCCCAGACTGGATTGCCAGTTCTGGTATCCAGCTCTCCTCAGTCTCAGCCCCAGGCTCCCGAGGCGGCCTCTAGTCCGCCCGGTCCTGTCTTCCTTTTCAGGGGAAGGTTATCCATCTGGACCTTCAATCCCTGCACCTGTAGGCCGACCCCTGTGCAGCTAGGGGCCAGGCCTAGGTCTTCGGCAAGGTCCTCGACCTTGAGGTGTCCTGCTAAGAGTCGGCCAAGATGCTTGTCCTCTGGAGAAGTTCTCCCTTTTGATGATGGGATGGGGCGTGCCCTTCCCTGTCCCTGGGCGAGCATTCGGACCATCTCGCGGTCCATCCTAAACCAGGGCTTGGCCGGCGACCCTCTAGGTGTTGCTTCTGCTGGTCCCTGTCTTCGAGGCGCTGGCGGGAGGCAGTTGGTGGTCTTGAGGAGAAGGTGATCCGGCACTTCTAGGCCTCTATCACGCCCCCCTTTTGGGAGAGTATCCCCATTCTGTGGGATCCTTGCTGGTATGGGCTTAGCTCATGAGCAAGCCATCGAACCATTTGCACAAGTGCGAGTTTCCCACCTGTTGTGGAAGAACACCTTCTTGGGGCCACTTGGCCATCCAGAAGGTGGGAGAGTTCAGGCGCTCCTTTAATCCCCTATCCGGTCTTCCACAGGGACTAGGTTGTCCTGCACCCACCCAAAGTCCTTCCGAAGGCGGTGTCGAGTCTTCCTTGAGGTATTGCCTCTGCGGGGTTTTATCCCCATTTACACCTTAGGCCGTATACAGGTTCCATAGGACCTGTTTGCCTCACCTTCCTGGGGGCGTAAAGCTAAAGTTCGGGAGAGGTTCGCCAGCTGTTTATCATCTTCGCTGAAGCCGCATCTGGCAGATTTGCAGCCCAGTGGACGACGAGCGGGCAGGTCACCCCTGCATAGGTCTCCACTGTAGGCGGGCGGGCATGGAACCTCCCAGAGGGATAAGCGCTCTTTTTTTTACCCGTCCTTCCGCTGCATCGGTGGCTGCTTCCGAGGATACTCCGGTCCAGGATATCCGCATGGCTTCTGCCCGGAAGCAGGCTTCCGTTCCCCTTCCACATCGACCTTGGGTGGCGCTGCGAGTGCTGGTTGGGGCCTCGGTTCTCCAGTCTTTCTACCTAAGTAGGGTGTGCTTGCCTCCCTCCTCCCGGAGAACTGGTAGGAGTCTGCCAATAAGTGTGGATGAACAACATCCATGTCCCTAGAAATACAGGTTACTCACCTGTAACAGGAGTTCTAGGAATGGTATGTTCATCACATCACCCACCAGCCTCCCGGCTTGACGACAACCCGGCTTCCAGCTGGCTAGATCTGGCGTCATGGGGCAGAGCCGAGAGTTTTACCACCCGGGTGGGTGGGAGGAGCCAGCTTGAAGTCCTTTCGGCAAGATTTAAAGCAGCAAGGGACCTGCCAATAAGTGTGGATGAACAACATATACCATTCCTAGAACTCCTGTTACAGGTGAGTAACCTGTATTTTCCAGCCACAGGCATTAGTAATGTCTCGCTTTCCTTGTGTCCAGCCTTTTCTCCTTAACGCCTTTCAGGCTAATAGTACTTGCACTACCAAAGGGTTGACTTTTTTCCCATCCTATACACCTTAACCCTTTACTATGGAGCTACGCGGTTAACTTGCTCTGGGCCATCCCCTGTTCCAATTCGACCCAACTGGCTACCTTGGGTCTGTGCACCCAGTCTGCCACATATTTTTGCTGTATAACCAAAAAATAGTTTCCCAAATCTGGAAAATTTAAGCCCCCTTTCTGTCTGTCTGCCTTCAGTCTCTCCAGACTAACCCTCGGCGCTTTCCCTTCCAGATTAAGGAAGTGAAGGCCTTCTCCATCCTTTGTACATCCTCCCTAGTCAGCCCTAAATGCAGCATTTGTAGTAAATACAGAATCCTAAGCAGCACGTTCATGTTAATAATGTTAATTCTGCCCAGCCATGACACGGGTAGCTGTATCCACCTTCTTAAATCCGCCTCAATAGTTTTTATCAGTTTGGCGTAGTTCAAGTTATATAAGGATCCCAAGGATCTACCTGCACCCCTAAATACGTCAGACTCGTCCCCACCATCTTGAGCCCCCATTGTCTTACCTCTTCTCCAACTCCCTTATACCACATTACTTCTGACTTTCCTAGGTTAATCTTGTAACCCGAGAATGTTCTGAACTCCTCTACCAACGACAAAAGAGGGGGTACCGATCACTTTGGGTCCTTCAGGAACAGCAGCATATCATCTCCATATAGTGCCAATTTGTGTTGTGTCCTACCTTCCCCCGACACCCTATATTTTCCCACAGTCTCTAATTGCTGTAGCCAAAGGTTCTATCGCAAGCGCGAACAGTAGGGGGAAGAGCGGGCAACCCTGCCTCGTACCTCTCTCCAAATTAAACCTCTCCGACCTACTGCAGTTTACTACCACCTGTGCCCGAGGCCCCCTGTACGTCACCTTCATCCATCCCAGAAATGGCTCAGCCAGACCAAGCCTCCCCAATATTTCAAACAGGTAGTTCCATTCTACCCTGTCAAATGCTTTTTCGCGTCCATTGACAGGATCCCTATATCTTTCTTTCCTCTGTTTGCTCTCCAAAGTATATTAAGCAACCGCCTCATATTATGATATGACTGTCTTTCTTTAATAAACCCCGTTTGGTCCAGGTGAACCATCTCCGGGAGTATCTTCTCTAGCCTACAGGCCAGAACTTTAGCCATTATCTTAAAGTCACAATTTAACAGTGATATTGGCCTATACGAGGCACATAGTTGCAGAACCTTCCCCTTCTTTGGTATGAGGCATATAACAGCATCATAACACGTATCTGGCAAGCTAACCTCCCCCGTCTCTTCTTTCTGTTGGAACACTCTACACAGCACCCTCGCAGTTCGAGCCCCCATCAGTTTATAATATTCCACCGGGTAACCATCCGGTCCAGTAGCTTTCCCCTTCTGTAACTTTTGGATGGCTTGCATCACCTCCCCCACCGTTATTGGTTTCCCCAACTTTTCCCTCTGTGCCTGCGTAGCTTTCGGTACTTTAATTTTCCCTAGGAATTCAAGCATCTTTTCTTTCGTTCCTGTGTCGCCTGCCTGATATAATCATTGAAAGAAGGACCGAAAGGTCTTCTGCATCTCCCTATCCTTGCTCTGCAGAGTACCCTGTTCATCTCTGACCCCCACAATTCTATTCACCCTCTTACCTCACTTCATAAGATTAACCATCATTGGCCCTGGTTTATTTCCCCATTCAAATATGAATATCTTTTTAAATAAACAAGCTGTCCCTGCCTCTGATCGCAAGTGTGCATTCAAAGCCTCTCTCACCATGTCCAACAATCAGACAGCCTCCCCCTGTTCTCCACGAGCCACCCTCGTTTCTAACTCCTTTAGTTTGTTTTCCAGTTTACTTCTTTGTGCCTGCCGTTTCCTCTTTATCCTTGCCACATACTCCATAATTGCTCCCCTCATAAACACCTTACCCGTTTCCCACAGTATTTCTTTTGAGATCCCCTCTTTATCATTTGTTGCCATAAAAAGATCCCAGCTCTCTTCCAAATGCTTTCTAAACTCCTCATTCTGAGCCATATATACAGTATGGGAAATTTCCATGAGGAGCAGGATCCCTGCCTCTCCCTTCCTCGTACTTTCATCACCACCATTGCGTGGTCCAATATGTATGGGGCTGTGTCGAATCTCCCATACCTGAGCATACCATTCCCTTGTTGCATAGATGTAATCTATCCATGTCCACGTTTTGTGGGGGTTCGAATAAAAAGTATACTCTCTCACTCCTGGGTTTGCTGTTCGCCATACATCCACTAAATCTAGTTCCACCATTCCCTCTTGCCATTGTTGCATCCCTCCTGATGTCCTCCCTTTCCTTTCAGAGTGGTCCAGTTTCGGGTCCATTGCCCAATTCAGACCCCCCAGTTGAACCCCAGGAATTGTTCCCAACCAATAAATCCAGCAGAGAGGCATAAAATTGGTAATCATGTACCGCAGGGGCATACACCGACCCCAAGGTGGTGATCTCCCCATCCAGGGCTCCCGAAATGAAAATATATCTCCCCTCCTTGGTGTCCCTAACTACCCTCTGCACCTCCAAAGTCAGGCCTTTATGTATCAAAATGGCGGCTACTCTTTTTTTTTTTTTTTTTTTCTTTATCCTCCTCCTTGCCTCCTGGTCTACCACTCCTTCCGGCTGCTCATGCCTCCTGTGACCCCCCTCGCCCTGACCCCTCTCCCCACACCCCAGATCGCAGCCAACCCAGGGGTGGCCCGGCGTATCCCTTCGGCGGGTGGGTCCCCCTCCTCTGAGGGGGAAGGCGCCGGGAGGGGCAACCAACGCACTAGGCATCAGTCCCTGAGTGCTGCTGAGGTGGGCTTGGAGGCGTCGGGGCATCTCGGGCCGACAGGAGCGCGGCAGCCAGCATCCGGCAGACCAGGAGGCCGGATTTTTCTGTTTTCTCCCCGGGGCGTGGCGTGCCACTAATGTCTAGACAGAGCCGACGTTCACCACGCCCCCATGTGCGTTGAGGCTCTGCTTTGCTGGTCTCCCCGGCCTCTGCCAGGGGGTACCAGACTGCGAGCCGCATCCCCTCCCTCCTGGGTAGGCAAGCAGTCGTGGGGCCGCTCGAGGCTACTCCCCAGCTGGCTCTCAGCGGGCCGGTCAGTTCTCGAACCCGGTGCATGGCGTACAAACTTCTCTTTTACGCACCAAGGCAGATACTGCACAACACTTCCCTACCCACCCTTGGGCCAGTTTGGCATGTTCTACCTCCGTTAGGTGCGTTTCTTGTAATAGGGCTATTTGGGTTCCCCCTCTTTTGAGTGCTGTCGACAACATAAACCTCTTTACTGGATTTATAATACCTCGAACATTCCAAGTAATCACATTAATACTTTTGCTAACAGACACTGATATATATTGTTCTTTCCCTTTCAACTTCACATTTACCACTGAGAGCATGATAACCTTGTATACTTAATTTTGTTGGTAGCACTTTGTACATACAGAAAAACAGAATCAAAACAAACATTCTCAACAACAGTTCAAACATATAACTTTGTACATATTTCCATCTCCCTTCCCCCACCTCCCCCAACACCTACCATACCCCCCCAGCCCCTTCGCTCTTGCTCCTTCCTCTATCCCGATCTGAAGCATTCCTCCCCTCACAAACTCCCCTATCTCTTATATTCCTTACTCCCTTCCAGTACTCCACCTCCATCTCTCCTTCAGAATATCCCCTCACGGACAAGCCTTCATTTCCTCTCCCTCCCTTGTATTTCCCCTCTTCTCTTAGGCACTATTAGTCTCCCCGACTCGAGTGTCTGCCTCATCCTCAGATACTGAAAAAGATGCTCCCACACTCTCCCACCCACAGCCACCTTAATTTGGTTTCCTCTTGCCCTGTAGCCCGACTCTTTTAACTACCCCACTCCTTGCAGTTATCTCCATTACTTCATCCCCCCGCTCACATCATTGTTTCTTCCCCATTGCTGTCTTCCACTGAGCCCCCCTTCTCTTTCATTCTGATGCCCTTCCCCTTCCTTTGTCCCTTACCATACATTGGCTTCACCCCTTTGCTTACACCAAGTGGGTGCTGCAGAAATAAATGGCTGGGGCTACTAGTAAAGGCAAGCAGGGAGGTTAGGCCGAGCTTAAAAGCCACCACGCTAAGCCCTTCTCCCCGATCGCCCTCCTACCTGCACCCATACCCGTTTTCAGTCAGTCCCTCTGACATCCCGGGCTTTCCTTTCAACCATCCAGGTATGCCTGCCGCATGGCATTGTCTCCAGTCCTGTAATGGTGCGTCATACAGCCTTTGTACATGCCCCCTTCAGACCTCTCCATGATTGCTAGGACAGTCCGCTGGTCTTGTAATTCTACAGGGCCCTAGTCCATTTCAACAAGCAGCGGTGACAAAATAACCCTTGCACAAGTCACCCTTTTCCCTCCACCACGAACTTAAACATCATCACTGCGGTTCATAACATAAGCAAACAGCAACTGCGAATACAGTCTCTCCTCCTCTTGCTTAAGCACTCATATTGAGTCCCAGACCCCTTTGCACAGTTCCTGGGCTATTACTCGGCGCAGATTTTGCCTCAGACTCTTCACGAATTCCTCTGCTTTTTCAGCCTCCCAAAAGGAGTACTTGGCTCCCTCATGTTTTATTTTTAAAGTAGCTGGATACACCAGAAAGTTCTCAATCTTCAGGTCACGTAATTGTTGCATGGAGTTATTGAACGATTTCCTTCTCTTTAACAATCGGGCCGAGTAATCCTGCAACATATATAGACGGCCCTCATTCCTCCTTCCCCTTTTCTCGAAAAGCCTTCAATACCAATTCTGTCTTGAAAATGGTGGAAACAGAATATTATTTGTCTTGGTGGCTGTTCTTTCGGTGGTTTGGGCATCACAGCTCTGTGGGCTCTCTCAAGCTTAAACTTTCCTTTCGCAGGCTGGAGGCCCAGTAATCCAGGCAGTACTCGCGCACAGAAATCTAGCGCATTCTCCCCCTCCATACCCTCAGGCAAACCTCTCAGCTGCAGATTTAGTCACCTGTGATAATTTTCTTGATTAATCAAAGTCTTCCTTTAGATCACTCGGCTCCTTTTGGAGGGCCACTACCTGCCAGAGGTCGCCAGCAACTCGTCCTCCACATGTGACACTCTCTCCTCCATCTCTGAGATTCTGTCCGCTTGCACCACCTGTTGCTCCTGAATTTCTTGAAGTTTTAAATCCAGCTTCCCTTCTAACTTTATTAAACGGGGCTCCAGTGCTGCAGTAACTTGCCCTGTAACCTCTCACCCCAATGCAGCAACCTCCGCCGCCGACAGTGAAACCAGGCCGTCACCATCTCCCCCTTTCTTCGCATTTTTTGCAGCAGTCCTCTGGCTTTTCGAGGCTCCCGGAGTTAGATACTCGTCCATCCTTGTCTCATAAACCACAAGATACAGGGTTTCTATGTTCTCTGGCACTTTACCTATTTTTTATTTTACTTTTTAGGCTGTAAGGAGGGAGCAGCACAGAGATTCACGTCTGTACAGCTTAAATAAATAAAAAGTATCCCCCTAGGCACTGGCCCGTTCAGAGGCACCAGGGACAGCAACAACGAGGAGGGTTCAAGAGAAAGGCACCCCCTCAGACACCAGGATCTTGGGGCCGCAAACAGCTAAAAGGTCCAGAGCTTCTCTCCCCACCCTGTCAGCCTCTGCCTGACTTCTTGCCCCCCCCCCCAGCAGAATCGATTGGGGAGGCAGTGGGAGGACGGTTCTCCGTTTACCTCACAGGTTGGGAGAACATCACAACAGATCAATGGGTGCTACAACTTACAGCAAGGGGCTACGCCCTGGAGTTTTCCCAACTACCCCCGCCCAGTCCACCAGCCCACATTTTCAGCTCTCCATCCCATGCAGGTCTCATTCAGGTGGAGATAAGGTCCTCCTGTCAAAGCGAGTGATTCAGGTAGTAGTAGAATTCCAGAGGGGTGAAAGTTACTAGTTTCGTAATTTCATAGTAAAGTTCAGGTCATTAGGCGGTTAGCCCTTAGTGACTCGCCACATATTGGTGGTATTGTGTTACCCCATACCCATGTAGTTATCTAATTCTATTTTAAACCTGGCCATCAATTCACTATATACCACTCTGTGTGGCAGTGAGTTCCATGGTCCCACCATTCTTTGGCTGAACCATTGTGCTACAGTGCCTTCCGAAAGTATTCACCCCTTGGATTTTGTCACATTTTGTTGTGCTACTACTAGAATTTCTAATGCATTGAAATGATTTTTTTCCCCCTTGATTCACACAGCATACACAACAATTTAAAGGGGCAAAAATATTTTTATTGTGTAACAAAAATATATGAAACATTAAAAACTGAAATATCTTGTTTACTTAAGTATTCACCCCCCTGAGTCAGTACTTTGTAGAAGTGCCTTTGGCAGCAGTTACAGCTTTGTCTTCTTGGGTATGTCTATATCAGCTTTGCACATCCAGATTCACGGATTTTCACCCATTCTTCCTTGCAGATTTGCTCAAGCTCTGTCAAGTTGGATGGGGGCTCGGTGAACCGTAATCTTTCTTTCCATAGATTCTCAATGGGGTTCAAGTCTGGGCTTTGGCTGGGCCACTCAAGGACATTCACCTTCTTGTTCTGAAGCCACTCCAGTGTTGCTTTGGCTGTATGCTTGGGGTCGTTGTCCTGTTGGAACGTAAATCTTCGCCCCAGTCCAAGGTCTATTGCAGACTGATGCAGGTTCTCCTCAAGGATATGCCTGTAATTGGCTCCATGCATTGTTCCCTCTATCCTGACAAGTGCCCCAGTCCCTGCCGCTGAAAAGCGTCCCCATAACATGATGCTGCCACCACCATGCTTCATGGTAGGGATGGTGTTACACGGGTGACGAGCTGTGTTCGGTTTGCGCCAGGCATAGCGCTTTGCATTCAGGCCAAAGAGTTCAATTTTTGTTTCATCAGACCAGAGAATCTTTTGCCACATGGTCTGAGTCTGCCACGTGCCTTCTTGCAAACTCCAGGCATGCTATTATGTGGCCTTTTCTCAGGAGTGGCTTCCGTCTATCCGCTTTCCCATAGAGGCTACATCTGTGAAGTGCTGCAGAGATTGTTGTCCTCTGGACAGGTTCTCTCATCTCAGCCATGGAACTCTGTATTTCTGTCAGGGTGGTCATTGGGTTCTTGGTCACTTCCCTGACCAATGTCCTTCTTGTCCGGTTGCTCAGTTTGGGAGGACGGCCTGCTCTAGTAAGAGTCTGGGTGGTTCTGTAATCTTTCCATTTCCTAATGATGGACTTGACTGTGCTCCTGGGAACTTTAAACACCCTAGAAATGTTTTTATACCCCTCCCCAGATCTATGCCTCCTCACAATTCTATCACGGAGTTCTATGGACAGCTTCTTGGTCTTCATGGTAGAGTTTCTGCTCTGACATGCATTGTCAACAGTAGGATCTTATATAGACAGGTGTATTTCCTCTGAAATCATGTCAAGCATTTGAACTGACCACAGGTGGACTCCATTCAAGTTTGAGTGATCTCACAAGGAAACTGGATGCACCTGAGCTCAATTTGGAGTGTCATAGCAAAGGGGGTGAATACTTACCAAATCAAGACATTTCAGGTTTTTATTTTAAATTACATGTACAAACAATTCCAGAAGTTTCATTCCACTTTGACATTATAGAGTAATTTGTGTAGATACGTGACAAACAAATCCCATATAAATGTATTGTAATTTGAGTTTGCAACATCACAATATGTGACAAAATCCAAAGGGGGATGAATACTTTCTGAAGGCACTGTACTAATTTAGTTTTGCAGACCTTTCCTCTCAACTGCATTCTATGTGATCTTGTAATTATGCTTGTTGTTTCTGTATAGCCCTGAGGTTACCCATAGGCTTTCATTGTTAAAGGCTTTACACGCATAACCTAAATCACCTCTGTTTCCTGTAGGTGACTGAGTACAGGTCCAAAATATGGAGCCTGTCAGTGTATGTCATATTATGTAGTCCTTTAACTGTTTTAGTCATCTTTCTTTGGACACCTTCCATAAGTTTCATACTACCTGTGTTATATACTGAGATAACCAGTGCACAGTATTCAAAATGTGGCCAAATTAATGCTGTGTATAATGGCATTCGCACTTCCCTTCTACTCCTAACTTCCCTCAATGTGTATCCCATCATCTTGTTCCATTTCTTAACCATTTCCCTGACATGATGGTCAAAGGTCGGGTTGTGGGTGATGGATGCTGAAGTCTTTTTCCATTTCTGAAGTTGATAAATATATATTATTTAGTTTATATTGTGCCTTAATATTATCGCGACCTGAGTGCATTACGTTGCACTTATTTGCATTAAAGTCCAAGCCGTGATTCACTGCCCAGCTGTTCAACTGATCCAGTTCTTTCTGTTCATCTTGAGCTGCTTCTGCATTATTATTTATAGCCCCAGTGTTAGAATTGTCAGCATATTTACATATCCAGGCCTTGTCGGAAGTCTGCATGATCAAAATCAAAATATTGAGTAATATAGGGTCCAATACAGACTCCTGCGGCACGACACTTGTAACACTTATCCATTCAAAACTATGACCTCTGATAGTCATCCTCTGGTATTTATCCCTCAACCAAGACTGGACCCATGAGATAATACAAGGATAACAATCGCACAGAATCAGCTGATTAATTATCTCTTGGTAAGGCACAGAGTTAAGTGCCTTCGAATAATCTAAGAAAATAACATCCACTGAGAGTCCCCTATCCAGTGCCCCACGTACCGTTTCAGAAAAGTGCAGCAGGTTCATTAGACAGGATCTTCACTGACTAAAGCCACGCTGTGTAACATCTATATGACCCATCTCCTCTATGTGTTGCAGGATAATTTCTTTGATAAATCCTCCCATCATCTTTCCCTCGTCAGAAGTTGGACTAATAGGTCTAAAGTTCATTACATTACTGTTATCCCCTTTTTTGTAAATTGGCGTCACATTAATCTTTCGCCACTCTGCAGTCGTATTACCTTCCAGTAGACTTGTTATACAACTTACATAAAGGTCCAGCTAGTTCCTTGACAAGTTCTTGTAAGAGCCTTGGATGTAAGCCATCAGGATCTGGCAATTTAGTAGTATTTAAATGTTTTAATTTCTGATAAACTTCATCAGCTGTAATTTTCCTTATGTGCCCTGCCCCCTCATGCTCATTAATTAATACATCAGTGTTTTTTTATGGCTTAAAGTTGCTTATGAAAAACTTATTAAAACTATCTGCCATCCGTGATTCATTAGTTATAATTGTCTCTCCTTCTTTGATTTGTCCATTTGTATTCTGTTGTCCCTTTAGGCTCCCTGTGTAATTAAAGAAATGATTTTTGTTGCACTGTACTACTCTCACTTCTTCCTGGTTCCAAAGACGACAGGGGACCTTCGTCTCATCTTGGATCTCGGTCAAGTGAACGTGTCTAGAGTTCAAAAGGCTTAGGATGGTGACACTCCAGGGGCTGCTACCCATTCTCTGCCAAGGAGATTGGCTCTGCTTTCTTGGATATGCAGTACATGTACATGCACATAAAGATCCTGCCGTCCCACAGGAAGCTTCTCCGGTTCACATTCGAAGGAGAGCACTACCAGTTCAGGGCCCTTCCTTTTAGCCTGTCCTCGGCACCTCGGGTATTCACCAAGTGCTTGACTGTAGTAGTGGCAGCTCTCTGGGGGCAGGGGCATTACATCTACCCCTACCTCGACGACTGGTTACTAGTGGTCCCATTCATAGAACAGCTATGTCAGACCCTGGAGTGCACCTTTAAGATATTTCGTAACATTGGGATAACTCTGAATCTCCCAAAGTCAGCCCTGTGGCCATCCCAGAAACTCCAATTCATAGGCGCCATCTTGGTTACAGTTCAGGGGAGAGCTTTTCTGCCTTCAGACAGGGCAGATCACCTTCAGGTGCTAGCTTGGAAACTAATCTCTGTAGACCAGGCTCTAGCCAAAACGATACTACAACTCCTGGGTCATATGGCCACTGCCATAGTGACCGTGCCTCTTGCTTGCCTTCACATGAGAATTCTGCAGTGAAACCTCAGGGTGCAGTGGGACCAGCGAAGTGGTGATCTCGACCACAAGGTCAGAATCTCCAAGGCAGTACACCAAACCTTACTGTGGTGGCTGAATCCCTCCTGCTTGGTGATAAGGACCCCTTAAGAAACCCCTCCCCTCAACAAGTTATCACCATGAATGCGTCGGGCACGGGATGGGGTACCCACTTCGGGAGTAATCAGACCAGGGGATCTTGGACTCAGACAGAGTGCTCTTCGCATATAAACATTCTGGAAATGAGGGCTGTGCTGTATGCCTTACAGGCGTTCCAGGATGACCACCATCCATGCCTAGTTCTAGTCCAGACGGACAACATGCCCATGGTTTTCTGCCTCAAGAAGTGTGGAAATGCGATCATACTCCCTATGCAGAGAAGCCATGATGGTCTGGTACTGGACAGTAGATCACAGCCTGGAACTGTTCGCAGTACATGTCCCAGGCCTTCAAAACACCTTAGCAGACAGCCTCAGTTGCTTGTAATCCCAAGCTCACAAATGGGAACTGCTTCAAGATGTAGTAGACTACCTATTCGAAAAATGGGGACTCCATGCCAAACTGCCCAATTTCTGCTTGATAGTCAGGGCATGGTGTTTTTTGGCGAGACACATTGTCCCTCTCTTGTACCAGAGGTTTCTCTGTGCCTTCCCACCGTTCACCCTTCTGCAGCGAGTCCTTCTAAAGCTACAGTCTGAACCAGCAACCATGATTCTGGTAGCGCTGTTCTGGCCCAGACAGATTTGATTCATGCTTCTACAACAGCTGGCGGTAGAACCCCCATTTCCACTTCCTCTGACCTCTCGGTTGCTATCACAAGAGCAGGGCCCTCTGATTCACCCCAACCTCAAGTTTGTGTACCTCCATGCATGCAAGAAAACAGTCTACTAGGGCCACATACGCCGTGAAGTGGAAGTGGTTCAGCCTATGGGCTGCTGCCCGTGACATGGACATGTTCTCATGCAAGGTGAACTGGGTCCTGGAGTATCTGTTATCCTTGTCTGATTCAGGTCTCAGCCACTCATCCATAAAGGTACATCTCTCGGCTATCTCAGACTATCGTGTACTGGTGGATGACAGGATCTTGGCGCAGCTGGGTCTGTTGTACCTTCCTGCGAGGTATCCTGCACATCAAGCCTCACATTCTGGATCTGGTTCCCCTATGGGATCTGCTGCTTATTCTGGAGATATTAACATTGCCCCCTCTTTGAGCCAGCCGCGAGTTGTGAGCTTAGCTTTCTCTCTTGGAAAGCATTATTTTTAGTTGCTATTGCCTTGGCCCGGAGGATTTCTGAGCGCTAGGCTCTCATGTGCAAGGAGTCGTATTTGTTTTTTCATAGAGACTGGGTGTCCCTTCGCACAAACCCTAAGTTTCTCCCGAAAGTGGTGTTGGAGTGTACTTTAAACCAAGATATTAACCTACTTGTCTACTACCCCGAATAATCTAACAAAGAGGAGGCATTGTTACATTTTCTAGCTGTACATAGAATCCTTCGGTATTATGTTGACCGTACATGGTCCACAAGGAAGTCGGATGAATTGTTTGTATCCTTTGTCCAATGGATGTTGGGGGCACCCGTCACCAGACAGACTGTCGAAGTGGCTAGTCAGCTGCATCATGTTCTGCCATGAAAAGTATGGCAAACCCCTTCCGGGCCCAGGTGGAAATCATTCGACTAGTGGGATAGTGACTTCTTTCTCATATCTCAAAAATGTGTCGGCAGCAGATCTCTGTGCAAGGCACCTGGAGTTCGGTACACACCTTTCTCCGGCACTACAGTTTGGACATTGCTTCCAGAAGGAGAGCAGGTTTCGGCCTGGCAGTCCTCCAGGGATTGCTCTCATAGGAGCCCAGAGGCATTCTTACATCCACTGCCCGTTTGACCTGGTGTTATCCCAGTATTGCTTGGGACTTGTTCACTAACTGTTATTACCTGTTGCAAGAGCTCTATCTTGAAGTGAGATAGTACAGTTACGTAAGAACTTACCATAACAGTAGATCTTCGAGAAGAGCTCTTGCAGCAGATGTGCACTTTTTCCCCCAGTGCTTCTTCCTGTATGTCCCTATTGGGATAACAGTTTCCTTGGTTTGTCCTATTCTTTATGCCAACTGAGTTTCCGGCGGACGAACTGGGGTGGCGCCAGGGGACTGCCTCCTATATACTGAGGATGATGTCGACAAAACTGTCGTGCGGGCGGTCCCCCGTCTTGGACTGCTAGCTAGAATTTTTCAGTGGGGTCCTAGTGCCTGGTGGCATAGTCTTTTACCTGCTGCAAGAGCTCTTCTCGAAGATCTAGTGTTATAAGATCTTGCATAACTGTACTGTCTTCAGGAGAATATCCTCCATTAGTCCATGCTGTCCCTTTCTCTGTACCCTGCTGCATCTGTGAGGGTTGCATTGGATATCATGCGACTGAACCTAAAATATTATATATCTAGCCCTGTCCCTAACCTTGTATGCCTGGGCTGATCTCATCTCCGGATTCTCCAAGGTTGGAGGTCCCATCTCTTGAGGGGAACTGAGGAGTGATGGGGCTGCCATGTTTATATAGATGCTGATGCTTGCCATCATCATGAGCGGCCCTGACTAGCAAGAGTTTCCATGTGGTCCTAATGCCTGGCAGCTCTAGTTCCAAAAGTGTGGACTAATGGAGGGGATTCTCTTGAAGATCTGCTGTTAATAAGTACGCAGCTGTTCTTTTCAGCTTCTTCACTAAAAAAAAGAAGCTTGTGTATCAAATATTTTTGTATTCCAACAGTTAATATTTTTTTTTGGGAGATTGCTTGATGGATCTGCAAGGGGATTACTTGACAGATCTAAAGGGGAGGGATTATTTGATGGACCTACTTGGGGGCTTCTGGGGACATGGATATGATGCAGCCACACTTTCTGACAGTTGCCTTTCCCTTTAAGACTTGCCAGAAATGTCTTCAAGCTGTCTCCTCCAACCCACCCGGGTGATAATTCCCTCGGCTCTACCCCATGATGCCAGATCTTCCTTTCTGCTGGAAGAAGCAGGTTCCCCCCCTTACCACTCCTGCGCTGAGTAGGCCCTGGCACTTAAATCTTTGGATTTACTTTGAAACTTAAACTAAAACTCATTCGAGTTTCGTCTTCACCTCGATCTTCGATCGTGATCGTGATGGAGGATAAGTCCTCGCCCGGATTTTTCTGGTGCCCATGGGGGCAGAAGATATTGCGTACTGACTCGCACGCCTCTTGCGTTTACTGTCAGGGCCATGGTCGTGATCTGCAGGCCTGCGATGTTTGTTGGTTGTTTACCCCGATGGTCCTGGAGGACTGTGCTGCCCGCCTGAAGTTGGGCTGCCCAGGGAAACATAATCTGCCGGTCAAATCTAAGGAAGCCCGTTGGGTGGTCTCTGTGGCTGCTGGGTCTGCCAAGCAATTGGAGCAACTCTAGACCTTCGAGGAAGAGGTGGCCCATGCCACTGCTCAGTTCTCTTCTGCCTTGGCCTTCATTCCACTCCAGTTGGGCTCCACTTATTCGGCCTCCTTCAAGGAGCTGTGCCAGTCCCTCCCAACCAAGGGGCAGGGCCCTTCTGAATTGCACAGTTCCCACTCACGCAAGGAGTCCCAAGAAGGATAAATAGACTCATCGATCCTGGGACAGGGAGCGTTCCTGCTCTCAGGAATCTTGGTTTTGACTATAGTTGAAACTGTGGCTGTGGCCGCTGGCTTCACGGAAACCTCGTCAGACCAGTTGACTGAGACGCCGGTTCGACGATGCGGCTGAGATTTTTCTCTACTCTGTTGACTGGTTGTCGTCTGAAGAGGCTAACAACTCTCTTTTCAGGACCCCGGTCCTGTTGGTGACCACTGAATGAGCGGCCCAGCCAGCTGATTCGGTCCCTCTGATCACCAACCTAGACCAGGAGGAGCCGTGGGTCTCCCCGGCTCCATTAGAGGCCCCCTGTCTGCACCACAGATGGCAGAGGTCTCCGTCTTGGCCATCTACATCCTCTGGGTCATGCAGGTCCCGCTGACGTGTGATCTCGCTCTCGGCACCATGGGAAGTGGCGCCTCCACTACTCGTCTTTGTCTTCCTCAGGTGAGGAGAGGCTTTGGCGCAAGTTGCGTTGATGCTATGAAGACCTTGTATGGCAACAGTTAGTGCTGACCGGGCCAAAGTGGATGCTGGCTACCACCCCGGCCATCATTTGGCTATCGACGAAAGGCCGATACCCCCACCGGGGCTGGTCGACACAGTTCCGCCCCCAGTGGAGCTGGTCCAGACCATTTCGGCTCAGCTGAAGCTGGCTTTTCCACCGATTGTGGTGGAGCAGCCACTCAAGTAGCCATTGACTGGGGGCTCTGTCCAAAAGAGTCTGTCGGCTAAGGGGCTTCTCCATTGGCTGTTGGTCACTCTCATGCATGACCGCCCACGGCGGGTTTAGAGTGATTCGGGTGGTTGCCCCCTTTATGCGGACTCCTCTGAGCCAGAGAATTCCTCTTTGCACTCCATCCACTGGATATGGAGTTGATTGGGGGTCTGTCGATGGATGAAGGGCACACTTTGTTCATGGGCATTCTCTGCCTCATCTCAGTCTACAGGGATGAAACTGGAGCCTGTTCAGAAACAGGCTCACTACCTCCCCTACAGAAATTCTGGACAAGGAGACTCTCCAGAGGCTTTCTCAGTGCCCGAGGCAGTCGTCTGCCCTACCCTGGAGCTCTGACAGCACCCTGCCTCTTACACTGTGCCCTCAGCCCAGATGGCCCGCTAATATGTGGTGCCCACTGGTACCTTTTCAGGGTTCACGGAGCATCCCTCGGCTGAGGGGTATGTGGCTGACTTCGTGTTCAGGCACTCTGGCAATACCGGGGACGTTGATAGACTGTTGGACAAGGAGTCCAAGAAATTGGACCACTTGGCCTCCGCCAGGCCAGCTCGGCCGTTGTGATGGCACACTTCTCCCATGCCCTTCTGGGCTCTCTGGATGAGGTGATTCCTTGTCTTCTGCGGACCGCCAGACTACGGTCAAGCAGGTCCAGTACCAGGGTCGGGCTGTGACCAAACAGCAACTTCAGACAGCCTTGGACATTGGAGATTCCTGTGCCTGCTCAGTGGCAGTTGCCATGCGCTGTAGGGCTTGGCTGCAGATCTCGACCTTCACGGCAGACACCCAGCACAAGCTGGCACATGTATGTTTCTTAGGCACTGATCTATTTGGGCCTGATGTGGAGGATCACCTCCAGTGCATAGAAAGGTCCAGTGCCACCTTGGACACTGTAACATCTGGCCAGAAGGACCCGTGGCAAAAACAGCCCAGCATCCGTTTGGCCAGTAGGCTCAGTCCTGGCAACTTCGGGCCAAGTCTGTGGCCTCGGCGATCCAAAAGCCTTGGAGGGAAGGGACCCAGTGGCCCCTCTGCCGGGTCCTCGTCCAAGCCTACTCAGTGACTGGATGAGGGTGCCTCCCGCATGCCCGTGACAGCTGCCCTGGGTCCTCCTGTGGTGGGTCAGCTCCACCACTCATTTCCGCCTGGACTGCTGTTGCCACAAACAGGAGGGTTCTGGAAGTGGTCGGTCAGGGTCTGCCTCTGGAATTCGAGCAGTACCTTCCGAGCCCAGCCTGCGCCCCATGGGAGGACTTAGTATCTGCAGACACTCGATCAGCTCTTTGAGACGACATAGCCCAGCTCCTCCGCAAGGAGGTTGTGGCCAGAGTTGCAGAACCACTGTGGTTCTCAAAGGAAGTGGCAGTGAAGGCTCAAGAGAAAAAGAAAGCATTCAGGAAGTACAAGGAATCACAGCAGGAGCAGGACAGAGAACTGTATCAGTTAAAGCAAAAGGAAGCTGGGATAGCAGTCAGAACAGCAAAGGCCCAAACCAAGGAAAAGATAGCCAACTCAGTTAAGAAGGGGATAAGACCTTTATAGGTACATCAGGAGCGAAGGAAGACCAAGGGAGGGATAGTGAGGCTTAATAAAGGGGAGGGAGGGAGGGCAGAGGGTGACTGTGAAAAGGCAGAGATACTAAACAAATATTTTTGCTCAGTATTTACAAATGAAGAGGGAGGTACTTAAAACAAACAGTAGAAACTCTCTGGATACAGAAGTTGATACCAGCCCATTACAGAAGAAGGGTTCTGAAAGAACTCTTAAAACTGAAGGTGGACAAAGCAGTGGGGCCTGATGGGATTCATCCCAGAATTCTAAAAAGAACTAAGGGTAGAACTAGTGACACCACTGACTACCCTCTTTAACAAATCATGGGAGGATGGGGTGGTACCCGAGGACTGGAGGAGGGTAGATGTGATTCCCCTTCACAAAAGTGGGAGCAAGGCCGAAGCAGGAAACTACAGACCAGTTAGTTTAACCTCAGTGATAGGGAAAATGATGGAATCACTTCTGAAGGAAAGAACTGTCGACTATCTAGAGGCCAGAGGAGCACAGGACCCAAGGCAGCATGGATTCACAGCGGGAAGGTCATGCCAGACGAATCTAATAGATTTCTTTGACTGGGTGACCAAAGTAGTAGACCAGGGAGGGGCTGTGGACATGGCCTACCTAGACTTTAGCAAGGCATTTGACACAGTCCCACACAAAAGATTAATAGTCAAATTAACCAGCCTGGGAGTGGGTCCCAGGGTGGTAGCCTGGGTAAAACATTGGCTGGACAACAGGACACAGAAGCTAATTGTAAATGGAGTCCACTCTGAAGAAAGAGGGGTTACTAGTGGGGTACCGCAGGGTTCAGTATTGGGTCCAGTCCTTTTTAATGTCTTCATCAGTGACATTGCAGAGGGACTGGAAGGAAAAGTATGCCTCTTTGCAGATAACACAAAGATCTGCAACAGGGTTGATACACAAGGAGCGTGGAAAGGATGAGAAGGGACTTGGCAAGGTTGGAGGAATGGTCAGAAATATGGCAGCTAGGATTCAATGCAAAGAAGTGCAAAATAATGCACCTGGGAAACAAGAACCCAGGGAAGAATACACAGTGGGGAGGTGTAACAACAACAAAAAGGAAAGGGACCTGGGGGTAATCATATCAGATGACCTTAAGGTTAGCAAGCAATGTGAGAAGGCAGTAGGGAGGGCTGGGGTATACTGGGATGCATAGGAGAGGCATCAGCAGCAGAAAACAGGAAGTTGTTATCCCTCTGTACAGACAGTTGGTGAGACCCCATCTGGAGTACTGCGTCCAGTTCTGGAGACCCCATCTCCGCAAGGACATAGGATAGAGGCAGTCCAGAGGAGGGCAACTAGAATGGTGCAGGGTCTGCAAGAGAAGCCGTATGAGGAGAGACTAAAGGAGCTTAATATGTATACCCTTGAGGAAAGAACGGAGAGGGGGACATGATAGAAACTTTTAAGTACCTCAGTGGAATCAACAAAGTCCAAGAGGGTAGCATCTTTCAGAAAGAGACATGTAAGAACAAGGGGACACAATTTAAAGATAGAGGGGCGGTTCAGGGGCAATGTGAGGAAGTATTATTTCACAGAGAGTGTAGTGGATGCATGGAACAGCCTTCCTGAGGAGGTTGTGGGGTCTAAAACTGTGGGAGAATTCAAGAATGCATGGGACAGACATAAGGCAATTCTTGTGGGGGGGTAGGAAGAAATAGGCTGTTGGTTAACTAGGATCTGCGGCCTATCCTGTAGGTAGGGAAATGGGCCAAGCGGTCCTTATCTGCCGTCAAAGTCTACGTTTCTATGGATCTTCAAGACACGTTCTTTCATGTCCTGATCTGTCCGCCCCACTGAAGGTTCCTCCGTTTCCGAGCCAAAGGAACCCTTTGAGTTCCATGCCATTTCTTTCGGCTTCTCCTCGGCCCCCAGGGTCTTCACCAAATGCATAGTAATGGTGGCAGCTTACCTGAAGTGCCAGGGGGTCTGGGTGTACCCCTAACTGGATGACTGGCTGATAGCAGGTCCCTCCAAGCTGGAGGTGGAGCGGTCCAAGGACCTGGCCCTCCTGGTCAATGAGGCCAAGTTGGAACTCTTGCCCTCACAGGTGATCAGCTTCATCAGGGCAGAGCTTGACTCATGCTGAACCAGAGCTCAGCTCTTGGTGGACAGGGTGGAGCTTCTTTTCTCCTTTGCCCAGTCATTTCTGGTTGGGCACTTGTGCCCTGTCTGGGACTTCCTGCACCTTCTTTTGGTGGCCTGCACCAATGTGGTCTGGGCCCATTGGCACATGCGTTTCCTGCAGTGGGAGCTGGCTAGCCAGTGGTCTCAGCGCAAATGTCACTTCGACCAGCTGGTCTTTGTGACCCAGAGGATGTGGGATGCCCTCCAGTGGTGGCTTGTCCCAGAGCATCTGCAGGAAAGGATCTTGTTTGTCCACTACGAGCTGATGGTCATCCTGATAACCGACTCCTCTCTCATGGCCTGTGGTGCCCATCTGGGGGTACATGGAGTCCACGGGCTCTGGACCCTCCAGGAGTCCCGATGTTACATCAGCCTGCTGGAGCTTCAAGCAGCCCGGCTGGCATGGACTGCCTTCTTTCCATTTGTTCGGGGTCAGGTGGTCCAAGTCCAGACGGACAACACCACAGCCATGTACTACCTCAACAGACGAGGCGGAATGCACTCCCTGCCCCTGTGCAAGGAAACACTCCACATTTGGACTCTCCTGTGCAGTGTGACGGGGAGTTCCTGCCACTCTTGAGGACCGACCTTTCCTTAAATCTGTTGCAACAGTTCTATTTCTAAGCCTAATCTATCCTTTACAATTTCTAGTCCACAAGGTTGGCCACCTGTTGGCACCCCCTTCTCCTTCTCTTGACTATGCTATAGTGTCCTCTTTGATTTTTCTTTTCCCTCTCAGGTCCTCGTACAGGAAGGTTATTGTGGTGACCTCAGAGTATCTGTAGAAAAGGTTGTGTTTATTATTGTTAGATTTAGTATGTAATAGCACTACGTTATAAAATACCTTAATGTATATACCTTATGTTTATGAAATCTGTAAATGTTTAAAATACCATGGCACTTGGTGTTTTGATAATGGTAAAAAGTACTAGGTGACTATTATTGAAAGTAAGCTAGTTGTGCAATTTAAAATGCATGTAAATTGTTGTAAACTGAAAAAGTGTAAATGTCATGGTGATTTGCATATATCCCATGATGCATTGCATTATGGAAGTATGTATGATGATGTCTTTGAAACTTTATTTGTTGCCAATGCCCTTTGGGGTAACTGTTCTTTCAGTGATTCTGCATTGAGGTTGTTTGTTTATAGCTTGTTTTGTTTTTCTTCTTTTTGGGCCCTCACTACCTAAGCAAATGAGGCCTGCATAAGGGTTATGGGTACCTCTCAGCTAGTGAATGGGATCAGAGATCAGTGTCAGTAGGTGCTGGCCAAGTGCAGAGAAAGGACATTCATAGTCTGTTGCTGCAAAGTGATGTACTGAAGAAGGAACATGGCATTGCAGAAACTTCTTTCTTGTATTTTGAATAAACATCACACAGAGATTGTGTGTTGAACCTGAAGTTCGGTGTCTGGTCCATCTGTTATCCCACAACACCTCCACATGCAGCCTGGAGGCGGGTCTCCTAACCATCCATGTGGCAGGAGCCTCCAGTCTGCTGGTGGATTCCGTCTGCCGGGTAGGCAAGGCATCTCATGAGTGGCCTCTCCATTCAGAGGTAGTTGTCTATTCTCTCATTGGGGTACCCCTCAGGTGGACCTGTTGCCTCCGGGGAGAACGCTAAGCTGAGGCTGTTTTGTGTCCGCCCCAGCAGGAAACGCTGCAGTGGGATGCCTTCTTGAGGTCTTGGATGCCGGATCTCTTGTGTGCCTTCCCTCCACTTCCCTTGATCCACAGGGTGCTACTCAAGGTCAGGAGGGACAAGGTGCTTGTGATCCTGGTGGCTCTGGACTGGCTGTGTCAGTTTTGGTACCCCATCCTCCTCAGCCTCAGCAACAGGCTCCTGAGGAGTCTTCCCATATGCCTGGACCTTCTCTCAGTCAGGCGAAGGTACTCCACCTACACCTTAAATCCCTGCACCTGACAGCCTAGTTACTGAGCAGCTAGAGTTCCAGGTTTTGGGTCTGTCCGAAGATGTCCTCACTGTAGTTGAGGCATCTAGAAAGGACTCGACCAGAAAATGCTATGCCTTCAAATGGAAGAGATTCTCCATGTGGTGTCGGGGCAAGGGGTTGAACCCTTCAACCTGCCCAGTGGTCTCTCTCCCAAGGGGGACTTTAGGGGACTACCCTTAAGGTGCACCTGGCAGCCATCTCTCCTTACTGGGTGCAGACCGGTCAGCAGTCGGCGCAGGAGAAGGTGCCCTGGCGCGTTTACAAAGGCCAAGATCACATTTCCCCTCCAGTGTGTGTGAACCACCACCACCACCATGGGATTTGTTGCTGGTTTTGGCAAAACTCTAGGGCAAGCCATTCGAACAGATGCACAGGTGTGACATGTCTCTCCTATTGTGGAAGACGCCTTCCTGGTGGCTATCACATCAGCCAGAAGGATCAGTGAGCTCCAAGCGCCTCTTGGGGAGTCTCCTTACCTGGTCTTCCACAGGGACAAGGTTGTCCTGCACCCCAACCCGAAGTTACTCCAAAAAGTTGTGTTGGAGTTTCACCTGAATCAGGTGATGACTCTGGTGTTCTTCCTGAATCGCACCTCGGAGGCCAAACGCAGGCTCCATACTCTGAACCTGAGGCAAGCGCTCACTTACTACAGAGAGCGCACGGCTGGAGTTCGGGGAGAGGTTTGCCAGCTGTCTATTACCTACGCTGAAGCCGCACCTGGCAGACCTGCAGCCAAGGAGATGATTGGCAGGTGAATCACTTTCTGCGCTGATCTCTACTATAGGTTGGCGGGTAGGGAGCCTCCCAGTGGGCTAAGGGCTCATTCCACCCACCATACCACTGCGACAGTGGCTGCTTTTAGGGACGTTTCTGTCCAGGAAATCTTCAGGGCTGCTACCTGGAAGTCCACACACACTCCTTCATTTCCCATCACCACATTGACCTCAAGTCATGCTCGGGATGCTGGTTTTGGAGCCTCAGTTCTCCAGTCTGTTTCCTAAGTAGGGGGTGTGTGCCTTGCCTCCCTCTTCCTGGAGAACTTCTAGGAGTCTGCTAACAAATGTGGATAGAACATAATATCCATGTCCCTAGAAACACAGGTTACCCACTTGTAGCAATAGATCTTCCACGGAGTGCTCTCTTGCAGTAGGTAATGCACTTGGGTCATCGCCAGAGGTTGCTGTGGCGCATGGCAGCTCTTCTGGCAGTCTTTTACCAGGGGTTCCCCACATGACATCAGCTTCCTGTTTGCTGTATAAACGTGTGCGGTCCCTGGTATCCTCAGTTCATTTTCCCGCTGTCTTCAGCTCACACGCAGCAGTAGAGCAACTTCTAAACTGCGGTCATCCACAAGAATTTGAGCTACAAAACAAATGTCTAAAGAATCTTCAAACAAACAAGCATTATTTTGTTCTTGCCATTGCGGTAGGAAGATATACTGCTTTGACAGGCACACCTCTTGTATACGGTGTTTCTGCACTCAGTCAGGACATTAATCTGGCAACTCGTCGACAACGATTGCTTGAAATTCAGCACTTATTAATGGAACAGAAAATGTCTGTTTTAGAGAATCAGGGGTCCCATCCCAAGGGCTCCCCCTCCTCAGATTCACTTTCACTGCACAAAATGAGAAACCCTCCTCACGCTCCTTGCCAAAGCACTCGTTGACGGCCACCATTTCTGGTGTCCTCCCATCAACGTTGCGCCATCACACTACATCTTCATCAGCGGGAGCTCATACTGTCTTGTCGACAGTGCTTTCTAGTGCTTTAAATGCGGTACAAACTGAAAAACCTTATATGGGTTGTATTACTGCACGGAGGCATTTCAATCCTCCTTCCCCTCTTGAGCTTCGTCGGACGAGGCCCGTATTCTTCCAGAAACAAGTAGCTTATGCTATGCTTTGCCCCTCCACCTTCCCAGGTGGCTACTCATAGGGGTCAGGCGGACAGAGATCGGGACCCTGGTCTTTACCACCCAGCGGCAAGACCTGCTCAGGCTACGTGTCCAATTCCCTCCATCATTCTCCTTGTGTCTCAACACCCCCGCTTCCTTCTCAGAAGGAACTGGACAATCTTACTTTGAGATACAGCTCTTGCAGTAGGTTACACCATAAAGACTGAAGTCAGCAGGCAGAAGGACCCCACAGAAAACTTCTAGCTAGCTATACCCAGCGGGGGACCGCCCCTGATGTTGGCCCCGGCCCAGACGTCGGATACATCATAAATGGGCGGTCCCCCAACATATCTCGTCTTTTTCCTGCCGTTGACTTGCGCACATCTGCCCCATGGATGCCTTCAAGCTGACGAACGACAATAGAAAGAATTTAAGACAGTTTCCTCGATTTCATCTTTTTCGACACGTACATGTCTTCTTCCCTGACTCCTCCTCTAGGACACCCCACGAAGTGCACGTGCAGCAGACAGATCCCCTCAAAGATAGGCATTCGGTCTGCATGCGGTGCCTAGGCCCCGGACCACGATATCAAGGCCTGCTCCATTTGTCAGCAGTTTAATAGCAGAACCAGAATCCGCCACCAGAAAGTGCTCCAGAGTTTTCTCCTGGAAGAAAAACTTAAGGCCATGGAGAAGGATCCATCCTCTCGGAGAACCTTCGCATAAATCGGGAAACACAAAGACAAGCACTGGGACAAGGCTAGGACTCTATCCCTGCATCGGGCCTCAGACTCCAGAGCCAGCTCCAGCTCCGTCCAGTTGGACCGCTCTCCATCCCGGGTCAGGTCTCAGCCCCCCCAACCAAGCAGTCAAGGTCAGGGTTTCAGGGGCTCTGGTTCAGTGTCCTTACAGCCACTGAAAACCAAATCCAAGGATAGCCATCCCTCGGGGTCAGCTGCCAGGTTGGAGGCTTCTGACGACACAGTCCTCTGTCCAAGTTGGCGACTACGTTTAGCACTAACGCTAAGGACCGCTCGGTCTCCTAGCCTCTCAGGGGCTCAGACATCCCTCAGCGGAAGACTTCAGAGCTTACATCACTAAAGCGGATGACTGAGGTGAAGCAGACGCTGGTGCCATTGCCCACACAACGCCTCAAGAACCCAGCGCCACCCCCACCATCTGACACCAGTTGCAGGGGGACGTCTGAGGACGACACCGGCGCTCATGGCACAGACAACCAGACTTCGGGGGATGTCGAAGACATTGGTTTACCAGATGCCGGCCTACCAAAAGACCCGATGCCAGACCCGACAACCCCTCAGTCACAGACGCCTGATCCTAACGCCGGACTGACACAGGTGCCAGGCCCTTTGTCTGGTCTGAACATGCAAGAAGTCAAGGAGCTCTTCAGTTTTTGGTGGGATACCATTAAAAAATGATACTGTACCTACAAAACCTCCAGATGAGGCACCACCCCCATGGCACCTCCTAGGGCACTGGCACCTGAACCTCGAGACATTACTCCACAGCCTAGGGGTAGGTCCAGGGCCAGACACTCTAGGTCTCGAAGTCTGAAGAGGCCTCCGCGCTCCAGGAACCCTTCGCAATCCCCTAATGACCACAGAAGAAAAAGGCCCAGATGAAGATCTTCCTCTTCGTCAGGCGACGACTCGCATCTGATTCTTCGGGCACCCCTCGGTCACTCTCTCCTTTTGAGCCTCCTTCTCCAGATCCCCACGACCTTCCCAGGTTGTCACCGGATGACCCATCATTCTCCGATGATATGCGCCACATTCAGGAGAACATGGGATGGGAGACGGAGGATTTTAGACCCAGAACGACAATGCCTGGCACGTTATTTGAAGCAAAAAGACCCCAAGCCTGTGGTGGTTCCACCCCTGGTGGACACTTTCCAAGATGCTACCACGGCTGCAAGTAAGCATCCCCATTGAACTCCAGCGGTCCCCAAGAAGGCGACAGACTTTATAGGGCCCCACGGGAGGCTCCCAACCTATCTTAGCAACCCATGACTGACTCGTTAGTCATCACGGCTTGTCGCAACTGCTCCCAGCGGCCCCAACACCTCAGTACACAGCCCCCAGACCAGGAATGCAAACAGTTGGACTCACTAGGTTGTTGCATGTATTCCTCCACTATGTGCTCCTTCAGGTCCCTCAACTATTTGATGCACATGGTGCAATTTCAGAATGCACTGTGGGACCACGGACAGGACCTACTGAAGGACTTTCCAGAGGGTGAGAAGGAGGAGCTGTTAAACCTCCTTCGTACGGGCTCTGATGTTGGGACCCAAGTCCTCCGGGCCACGTACAACTTGGCAGACTCCGCAGCAAGAGGTGCCTCAACAGGCGTTTGCCTCCAGAGACACTGCTGCTTGAGGGTCTCTGGAGTCACTCAAGATGTCCAGAAAGGAATCCTGGACATCCCCTACAATGGAGCAGTCTTGTTCGGTGAAGACTCTGAGAGGGGTCTTCACTAGACTTCAAGACACGGGAAGACTGTCAGAACGGTTCAGGTCATGTATAAATCCAAGGCTGGTTCCTTTCGCAGGCCACAGAACCATTTTTCGTGGCTGACAGAGCAGACAACAACCTCTGTCGGGCCAACAGCAACATAGGGTCAGTTTCGGTCACAAGAACCAACAGAGGTTCTCCAGAGGTCAGGGCCAGAGAAACACTAAATCTACCCAACCTGCTGGAGCCACCACTGCCACAGCATGACTCCTTCCCGGCCCCTGCCCTAGCCCCCCTCTGGATCAAAGGGTAGAGAGGTTTGGGGTCGAGTCACTTACCACCTGTCGGTGGCAGAGGATCACCTCTGACGGTGGGTTCTTCAGCTTATCAGTCGAGGACACTCTGTAGAGTTCCTCGACCGCCCACTGTCAAGACCTCCTCTCCATTCCCGTTACAGCATACCCTGCTCATCCAGTAGGAGATCTCGGCACTCCTTTCCAAGGACACCATCGAGCTCGTGCCGAAGAACTGGAGAGGATACTATTCTCACTTCTTCCTGGTTCCAAACAAAATCGGAGACTTACGCCTGATCCTAGACCTCAGCGACCTAAACATCTGTGTGATGTACAAACGCTTTCACATGGTTACCCTACCAGGTCTCATTCCCATGCTCAAGCAAGGAGCATGGCTAGCGTCTCTGGACATGCAGGACACACACCTTCATCTTCTCATAACTCGGTCACTCAGGCAATTCCTGCACTGAGACTTTTTGGGACACCATTACAAGTCCCAAGCACTTCCATTTGCCTGTCTTTGGTGCCACTTGTCTTTACCAAGTACATGGTAGTCATAGCAGCAGCCCTCAAGAGACTAGGCCATTATGTCTTCCCAATTTGGATGACTGGCTCCTGATGCCCTCCTCCCCAGAGGTATTGGAGAAGGTCATTCACGACACCTGCTCCCTATTTCAGTCTCTAGGGATCACCATCAACTAAGAGAAGTCCTCTCTCACTCCCTCGCAGAGACTACAATTCACAGGTGCAGTTCTGGATACCTGTCAAGGGAGAGCCTTCCTGCCTGCGGACTGAGCGGAACGCTTCAGGTCACTTATCAGGACTATCATGGCAAAAAATCTGGTCTCCGCTTGGATCATACTTTGCCTGCTCAGACATATGGTGGCAGCCATTGCCACGGTCCCCCAAGCTTTCCTCCACGTAAGTTACTCAGTGGATGCTGAGAACCCAATGGGACCAGAGGCAGGATCACTTAGACTAACTGATCAGACTCGCATGGCCAGTCATCCAAGATTCAGTGGTGGCTGGTACCAGAACATCTTTCCGTGGGAGTCCCCTTCGTGGTGCCAGTGCCATCTCTGACCCTCACCACTAACGCTTTGGGGTCCGGCTAGGGAGCTCGTCTGAGAGACACCAGAACCCAGGGAATCTGGTCACCCCTGGAAGCTCACCTCCATATCAATGTCTTGGAGATGAGGGCAGTCCTTTATGCCTTACAGTCAGATTCCACCGGGTCATGTGTTGGTCCAAACGGACAACACCTCAGTGATGTATTATATCAACAGACAAGGAGGCACTCACTCCTACTCCCTTTGCAAAGAGGCAAAGCAGGTGTGGGAATGGGCACTATATCAGGACACCATGCTTACCGCAGTGCACATTCCTGGTATGGATAACACTGTCGCAGACCTCCTGAGCTGGTGGAAGGCCAGGGCTCATGAATGGGAACTGATACAAGAGGTCACCGAGGACCTGTTTCGATAATGGGGGACTCCAGACGTCGACTTATTAGCGTTCCCATGCAACGCAAAACTGCCCAATTTCTGCTCGCTAGATACAGGGCCTGGTGTTTTCTGACGAGACGCCTTATCCCTCTCTTGGTCGGGCAGGTTCCTCTATGCTTTCTCGCCCTTTCCTTTGATCCAGAGGGTTCTTTTTAAGCTCCGATTGGAATGGGCATCAATGATCCTGATAGTGCCCTTTTGGCCCAGATAGATCTGGTTTCCGGTGCTTTACCAGCTGGCTCAGGAGCCTCCATTACCCTTACCGGTCAGCTCTCATTTGCTGTCTCAGGTGGCTGGCTTCCTAGTCCATCCGAACCTCAAATTCCTGAACCTGCATGCCTGGATCCTAAAGATGTAGCCATTCTTAGGCATGGGGTCTCGCAAGGTGTTGCCGATATCCTGGTGGCTGCTAGGAAACCTTCGACTCACGCCACATGTGCTCTGAAATGGCGGAGATTTTGTCTGTTGGCTCAGGCCCGCGGTATCGATCCTCTTCGATGCCCTGAGAGGTCCATTTTAGACTACCTCCTATCCCTTTTCCAGTTGGGATTGGCATATTCCTCTCTGAAGGTTCTCTTCTGTGCCATATCAGCATACCACACACACCGGTTGGTCAGCGCTCGCCAGCCCAATTAGAGGCTTCCCGCACTTTTCTGTGCGGTGTCTTGCATCTCAGACCCCACCGATTAAGGATCCAATTACTCCTTGGGACCTTCTTTTTGTTTTAGAGCAGCTTACGTTGCCTCCTTTTGAACCAGCCACAGATTGCGAGCTTCGCCTTCTCTCCTGGAAGGCATTATTTTTAGTTGCCGTTACTTCAGCACGAATAATTTTTGCGCTTCAGGCGCTCCTGTGTAAAGAGCTAAGGACAGGGTGTCCTTAAGGACCGATCCCAAGGTGGTTTCAGCCTTAACCTTAAACCAAGACATTGACCTTCCGGTGTACTTCCCCGACTATATGAACAGAGGGGAAGCCCTCTTGCACAACTCTAGATATGCATGGGATTTTGAGGTTCTACTTGTCCAGAACCGTTCGCACAATCTGACCAACTGTTCTTATCCTTCGCTCGAAGGATGATGGGGCACCCGTAACGAAACAAACTCTCTCCAAGTTGCTTGTTAACTGCATTGTTTTCTGTTACCAGAAATGCAGCAAACCCTTTCCGGGACTGGTAAAGGGCCATTCTACAAGGATGGTGGCTACCTCTTTCGCTGCCTTGAAAAAGGTAGCGACATCCACCATCTGCATGGCCACTACTTGGAGTTCAGTTCACACTTTCGTGAGACACTACAGTTTGGACATCGCCTCCAGGCATAGAGCAGGTTTTGGCCTGGCCGTCCTTCAGGGACTTTTGTCCTGAGAGGTCCCTTTTCGTTTGATCTCTCCTATCCTCCTCCCGATGGGTTGGCAATGCACCTTTACTGCTTGGGAATCCGTCCTTATGGTGTAACCTGCTGCAAGAGCTGTATCTCGAAGTAAGATAGTACAGTTACGTAAGGACTTACCGTAACAGTAGATCTTCGAGAACAGCTCTTGCAGCAGGTAGTTTCCCTCCCACCTTCCCCTCCGGAGGTTTGGTTCTACTTCATAGCATCTCGGACGCATCAGAATTATTAGTCTCCTCTGGAAGCGGATCCTTGGTCTCACCTTCTGAATCACATCATCATGCCGGGAGTCTCTGGCGGGAGAACTGAGGTATGCTGGGGAACTGCCCCTTTTATGATGTATCTGACGTCGGGGGCGGTTCCCTGTTGGGTATAGCTAGCTAGAAGTTTTCTGTGGGGTCCCGCTGCCTGCCAGCTTCAGTCTTTATTGTGTAACCTGCTGCAAGAGCTGTTCTCGAAGATCTACTGTTATGGTAAGTTCTTACATAACTGTTCTTTTCTACTGTTGTATGGCATGTCTTGCATGCCATGCAGCACTCCCAGCCATCTGGCCTGGTGGAGCAGGGTGACCCTCTATGATCTCTTACTCTTCCGCCTAAGAGGTTCCATGGTGACAGAGATCCTTTACCACCCTGGTCACTTCCTCCTGATATTGAAGACTATTTATTGGATGAACCAGAATTCACGGTTGACTTCACTGGTGATCTTGAAGACTGAGTTCCAGGAGCTGGATTTCCAAACTGCTTAATCTCCTTGCTCGGACATCTCTTCCTTAGATGATCTGCCTAGACATACCGCAGTCTCTCCTCCTGATGACCCTTCATTCCATGAGATGATGGTCCAAATACAAAAAGTCATGGGATTCTCTACTATAGAACATGACAAACAGCGTAAGGACATGGCAGACTATCTTGAACTGCCAGAAAGAGCCTGTTTTGGTAGTGTCCCCCCCCCCGTAATCCAAACCTACCAGAATTCCATGCTGGCAGCATGGCATCAGCCTTCGTCTATTAAAGCTGTTCCCCGCAAGGCGGATCACAGTTATCAAGCTCCTCTGGATCATCCCTTCCTTTCCACTATCCCTGAAGTGGACTTTGTAGTCATTACTGCTGCTCATGATCGTACTAAATGACTTCAACAGATGAGCGCCTTACCTCCAGATAAGGAATCTCATAGACTTGACTATCTGGGGGGGAAAGGTATTTTCCTCCAGTACCATGAATATCATAATCCTAAATTATATGGGTTATATGATTAAGCATCAGCATACCCTTGGGTCCTCTGCCATTGATATTATCAGTAAACTCCATCCATCGCAAGAAAGGGAACAATTATTGGCCACAGTGTCAACTAGCTACTCTCTTTCCCGTCACCTACTCTGATCAGGATATGATGCCGTAGATACCTCAGCCCGACTGTCAGCTACTGGCATTTCTTTGAGTAGTCATGCTTGGCTCCGCGGTTCAGGTTTTACACCTGATGTGCCACACAAGGTAGCTAACTCCCCTTTTAATGGGTCCAAGCTATTTGGACCAGGTACCCAAACCTTGCTAGATGACTTAGACATCAGACAGAACTCTATGTATGGTTCATGGCATGTACCATACTCTGCATACAACCTACTGTACTCAGTCCTCTTCCTATTCCAAAAGAGGTGGAAAATATAGAGGTACCAATAGAGGCGGCTTGAGAGGTTGGACTCTACCCATAAGAGGCAACCCATCTGCCGCCCGCGGCTCTCACTCCCACCCTCCTGGTGGGGCTCGACAGTCCAGTGCCCAGTGACCGAACACTAGAGCTTTGCCCACACCTCCTTGACCAGGCCTCTGATGCTGTGGGCGGTCCTTTTGTCCTTCATCTGGAGGCCTGGCGAATGATCCCTTCAGATGAATGGGTACTCCAGGTTATACAGAGTGGTCATGCTCTGGAATTTATTTCCAAGTTGCCCCCCCATCCTCCTCGAAATGTTCATTACCTACCAAATCATATACACGTCCTTCAGGAGGAATTGAGGGCTCTTCTGATCAGATGAGCAGTTTATCCAGTACCCCCCCCCCAGAACATCAAATGGGATGCTACTCCCACTTCTTTCTGGTACCCAAATGTACTGGAGACCTCAGCCCGATACTGGACCTCAGGAAACAATCTTTTCATCCAGTACAAACGTTTCTGCTTGATAACTCTGAATACCATCATGCCAGTACTGAAACAGGGAGATTGGCTTTGTGCCCTAGATATGTTGCCCCAAGAGTGTTCACCAAATGCCTAGCGGTAGTTGCAGCAGCTTTACGAAGAAAAGGGCTCTTTATCTTCCCTTATCTAGATGACTGGCTAATCAAAGCAGACTCCAGAACAGCTCTGCTTTCCTCCCTGGAGTCCACCCTACAAATGTTTAATATTCTAGGGATTACGGTCAATTGGCCAAAGTCCAACCCGACTCTGACTCAGTCTCTCCAATACATTGGAGCTGTCCTTGATACTGTCTCAGCCAAGGCTTACCTGGCAGGACAGTCTTTTGTCTCTGGCATCATGCATACAGACTTGGAAAGGAGTCACAACCCGACAAATGTTGTGCCTTCTGGGTCACATGGCCACTACCATACCTCTGGCGGCATTCGCTCTACTTCATATGAGACCTATTCCGTGAACCTTCCAGAATCAGTGGTCTCACAGGACAGGACAGTTCGAAGACAGGATCAGGGTCACTCCCTCTCTGAAGTCGGCCCTGACTTGGACAATCTGAACCAATTTTGTGTCAAGGAATGCCTTTTCAGTCTCTCTCTCCCACGCAGACGTTAACCATGGATGCTTCCCTGGAAGGATGGGGTGCACACTTGGGTCCTTATCAGACACAAGGCAAGTGGACCACTTCTCTCCCTCAAGCTCACATCAATCTCCTAGAGCTGAAAGCAGTTTGCTTAGCCCTTCAGCATTTCAACCCCATTTGAATCCAGTCAGACAACACTGCAGTAGTATTCCACCTCAACAAGCAAGGAGGTTCGAAATCTCGTACTGTATGCACAGAAACCCTCGCAGTCTGACAAGAAGCCATCTGACAAAACCTGGTACTGACCGCCGTTCACTTACCAGGACGTTGCAATGTTCTGCCAGACTCTCAGTCGCTAGACATCCAAGCACGAATGGACAGTTCACAACAAAGTACTCCAAAAAATCTTCAACCTCTAGGGGACCACACAGATCTGTTTGCCTCCCCAGTCAGTTACCTTCTTCCCAGATACTATTCCATTATCCCTAACAAAAAGGGAAGGTTTATAGATGCCCTGTCCCAGGACTCTTCTTATATGCTTTCCCCCCGTCCCTCTCCTGCAACAGACTCTACTGAAACTACAACTAGAGCCTGCCACAGTGATCCTGATAGCTCCCCTGTGGCCTCAACAAATCTGGTTCCCTCTACTTCAAGAACTTTCAGTTCAGGAACTCGTTCTGTTACCAATCAGACCGGACCTCTTGACTCAGTCAGGAGACCCTGTTGCAACCCAACCTGAAGACTTTACAACTTCACGGTTGGCTCCTGAGGATGCAGTCATAGCCAGATTTGAAGTGTCCTCTCCTGTTGCCAATATTCTCTTGGCCTCACACGTAAGCCAGCAGCCAGAAAACATGTAATTCCAAACGGAAATGCTTTTCCATATGGGCTGCCTCTCAATCGTTGGATCCCCATTCCTTCCCACTCACAAAAGTTCTAGACTACCTGGCTTTGCTGTCCGAGTCAGGTTTGAGCTACTCCTCCATCAACGTCCATTTGGCCACTATTTCGGCCGTCCATGAACCTCTTGATAGCAGACTACTGTACCAACATCATCTTGCCAAAATGTTTCTGAAAGGAGTGTTACATATCGAACCATCCATTAGACGTCCCACTTCCCCCGTGGGATCTCAGTTTTCTAATAGAAAAATTGACTCTGAGCCTTTTGAACCGGCGGCCACTTGTGACCTCAGTTTTCTTTCATGGGAAACCTTAATCCTAGTGGCTGTCATCTCGGCACGTCGCATTTCCGAACTTCATGCCCTCATGTGCAGGGAACCTTAACTTAATTTTTCACAAGGACAGGGTGGTGCTTCGTACCAACCCCTCCTTCCTTCCTAAAGTAATGTCTGAACACCCCCTAAATCAATCCCTGGAGTTACCAGTGTACTATCCTGGATACTCCAACAATGGTGGCCATCTCTTGCATACCTTAGTACATCGTATATTGCATTACTATACTAATCGAACTAAAACAATCAGAAAGACTTCTCAATTGTTTGTCACCTTTGTCTCGTGCCGAGAAGGGCTCCCAGTTACTAAAAGAACACTTTCTAGCTGTTTGGCACATCTTTGTATTACATTTTGTTATAAAAAATGCAACAAACACTTACCAGGACCTGTCCAAGCCCACTCCACTAGAGCTATTGCCACTACTGCGGCTTGCTTCAAAAGAGCCTCCATTTTGGATATCTGCAATGCGGCCACCTGGTCCACAATCCATACATTCACGAAGCACTGCAATCTAGATATTGCTTCACGCCGTAGGACGGACTTTGGCCAAGCAGTCCTACAAGGCCTTCTGTCATGATTATCCGCCCATCTTGGGTATACTGCTTGGAATTCATCCCAAGTGTATTACCTACTGCAAGAGAGACACTCCTCAAAAGATCTGTTACAGCAGTATTTACGAACACTAGATCTTCACGGAGTGGTCTCTGATAGATCCAATCCCGACCTTCGTCCCCCACCTTCTCTTGGAGAACAAATTCTGGTCCAGTGACTCTGGGGTTGGGAAACCTTTGGTACCTCAGGTTCCCCTTGGTCCTCGCTTTGCGAGCTGAATCCAGCAGGGTAACTGAGGATTATTTATTTAGTTGCTCTTGTTTACGGGATAACACACTAGACAACCAAGTGCCTATTTTCAGGTGCGACCCGGGAGAATTACAAGGTACATACAGTCAGCAGCAACAGGAAGAGTCAAAGTAACATACAAGAACTTTAGGCATAACACAGAATGATGGGTAGCTAACAGGAAAGTGGACTTCAGAATTAATATTTAGATATCAACATACGATTCATAATAGATTAGATTAGGTAGATAACAGCATAATATAGAATAGTACAGACATTTTCAACAGGGCAGTCAATATAAAGTAAGCCATTGCCCTTTTTTGTTGGGGGGGGGGCTAGGTGGTTAACCGGAGAGGTACATAAGTGCAGGAGAGAGACCTGGAGAAGGATAGGGATAGATTAAGCAGGGTTCCGCTCTGGGTCAGGTGGGTAGGGAGTCCCAGAGCAGAATTGACACTTTTTATATCAAGCTGGTAGAAGTGCACTTTTAACACTGGAGCCACACTCCCTTCAGTAGTACACAGGGGAAAGTATGAGCCTCAGCAGGTGGACTAAGAGGCACAGAGACAGGCAGAGGCAGATTTCAGGAAGCCCCATTGGGAGGCTGAGGGCGCTGTGGCGCATAGCAGCTCTTCTAGCAGTCTTTTACCAGGGACCGCCCACATTTATATAGCAGACAGGAAGCTGATGTCGTGTAGGTGGGTCCCTGAAAAGACTGCTAGAAGAGCTGCTAGCGCCCACAGCACCTCTGGCGACGACTCCAAGTACATTACACTGCAAGAGACACCCTCGAAAGATCTACTGTTACAGTAAGTTTTTACGTAACTGTACTTTCTAGGAGTGGTATGTGATCATCCACATGGATCCACCCGTCCTCCCCAGCTTCTGTGTACACACTTTGTTTCTAGCGAGGCAAGATCTGGCGTCATGGGGTGGAGCCGAAGGAGTTACCACATGGGTGGGAGGAGCCAGCTTGAAGACGTTTCTGGCAAATCTTAAAAGGAAAGGCAACTACCAGAAAGTGTGGATGAACATCATATACCACGCCTAGAACTACTGATCTTACTTCGAGAGGGCTCTTGCAGTAGGTAATTACAAATAGGACTGAAGCTGGCAGGCGTCAGGACCCCACGGAAAAATTTCTAGCTAGCAGTCTCTGGTGGGGAACTGCCCCCGTCAATTAAGCTGACGTCAGTATAAAGGGGCCGTCCCCCATATCCCATCAAGAAGTGCCAGCTCTGCCAGCAGTTTAACGTGGCCACCCGAAAGCGGAGGCAGCAGTCCCTGGAGGCCCACGTTCTTTAGCTCAAAATGACCTCCATGAAAAAGAAGCTGAAAAAACTCAGGCGGGCTTCTACTTCTCTGGAGGGCCACCACAAGAAGCAGGACCGGGACTCCTCTTTAATGGTCACTGTGACCTCGGCTGGGGTTGCGGTGCTGCAGGGAACTCCTCCCAGGGAGGCAGTTCCGTGGCGGCCGTCTTGGAGGCTTCCAAGGCGGCGTCAATCCTCCCGTAGGGCTCGGGCCCCTTGGGAGCCTCTGGGTTAAGGAGGCAGCCGCTCCCAGTAAGGCCGCCACCATGCGGCCTTCTGGACCGGTGGCCCTGCAGTGTTGGATGTTGGCTCCTCCACCCGCCGGTAAGGCCTATTAAGACGCCGGACCTCCGGGCCAGCGCGATGGCCTCCCAAAGCGCCCGCCACGCTGCCACTCATTTGCGGGTTTCGCCGTAGCGGGTCCCAAAGTCTGATCGCTGGCTCTCTGATCACCACCGGATCCCGCCGATAAGTTGGACGGGGGCTTCTCAGACGCCTGCTCGGCATTAAGAGCCGACGCTGACCCCGGCCTCTCCGTCATCCCGGCTTGCCGATAACGATCGTTGCATTCAGAGGCACCGGCGTCTGCTTTGCTGGACCCCAGGGATGGTAACCCTTCTTTCCTGGGTGACACGGAGGAGGTGGGCACACTGCCATTGGGTCTCCCTCCCGCTGGGCTGGATGACCCGACATTCGATCCTCAGGCGCCGATGCTGGCCTATCAGACGCCCGACAACATCCCTTTGCTGGATGCTGCCCCTACGCCGTGCCTCCTGTTCCGGATCCACCCGCTGGGCCGTTTATGGGGCCCTCTACTCCGGCAGACCCCTCCTGATACCTGGGTATCCGCCGTCCTACCCAGTCCTGCAGTATCCGGCACCCTAGTACCCGACACCAGCCTATCCAACGCCACAGTATCAGACGCCGTGCTTCCGCCGTCTGGATACAGATACGTGCCGTACAGATACCCTCAGTATCTGTACCCTCCTCCTCCCTCCACCACCGCCTCAGCCGCTGGTGGACTTGAAGGAGACTCTGGCTTCCTGATGGGCTGAGGCCAAAGCTCAACTCACCAGGGAGGTAGAGAGCAGTCTTCCGACGGTGGTCCCGGTTCCGGACCCCGGACGTCGGAGGCGAGAGACCCCCTTCCCCTGCTGGATACCAGAGGCGATCCCTCCAGTTCCAGGGCAGGGCAGGACATGCTTCCCTGAGGGTTTCCCAAGGGGTCTGTTCCTCCCACGTGCGAGAGGAGGAGTCTTCTTCCTCTTCATCCTCCTCAGAGACCTCGGATGACTCCCGATGGTCGGTCCGATCCAGACGATGAGCCATGCACTCCAGACAAGCCCAGGCCAAGGACTCCTCTAAAGTCTCTTCCGGAAGATCTTTCTTTTATGGAGTTGCATAAAATCCAGGCAGTTCATCAGTGGCATTCCTTGGAGCCGGATCCACAGCATAAGAAACTCGCAGCGCACCTGTATCTGCCCGAGACTGCTCCTACCCTGGTGCCACCCTGGACTGAGCCTCATGCCGAGCATGTCTCCACTGTTTGGAAGCAGCTGTCTGCATTAGCCCCCCTTCCTAGGAAGTCTGACAGGCTTTATCAGGCTCCGGAGGGTGTTGACTCTCTAAATTTACACGCTCGAGCTGATTCGGTCGTGATTAGCTCCGCTCACGGCCGTATGGCTAACTCTAAGCACTTGAGCTTGTCTCCATCCGACAAGGAATCCTGCCTTCTGGAGCAGTACGGGAAGAAGGTCTATGCTTCTTCGACGCTGGGAATAAGGGCCCTGAATTACATTGCTCACATGGGGGATTACCAGAAGGCGATCCTTGGCGAGGTGGAAACTAAGTTGGATTCCCTTCGTGAGTCTCAGACGAAGCAGGAAGTGGCTGATCTAGTCCGGTCTGCATGTCCGGCCAGTCGGCACATGCTCCATGCCACGTACGACGCAGTGGACGCTGCTGGTTGGAGCTCGGCTTTTGCTGTGGGTTTGCGGTGTCATGCCTGGCTCTGGGTGTCAGGTTTGCTCCTGGAGGTGCAGTCTGCTATCCAGGACACGCGCTCCAGGGGTTCAGTGCTGTTCGGTGGCAATATCAAGGACATCACTGATCTGCAGGAGGGTACTGCACTTAAGTCTAACTCCGTGTACAGACCCCCTCAGGCTCAGCGTAGTCCTTTCGCAGGAAGTTCTCGCCCAAGGCAAACCTCAGGAAAGCGTGCCAACAAACGCCAGGCCCTCTGGCTGCAAGGCCCCCCACCTAAGAAAGCAGCGGGAACTTCAGCTGCGACGCTGCCCCACACCTCCTGACTCCTTACCTCTCCCACATCTTCTGGGCTTTCCAGAGGAACCGGTAGGAGGGAGATTCTCCCTTCATCTACTGGGTTGGAAGAGGATCACTTCAGACACTTGGGTGCTCCAGCTGATCGCAGAAGGACACTCAGTAGAGTTTCTTCAGAAACCTCCTTGAACCCCCCCCCCCAGGGTGGTCTTACTCCCCAGAACACCTTCTTCTGGTCCAGGAAGAAATATCTTCTCTTCTTCTGAAGGAGGCGATAGAGCTGGTCCTACCCCATCTTCGGGGGACGGGTTGCTACTACCATTTCTTCCTGGTCCCGAAGAAATCAGGAGATGTGAAGCCGATTCTCGACCTCAGCTCCCTGAACTTGTTCGTGGAATACAAAGGTTCAGGATGCACACTCTGTAGAGTCTTCTGCCCATTCTTCGGCCAGGACAGTGGCTGTGCGCTCTAGACATGCAGGATGCTTACCTGCATATCCCTTTTCGCCCTTCCCACCCCAAGTGCCTGCATTTTTCGTTCCAGGGGGACCACTGCCAGTTCAAGGCCCTCCCATCTGGTCTTTCCTCGGCACCCCGAGTGTTCACCAAATGCCTTTCGGTGGTAGCTGCCTACCTGCGCACCTGGGGGTTCAGGTTTTCCCGCACCTGGACGACTGGCTCCTGGCGGTCTTGTCCAGGGAGGAACTCCTGCGCATCCTTTCCCTTACCCTGCAGGTTTTCTCCAGCCTGGGTATTACCATCAACCAGGCCAAGTCCCATCTGATCCCATCCCAGAGGTTCCAGTTTATCGGGGCGATCCTGGACATGACCTGCATTCCTGCCACTGGACAGGGCAGCCACACTTCTGGCTCAGGTCAGCCTGTTGTCCAGCCACAGGCGGGTCAGTGCCAGGTCTGGTCCTTCGCCTCCTCGGGCTCATGGCGGCTGCTATTCCGACAGTCCCTCGTGCTCTGTTCCACATGAGAATCTCGCAGTGGACGCTTCGGTCTCGGTGGGATCAGTTGGTGGATGACCTAGATCAGCTAGCTCTGGTTTCCAATCCCATGGCTCAGGACTTGCAGTGGTGTATGGTCCAGGAGAACCTTTGCCGGGGAGTTCCCTTTTGCCTTGCTCCCTCCCAGACATTGACTACAGACTTCTCGGGCGAGAGTTGGGGAGCCTATTTGGGGTCTTATAGGACCCAGGGCTCCTGGTCCAGGCTAGAGAAAACACTCCACATCGATGTGCTTGCGCTTCAGGCTGTGCTGTATGCTCTTCAGGCTCTGCATCTGTATCTGCTCCCTGGGTATCTGGCTGTCCAGACGGACATATGTGGGATCTGGTACATCAACAAACAGGGAGGAACTTGTTCATACCCTCTCTGCAGGGAGGCGATGCAAGTTTGGGATTGGGCAGTGCAGCACAACCTTCACCTCACGGCAATTCACGTCCCAGGGGTCGAACATGTTGGCAGACCACCTCAGTCGGTCGTCTGTTCACGCTCACAAGTGAGAACTGGATCGGGGATAGCAGACTGTCTTCCTACATTGGGGGACACCACAGGTAGACCTGTTTGCGTCTCCTCACAATGCAAAACTTCCCGACTTCTGCTCGCCGCCCAGGGCGCCACATTTTCAGAGAGACGCTCTGTCTCTAGACTGGAAGGGCAGATTCGCCTATGCCTCCGATCCCCTTGATTCCGAGGGTCTTACAGAAACTCTGCTCAGAAGGAGCTTGCATGATCCTAATCGCCTCTCTGGCCCAGGTGAGTTTGGTTCTGTCTTCTGCAACAGTATTCAGAGGAACCTCCGCTTCCTCTTCCTCTGTTGCATGTTTTGCTGACCCAGGATCAGGGGACCCTGGTCCATCCAGGCCTCAAGTCCCTTCAGTTGCACGCATGGCTCCTGCAGACGTAGCTGAAGCCCGATTTGGGGTTTCCCCGCTGGTGGCTGAGATTCTGGTGGGGGCAAGAAAGCCCTCCACTAGATCTGCCTATGCCATGAAATGGAAATGGTTATCTATTTTGTGCCGCTTCCAAAGATTTCGAGCCATTCTCTTCCTCTGGTGGGCGGCTTTTGGATTACTTGTGACACCTCTTTGATCTGGGTCTCAGTCATTCCTCTCTGAAGGTTCACATGGCGTCCACCTTGACTTACCATGTTCCTTTTGGGGACAGGTCTTTTGCGCAGCTGGAAGTCTCCAAGACTTTTCTTAGAGGGGTCCTCCACTTGAGACCCCCAGTTCGGGTTCCTGCTTCTCCTTGGGATTTGAATTTTATCCTTGAAGCTTACTCTGCCTCCTTTCGTGACAGCAGCCTCAGCAGACCTAAAGTTCCTTTCATGGAAGACTGTCTTCCTTGTGGCCATTACTTCAGATCAAAGGATTTCTGAGCTCCAGGCCCTCAAGTGCAAAAATCCCATATTTGATTTTTCACAAGGAACATGTGGCTCTGTGTACCAACCCTAAGTTTCTCCCCAAGGTGGTAGCGGAATCTATGCTGAATCAATCCATGGAGCTGCCTGCTTTCTTTATGCAGCACTCCAATCAAGGGGAGTACCTCTTGCATACTTTGGATGTTCACTGAATTCTGAGATACTACACCGCCAAGACGAGGGTCTCAGAAAGACTGATCAACTGTTTCTCTTTTGCTCAGAAGGCAATGTTGTTTCTAAGCAATGCCTATCTAAATGGTTGGCTCATTGTATCACTTTCTGTTATGACATGTACAACAAGACCCTGCCGGGTCAAGTCAGAGGCCACTCCACCAGAGGGGTCGCTGCCTCTGTTGCTTGTTTCAAGAATGTGTCAGTGACAGACATCTGTGCAGCTGCAACTTGGACTTCTGTCCATTCCTTTACGAAACATTACAGTTTGGACATTGCCTCTCACCGTAGAGCGGGCTTCGGGTTGGCTATTCTGCAAGGTCTTCTTCCTAAGACCTTCACAGCCAGAGGGTCTACTTTTGGGTAGTTTCCTCCTCCCGCTTGTTTCTTCTTGTTCCAGACTGCTTGGGACTCAGTCCTATTTGTAATACTTATGCAAGAGCCTCTCGGTAAGATAATGCAGTGGCGTAAGAACACCCTAACAGTAGATCTTGAGAGAGGCTCTTGCAGTAGGTAATACCTCCCGCCTCCATCCCACTAAGCTTTTTCTCAGCTCCTTTTCCAGGGAAGGAAAATATCCGCCTCTCTCGCCTCGCCTTTTGGCCTTTAGCGGAAAAGAACTGGAAGGAGGGTGGGGACTGCCCTTTATACTGATGTCGCCTGACGGGGGGGTCCCCCGCCAGAGACTGCTAGCTAGACATTTTTCTGTGGGGTCCTGACACCTGCCGGCTTCAGTCCTATTTGTAATTACCTACTGCAAGAGCCTCTCTCAAAGATCTACTGTTGCGGTAAGTTCTTACGTAACTGTACTTTACAGGTAAGTAACCTGTGTTTACTAGACTGACCTGCAGGGAGAGGGGAATTACTTGTTGGCCCCACAAAGGAATGCCCCACGTAAACCCTGGAAGACGGGTAGTGTGGAAGGAAAGGGCGTGGCTGGTAGTGGGCATGCTAAGTTGGGCAGTCGTGGTAATGTATTTCTGGTGAAAACGTCAAATATCCATTTTTCTGTTCATTTTATTCCTGAGCACTCTTGGTGTAGTGTAGTGCAGTGCTGTTTACCATCAAAAACATGCTAGTATCGTCCTAAAACATTTATGAATCTACAGTCGGTTGTACAGTCAAAAGGTGGTCTCAACAAAAGAGATGTTCTAAACATTAATAGTGGTGAACATGTTTGTCTTTATTTTTTATTTTATTTATTTGAATCTAGGATTACTAGTACCTTTGAGCCAAAGGCTCTTTTACAAGGGTTCCACGTCAGATGAGGGACAGACAGCAGACAGGACAATTAGAAACAGGACAAATGGAAAGAGCAATGCAATTTGAGAAGGCGGAGTGCAAAACAGATTACAGTCAATTCCAAGCAGTTACATACGTACAGTACTGTGATACAAGGTGCAGCCAGTGGCAATTGTCAGGAACAAGAAAGTAAAGGAAGGGAGAGGGAGGGGGGGGTATTAAGTAGTAATGATGAGTTGAATTGTCATCACAGCAGTAGCTGTGATGCATGTGATACAGGTGTCCCGGTTTAGGAACAAGCGTACAGGGTCGTTGGGGCTGGCAGTGGAGGAGGATTGAGTGCCCCAGCAGACGACTCTGGAGAGGGGAGGTTGCTGTTTTATCGCATATTTCCCTTGGATGACCATGGGTAGGCAGCAATGAGGCATTTCGGGGATGTTTCATTGGTCTCTGCACAGCATATGTTTATCATGGCATGTTTTGGTGTGTCTGCATCCTGGTGTCCCTGGGGAGTGCTGCATAACTAGTGAAAAAAGCCCTGGTGCATACTGGATGATTCTGGCGTGCTCCAGCCTAACCTCCCTCTGTCAGCTGCCCCTTCACCAGAAACTTCCCTTACCTCTACACTCAGGAGGGAGTAGGGTATTTGCCTGGCTGTAGGCAGGCCCCACTATGGTGGATGGGGAGGGGGGATGTGGGGAATTGAATCACTTGGGGACAGGGCAGGATGGGACTGGCTGGGGGATGGGCAGCACCAGCATTCATAGGGTTTTGGGAATTTAAAAAAAAAAGGCAATGAAAACAGTTTTTTAAAAATATTTGGGAAAGTAAAAATGCATGGATGATAAATCTAAGGATAAGGCAAAAATAAAATCTAGTAGCAGGCTCACAGATAAGTAAATACCTCCTAATTATTTCAAAGGTAAATTGCATACAAAGCTGAACAAAAAGAAGGTATCGACAGTCCTACTGGTTTCGCACATTAATGCGTCATCGGGGGAGAGTGCAGCATGAGAAGGCTACCTAAGCTGAAAATATAAAGGCATACATGTCTGTAAACAAAGTGCAGTGAAACAGTATGGTGCAAAAAACTGCTATTGCACAAAGAACAAGTATATTTTAAGATAAAAACAGTTAAATTGGGGCAGTTAATGCTTCCAGGCCATCTATACATGTGTGTGTGTGTGTATGTGTATATATATATATATATGAAGTCGGGCTGCAGGCCCAGTAACAATTTGTATGAAAATTATAAAGTCCTGATAAGATGTCCAGTGCGTATAATTTGCAGGTTATGTAATATTCAGCTGCTAAAAATAATGCATCACTTTTCATACAGTGACATCTTCTGTCCATCTTAACATTTAAGTTCTTGCTGACTGACACTGTTTTTGTGTGTTGCCATATGCACTGCCAGGACACTGAAACATAGAAATTGACAGCAGAGGAGGACTGCCAGGCCCATCCAGTCTGCCCGCTTTGAGCATAATTTTCTTCACTGGTATCATACTCGGAGATGTTCCACACCCAGATTTTGAACTGGCAAGTAGTTTTCACTGCAGGGCCTGCAATTGGCAAGTCGACATGAAATTTGTGAAATGCAGAATATAGAGGATTGTGTATGAGCAATCGTATTATTGGGTCAAAGCAGTTGTGATCGAGAGGTTTCAGGTAACCAGAGACCCCAGAGTGCTGCTCTGAGCGGTCTGTTACCACGGAAACCTCGATCTTTCAACTGCCTTGGTTTTGTGTAAGGCTGCTCATACACAACCTTTTACAGTGTATGGGCAACCATAAGCAGCACTCTCATCCCCCAAACAAGTCTACAAGAAAAAAATAAAGCTTACTTTGGGATTTGTAGCATGCTGACTTCAAGGGCCTGGCTGTTCATTGCACATGTGCGAAGTGCTCGGGATCTTATTGTGCTGCACCGGTGAAGTACTCTGTGCAGCACAACAAGATTGTGATGCACCGAGTGCAGCACAACAGTGCTGTTCCAGGCATGGATTTCCACACGAATCAGCATTTCACCATACACTAGATCAAAGTTCCTGCTGGTATTCACTGTTGTGAATGTCTGTTCTGAGAACATCTGGACAATATTTGCAATTGCCACTTAAGGGATAGACTGGTACAGTCTTCAGCCAAGACACAGGTCTGTTGAAAGGACTTGGCTACCTCCATGTCCTGCTGGATGCCACCCCTGTGACAGTTGCATTTATTGTCCAGATGTTCAGAAATCATGGCAGTCGGCACAAATTCAGGTTGTGTGCAGTAGAAGTTAGCCTGGGGGAGCGAGGAAGGGATTTGGATTTGGCACTTTTAAAATAGAGTTGTTTCAGATCTGCACCCTGGGAGCTGCTGCTAACCCAGGACTAAGTGACCTGTTTAGTATAGTTCCTATTCTCATAAAATGATTTTGATTTTGTTTACTCAGTTTCAACTTGTCCTGTCATGTGGTTACATCTCTGTAGCAGTGTTTCTGGTTTAGCCATTCTTGCTGTTATCTGCCCTGTAATGTTGATCCCTCCGGTGACATGAAGTTGTGCAGAAGATGTCACTGTGTGAAAAGTGCTACATGATTTTTAGTACCTGAAGATAATAATATGCACTGGACATCTTATGGGACATTATGCCATCATACAAATTGTCACCAGGTATGCTTTTAGCCTAGTTTTCATATGGGCTTGTAGCCTTATTTGTCATGTATAGATGGCTTGGAGGCATCAATTGTCCCTGTATTTAAATGTTTTTATCTAAAGAGATACTTTTTCTTTGTCTACTAGCAGTATCTGCACCATAACATATTTCATTGCTCTTTGTTTCAACCATGTATAACTTAACATTTTCAGCTGAAGTAGCCTCCTCACACTGCACTGCCCCCAATTCCTGATGACACACTACATGCAAAACCAGAAGAGCTGCAAGTACCTTTTTTTTTTTTTATGCTGCATTTCAGCTTTGTATCCATGAGACTGGTGCTGGATGTTTTTGCCTTTGATTTTGTTCTGTGGTACAGGCATGGGAGAGTAGCAGAGTTTGTGTTTGAGTAAATCTAAAAATAACAGAACTATAGTATTGTGGGCCATCTGGTCCAGTCAGTAGCACATCCAGCCCCATACCTATGACCCCGGGTTCAGGAGCGAGCCGAGACGCTGACAGCCAGGCAGCATGGATTGTTTCTGGTATCGGCACATCCTTGATATCCTTGATCAGATGGCATGGCGTGGTTCCATGGTATCAACGACCTTGTGTTGAGGCCCTGGAAAATTCACCTTCCAGCTGCAGGTGAGTCTGTTTCTCTGTGAGGCCAGTGGAGGCTGTCATGTGTGCCATGGGCTTGTAACAGGACTACATTACAGCAGGGAAATACCTCGCTCCATCTAAATGACAACGCCAAGCTGTTACACTTGGGCCTTGCCCCACAAAGTCTGCCGTCTGCCATCTGCCCTGGATTTTGATTGAGTCACTGGTGGGGAGATACAACCTCCACCCCTTGAAGACCCCTACCACAGAGTTAAGACCCATGGGAGCTAGCAGAAATGAGGTCAGTGGCAGACAGGGCTGGATGATCGCTGGAGGACTAGAGGAGAATATGAAGAGCCAGATCAGAGAGAGAGAGATTGATTTAAAAACAAATGTTAAAATCTATGATGAATTTTTTTTTCTTACTAGCAAATACTGCTGTGATAAATAACTTTTTTTTTTTTTTTTTGCTGTGGTCTGCTCTGGGGTGCTTCCAGGTCTCACCTGTAACTTGGCTTCTGTAGAGCAGTCGCCTTTTGTAATGCAAGCACATCACTCCCATGACGCACCCACCTCCTGCCAGCTCTGCCCTTCCTGAACCCAGGTCTCCTCACCTGAGTGACTGTCTGCACAATTCTGATGTCCAGAATTGTGAATTACTCTTTTCCAACAGCTGATGTTTCAGCATGTATAAAAGATTCAGTGTAATACCTTGATGGTCACTCTCTTCTCTACTCGCTATACTGCTTTGATACCAGTTTTGTAATTCACTGCTCAGAACGAATGTGTGTATATCCACGTCTAAGTTAGTGGGACTTGGCAGGATCACAGAGAACCCTGCTGTCGGCTGAGGGTGAGTGCTGTGATGAAATGTAGCAGCAAATAGAGTTCGGAGACAGAAATGGGGTGTCTGGCCCCAGGGGACAAAAATGTGAATCACTGATGAATTTGGAGTTATTTATCTAAAATTTTATGTTTGTCAACTTTCTTGTCGAAACAATTTCCCAGGTGATCCTGCCATTACTTAGGAGCGACTTGTATGAAGTGGTACAGGCGACATTGGATGCCAAACTCTCAACCTTCACACCAGCCTGGATGGTTAACAGCGCTGCCGTAACTGTGGTCGTGGCAAGTGGGGGATACCCGGGAGAATATGCCAAGGATCTTGAAATCACAGGTAAGCAGTCTTTTCCTCCTCCACCCAGCACCCCAGCTGCACCGCCACCTACGTTCTCCAGGGTTCCAGTGTTGCAGCAAGGACAGGAGCCCATGCTTCCTGGAGGAGGAGAGCGGCCCTCATGACCCAGGCTCGTTCCTGAACCTGGGTTGCTGGTGGTATGAGCAGTAGCCCTACTGCTGTGCTGACAGGCCACATGTACATTAAATTTGATGTAGTACTAGTCATCCGCTGTGTGGGCGTGCTCATGTGGATTGCTTTTGTTTCTTGAGCTGCCGCTGTGGCAAATTAATTTAATTGCATCTTAGGATCCCTGTTGTGTTGTCTTAAAACCTGATAGGTGCAAGGGCCACTCACTCTTGGGGAATGTGTTGCGTGAAACTTCACTTTGCACTCTTCTCCAGTATAGCCGCATGCAACATTTTGGGACAAAAAGTCAACTGTTAATGCAGTTGTTTTAAAACATCTGAATGGATTTCTTCAAAATTTAGTGGCTTGACATCCTTCATATGAAGTCAAACAAAAAACTCCAGCACCACCCACTGCAGATCAAGCAAAATAGACCCACTTACAGAATTCAAAACGGCTTAAAAAGCATGTTTAAGAGTTCATTTATTCAGTATATTCATAAGCTAAAAGAATGCCATAAAGCACCATTGACCCTCTAAAATGCGAGCTCACGGTGAGGCCCAGCAAACTCCATATGAAAACATGGTTTACAAGCAGTTATAAATTCCGTTGACAGATCATTGCAAGCTCTTCCGCAATATACACCTCAGTCTTCTAAGGGCTGAGCTAGGCTTGTCATCATTAGACACTCCCAGTTGCTTTAAAGAGTTAATTTGCTGCCTGAAATTAATATTACTTTTAGAAGCAGTCCACTAGTACTTCTTATATCTAAAATATTGTTTTTCCACCGTATTAGGTGTGATGTGTGAAACACTTTTCTACCTGAATGCCAACATAGCATTATCAGCCCTATAACCTCACTGTCTGTGACATCACAACTAGCTAAGAAGAGCCAGTCACCTGCTGCCATATCAGTTGCTTGGATGTCAGTAAGTGAGGTCACAATGCTGATGAGATGGGATTAATAAAACTAGATTTGTCAGTCACCGGGTAAAGTACTGGCCTTCATATCTCGCACCTAATACTGTCCTGTAGAAAGCTTTCTAATGAACAAATGGAAAGAAAAGTCTATGAGAAACATTTAAACATATTTTACCAGGAAAACCAGCAAAACCCAGAAGACTCGTTTCCAGTTGCAACTGGATGTGTGTGAGTAAAGGGGATATAGAAGGTCCTAGGGAAGAAAGAACACTTCTAGGATCGTGGCTATGTTCTATCCACACTGTTTGGCATGTGTTTTCCCTTAAAGATTCTTGCCGGAAGGTATAAAAGTTGGCTCCTTCCACCCACCTTAGTGGTATATGCTTCAGTTCCACTCCTTGACGCCAGATCTTCCTTTCCTCTGGAAGATTCAGGTTCCCTCCTTATCGTTCCCTCATTGAGTAGGCCCTGACGAACAAATCTTCGGATTTACCTGTAATTAAACTCGTTCAAGTTTCTCCACATTGCTTCACAATCACGACCATGATGGTGCACAAGTCCTCGCTGTGTCCGCCCGCTGCTGTGCGGGCAGAAAATGTCCCACCGATCTGCATGCCCATGACACCCAGGCTCGCACTTGTTTGTGCAGTATCCAACCAATGTTTTGGGTGACCGCTTTGCACATCTTTTAGCTCGCTGACCAGAGAAATGGAACCCACTGGTCAAATCGAAGAAGTCAGTTGGGCGGTTCCCTGTGGCTACGGGGTCCGCTTGAGCAACTAGAGCAGATGAAGGTCTTTGACGAGGAAGTGGCTCGGGATGCTGATCGGTCCTCTTCCATGTCTGTCTTCGTCCTGCTCAATTTGGGCTCCACCTTTTCAGGCTCCTTCAAGGAGATGTGCCGGTCTCTCCCGACCAATGGGGAGGGCCCTGTGGGTCCGCATGGTGTTTCCTGCTCCCGTAAAAGGGATACGGAGTCGAAGGAAGGTTCGACTCGTCAACGATGTTCCTGGAATCGAGAGAGATCTCCGTCCCAGGAATCTGCTGTTTCGACTTGGGTTGAGATTGAGACCTCGGCCGCTGGCTTTACGGTACCCCTGTCAGGCCAGCCGGCTAAGACGCGGGACGATGACCCAGTCAAGATTGTTCTTGACCCCGTTGTCCCGTTGTTGCTTGATGAGGCCAATTCCTTATTCAGGACCCCGGTCCTGACCAAACCCACTGAAGAGGAAACCCAGCCTGCTTGGGAACCTCTTTACGGTTCCTGTCCCTGACCTGGGGGAGCTGCGGTTCTCCCCAACCTTCTGAGCACCCCATCGGTCCGTCTCTCCTCCCCCGACGGTGTAGGTCAAGGTCTCTGACTCTTTCAACTGATGGGTCAAGAAATTGCATAACTGATCTAAAAAGCAGTTCCACCGCCATTCATCCTCAGAAGAGGAGAGGCTTTGACGCGAACTGCGCCGACGCTACGAGGAGTTGATGTGGCAACAGTTAATGATGTCTGGTCTGAAGTCAACCCCAGCTTCCACACCAGCCATCACTTGGCTGTCGCCCTCTAAGCTGATGCCGACCCCTCAGGAGCCGGTCAACACTGCCCCTCTGCCCACGGAGCCAGTGAGGACACCCCTGACTTGACCAAAATCGGCCTCTCCACCGATTCTGGTCATGCCGCCACCTAAGCAGCCTCTGGGCTCCCACCAAGGAGTCTTGCCTTGCCAAGGGCCTCCCAAGACAGGTTGTCTGTCACCCTCTATTCCCGACTGGCCCCTGGTGGGTCCAAGGTGACATGGGTGGTCTTCTGCTCCACCTGGTTCCTCGGAGTCCAAGGACTCCGATTTTCATTCTCGTCTCCTGGATGAAGAATCCATTGGGAGTCTCTCAATGGAGGAAGGTCTCACATCCTTCATGGGCATTCTCCGTCTCGTCTCTGAGTCTATGGGGATGCCGTTGGAGCCCATTCAGAAATGGTCCGAATATCCCCTCACTAATATTCTCAAAAGAGGGGATTCTCTGCTTGAGGCCTTCCCTGTGGCCGAAGCCATTGTTGGCCCAGCCTTGGAGCTGTGGCAGCACTCAGTCTTCTGCCTTGTGCTCTCAGCCCGGATGGCTCGCAGATGCGCAGCTCCCATTGGCTCCCTTTTGGGATTCACAGAACACTCCTCGGCCGAAGGGCTGGTGACAGAGTCTGTGTTCCAGCGCTCGGGTAATTTGGGAGACACAGATAGATCTCCGGACAGAGTCCAGAAAGCTGGACCATTCTGCCAGAAAGGTCTATGCTGCCTCATTGCTTGGCCTTTGTAAGGTGAGCTCGGCCTTTGTCATGGTGCATTTTTGTCATGCCCTCCTGGGCTCTTTGGATGAGGTTCTTCTTCATCTCCCCGGAGACCTTCAGACCATGATCAAGCAGGTCTGCGACCAGGGTTGGGTGGTTGCCAAACAGCAACCCCAGACTGCTGTGGACATTGTGGATTCTTGCGCCCGCTCGGTGGTCGCCATGCACCACAGGGCCTGGCTGAGAGTCACTACCTTTATGGCAGACACGCAGCACAAGCTAGTGGATGTCCCCTTCCTGGGCACTGATCTTTTCTGTCCAGGACTGGACGGTCACCTCCAGTGCATAGAGAAGTCCAGTGCCACCTTGGACTCGGTTATTTCTGCCCAGAAGGAATCCCAGGGTTCCAAAAAGCAGAAGAGAGAGCCTTTTCGGCCTTCTACCCCAGCGGCCAAGCAGCCCCACTTGCAGTCATGGTGGCAGGAGCAGCAGGCTCAAACTTGGCGCCCTCAGCCCAAGCAAGGGCTCTCGGCAGCTTGTAAGCCCGGAGGAAAGGGTCCCAGCGGTCCCCAAACCGATGCTCCTCCTTCAAACCTGCACAGTGACAGGATGGTGGTTGCCAACCCCATGCCTGTCACGCCAACTCTGGGTCCTCGGGGGGGGGGGGTGGCTCCACCATTTCCTTTGGTCCGCTGTTAAAATGGACAAGTGGGTCCTGGAAGTGGTTGTCCATAGACTGCCTCTGGAATTCGAGCAGTACCCACCAAGCCAAGCCCGCACCCCATGGGAGGAAATGGTTTCCGTGAACACTCAGTTGGCTCTCCGAGACATCGCCCAACTTCTCCACAAGGAGGTAGTGGTCAGAATCGCGAATCCCCCTGTCAACCCAGGGTTCGTTTCCAGGTACTTACTGGTCCCCAGATGGACAGGGGACTGGTGCCCCATTCTAGATCTGCATGACCTGAACCAATTTATTAGGATGGTAACTTTGTCTCAGATCATGCTATCTCTTGAGCAGAACATGTGGTTTTGCTCACTGGATCTGCAGGATGTGTTCTTTCATGTCCCGATCCCTCCATCACACCAAAGGGTCCTCTACTTCCGAGCTGAGGGGAGCCCTCTTTGAGTTCCAAGCCATGCCATTCTTTGGCCTGTCATCGACCCCGGGGGGGGGGCAGGGTGTATCCCTACCGCAACGACTGGCTCATAGCAGGCCCCTCCAAACAGGAGGTGGAGAGGTCCAGGGATCTGGCCCTCAAGACCTGCATCGAACTTGGTCTACTCATTAACGAGACCAACTTGGAATTTGCGCCTTCGCAGGTGATCTGCTTCATTGGGGCAGAGCTCGACTCTTGCCAAGCCAGAGCCAAGCTCCCTGCAGACAGGGTGGAGGTTCTGTCCTACTTTGTCCAGTTATTTCTGGTTAGGCACTTGCGCCCTGCCTGGGACTTCTGCGCCTTCTGAGTTACTTGGTGGCCTGCACCTCTGTGGTCTGTTGGACCCAGTGGCAGATGCGCCCCTTACTGTGGGAGCTGGCCAGCCAGTGGACTCAGTGTCAGTCATTTCGACCAGCTGGTCAGTGACCCAGAAGATGTGGGACGATCTCCAATGGTGGACCGTTCTAGAACATCTGCAGGAGGGGATCCAGTTTGTCTACCCTGAGCCGTTCTTACGACCGCCACTCTCACGAGCTGGGGTGCCCACTTGGGGAATTGGAGTCCACTGGCTGTGGACCCCCGTGGAATCCTGATGTCACATCAACCTGCTGGAGCTCCTAGCAGTTTGGCTGGTGCTGACTGCATTCGCTCTGTTGCTTCGGGGTCAAGTGGTGCGGGTCCAGACAGACAATCCCATGACATTGTACTATCTCAACAAGCAGGGCTGCACGCACTTCCGGCCTCTTGTAGGGAAGCGCTCCACATCTGGACCCTCGTGAGCCGAATGGAGGCAGACCTTCTAGCCATCCATGTGGCAGGAGCCTCAAATCAACTGGCGGATGCCCTTAGCTTGTGTGGGCAAGGCGTTCCACGAGTGGTCTCTCCATCCTGGAGGTAGTACACATCCTGTTCTCCCAGTGGGGCACCCCTCAATTGGACCAGTTTGCCGCCAGGGAGAATACCAAGCTGAGGCTGTCTCATGCCCCCCCCGAGCAGGCTCGCTGCAGGGGGGATGCCTTCTCGAGGCCATGGACCCCAGGCCTCTTCTGTGCCTTTCCTCCACTACCCTTGATCCACAAGGTGCTCCTCAAAGTCAGGCGGGACAAGGCACAGGTGATCCTGGTGGCACCGGACTGGCCCCGCCAGTTTTGGTACCCCAGTCTTCTCAGCCTCAGCAACCGGCTCCTGAGGCATCTTCCAGCATGCCTGGACCTGATCTGAGTCAATCAGGGGATGGTCTTCCACCTGGACCTTCAATCCCTGCACCTGACAGCCTTGTTCCTGAGCGGCTAGATTTCCAGGCTTTAGGTCTCTCTCGACGATGTACTCAGTGTAGTTGAGGCATCTAGAAAGGAGTCGACCAGGAAGTGCTATGCCTTCAAATGGAAGAGATTCTCCATTTGGCGTCAGGGCAAGGTCCTGGACCCTTCATCCTGTCTCGTGTCTAGCATCCTTAACTACCTTTGGTCTCTGTCCAAAGGGGGTCTTCGGTCTACAACCCTTAAGGTCTCTGCTTACTGGGCGCGGGCCGGTCAGCAGACTGTGGCACAGGAGAAGGTGGTCTGACGTTTCTTTAAAGGTCTCGACCATATTTCCCCTCCGGTGCGTGAACCACCACCACCGTGGGATCTATTGCTGGTACTGGCAAAGCTCATGGGCAAGCCATTCGAACCAGTGCACAGGTGTGATATGTGACATCTGTCGTGGAAGACTGCCTTCTTGGTGGCTATCACATCAGCCAGAAGGACTAGGGAGCTACAGGTGCCCTCTATCAAGTCTCCCCATCTGGTCTTCCACAGGGACAAGGTTGTCCTGCGCCCCAACCCGAAGTTCCTTCCAAAGGTTGTGTTGGGAATTTCACCCGAACCAGGTGATGACTCTGCCAGTGTACTACCCCAGTTACACCTCAGAGGCAGAGTACAGGCTCCATACTTTGGACCTGGGACGAGTGCTCTCTTATTACAGGGAGCGTATGGCCGAAGTTTGGGGAGAGGTTCGCCAGCTGTTTGTCACCTATGCTGAAGCCGCACCTGTCAGACCTGCAGCAAAGCAGATGATTGGCAGAAGGATTACATCTTGCATTGATATCAGTTATCGGTTGGTGGGCAAGGAGCCTTCCATAGGGATAAGAGCTCATTCCACCCACCATGCTGCTGCGTCGGTGGCTGCTTCTAGGAACATCCCTATCCAGGATGTCTGCAGGGCTGCTACCTGGAAGTCTGCAAACACCTTCATTTCCCATTACCATATTGACCTTGAATCATGCTGGGATGCTGGTTTTGGGTCCTTAGTTCCCCAATCTTGTTCCCTAAGTAGGGGGTGTGCGCCTTGCCTCCCTCCTCCCGGATAACTGCTAGGAGCCTGCCAAACAGTGTGGATATAACAACATATCCACAATCCTAGAAATGGTTTACTTACCTGTAACAGTAGATTTTCCACGAGGATAATCTCTTGCAGCAGGTAATACACTTGGGTCATCGCCAGAGGGTGCTGAAGTGCACAGCAGCTCTCTTCCAGCAGTCTTTTTCCAGGGGCTGCCCACACATGACATCATCTTCCTGTTTCCTATATGAGTAGGCGGTCCCTGGTATCCTCAGTTCATTTTCCCGCCGTCTTCATCTCGCACGCAGCAGCTAGTGCAGAGAGCAGCAGTCATTGACGAGAACTTGAGCTACAAATGGAATTTCCGTTTCACTTACTACATTGACAAATGTCCAAAGAATCTGCAAGCAAGTCAGCACTATTTAGATCATGTCGTTGTGGTAGAAAGATCTACCATTTCAGCAATCACACCATTTGTGTTCGGTGTCTGGGACCCACACACGACACCCTGTCCTGCCGTCCTTACCACAAATTCAACCAGGCAACCCGTCGATGACTGCTGCAGGAGATAGAATCCTACCTTATGGAGCAGAAATTTCTGTTATTAGAGAATCGGGGGCCCATCCCAAGGACCTCCTTCCACTGCTTCACACAAGAAGCACAAACTGGATAAGGAAAATCCCTCCTCATTTTCGTTGGGCAAACGCTACTCAACGGCCACCATCACAGGTGCTCCACCGACGACGATGCCCTCTAAGATTGCCTCCTTGTCGACAGGGGTTTTCACCCTCTTGTTGACTGCGCTTTCCAGTGCTCTTTGGGCAGTTCATGATGAACCTTATGTTGGTTCCATTGACGCTCCATTGAAGGGGGATCATTTCCCGACGACGGCGTCCTCTTTTTAAGCATTCTAATGCTTCTTCCCTTGCTGCCTCGTCTGATGGGTCATGTTCCTATGGGGAGACCTACTGCCTTTGCAATTCGCACTGCCCCTCTTCCTTCACAAACGTTCTCTTGCAGGTGCCAAGCGGACAGAGATCGGGATCCTGGGCTTTACCACCCAGGGGCCAGACCTGCTTATACCTCACATCTTATTTCCTCCACAATTTCCCTGGTTTCTCAGAAACCTATCCCTACCCTCACTTCCTCATTGGACATAGCTACAGTGGTACAGCAGATTCTACAAGCCATTAGGCATTCTCAGACTCCCACTCCTGGGGAGCTGAGTCTTCCTCCACATTCTCCTACTCCTCTGCCAAAATGTTTCCAGGGTGACGGGGACCTTTCTCCAACCTGGTCATCCCCCTTGTACGAAGATGATTACCTGTCAGATGAGGCTGACTTTCTGGCAGATTTCACCGGAAATTTGGAGGATGCGTACTTACTGGACTTGGACTCCCATCCCCAGTCCCCTCTTTCTACTATTTCCTCTTTAAATGAGGACCTCTCCCACCAGGCGGCTGCCTCTCCTTCAGATGACCCATCTTTTCATGATGAAGGTCCGAATCCAAAAAGTCATGGGATTTTCAACTACCGAACATGATAAAGAAAGGATATGGCAGACTATTTAGAATTGCCAGAAGAGCCTGTAATAGTGGTACCCTCACTTATACAAACCTACCAAAACTCTATGCTAGTGGCCTGGAACCAGCCTTTGGCTGTTCCGACCATACCTAGGAAAGCAGATCACCTATACCAGGCCCCTCTTGATCATCTCTTTCTTTCTGCTACCCCTGAAGCAGATTCAGTAGTAATCACTGCAGCACATGATCGTACTAAACGACCGAAGCACCTGAGCACCTTACCTCCTGATAAGGAATCCTATAAGATTGATTACCTAGCGAAAAAGATGTTCCAGGCAGGTACCATGAATCTCAGAATTTTAAACTATATGGGACACATGGTCAAGTACCAGTGTACACTCTGTTCCTCTGCTGTAGTGCTAGTCAGTAAACTTCCTCTCAGGAGAAGGATCAGTTGTTGGCTACAATATCCACTGGCAAGTCCATCACCCGATGCCTACTCCATTCGGATTGTGAGGCGGATGATACTTCAGCCCGCATGTCAGCAACGGGGATTACCCTGAGATGTCACGCTTGGCTTTGCATCTCAGGGTTCACGACAGATGTACAACATAAAGTGGTTAATGCCCCTTTTAATGGGTCCAGGCTCTTTGAGCCGGGTACCCAAACACTTCTAGATGATCTCCAGTCTTTAGGATGAACTCTCCGTACAGTACATGGCATGTACCATACCTCACAACCATCTTAACGTCCCCAATCTTCCTTTCATACAGTGGCGTGAAAAAGTATTTGCCCCCTTCCTGATTTTCTCTATTATTGCATATTTGTCACACTGGATGTTTTCAGATCTTTAGACAAAATATAATATTAGATAAAGGGAACCTGAGTGAACAAATAACACTTTTTTTTTTTTTACTCATTTCATTTATTTAATGAAAAAGTTAACCAACACCAACTGGCACTGTGTGAAAAAGTAATTGCCCCTAGTTAAATCAACCCAATTAAAGGGATAATTAGGAGTCAGCTGATTGAACACAGCCAGGCTTGATTACAGCCAGCCCTGCTCAATATAAACCTCACTTATTTTGGCCCTTACCATCAGAGTCACGTTGCCACACGAAGATTCAACAAGCACATTATGCCATGATCAAAGGAAGTTCCTGAAAAGATCAGAAAAATTTGTTGCCCTCTATCAGTCTGGAAAGGTTACAAAGCTATTTCTAAGGCTCTGGGACTCCATCGAACCACAGTGAGAGCTATAATCTCCAAATGGAGAACACTTGGAACAGTAGTGAACCTTCCCAGAGTGGGCGGCTTGCCAAAATTACTCCAAGGGCTAGTGAAAATCATCCAAGAAGTCTCAAAGGATCCTAAAACAACATCCAAAGAACTGCAGGCTACTCTTGCCTCAGCTAAGGTCAGTGTCATGACTCCACAATCAGAAAGAGACTGGGCAAAAATGGGCTTCATGGAGAGTAGCAAGTGAAACCACTGCTAACCAAGAAGAACATAAATGCTCGCTCTCTCATTTGCCAAGAAGCACCTGGATGATCCACAAGCCTTTTGGGAAAATGTTCTATGGACAGAATGAGTCCAAAGTGGAACTTTTGGACAACATAGATCCCATAATGTCTCGCGTAAAGCAAACACAGCATTCCACAGTAAGAACACCATACCAACAGTCAGACAGGGTGGTGGTAGTGTGATGTGTGGGGATGCTTTGCTGCCTAAGGACCTGGATGACTTGCCATAATTAAAGGAACCATGAATTCTGCTCTGTACCAGAAAATTCTTAAGGAGAATGTCCAGTCATCCTTCCGTCTCAGCTGAAGCTGAAGCGTAGTTGGGTCATGTAGCAAGACAATGATCCAAAACACAAAAGCAAGTCCACATCAGAATGGCTAAAAAGAATAAAATTAAAGTTTTGAGTGGTCTAGTCAAAGTCCAGACTTAAACCCAATAGAGATGCTGTGGCAGGACCTGAAATGAGCAGTTCATGCCTTCAAAACCTACCAAATGTTACTGAATTAAAAAGCAGTTCTGCGAGGAAGAGTGGGTTAAAATTCCTCCACAGCCGATGTGAAAGACTGATATTGAATTATAGGAAGTGTTTGGTTGCAGTCATTGCAGCTAAATGTGGCATAACCAGTTATTAAGTGTAAGGGGGCAATTACTTTTTCACACAGTGCCAGTTGGTGTTGGTTAACTTTTTTCATTAAATAAGTGAAATTAAAAAAAAAAAAAAAGTGTTATTTGTTCACTCAGGTTCCCTTTATCTAATATTACATTTTCTCTAAAGACCTGAAAACATCCAGTGTGACAAATATGCAATAATAGAGAAAATCAGGAAGGGGGCAAATACTTTTTCACGCCACTGTATAAAGATAGGTGGTAAATATAGAGGCTCATACAGAGGTGGATACATGGTCGTTCCCAGCCTTCTTCCAGGACCGCCACTTCTACTGCCAAGGGCTCCCGCTCCCACCCTTTGGGTGGTGCCTGCCAGCCTGCTTCCCAGTGACCAACTGGGGCATTGCCTGGGCTTCCTCAGCCAGGCCTTGGAAGTCGTGGGTGGTTGCTTTGCCCTCTGTTTAAAGGCCTGGCGAGCGAGCATGTTGGACGAGTGGGTATTTTAGATCATTCAGAGGGGTCACAGTGGAACTTGCCTCCATGCCTCCCCTTCATCTCTCTTCCTCCCCCCAACTCTGTCCGTCACTTACCCGACCACATATCTGTTCTCCAGGAGGAACTCCAGGCTCTTCTGCTCAAAAAGGCTATCAGGTCCCTCCGTCGCACTACCAGCAGGGATTTTACTCCCATTTCTTCCTGGTACCCTAATGAACTGGAGAGCTTTGACCTATACTAGACCTCAGACAACTGAATCTACACATTCAGTACAAGAGGTTCTGGATGGTCACCTTAACCTCCATCATGCCAGTGAAAAAAGGAAAAAAGAAAAAAGGGATTGGCCATGCGCACTGGATATGAAGGATGCTTACCTGCATATCCCCATCCACCTTGCCCACCACTGGTTCTTACGCTTTCACCTACTAGGACAACATTACCAATTTCGGGCACTCCTGTTTGGTCTTATCTGCCCCGGGAGGGTTTACCAAGTGCCTAGCAGTAGTGGCGGCGGCTTTACGGTTGGACGGACACTCGTCTTCCCATATCTGAATGACTGGCTCATAAAAGCATATTCCAAAGCCTCTCTGCTTTCCTCCCTTCAAGCAGCCCGTGCTCTGTTTCACTCCCTAGGGATTACAGCCAGTTGGCCGAAGTCCAATCTGACTTCTTCCCAGTCGCTTCCAATATATAGGAGCAGTCCTAGATACCGCCTCTGCCAGTGCTTACCTCCCTATCGACAGGCAAGACAAACTTCTGTCTGTGGCTTCCCATATACAAAATCAAGAAGTTATCACAGCCAGACGTCTCTTATGCCTTCTAGGGCACGTGGCAGCTGCCATTCCTGTGGTAGCATTTGCCCATCTACATATGAGACCAGTCCAGTGGGCTTTTCAAAACCAGTGGTGTCAAAAAACAGGAGACTTCGAAGACAAAGTCAGAGTGACTCCCACTCTGTGGTTGGCCCTGTCCTGGTGGTCCCAACGCGCAGCCTCTCTCAAGGCATGCCCTTCCAATCTTCCCCTCCCAAGCAGACGTTGACTATGGATGCTTCTCTCGATGGATGGGGTGCTCATCTGGGTCCCTACAGGACACAGGGCAGGTGGGCCCGATTCTCCATTTATCCTCACATCTCCTGGAAATTAGGGCGGTTTGCTTTGCCCTTCAGACTTTTCAGCCCCACCTTTTCCCAGGACCACTGCTGATTCAATCGGACAACACCTCAGTGGTATATTACCTCAGCAAACAAGGAGGTACGAAGTCCCACACACTGTGCAGAGAGATGATGGCGGTTTGGCATTAGTTCGGCTCCACGGACGCCTCACTTCAGCAGTTGACCGCCTAGTTTAACTGCATAAAGCAGTCTTTTTTCCTAGTTTTTCTTGACTTCTCTTGACTAGTTCTACTTTTCTTGCAAGTTTTCACCCTCCCCACCGCGGCGAAAGTCTAAGTGCCAGTGCGTCAAGCAGATCCTGGCCAAGGACAGCCACGAGGCCTGCCTAATCTGCTTAGGCCCCGACCATCGGCCTGACGACTGTGTCCACTGCAAGAAATTCAACAAGAAGACCAGAATTCGATGAGCTAAAGCATTGAAAGCCTATCTCTTAGAACAGAAAATAGCCACGATGCATAAGTCCCCGTCTGCGCACAGCTCTTCCTCTTCCGTGCAGGAGTCTCCTCACCAAGAGAAATCTTCAGAGAAACACCACTCCCGGGATAAAGATCGGTCCAGGTCCAAATCCCACCAGAAATCTCCTTCGAAGGCTTCGGCCTCGACCTCCTCTGCGAGGTCGGATTCGTCCCACTAGCTTATGCTGGGCCGAGCACCAAAAAGATGCACTCTTCGTTCTCAGACAGGCCCAAAGAGCAGTCGTATTCTTCCAGGTGCCAACTAGCCCAAGTCCCCCTGGCTCACAGGCCCCACAGGACTTCCTGAGGATTGGCCCTGGAGGGGCAGTCGCCTGTTACTAGGCTGAAGGAAGGCCACAAATCCAGTGGGTCGTCAGAAAAGCTTCGGAGGTTTGAGGACTCTGCCAGGAGACCGTTCACTTACGGATGCATCCTCCTCTGGCTAAAGGGACGTCTCGGCCCACAGACAAATGTCCATCAGCCTGGGCGCCCTTGCCGGACGGCAGGGCTTGTTCACCCAATAAGAGGCAGTCGCTGGATGGCGATCAGATATCCGACCCCCACCCTGACGACCGGTTGCCTGACCAAGCGCAGGAGACGCTGTACGTTGGGTCGGATGAACGCTCTCCGATACACGTGGAGCCCGACCCTCAGCCAGCACACTGCCAGACCAGCTTTGCGAGAGCGTGTTCCGGTACCGGATGCCCCACCGACGCCCAGTCCCTTGGCTCCGACGCCCTTTCCACCGGTCGTCCCCTTAGCGGATGTCTGAGCACTATGTACATCTTGGTGGAACATGGTCAAAGAGGACATTCTGTACAGGCCTCCTGATCCGCCTAAAGAAGTCCCACCGTCTCCTACTTCTGCCCCGGACAAGGTGGCAGGTGAAGACTCTCTACCACCTCCCAGCCCCAAAGGCAAAAGAAGGCGCAGACCGTCCACTGTTCCCTCCTCCAGTGGATATCCTACGTCTTCCTCTGAGGAACAAACAGCTTCTTCTTCAGAATCTTCCGAAGATGAGGATCTTCACCCCACTTCTCCAGATGGGAAGGATTTGCCTCGGTCCCCGCCAGACAACCCTTCGTTCCTGGATATTATGAGGCACATTCAGGCTGTTTACCAGTGGGATACAGAGGAATTAGACCCAGAACGTAAAAGGCTATCAGAGTTTGTGGGTTCTAAGGACTCAGATCCCCTGGTGATCCCTCCACTTGTTGAACCATTTCAGGACGTCACAAGGTTGACATGGAAACACCCATCGTCCACCTCAGCGATACCTCGGAAAGGTGACCAGCTTTGTAAGCTGGCAAAGGATGACCGCTTTTTTGGGGGGAGGGGAGCACCCCAAGGCGGATTCCATGGTCTTGACTGTGGCATACAGCAGACTTCATCAGCCTAAGAACCTCTGTTCACAACCCCCCGGACCCAGAGTCCAAAAGCTGGACTGCTGGGGGAGGAAGGTTTATTCCTCGGCTACTGGGACCATTCAATCCCTTAATTTCTTGGCCCACATGGTCACATACCAAAAGAGTCTGTGGGAGAAGACCATGGAGCTTATGAAGACCTTACCTGAGTCCAATACCAAAAATGAGCTTCTGGCATACGTCCAGTTGGGTATGGATGTTGCCAAACCTCTTCTGCGCTGCTCATATGACTCCGCGGACATGGCAGTCAGGGTAGCAGCATCAGGAGTCTGCTTACGCAGGCATTCCTGGCTCAGAGTGGCAGGATTCAGACAGGACCTCCAGGATGCTATCTTGGATGCCCCTTTCCAGGGCCCAGTCCTATTTGGACAAGAAGTTCAAGCTATCATAAAAGGACTGCAAGACTCTGGAAAAGCGGTGGCAGACGTGCATAGGATGCATCATTCTAGGATCATGGATATGCTGTTCATCCAGACTTATTGGCATGTCCCTTTCCCCTTTAAGGATCACCGGAAGTCTTCAAGCTAGCTCCTCCCACCCATCCGGGTGGAATAACCCTTGGCTCCGCCCCATGACGCCTGATCTTCCTTTCCGCTGGAAGATTCAGGTTGCCTCCTTCATGGTCCCGCATTTTGTAGCCCCTGGCTTCAAAACCTTCGGCTACTCTGAAAATTCGTCTAGTTCGCATTAGCGATCGCGACTGCTTACCTTCAAATATAGAAGACAAGTCTTCTCCCGGATTTCACCGGTGTTCGTGCGGCCAGAAAATGTTGGGCACCGATCCCCACACCGCGTGAGTCTGTTGCTTGGGTATCGACCATGACACATCGAAGTCGCGATTTTTGTCTTGCATGTTTCACCTAACATCCTCGACGACTGCCTTGCACACCTGAAGTTAGAGCCCAGAAAACGGAACCTCGAAAGGAAATGAAAGGAGGCTTGGTGGGCAGTTTCCCCACGCCACAGGATCTGCCGAGCAATTGGAGCGCGATGCAAGCCTTCTCGAGGAGGAAGCTGCTCCTGCTGGGAAATCTTCCTCTCTGAGCTTCTTCGCTCCGCCTCAACGGCTCCACCTTCTGGGTTCCTTCTGAGAGTTCTGCTAGTCTCTCCTGACTAAGGGAGAGGGTCCGTGATGTGCACCCTCTCAGTCCCGTAAGTGGGAAAGGACCCGGGATCGAAGACGTTCTTGGGATCAGGAGAGATCTCTGTCCCAGGAACCAGCAGTCTCGATCGTCAAAATTGCCTCTTCAGCCGCTGGCTTCTCGGCTTTGCCGTCTGGCCAGTCAATCGAAGTGTCAATCGACGAGGTTGAAATAATCATCGATCTGACCGACCCATTGTCACCGACTCCAGTCAGCGATTTTCTCAGTCTGACTCTGGTCCTTCTTTCCCCGACAAGGAGGCCCAGCCCGCTGGGAATCCCATCGAGAAAGTGGTCCCCAACCCTGGAAAATCACCCGTCCCACTGGGGTCTCCCGAGTGACCTGAATCGGCCCGTCTGATCTCTGTTGAGGTCTAGGACCCCCTCAACCGACAGGCCGAGGAGGAGCCACAGGCACTCAAAAAGAGGCGATGCCATCGGTTGTCCTCATCATCCTCGGATGAGGAGAGGCTCTGGCGAAAACTCCAGCGTTATGAGGACCTTGTGGCAACAGCTGATTCTGTCCGTGCACAAGCCAACCCCGGCTTCTACACCGGCCATTACTTGGCTTTTGCCTCCCAGGCCGAAGCTGACTCCTTCGGAGCCGATTAAGTCGGCTCCCCCGCCCGCAGAGCTGGTGAAACCTTCGGTTCGGCTTAAACCGGTCTCTCCACCGATCGTGGTGGAACCACCGCCCAAGCAGCCTGTGGGTGGGGCTCTTTCTAAGGAAGCTAGACCAGTCACCGGGCTTCCCTGGCGTCTTTCGATCACTATCATCCCAGACTGCCCTCAGCGAGTCGAAGGTGACCTGGGCGGTTGACTGTTGTATCCAGATTCCTCGGATTGGGATGAGCCCGGCCTACATTCTCATCCCGGGGATGACTAATCGGCTGGTGGGATAGAAACGGAGGAAGATTCTTCGTCCTTTCAGGGCATTCTTCGCCTCATCTCTGAGTCTACAGGGATGCCCCTGGAATCTGTCCAGAAAAGTGGAATACCCTTTCACGGACATCCTCAAGAGAGGGATACCCCGATGGAGGTCTTTCCTGTGGCCGAGGCCATAGTTGGCCCAACCTTAGAACTTTGGCAGCACCCTGCCTCCTATCCAGCTCCGTCTACCTGCAAGTATGCGGTGCCCATGGGGTCCCTTGCGGGGTTCACAGAGCACCCTTTGGCCGAGAGCCTGGTGACTGCCTTTGTATTTAGGCATATTGGCAGTTCTGCCGACACTGACCGACCTCCCAAAAAAGAATCCAAACTCTTGGATCATTTGGCTTGAAAGGTTTATGTGGCCTCATCATTAGGCCTTCGTCAGGCAAGTTCGGCCGTCATCATGGCACACTTCTCCTATGCCCTCTTGGGGTCTTTGGATAAAGTCCTCCCACACCTCCCCGTGGACATGCAGACCACGATCAAGCTGGTCCGTTGCCAAACAGCAGCTTCAGACAGCCCTGGATATTGGGGATTCTTATGCTCGCTCGATGGCAGCTGTAGTTTGTCTCTCATCGCAGGGCTTGGCTGAGACTCCTCTCTTTTCTGGCAGATACTCAGCACAAACTAGCTGATGTGCCTTTCCTGGGCACTGACCTTCAGCGTATTGAGCAGTCCAATGCCACCTTGAACGCCACTTCTGCTAAAGGTTCTTCGGGCAAGAAACAGCAGAAGAAACCTTTTCGGTACTCTTCCCCTCCGGCGCAGCAACCCTCCTGTCAAGGAGGGCAGCAGCAACAGCAGCAGCAGGCTCAAGCTTGGTACCCCCGGCCCAAGCCCTGGCCCTCCCAGGCCCGTAAAGGAGGCTGAGGTTCAGGTTCTGGATCCTCCTCCTCCTCCTCCAAGTCTGCTCAGTGACTGGGGGGGCCGCCACCCCCTCTCCGTCACACCAGCTCTGGGTCCTCCTGTGGTGGGCTGGCTCCACCACTTTCTTTCTCTCTGGTCCGTTCTCACAACAGACAGGTGGGTTTTGGAAGTGGTCAGTCAGGAACTGCCTCTGGAATTCGAGCAGCACCCTCCAAGCCGAGTCCCTCTGGAGGAAAGATTATCCGTCCATACTTGGTCGGCTGTCTGAGATGACATCGCTTAGGTCCTCCTCAAAGAGGCAGTAGCTCCAGTGGCAGATTCTCCAGCAGACCCAGGCTTTGTCTCCAGGTACTTCCTGGTGCCGAAGTGGATGGGGGGCTGGCGCCCCATTCTAGATCTGCACAATCTGAATCAGTATCTTGGGTCACGCACCTTTCGAATGGTCACTGTCCCAGACCATACCATCTTTGCAGTGAAACGTGGTTCTGTTCACTGGATCTGCAGGATGCGTGTTCTTTCACGTCCAAATCCGTCCGTCTCATTGGCGGTTCCTCCGCTTCAGAGCCGAAGGGACCCTATGCGAGTTCCGAGCCATGCCGCTTCGCCTGTCATCGCCCCTCTGGTCTTCACAAATGCATTGCAGTGGTGGCAGCTCATCTCGGGGCAGACCACCCACCTCGACTTTTGGTCTTAGCAGGTGCCACCCAGCAAGAGGTGGAGAGGTCTAGGGACCTGGCCCTCCAGACCTGCTTTCAACTCGGCCTCTTGATCAACAAGGCCAAGTCAGAACGCGTGCCCTCTCGGGTGATGTGCTTCATCAGGGCAGAGCTTGACTCTTGTCAAGCCAGAGCTAGTCTCCTGGCATACAGGGCGGAGGTTCTCTCCTCCTTTGCCCAATCATTTCTGGTTGGGCAATTGCGCACTGTCGAGACTTTCTGGGCGCTCTGTTACATGGCGGCGTGCACCTCTGTGGTCCGCTAGTCGTGGGCACATGCACTCTCTTCAATGGGAGCTGGCCGCCCAGTGGACTCAGCGCCACGGTCATTTCGACCAGCTGATCACTGTAACCCAGAAGATGTGGGATGCTCTCCAGTGGTGGACTGCCCCAGACCGGTTGCGGGAAGGGATCCGGTTTGTCTGCTCAGAGCCGATGGCCGTCCTTACGACTGATGCACCTCTCATGGGCTGGGGAGCCCACATGGGGGACAACGGGGAACATGGGTTCTGGACCCCTGAGGAGTCCAGATACCACATCAACCTGTTGGAGCTCAGAGCAGTCAGACTGGCACTGTCAGCTTTCGCGCCTCAGCTCTGGGGTCAAGTGGTTCAAGTCCAGACGGATGATACCATGATGGTGTACTACTTCAACAAACAGGGCTGCACGCACTCCCGTCTGCTTTCCAGGGAGGCGCTCTGCATATGAACCCTTGTCAGCCGTCTGGAGGCGGATCTCGTAGCCATTCATGTGGCAGGAGCCTCAAACCATCTGGCAGATTCTCTCAGCCACTTAGGCGAAACATCAGACAAGTGGTCTCTCCATCTGGAGGTAGCTTACAGCCTGTTCTCCTACTGGGGCAAACCGATGGTGGACCTGTTTGCTTCCAGGGAAAACACCAAGCTGAGGCTGTTTCATGCCCACCCCCCTCTGCAGGGCTCGCTGCAGGGGGATGCCTTCTCGAATCCGTGGACCCCAGGCCTCTTCTACGCCTTCCCTCCAGTTCCCTTGATCCACAAGGTGAGGAGGGACAAGGCTAATTCTGGTATCCAGATCTCCTCAGCCTCAGCTGCAGGCCCCCGGAGCGGCTACCAGCATGCCTGGACCTGATCTCTCTCTCTGTCAGTGGAAGGTATACCATCCAGACCTTTAGTCCTTGCACCTCACAGCCTGGTACCTGAGTGGCTAGAGTTCCAGGCTTTGGGTCTTTCCGAGGATGTCCTCAACGTTGGAGGCATCCAAAAAGGAATAGACCAGGAAGTGTTTTGCGTTCAAATGGAAAAGGTTTTCCATTTGGTGTCGTGGCAAGGGCCTGGAGCCTCTGTCTTGTCCAGTGGCTAACATTCTCGACTACCTTTGGTCCCTGTCCAAAGGGGGTCATCGACCCTTAGGGTGCATCTGGCAGCCATCTCTGCTTACTGGGCGTGGGACGGTCAGCTGATGTTGACGCAGGAGACTGTGCTTTTTCAAAGATCTGGATCACATGGCCCCTCCGGTGAGTGAACCTCCACCTCAGTGCGATCTACTGCTGTTACTGGCAAAGCTCATGGGTAAGCCATTCGAACCAGTGCACAAGTGTGCGTTGTCACACTTGTTGTGGAAGATGGCCTTCCTGGTGGCTATCACGTCTGCCAGAAGGGCTGGGGAGCTCCAGGCACTTTCAGTGGACTCCCCTTATCTGGTCTTCCACAGGGACAAGGTTGTCCTACGCTTGCACCTAAAATTCCTTCCGAAGGTGGTGTCAGAGTTTCACCTTAACCAGGTGTTAACTCTGCCAGTATACTACCCTAATTACACCTCGGAGACAGAGTATAGGCTCGGTACTTTGGACCTGAGACGAGCTCTGTTCTATTATAAGGAGAGGACAGCGGAAATTCGGGGAGAGGTTCACCAGGTGTTTGTCACCTATGCTGAAACTGCTTCTGGCAGACCTGCAGCAAAATGGACTATTGCAAGGTGGATTACATCTTGCATAAGTCTGTGTTATGGTGGGCATGGAGCCTCCCAGAGGGATAAGAGATCATTCTACCCGCCATACCGCTGCATCGGTGGCTGCTTCCAGGGACATCCCTATCCAGGAAATCTGTCGGGCTGCTACCTGGAAGTCAGCAAACACCTTCATTACCCATTACCACATCGACCTTGAGTCACGCCGGGATGCTGGTTTTGAGGCCTCAGTTCTCCAATATCTATTTCCCAAGTGAGTATCAGTGGGGGTGTACGCCTTGCCTCCCTCCTCCCGGAGAACTGCTAGGAGTCTGCCAATAAGTGTGGATGAACAACATATCCACGATCCTAGAAAAACAGGTTACTCACTTGTAATAGTAGTTCTGGGAGTGGTATACTGTATGTTCGTCCACACTGACCCACCCAACCTCCCCGGCTGCAGGCACACAAACCTGGCTTCCAGCGGGCTAAGATCTTGCGTTGTGGGGTGGAGCTGAGGGTTATACCACCCAGGTGGGTGGGTGGGAGGAGCTAGCTTGAAGACTTCTGAGATCCTTAACGGGGGAAAGGGACATGCAAATAAGTGTGGATGAACAACATATACTACTCCTAGAACTACTGTTACAGGTGAGTAACTGTTTGTCTGAACTGCAACAGGCCCGCAAGAGGCCCTTTTGGAAGCAAGGCCACTAGGGGAACTGGCAGTTTCAAGGAAAAGGCTTCAAATGCAGAGGTCAACCTTTACAGTCTGGAGCCCAAGGCCCGAGATCTAAAGCTCCCAGACATCCTGCCCCTTCCTCCCCAGAGTATTGCATGACTCCCAGCAGCCTCCCCTCCAGTCATCAGTACTCGTGGGGGGAACAGGTAGGAGGGAAGTTCTCCCTCTGCCTTCCAGAGTGGAGCACCATTACGTCCGATCAGTGGGTGCTGCAGGTAATTCAGAGGGGTTATGCAGTAGAGTTCCTCAGCGTACACCCCAGACAGTCCTCCAGTTCCATCCCACTGTTCAACCAGCCATGCCCTTCTTCTGGAACTAGAAATCCAGTCCCTTCTCCAGAAGGCGGCCATCCAGCCAGTTCCTCCCTCCCAGCAGGGAAAAAGCTATTACTCCCACTTTTTCTTGGTTCCCATGAAAATGGGAGATCTACACCCTGTTCTAGATCTCGGCAACCTCAGCCAGCTCGTCCTGTACAAGAGGTTTTGGATGGTGACCCTTGCAAGCCTCTTCCCTCTCTTACATCAAGGGGATTGGCTTTGCTCCCTGGACATGCAGGACGCATGTATGCATAAAGATCCTGCACTCACACAGGAAGTATCTTCACTTCCTCTTCCGAGACAATCATTGCCAGTTCTGGGTACTTCCCTTCGGCTTGTCATCGACCCCCCCCAGGGTTTTTACAAAGTGCCCCATTACCTTGACGACTGGCTGCTCTCCGCTCCAACAGAGAGAACCAGCTTAGAAGCACCCTGTGGGGAAACAGAACAACTGTTTCTATCCCTGGGTATCACCCTAAACTGGCCGAAATCTCAGCCCTGGCCCTCCCAACGGCTTCAGTATATAGGTGCGGTCCTCGACACCCAGCAAGGCAGAGCCTTTCTTCCTGGGGACAGAGCACTAGGGCTTCAGGCCCTGGCCTGAAGAGTTCAGACCACAGACCAGGTCCCCCGCAAGGGTAGTCCTCCAGCTGTTGAGGCATATGGCAGGTGCCATAGCCATAGTTTCTCTGTCTCGTCTGAACATGAGAACCCTCTAGTGGCATCTCAGAGTACCATGGGATCAGGGCTCAGATGAATTGGACCATCCCATCTGAATATCTGCAGCGGTTCGACACTCCCATCAATGGTGGCTCTACCCAGCCTATCTAGAACAAGGAGTCCCTTTCAAGAGGCCAAGTCCGCTACTGACTCTCACGATGGACGCCTCTGGACTAGGCTGGGGTGCTCATCTAAACGAGCATCAGACGAAGAATCATGGTCTGCCATTGAAAGGTCTCTCCATAGCAACGTTCTGGAGATGAGGGCCATTCTATACGCCCTCCAGGCCTTTCAGGATCCGCTGTCCCGGGGTCTTCTGTTAATTCAGTTGGACAGTACCCCGGTAATCTTTTACCTGAACAAGCAAGGGGGAGCAGGATCGTATCCCCTATGCAGAGAGGCCATGAGAATCTTGGACTGGGCAGTAGAACAAAGTCTGTTTCTCCTAGCTGTCCACGTGCCAGGAAGTCAGAACGTTCTCACTGACCATTTTGAGTTGTTCTCGTTTCCTGAGCCATGAGTGGGAGTTGCTTCAAGACGTTGCAGACGACCTCTTCACAAGATGGGGCCGGCCAGGCAGGACTCTTTGCGCCCCTGCAATGCCAAACTGCGGGGGGAGGGGGAGTGTCCACGAAGATGGATATCGAAAGCAGGGTATGTTTTGTTTAACCTCAGAGACTGAAACTTTGTCATCTGCATTTTTTTACTGCCCCTGTTACAGTGCTCTTAGAGAAGAATATCTTCAGGCCATGGATGAAATATCAAATATCTCCAATGTTAAGAAATTGGAGTTTTTTTCATTTGCAGTAAATGACGACATCATAAGGCAAACGTACAGAAACAAAATGGTGATTGAGGATACCAGTTGGATAAATTTTGCTGAAATGGTATCTAGATAAGATCAGTTGTATTGTGAACATATTTCTGCATTTTTATGTTTGGAATGTTGCAGGCTTTTATTGTATTTTTTAATTTGTTTCATGCTATTTAATGTCCTGTCGGCAGATGAAATGTCTGTCCTATCTATGTTGCGGTTTGAGGGATGAAAAAAGACACTAATATCTGTACAAGTCCATCTCTGTGTAAGACTTATGCTTGCTCCCATGCAATCAGATGTCGGTTTCTTTTTTGAAGATATCTGCATTTGTACTTTAAGTCTCATATGGTTTATTATTCCAAATATTCACCACATGTCGTGTATAGTAAATTATCTTTGTTTTAAAGTGGGACTGTTTCAGATTGTTGTTTCTTAAATCGTATTTTTCCTGTCCACCTATCAGATTTAGCGAGTCCATCAGTTTATGGTCATTATACATAAAAAGATCCTCTATGCTTTTTTTTTTTCCCCAGTGTGTGCAAACAAGTGTTCCAACCTCTCCCCATATGAAGTAGTCCCTTTTATCATTTTTGTTACCCTATGCCAGATCCATTCAGTTATGATGCTATCACCAATAGTTAACCCTACCCAAAATTGTGAACCGTAATCTATTACAGGTCTTGCATAGGACCTGTGTATTGGTAGTAGATGGAGCTGTCTGTGATATGAAGGGTAGATTTTGGAGTGGCGCCGATCTATCTCCATGATTGGCAGCGTAACATTATGGTCTTTGGATGCCTAGTCTCGGCTAAGTGTGTCCCTTGTTTTTTTCTTGTTTGTTCACTCCTCACACCCTTTGCACTCACTAGTGTATTGGCCATGTCATTGTTGAGTAGTAGCTGCCACCAGCATCCTCTGTGTAACTCTGGCAGAGAACTTAACACTGAGTACACCTTGCTGGATTGCCTCTATCTTGCCCCAGACAGATGAATCATCTCTGTTTCTTGGAGATGAAAATAGGGTGCACATGAATCTTTCTTACAAAACTAAGAACTATTTATTCAGGCACAAAGAAGCTAACAGCTTGGTTACAGACATTGTGAATTGTCTGTTTTGAACAATATAGGAAAACCAGCTCTCAAGCTGCGTAACTGGACTTGATCCAAAAACTAGAGTAACCTTCTGATAATGGGTTCTGTAATTTAACACTTAGTCTCTCCTTTGCAATGACACTATATCAGCATTTGTTTACAGAATATCTTTTATCGTGCTCTGTAATACTCACAGATGGGTTCCGTGAAATATGCATGGCCCTCCACACCTTGGGGGAGTGCGCTGCCCACCACAGCAAGCAGCATTAGTGCCCCCAGCACCAGTCATTGGACAAGGAGAGATCGATGTCCTCCCGATCTTGACTCCCCCTGACTGCTTGACCCTCATTGAGATCCCTTCAGTCGAAACATAGAAACATAGACTTGATCGGCAGAGAAGGACCTCTTGGCCCACCTAGTCTGCCCTGTTTTCCCTACCTACTGTGCCACCGCAGGCCCTACTCCATCTCCGGCCTCCTCCCCCCTCCCCCCCCTTGCCGTATTTCTAAGGTCCTCCTGTGTGTCTATCCCATGCATGCTTGAATCCTTTTACTGTTTTAGGTTGAGGAGAAGGTCAAGAGCTCCTTGGTTACCCCTGTTGGGCTTATCGATATCTGCTCTGGCCAGGTAGGCCGTGGAAATCTTCCTTGAGCCTGTTGTTCAGCTGTCAGATGAGATTGAGGAGTTGATCTCTCAGACCCTGGTGCTTCTGGTCCTCACTGTGATGCATGTGGACCAGTCAGTGTCCCCAATAAATTCATGTCAGCAGTGGCCTCCACCGGTAGTCGAGTCTTCTAAGCCTGTCCTTGTCGATATGGCTAGACATGTGGTGTATCCCAAGCAGCCAGAAGACTTTCCTTGACGTTGCTCCCCTGGTTGATGGTCACAGTCGAGGTCTCGATTGAGACACTCCCACTCTCGAGCACGCTTGACTGGGAGGCATTGCCGTTGACACCCTCATCCTCTGGCAAAGACAGGCACCACTGCAAAATGCACTGGTGCTGCAAGGAGCTTCTTGAGCAACAGTGGGCCACTGCAGGGGTGTCAGGACTCTGCCCTCTGGACCTTTGATGTCTGGTAGCCACCATTCATGCCCTCGCTGATCCACGCCACACAGGTGTTACCCACAACTGCTTCTCCACAGCTTCGGGTGGAGCAGTCGCCACTGCAGCTGAAGGTGGTTGCTCCTACCAGTTAGGCCCGATTGGCCACTGACTTACCAGGCTGGTTGTTGCAAATCACCCAGGTGGATGACACAAGATGGTGCATGGCAAGAAATGATTGGCAGCCATTTTTAGGAAAAATCCAATCTCTTGTCCATGGTTTCCTCCAGGACTCGCATCCTTCACTAGGGATCGGTCATGGAGCTGACTACCAAGCATGGCCCTGGTATCTTTCCGGGGTCTCGGCAGATTCAGCTCTTGATCCATGCATGTCCCTTTAGAGCCGGTCCAGAAAAGGGTCAAGTACCCTTTCACTGACATTTTAGATAGTGATGAATACCCAGGGGTCGCCTTTCCCACGGCTGAGGCTGTTTCGTGACCTGCCCTGGAGCTTTGGCAGCATCTAGCATCCTGCCAGGCACCCTCTACCCATATAGTCTGCATTAATGCAGTCCCCCACTGGGTTCCTCTAAGGGTTTTCAGACCACCATTTGGCTGAAGCCTGGTTTCTGATCGGGCCTTGCCTTCTGCAAATCCAGGGACCAGGGGGATGTAGACAGGTCTCTGGACAAGGATTCCAGAAATATTGACCACGCCATTTAAAAAAAAAAAGTTTACACTGCGGCGTCCTTGGGTCTTTGTCAGGTTAGTTATTCTGTCATTATGACCAACTTCAGATGCTCCACAATGGGAGTTTTTGATGAAATCCTCCCTTCTGACCAGCAGTTAGCGATGAAGATGATCCAAGACCAAGGTTAGTTGCTGGCTAAACACCAGCCTCAGACTGTCGTGGACATGGGTGATTCCTGTACTTGTGCCATGGCAGCAGCTGTCTTCATGTGTTGCAGGGCCTGGCTGCATCTGTCCATTTTCATGGCAGATACCCAGCAGAAGCTGGCTGATGTTCTTTTCCTGGGCACCAACCACTTAGGCACTGGGGGTGGAGGGACATCTCACCTGCATTGAGAAATACAGTGTCACCCTTGACTCTGTGGCATCGTCCTAGAAGGACCACAAACAAAAGTGCAAGTAAAAGGCTTTTCAGTATTTACCCTTTCAGCCACAGTCTTCTTGGCAGCAGTGGCCTTAGTAAGGGAAATACTACGCCTGAAAACTAAATTCAGTGGCTTGGACTCCAAGAAAGGAAGGGGCATGGGTAGTGGTGCCCCTCTGGCTGCAGCGGCCAGTACCCCTGCAAAAGCTGCTCAGTGATGGATTGGGGGGCGTCATGCCTCCATTCATCCTGTCCCTGTCAGCACTCAGTCAGAGGTTAGTTGTTTCTTGCCACTTTCCGCTATCACAACAGACAAGTAGATGTTAGAAGTAGTAGGAATAGGGCTACCTTTTGACTTCGAGCCTCTCCCGCTTTACCAACTCTGCATGCCTCAGAAGTACAGGCTATCGCAGGACTCTACGTTCGCACTTTGTGAGGACATTGCTCAGCTCCTTGTAAAATGAGCCATAGCCTGTGTTCTTGATGCCCTGGTCAATCAGGGCTATGTGTCCAGGTACTTCATGATCTTACTTCGAGAGGGCTCTTGCAGTAGGTAATCACCTTGAGAACTGATCGCCCCTGATGTCAGGACCACACTGAAAATTTAGCCAGCTGTATCTGGCGGGGGACTGCCCACCCGCCTCACGTGACTGATGTTAGCATAGCCCTATATAGTGGGCGGTCCCCACGCCTGCCTTCCAGTTCTTTCCTGCCGTCGACCTGATCAGTCCGATCTCATGGAGATCGTAAGCTGCTGTTCGACTGCTATTTCAGATGAGTATCTTTTTATTTCTTTTCAAAATCAGCATTTTGTTTTATTTTTTCATCGTCTGACGTCGAGCACAAGAACAAATGTGCTTCGTGCGGTGCACGATTAACGCACAAGGCACCGCATGAGGATTTGCACTTCCTCTGCCTCTTCTGCCTAGGCCCGGAGCACAAGGTCAAGGACTGTGAGACCTGCACCAGTTTCAACCCAGCCACACGGAAATGCTGCCAACAGGCTCTCGAGGCTAATCTTTTAAAGCATCAAATGGCCACCATGGGGAAAGGGCTCCACCTCGCCCACCGAATCCAGGCATGAGGAGGAGAAATATCGGGACCAGGAATGGTCCACCTCTCGCCCGTGGCTGCCAGCGGGCCCTTCGGATGACAGGTGGCCTTCTTCCTCCGGGAAGTTGGCTGCTGTGGCCCAGCCTGCCCTGCCTAAGGGGCAGTCCTCGGGTGATTCTGGTGGCTGCGGGAACCTCTGCTTTAGTTGAGGCCTCTGCTGCGCTTAGACCCATCTCCACAGGGGGGATCTGCTGTGCCGGAAGGAGCCGTTACGTGACTCTTCGGTCTCTCCAAGTGCCCGGCTCAGGCTGTTGCAGCGGGCTCTGGGGACTCTGGAGCCCACCCAGCTTCAGCTGATAAGTTGGCGTCAGCAAGTCCGATGTTTGCACGGTTGGCTCGGCCGATAAATCGGATGTCTGATCTGACGGTGTCAGTTCAACCGACCTGGCGTTGGGGTCTGGCGATGGCCCTGACGATTCCCAGCCGCTGGATCTCTCCCAGCCTCCCCGGAGGGTTCTCACTGGGCCTCCCCCTCACCACTGGATGTGGCTCCACCTCCCTCACCTATAAACCGGGACCGGATGAGGAACTTTTGCCAGGTGACCTTTTCCCAGACTCTCCTCCGGATGTAGGGCTAGGAGCTGGTGGTAACCCTGATGGTTCCCAGCTTCCTGCTCCACCGCCAGGGAGCTCCCCCACCAGTACACCCCCCACTGGACCTGACCCTACCAGGGCCATCTGGGTTTAATATCCCGCAGGGTCCACTGTCAGGATCTGTGGAGCCTCCATCAGGTCCTCAGTAAAGTTCTCCGGCACCCCAGTCAGGGTATACATTGGGTTACCCTCCATCAGGCCTTCTTTTGGGGTACCCCTGTCAGGCCCTCTGGGGTTTCTGCCATAGGGTTATCCAATGCCTCAAGCTCCTGCATATAATCCACCGGGTTACTCCCTGCCAGGGTTTCATGCGCCAGGGTATGCGCCTGCCTAACCTCTGCTGGGATACCAGTCGACGCATTGTCATGCACTGGCTTTCCCGACACCAGGCTTTGCTGGTTATCCCCCAGCTTAGCCTCCTCCACCTCCTCAGCCTCAGACTCTAGCGGATTTTTGATCCATTCTGCAGTCTTGATGGTCAGAGACCAAGGCACAGCTCGTGTCTAAGCTGGGCAGTTAGCTGCCCTGGTAGCCCCCAGGAGCCCTGACATGCAGCCGGCTAGGCAGGTTCTGGCTCCTACGCCAACGCTGGTCCCTTCGAAGGATCTGATGTCGGCTTGGCCTCTGAATAAGCAGATATTGGGACCATGGGATTCAGACCACCCGAATTCTGGGTCTTCGGACTCTGATCAAGATTCCGACTCTGTTGCTTCCTCTTCAGCAGGGTCGAGCTTTGTAACCCCGCCCATAGAGGAGCCACTGCCTAAGGAATTTCCAAAATCGCCCCCAGAGGATCCTTACTTAGCAGACCTCCTGCACAAAATTGGAGGTCTATGAGTGGAAGTCTGATGCCCAGGACCCCAAGAGGCAGCGCCTTGTGGAGCACCTGGACATGCAGGTGATGACCCCGGTCCTTACCCCACATGAGGATCTGGCATTAGCCATCTGGATTATGCCCTCCTCTATTCCAGCGGTAACCAAGAAAGCAGACCGAACCTATCGCACTCCAGAAGGGAAGGACCACCTCAGTATGCACCCAAAAGCTGATTTTGGTCATCATTGCTGCTGCTTATGACTGGTCCTCTAAACCCAGACACATGAACACTTCTCCTCCGAATAAAGACTGTAGGCAGCTAGACCAGTTTGGAAGGAAGTTCTACTCCTCCTCCTCCACACTGGCTATGAGGGCTGTAAACTATGTAGGTCACATGCTGGTCTACCAAAAGTCCTTGTTTGCCCAGCTGGAGCCAGCCATTGAAGCCCTCCCAGACTTTTGAGTTTGAAATCCATTTTGAAGATTTGATCTATTCTGCAAAAGTGGCCTGCAGACATTCCTTAAGACCTACCTATGATGCTGTAGACTCGTCTGCATGGGGAGCTGCCATGGCAGTCGGCCTCTGATGCTTCTCATGGCAGAGGGTGTCAGGTTTGGCCCAGGATGTGCAGACGGCCATTCAGGACGCCCCATTCAGAGGGTCTGTCCTTTTTGTGGGAGATGCGCAGGATATTGCCACCCTGCAGGACAAGGGCCAGGCCCCCCTTGATTGGTACAGACCATGTACCATCCAAAATTTCAGGTGAAAGTCTTTTTTGCTGCCATAGGAAAAGGCAGCCAAAACAGCAGGCGTCCGATGTCCTACCAAATGTCTGGCACAGTCGGCCTCAGCTGCTCCCCTGACTAAATCCCAGAGAGCTCTCCCCAACCCCATCTCCCTCGCATGACTCGTTATCCCCACTCCCCCCTCAGGACTTTTCAGGGGAGCAGGTGGGCGGAAGATATGTTTGTCATCTGCCAGGGTGGTGGGCAATGACAACCATTTCTTGGGTTCTTCAGCGCATAAAGCAGGGCCACACTCTGGAGTTTTTGGCAAAAACGCCAAACAGGCCTCTGGTCCAGTCACACTGCCCGAAGGCGCACATCCCTCTTCTCTGAGAGGAAAAGCAGTGTCTGTTACAAAAGAAAGCAATAGAATCTGTTCGCGTGCAACAGGAAGGAAGGGGGTACTGCTCCCACTTCTTCCTGGTCCCCAAAAAGACTGGAGATCTGCATCCCATTCTGGACCTCTGTGCTCTAAACCTGTGCATAGAGTACAAAAGGTTTCGGATGCTGACCTTCCTGGGTCTGCTGCCCCTCCTGCACAAGGGTCAGTGGCTCTCTGCTCTGGATATGCAAGATGCCTACCTGCTCATTCCTATATTCTGGGCCCATTGTCACTATGTTTGGTTCTCCTTTCAGGGGGAACATTACCAATTCAAAGCTCTACCCTTTGGCTTTTCCTTGGCACCTCATGTTTTCGTGAAGTACGTGGCAGTAGTGGTGGCGGCACTGAGGCGTCGGGGTCATTGTATGTTCCCTTACCTTGATGACTGGCTTCTGTCAGCCCTGTCTGTCATCGAGGCACAGGTCAGGAAGCATAGGAAAACCAGGAGCAGTTGGAGAATTTGCAAAAAAGTATTTATTTGTACTAGCAGTAACATACATTAATTTTTTGCGTAGAACTATTTACAAAGGCAGAATAAATATAGAAAATCCAAGTTTTCCTTCAAACTCTGCGTCTCCTGCAAGCAATTACAGCTCTGTCTTATAAGTCTTTGCAACCCTCCTTCTTAACAAGCATCCTGTTTTTTTTTCTAACATGTTCGTGTATATATCAGGCAGCTGCAGCTAGAACACAATGTCCCAGAACTGAGGCCCCTTTTCCACAGCTTCTTCAGAAGACTTAAATTGCATTTCAGGTTAACCCCTTGAGTTTCCAATAGCTTTTTGAAATCATCTTAAACTGAAGTATAATTATATACATTTCAGCAGTAACACTATATAATTTCTAAACAAAGGGATCCCAATATCTGTTATATTTCCACATAATGATTTGCATACATTTTTATACCAGCAGATATGCAAGGGAGGAGAAGACAAACAGCAAGATAGCGAGAGGCAAACAGTTGTGAGACTGTCAGGGTGATCAAGTCCTAGGTCTCATGAGAAAATCTGGTTGTGCAGACAGATGAGACAGGAAAGGAAAGAACAGAACCGAACAGATCCCTGCATTCAAACTGTCCATAACAATGGGACAGGGTCCTATTCAACTCTGTCACACTGTTGAGAGAACAGTTGGAACTCTTCCTCTTTGCAACCCTGGACCTTTTCCATCATGTGGGGATCTCTGTCAATTTTCCGAAGTCCCAACTTGTCCCTTCCCAACACCTGCAGTTCATTGGGGCAGTGTTGTACAAGGTTCAGGATATGGCTTTTCTCTCTCTCTGAACAGAGCAGAAACCGTGCAGAGGCAGGCCCTTATGGTGACCTCCAACAGAAAGGTCTCGGCCAGGTCAATTCTTTAGCTGTTGGACCTGATGGTAGTGGCCATCCCCACCATGCCTTTAGCCAAGCTCCACATGTGTATTTCGCAGTGGACGCTCAGGGCACAGTGGGAACAGAGGTCGGACGACCTGGACCAGATGGTTATAATCTTCGATTCCATACAGAGAGATCTCTCATGGTGGCAGGATCTTTCCAGTCTCACCAAGGGGGTCCTTTTTCAGTCCCCTCCTCCCACGCAGACTCTGACCATAGATGCATCAGGGATGGGGTGGGGCACACATTTGGGAGACCACACAAAACCCAAGGCAGATGGTCCCAAATGGAAGTATCTTTACACATCAGTGTTAGAGATGAGAGCAGTGTTGTATGCTCTTAAAGCTTTACAGCATGTGCTTCTCCTGGGCACCCTATTAGTCCAGTCTGACAACGTGCGTCATCTGGTATCTCAACAAGCAGGGAGGCACCTGCTCGTATTCCCTATGCAGGGAGATGAGGTGGGTGTGGAATTGGGCTATTCTGCATTGGATTCAGCCTCACAGCCATTTACATTCCGGGCATGCAGAACTTCCTAGTGGATAGTCTCAGCCGCACCAGAGTAAGAGCCCATGAGTGGGAGCTCAAGCAAGAGGTAGACCACATCTTCAACCTGTGGGGTCGACTGGATCTGTTCGCCTCCCCATACAACGCAAAACTACCCAAGTTTTGCACGCTCGCTCAATGGCATGATGTTTTCTGGCGAGACGTGCTCTCTCTTTGCTGGACATGGAGATTCTTGGGTGCCTTTCCAATTCTGCAGAGGGTGCTGCTCAAGTTTCGGGCGGAGAGGGACCACATGGTTCTGATTGCCCCTTTTTGGCTTCACCAAGTTCGGTTTCCGCTCCTTCAGCAGCTAGCAGTGGAGCGTCCAGTTCCCCTCTCTCTGTAACAACCTCCTGATCCAGGAGGAGGGCACACTGGTCCATCCAGGGCTGAAATCCCCTTCACCTTAACATGTGGCACCTCAGGACATAGCCGCATCACTCTTTGAAGTATCCTCCAGGGTAGCACAAGTCCTCGTTGAAGCCAAAAAGCCCTCTATGAGGACCACTTATGCCAGGAAGTGGAAGCATTTTTCCATTTGGGCCATTGCGAAGGGTTGGGACCCATTCTCGTGCCCTGTTCCTTCGGTCATGGAGTATCTCCTGCACCTCTATGATTTGGGCCTAGGGTATTCTTTGCTGAAGATCCATTTGTCTGCCATCTCTGTAGTAGCCCAGTTGGAAGTTTCAAAATCTTTCTTGAAGGGGATTCTGCATCTTAAGCCACTGGTGCGCAGTTCTGCGCCACTGTGGGATTTGAATTTCGTTTTAGAGAAAAGTTGACCCTGCCTCCTTTGGAACTGGCTGGTTCCTCTGACATGCGCCATTTGTCTTGGAAAGTGCTTTTCTTAGTAGCAGTTACTTCAGCTCGAAGGATTTCAGAGCTTCAGGCCCTAATATGTAAGGAGCCTTATTTAATTTTTCATAGAAACCGGGTGGCTCTTAGTACCAACCCTAAGTTCTTACCCAGAGTGGTTTGAGTGTACGCTTGACCAGTTGATTCAACTTACAGTGTATTACCCCGAGTATTCCAATCGGGGAGAAGCGATTCTTCATAGAATCTTGCGTTATTACACTAACGGGACAAAGTCTGCCTGGAAAAACAGATCAGCTTTTTGTTTCTTTTGCACCCAAGAGAGAGGGTTCGGCAGTTTCCAAATAGTGTTTATCCAAATAGCTGGCAAACTGCATTACTTTCTGTTACTAGAAACATGGTAAGACCCTCCCAGTGGAGATTAAGGGGCATTCCACCAGGAGTATGGCTGCCTCTACTGCTTATTTTAGGAATGTGTCAGATGCAGACATCTGCGCTGCGGCTACCTGGAATTCAGTCCTCACATTCACGAGGCATTACAGTCTAAGGCCTCCTGTCATGATTACTGTGCCTTTGGAGGATTTTTTTCTCCTGCTTCCTGTATTTTCCTTTTTCTGATTCACACTGCTTGGGACTTTGTCCTCAAAGTGATTACCTACTGCAAGAGCCCTCTCAAAGTGAGATAGTACATTTACTTAAGAACTTACTGTAACAGTAGATCTTCAAGAGAGGCTCTTGCAGTAGGTAACCTTTTTCTCCCTCCCTCCATCCCCTTATTATTCTGCTCTTTCTTTCAAGCCCCAGGAAATCTTACTGTATTCTGACATATGCAGTATTGTCCTTCTATTGTACTGGCCCGGAGCCGAAATGGTTAATAGAACCTATGCTAATGGTGGAACGTTAGGCTCGAGCTTGGTTTTCAAACCACTGTCCCTGGTCAACATTCTACAACCGTTAGATTCTGTACTCCGCTTCACTAGTACAGACGCCTCAGAGAGCCCTCCTTCATCTGTCTTGAAGTGTTTTTTTTTTTTTTTTTTATGGTTTTCTGAAGTAAATTTATTTCTGTTTGTTTTGAAAAGCACTGTCCTTGGTTTACAAGTAGATTAGTCTAGATTTAGTTGTACTGCGGTAAGTTTCTCTGTTTCTTCTCGGTTCTTTTAACCGAGAAGGAACCAGGTTCTTTATCTTGTTTACTTTTATTATTTTTTTTTATTTTTCTCTTTATCTGGCAGGACCCCGTTATTCATCACCCCTGGTCACGGCCCCCAGAGACCTCCACCACTGCCTATGGCTGCCAAGGACCCCCGGCTTACCCCCCAGAGGGCGGGGCCGCGGCCACCTTCATGACCACGGAACTAGTGTCTGGTCGGGGTCCCGCAGCGATGGTGATGAGGTGAGGTCCTCTGGGAAGGGCTTCATGCTCACGGTGGTCCTGCCTGCCTCCATTTTTACTTTTTACCTTTTCCTCCCCACGGAGGCGGGGACGTGCAATGACACCCGTCCGCCCCCAGATACTGGCGTGCGGCTGCGCGAGATCTCCCGGCCTCCACCAGGAGTCCTCAGCGCCCGAGTGCTTCCTCAGCCTCCCCCAGAGAAGGAGAGCCATCAGTAGGATGCTTCATCCTTCTCTGGGGTCGCCCTCCGACCCGGTCCATTCCGAACCTAGGTCACCGCGCCGCAAGCGAAAGCCCACCGCTGCGCCAATGGGCTGGCTTTTGTTCTTTTAGAAAAGTCAGTTTAGGTCCGTTGCTTTAATTGTTTGAAAACCGGTAATAACTGTTTTCTGAGGTCGCTAACCGACCGTTTAAAAAAAAAAAAAAAAGTTTTCTCTGTGTGGGTTTAGTTTGTGTAACCCATTACTAGTGGTTATGTCACTACCTAAAAAGAGAACCGGCCCAGTGGGTTTTCAGCATTGCACAGAGTGCAGGGAACCATTTGCCAAAGCGGATCCCCATTTAATTTGTGTCCTGTGTTTGGGTTTCGACCATTTAAAGACAGATTGTGATATCTGTAAAAATTGTCCTCATTGATGCTAGATAGACGCTTAAGTCAATTGAAGGAAAAGATGTCTGAAAAAGCTGCTGACACAGCAACGGACAAGGCCTCCACTTCTCAGGAAGAAAAGTCTTTTGAACAGCGTGAGCAGCCCTCTTACCAGGGTGATGGTTCCTCTAACAGAAAAAGGTCTGCAGAAACCACCGCTGAACTGGCAAATTCTGTGAAAAAGGAGAGAAGCACTCAGCCAAGGAACTGCAACCGACTGTTCCTGCGGTTCCTACCACTGAAGCTGTTGCCTTTAGTATTTTGCAGACATTGCAAAGTGGTACCGCGGTATCGGCCCAGTGCCCAGGTTCACAGTTGTCTTTCTGGACTCTGGTTCACTTTCGGTTCCTGGTTCCTTGGAACAATCAACTGACATCTTCCTGGAGGAAGATGATTTTGAGGAGGATGAATTTGGAGAGCCTGTAGAACCTGAGGTTTCTCCAGACCCTCATGGGGCTGATTCCCCAGAAAAAGCAACAGAGGATTTTTCTTCCCACTTTGCCTTTTTAAAACAAGTGGCACAGATCTTGGACCTCTCCGCCCAGGAATCCAGAGAGGAGGAAGAGGAACAAGATTATATGGAAATGATGGATGTCCCTGCAGCAAAAAGGCTCCTGTTGCCCATCCGTGAATCTTTAATGAGGCAAGCCACAAAAATTCTAAAGACACCTACATCCATCACTCCTGTGGACAAGAGGTTGGATAGAAAATACTGGGTAGCCAAATCAGGGCTGAATTGCTGTTTGGGCATCCCAGCCATGAAGGGGTGGTGCAGGCTGTTGCCTGTGACAAGGCAGGGATTCCCCTGGCTTCACATCCACCTGAAAGACTCCAGAAGGATGGACTCCATAGCAAAGAAGTCATACCTGGGAGCTTAACTAGCTATTAGGCAAGCTTTTTACATGGCTTACATAGCTAGGTATCAGAGGAGTTTGTGGAACACAGTGTTAGAAATGGCAAAGGCATGCCTTGCCCCTATGGCATCTTTTAGAGGCAGCAAAAAGGGGCATTGAGGCTTCTAAGTCACAGTTTCATATGGCAGTAGATGCTAACAATATTGCTGCTAGGCAGATGGCTGCCTCAGTGTCCCTGAGGAGGTTTGCTTGGTTGAGGACAACAAATTTGTCTCAAGAGACCCAGACAAAAGCTCTTGACTTTCCCTTGCAGCCTGCTTCCCTGTATGAGGAGCAAACCGAAGCCTACATGGAAAAAAATGGATGACTACAAGGTTGTTTACAAGAGTGCTGCAGCTAAGGAGAAGGCAGGAACTCCACAAAAGTTTCAAGGAAGAGGCGGGGATAGAACAGATTATAGGCCTTTCTTCCAGACACAAGCTTTGCCTCCTTATCAGCCACAGAGAGGGTATTTTAGAGGCAGGGGCAGCAACAGGGCTGCACCCAGTACCCAGCCTGCTGTTCAGGCAAAACAGACTTCCAGAGAATCCTGTCAGTCGCCTCCCTACTTCCAGTAGGAGGCAGGCTGGCTCACTACACCCATGCTTGGAATTCCATCACCACAGACAAGTGGATCCTAGTGGTAGTGAGCCAGGGCCTTGCCCTCAGCTTCAGATTATTTTCGAAGTTGAGAGCAAGACTATTCAGACCTGCCAATCCATCAGAAATCTTGCTGCTGAAAGAGGAAGCAGCCAAGCTCATGCAAGAGCAGGCAGTAGAGCCTGTCCCCTTATCTCAAAGGGGAAAGGGTCTTTAATCAAGATACTTCCTCACTCAAAACGGGAATGGCTACCCATTCTGGATCTGAGACACTTGAACAAACATTCGACAAAGGCAAAGCTCAAGAAGGTTACTCTGGCTATCATTCTTCCTACTCTTAAGGAGAGGAGACTGGTTGACATCCCTAGACCTAAAGGATGCATACTTCCATATCCCTGTCAGACTGGTATACAGTGAGTACCTCAGGTTCAGGTTGCCATCAGGGCGCTACCAGTCCAAGGCCATGCCCTTCGGTCTGTCTTCGGCCCCTAGAGTGTTCACCACGTGCGTAGCAGTGGTGGTGGCACATCTACGAAAACGGGGTTACAGTCTTCCCATACGTGGACTACTGGTTGGTGGCAGGTCAGTACACACAGCAGATGGAAAAGGCATTGACCATCACTCAGGATACACTAAGTATGCTGGGTTTCCTGGTAAACCAGAAAAAGTCCTCTAACCAGTTCAGCTCCTGGAGTTTATAAGGACAGAATTGGACACCTTGAACGGAAGAGCATTCCTTCCTCAGGGCAGGGCAGACAGCCTGATGCAAGGATTTAAAAAGTCATTGAAGACATGTATTTTTAACCAGGTATTTACAGGGACCTATTGAGTGTGTAATATGTTTCATTTGCTTTTAATTTGTAATGTTATGAAATTTCTTTTTTTAATGTGTATTGTAAAGGCGCCCTGGGCACAGGAAGGGTGCCTTATACAAATAACATTTTATTTACTTACTAGCAAGTTCCTTCCAGCTGCACACCCCCAGACCAGCAAGGCATTTCCTTCAGTTGTTGGACCACATGGTGGCTTCAACAAGAACAGTGTTAGGGGTCAAGATTCCAGATGAAGGACATCCATTTCCATCTCGGGGCTCACTGGTCTCAGAGAAGAGATTCCCTGTCAAAGATGGTACCAGTCACAGGAACCCTGCTTCAAGCTCTACAGTGGTGGCAGGAAAAGGACAACCTCGGGGAAGGTGTGCCTTTCCTTCAGATGCCACCAGCAGCAGTTCTGACAACAGATGCCTTCCTCCTAGGATGAGGTGCCCACCTGGGGGAGCATACTGCCCATGGTACTTGGTCCCAGCTGGAATCCCTGCTTTACATAAACCTACTGAAACTCAGGGCAGTTTAGGCGTTCAGTCCTTCGCCTCCATGTTGCAGGGCAAGGCAGTTCAGGTCAGGACAGACAATTAAACAACAATGTATTACATCAACAAGCAAGGGGGCACAAGGTCTTCACATCAGTGCACAGAAGCCATGAAGGTATGGAATCTGGCTTACATCCTGGGGATATCCATTTCAGCAGTCCATCTGCCAGGAAAGGACAATGTTCTGGCGGATGCCCTCAGCAGGATCAACCAGAACCACCACAAATGATCACTAAACAGGCAAATCCTACAGGTGGTGTTCAGAAGATGGGGCACTCCAGAATGGACCTCTTTGCAGCCTCAGACAGTCGGCTTCCTCTGTTACGTTGCAGGCCTCCAGCAGTGGGCATAGTGCCACTAGATGCACTGCTGATGGACTGGACAGGGAAGTTCCTGTATGCCTTCCCACCATTCCCCTTGCTATTCAGGATGCTGAACAAGCTCAGGGTCCAGTCAGCAACTATGATCCTCATTACTCCAGACTGGGTCAGGCAGCCTTGGTACTCCGGGCTGCTGACCTTAGCACTCTCCAGACCAATCTCCCTACCCAGGAGACACAGCCTGCTGACATCCTCCCAGGGCAGGGTCCTGTATCCCAACTTGCAGACCCTCAGAATCAAAACTTGGCTCTTGAGGACTTGGAATACGCCAACATACACCTCTCTGAAGGAGTGTTGGAGGTTTTGAGAGTTTCTAGGAAACCTTCCACCAGACAAACTTACTCTTCTGAGTGGAAGAGATTTTCTGTTTGGTGCGGGCAGAGACACATAGATCACCTCCAGGCCGATTTGCCAATAGTCCTGGACTATCTAGCACATTTACACTATCTGGGCCTTTGGCCTTCACCCTGAAAGTGCAGTTGGCAGCTGTTTCTGCTTACCTCTTGCTGGAAAAGGAACATCCCTGGCTGCTAACCAGGTATTCAGAAAGTTCTTCAAAGGGCTGCTGCACTTGCATCTCACTCCTGCATGGGCCCTTAACATATATATTGGCCACTTGATGCAGCTGCCATTTGAACACCTCATCAGCTGAGCTTAAGTATGTGACATGGAAAACTGTGTTTCTAGTAGCCATTACTTCAGCCAGAAGGATCAGTGAGCTACAGGCCTCGTCCACAGAGCCAGACTTATATAGCAGTCCACAGGGATAAGGTGATTTTGAGAACCAGTAGGAAATTCCTCCCTAAGGTGGTATCAGACTTTCACCTTAACCAGTCCAGCCTTCTTTACTGACCATTCCACCTCTGAAGAGAGAAGGTTACTTAGTCTTATTTTTTTATACTATATATTTATTATATTTTCGTTTGCAAAATCATAGGACAGTTTTTACAGTGTATAAGTTGACAGTACATAATTACATCAGTCAGATACATAGCAGTACATTAGTCAAGGGTCTCGGGACAACTTACAATTTACAAAGCAAGTCATATAATGAGCACTAAGACATTTACGTAAACCATCAGTCGATGTGTTTCTAAGGTAGGATCTAAAAATGAAATATATAGAATCCATTTCCTCCATTTAAGCCCAAATGCAGACCATTTATCTGTGCTTTTAGCTATTAATCTCTCTAATACATAAATTTCTCCCATTATTCCCTGCCACTTCTGTATGTTTGGAAACATCTTCTTCCCCCAGTTTCTAGTAATTGCTTTTTTAGCTGTCAGCATATAAGTGATTAACAGTGATCCTCTGGGTATTGGGAGACCCTCTCGCGGAATTGAGAGTAATACTAGCTCAGGGGGTCAATGCAGCTTCCGCATCTACCAATTCTTTTAATACCTCTAAAATATCTCTCCAGTAACCTGCTAACTGCGGGCAGGCCCAAAATACATGGAACTGATCCGCAGATATTTCTCCACAGTCTCTCCAGCAATTGCTTAGTGTCCCTGATGAAAACCTGGCCAGTCTTGCTGGAGTATAGAAAAATCTATTTCTAACTTTCCAGGCAAATTCTCGCCAGTAGGGGGCTCCCAAAAGTCCCATTGAGAATTTGGTATACTTTTCCCAATCTTCCTTTGATGCCTGGAGTGGAAGCTGTTTATTCCAGGCATTTAGAATTCCCTGAGTTGAATTTTTTGATATTTCCCTCAAACCCCTATATATTAGTCCCACACGACTGTCCTCTCCCTGTAGTCATGGCTAAAGTAAGCAATAAAAGGGGGTTGGGGAATCTGGGAGTCTACTAAAGGCTGGTCCTTTACGTTCAACGCCCTCTCTTAAGCTTGTATAAATTGGAAAATCTTGTTGTGGAAGATTGTATGTTCCTTGAAGTTTAGTAAATGAGCCCCCCCTGGTGTCCACCAAGTGGAACATAAATTTAAAACCTTTTTGTCTCCATTGAGCCAAAGTACCCTTCTGTTCCAAAGTAAAAGTTTGGATTCCGAAATTTAATAGATTAAAATAGGGACCTGCTGGTTCCAGCTCTCTTAGATGGACAAGTCTCCGTAGTAGAATTTGTACTATAAATAAGTATAGGTCTTTTATTTACTGGGGCATATAGCAACTGTAAAAGTTCACTCCCCTCCCTTACTCCATTAAGGGTGAATTCTAAGTTCTTCCATGGTATGTCATATTTTGGATTATTCCAATTGAAAACTCGAGCTATCACTGTAGCTTATGCATACATCTGAAGATCAGGCAAATTTAAGCCTCCTTTTTTTTGGTAACATTAATGTGGACTACTTGATTCGGGGTTTTTTCCCGGCCCAGACAAATCTCGCCAAAGACTTGTTCCAGGAGGGAAAGTACATTCCATCTGGCATCATTGGTATGGTCTGAAAAAGATAATAGCAGCTTTGGGAGAATATTCATCCTAATAAGATCCACCTTAGAATATAATGATAAATGAAGTTGGGACCATTGATGTAGATCAGACTCTATTTTTTGTGTTAAAGGTTCATAGTTTATCATAGTGAGATGCATTAACTGGTTTGGTAACTGTATGCCTAGATATTTTATCTTTATGCTGTTCCAGCGCAGAGGCAAACTACCCTTCAGAGTCTGTAAGGGGGAGAAATGAAAGGGAAGAACCTCTGTCTTAGAAGAATTTCTTTTATATCCAGAGAATTGAGCAAATTGCTCTAGTATCTCCCATATTGCTGGAATAGAGGATTCTGGATCCACTGCTGACAATAAAATGTCATCTGCATATAAAGCCAACTTCCACAATTGATTGCCCAGCTGAATGCCCTTAATTTTTTCTGATTTTCTAAACATCTTAGCCAAAGGCTCAATATAGATGGCGAATAACAAACGCGATAGGGGGCATCCCTGTCTAGTGCCTTGCTATAACTTGATATGAGGTGTGATACCGCCATTAAGTTTTATATAGGCCCTTGGTTCAGAATATATTTGCTCCTACCAATTCACAAATTCCTTCAGAAACCCAAATGACATTAATGTTCCCCATAGAAATCTCCAGTACACTCTGTCGAAAGCCTTACAGGCATCTAAACTGATTAAAGCTGAGGTGGTGGCTGTTAGTCAGTCATATAATCCATCAGGTGGATTGTTCTTTGTACATTATCTGCAGTCTGACGCATGCGTAAAAATCCTGCCTGATCTGGGTGTATCAGGGTAGGCAGTATAGTCTCTAACCTGTGGGCCCATATTGCCATGTATATCTTATAATCATTATTTAAAACCGAAATGGGTCTGTATGACTCTAAATTTAATGGATGTTTACCTGGTTTCAGTATAGCTGAGATGGCTGCATATGACCGGAAGGGGGGCACCTCCATCCTGCACCTCTTAAAAAAAAAAAAAAAGTTTTTGCATCAGCTGAATTAATTTTGGAAGAAAAGTCTTATACCATTCGGCTCCAAAGCTGCATGAGCTTTTTAATGTTTTTAGAATTTTTAACTGCTTTCTGATCTCTATAGTGGAGATAGGCGAGAAGTGAAGCCTGCTGGGATTCAGATAAGTGTGGAAGTTATGGGTGACAAGAAATGTTTATATCCTCCAGGGAGGTGTGTAGGATCAGAGTACAAATCTGCATAATATTGTTGGAATGCTTTCAAAACTGCAGGGGTTTTACTAAGAATACCACCTGTTATGGGGTCTCTAATCTTTGTAATAGTGGCAGTCTGCTTAAATCCTCTAGTACGTCTAGCCAAATTTCTGGCACCTTTAGGACCTCCCTCGTAATAGTATCTTTTTTAACATATAGTAAGGACATTTGCATCGTATAATCTAGAATGGATTGTAATTCTAACTGAATTTGTCTAAGCTCTAATTATGGAACTCGTTCTCCTCTATCTCTCTTCTGCTGTAATTCTTGTAACTTATCTTGTAATATTTAGTATCTGGATTCTCTTTGTTTATTTAGTCTAGAGGAATAAGAGATAATCTCCCTTCTAATCCAAACCTTCAGACTATCCCAGAGGATAGTAGCTGAAATAGAAGGATCTGCGTTCTCCTCTAAGATTTATGTTATACTGTCTACCATTCTGGTCTTAAACACTGGATCCTTCAAGAGAGAAAGATTCAGTCTCCATAAAGTTGTTTTATGAGTTTTGTTTAATCCCACCTTAATTGAGAGAGGTATATGGTCTGAGAGGAGGCGAGCTTCCAGGGATATATCTTGAATCATATCTAGGTGCTCTGTAGGTGTAAAAAAATAATCTATTCTAGCTGAGGTGTGAAATCTAGGGGAGACAAAAGTATGTCCCCCACAGAGGGGTAGAAATGGCCCCATATATCTATAAGGCCCATCTTAGATATCTGGACATTTAAAAGTTTGTGAGTGGGAGTAAATCTATGTTGTTTAGGGAAAGTGGAATCTTTCTGCGAAGACATTAGGTTAAAGTCGCCTCCTATCAGCATTACCCCCTTTTGCTTTTCGAGCAATCTGTTAAAGAACTGTCTCAGTAGAGAGGGAGATGCTCCTGGTGGCAGATAAACACTCGCCATAGTCACGTCAGTCTCATGCAGCCTCCCTTGTACTATGACAAAATGGCCATTGTTATGTGACTAGACCTCCCCTTTAGTGAATGGAGTAGTAGCTGGAATCAAAAATTCCACTCCACGCCTTTTCCCCAACTTACTAGATGAAGAAAAGACTGTGTATCTGCCACCTGCAGCAAGCTTAGCATGTTCCTCTGATACAAATGTCTCCTGTAAATAAATGCATTCTCATGCTCTGCTTTCTCAGATATTGTTGTAATCTAGCTCTTTATGGATGAAAAATTTCATTAATATTTAATGACAATATCTTAGCTGTTTCTAATACCATATTTTGTTTTCATTTGATAAAGCATTACTGATTATTGCACTTTCTCCCCTCAACCACTCCCCCTCCAATCTCCACAAGGATCCACAAAGTCTCCAGAATGTCCCAACAATGGTACCAGTAAAAATATCCCATCTTGTCTTAGATGTCCTGTCCTCTGACCAGTGCCACGCAATCTAACTAAAGTTTTCTTACTGTCCCTTATCAACCAAAAAAACTTATCACATATATAGCTGTGATTAGCCACTGTAAACTGCTAATGTAAGTGGTGTATCCAGTAATCTGAAAGGATAGCTGTGCAGCAATGATTGACAATAAATCAAAAACATATATACATATAACTATTGATTTTAGTATTATTCTGTGCTGTAGAAGCTTTAGGACTTCCAAATGTACAAGAAAACAGGGAGGGGGGAGGACAGGGAGGAGTACTTGACAGAATCGAAGGAGGTGACAAGGGCAGTAAGGGGAGCCAAAGCATCTACGGAACTCAGGCTGGCACAAGGCATTAAGAAGGGGGAGAAGGACTTCTTTAAGTACATCAGGGAGAAAAGGAGCTGTAAGGACCACATAGTAAGGATTAGGAAGGAGAGGGGTTGGGTGGAAGCAGGGTGCGATAAGGCGGAAGCACTAAATGAGTACTTCTGCTCAGTATTTACTAAAGAGAAGAGGGGGTGACACCCAAGGTGGGAGAAATGGCAGAAGCAGGATGGAAGTGGTGACAGATGGGAAATCATGGAGAGCAGAGTTCGAGAGGGTTTGAAGGCACTGAGGGTGGACAAGGCGCAAGCCCAGATGGCATCCACCCAGGGTACTGAAGGAGCTGGCAGAGGTCTTGCAGGACCTTGGCAGACCTATTTAATGCCTCACTACATTCGGTGTGTACTCAGGACTGGAGGATGGCTCATGTGGTGCCCCTCCACAAGACTGGCCCCAAGGATGAACCGGGAAACTACAGACCAGTGAGCCTCACATCCATCGTGGGTAAGCTAATGGAGACTAACCTGAAGGAGAGGCTGGTGGCCCTCCTAGAGGCCAAAGGACTACAGGACAGCAGACAGCATGGCTTCATACGTGGCAGATCCTGCCAAACCAACCTGGTAGAGTTCTATGACTGGGTAACTATGACTGGGTAACTAGGCAACTGGACAGGGGCCATGCAGTGGATGTCCTGTATCTGGACTTCAGTAAGGCATTCGACTCAGTGCCACATGGAAGGCTGGGAAGGAAGTTAGTAGGCATAGGGGCTGGTGCAAAACTGGTGAGATGGGTAGGAAACTGGCTGCAGGGAAGGCAACAGAGGGTGGTGGTGGATGGGGAGCTCTCACACCCAAGGGCAGTGACGAGCGGTGTTCCACAGGGCTCGGCATTGGGACCAGTGTTGTTTGGGATATTCATTGCAGACATATCATGGGACATCAAGAGCAAGATCAGTCTGTTTGCTGATGATACCAAAGTAGGCGCAGTGGTGGATGACCTAGGGGGATGGCAGGGGTTGCAGGATGATCTGGCAAAGCTTGAAACCTGGTCAGACACCTGGCAACTGGGCTTTAATGCCAAAAAGTGCAAGGTGCTGCATTTTGTGATGAAGAACCCAAGGAGGAGTTACCAGCTAGGGGAGTGCAGCTAGCCCAGACAGAGGAGGAGAAGGATCTGGGTGTGCTCATTACAGGGTCAATGAACAACTCGGCACAATGTAGGAAGGCAGCTGCAAAGGCCAACAAAATGCTGGGTTGTATTGCAAGGGGTATATCCTCAAGGAGGGAGGAGGTGATTCTGCCACTGTATAGGTCATTAGTTAGACCACACCTGGAGTACTGCATGCAGTACTGGCGTCCGTATCTGAAGAGGGACATTAAGTTACTGGAGGGGGTGCAGCGTAGAGCGACAAAGATGATCAAGGGGCTGGGGGACTTATCATACGAGAGGAGGTTGAAGGAGTTGAACATGTACTCACTGGAGGAGAGGAGAGACAGGGGTGACATGATTGAAACCTTTAAATACATGAAAGGAATAAACAAGACGGGTACAGAGGGGCTGTTCAAAGTAAGGGAGGGAGGACACCAGGGCCATGATATGAGACTGGAGCGAGGAAGGTTCAGGAGGGCGATGAGGAGACACTTTTTTACAGAGAGGGTGGTGGCTGGGTGGAATGCGTTACCTGCTGAAGTGGTATACAGTAGAACAGTGGACTGCTTCAAACGAGGATGGGACAGGACAAGGGGGAGGGTTAATGAAGGGGAAGGGTGGAAGGGAGGGGCAGCTGCAGAATAAGGGGTGCTAGCTGCACATTCGAGCAGACTTGATAGACCTCTAGGCCTTTATCTGCTGGCAAATTTCGTATGTTCGTATGTGGGGAGAGAAATTAAAAAAACTCCAAATTTCCAGTAGAAACTGCTCCTGGAGCATTTGAATTCTCCCTAAAAATGAAGGGAATCTCTTAACATTGTTGGAGCCAGTAAACTGTTGCCCTTTTAAATAAGGCAAAAACAATATAGGAAAGGAGTATAAAACTCCAAAGAAAATCTTTAGGGACATCCCCCAAAAGCAGCATAGAGATCAAAAACGGCTCCCTCCCCCATTCCCTGCACCCCGAGCTTTCTGAAAATGTTTTCCCCCTTATGTTACTTCATTATTGATGGAAGAAAAAAGAGACTGCAATTAGCATAATCAAATAATTATATCTAACTTCTAGTCCACCATTAGAAGGTACTTGGATTATGTAAGGTAGTGTCTGTTCATCGTGCAGTCGCCTATTTCAGTCTCAGAGCAGCTCATTAATATAGAGAGCGCACTTCAGGCCCGAGAAACAGAAGGCGCAGCACATATTTTTCAAACTGCCTCCTGCTCACTTCAGCTGAACAAGCTTCTCAGTTAGTTTCAAGTATTGTCACTTTTTGCCTCCCTCCGGTACACTGCTAAGGTAGATTTGACTGTTCCCAGTTCTTGCTGTTTTCCCTGTCGTCTGTTCGAATTAGACTGCCAGCCAACTTGGCGTTTTTCTGGATTGTTGCCACCGAGACTTCGTTCGGGAAAGTGCAGGCCCATTTTTGTAAGTTCTTCTTTTGCTTCTTGAGCCGTGGAGAACTCCTTCTTTCCAGTAGGCAGATGGACAATTAGCCGCGCTGGATATAGGGTAGTAAATTTGTGTCCTGCTGCTTTCAGTACTGGAAGTAACAGTAAATAGGCACGTCTCAAATGAGTGGTTTTTAGTGCATAGTCATGATCAAGATATATGCGGGGTGGGCCATAGTAAACTTTCTGGCGCCGCCATGCTGTAAGCAGACTATGTTCTTTTGTTGCATAGCTGTTGAAACAAAGAATTACTGACCTTGGTGGAATATTTGCAGAGGTAGGTTTGGGTGCCAATGCCCTGTGCACTCTCTCGAGATGAAGCTTGAAATCTTTTGGCAGTTCTAAGGCTGTGTGTAGCAAAGCTTCAACAGATTCCTTAATTTTAGTTCCCTCAGAGTCCTCGGGTAAACAATAAATTCTAATGTTTTTGTGGCGTGCTCTGTTCTCAATCTTCTTGACGATCAATTATTTGTTCTTGCATCTCTTTCATCTGCTGTACTGTTTGTTCCAGATCGTCTATTCTGTTCTCAGTTACTGTTGCAGTTCTCTCTTATTCGTCTACTCTCTGCTCTAATTGTATCACATCTCTTTGTAACTCACTGTACATTTCTTTGATTTCTGCACGAAAAGTAAGTGTCTCTTGGTAAATCAGGTCAAGTTTTGCCTTCTTCACTTTGTTTTTTAGTTGTTTCCACTGAGATTTAAACGAGCCCCGTTTAAGATATGCAGAGTCACGGTTATCTGATGCGACTGAGGCCTCCGATTCAGTTCCATCTGCTATCTCCTCCATCGTGCTGTTTCGTTACCTAATTCAATCTCTCCAATTCTCTATACTTTCCTCTGGTTTTGTAATACAAAATCTATTTAAGAAATATGCAGGATTACAGCCGAAGCGTAGTTTTTTTTTAGCTTGGGGTAGACTCTGTTCTCTTTCTAGGTTGTCATTACTCGGGGGGGGCGGAACCGGCAGCCCCTCAAGGTTACATAGTCTTGATGTCAAGAGAGCTATAGGCTACTACTTGGATCACACAAAGGACACGGGCAGGATAGGAAACAGCTTTTCCTGACCTATGGAGAGGTGGGCAAAGGCAAACCTGCCTCAAAGAGAACCATTGCCCTCTGGATTGTTGCCTGTATCCAATTTTGCTACAGCAAAGTAGGCGCAAAGAGCCTCCAATAGGCCTCAGGGCCCACTCTGCAAGGGGTATAGCAGCTGCAAGAGATATCCCTCTGCTAGAAATCTGCAGAGCAACTACCTGGAAAACAGTTCACATCTTCACCAAACACTACAGCCTGGATAGACACAGCTCTCCGAGCTGGTCGCAGCTAACAGACCGCCTGACCCCTGGAAAGACTGATAGCCCATCTGAGGAGACCCGAATCACGGGCGCTCCCTTCACCAGAGGACCGGCTTCCCGAGTGGCGCGGCTGGCCCTGAACTGCCGCCGCCCGCGCTCCACTGGTCCACATCTACTGTTTCTAAGAGGAGACCCGAATCGCGGGCGCTCCCTCCACCAGAGGACCGGCTTCTGAATCCCCGAGCGGCACGGCTGGTCCTGAACTGCCATCGTCCACACTCCACTGGTCTGCATCTACTGCTTCTAAAGTACAGCGCAACAACCACCAGTTGGAATCCAGCGCCCTTTTGCAAACTTCTCCTGATTGGTTGCTCCCCTCTGTACTCTCTCTATTGCTACAAATGGCACCTTTTGCTCAAAAACGTTGTACTGTCTTAAGTTGATCTACTTTTTGAATTCTACTGTTAGGTCTGCCATTGCTGCTTCGAGTTTAATCTGTGTTAGTGTTTTAAGTTTATTCCCATCTCATGCTCTGACTCTTTCCCACTGCCCTCTCCTTTGTCTAGCAAATTCTGCGCTGACTCTCTCCCACACCTCCTGCTTGTGCCACTGTCTCCTCTGACTGTCTGCCCCACGCCCACTGCTTTCTAACTCTATTTTAACCACAGCTCTTTCTTGCCTCCTTAGAGGAGACCCGAATCGCGGGTGCTCCTTCCACCAGAGGACCGGCTTCCCGATCCCTGACCAGCACGGCTAGCCCTGAACTGCCACTGCCCGCGCTCCACTGGTCCGCATCTACTGCTCCCACTGGCGCTTTGCGCTGGCTCCCCACTCTCCCCTCTCCTCACCCACCCTGAGTGGACTTTGCAATTTATAGGCTGTTTCAGACTAAATGTCTGAACTTCCATTGGATGGTTATAAGAACCAACCACCGGGGACCTGGTGCTGCTGCTCGACTCTGTATCAGTCCTATTTCCTTCTGTTCCACTACTAGCCTTTCAATCAGCAGGTTTGCTCGCTTACTACTTTTTTCTGCTCTAAAATGAACGAACTTACGCTGTTTCTACTCATGGTAGCACTACTGCTCTTTCACCTATCTGTTATGTCTGTACCCCAAACGAAACCAGCATACTCTAATATCATACCATCCACTCAGGATTTTTGCTTTTTGAACCTACTGATGTTGCCCGCACTTCGATGCAACTCTACTCCTTTACTGCTAAACAGGGCCTGCATCTATATGGCTGCTTATGACCTCAGAAAATGTTCCCTGCGTCTAATGACCCTGTCCCCTTTCTTACACTGCAAATTATGGTATCTCCTTTTGTTGGTTGTGCTACTATCTAGTGATATTCAGGTAAACCCGGGTCCTGTGAACATCATACCCACTCCTAAAGGTCTCCTAGTTGCCCACCATAACATCAGGAGCCTGGAACATAATTTTGCCGAATTGGAAACCTGGACTGCTCTCTACAAACCAGATATTCTCTGCTTAACTGAAATCTGGCTCACATCCTGTATACCTGATTCTCGATGCTCCCTGTCTTCCTATAATCTACTTATGCATGACAGAATGGCTACTAAAAGAGGAGGTGGGATGGCTATTTATTTAAAAAAAATCACCTCAACCTCACTGCCATCTGTTCTTCTCCACTAAACCACTGCGAATCACTACATGTACTCCTCACCCTTGGTTTAAAAAAAAAAAAACTACACAGTGTCTATACCTACAGCCCTCCAAAAAATGTCATGAAAGGTCTAGAAGAGTTGCTCAGTCAGGGAAAGGGAACATTGTTTAACCAGGAGTAGCACACTAAGCTGAAGCTTGTTTCCAGATGCGACCTGGGAGCACAAGGAAGTTAAGTAACTTGCTCAGGTCACACAGTATGCACATAGGCGGCTGTGGGATTCAAACCCAGGTGTCTAGATCTGTAGCTCAGAGCCTTAACCCACTGCGCTATACTTTCTCGAATCAAACATCGCTTCTCTCAGGGAGAAATGAAGTGCTCATACTGGGGGACCTAAATATAAACTGGTTGGATAATTTTCAGGCCTCATCATTGTCCATGATTCAGTTTCAGATTCAGATTGGATAATGACAAATCATCCTGAACACATACTTTCCGCAGATACTTCAGCAGATGCCATCATTGACCACTCCCCAATGTTCTGCATCTGGGGCAAAGCTGGTCTTCCTACTGCTAAGCCTCGTTTCATTACCTTTCGTAACTATGCCAAATTTGATCGCCACAACTTTCTACAAGATGTCTGTAGGATCGACTGGACCTCTTTGTACAGGGCTACTGATGCCCAATCTGCCCTCAATATCTTCCTAATCAATTTTATAGCCCTACATGACAATCACTGTCGTCTAGTGATACGCTGTGTCAAACAGAGGCAAACCTGCTGGCTAAAATATGATCTACTTGCCAATTTAAGAGAAAGAGATAAAAGCTGGCTCCATTTCAAAGAATCCGGACTAGCAGGGGACTACAACACCTATAGGTCTCAGCGTAATACCTGCAAAAAGGAAATCAGGCTGGCAAAAAGTTCCTACTGCTAGGACCTGTTAACAAACTCGTATGGTGACTCTAGAAAATTTTGGTCCCATTTAAAGACCTTCCGGGGGACAAACAAATCAGTCCTTTTCCCAGATGATATGTGCTTAATGGCATCCACTGTAACAATCCTCACACCATTGCTAACATTTTCAAGTGAGCAATTTTCTGACTTAACAAAACTTACTTCCTACTTCCCTGCAGTGCAAATCTCAAGCACTCCTCCTGATATCTTAGTCCCTCTCTTCTATTTCAAATCTATAATGACTGAAGAAGTCCTTAGGCTACTCCATACCATCTCCGAGACCACGGCTTCAGGCTCTGACACTGTCGAACCCAGGCTTTTAAAACTTGCTGCCCCTTTCATCACTGCTCCCCGGCAAAGATCTTTACTCTCTCTTTGTGTCATAGTCGGGTTCCGGACATCTGTAAGATAGCGAGGATCTCACCTGTTTTTTTAAAAAAGGTGACCCTAAAGATCCCTTAAACTATAGACCCATTGCAATCCTGTCAGTCCTCAATAAGATCCTTGAGAAACTAGTAGCTACACAAACTATTGAATGTCTTCAGCAGAATGACCTCCTAACTGCCCCGCAGCATGGTTTCCATAAGGGCCACAGCGCTACCCAAACTTACATCTGATACCTTATCGGCCATAGACTCTGGTTTTCTCACAGGGGCTATCTTCGACATGACTAAGGCGTTTGATCTAGTAGACCACCCCATCCTCCTTTCAACCCTCCATTCACTCTCTGGGTTTTGCGCCCAGTATTGTCAACTGGTTTGGAAGCTACCTATCTAACAGGACACAAACAGTTAAGTACCACTCTACCCTTTCTGACAAGACTACGCTGAATGTTGGTGTGCCCCAAGGGTCCATCCTTGGCCCACTCTTGTTCTCTATTTTTATAAATAGCATCATTTCTAACCTCTCAAACAGCCTTGCTTCTGTATGTGAATGATGTAGTTCTGTATACCAGTGCAAAATGCACTACAGACATAAATCTGCGGCTCTCTGCTGACTTCCAACTTACCCAACTGTGGTTGGCTAGCCACAAACTTAGAGTCCAAGACCCAAGCTATGCTGTTTGGAACAAACCTCAAACTCAAACACTCCATGAACAATTTTAAAGTCTCTGCTTTGGATGGCTCCTCAATTGGAATAGTGAACTCTCTTCAATATCTGGGTGTCACCCTGGACCCATCGCTAAACTTTGATCTACATATACAAAAGGCCTGCAAGTCTGAAAACTCCAAGCTAGGAATCGCCTACCACACTAGCTGTGTGCTTACCCCCCTCCGATAGGCTTGCCATAGATTGTGGCTTACTCCTGCTCTCACTTACCTATGGTATTGCTGCATATGCTACTGCATCTAAGTCAGGTCTTCACAAATGGGATGTCATCTACAACATCTGTCGCTACGCATCCTCCTCCTGTCGATTGAAACACCACTGCCTCCTCTACTCAGACTTAGGATGGCTACCACTTAATGCGTCTAGGGTCTACTCACTTGGCTCTATCATTGATAGTATTATAAGATCACAAACCGCCAAACCCCTAGCAGATCTTTTTCACCAGCTGCCCTCTCACTATGGCTTACGCTCAGTGGACAAGTCCCTTGTACACATTCCCAGGTGCTATTCCTCCAAAGGTGCCAGAGCCTTCACCTGTGAAGTCCCTCAATACTGGAGCTCCCTCCCCTTAGCTGTTCGCCAAGCTTCCTCTCAAAACGCTTTTAAAAAGGAACTATGCAGCTGTCTCTATCTCCTCTCTCAACTGCTCCTGTTTCAAACCCCCTTAGCCTCTCCCTTCTCCACTCACCTCTCTCCCCTTGCCAGTACTGGCTCTTCTCTACGATTAGCACTTTCCTGGCACTTTGATTGTTTATTTACTGCATTTACCTACTGTTATGTACCTCAATTGTTGGTTCAAATGTACTGTCTACCATTGTTTCATGTCAAAACCAATATTATGAATCAACTTAGTTGTACTACTTGTAATTGTACTTATTGTTTTTGCTTATTGGCCTGTCATTGGCACTATAGCATATGCCTATTCCTAAATGTTCTCATGTATACTACACCCCCATCACCTTATTTTGTAATGTTACGGTGTTTTTGCTGTATTGTTAAGTATCCTCCCGGGTTGTGCCTGAAAATAGTTATTGCTACGGCTAGTGCACTTACCAGGTTAACAAAAACTAAATAAAATGAAATAAATCCCAAGCTGTTGCTGCGGCCCTGGCGCTCTCCAAGCTTGCCGCAGCTAACAAACTGCCCAACCGACCCTGGACAGATTCAGACAGCCCATCTGCGGGCTTCCCAAGCTGCTGCTGCTGCGGCCCCGGCACACTCTGAGCCGGCCACAGCTAACAGACTGCCCGACTAATCCCTGGACAGATTCAGGTACGCACCGGATCTCTGAAACTCGCAGATTTGAATGCCGCTGTTTTGATTGGATGCCCAGTGGAAGAGCCAGGCACTGATTGGCCGTTTCTGCTCCTCGGCTGAATTTCAAACTCCTGGCACTCCCTGATCTCGAGGAAATCTCTTTCTGTGCTGTGTTCTGAACTGAATTTTTGTAAATGCAATCACTTATGTTATGCATCAAATTGTCTTACTTTTATTTGCCAGTTTAATTAGTCTGTTACACGCCTCTATCCTAGCCTCTTGGTGTTGCTTGCTGCTGTGAGACTAGTGCTGGACAAACTGCATTGTTTAGTAGCTGATTTTTGACTGCTTAGACCTAGCTAGTGTGCAAGATTACTGCATTTTTCCATTTCTTCTGCTGCCAAACCCTGTCTCCTGTCCTACGCTACTCGCTCTGCTAATTTTTAATTTCTCCTCCCCACTTGCTATGCTATCTGTCTAAACAGCTTAATTTTTTCTCTGCCTTACCTGCAAACCCTCCTCTTACACTCCCTCGTGACGCTTTTGTCCTTCTCGGACGTTCCGGCGCCAAAGCACAGAACCCCCGTTAACCCTTTTCATCTGTGAATAAATGCCCTGTACTTTGCCACCTCTTGCTTTGTCTTTCCCTATTGCCCACCCCACTTAGCTTGCTGTTCTGCTCTGGCTGTGTTTAATTCTGTCTTTTCCCTCTTGCTCCACAGGCAGCCCATCTGCGGGCTTCCCAAGCTGCTGCCATGGCCCCGGTGCTCTCCGAGCCGGCTGCAGCTAACAGACCACCCAACCAACCTCTGGACAGATTCGGGTACGCACTGGACCTCCAAAACTCATGGTTTTGAATGCCACTGTTTTGACTGGATGCCCAGCGGAGGAGCCAGGCACTGATTGGACATTTCTGCTCCTCGGCTGAATTTCAAACTCCTGGCTCCCTGATCACCGCAGAAATCTTTCTGTGCTGTGTTCTGGACTGAATTTTTACCCCCCAGAAAAAAACACCCTCACAGTATTAAACCGACCCTTGCTCCACCCCTCTCCTCAGCCTAGCAGCCGATGGTCACTCCACTGCTGCGCATTCTTATGGCTACTGGCCTCTCTGTCTTCAATACCTGACTTGACTCACTCTCTTACAGCCCCTTTTAAAAGCAGTCTCATCCACAGGGTTGCACAAAATGAATACCTACCTGGTCTTGCTACTAGCTATATCACTGACTGGACTATTAATTACCACAGATTTTTGTGCATCAATACTAGCTGCAGACTAGTCATGCCTAAACCAATTTTTGTCTACTCGTCCACCCCCATCCCCCTAAACTCTGTGATTTCCTATGAGTTTATGTCCTATGACTTCACAATCCTTGTCATACTATCAAACTATAAGAAGCGCTTACTGGACCGCTTCGTGCACTCCCTTTCCATATGGTGCCCTTTGTGGTCCCGCCAACCACTCCCCTCTTTTTCCTCCTCCTCCTTCCTGGAGATGTGGAAAGCAACCCAGGCCCTGCTGACATGCATATCAACTCCTCTGATGTATCTTGGACAAGAAATGCAGACCTTAAAAATGCGCACATGAATATATGTGGCCTCCCAGCAAAGTTCGCTGAACTTGAGGCGTGAGTGTCCATGTACGAGCCCCACATGTTAGGCCTCTCCGAGACCTGGCTAAAACTATATCATCTGGACACCTTGTGTCCTCTTCCCGGCTATTCCCTTCTACGCCTAGACAGACCGGGCAAGAAGAGGGGTGGGGGTGTGGCACTCTGTGTGCAGGATCATATATCTGCCTCCTGCATTGGCTCCTCAACCCCCTCCTCAACTAGTGAGTGACTCCTTGCCGAGATAACCCTGGGTAACACAGAAAAACTATACCTTGGATGCTGCTACAACCCTCCCGCTAAGGGCATTCAGGGCCTGTCCTGCTTTTTGGATGGGCTTGGTGCATCTCAACCCCCAGAGACACCATAATAATTGGGGATTTTAATCTCAACTGGAAAGGTGACTCTGTGCCTGTATATGCCAGCTTACTGAAGGCATGTAGCTTGGAGCAAGTAATCTCCTCCACTACTAGGCAAAGCCTCCTCTCCCCTAACCACTCCACTCTCAACTGGATCGCCACTAATAGGTTAGAGTTGGTCCTCCAGGCTAGCACTATGTCTGACTCCATAAGTGACCATGCTCCCACATTTATTATTATAACCAAGTACAAACGTCCACCCCCCCCCCAAAATTACTGTCTTTCAAGAAATTCAACCACCAGGATCCCGATACAGTTATTAGGGATGTGATGACTGCTGACTGGTCCATCCTCTACCTGCAAAATAACATCTGGACTGCAGTTACTTATCTGACTAATGTCCTCCGCAAATTACAGGACAAGCATTTCCTCCTCACTACTGGAAGGGTCAGAGGAAGCTGCACGTGATGGGTATCAAAGGAAATTCTGTTGCAAATGAAAGAAAGGGACCGCAAATGGAAAGCCTGCAAGGCATCCCCCACCACCCATCTTTGGAATGCCTATAGGCAACAACGCAACGTATGTAAACAGGCAGCGAAATCATTAAAACGAAAGTACTACCTCTTGCAACAGAGTAGCTCCCTCAGGAACCCTCGTAATTTCTGGGCCGCCATTGGGGTCCATATTAAACCCTCATACAGGTAACCAGATTACCCAGATCAAAACTTCCTTGGGTAACATCTCGGAACCCTCTAAAACTGCGGACACGTTCAACACCCATGTTCACCGACCTAGCCATCTATCTCAAACTACCCCTCAGAGGGAACATCAGCCCAAACTGCCCTCTTTCTCATGCTAATCCCACCTTTCCACCCCCCTTTTATTTTAAGGCCATTAGCCAGAGAGTCACTACCAAACTCCAGAAGGCACTGCCGGGCAGTGGGAGCCCTGGCAGTGATGGTCTTTAACCGGCTTTCCTAAAACTGATTTCCTCTGCCATTGCCAAACCCCTTACTTTCATCTTCAACCATGCCCTCTTGTCTTCTACTGTGCCAGACTCCTGAAAGCTTGCACACGTTATCCCTATTTTCAAAACTGGTGACCGACTTGTGCCAGAAAACTACAGGCCCATCTCTCTACTCCTTCATCTCAGCAAATTACTTGAAAAAATCATTCATTACCAGTTATCTGAACACCTGGAAAAGTGCAGCCTCCTATGGCCCCCTCCAACACTGTTTTCGCAAGCATCGTAGTACCTCTTCTCCCTTGATGCTTTTTACGGACCACATACTTAGAAATATGGGTAAATAGAAGGCCACAGGTGCGGTTTTTGTGGATCTGTCCAAGGCGTTTGACCTAGTTGACCACCAACTTCTCAACTCCACTCTTCGCAGTTTTGGTTGCTCATCTAAGACTACGTCCTGGTTCCACAGTTATCCATCTGGTAGATCCCAGACTGTCACCATAGGCAAAGTACACTCTTCCACTTTACCTATTGGTACTGGTGTCCTCCAGGGCTCAATAATTGGTCCTCTGCCTTTTTCCATGTTTATAAATGTGCTTCCAGCAGACAGTCTCACCTGTAATTCACTCCTCTACGCCGATGAGTTAGTCCTCTACCATAGTGACAACTCGCTTGAATCTATCTCCTCCACCCTCTGTTGTCAACTACGGCGCTGCTTACAACTGGTTCCTCTCCAACAAACTGATAGTCAATAACAAGAAGACTAAGGCTATGCTCTTTGGCTCCAAACCCTTCCTGACCAAGGCCGCCAAAGCCAACTCGTCCCTCCTGGTTCACACCCCTGCAGGTCCCGCACTTGACATTGTCCCCACTTTCAGATACCTTGGTGTTACCTTCGACCCCCACCCCCTTACTTTTGTGGAACACATCAACAATAGCTTTGTGTTGTCTACAGGCTAAAGCAATTACTATCCATGGAAGCTCACCTTGCCATGGAGCTAGGCATTCTGCCCCTGCTAGACAACTGCTCCCCTGTCTACTCTCTCTCATGTCCTCCTCATTGTAAAACCATTTAAACTCCACTTGCAATTCCATATGCCGCTTTGTGCTTCAATCTCCTTACTCCACCCACCACTGTGCTGTCAACCAGTCTCTTGGATGGCTCCCATTACAGGGTTGCTTTGACTATACCATGGGTTTTCTAATTGCAGACTCCCTCAGGAGTCGCCAGTCTTCACCCTACCCTTCTCTTCTCACAGACAGAGTGGTACCTGGGAGCCTCAGGGTAACCTCTGCCCCCAAGTGCCACGTCTATCTTCTGTCATGGGCAGTCGAGCTTTCTCAGTCTTTGTCCCCATCCTGTGGAATAAATTACCTGCATCCATCCATTCCTCTGCTACCCATCTGTCCTTCAGAACGCAAGGACATAGACAGGATGGAAGCAGTCCAGAGGAGGGCAACTAAAATGATGCAGGGTCTGCATCAGAAATCATATGAAGAGAGACAGAGCTTAATATGTATACCCTTGATGAAAAGAGGGACGGGGGGACATGATAGAAACTTTCAAGTACCTCAGAGGAATCAGCAAAGTCCAGGAGAGTAGCATCTTTCAGAAAAAGAGATGTGTAAGAACAAGGGGGCACAATTTAAAGATAGAGGGGGGACGGCTCAGGGGTAATGTGAGGAAATTTTTTTTCATGGAGAGAGTGGTGGATGCATGGAATCCTTCGTGGGGAGGTTGTTGGGTCTAAAACAGTGGGGGAATTCAAATATGCATGGGACAGACATAAGGCAGTTGTAGTGGGGGGTGGTAGGAGGTAGGCTGTTGGTTAACTAGAATCTGCAGCTTATCCAATAGGTAGGGAAATGGGCAGACTGGGTGGGCCAAGTGGTCCTTATCTGCTGTCAGTCTATGTTTCTATCTGCACAACTGGCTTCTATTTGGGTCAGTCTGTCACTGCCCCCAAGACAATACCAGAGGGAGCAGGCTATCAAGACGCTAGAACCTGGTGAGCTGTTGAGACAACTCCATCATCCTACATTTCTGGCCTTTCCCATTCTGTTTGTCCCTTAGCTTTCTCTGCCAGCATTAATTGCCCCCAAGATAACACCAGTGGGTGCAGGCCATCATGGCGCCAGGACCTGCTGTGCCGTCTTTGGGACCCCTCCCCTTCCTCCAGCTCGCCTCCCTGTTGGCCCATAGCCTTCTCTACCTGCATTGTACCTCACGGTACTCTCTGCTCTCCCAACCAGTTCTTACCTCTTTGCAGTACTACTGAGCCACTGTTTTGAAGTTTCTCTGGCAAGTCTGAGCTTCTATGCACCTAATTATCCTAGATCACTGTCAGCTTGTATGCTCTATGTAAGCTTCTATGCACCTACTAATTTAGCCTGCTGTCCACTGTTACAGCACGTAGGCATCTTAGATAGACCTTGAACACTGAAACTATGCTTGCAGACCTGCTTTGTCGCCATCACGTGTTAATTACCTCGTCTGGAGTTATGTTACCAAATCTTGTATTATAGGTGTCTCTGTACTGTTGCTATTTTTTGTACATTGTCCCTGTTGATTGTTATTTTGTAGCCACATCTGTGGCCCGGGTCTTGTCTGAAAACTGTCCAATGGATCAGTGCACTTACCTAGTTACCAAAAACATAAATAAAAATTAAATAAATAGAAGTGATGCCAGGTTTGGCACAGCAGTACTGCAGAGCCTGTTTCCTAAATAGATTCTCTACCCTCTTCCAAAGGTACTGCTTGGGTAGTCTGCATATGTCAGAATACAGTAAGAGTTCTTGGGGCTTGAAGAAAAAATTACTTACCACAGTAATCTTGTTTCTTCTAAGGGAATCTTATTGTATTCTGCGCTCCCACCCTTCGTCCTCTGCTAGAAACTATAGGCACTGAAACACAGCTGTCTGTTCAACCCTATGGGCAATTTCTGTGTTGGGTTTAGTGACTTGTCTTAACCAGCCCACATGTTGACTAGAGAAAGAAAAAGGGGAATAGTTGTTAAAAGGTTACTATTGTTTATTAATATTATTATTATTATAGCTTAGATAGCTTGTCATTAGTTTTTGCTCTGTAAGAATCTGACGGTTGCGCGGAATGTTGACCAGGGACAGTGGTTTGAAAACTGAGCTCGAGCCTAACGTTCCATCATTAGCATGGGTTCTATTAACCATTTTGGCTCCAGGACAGTACAATGGAAGGACAGTACTGCATATGTCAGAGTACAGTAAGATTCCCTTGGAAGAAACAAGATTACTGTGGCAAACGATTTTTTTTTCTTATGGGCTTATTCTGAGCTCCAGGAGCCTCTTGTCTTTTCTCCTGTCACACCCCCTCTGAGCTCTGCAGCAGGAGAATTGGAAGGCGGGTATGGGGACCGCCCACTATATAGGATCACGCTGGCGTTATTCACATGATGTCGAGTGGGCTGTTCCCCGCCTGATTCTGCTAGCTAAAGTTTCCGTATGGTCCCGAAGCCAGGGGGCGCCCAGTCCTCAAGGTGATTACCTACTGCAGAAGCCTCTCTCGAAGATCTACTGTTACAGAATAAGTTCTTCTGTAACTGTACTTTCCAAAATGGATTTGGGGGGGCTGGCATCCCATATTGGATCTGCACCATCTAAACCAGTTTGAGTGGAAGTGCAAGCTGTCTCTGGAGCAGAGCATCTGGGTTTGCTCCCTAGACTCCCAGGTTGCGTTCTTCCACATTCCAGTCCATCCATCCCACTACCTCCAGTTCAGAGTGGAATGTATCCTGTACCAGTTCCAGGTTGTGCCTTTTGGGCTTTCCTCAGTGCCCAGGGTCTTTACTAAGTGCATGGCAATGGTGGTAGCTTTCCTGTGGCGCCAAGGTGTCAACATGTGTCCCTGTCTGGATGACTGGCTACTGGCCAGGCCGTCGAAAGGGACCATTGAGGTCCAGAGATATGGCTATCCAAACTCTGCCGAGACTTGGTCCTGCTGGTTGTCCTTGACAGGTCCAAGCTGGTAACCTCTTAGGTGATCAGGTTAATTGGGGCAGAACTAGACTTCTGCAGGATAAGGTCCATCTTCCTGTGGACCAGGCACTGGATCTTACCTCCTTTGTCCGATCATTTCAGGTTGGGCTCTCGCGCTTTGCCTGGGATTTCATGTGACTGCTAGGGGTATATGGTGTCCTGCACCAGCATGGTGTGTTGGTCCTGCTGGCAGATGCACCACCTGCAGTGGGAGTTGGGCCATCTGGTCCCAGAGCCTAGGACACTTAAACCATCCGGACTTAGTGACCTAGCCAGTGTGGGACGCCATGCAATGGTGGCTGATCCCAAAACATATAGAGGAAGAAATCTTGTTTATCTGCCCAGAACCGACAGTCACGCTCATGACAGACACCTCGCTGTTGGAGAGGGGAGCACACCTGGGAGACACAGAGCTCATGGGTTCTGGTCCCTCAGGGAGTCCTGTCACCACACAAACTTGCTGGAGCGCCATGCAGTGCAGCTGGCTTTTTTTTTGCTGCCGCCAGACCTCAGCCCTTGCCGACCCTGTCCCTGCCCAGTGGGACTTATCCGACCGGCGATACCCCCTGGATTGCCCCCCCAGGGTGATGCCACCTCACCAGCGTGACCCGCGACAACGGGTGAGGGATGCCAGCAGGGGTACCAAACGGCATTGCCTCACTGGCTTGCTCCCATGGCGGGGCGTGGAATTGGCTGAATACGGTGGTCAACGGGATAGGTCATTGGTCGGGAGTGCCATGGGCTGAGGATCGGAGCCAGGAGATCGGGCGGGTTGTCACAGAGGTGGCTACTAGTTTTTTTTTCTTCTTAGAAGGAGGAGGAGGAGGAGGCATCGCGTAAGGATCGCCAGCCGCACGCCTCCCATGGTGTGTCTTGGTGCCGTCAGCTGCCAGACCCCAGCCTCACTAGGGGGGCTGACTTGTGCTGGACACACTTCTGCACCAACCAGCCCTCCAACTTACCAGGTCCATTCCTGAACCCGGGACGTCGGTGTGCCAGACTTGACTCCTTGCTGCTTACTCGGAATAGGCAGGGCAGAGCACACTTCTTCCCTTGTGTCTGGAGGTCCTCTGCACCTTGACCCTCGTGCACAGCCTGGGTACAGATTTCCTGGTGATCCATCTTGCAGGAGTTCAGAGTCAGCTGGCAGACTCTCTCCGCTGTGTATGGGAGACATCACACGAGCAGTCCCTGAATCAGGAAGTGGTGAACTACCTATTTTTCCTGTGGGGCACACCTCTGGTGGATCTGTTTGTCTGCTGAGAGAATGCCAAACTGAGGTGGTTTTAAGGGTGCCCCCCCCACACACACACAGTCTGGGACACTGTTGTTGCCTTCATGAGGTCCTGACCCTAGGCCTCATGTACGCCTTCCTTCCCTTCCCCTTGATCCACAGGGCAGTGGTCAAGGCCCAGAAGGACAAGGTGCGGATGATCCTGATAGCTCCAGACTTGCAGAGGCAGTTCTGGTAGCTGGTACCTAGATCGCCGCAGCCTCAGCAACCGACCTCTGTGGTGATTGTCACTTCTTCCAGATCTGCCGATCAGACAACCAGAGAAGGTCCTGCACCCTGACCCTTTAGTCCTCGCACCTCTCAGCCTGGTTCTTGAGTGGCTAGAGTTCCAGGCCTTAGGTCCGTTGGAAGATGTGTTCCACATTGAGGAGGCCTCCCGGAAATAATCGACTTGCAAATTTGGTGCCAGGGCAAGGAGCTTGATGCCCTTGCCTGCCCTGTTACGAGCATCTTGGAATACGTCTGTTCCCTCTCTCAGTTGGGACTGCGTGTGATGACCCTTAAGATGCACCTGGCACCCATCTAGCATACTGGGTGTGGGCTGGTAAACCAATGATGTCCTATGAAAAGGTGGTCAGGTGCTTTCTCAAAGACCTGGACCACCTGTCCCCTCTGGTGCATGAACCACCACCACCATGGGACTTAAGTGCTGATGCTGGATATGCCCATGGGCAAACCATTTGAGCCTGTGCACAGATGTGAGATGTCTCGCCTGTTGAGGAGACTGCCTTCTTGATGGCTGTTAGTCAGCCAGAAGGATCAGTGAGCTCCAGATGCTGTCGGTGGAGTCTGCTTACCTGGTCTTCCTCAAGGACAAGGTCATCCTTCACCCCCACCTGAAATTCCTGACAGAGGTAGTATCAGAGTTCCACCTTAACGAGGTGATGAGCCACTCAGTATATTTTACCAACCCTTCTTTCGAGGCCAACCGCAGGCTTAGTACTGTGGACATGCTTGGTGCGCTCTCCTGTTATAAGGAGCGCATGGCTGAAGTTCAATGTGAGGCTTGCCAGCTGCTTGTAACATATGCTTAAGCCACCCCTGGCAGACCAATAACAAAGCGGACAATTGGTAGATAGTCACATCCTGCATGGACCTCTGCTGTACGTTGGCTGGTAGAGAGCCTCACATAGGGCTTAGAACTCATTCCACCAGACAATATCGCTGCTTCCAGAGATATTTCCCTATTGGAGACCTCTAGGGCTGCTACCTGGAAGTCTGTACACACCTTCATTTCTGATTACAGCATCGACCTTGAGTCTCTTCACGATGTTGCTTTTGGGACCTCTGTTCTCCAAACTGGGGTGTGCTCCTTGCCCTCTCCTCATAGAGAACTGATAGGAGTCTGCCAAAGTGTGGACAGCGAACTGTATGTCACCTGTAACCGTAGTTCCAGGAGTGGTATACATTTCACATCCACACACTCCACCTGGCCACCCCTGGCAAGTGGCACACGAATCCCTGTTTTCAGCTTGCAGAGACCTGATGCCGCTGGGTGGAGTTGGGGGATATATACTACCTGGGTGGTAGGAGGAGCTTAGCTTCAATATATCTGACAAACCAGCACTTCCAGTGGAACTGCCAAAGTGTGGATGTGAACTATACAGTGCATCACTCCTAGAACTACAGTTGTAGCAGGTGAGTAACATTTTTCCTGCAACTGGCCAAGTATAAGATTTTATTCTGTCATGACATAAATTGAGTTTTGTCACCTTTCCTCCTGTGATCTGGTTAACCACACAGAGTTACGGTATTGCTTAACTTTCAACTGGATGAGCATATGTCATTGATATCAAATAAATGTTTTGTCATGGGCCCCTAAATGGGTAAATGGAGCACCTTTAAAGTTTATTCGGACACCATGGGTCCTATTTTTAAAGGGGAACAGTCAGCATTAACAGTCCAACACCCAGGTGAGGGGTTGGTCCCAGTTTGCACGTTGTTTGCAAAAACATTTTTTACCTACTGTTTACTGCAGTATAGTAGACTGCGTCAGGCTGACTCTGCTTGCTTGCAAGCTGACATTTTGTGTAACTACATATCCCAGAATCCCTGAAGCTGACATCAGAGGGAAGCTGCAGCAGTGGGAGATTCAAAAGCCTGCAGTGCCTGTCAGTTGCAGGGGATTCTGGGATTTATTATTAAAGAAAATGTCATCTTGCGAGACAGCAGAATCCATATGATACCACCTGCTATACTGCAGGAAACCGTAAGCAAAAAAAATAAATTTCTTGTAAAGTACAAATTGGGACCAACCACATGGCTGTGGGATTCTTAGTGCTGACTGTTCCTATTTTAAAAGGATTTCCCCATTCTATTTCTATGACGAAAACAAATTTCTTTTGAAAATACGGCCCCATGGGTAGTTGTCATTAACCCATATCCTAGACCCCAGAAACTCCTAAAGTGCAGCGCATGTAACTGAGAATATAGCCAAAAAGTGTGCTGCTGATTGTGTGCTGGGTGCCTTCTGGTTCAGCACTCCCTGCACAAGCCAGTGCATTTGCAGCTGTAACTTAAATTCCAGTTGTCGACTGCTCTGTGAATTAATGGCAGGAAATGATTACGGCAGTGATTGTTGAAGAGATTGGTTGAGAAAGTTGTGGGGTTGGCTGGGCGTTTTTCTGCTCCCCCCATGTACTACTGCAGCAAATGGTAGTACCTTTTATTAGCATGCCTTTGACCTTGCCATACGACAGACCTGCCAGACTGGTGAAGTTACGCATTCTGTTAATAAAGTGGTGTTTTCTTCTAGGCCTTTCTGTGGCTAAAAACCTGGGACTGGAAGTATTCCATGCGGGAACAGCAGTGAAGGATGGTAAAGTCGTGACAAACGGTGGAAGAGTCCTGACAGTCACTGCAATTGACAAGGACATTGTCACAGCACTGGAACATGCCAATAAAGGTGTCGTGGCCATTCAGTTTCAGGGAGCCATTTACAGAAAGGATATCGGTTATCGAGCCGTTGCATTCCTCAGACAGTCCAGGTGAGTGTGTTCATGCGTGTATGTATCTCTGTGCGTGTGTATGTATATCTGTGTGTGTGCATGTGTGTGTCTGTCTGTCTCTGAGGGGTCACGCATAACTTTTTTTACACTGGGAAAGTGGTACCAATTTGCACGCCCCACCCCAAGATTTACACTGGCCCAATGCTAGAATGGGGATTACTTGGGGATTCTCTCCCTTCTCTTCCCAATTACTCCCTGTCTTCCATTGGAACTCCTTACCTCTCCCTTCCCCACAAGCCCTTACTGTTACCCACTTCCTCCTCTAAGTCATAAGTTCTCTTTGGTGTCCAGTGGCACCTCTCCCTCTCCCTTCCCCGTAAGTTCACCCTGGTGTCCAGTGGGCAGTGGTACCCACACCCCCTTCCCAATAAGTTTACCCCTGGTGTCCAGTGGGAACTGCTCCCCTTCCCCGTTGGCTCTCCCCTTCTCTGTAAGTTATGTCAGGTATCCAGTGGCAACCCCTACGCTCAGAGCACCACAACCCCAAATTTGTCCCTGACAGAAGCTGGCACAAACCCTCCATTCACCTTGTTGTCTGGCCACCATTTGTCACAATTAAGGAAAAATCCTCAACCATGTCCTCATAGTCAGCAACTTGCCAAAAGTTCTGAAGTATGTGACTAAGTCTTTAATAAAGATACCTTCTGTAGTATCTTAATAGTCTCTTTGCATGGCCCAAATGCCGGTAGTCTCTCCCAGTAGTACTTTGTGATAACACTTAAAAGAGAAATTGCCAGCATTTGGCCTAGCGGTGAGACTGCTGAGATACTGTCAGTGATGTTTTTTTTTTTTTTTTAAAGATTTTATTTGCATATTTTTGAACTTTTGGTGAGTTGTTGACTAAGGGGACATGGTTGAGGAGAGGGTAGTAGGGCTGTGTGGGAGAGGGTTTTATTTATTTTTGTTTTACACTAGCCCCAATTGCAAGTCAGGAAATTGCGCTGGCCCGAGGCAGTTTGCCCTATGCCTTGGGCAATTAAACGTGAAGTGTGTGTGTGTGTGTGTGTGTGTGTGTGTGTGTGTGTGTGTGTGTGTGTGTAAGTGAAGATAGTGGCTGTGTTGTCCCCAGTAGTTGACATTAATGCTAAAGCAGTATTTCAGAGTTGGAAACAATAGACCTTTAGTAGGCTCAGAGGTAGCATACAGAAAGGACCTTTGGAAGATGAACATTTTGGTAAGATTCCCAGTAAAATGGGACGTTTTCATGTTTATTCTGCCACTATTTGTCTTGCTTCCCTCAGCTCAGGTAGCAAGATGGTTACCGGCAGAATAATAGTGGAAATGCGCTATTTTTCCTATGTAGATGCCTCATACATTTAAAAAAATCTGACATCCCCAGCTGCTTAGCCGGCATCTTTATGCATAGGATAGGCATATAGAAATCTTAATTAAGAAACCGGGGGCTAGGGGCCAAGATCAGGTAGGGTTTGTGGTGAAAGTATAGGCAGGGAAAAACATGGGCAGACTAGGGTGGGACTAGCAGTCCTTGTCTGTTGACAAATTTTAATCTGAGTGCCTCCAAAAAGGACCCTGTTATGCCTCCTCAGACTGTGCAACTGTTACCGACATCCCCCCAAAAAAAAAGAACACACTTCTCAGGCCCAGCTGTCAAGCTGGTGTTGGTGACTTTCTGGACCTGAGCCTATTTGCTCCTGATGCGCCCAAAAAGTGTTCATATGTGGGGGCTTGAGGAGGCCAGAGATTGCTAGTATTATCTAGCACAAGAAAATTTAGTCTCACGGTATGTCCCTTCCTGGTCCCACCCACCCTGCTATGTGCTGCTCACTGCTCCATAGTGGGTGCATCACAAATTGAGATCTTATGAAGCCCCCTGTTGAAGCAGCAGGCTGGAGTCCAGTTTCTGCAACTCTGAGAATAGAAAGTGATCTTCGGGGATATCTTTTCGACAGGTCGCACCAAATGGAACTGTAGCTGTCCAGCACCAGGACTACACACAAACTTTTCTAGCTAGCTGTCTTTAAGGAGCGGCCGACCATGATGACGTCACACTCATGACGTTCTTCCCTTATAAACGTAGGCGGCCCCGTGCTCCCTCAGTTCTTTTCCTGCCATCGACCTGTGCACGTCTGATTCATGGAGACTGTTGTCGCTTCAGTTGACCGCGTTATTTTGCTCAATTTTACTTATTTTACTTTTATTCATCCTGATTCAAGCTTTTTTTTTCTACCAGGATGGGGTCCCATCGTCTCCTGTTTGATCTTCAGAGCTTCCTTGCCAGGCCTTTGAAGGGCAGGCCTTCTCTTTGGCTTCAGAAGATGACTCCTTGAGACCTCCTCCCCCTTAAACCATCGGGGGGGGGCAGATTGGCATTATCCACTTCCTCCTGCAGCTCCGGGGTCCCGCTGCAGTGGGCCTCCTGGGTAGTGAAGCCATGGCCTCTCCCATCTTTCAAATCCCCTGTCCCGCTTTGGGTGGGTCGAGGCTCGGTTCCCATCCCTGGGTCAGTATTTCCTGGCCCCTGCCCCCAGTAGTGGCGCTTTGTGTCTACCTCGCTGATCCAGCCCCTGAGATGGTGACGCCTCTGCCTCTGCCTGCCTTCCCACAGCTCTGGTGGTCAGGAGTTGACGCCTGTCTGCTTCGTTACCTTTCCAGCGACCCTCAGCTCTCCTGCTTTGTGGAGAGGTCGGCTGACAGTATAGCCTAGAGCTAATTGTGTATGAGCTTGGTACATCCAGCAGATCGTGTTTGCTACCTCCACTTGCATACCATGTGACTCGGAACCATTCACGTCAAGGAGGTTTCTCTCTGGCCTCCAGACAAGCTTCAGCTTGTGAGCCCTAGAGGTGTGACGCATACCTGGGAGATGGTGATGGGATCCCCGGTCTCCATCTGCTTCTGTCTGTTCAGGCACCTACTGTTGGTGGCGCCTCCTTCTGCCTTCCCTGTCAGTTGCTGTTCGGCGCATCCCATGGACACGGCTACTCTGCACGGGCCCAGCGCAGTCGTAGTCATGATCCTCTCTATGGCTGTCGGCATGTGAATCTTTCAGGGGAGCACTCCTGCCCTCCCTCTTGCTCTCTACTCTTCTGCCTCAGTCCTGCAACTCCTGCTTGAGTGGGCACAGCTTTTTTTATTTGGTTTTCAGCCAGTTCTGTACCGAGCTACCCTCCTCCTTCTTTCTGCTACCCAGGATCCTCCTTGGCCATCCCTGGGCCTGGGGCTCCCTATAGAACTCTGGCCTTCCGACGACAGGCCGATCATGTCTACCGGCCTGGTCTTTTGCAGGGTGTTCCAGCCGGATGACTCCCTGGCTGTGCCTGTGGCATGCCGACTTGCCCTGGGGTCTGTATTACATGGAGAATCTGGCTCTGCTCTCCCTGGATCTACATCTGCAAAACATTCATTTGCAGGTCCTATTGGCATCTCCCAGGTGTGTAATCTGGGCCTTATGGGCTTGCGCTTCATCTCTGCTTCTTCCGGGCTCATTCTTCGCTTCTTGGCATCCCCTTGAGGACCTGGCAGGGGCCCTACTCCAGCCCTGTGGGGAACTGCTTCAGCCACGGTGCCAGGTCATCTTGTCATTCCTGTCACCAGTCCCTGCCTGGCACTCTGGGTTGCTTTCCTGCGTCCTTCTAGCTCTCGGCCTCGGCTGCTGCCTGGACCTTCCAGTGGCTTCCCAGCAGTCAGCTATGCTTATAGCCTGGCAGTCTGGGACGGGCGAGGGCAAGCACCCCTTGGGCGTTCCTTCTGGGGTGATTCAGTTACTTACCCCAGGAATCCCTCTGTATGCTTGACTAATGCAGTTATGCAGCTGGGTTCAGCTGCCCCAGAGGTGGAGTTTATGCTAATGATGCTAAAGTGTTAGTCTATCAGATTTATTTATTTAAATTTTGGTAACCATTTATGGAACACATGCAAACAGAGGAGAGAAAGAAGTGCCTCAGCTGGGATTTGAACCCAGGCCGCCCGGAATACCATTCTGGTTGTGCTAACCAGCTGCACCACCAAGGCAACTGGAACCTGGGCTGTCCCGGAGCACACATTACTGTTTCTCCAGTGCACAACCTGGTGCTGCACAAATAATTACTACATTTTCAATCACATGGGTGCGGTGTACATATTTATGGAACACAGTCAAACGGAGGGGAGAAAGTAGTAAGTGCCTCAGCTGGGACTTGAACCCAGGCTGCCCGGAATTACGTTCCGGTCGTGCTAACCAGCTGTGCAGTAGCGGAGCCAGGTTTGGGATCATTTGGGAGCCAGGGAGGGCCATTCAGTCAATGACAGGCTCCACAATGGGCACTAAACAGTGAATAAAGATGGTGGCAGGGCGCCACTACTCACACTGGGGCAGCTAGGAAGGGCGACAGCCCCCCCCCCCCGCTCCACCGCTGCAGCTGTGCCACCAAGGCAACTGGAACCTGGGCCATCCCAGAGCGCACATTACTCTTTCTTCAATGCGCGACCTGGTGCTGCACAAATTATCACATTTTTAGTCACATGGGTGCGGTGTGCATAGTTATGGAACACATACAAACGGGCACTTATTTCTCTCCTCTGTTTGTATGTGTTCCATAAATATGCACTCGCTACTTTCTCTCAGTTTATATGAGTTAGCCTATCAAATTATGGTAAGAGAGGGCTGTCTTTAGGTGCTGCCGTAAGCATGTCAGATTCATTTCTTCACTTGACTGGCCAAGTCTACTCTGGAGCTCTCTCTGTACACCTTCTCTTGAAGAAATTTATTTCTTCTAAAGTTGATTATTTTAAAGTTTGTGCTGCCTTTAGTGGGGGTTTTTAATTATATTTTATTCATTTTAAAGAAAATGACAGACAAAAGATATGTGCAAGGAACATCAACAGTCATAAAAAGACACATAGATATAACATCTAATACAATACAGGATAACAGTATCCCATGCATTTGCCACTATTGGAGAGGCAAACACTAAGTAGAGCCCAGCATACCAATAATGTGGACCTGTAGCCCAAGAGCTCCTGGCAAATGCACAAAAACTGAGAAATAGGAAATGCATCCTTTCAGTCCTGTGCCTAATTAGGCTATAGGTGCCATGAATAACCAACATGTAAGAAAGCTAAAAATGTAGAAACAGTCACATTAGCTTAACCCAGCCCCTTGGAGTGAAACCACATCAACTGTTAATAACAGGCACAGTTATGCCTGAAAATACCCCATAACAACTATAATGATTAAGATATTGTTTCTACTGTACAAGAGAATAAAATACTGAACTATAGAGTGGAGAAGCCCTAGCATCCCAGACCACATATCCCAATAGGTGCTAGTCTGGTCCTGATCCCGTGAAGGAAAAACCCACCAGTAATAGAAAAACAGGACCTACCACTCTGACGCAGTTTAAAAGGAATAACAAACCATAAATGATCAAATTACATACAAGTGTGATCTCAACAATAGTAAAGTCTCAGTAAGGAGAGATAGAATCACGGAGAGTTCAAATGGAGCATGGCTTCCAAACCAGAGGCAAACAGGTCAGATTTTTTTATACTCACGCCCCCTTTCTCTTCGCAGTTGTCCTCTCCTCATGGACTTCTGTGGTGGGGGCCAGCCTAAGCCCCGGACTCGGTCTTTGGCCCCCATCCTGCCACGGATCACTCCCTGGGTTGGGAAGCAGGAGGTCCAGCTGCCTCCCCACTTACTCCATATGTGTCTGGCCTCTGACCAAGCCAGGACCGTACTGCACCTCCACTGGTGCCTGTCACCAGGAGGAACTGTGGGGCCATTTTCCATTTTCTCCTGGTATCCCTGAGGATGTCTGCTACCAAGGAGGTCCGTGGAGGCATGCACACACTCCAGACCCCAGCCAACGTCCTCCCTTCCCACATGGCGCTCTCCGCTGCATCTCCACCCGTGTGCACCCAGGTGGCGGTGTCGTGGCGGAAGCGGCATCCCTCACTCCCCCAGAGAATGCGCCTTAGGCCCTCTCTCCTTCTCCTCCCGGACGACCCTGCAGCTCCCTGAGCTTGTTTCTAAATCTGGGTTGCCAGCGTCTCAAGCGGTAGCGCTACCCTTGCACTGGCGGGCCGGCAACAGGTCGGATTTTCAAGTAGCAGGCTCTTCATCAGCTAGTGTAGCATTCTTGGCAGCCGCCATCTTCACAACTCATTTACCCACATCAGCTGGATCGGTAAAGATATAAATTTTACTGTCATGGATCACCCGGAGCTTGGTGGGGAACTGAATACTGTGAGGTATGTTGAGCTCTTTCAAGGAGTTGTGGACCCCTTCAAATTTCTTCCAGTGTTGCCGAGTTGCGTATGCAATATCTGGGAAGATATGCACAGTTAACCCTCTCTATTCAAACGCCCAAACTGCTTTGTGAGACTTGGCAATTTGTCTCTGGTGCTCATGCTATCCAGCACCACCAGCATAAATCTAGGTAGCTTCACTGGAGACTTCGCTCTATGCGAGAGTCGATAGGTCTTTGTAATAGGAAAGTCTAAAGCAGGCACATGGGCCCAAAATTGTTCCTTGAGCCAGTCTTTAATGAAACGAAGCATGATCCCTCTGAGTCCTCCGACGAACCCAGTAGCCATACATTTTGACTCCAAACTTGATTTTCCATTATTTCCAAATGGGTGGAAGTATGCTGCATTTCCTTTGCACCATAGCACTTTTGCAAACATCAGAGTGACGCTTAAAATCCTCCATGTCCCCTTGAACAACATCTGCAGCTTTTTCTACTATAGCAATGCAGCTGGTAAGGATATCTGGCTTATGGTTCATGGACGTAGAGAATTTATTAATTGCTGCATTTTCTGGCCTAGGGATTGAAGGGTCTCCTCCGCTCCATCTCCCTCAGCTGCATCACCATGTATTGAGCGAGTGCTCAGACGTGCCACTGGACTCTTTCCACTGTCTTTCCTGGAGTCACCCGAAGGCGGATTTCATTGAGATTTCCCCATAATATGCACTGAATCATCTTCAGCAAAAAATTGAGTAATTTCTATTGATAGTAAACTCCAATAAATAAGAGCATTTATAGTTTGAAAGATGTGATCCAAGGAGCCGAGTAGTAAGGTGACTTCTCAGCTCAGGCTCCACAGTGCTCCCCACCTTTAGTGGTTTTTAATGTGTTTTTTGTGTGTTTTCCTTGGTTCCCAGGAACTGAGGAAACTTTCCTCTCAGTGGTCTTTTCTGCGATTCCCGTGCTTTTTTATTCTAAAAAAAAAAAAACTGTTCTAGGAGCGTGGATATGTTGTTCATCCAGACTCTTTGGCATGTCCCTTTCCATCTGGCTGGAAAGTCTTCAAGCTGGCTTCTCCCACCCACCCGGGTGGTAAATACCTCAGCTGCGCCCCATGACGCCAGATCTTCCTTTCCACTGGAAGAATCTGGTTCTCTTGTGCTAACTTTAGCCATCGTAGGCCCTGGATTCAGATAGTCGGTTTTTACGTGATTTATTGCTCAAACTTGTAAGAGTTTTCGATTCTGATAATAGCACATCGGAAATAGAGGACAAGTCGTCCCCCGGATTTCGCCGGTGTTCGTGAGGCCAGAAAATGTCGCGCACAGATCCCCACCTTACCTGCGTGTACTGCCTAAGTGTCGGTCATGACACCACCACCTGTACCTTTTGCCCCTTCAAATGGAAGAGATTTTCCATTTGGTGTCAGGGTAAGAGTCTGGACCCTTTATCCTGCTCTGTGGCTAACATCCTAGACTACCTTTGGTCTCTCTCCAAAGGGGGTCTGCAGTCCTCGACCCTTAGGGTGCACCTGGCAGCCATTTTCACTTACCGGGTGCGGGCCAGTCAGCTGACAATGGCACAGGCGACAGTGGTCGGGCGCTTCTTCAAAGGCCTGGATCATATATCCCACTCCGGTGCGTGAACCTCCACCTCTGTAGGATCGCTTGCTGGTTTTGGCAAAGCCCATGGGCAAGCCATTCAAACCCATGCATGTGTGAGCTGTCACACTTGTCGTGGAAGATGGCCTTCCTGGTGGCTATGACATCAGCCAGAAGGACAGGGGAGCTCCAGGCGCTTTCGGTGGACTCCCCTTATCGATCTTTCATAGGGACAAAGTTGTCCTGCGCCCCTACCCAAAATTCCTCCGAAGGTGGTCTCAGAGTTTCACCTTAATCAGGTGTTGACTCTGCCGGTATACTACCCTAACTACACCTCTGATGCCGAGTACAGGCCCCATACTCTGGACCTGAGACGTGCTCTCTCCTACTATAAGGAAAGAACGGCGGAAATTCGTGGAGAGGTTCTCCAGCTGTTTGCCACCTACGCTGAAGCCGCTTCTGGCAGACATGCAGCCAAATGGACCATAGCAAGGTAGATTACATCATGCATAGGTCTGTGCTATGAGTTGGCGGGCAAGGAGCCTCCCAGAGGGTTAAGAGCTCCTTCTACCCGCCATACTGCTGCATCGGTGGCTGCTTCCAGGGACATCCCTATCCAGGAAATCTGTCGGGCTGCTACCTGGAAGTCAGCAAACACCTTTATTTCCCACTACCACATCGACCTTGAGTCACACCGGGATGCTGGTTTTGGGGCCTCTGTTCTCCAGTCTGTTTCCTAAGTAGGGAGTGTGCACCTTGCCTCCCTCCTCCCTGAGAACTGCTAGGAGTCTGTCAGAGTGTGGATGAACAACATATCCACACTCCTAGAAGAACAAGTTACTCACCTGTAGCAGTAATTCTAGGAGTGGTATGTGTTCATCCACACGCACCCACCCGACCTCCCCGGCTTTAGGCTCATCACCTTGCTTCCAGCAGGCTAAGATCTGGCGTCATGGGGCGGAGCCGAGGTATTTACCACCCGAGTGGGTGGGAGGAGCCAGCTTGAAGACTTTCCGGCCAGATTTAAAGGGAAACGGACATTCCAAAGAGTGTGGATGAACAACATATACCACTCGAACTACTGTTACAGGTGAGTAACCTGTTCTTTCTGAGGTAAAATTTCCACATTTGCGATGTTTTAACTTTTATTTTTTAGTGGTTCCCTTATTTTTAAGAGAACTGCGTTTAGCACTACTTCACTTTATTTTCTTTATTCAAGAACCTTTTCTCATGCTTCCATAGTGCTTGTAAACCAACTGCAAATTTTTATATTTTTCCCTTTTGGGAACTATTGTCAAGGTCTTCTGACAAGCTTGGCATGTCACATAGACCCAAAAAGAGGACTGGACCTACAGGATTAAAAATTTGTATTAAATGCTTTAAAATACTGGCTAAGGCAGACAGCCACGATTGTCGTTTAAGGTGTTTGGGGCTAAGTCACACTTCTGCTAACTGTGAACTTTGCACTAAATTTTGCTCAAAAAACAGTTAAGAAATAGGCAAAAGGCTAGAAATAATGCTTCTCAGTTTGCCTCCCCCGCTAACAAAGCTTCGGTAGAGGGGTCCTTGTCTCATCATAAAGCTAGACGCAAGTCCTCTAAGTACCGCCTAGAAAAGTCTGATTAAAAAGAATTCTGGCCAAGCCATACAAAAAAAGACGTCCAGAGCAGGTTCCTGATTCAGTACCTGCTAAAAAGAAACAAAAAGAAAAACATATCCCTGCTCCTCTCGCTAAAGAGCAAAGGGAGATGCCAGTGCCTCCAACAAAATATACTCTCTGTGGAGAAAATGGCAAAGGCTTGGCAACTATATCAGATCTTTCAAGCTATGGGCAATCTCTTTGGTGCCCCAGGTGGCCCGTCCACACCTATCCCTCTGTCCCTGATCTTGGCCAGGGCATTTTCTTTGAGGGAGGTGAGGATAAAGAGGAGGGGTGAACCCTTAGATCCTGATGTATCCCCGGACCAGGAATTTGGCTGATCTCCCCATTGCCAGGAGGATTTTTCCTCTCATTATGTATTTTGTCCAACACATGGTGGACACTCTTGATCTCTCTATTCAGGAGACCACTGAAGAGGATGAGGAGGCACTTTTTGGATATGATGGTTATCCTTCCTCCTAAAAAGCTACTCCTACTTCACTTAGAGTATACTCCCGATTTATGGTCTTTGGTGAAACATCCATTTTCTAAGGATATTTCCCAACCAGTACTCCGTAATTGAAATCTTAAGATTGGGGGGGTTGCATTATTGCCACTGATTGGCTTCCCCAGTTGGCTTATGTCTGGGTATGTGATTTGCTGTTCGGAGGGCATTTGTTGTCACAATAGATATGATCAAGTGTCTCCAGTTGGGGAATAATCACACTTTTAAAGTCTTCCAGTTTAGGCATGTTTTACTTCACTGGTTTGGGCCAGACAGTTGGACTACTGACGTTTGAGTTTTTAACTGATATAAAAAATTTGGTCTTAAAACCACATGTGGTGTCTACTTTGTAGTCCCTGCTTCTTGCAAAGATTTTTCCACAATTGGATGGCTTTTTTTCTTAATGGGACACTTTGTTCCCATTATTGTTCCCATTAATCCCCTTGCAATGGCAAACTATTTGGACTGATTTATATCATTATGTTGCCCAGAACAGATTGAGACTCACTCAGTTTAATATTTTGAATAACCTTTACTACTCTCCTTAAAACTGGCTAAGATGGGTAGGTTACCTTTCTCTGTCTGCACTAGATGTGGACAGGATGAGGGTTCTATTCTACACATCTTCTGGCACTGTCCTAGGATTTCTTCATTATGGAGCTTTATTGAAGCCAAGGCAAACCCGCTCTTGGGATTACAAGGCCTATTTAGGCCCGAGATATGTATTTTAGGGAATTATAATTCAGTTTCGGTCAGGGAACGCAAACTTTATATGGCTTTAATTTCCTTCTCCTTGAAGAAAGCGGTCCTACGGCACTGGCTCGACCAAGTTTCTATTTCATATCAAGAGTGGCTCCAGGAATTGTTTAATCTTAGAGTAGAATGTATGGTAGCGAGTCTGTGGCACAGGCTCCCCTTCTTTGACAAGAGACAGGGCAAGCTTTACACCGTTTAGATCTTTAATCTCTTAGTGTTGATATTTGTAATGCTGTATTGTATTGTTTACCTGGCTCCTCCTATGTTTATATTATCGGGATGTTTCCACTTTGGTTATTATTCTGGCTTTGTTTTACGGTGGCTCCACTGAGGGGGGAGGGGTAGATGGGGTATGGATTTATGTTGGTTGTATTGTTACTTGTATTATGTCTTTGATGCTTGTTTTCAATAAAGTTGATCTAATTTAAAAAAATACTACTTCCAGTGAACAAGTTCCTTTGCATGGTTACTTTCAGATTACTCAAATCCCACCTCCATCCCAGGGGTGGATAAGAAAATAGAGAAAAAGTACCAGCTGGATAAGTCAGATGCTGGGTACCTTTACATACATCCAGACCATGAAGGAGTGGTGCAGGCTGCAGCCTGTGATAAAGCTGAAGTGCCCCTTTCACCCCAGCCTCCAGAAAATGAGTCTAGGAAACTGGATACTATGGGTAAGAAATCTTACACCACAGCGACTCTGCTGCTTTGCCTTTCTACTTATATGGCATACACAGCTCAGTATCAGAAGGCACTGTGAAACTCTTTCCTGGCTATCAGCCAGAAGGCACCAGATAATGTTGCTCAGGACCTGGCAGAAACTGTTAAAACTGCCTTGGAAGCCACAAAATACCAGTTTCATATGGTTGTAGATGCCAATGACACTGCCTCTAGATCTGTGGCCCAGGCTCAGGCCATCTTTCAGGAGGTTTGCCTGGTTGAGAACCACTAATCTCTCCCAAGACACCCAGACTAAACATATAGACTTCCCCAGTGAGAGGAATTCTCTTTTTGGGGATAAAACAGAGGCATACATGAAAACGGTGGAGGTATATAAAACCACCTGTTGGAGCAGTGCAGCTAAAGAGAGAGCCTGTACTCCTACAAGCCACAGATTAGAGAGGGCAGAGGTAGAGGTTACTATCCCAGGCCTACCCTATGCCAATGCCCCATGACTACTTGCAGATGAGAGGATTCTTTAGGGCAAGAGGTAGAAGGGCTTAACAAAAACTCGGAGTAAATAAAAACCCATGACTGGAAGGGCCAGCTTGCCTCCCCTCTGCCTCCATCAATGGCAAAGTATCACCACAGACAAGTGGGTGCTGGAGATCGTTGGTCGAGGACTTACCCTGCAGTTCAAGAAATTTCCCACACAGCAGGGCCTCAGGAGTTTAAAACCACTTAACCCCCGCAGAAAAAATGTTGTTTGAGTTGCAGGTAAATTTTCTCCTATCCGCAAATGTAGTAGAAAGAGTTCCTCCTTCCCAATGGGGAAAAAGCCTGTATTCCAGATGCTTTCTCAACCAAAAGAAAAATGGGGACTGGCAACCCATTTTAGATCTCCGGTACCTAAAAAAAACACCTGTTCAATCTCAGATTCAAGATGGTCACCCTCTCAGTGGTGATTCCCTGTTTGCAACAGGGAGACTGGCTAGCCTTCTTAGACCTCAAAGATGCCTGTTTCCACATTCCAATCAGACTCTCTCAAAGAAAGTATCTCTGGTTCAGACTGCCCTCTGGCCACAGCCAGTTTGCAGCTCTACTAGGCCTTTCTTTAGCTCCTGGAGTTTTCACAAAGTTCCTGGCAGTGGTGGCAGCCCATCTTGAAAGATGAGGTCTCAGTCTACCCCTACCTGGACGACTGGCTGATAGTGGACAAGTCTCCACAAAAGATCAGAAAAAGTCTGAGCCTCGAACAACACATCCTGAAGTCCCTGGGCTTCCTGATTAACACAAAATAGTCACACTTCGAACCAGTTTAACTCCTGGAGCTTATTGGAGCAGAGCTGGACACATTATAAAGAGTGCAGACCTTCCAAAGCCTGGCACACTCGTTTTGTCCTGGGCCAACCAAAGCCAGCCAGGCACTTCCTCAGGCTCCCAGGACACGTGGCCTCTACAACAGCAGTAGTTCCAGGTCCCAGGGTTCGGAGAGACTTTGTCAAAGCTCATTCTAGTTTCAAGGACCCTCTTACAAACCCTTGACTGATGGAAGAACAGAGAACCTCAAGGAAGGAATCACTTTCCAACAAAAGGAATCCTCTAGAGTGCCCACCAAGGATGCTTCCCTCCTAGCGTGGGGTGCACACCTGGCAAACGAGTCCATAAGCGGGGTGTAGTCTCCCAGAGAGTCCAGGTGTCATATAAATCTCCTATAACTGAGAGCAGTGTTCCTGACTGACAAAGCTTTTGCCCCCCTTAAAAGGTCAATCCATCCAAATCATAGGGTGACACCAACCACTGCTATGTTCGACATTAACAAGCAGGGGGACACAAGATCCTCAAAGCTCTGCATGGAGGCCATGAAAATCTGGTCTCTGGCCTACTCCATGGACATGCAGCTCACTGTCTGTCATTCACCTGCCAGGCAAGGACAATGTGCTGGCAGACTACCTGAGCAGCATCAGTCAGGGCCATCGTGAGTGGACTCTAAACAAACAGGTGCTGGCTACAGTGTTTAGGAGGTGGGGCACTCCAGAGATGGATCTTTTTGCCTCCAGTCACAGTCATCAGATTCCCCTGTACTGCTGCATGCTTCCGGCTCTGGACTTCGTACCAGTGGATGCCCTGTCTCTGGATTGGTCAGGGAGGTATACCTTTCCTCCTTTCCCCCTGATTCTCAGGGTGATACTGAAGCTCAGAAGCCAATCATCAACAATGATTCTGGTGGCTCCAGACTGGGCAAGGCAGCCATGGTACTCTCTGCTCCTCACCCTCTCAGTCAAATGGCTATTTTGTCTGCCATTGACCCACAGTCTCCTGACCCTACCTCAGATGGGGATAACATACCCCAGCATAGACTCTTCACATCAAAGCTTGGTACTTGAGCTAGAGTTCCCAGACTCTCAGTATTCAGAGGCAGTCCTGAGAATTCTTAAACTAGCGAAAGTCAAGTACCAAAAAGATTAATGCTTCCAAATAGAAGAGATTCTCTTTCTGGTGTAAGGACAGGCAGACTGACCTACTACAAACTAGCCTGTCTTCCATACTGGACTACAGTATTTGGTACACTTGTAAACATCAGGCCTTAGAGCCTCATCCCTAAAGTTTCACCTGGCAGCCATTTCGGCCTACATTTCAGCTGGCAAGGATAAATCTATAATTTCTCATTCAATTTTCAAGAAAGTCTTTAAAGGCCTGCTGCACCTTCAACCCCTACTTAGGGAACCTGTCCCTCCCTGGGATTTGAACCTGTGTATAGCAAAGTTGGAGTCTCCATTCGAGCCCATGGCTACTACAGACTTAAAATATGTCACCTGGAAAAGTGTTCCTAGTGGCAGTTTACTTCAGCCAGGATTTCAGAGCTGCAAGCCCTTTACACTAAACCAAACTGCATTATTTCCCACAGGGATAAAGTAGTTCTCGGGGACCAATAGGAAATTTCTTCCTAAGGTGGTGTCTGAATTTCACTTTAGTCAATCTATAACACTCCATCTTTTTCATAGACAAATCCGCTCCTGGGGAGCGCAGGCTTCACAGCCTGGATGTCAAAAGGGCACTGACCTACTACCTGGAACACACCAAGCAGCTCAGATCCTTGCACACCCCACTGTTCCTCAACTATGGTGAGGTGGGTAAAGGCAGACCAGCTTCTTAAGAGGACTAACTCTCTTGATGGATAGTGTCTTGCATCCAGTTCTGTTACAGTAAGGCTGGCAGACAGCCACCTCAGGGTCTCAGGGCCTACTCCCCTAGGGGCACCGCAGCCTCAGTGGCAGCATTAGGGGACATACCCTTGCTCGACATCTGCAAAGCAGCTACTTGGAAGACTCTACACACCTTCACAAAGCACTACTGATTGGATGTACAGTCCAGATCAGATGCAAACTTTGGCACTTGCAGTCCTGGAAAACCAGTTTCCAAAGTAGGTTCTGATCTTATCTGTGTCAGTCTTCACCATTCTTCACCTTTGGGTATGTGGCTGGAGGTCATGACCCCATGGGAGCGGCTTTTTTTTTTTTTTGATGGGTGGAGCCAACACACCATTGGCGCCACCCTTGAGGCTGACGCACTGCGTTGCGCTCACGGGTTGGCCGTTAGGTGCTTTCGACTCTGCCCTCCCGCCACTTCACCTCCCGCCATCGAGGTCACCCCATGGGAAGCTAAGAAGAGATTGAGGCCTACCTGCTTCGTAGTTTGACTCTGTCGTTCTTTTCAAATTTGGTGCCGAAGTTCGTCGGTTCCTCCTGCCGGTTCTGTTTGCCATACTCGACGTCGCCCGGTAAGACCTTTCCAGTTATTCTATTTTCTGTGACATCGAGTCTGTTTGGTGGTGGTGTTTTTTTTCTTCTCCGTAGGTCATGTCTCTGTCGGAGGGCAAGAAATCTGCCAGGGGCGGGACAGCCCCCCGTGCGACGGTGCCCATGTGGCCGAAAATATTCAGTCACTGACCAGCACGACCATTGTCTTGTGTGTCTTGGCCCACTTCACGACATGGATTCGTGCAACACCTGTTTCTCCGTGGACAGGAGAGTAATCTAAACGCGCGTGGAAAGTGGGGCGGGCTCTGCTGACTTTCGGGGGTCGGGTTCGCAGTCGACGGGCCAAGCCACTTGTTCTTGGCCTTTCCTTCGGGTCCCCTCCAGTTTCTATATGAACCGAGGAGGAGGGAGCCTCTGCTTTTCCCGGTCTAGCCGTGGCTGAGGCTCCTCCCATGGTGCAGGAGGCCCAGTCTGTTCGAGACGGAAGGCACCCTTATGGCAATTGCCCCTTCGGGGGTGAAAACTTCCCTGGTGTCAGACCCGCAGCTTGGAAGGCCTAGGTCGGCACCGGCCCTTGACGCTGTCAGTTGGTGCTGTTTTGGGCCTCGGGCGCCGGGGTTCGAAAGGCGCCGTTGTTGACGCCATGGCTGCTGTCGGCGGCGCTGATGGTGCTAGTGGCACCGTGGGAGTCTCTACAGTGCCGTCTTCATAATTTTCCCGCTTCAACGCCACCGAGGTTGGGCACAGCGCGTGTCCACCTGTGGAGTCGTTCGCGGCTCCGAGCGAGGCCACGGCGCCGTGGGGATTCCGGATCTCGGCACAGAGACCACTGTCAGTGCCGCCTCTGCCCTCTGTGCCGCTTGCGGCGCCGTGGGGCTGGGTGGCGCTGTTCTCGGTGCCAATGGGGCTGTCTGACCCGACGGCACCGTCTCTGTCCCTGGAGCCATTTGCGGCTCCGTGGGGCCGGACGGCGCCATGTCAGGTTCTGGCACTGGGATTGCTGCCCTTGTTGGAGCCATGCCACCTTCTGCCACCATTCGCGGTGCTGAGGGGAGCACTGGAACAGTCTCGGGTGCAGTCTCATTTTCTGGTGCCCTCTTTGGTCAGGATGGCGGAGAGCACCCACCCACTGTCTGGCACAGGACTTCGGTCTCCACTTCTTCGGAGGAGGAGTCGGACTCTGAGTCGGACAGGCAGTCTGGCTCCTTGGAACTAGTTGCCCAAGCGGGCACTCTAGTAGTTTCCTCGACAGGCTGCGACCAGACCCTCTCTGAGGACTGGACAGCGAATACCATGGCCAGGGTCAGGGGTTCTGACCAGCAGGCAGTGGTGCAGGTCACCATTACCCTGCAGCCTGGCCTTGGAGGGTTTGCTGACCCCTCAGTGGTGGTACCCCTTCAAGTGGTGTACCTAGAGCGCCCAACTTTGGGGCTGATCGGAGCACCCACAGGAGGGGAGGGTGGTACTCCTTGGATAGCTCCTTTGGAGGCTGACCAGGGTTGTCAGCTACCTAGGCTGGCTCTCTCGAGGAGGAGGGCACTCTTGGACTCCGAGGGGTGTGAGTTCTGTTCGGAGGCCCTTTTCCGGAACCCACCCGGGCTCTGGGAGGAGCCGTAATGCGGATCTTCGCTCTTCCTCCTCAGTTTCTTTGAGAGGGCACTATTCTTTGGAGGTAGGTGACTATCCTTCTGGATCTTCACGGCCCCGGTCTCCTCACAGGGGGGAATTTTCCAGGCGCAGCCAAGGCAGTTCCTATATGGTTGTTCAGCTGTATGCTGTGGAGTCTTCCGGAGCTCCTCCTTCTTCTGGAGCTCTTGGTCCGCTCCCTAGCCCAGGTGGAGGTCAGTCGACTTCTCTTCTCTGTCCCCATCCCTCTGCCGCATTCTCCTGTGCTCCCAGGTATTTTTGGTCCTTCCGGGCCTCTCTCCTGGGAGCAGTTCAGAGCCGTGGCTGCTCAGATCTTACTTCGAGAGGGCTATTGCAGTAGGTAATTACATATAGGACTGACGCCGGCAGCCGTCAGGACCCCATGGAAAAATTTCTAGCTAGCAGTCTCTGGCAGGGGATGGCCCCCACGCCAGGTGACCAACGTCAGTATAAGGGGCAGTCCCTCGCCCGCCTTCCAGTTTTTCGCTGTTAGCTCCTTAACCGGCGCCCTTGCGGTAAAGTTCAGCCTTCGTCAGCCTCAGTCGTTGGTAGTTTTTACATAGTTATTTTCAATTTTTGAATTTTTGTTAGGTATTAAGTGGAGTGTATGTTGTCCCTACACTTTCCGAGCACAAGAACAAGTGCAACTGCATGGCGCCCAACTCCCCGCAGGAGAGCGGCTGCCATTCCCAGTGCCTCTTCTGCCTAGGCCCAGATCATCAGGTGGAGAAGTGCCAGCACTGCCTTAAATTCAACGCGGCCACCCGCAGACGGCGGCAGCAGTCCCTGGAGGCCCATATTTTAAGAAAGAAAATGTCCTCTATGGAAAAGGAGTTAAAAAAGCTTCGGCAGGCGTCCACTTCCCCAAAGGCCTTCGCAAGAAAAAAGATGAGGAGAAGCATTGGGACAAGGGCTCCTCATCCACAGCGTCGTTTTCGGGAGTCGGCGTGCTTCAGGTAACGCCCCCCGGTACTGATCTGCGACGGCTGCCTTGGAGGTTTCAGGTGGTGTTGGCCTCGCCTTTCGGGCCTTCGGTGCCTCTGGGCTATTGAGGCCTCCGCCCCGTTAAGCTGCCACTGTGCGCCTACTGGTTCGAGCGCCTCCGTCAGCTGGAAGTTGGTTCCTCCGACGCCCGCATGGAGACGGTCGATAAGTCGCCTGACCCCTCAGGGCGGCGCACAGCCCCTCTTCTGCCCAGCAAGGCTGCTCCTCCTTCGCAACCTGCCTCGGGTGACAGATCCGCTAAGTCGGATGTCAGCTCCTCCGGCGTCCGCCTCGACCCGGCTGATAAGTTGGATGTCTGCTTGCCCGACGTCCGCATGGTGGCTGAGCCGATGCCGGAGCCTCCCACGTCCGCTGTTCCTGGCTCCCCGCAGCCTTTGCTGCCCTCCGGGGACCCTGGGTCTCCTCAGCCTGACCCCGGGGATTTTTCCCCTTCCATCCCCGGGCAATGCTGAGGTTCCTGCTGCGCCCCTGTCAGACTGTCCGCCCACTGGGCTGACCGACCTGACGTCGGCTCCCCGGATGCTGGCCCCAACGCGGCTCCACGGCCGACAGCCCCGACGCGCGGTCTTGTTGACCCCTGCGACATCCCGCCCCTGATGCCGCCTCCAACGCCGGCCTCCACCCACCGGGCCTTCTGCTCCAGACCCGCCCGGGGGGCCCTCCGGCCGGACCGTCTGCTCCGTCAGATCCCTCGGTTCCCGAGTATCTGACTCCGTTGTATCTGATGCAGTCTTACCCGGCTCCACAGTATCAGACGCCCCAGTACCCTACGCCGGCCTATGCGACGCCGCAGTACCCGATGCCGGGCTTTCCGTCATCGGGTTATGGATACGCGCCTTATGGGTATAATCCATACCCGTATCCCCCCTCCTCTTCCACCTCCACCTCCCCCTCAGCCGGCGGTGGACTTGAAGGAGACTCTGGCCTCCTGGTGGGCTGAGGCCAAGGCTCAGCTCACTAGAGAGGTGGAGAGTCTTCTCCCAACGATGGTGCCAGTTCCGGTTCCTGTACGTCCGCAATGACAGACTCCCTCCCCACCTCTGGACACCGGGGCCGAACCCTCTGGTTCCAGGGCGGAGCAGGACATGCTTCCCTGAGGGCTTCCCAAGGGGTCCGTTCCTCCCCCACGCCGGGAGAGGGAGTCTTCCTCATCATCATCATCATCTTCCTCCTCGGGCACCTCGGACTCTCCATCTAAGCCCAGGCCAAGGACTCCTCCGAAGTCCCCTCTGGACGATCCTTCTTTTATGGAGATGCGCAAAATCCAGGAGGTTCATAAGTGGCATTCCTTGGAGCCGGATCCCCAGCATAAGAAACTCGCTGAGCATCCGGATCTGCCCTTGACATCTCCCACCTTGGTGCCATCCTGGATTGAGCCTCATGCTGAGCTTGTTTCCACTATTTGGAAGCAGTCGTCTGCTTTAGCCCCACTTCCTCAGAAGTCGAAGAGGCTATATCAGGCTCCCGAGGGTGTTGACTTTTTAGATTCCCACCCTCGAGCTGATTCAGTCGTGATTAGCACCGCTCATGGCCGGACAGCTAACCGGAAACATCTGAGCTCATCTCCACCTGACAAAGAATCCCGTCTTCTGGACCAGTATGGGAAGAAGATCTGTGCTTCTTCCACTCTGGGTATTAGGGCCCTAAATTATGTCGGTCACATGGGGGATTACCAGAAGGCAATTCTTAGTGAGGTGGAATCCACATTGGACTCCCTTCTGGACTCTCATGTCAAACAGGAAGTGGATGACCTCGTCCGCTCTGCACGTGTGGCCAGTCGGCACAGGCTTCATGCTACTTACGATGCAGTAGACACTGCTGGTAGGAGCTCCGCTTTCGCCGTAGGCTTACGGCATCATGCCTGATTCCGTGTGTCAGGGTTGGTCCCGGAAGTGTAGTCTGCTATTCAGGAAGCGCCCTTCCGGGGTTCGGTGGTGATGTCAAGGACATTAACACCGATCTGCAGGAGAAGGGGACTGCACTGAAGTCTGTGGACTCCATGTATCATCCCCATCAAATGCAGCGGCATCCCTTTCCCAGACAGAATCGGCCAAAGGCGAAACCCCAGGGAAAGTGGTCCGCTAAACGCCGGGTCCTTCCAGCTGCCAAGCCCCCTCTGCCCAAAAAAGCAGCGGGTGCTTCAGCTGCGATGCTGCCCCACACCACCGGACTCCTTTCCTCTCCCACAGCCTATGGTCCTTCCGGAGGAACCGGTAGGAGGGAGGTTTTCTCTCCACCTCCCAGGTTGGGAGAGGATAACTTCAGATTCCTGGGTGCTCCAGCTGATCGCAGAAGGACACACAATAGAGTTTCTCCAGAAACCACCTCGTCACCCTCCCCTAAAGTCGTTGTACTCTCAGGAACACCTTCTTCTGGTCCAGGAAGAGATTTCAGCACTTTTGCTGAAGGAGGTGATAGAGCCCATCGCCCTTTCTCTTCAGGGAAGCGGTTACTATTCCCACTTCTTCCGGGTCCCGAAGAAGACAGGAGATGTAAAGCCGATTCTCGATCTCAGTTCCCTGAACTTATTTGTGGAGTACAAGAGGTTCAAGATGCTCTCCCTGCAGGGCCTCCTGCCCCTCGTTTGGCTGGGACAGTGGCTGTGCGCTCTAGATATGCAGGATACTTAGCTGCACATCCCTATCCGCCCTTCTCACCGCAGATATCTCCATTTTGCTTTCCAGGGGGACCACTACCAGTTCAAGTCCCTCCCATTTGGTCTTTCCTCTGCACCCTGGGTGTTCACCAAATGCCTTTCTGTGGTAGCGGCCCACCTGCGTCCCCAGGGGGTGCAGGTTTTCCCATACCTGGACGATTGGCTCCTGGCGGCCCCATCCAGGGAGGATCACCTTCGCTTCCTTTCCCTTACCCAGGGGATGTTTTTCTCCCTGGGCATCACCATCAACCACTCCAAGTCCCACTTGATCCCGTCCCAGAGGCTCTAGTTTATCGGGGCGATCCTAGACACGACCTCTGGCGGGGCCTTCCTGCCACCAGACAGGGTGGCCACACTCCAGGCTCGGGTCAGCCTGTTGTCCGGCTGCAGGCAGGTCAGTGCCAGGTCAGTCCTTCGCCGCCTCCGGGCTTATGGTGGCTGCAATCCTAACAGTCCCTCGTGCTCGGCTCCACATGAGCATCTGTCAGTGGATGCTTCGGTCTCAGTGGGATCAGTTGATGGACGAACTGGACCAGCTTGTCCTAGTCTCCTCCCCGATGGTTCAGGAGAACCTATGTTGGGGAGTTCCCTTCTGTCTTTCTCCCCCCCCTCCCAGACTCTGACCACAGATGCCTCGGGCGAAGGTTGGGGAGCCCATCTCGGACCTCACAGGACCCAGGGCTCCTGGTCCAAGCTCAAGAAAACACTTCAGATCAATGTGCTCGAGCTTCGGGCAGTGCTTTATGCTCTTCAAGCTCTGCATCTGCATCTCCTTCCTGGCCACTTAGCTGTACAGACGGACAATATGTGTGTGGTATGGTACGTCAACAAACAGGGAGGGACTCTTTCCTACCCTCTTTGCAGGGAAGCGATGCGAGTTTGGGATTGGGCAGTACAGCACAACCTCCACCTCACGGCAATTCACGACCCAGGGGTCGAGAACACCTTAGCAGACAAACTCAGTCGCACGTCTGCTCCAAGCTCATAATTGGGAACTGGATCCGGGGGTCTTGAATGATATCTTCCCTCGTTGGGGGAACACCACAGTAGACCTGTTCGCCTCACCTCTAAATGCAAAGCTTCCCAACCTCTGCTCACTCGCTCCAGAGCGCGGCATTTTGTTGAGACACGCTCTGTCTCTAGATTGGAAGTACAGATTCATCTATACTTTCCCTCCAATCCCTTTGATTCTGAGAGTATTACAGAAACTCTGTTCAGAAGGAGCACGAATGATACTGATCACTCCTTTCTGGCCCAGGCAAGTTTGGTTCTCTCTTCTGCAGCAATACTCAGAGGAACCTCTTCTTCCTCTTCCTCTGTCGTGACTTTTACTGACCCAGGATCAGGGGACCCTGGTCCATCCTGGTCTCGAGTCCCTTCAACTGCACGCATGGCTCCTGCAGACGTAGCTCAAGCCCAATTTGGGGTTTCACCCCGAGTGGCTGAGATTTTGGTGGAGGCTAGAAAACCCTCCACTAGGTCTACCTATGCCATGAAATGGAAACTGTTCACAATCTGGGCCACTTCAAAAACTTTAGAGCCTTTCTCATGCTCTTGTTGGGCAGCTGCTGGATTACCTGCACCACCTCTGTGATCTGGGTCCCAGTCGCTCGTCCTGAAGGTACACATGGCAGCCATTTCGGCCTACCATGTCCCTTTTGCAGGCAGGACGTTTGCTCTGCTGGAGGTCTGTAAGACTTTACTTAGAGGGGTTCTCCACTTGAGACCCCCTAGCCAGGTTTCTGCCCCTCCTTGGGATTTGAATTTCATCCTCGAGAAGCTTACTCTGCCTCCTTTCGAACCGGCAGCCTCAGTAGACATGAAGTTCCTCTCATGGCAGACTCTTCCTAGTGGCCATTACTTCTGCTCGGAGGATTTCCGAGCTCCAGGCCCTGATGTGTACAATCCCGTATTTGATTTTTCACAAGGAACGTGTGGCTCTGCGCACCAACCCTAAGTTTCTCCCCAATGTGGTAGCGGAATCTACTTTGAACCAGTCCATAGAGTTACCTACTTTCTTTACGCAGCACTCCAATCAAGGGGAGTGTCTCTTACACACTCTGGACGTTCACCGAATTCTGAGATACTACACTAACAGAACAAAAGATGTCAAAGACTGATCAACTGTTTGTCTCTCTTGCCCACAAAAGAGAAGGCAATGCTGTTTGTAAGCAATGCCTGTCCAAATGGTTGGCTCATTGTATCACTTCCTGTTATGACAAGTACAACAAGACCCTTCCGGGTCAAGTGAGAGGCCACTCAACCAGAGGAGTCGCTGCCTCGGTGGCTTGTTTCAAGAATGTGTCAGCGGCGAACATCTGTGCTGCCGCCACTTGGACTTCCATCCATACCTTTACAAAACATTACAGTTTGGATATTGCCTCTCGCCGTAGAGCAGGCTTCAGGCTGCTGTTCCTCAAGGCCTCTTTTCCTAAGGCCTTCACAGCTAGAGGACCTACTTTGAGTAGCTTTCCTCCTCCCGGTTTGCTTCTTCTTGTTCCAGACTGCTTGGGACTCAGTTCTGTATGTAATTATCTACTGCAAGAGCCCTCTCAAAGTAAGATAGTACAGTTACGTAAGAACTTATCGTAACAGTAGATCTTCGAGAGGCTTTTGCAGTAGGTAATACTTTCCCGCCCTGCATCCCCCTAAGCTTTTTTAGCTCCTTTTCCAGGTTGGGAAATATCGCTTCTCGTCTAAGCCCTTTTGGGCCTTTGGCGGGGAAGAACTAGAAGGCGGGCGTGGGGACTGCCCTTATACTGGCGTCGGGGTCGTCCCAGCGTGGGGCGATCCCCGCCAGAGACTGCTAGCTAGAAAATTTTCCGTGGGGTCCTGACTCGAGCCTGTCTCGAAGATCTACTGTTACAGTAAGTTTTTACGCAACTGTACTTTCCCCGCTTACGTCAGGGCCATGGACAGACAGGTTTTTCAACCTCCCCCTGAGCAGCCGCTCTCTGAACAGCCAAGGTCCTCTGACTCCTCATCCCCCTCTTCTGGAGGAGAGGAAACATTTGTCCACATTTCTCCAGCTGCTGATCTTGCAGAGTATCAGCGATTCCTCGTGAGGAAGTTGGAGGACCTGTGTATCACCCTTCCCACACAAAGCAATCCAGAGCACTCTGCGCACGCCTTTTTAGGCGATTTCAGCGAGGACGCCCTTGTGGTGCCCCCTCTGGCCTGTTCCCTTTCGGGAGTCATCGTTGTGCTCCTGGCAGAGACCTTTTTCCGGAGTTCCTGCCCCCAGGGATCTCTGCCAGTGGTATTGCGCCCCACCCGGAGTCTCCAGGTTCCATGCCTCATCCTCGGTCAGGATTGACGCAACTGGACACTCCCACTGGGCTTCGCGCCCTTCACCCTGACCGGCCCTCAGACCAAGACTCCTTGGATTTTGACTTATGGGGTAGGAGGACTTTGTACTCGGCACGGTTGCTGCTCTCTATCGCAGCATATCAGGCCCACTACGCAACCTATGATAGGTTCCTGTGGTCCAGGCTTGGACAGCTGCTAGCCTCAATGCCTGACATGGAGCAAACCAGACAAGCCATTGAGCTCTCTGCACGTGACCTGGAGCTAGCAAGGCACCAAGCGAGGGCATCTTACGATGCCAACGAGGTAGCTACCAGGGTTGTAGGGACAGCAATCTGCACTAGGTGGACGGCATGGCTACGTCTTTCCCGGTTGTCACCCTTGGCCCGGCGTAGGGTGATTAACTCCACTCACCAGAGAACCTGTCTTTTCTCCCGTAAAGTGAGACAGCGTTTGTCTGGGCAACTTCCTTCTCGGGGAGGGGGGGTTCCGTCTTGCTCTCCCCACTCTCAGGCTTCTCCAGGCCCCGAAGGTTCTCCCTCTTAGTGTGTCACCCACTGAGAGCTAAGGGACTCTGTCCCTTAGGGTGTAAAAGAAACCCCCCTTTGGGGGGGGGGGCTCGGCACTCACCCAAAGGTGACGAATGGTGAAGATTGATACAGGTAAGATACGAAAATTAAGTACCTACCATAATTATGATCTTTCTGTGCATCTTCACCATTCTTCACAATCCCACCCTCCATCCCCCTGGGGCCTCAGTCTCTGTGTCCCCCTCCCTCCCTCTCTGTGTCCAGCCCCCCCCCTTCTTTGTCAGGAGTGGGATAAACAAGGGCACATAGGGGGATGATGTTTCTAGGGGGAGAGTGGTCAGCATGGGGGGCACTCCTTCTCAAGTGCTCTAGCTCCACCCGTGGGGTTGGAGTTGGCAGTTGCCCTCCATTCTCTCCTCCTCCTTGTTCCTGTCCATCTTTAATTTTTTTTGTCCATTGGACATATCGTTTATTATTTAAAAAAAACAAAAAACTAAATTTTATTTCACCAAAAATCTTTCTCCCTGAGAGGGGGAGAATTCTCTATGTCCCATCTTTCTTCCAGAATAGCCATTTTCTTTTGGAGTTACTGCCAGTGATTCCGTGCCTTGAATTCTGACAATGAGCCTTTTGGCTACTCCTTGCAGTTCCTGTACAATCTGGGATAAGTCGAGGTCCAGGGTATGGTTGTTACCTTTCTCCTCCCCCTCTCATGCTTATCCTAAATCCTTCCTTTCTCCTTTTCCTATTTCCAGAGATTGGGGCCCCTGTCCAATGCCCTTAGACTTCTTTGATTCTGTCCTCTGTCGTTTATTTCTCCTTTATGTTATATATCTTTTCCTTTATCTGTCCCTTGGACTTTCTTGTCCCACCCTCCCAACCCTTTTCCTCACCTCTCCAGCAGCTGAGAACTGGTGGGAGGGTGGAGTCGACAGCACCTAACAGCCAACCTGCGAGCACCAACGCAGTGCGTCGGCTCCACCCATCCAGGAAAAAAAGCGCTCGCGGGGTCATGACCTCCGGCCATATACCCAAAGGTGATGAATGGTGAAGATGCACAGAAGGATAATAATTACGGTAGGTACGTAATTTTAATTTCCCTCCTCCCAACTACACTGCTTTGTAGTCTGCATTAGTCAAGCATACTGAGGAATTCCTGTGGTGAGAGGAAAAAATAACTTCCCATAGTAGTAATTGTTTCTTCAAGGGGATCCCTCTGTATGCTTGACCTCCCACCCATCCTCCCATCACATAACCTTGCTGAGAATAGTTTGCAGTCCATGCCAGAGGCCAGATTTCTTACTGGAGAGCTTTAATATGTGTAAATGTTCCACAGTGAAGCATGGTGTATATAGTTCGCCTATAGGCGATTTCTTTTTTCCTGGTTATAATATTTTCCTGTAGTACTAGGTTAGATTTAGGATTCGAGGGCTTTTGCCCCTCAGGCTACGAAATGAATCTGACTGGCTTACTGCAGCACCTACACGCCGCACTCTTGCTACAGTGTGATAGGTTAACTCTTTGGCATCATTTGCATAAACTCCACCTCTGGGGCATCTGAACCCAGCTGGCATAACTGCATTAGTCAAGCATACTGAGGGGTCCAGTGGAAGAAACAATATTAATATGGTAAGTAATTTTTTCACCCTGCTTGCCCCTTCAGTGGCTTTCGGCTGCTCATGGTGTCCGTTCAGGGCACCCCCTTGTCCTGCCCGCCCTTGGGAAGACTGCAGTCTATACGGTCCCCGATGCCCAGCCCAGCTATGAAGTGGCCGATGGGTGCCTGGTGGTAGGGCTTCCAGGACTTCATGCAGGGTGATGGCCCCCAGGGACTAGGCCAGGAGGTGTTGACCCTCTCTTACCCCTTCATCCTCCCCCGGCAAGGGTTATTCCCACCCTCACTCCCGGTCCCCATCCCGCAGGTGTTTTGCGACCGGACCTCCTCTGCCCAGTATACGGAGTTCATGCTGGTGTCCCAACATGGCCTGCTGCCACTGCTGCATCATGGTGGCTAGTTCTGCTCCCTCACCCTGCGGGACCCATAAGGGGTTTCATGGTATGCATTCCCATAGAGGTACCCCAGGTTCTGGCTCCCAGGGGTACATTACCGGTTTGGAGCCTGGCCTCTTGACTTGCCCTCTGCACCTTGGGGTTTTACCATAAGGTGCCAGGGAATTCCTGTCACTCTGCCCAAGGCTCTCAGCCTCTCTTCCGTGTTTACAGTGTCTCAAGGCAGTTTGGGAACCATTGTAGGGTGTAGCATTCCTGCCCCGGAACAGGCCTTTCTGTCTGTTAGCGCAGGCCTAGGTGCTGTTCAGTCGCAAGTAGTTGTCCTCCGGGGCCTTTCTCAGGCCCTCCGCGAGCCCCTGTTGGCCCTTGCCACGGTTCCACCAGCCAGTCTGCAAATATGGACCCCCAGTGGCCCCTTCAGGTCCCGTGGGTTCACTGCACCGATACTCTGGGTCAGAGGGTTCTGCCCTCCTTTTATGTAAGTAGTATGCTGCAGTGGTGAAGTGCCCCCCACATTGCTATGCGTGGGGTGCCGTTTTCTTCCACCTTCTCCCCACCAGTTTCTCGACTCAGATGCTTCAGATTGGGGCTGGGGAGTTTCAGACCTGGGGACTTGGTAACTGGTGGAAGCCTGCTTCCACAGACCGTTTTTAATGAGGCAGGCTGTTCTGTACGCCCTTCCAGCCTGGGCCCCCTGCTGGTGCAGCTGGGCACCTCAGGGTTGTTTCCCACAGCATCAAGCCAGAGGGGTCCCATTCTTTCCCTCTAAACAGAGGAGCGATGAGTCTGCTACTGGACTCTAGAACACTGTCTAGAACTGTGGGCTATCCATGTTCCAGGCGACCAAAACGTCTTGTTAGATAGCCTCAGCCAGTCGCAGTCCTGAAGGCACAAGTGGGAACTGTTGACCTTCAGTTATAGATGCTTCTCTGAAGGGTGGGTTTGTCCAGAGTTGACTTTTTTACATCCCCACTCAATGCAAAACTGCCACATTTCTGCTTGCTAGATCCAGGGCCTGGAGTTTTCTGGTGAGACGCATTGTCCCTTTCTTGGAAAGGGGGATCCCCTTACGCCTTTCCTCCCTTTCTTCTGATACAGAGGGTTCTAATCAAGCTCCATTTGGAGGGTGCCACTCTGATTCTGGTGGCACAGTTCTGGCCTCGTCAGGCATGGTTTCCGTTACTGCAGCAGTTGGCTGTGAAACCTCCAGTTCCCCTGCCCCTCTGTGGGGACCTGTTGGCACAAGGTACCCTGGTCCATCCGAACCGTCAGCCCTTTCATCTGCATGCCTGGCACCTGAAGGTGTAGCCATTGCCAGGTTTGGAGTCTCCTAAGAAGTGGCTTATGTCCTGGTGGCTGCTAGGTACCTTCCACCAGTGTCACTTACTCGATGAAGTGGACATGCTTTGCTATATGGGCCACTTCCTGTCAACTGAACCCTTTCGCCTGCCTGGCGACCTAGGTTCTAGAGTATCTTCTGTCCTTGTCCAATGCAGGAATGCAGTACTCCTCTATTAAGGTGCCCCTGTAAGCTGGCCCGGTGGCGCTGAGGGTTGAGGCGTTGGGATGCCACACCTCGCGCCACGCCGGCGACCAGAGTTCGGGAACGAGCTCGGGGGTCGGCAGGGGAGGGAGGGGATTGAGAGCCCTCTGGGCTGTTCTCCTGTCCCTGGGGGAGGGTATGGGAGTGGCTGATGCTCCAGTGGCCCCCGTTGGAGACAGGGGGCACTGCAGAAGCGCTAGACTGCACATACACTGCATGGCTGACGCAGGCAGGGTTGCCATGTGCCGCAGCGTCAGAGGTGCACCACGCGCTGGGGTGGGATGGGGAGGGCTTGGGGACCACAAAGGCCCCCTCGGATAGGTGATGGCCCTTCCAGAGCCATTGCCACACGCCGTGTGCCGGCTCCCTGTCACTGCCCCTTCGGTTTCTCTGGGTCGTAGCGGCCTGGACCTGGGGAGGTTTCGTAACATCCTTGAAGATGGCAGGGAGCATGGTGGGGTAGAGCGAGCTGGTGCGTGAAGAGGCCTGAGAGAGTTCGGCAGATGGGGGCGACAGTGTCTCTGTGTGTGTGTGTTTAAAAAAAAATAAAAAATTTGCTCCTGTCTGCTATATCAGCCTTATAAGTGACCATTGCTGGCTATAATGGGGACCATACTTTTCAGAGTGGCATTCTACCCTTGCAGCATCTCATCTGTAATCCGGTCCTGGCCTGGAACCTGAATTTTGTTGTAAAAAAGTTGACTTTACCTCCTTTTGCCTGGCAGTGTCTTGTGAGCTATGCTTTCTGGCTTAGAATGCGTTATTTTTAGTTGCTATTACTTCTGCTTGAAGGATTTCTGGGCAGCATTCTCTTGTGTGAGCAACCTTATTGGATTTTCCACAAAGATAGGGTGTCTGCGTACTAATCCTAAGTTTTTTTACTTAGGTGGTGGTGTCTGTTTACTTTACATTGCTCCATCCACTGGCCTGTTTATTATCCAGAAAATGCCAGTCCAGGGGAAGCATTGCTCCTTGCTTTAGATGTGCATGGAATTCTCAGATACTCTACATGCTGTACTTTTTTAAATGTATGGTAAAGAGCTTCCTGATGTGGTTCATGGCCATTCAGCCAGTGGCACAGCCACTTCTGTTGCTTGTTTCAGGAATGTGTCAGCTGCAGAAGTTTGTGCTGCTGCTCCTTGCAGAACTGTCTGCACTTTCCCAAAGCACTACAGTCTGGACATCGCCTCTACAATGAGGGTAGGTTTTGGCCTAGCTGGGTTTCAGGGCCTTCTGTCTTAGATTATAAGCCTCCTGCTGCCTGGACTGTCTCGCTGTAAGAACTGCTTAGAACTCACTCCATAGGTGTTACTTGATGAGAGATATCCCCAAAGAAGATAGAACAGTTACGTAAGAACTTACTGTAACAGTAGATCTTTGAGGGACTCTCTCTTATCAGGTCATGCTGACCTGCCCTCCATCCCCCGGTTTGGGTGTAGTCTTTAGTTCTTGTCTCTTTCTCCAGATTGCCACCTAGGCTGTTTTCACCTTTCTGTTGGCTGAGTACTTCCCTTGGACCCTTTGGGGGCAAGGCTAGTCAGGCCGTCTGTTCCCAGGAGATGTAGAGCCTTTTTGGACTGGAGGATTTTTCTCCAGACCAGCCTTCCGAGTGCCCCTGGCTGGGGCCAGCGTGTACCATCTTTTCTTTCTGTTTTCTCTCTCTTTTCTCTCTCTGTTCCCTTTCTTCCTGTTGGGAACCTCTAGCTTCCCTTGGTTCCCCTGCTGGGGTTCCACTATCAGTAGTCTCAGATAGGTGGAAAAAAGAACTGAGGGAGTGTGGGGCCGTCCACGTTTATAAGGGGAGGACGTTGTAAGTATGATGTCATCGTGGGTGGCCCCTCCTTATAGACTGCTAGCTAAAAAACGTTTTGTTTGGTCCTGGTGTCTGATGGTTATAGTTCCATAGGTGTGACCTGATGAAAGAGATTACCTTGAAGGCAATGGCACCTGATCAGTTCTTATCTAGAAAAAACTACATTGTTTTTAAAAATGTATGCCTCACTCTACTCCATCCAGACATTTGTACACATCTGAATTTGGTTTTACACACCTCACTTTCATAATGTGGAGCACAGTACTCATCCCAAAAACTGTAATCTGGAGCCCTGGATGTGCTGTTACTGTAAGCTACTACATAAGTGTTCTTTTGTTCCGTTCCCTCCCGAACACTTGCTGTGTTTTCAGACAAAGTAGTAGGCTTTGTCTCATCACCCCCTTTTTCTGTGCAACACCCTCATTGGTAATGGAGAAGTTACTGGATCCTTCTTTCCCAGAATTCCCAGGTGGGAGACATGCATTGTTCATTTGTGCATTTGATTGGGTCAGTTCAAAACCTTCAACTGTTGCGACTGGTTCTGGAGATGCTCCTTCAGGGATATTAAAAAAAACAACAACTTTGCTTCGATACCTCAGAAGGTTATTAAAATGGATCCCCAGCTGGAGCCAGCAGTTGTTTTCAAGAGCCCTTCTGTTAAGTACTGTCCTTTCCAGTACTCTGAGGCTGATTACTGTAAATAGTTATCTACCTCACCTCCCCCCCAGCACAGCTAAGCTTCTACAGACTTTCCCATTGCACGCATTATTGTACCTACAAGAGCATATTATTAGTCTGATAAAAACTGCAGAAGAAAAGTTTTATTCATTTGTCTGTCTTCCACATGGTAGTGCACCACCAGCTGGCGCCACTGGGCTAGCAGAAACAATTTACATAGTAATAATGTTTCTTCTGTTTGGTCCAGTAGCGAGCCAATAAAAAAAATGGCATCATCTCTAGCCAGAGAAGTTGCCTTGGAGATTTAGAATGATGATAGAACGCCATTCAAATGCTGATATGTGCTGTTTCTCCCTCTAGTGTTCTAACACCAGATTTGTGCTGAAGAGCAGATGTGACCAGTGCTGATCCGTCAAAAATACTAAGCTGTAAGCTGAAGCGTAACAGCTAAGGAATGCAAACTTACAGAAATGTTTAAGTTAAATAAATTACTGAATATTCAAATACTGGCTGGAAGTATAATAAAATGTGCAGGCAGAAATGAGTATTTAGAGAGACTCTCCAATATAGATAGCTTGCTTTTACAGTGCTTGATAGGTCTGGGTGTCCATTGCAGGATTAGAACCTCGGATATTACTTCGAGGGGCTCTTGTAGCAGGCAACATCAGTAGAACTAAGGCACCAGACATTAGAACCACATGGAGAACTTCTAGCTAGCAGTCTACAGCGGGGGACCTGCCCCCAGTGTCGGCATGCCAATGTCCGCCAGTGGTATAAAAGGAGCGGTTCCCCAGCTCCACCTCTGTTCTTTTCCCGCTGTCAACCTGTGCACATCGGACATCATGGAAGCTTGCTTAAGTCGACTGCCATTTTGCTTTACACTTTCCTGCTTTTTTGTTTTTTTGTTTGTTTTTTTTTGCCTTAAAATTAAAGTGTCTTATTGTGCATGTCTTCTTCTCCAGCTTCGTCTTCTGACCGGCGTACGAAGTGTGCTTGCGGCAAGCAGCTTCCCACCAAGGAAGACCACTCTTGCCTGCTCTGCTTAGGCCCTGACCACGGCACCGTTGCTTGCCAGCATTGCCAGGACTTCAACCAGGCCACACTGAAATGCCTCTTGAAGACCCTTCAAGGCTTATTGCTGTAGCAGAAGGTAACCACGATGAATAAGGAGCTCCAGGGCAAAGGCTGTTCTTCTTCCCCGGCCTACAGGAATTTGACTTCATCTCCCACCCAGAAGGAGAAGAAAATTGTCTGGGAGCATAAGTACTGGGACAGGCACAGGGACTGTCCTTGGTCAGCTTCCTGCTCTCAGTCCCCACACAAGTTGACGACCGACTTGGGGTCTTCCTCCTGTGGGAGGTTGGCCCCTCCTCCTTCAGCAGCCCTCACTTTCGCGGGGTTGCCTGTCTCTCCGCTGCCCACCTTCATTTCTGTCTCTGGTGGAGGCTCTTCAGGGCCCCGGCCTCTGTCCGCTGCCTTCTAGCCCCTGATGCTCAGGCCCTGGCGTTTGCCCATATCTGTTCCTGGCTCCAGGACCTGCGCCTCCTTGCAGTGCCTGGAGCACACGCCTGCCTCCTGTACACAGGCATCGCCTTTGCCTCTGCTGGGAGCTAGCTCCCCAACGCAGGTTCCTGCCTCCCTTTCGGGGCCGGCAGCAACCGTCTTGTTGGACTGGTGTCAGCCTTCACCTGTCCAGCTGATGCCTGCTCTGCTGGTGTCTACATTGACGACGCCTCAACCGTCATTGCCTCAGCCAACGCTGGCTGACCTGTTGGGCAATTCCCAGCTGGCACCTGAGGGACCAGTGCCAGCACTCTCGACGCCTCTGAGACAAACGCCAGGGAACCAGACACCTCGGGGGGCCTATGCCTGGTTACCCAGCCCCTTTTGGTCCGGCCCCATTGTACCCCTCTCCCCAGGGACCGTTGCCAGGTTATCTGGTGCTGCTTCCTCAGTATCCATAACCACCTCATCACCCACCTCCACTGGTGGATTACAATGCACTTTTCTCATCCAGGTGGGCTTTCATGAAGGATAAAGAGAGGCCCAGGAGGGGGCCTTCTTCCAGGGACTCTGGCCGGGTGGACTGACGCAAGGAGGACCAGTCTACCACTGATGCCAGTACCAGAAAGTGAATCGTCCAGCAGGGATTCCTCCTCGTTCTCTTTGGAGGACTCCGATTATTCTAGGGGGCCTTCTGATGATCCTGTTACCCCCCCCCCCCAAGGAAATCCCCAAGTCTCCTCCAGACAATCCTACATTTATGGATGTAATGAGGCATATTCAGTCCTTGATGGACTGGGAGACTGAGGAACTTAGACCCCTAGTGTCACCATCTAGCGGTCTTATCTCCGTAGAAAGGAGACACTTCCCTTGGTGATGCCACCCCTCATTGAGTCATATGAAGATGTTGCCAAGGTCGCCTGGAGCCGTCTCTCCTTCACTCCGGCCTTGGCCATGAAGGTTTGGCCGCTTTTATCATGCCCCCATTGACGAAGCCTATTTGAGGGAACAGCCAGAGGCAGACTCGGTGGTCATGAATGTAGTCCATGACCGCATCACGAAACCTAGGCACCTCAGCATCCACCCTCCTGATAAGGAGTCTCGCCAGGTCGACCAGTTTGGCAAGCAGGTCTACGTTTCGGCCACGCTGGCCATCAGGACTTGGAACTACCTGGCCCACACGGTACAGTATCGGAATGCTTTGTGGGACAATGCTTTGGATCTCGTGCAGATCCTCACTGAGGACCTCACGAAATTCCAATTGGTCCAGCTTCTTAAGTCAGGCTTGGACGTGGGCAACCATGTCCTATGGGCTGCTTATGACACTGACGCAGCAGGTCAAGCGGTGGCTACTGGTGTCTGCACCTACCGCCACTCCTGGCTCTGGGTATCAAGTTTTGCGCCAAATGTGCAGGTGGAAATCCTGGATGTCCCCTTCCAGAGATCTGTCCTTTTTGGCGCAGATGCCCAGAACATTATTCCTGCTTCCAGGAGTCAAGCAAGGCCTTGCGGTTGGTAGAGTCTATGTACTGATCTCAGCCCAGGTCCAACCAGCATCAGTCCTTTAGTCGGACCGCCAGACAGCAGCCCAGAGGCGCTTCTCAGTGCAAAGCTTCCACCCAGCCAGCTGGAGCTTCCACCCCTAGAGCATTCCCAGCCGCTCTGCCCATCCCCAGTACTCTACTGCCTGACTCCTTGCCCAACCTCCCGCCTTCTCCGACAGAGGCCTTGGGGGAGGCAGTGGGGTGGCCGCTTTTCCCTATACCTTGATTGGTGGTGCACTGTGCCTTCAGACCAGTGGGTCCTTCAGATGGCTGAAGGAGGGCACACTGGAGTTTCTAGAATTCCCTCTGGACAGCCCCTCTTTGCAGTCCCATTACCCTCGGGCCCACATCCTCCTAATTCAAGAGCAAATTCAGGCTTTGCTGTGCAGAAGGGCCACAGAGCCTATTCCCTGTAACAGAGAGGGAAGGGATTCTACTCCCACTTCTTTCTCATCCCCAAGAAGATATGGGACCTGAGACCGATTTTGGATTTCAGCCACCTGAATCTGTACGTAGAGTACAAGTGGTTCAGGATTGTCACCCTTCGCAGTTTGCTGCCCCTTCTTCACCGGGGGGGACTGGCTTTATTCACTGACTGGATATACAGGATGCCTACCTCCATATCCTGGTTTTCCCACTCCACCATCCGTTCCTCTGCTTCTGCATTCAGGGGAACCATTTCCAGTTTCTGGCCCTTCCCTTTTGGTTAGAGGGCGAACAACTTCTCCACATCAGTGTCCTGGAGATGAGAGCCGTTCTTTATGCGCAGGCCTTCCAGACTCCTCCTCTTCTAGGCCCTCTCTTGGTTAAGACAGATGACATGTCAGTGGTCTACTATATCAGTAAGCAAGGGGGGGGGCTCACTCCTACCCCCTTTGCAATGAGGCCATGAGAGTCTGGTACTGGGCCATTCAGCACAGCCTGGAACTAGTCCCATACATGTTCCAGGTGTCCAAAACGTCCTGGCTGACAGTCTAAGCAGGTCCAGGATGAGGCCTTACAAATGGAAGCTTCTGTCCTCTGTGGTTGAGGACCTCTTTGGCTCAGTCCAAGGCCTGGTGTTTTCTGGCACGACATGTTGTCTTGCTCTTGGACATGGAGGTTCCTTTATGCATTCCCTTCCTTTCCACTTCTGCAGAGGGTACTCCTCAAGCTTCAGTTAGAGGGGACAGAGATAATTCTCATAGCACCCTACTGGCCGCGTCAGATATGATTTCCACTGTTGCAACAGTTGGCAGTGGAGTCTCCAGTTCCCTTGCCCCTGTGCTCCGACTTGTTCTTCCAGGAGCAGGGCACTCTAGTTCTTCTGGACCTAATGTCACTGCATCTTCATACTTGACTGCTGCAGACTTAACTATTGCCCGCTTTGGAGTCTCTTCCAGGGTGGCAGATGTCTTGGTGACTATGAAACCTTCTACTGGAGCCCCTACACCATGAATGGAAGTGCTTCTCCATTTGGGCCACCGCTTGGCACTTGGATCCCTTCACCTGTCTGGGAAATCTCATCTTAGAGTACCTCCTTTCTCTTTCGTACTCTGGTCTGGGTTATTCCTTGCTTAAGGTGCACCTTTCCGCCATCTCAGCGTATCATGCACCTGTTGAGGACAACACTATTACCCAACTGGACCTCTCCCGCACCTTCCTGGGGGGTATGTTTTATTTGAAAGCTCCCATTCGGGAACCTGTCCCACCATGGGGCTTTTTGTTCATTTTGGAAAAGCTTACATTGCCTCTTTTTGAACCTGCCGCAAGCTGGGAGCTATGCCTCCTTTCTTGGAAAGCACTATTTTTGGCTGCCATTACTTCTGCTCTGAGGATTTCCAAGCTGCAGGCTCTGATGTGTAAAGAGCCTTATTTGCTTTTTCATAAAGACAGGGTATCTTTGAGAACCAGTCCTAAGTGTCTCCCTAAGATGGTATCTGAGTTCACACTAAATTAATCCATCCACCTGCCTGTTTCTTTTCCTGAGTATTCTAATCAGGGGGAGGCTTTATTTCATACTCTGGAAGTACACCGGGTGTTCAGGTATTATTTGTATCGCACCTGTGCTGTCAGGAAATCTGATCAGTTGTTTCATTTGCTCCTAGTCCACAAGGAGCCCCTGTTTCCAAACAGTGTTTGTCGAAATGGTTAGCGAATTGTATTGTTTACTGCTTTCACAAGGACAACAAGCCTTTACTGGGACTGATTAAAGGCTATTCTACTTGAGGCATGGCCACCCAGGTGGTTTACTTCAAGAATGTGTCCATTGCAGACATCTGTGCAGCTGCCACATGGAGTTCTGTCCATACCTTCATCAGGCATTACAGTTTGGACATTGTCTCTAGGCATAGGGATGACTTTGGCCTTGCAGTCCTTCAGAGCCTTCTTTCTTAAGGGCCTGTGCCTATTTCCTCCTCCCTTCTGATACTGCTTAGGACTCTGTCATTCCGGTGTTGCCAAGAGCCCCCTCGAAGTAAGATAATACAGTTACGCAAGAATTTACCGTAACAGTAGATCTTTGAGAGGAGCTCTTGCAGCAGGTGCTGCTTTTCCTCCCTGTACCCCATGAGGGATGCTTCTCCTTCTTGGCTCCTCTGCTTTCTTCAATTATGAGGAACTGCCTCTGTTCTCTCTCTTCTGAGTTTGCTGGCGTCTCTTTTGGGAGAACTGAGATGGAGCAGAGGGACCGCTCCTTTTATACTACAGACTGATGTCAGCGTACCGACGTTGGGGGACTGTCCCCTGCTGTAGACTGCTAGCTAAAAGTTTTCTATGTGGTCCTAGTACCTGGTGGCTTAGTCCTACTGGTGTTGCCTGCTGCAGGAGCTCCTCTAGAATATCTACTGTTACGGTAAGTTCTTACATAACTGTACTTTCTTTGCACAAGTTGCCAGAGAAGTTTTAATTAATCCTTTTTAAACTGCAATCCTGGAAGTGCAGAACTGCGCCCTAAGCAGCTTATGCAGTGTGACCTCTGACCCTCCCTGTCTCCACAACATCATCACAGGGAGGGCTAGTGTGCATTATATGTGTGTCCCCAGCGAGATGCATGGCAAGCGTATCAGTCCTACGCGATGAAGAGAAAGGTGGTCTCTCAGACCCTGTGTCATTTGAAGGGGAAGCTTGTCTAGTGCCACAAGTGAGGATGGCAGTGATACCGATTCATTCACACCACGATCAGCAGTTTTTGACTCCTGCAGGGATGACCCCTACTTGTCTGATGTGGAGTCCGACTCTGGGAGTGACACTGACATCACCTCGAGTGAAGAGAGTGGAGTAGGCTACGACAGTGCACAGCGGCTTGGCAACAATGACTGGTGAGATGTTGCTTTATTGTTTTTTAATTTGGATTTCTTTTTTCATTGTTGTTCTATCTATGATGTATCAACAGCTGACAGTACAGTGAATGATGGTGCAAACCTTTTCCCATGGCACCTAATTGTCCCTGCTTTTTTTGGGGGGGGGGAATGTAAGTGTTTTTTTTCCACCATGCAAACCACTCTTGACACCTTGCCTCCCAGGTAAGATCTTGTCCTAATGTGGTCAATCCTTCTGTCTCCAGTAACCATTAGCAGCAGCCCCAGCATGTATTCTTGCTGACTGGTGTGCTCCCTGCATGTGCATTGTACACTGGCTTCCCCTGTCATCATTGATGCTGACACCAAGCTGGAGTAGTGTGGTTTCTGAGATGGTTGTGCTCCTGAGAGACCGAATTGTTTTATCCACCACCAAAATAGTTCACCCCAGCCATGATCTCCATTATAACTCTGTTTCTGGTGTCCTCAGACGACCCCCAAAAAACCAGTGGCTGTATTGCAAAAATGGCACTACCTGTAAAAAAAAAAAATAAAAAAAACCCAGTAGCTGCGTGTCTTCATAACAAAAATGATGGGTGATGGTCCAGTGCTGCCCCCCCATGCCCTTTTCATTGTCATCTTTCCATCTTGGTGTAGTCTTATCCCTTGTTAAAGCCCCGGCACTGGTTTCTTTCTGAAATCGGTTCTTTGGTTGTCAACAGGAAGTTCCCAGGCATGCTCTAGGTGTACTGGCAACAAAATAAAAATATTGTTGGTCTGTGGGACTATTTCCCCTGTCCCCTACGTCACCCTGTCATGTACAGGAATGGTTTCCATGGTGGTCTAGTGGTACCTATCCACCCCCGTGTGGCAGGCAGTTGACCTCCCCTCCATGCCCCCATCTTCTCTGCCCACAGGAGAGCCCCACCACGACCTGTACAGTTCCCCCCCATTCACCACTGCCGGTTATGGACTGAACTGTCTGGTAGATCAGAGTGTAGAGAAGAAAGTGCTACTACCTGACAGCTCAGTTTGAGGGAAGCCGTAGATGGGAGCAGAGTTCTGTGCTAGTGGTGACTGTAGATATCCGGGGGGTTGAGGGGGGGTAGTGCATTTGCAGTGCCTGCTGGGGTGGTTGTGGGTAGGTGCCACTAGATCACCATTGAGACAGGATCAGGAGAAGGGTCAGCAACACTACCATTAATAATGTTTTTTTCATTCCCCCTTTTTGTTTTTTGTTTTTTTGTTTGTTTTTTTTGGGAGTTGGAGCATAACTTGGATTTTGATGATCTACAACAGCACCATAGAGGTGCTTTTTGCAAAAAAACGTGTAGGGGGTCCTGCATGGGGATACTTGTATGCCACCAGTGAAGGATGACATTATGAAGTTCATATCTGGGCGTTGTAGGGTGGTCCTGTAATGGACCACCGCGAGGTATTTTCAAGTATGAAGAAAAGGATCGAGGCTTGTGTGGTGTGAGGAAAGGCTAAGCACCAGTCGGGTATGGTGCAGTAAGGTGAATGTCTGGAATATGGTGCAGGAGGCACTAACAATACCACTACATAAAGATGTATGTGTGCAGGGGTAGTCCCGGTGGTGGTTATGGTCCGCTACACAACATGTGGCGTAAATTATTGTAGTATGTGCTGATGTTTCCTGGTGGTCACTTTGAGTCAGTGGCGTGATAAAAATTTTTTGGGGGCATATCTGGATTATAGCGGAGTACGGTTCAGGCATATCTGGATTGTACTGGTTACAATCCAGCACCAGTGTCTTGCCTGTTACAGTAAGCTGGTGATTGCTGTTCTGGAGGGGGTGCCCTCAGTATAGTAATGTGTTGCAAGGGGCACATCGTGCCTGCTTGGCATTGTGGCCAGCCAGAGCGTCGGCTACTGATTATTTCATATATGGGCAGATGGTGACTGGTGGTGGTCGAGTACACCCCTGTTGCTGTCAGTTTTGTAGATAAGCGTATATGCATCCTCGTAGGGTACACTTTACAAAATCAGTGAAGTTACATGTAATAAATGGTACTGTGATTGTCATTGGGGCTAGCACAGTATTCAGTATTCTGATTTTATTAATACAGTGCTTTTGCCTTGTTTGCGGGTGGTTGAGCATAGGGCGTCACTGAAGTATTGTCTCACAGGGGGTCAGATAGGGACCGTGGTGGAGGGTGCCCATTATACCAACAGGTGACGATTTCTTTTTTGGTGACATTCATTCTGCAGCTGGTCACCCATAGCAGCAGGGGGGCAATTTATTTCATAGTTCGGATATAACCTTTGAGCACAATTCTCTTTTTCAAAGATTCCATGTCAGCAGACAACAGGATAATACAGAGATATAGGGGATACATGATGAGCAGGAGTGTGATATGAGAAATATCACCAAGAGTGGCTAGTGACCTCAGGATACTCATGAGAGGTGGAGCGTAGCAGAGCCACGCGTGGAAGCATCCTGAGGTGTCACTTAGCTGGCTTAATGGTGATATTTCTCATCAGCATTCCTGCCCATCATGTGTTCGATTTATACAACAGAGCAGGCGTGTGTTCCGTTTGTCATATTTTCCATTCTAGTTGTGCGTTGAGATGTATTTTCGCAGGCAGCGTTCCGATTCTGCTGTTGCTTGGGTGTTTTTACATTTGTGTGTCGGCACTGGGAACTGGTGCTGTTGATGAACAGCAGCTGTAGTGTCAGATGAGTTTTATTAGTGCTGCTGTTTCGGGAAGCAGTTCCTACCCTGTTTGTGGCTCACAGCTTGAAGGGATGGGGGTGAGTTGCAAGTGATGTAAGCAGAGTTGATAAATGTGGTTGTTACGTACGCACAGTATAGATAAATGTTAGAGAAAGGGTATGTGCATACGTCACGACATGTTTATACAACGGGGGTGAGAATGCATACTTTTTATATGATGACATATATTCTCCTCCCATTGTACAAAAGACATTCTAGGGATGTGGATATGTTCTTATCCACGCTTGTTGGCATGTCTCTTTCCTTTTAAATCTTGCTGGCAGGTCTAAAAGCTGGCTCCTCCCACCCACCCGGGTGGTATAGGCCTCGGCTCCGCCCCATGACGCCAGATCTTTCTTTCTGCTTGGAAGATTCGGGTTCCCTCCTTACCGCTCCGCATTGAGTAGGCCCTGGCGCTTAATACTTATGCTAGTTTACCGAAATTAAAACTCGTTAGTTTCTCCACATAAATTCATGATTGCAACCGCGATGGAGGAAAAGTCCTCGCCCGGGTTCCACTGGTGTCCTTGCAGGCAGAAAATGCCATGTACTGACCCGCATGCATGCGCCTACTGCTTGGGACCCCAGGCCTTATTTTGTTGCGCATTTCATCCAGCTGTTTTGGATGATCGCCTCACATGCTTGCAACTAGGACAACTGGAAAAAATGGCACCTGCTGGTCAAATCTAAAGATGCCTGTTGCGTGGTCTCCACGGCTGCGGGATCTGCGGACCAACTGGAGCAGATGAAAGCCTTCGAGGAGGAGGCAGCTCATGCCACTGAGCAGTCCACTTCTTTATCAGTTTTTGTTCCACTCAAACTGGGTGCCAGCTCCTCAGGATCCTTCAAAGAGATTTGCCAGTCTCTCACTACGAAAGGATAGGGCCCATCCGGCTCACACACCTCCTGTTCCCGTAAGGAGGACAGAGGATCGAGAGAAGTGTTCACAACGTCGACGCTCTTGGGACAGAGAGATCTCCGTCTCGGGAGTCTCTTATCTTGATTTCGGTCGAAATTGCGACCTCAGCCGCTGGCTTCATGATACACCCGTCAGGCCAGTCGGCTCAGGTGCGGGACGATGACCAGGTCGAAATTATTCTTGACCCCGTTGATCCATTGTTGACTGAGGCCAACAATTCTTTTAGTACTCTGGTCCTACTGACCGAGGAGACCCAGCTAGCTGGTGCTGCACATGTGGTCACTGTTCCCGATCTGGAGGAGACGTGGTTCTCCCGGCCCCTTCTGAGAAGCCCAGTCGGTAGTCTTCTACATCCTGGACCTCCTTGACCGATGGTCCTAGGAAGTCTCACAAGCGATGCTCCAAGAAGTGGTGACGCCATTTGTCTGAGGAAAGGCTTTGACGCAAGTTGCATTGTCATTATGAGGACCTCATGTGGCAACAGCTCATGCTGACCCGTCCGAAGTCGACCCCAGCTTCTACTCCAGCCATCACTTGGCTGATGCCCTCCAGGCCGACTCCTTCGGAGCCGGTCAACACCATCCCTCGCACGTGGAACCGGTGAAGGCCCTCCCGCTCGGCTGAAGCTAACCTCTCCACCTATCTTGGTGGAGCCGCCACCTATGCAGCCTTCCTCAGGGGCTCCTGCCAAAGAGTCTAGACCTGATCAGGGTCTCCCACGCAAACTGTCAGTCACCCTTACTCCGACCGTCCGCAGCAGGTTGAGAGTGACTCTGGTGGTCGGCTGGGATCCTGTGTTCATGTCCGTGTGCCAACGATTCTGTGAGTTTGTCACTGGAGGAGGGTCCCATGTCCTTCATGGGCATCCTCCTTCTCATCTCCGAATCAACAGGGATGCCTTTAGAGCCCATCAAAAAAATGGGCTGAATACCCCTTGACTGATATCCTTAGGAAAGGGGGATTCTCCTTATGAGGCCATAGTTGGTCCGGCCTTGGAGGTTTGGCAGCATCCAGCTTCCTGCCCTTGCGCCTTCTGCTTGTATGGCCTGCAAGTATGCGGTTCCCATCGACTCCCCCTTGGGGTTTACACAGCATCCATTGGCTGAGGGATTGGTAACAGAGTCTGTGTTCCGGCGCCCGGGCAACTCTGGAGATACGGATAGACCTCCGGACAGAGTCCAAAAAGATGGACCATGCAGCCAGAAAGGTCTATGCTGCTTCCTTGCTCAGTCCCCGACAGGCGAGCTCGGCTGTCATTATGACACACTTCTCCCACGCCCTTTTGGGCTCTCTGGATGTGGTGCTTCCTCATTTCCCCGCAGACCTTGAGACCACAGTCAAGCAGGTCCATGATCAGGGTCGGGCCATTGCTAAACAGCAACTCCAGACGGCCCTGGACATCAGGGATTCTTGTGCCCGTTCAGTGGCAGCTGCAGTCGCTATGCGCTGCAGGACCTGGCTGAGGGTCTCATCCTTTACGGCAGGCACCCAGCACAAACTGCCAGGCGTTCCCTTCTTGTGTACCAACATGTTCGGTCCAGGAGTCGATGGTCACCTTCAGCGTATGGAGAAGTCCAACACCACCTTGGACCCTGTTACTTCCACCTAAAAAGAACCCCAGGGTTCTAAGAAATCACAGAAAAAGAAGTCTTTTCGGCCTTCTGCCTCTGCGGCCAAGCAGCCCCAGTATCAAACTGGGCAGCAGCAGCTGCAGGCTCAATCTGTGTCCTTGGCCCAAGTCCGGGGCTTCGGCGAATCATAAGCCCAGAGGGAGAGGTTCCGGTGGCCCTGCTGCTGGTCCTTCATCCTCCAAGTCTGCACAGTGACGAGATGGGGGCAGCTATCCCCATGCCCGTCACGCCCACTCTGGATCCTCCTGTGGGGGCCTGGCTCTGCCACTTCCTTTCCACCTGGTGCGCTGTTACAACGGACAAATGGGTCTTGGTAGTGGTCAGCCAGGGTCTGCCTCTGGAATTCGAGCAGTACTCTCCAAGCTGAGCCTGCGCCTAACGGGAGGAAAAGGTATCCGCCCATACTCGATTGGCTCTCAGAGATGACATTACCCAACTCCCCCACAAGGAGGCAGTGATCAGAGTCCTCGGATCCCTCTGTCAACCCAGGGTTCGTTTCCAGGCACCTCCTGGTCCTGAAATAGACAGGGGACTGGCCCCCCATTCTAGATCTGCACAACCTGAATCCGTTCCTTAGGTTGCGCACCTTTTGGATGGTGACTGTGTCCCAGATCATACCACCCCTCGAGCAGAACATCTCGTTCTGCTTGCTGGATCTACAGGACTTGTTTTTCCATGTCCCGATCTATTCATCCCACTGAAGGTTCCTCCGCTTTAGGGTGGAGGGACCCCTCTACGAGTTCCAAGATATGCTCGGCCTGTCATCTGCCACCAGGATCTTCACCAAATGCATAGCAGTAGTGGCGGCCCATTTCCAGCATTGAGGGGACAGAGTGTACCACTATCTCGACAGTTGGCTAATAGCAGTTTCCTCCAGACGGGAGGTGGAGAGGTCCAGGGATCTGGCCCTCCACACCTGCCTCAGCCTTGGCCTCCTGGTCGACGAGGCCAAGTTGGAACTCATGCCCTCGTAGGTGATTTGTTTCATTGGGGCACAGCTCGACTCTTGCCGAGCCAGAGCCAGGCTCCCGGCAGACAGGCAGAGGTTCTCTCCTCCTTTGCCCAGTCATTTCTGGTTGGGCAATTGCGCCCTGCCCAGGACTTCCTGCAACTTCTGGGTTACATGGTGGCCTGCACCACTGTGGTCTGATGGGCCCGGTGGCATATATGCCCTCTTAAATGGGAGCTGGTCAGCCAGTGGTCTCAGTGTCACGGTCATTCAGTGTCACGGTCATTCGACAAGCTGGTCACTGTGACCCAGAAGATGTTGGACGCCCTCCAGTGATGCACTGTCCTGAAACATCTGCAGAGAGGAATCTTGTTTGTCTGCCTTGAGCTGATGGTCATCCTCATGAACGACGCTTCTCTCATGTGGTGGAGTACCCACATAGGGAATCTGAGTCCACGGGGTCTGGACCCCCTAGGAATCCTGATGCCACATAAACTGCTGGAGCTCCGAGCAGTTCGGATGGCGCCGACTGCATTTGCTCCGTTCCTTCGGGGTCAAGTGGTTCAAGTCCACATAGACAACATCACGACCATGTACTACCTCAACAAACAGGGTGGCACGCACTCCCAGCCCCTGTGCAGGGAAGTGCTCTGCATCTGGACCCTTGTGAGCCAACTGGAGGTAGATCTCCTAGCCATTCATGTAGCAGGAGCCTCCAGTCAGTTGGTGGATGCTGTCAGCCGTGTGGGCAAGGTGTCCCACGAATGGTCTCTCCCCTTCAGAGGTAGTGCATAGCCTGTTCTCCCAGTGGGGCACCCCTCAGGTGGATCTGTTCACCTCCAGAAAGAACACAACGATGAGGTTGTTTCATGCCCGCCGCCCATCAGCAGGGCTCGCTGCAGGGGGATGCTTTGTTGAGGCCATGGACCCCAGGCCTCTTCTATGCCTTCCCTCGGTCCACAATGTAGTCCTCAAGGTTAGGAGGGACAAGGCAAGGGTGATCCTGGTAGCCCCATACTGGCCCTGCCAGTTCTGGTATCCAGATCTCCTCAGCCTCAGGACCAGGCTCACAAGGAGTCTTCCAGCATGCCTGGACCTGCTCTCCATCAATCAGGGGAAGGTACTCCATGCGGACCTTAAATCCCTGCACCTGACGGCCTGGTTTTTCAGTGGCTAGAGTTCCAAGCTTTGGGTCTCTCCGATGTACTCAAGGTAGTTGCATCTAGGAAGGAGTCGACAGGAGGTGCTATGCCTTCAAATGGAAGAGGTTCTCCCATTTGGTGCCAAGACAAGTGCCTGGACCTTTCATCCTGTCTGGTGGCTAGCATCCTCGACTACCTTTGGTCCCTCTCCAAAGGAGATCTTCGGTCTACGACCCTTAAGGTGCACCTGGCAGCCATCTCTGCTTACCGGGTGCGGGCTGGTCAGCAGACGGTGGTACAGGAAAAGGTGGTCTGGCGTTTCTTTAAAGGCCTCAGCCAAATTTCCACTTCTGTGCGTGAAGCACCACCTCTGTGGGATTTACTGCTGGTTTTGGCAAACCTCATGGGGAAGCCATTCGAACCGGTGCAGAGGTGTGAGATGTCACATCTGTCGTGGAAGACCGCCTTCTTGGTGGCTTTCACGTCAGCCAGGAGGACTGGGGAACTACAGGCACTCTCTCTGTCAAGTCTCCCTATCTGGTCTTCCACAGGGACAAGGTTGTCCTGTGACCCTCCTGACATTCCTTCCGAAGGTGATGTCGGAGTTTCACCTTATCCAGGTGTTGACTCTGTCGGTGTACTACCCCAACCTCGGAGGCTGAGTACAGGCTCCATACAATGGACCTGAGACAAGCGCTCTGTTATAAGAAGCAAATGGCTGACATTCGGGGAGAGGTTCGCCAGCTGTTTGTCACCTGCGCTGGAGCCGCACCTGGCAGACCTGCAGCAGAGTAGACGATTGGTAGATGGATAACATCCTGCATTGATCTGTGCTACCAGTTGGCTGTCGAGGAGTTTCCCATAGGGATGAGAGTTCATTCTAACCGCCATACTGCTGCGTTGGTGCCTGCTTCTAGGGACGTCCCTATCCAGGATATCTGTAAAGCTGCTACCTGGAAATCAGCAAACACCTTCATTACCCATTACCACATCGACCTAGAGTCATGCTGGGATGCTGGTATTAGGGCTTCAGTTCTCCACTCACTGTTCTCTAAGTAAGGGGTGTGTGCCTCGCCTCCCTTCTCCCAGAGAACTGCTAGGAGTCTGCCAACAAGTGTGGATAAGAACATATCTACATCCCTAGAAACACAGGTTACTCACCTATAACAGTACATCCTCCACAGAGTGGTCTCTTGCAGTAGGTAATAATTTATTTATTAGACTCTAAGATTACAAATACCGTTGAGCAAGAACTGCTTGTTAACAAAGGTTTCACATCAAAAGGAATAGAGGGTATACATACATACAAAGGTCGACATAGTTATACGATCTAAAAAAAAGACACAACAAAAGGCTGAGGCTTGGTTATTAGTCGCTCAAGTGAGCCAGTGTTACCGAGATTTGATACAACATTCAAGGACAACCTTTTTAAATGAGCTGCTGGCTAAGGAGGGTAGGGAAGGGTGGGGGTAGGCAGGCTAGAAGGCCGTTGTTGAAGGGTAAGGGGTGAGGTGACAGACCTGTAAATTGCCAGCTTGAGTGTATCAGTAGTCATACAGTGTTTATGCCTGTAGAGCAGGCCTATCCTGATATTGGTGGTTTTTGCAACATATGCATATTGGTAGGAGAGGGAACTGTCCAGAGTGATGCCTAGGTATTTGAATTCAGGGAGTTTGGGGAGTTTCCAGCAGAGGTCGCTGTGGCACGGCAGCTCTTCTAGCAGTTTTTGACCAGGAACTGCTCACACATGACATCAGCTTCCTGTTTCCTATACAAGTGTGGGCAGTCCCTGGTATCCTCAGCTCGTTTTCCCACTGTCTTCAGCTCGCGCAGCAGCTGGTTCAACTTCTGTGCAGCAGTCATCGATGAGAATTTTGGAAAACGAATGTCTAAAGATTCTTCGAGCAAACAAGCACTATTTCGTTCCTGCCATTGCAGTAGGAAGATATACTGCTTTGACAATCGTACATCTTGTGTAAAGTGTCTGTGACTCACACTTGACACCATTTCCTGCAGTTTCTGTCAGGAATTTAATCAGGCAATTTGTCGGCGACGGTTGCTTGAAATCCAGCATCTTTTAATGGAGCAAAGAATGTCTCTCTTGGAGAACTATGGGGCTCGTACTAAGGGTTCCCCCACTACTGGTTCTCATCCCCAGCAGAAAAACGAGAAGGAGAAATCCTCCTCACACTCACTGCCTCGTCACCCGTTGACTGCCACCGTTTCAGGTGTCCCTCCGTCGACGGTGCGTCTTTCAACAGTTTCTTCGTCGACCGAGGCTCATACCCTCTTGTTGACAGTGCTTTCCAGCGCCTTAAATGCAGTTAAAATTACAACTGCTCTGTCGACGGAGGCTTATACCCGCTTGTTGACTACTCTTTCCAACATTTTACATGCAGTCAAATACACGGCTGCTCTGACGACGGGGACCCCTCTCCCGTCGACGGCATCTGACAATATAAGTGGAAATAATTCTTTCTTCCTGCGGGCTCGATGACGAGACCCTACATTTCTCAGGGGAACCTATGGCTTACGCCTTACTTACTGCCCCTCCACCCTCACAGGTGGCCTCTTATAGGGGTCAGGTGGACAGAGATCAGGACCCTGGTTTATACCACCCGGGGGCAAGACCTGCTCATACTGCGTGTCCCATCCCCTCTATCACCCCACTTGTTTCCCACAGTGCCCCTCTGCCCCCCCCCCAAACAGTGGGGCATCTCCAACTTAGTACGATATGTATTGCATGCCATGCGGCACTCCCAGCCCTCAGACTCAAGAGAGCCGGGTGATCTTCTCCGATCTCTTACTCCTCTGTCTAAACGATTTTATGGTGACCGGGACCATACCACCCTGATCCCCTCCTCCTACTATGGAGGATTACTTGTCAGATGAACAAGAATTACTGGTTGACTTCCCTGGTGATACTGACGAAGAAGAGTTCCAAGACCTGGATTCTCCAAATCCTGACTCTCCCTATTTGGAAATCTGTTCTCTAGATGAGGACCTGCCTAGAACTTCTGCAGCCTCTTCCCCAGATGACCAGACCTTTAATGAGATGGTGGCTCAAATACAAAAGGTCATGGGATTCTCTACTACAGAACATGACAGACAGCGTAAGGATATGGCAGAATATCTTGAATTACCAGAGGAGCCTGCGTTAGTGGTTCCTCCACTAATCAACTAAACAGAATGCCATGCTGGCTGCCTGGCATCAGACTTCAGCTATTACACCTGTTCCCCGCAAGGCAGATCATTTATATCAAGCTCCTCTGGACCATCCTTTTCTATCCACCATCCCAGAAGTGGATTCGGTAGTCATTACTGCCACTCATGACCAAACTAAAGACCTAAACACATGAGCTCCTTACCGCCTGATAAAGAATCCCAAAGAATTGACTACCTAGGGAAAAAGATTTTCCTCAGGTACCATGAATATCCGAATCCTAAACTATATGGTTAAATACCAACGTACCCTTGGGGCTTCTGCCATTGAACGCATCAATAAACTCCCTCCTTTACAAGAAAGGGAAAAATTATTGGCGACATTGTCGACTAGCAACTCTATCTCCCGTCACCTGCTTCGGTCGGGATACGATACCTTAGCCCAGCTATCAACTACTGGTATTTCTTTGCATCACCATGCCAGGTTACACGTTTTGCACCTGACATATGACATAAAGTAGCCAATGCGCCCTTTAATGGGTCCAAGCTATTCGGGCCAGGTACTCAAACATTACTAGATGACCTACAGGCATCAGGCAGAACCCTACTCCACGGCATGTACCATACTCCACATACAACCTACTCAGTACTCCTCATATTCCAAAAGGTGGTGGAAAATACAAAGCTAATACCAAAGGCGGCTTCAGAGGTCGTACCCAATCCACCAGTCACCAGGGGATCCTGCCCTTCTGGAGAGGCCGGGCAACCCGGCACCCAGTGACCCACTAGAACTTCCTCCCACCTGCTTGACCAGGCCTCGGAGGCTGTAGGGGGTTGTTTTTCCCACCATCTGGAGGCCTGGAAAATGATCACTTCAGACAAATGGGTACTTCAGATTATACAGAAGGGCCACACTCTGGAGTTCACCTCCACCCCACGCCCTTGTCCTCCCCGGAAGATTCAGTATACTCCAGGCCATATACCCATCCTTCAGGAGGAATTGAGGGCTCTTTCAGCCAAACAGGCTGTTTTACTAGTGTCCCTTGTAGAACATCAAACGCGATTTTACTCCCACTTCTTTTTTGGTACCCAAATGAACGGGAGACCTCAGGCCAGTACTGGATCTGAGACAACTGAATCTTTACATCCAGTACAAACATTTTTGCATGATTACTCTAAATGCCATCATGCCTAACATAGAAACATAGAATTTGATGGCAGATAAGGACCGCTTGGCCCACCTAGTCTGGCCATTTTCCTACCTAACAGATAAGCTGCAGATCCTAGTTAACTAACAGCTTACTTCCTCCTACCCCCCACTAGGACTGCCTTGTGTCTGTCCCATGCATTCTTGAATTCCCCCACTGTTTTTGATTCCACAACCTCCTCAGGGAGGCTGTTCCATGCATCCACAACCCTCTCTGTGAAAAAAATTCTTCCTCACGTTACCTCAGAGCCGTCCCCCTTCTATCTTCAGATTGTGCCCCCTTGTCCTTGCACATCTCTTTTTCTGAAAGATGCCACCCTCTTGGATTTTGTTGATTCCCTTGAGGTACTTGAAAGTTTCTATCATGTCCCCTCTCTCCCTCTTTTTCTCAAGGGTATACATATTAAGCTCCTTTAGTCTTTCTTCGTATGTCTTCTGGTGCAGACCCTGCACCATTTTAGTTGCCCTCCTCTGGACAGCCTCCACTCCGTCTGTCTTTGCGGAGATGGGGTCTCCAGAACTGCACACAGTACTCCATGTGGGGTCTCACTAACTGTCTGTACAGAGGGATAACAACTTCCTGTTTTCTACTATTGACGCCTCTCCCTATGCATCCCAGTATCCCCCCAGCCTTCCTTACTGCCTTCTCGCATTGCTTGCCCACCTTTAGGTCATCTGATATAATTACCGTCCCTTTCCATTTTTACTGTTGTCAGTATCTCACCCCCCCCCAATTGTGTACTCTTCCCCTGGGTTTTTGTTTCCCAGGTGCATTACCTTGCACTTCATTGCATTAAATCTGAGCTGCCATATATTTGACCATTCCTTCAACCTTGCCAAGTCCCTTCTCATCCTTTCCACTCCATCTGGTGCATCAACCCTGTTGCAGACCTTTGTGTAGTCTGCAAAGAGACATACTTTTCCTTCCAGTTCCTCTGCAATGTCACTTATAAAGACATTAAAAAAGACCAGTCCCAGTACTGAACCCTGCGATACCCCGCTAGTAACCCTCCTTTCTTCACTGTGGACTCCATTTACTACTACCCTTTGTGTCCTGTTGTCTAGCCAATTTTTTATCTAGGCTACTGCCTTGAGACCCACTCCAAGGCTGGCTAACTTGTGTATTAATCTTTTGTGTGGGACTGTATCAAATGCCTTGCTAAGATCTAGGTAAGCCATGTCCATAGCCCCTCCCTGATCTACTACTTTGGTCACCCAGTCAGAGAAATCTATTAGATTCGTCTGAGACGACCTTCCCATCGTGAATCCATGCTGCCTTGGGTCCTGTAACCCACTGGCCTCTAGGTACTCAACCATTCTTTCCTTCAGAAGTGATTCCATCATTTTCCCTACCACTGAGGTCAAACTAACTGGTCTGTAGATTCCTGCCTCTGTCTTGGTCCCACTTTTGTGAAGAGGAATCACATCCGCCCTCCTCCATTCCTCAGGTACCACCCCATCCTCCCATGATTTGTTAGAGTAGTCAGCGGTGTCACTGGTTCTACCCTTAGTTCTTTTAGAATTCTTGGGTGAATCCCATCAGGCCCCATTGCTTTGTCCACCTTCAATTTTATTAGTTCTTTCAGAACCCTTTCTTCTGTAAATGGACTTGTGTCGACTCCCGTCTTCAGAGTGTTTCTCTTGTTTGGTTTAGGTACCTCCCCCTCCTCTTCCTTTGTGAATACTGAGCAGAAGTATTCGTTCAGTATCCCTGCTTTTTCACTGTCACCCTCTACCCACATTCCCTCCCCTTTATTAAGCCTCAGTATCCCTCTTTTGGTCTTCCTTTGCTCCCTAATGTACCTATAAAAGGTCTTATCCCCCTTGTTAACAGAGTTGGCTATCCTTTCCTCTGTTTGGGCCTTTACTATTCTGACTGCCTTCCCAGCCTCTTTCTGCTTTAACTGACAAAGTTCTCTGTCCTGCTCCTTCTGTGTTTCCTTATTTCCTGAATGCTATCCTTTTCTCCTTGCCACCTCTTTTGAGAACCATAGCGTTTTTTTCCTTCGTTGTGTTTTGTTGATTTGCTTTACACAAAGACTTGTTGCCTCTGTGATGGCGGTTTTGATTACTTGCCATTGTTCCTCCACCCCTCCTTCTTGCCTGTTTGCTAGTGCTTTTTTGAGGCACTCTTTCATTTTCTCAAAGTCAGCCCACCTAAAGACCAATACTCTTGCTTTTGTATGGCTTGATTGTATGGTTGTGTTTATCGTGAACCACACTGTTTGGTGGTCGCTTGTTCCCAGATGGCTACCCACTTCTAAATCTGAGATTCTTTCTCCGTCCTCATTTGAGAGTACCAGGTCTAAGATCGCTCCCTCCTGAGTGGGTTCCAATACTAGCTGTCTGAGGCATGCCCCCTGTAAGGCATCAAGAATGACCCTGCTCTTGGATGTGCCTGCAGCAAAGGTGCTCCAGTTAACATCTGGCATATTCAGGTCCCCCATCAACAATATCTCCTCTTTTTCTGCCATTCTAAGGAAGCCTTTTATCATTTCCTTGTCCATCCCTCCCCCTGAGATGGGGGTCTGTATCCAACCCCGATGCGGATTGTGGTGCCATTTCCTGTCTCCAGGGTGACCCAGAGTGTCTCATCTGCTCCCTGTTTACACTTTAGTTCTGTTGCTTTGATCCCTTCCTTTACATGAGAGCTACTCCTCCTCCTCCTCCTCTTTTACCCTCCCTGTCCCTCCTGTAGATTGTGTATCCTGGTATGTTGACATCCCAGTCATAGTTCTCTGTGTACCATGTTTCTGTGACTGCCACAATATCCAGGCAACCCTCTTCCATCAAGGCCACTAGTTCAGGGAGCTTGTTACAGACTACGGGCGTTGGTACTCATCACCCTCCACTTTTTGATGGCCTTACACCTTTTAGCCCCATTCCTGTCCTTACTGCCTTTTTTTACATTTACCTCTGTCCTGCTCCCTAATGACTTCTCTACCTTGGTGTTTACCTCACTAATTACCGTGTTTTGTGGGGGGAGGCTGGGATTTCCCTGCTCCTTTTCAGTGCCTCCCCTTGGCTAGTTTAAATGCTTGCCAATGAAGCATTTAAACCTCTCACCTAGGATCCTGGTCCCCCGGACAGATGCAGACCATCGCACCAGTATAGGTCTGCATCCCTCCAGGTGGCTCCCCGCTCCCCAGTGAAGCCAAAACCCTGAGCTCCACACCAGTTTTTCAACCATTCATTGAATTCCCTGGTGAGGAGTACCCTAGCATCACCCTTGCCATAGACGGCAGCACCTTCGAGAAGGTTACTGTGTGCGCTACTTGTCTAAGGCCCCTCCCCAACTCTACAGACTCCTCCTGCACTGCTCTGATCCCATTCCTAGCCAGGTCATTTGTCCCTAGGTGGACAGTGACATCCAGCTCCCTCCCTCGTGCAGCTGCTCCCATGATCCTGAGGATTTGCTTCCTGTCCCTTCAAGCCGTGGCGCCAGGCAGGCACCTTACCTTCCTCCCCCATTTCTACCCCCCTAATGATTGAATCCCCCACCAGGAGTTGTTTCCTTCCCCTGTGGGGTCTCATGCCACACTCCTGTGGGTCTCCTTTGTGAAGGTTCCCAACATCCTCCTTGGTCTCCACTGCTGGTGCCTCCATAGAGGAGCCACTATCCACCAGAAGAGTGAATTGTGGAAAGGTACAGCTGGAGGGATGCAACTCTGTTCCACCACCCTCTTCCTCCCTCCCTGAGCCCACCCTGGTCCAGCTCTCCTCTTTCTTGGCAACCTCTGAGGTAGTGGCATTGGCCCTGGTGGTCCCTGGGGGGGTTACTAATCCTAGCCAGGTCAGCCTGGAGACGGCAACCTCCTCCGACAGACCAGAGAGGTGTCTGCAAATAGGGCAGCATCCAGCCTCCAGAATGTCTCCTGAACACTGCGCCTCACAGCCATTGCACTGCACCACTCCTATCATGTCTTGTTTTGTGTCCCCTCTCCTGTTTCTCTGTATGCTTACTCTCTCTTCTCCTTACAACTCTCACCTTTCCTGTTCTGGGACAGCAACTTCCTATTTTCTTCAGTAGCCTCCTTCTTCCTTGCTCAGTGTCAGACCACCAGCAGCTGGGGGGGGAGAGTGAGCTACTTTTTTCCCTTTAGAGTTGACAAAACCAATGTTTCTCTATGATCCTTCCCTTCCTACTGTCAAACAGGAAGTTCCTGTTGACCATCAAATCCAGTGGCTATAAAAGTAGAACTGGCTTAGGGTGGGTGGGATGGAGGGCAATTAGTAAGAAAAAAAGGCTAGCAACAGGAAGTGGTAATTTGAGTCACCTACTTTTATAGTGTCTAAGCCACACCCCCAATTAAGCTCTCTCTCCCCCCCTACTGGTTTATCAAAGTAATCTGATACAGTACCCTTCCCAGCACAGAACACACACTGACTTTCTTTATTTTCTTTAACCCTAAATAACACCCCTTCTGCTTCTAATAAAGTATCTGTTTGCTTAATCTCAACAGACACTACTCCTGTTGAGATATGTGTTAAACTAATAAGAAAATGTAGCTTCTTTTAGTTAGCTGCTTTTTGCTCTACAAGCAAGGCTAGCAACAGCCTCTTTGGAGCTCATTTGCCAAAGCATTTGAGCTTTCATTCATAAAACCCCAAGAAAAGCAAATGTTTTATCCAGTGACGGGGGAGCAGGAAACATTTGCAGGGAGCGGGGCAGCATTGCAGCCATCTTGCTGCCGCGCCAATTACATTGAGTCCCCTACACATAATACAGATACCCTTGTGCATTTTACATTATTCTGAAACGGAGTCTCTCCATTAGTAGACTAAAATATCATCACATAAATTTAGGAGAAAGAACCACTAACGTCAGTTTTATGCCATTTACTGACTTTTCCTGACCAGATATACTCGAATGGCTGGACCACCCAGCGCCCAGTAGAACTGCCTTCCGGGGGAGGACTACCTTCCTCTGTCCCCACTTAGACATTTAAAGGTAGGCTAGTAACATTCCGCGCTGTATGCCTAACAGCGTGTGCCTAACCTCTGGGTTTACGTATCAAATCTTATACACTACTAGTGATGTTGACCACCACCTTGTCCCTTCTGTTCTATGTGGGAGTCTTCTCCTCCTCCAAGGGTACCATTTCTTGCCTTCACCCTCTGGGTTACTCCTCCCACATCATTATCTGTGATCGCTATCTGTCTGCTCTTACAACAGGTTTTAACAGTAGTCTGCTACCTGCTTATACCTGCTGGGCCAATAGAAATACAGGGTGAGTCTAGCCAATACCTTCCCATGGTTCAGCCCAGAGTGACTGGAGTGCACATCCTCCATCATCTTTTTCCTATATGCCACGGTCACCACTACCTGGGCATGCACTTGGTTCATCCGGGTGTTGGGCCTCATATGATACAGAACTTCCTCCCTAAGTTCAAACCACTATAACCTGACCCCCCACATCACCATTAACCTGTCTCCCATTCTTGATTTTTACATACTCCCTTAGGTGGGTTACTTCAGGATCCCCCACCTGCAACTTTCCCCAGTCAGCACCAGGAGAACAATCATTTTTCATAGGAGAAGGTTTAAAACATGAAAAGTCCCTTCAACCAAAATGGCTTCTTCCATCTTGCTTGAAGTCGCCTGCCCCAGTATCACATTGCCAGTCAAAGGCTTACCTGGAGTCTCCTTTTCTCATTCACTGTCCTCCACCAAATAGCCCGGAAAAAATGGGCAACAATGGGATCTCCACAAACATTGGTCGCTCATGGTTCTTGCTCCACTGATTCTTCCTGGATATCCTCCAAGTGGGACCTCTCGAGTAGCTCCTGGCATCTGTGCTCTGCCTCTCTCCAGCGTCTATCAGCCTCCGGCCATCTCCTACTCATCTAGTGAAGAAGCTGTATCAGGGTATCCATTTGGCCATTGGGTCCATTTTGTCCCATCCATGATGCCTCACCCAGGTCACCATCTCCAGGTGCTGTTCTCCTATGTCATGTTATTTGGACAGGCTGGTGTTTTGGGGGGGGGAGGCACAACAATGGGTATGGGTGGTATTATGCGGTAAGTTTGTGGTTGTCACGGAGAAAGTGGTGCTCCAGCACCACGTACATATCTTTCATTAGTAAAACTGTGATTGGGGCTGATGGTGATGGGCCGAAACACCACCCTCGTAACTATCCAATGGTTGTAAGAGGGACCTGTGGGTGGGGGAGTGCTGTGGTTGCCGTACCACACAGGTAGTAATTCTGCTGGAGTAATTCGTGCAGTCGTGTATCCTTATGCTGCTCTTTATTTGCTTCTGTTAATTGTTCACTTGATAGCCTGCGTGTTATCATATCCCTTTGTACCCCCGGTCGCACCGGGAGACGAGCATCTTATTGCTCAGTGTGCCTTTCCTGGCGAAACAATTGCAATAAATAAACAGAGGAAGGTGTAGTACTCCTTCAGTGACATAAAGTTTGCCAGTGTGGGCACTTAACAGGGGTTTTTTTGGGGGGGGCCATACAGCACTAGGAACATGAATTGCGTGATAAACTGGTATGTGGTCGTGGCTGTTGGGGGTCAGTACGCTCCAGTCACATACTTCAGTTGACTGGGATTTTGAGACTTGTGTGTGGGTCTGCTGTTGCAGTAGGTAAATATTGCGGTGTAGGAGCATATGTAGCCCTTTTGTTGTGGTTTGCAGCTCCTACCGTAAGTAGCTTTTTTCATGTAGACGTGTATCACTGCTGTGGGGGCGCCGTGCCACCGCACCACCATGTAAGTGTTGTGGAGCCACTTGTCCCTCTTGAATGATGTTTCCCATTGTCAGATTGGTATTGGGATGGGTGAGGCTTCAGTGCATCATCCTTAGAACATTTCCCACTTCTGGCATGTGCATTGTAAAGTGGTGTGTGCCGTTTAACATTATGGAATTCTCTGGTCTTGTGTGTCGCACACTTTTTTCCTAAGGGTGGCTCACTATGGGTAATAGTGATGTCACTGTTGTCATGGGGTGTTTTGTGCAACTGATGAGTCATTTTGGTTGTTGTAGGGACCACTACCAAGCAGTGAACACATTTCTGCACCATTGGACAGGTTGTTGGCCAGGGGTTGGGGGGGGCAGACATTTAGCCCACATTACAATTTCCATTATGGGGTGGCATCACAGTGTGTCTGATAACACGCAAGATGATGTCCATTGCAATGGATGACATGTATGCTGTTCTCAAATGTTGTAAGTCAATGTATGATACTGTCATCTTCATAGTCTATTTCTGTGGCAGGTGCAAATGTGGTCTGTGTCCCGTGATGGAAGAGAAGTTGGAGTGCATCTGCTGCCAGGAGATTAACAGAATGACGTGGAGGAGAGAAGATGGAGCTCTTCAGTGTATCACTACGAATCCTGGTTTTCAAAATGTCGTATTAGATCCATATGTGCTGCAGACAGCGTATTATGCTTACCACCAGCAATATAATGGTGGTAATGCACCACACAGCATCTACAAGTAAGTATACCTCTTTTGCATTACACAGACTTCCAGTCTGATATGTTGCATTCTGTCACATGCCGTACTGTGTTATGGCACTACCTTATTTATGGGATGTTTTCAACACGTCTGCACCTGGGATTGGGAATGTGTCATTCAAGTCAGTATGTTGACAGTGAACAGCAGAGATCTTCCTGGACTTAGTCTTCACCATTCATTCATGCTGCTGGGTACTATGCTGGAGGCGCTAGGACCCAGCAGGAGCCAAAAATCTTAAGGAGGATTGGTGCTGAGGTAGGAGTGCTTATGCACGGCACCACGAGATCTCTGCGTCGACTCTCCAGCCGCCTAGGTTCCTTTTTTCTGGCTGTTGAGTGTGCTTCAGTGATGTCGCTCTCCTACTGGGAGTCAGATCTTCATGTCTGTATGATAGCAGCCTACAGTCGTTAAGTTTTGTTTAGTTCTTCTTTTTTTTTTTAAAGTAGAAATGTTATTTTCTGGGGGGAAAAAAAATCTCTCAGCCTGCAGTAGACTGAATCAACAGTAGACGGTATCGGTGACAGTAGGGAGGCTTCGCTGGAAAGTTGTTCTGGCAGTGGGGCTGTGTCCAGTCCGCCACCCTTTACGGAGGGGGTCCAACCACAGACAGTCCGGTGCTCGGGAAGGAGGACAGTCCTCCCGAAAGCACAAAAAGAAGCGGGCCCGATGTTGGTCGGGAATCTGGCACCTTTCGGCCTCTAGCTCTTCTCCTTCCTGTTGGAAGAAGAGACGATACCGCTTGATGTTACTCACTGATAGGTCTGTGAAGGGAGTCTTCGGTAGTGGAAAGCAGTAGACCGCCCCATCCCCGGTGGTCTCCGTTCTTAGCGGCCCGAATTCCTGACTTCATAGCCCCTCTCTTTCCTCAGACAGGGTTTCTGGTGAGCAGTTTCACCACTGGGCCGCTCTTATGGAGCAGTGGGTACAGCGTCTGTCTTGGTTACCCTTGCCTGTGGACTCAGTTCTGGGAGTTCTGGGGCCCTCGAGTCTTGGAAACGCTGGGCCGCAGTTGGGGCAGTGTCGTCGAGGCACAGGTCAGGAAGCACAAGAAAACCAGGAGCAGTTTCTTTTCTCAACAGCAAAATAAAAAAAAAATGTGTTCAGTATAACTATTTACAAAGGCAGTACAGAGAAAACTGTCTTCCTTCTGTTTCTTCTCAGTTTCAAATCTCAGTCTGTCTCTTAAAAAACATTGCTGCTCTTTTTATAACAAGTCTTTGCAGGGAGCTCATTAAAGAGACAGTGTTTTTTCACAGTATGTTGTCAGTTTCCAGTATTTTTCTCATTTTCCTTGCAGGAGCAGCAAAAACAACATAGTGACCCAGAACTGACCTGTTGTGTACAACTCTGCAAAGGACTTAAACACTGCATCCCAGGTTAACCCCTTGAGTTCCAAATAGCTTTTTGCAGTCATTTCAACAGTATAACTATATACAGTTTTAAACACAGGATTCCAGTTTTACATATGGTTTTACACAGAGATTCACATATATTTTTTTATATAACTGCAGATATGCAAGGTGGAACAAAAGACTGATATAGCAAGGTAGGGCGGAGAGATAGCAAGAGGTGGAGAATTGAGAAATCATCTGAGTGATCAGTTCCTAGTTCTCATGAGAAAATTTGATTGCGCAACTGACAGAGAAGAGACAGAAAAGGAGAGGCTAGAACAGATCCTTGCATTTAAACTCTTTCTGCATAACAGCTCGGACAGGGTCTTATTCAAACTTGTCATAGGCAAGATGTGGGTTTGGTGTCAGTGACAGAGTTTTTTTCCCTCCCCAGTACTGACACCTCCAGTGCCAGTTCCAGATGCCTCTCCCCCTCACCAGGTTTCCATGCAGGGGCCGGCACAGGTGCTATTTTCCTTCTCATTTTCTTCTAGGTCTGACAGGGGTCCGGCTTCGTAGATGCCGCGGTTGACGCCGGGTTCTTTGGTGCTGTGTGCACTGTCGAGTTAAGTGCCACGCTCTGCCTTGGTGCCACATTTGGTATCGGGTTACTCGGTGCCATGTGTGGTGTCGATATTGATGCCTTGTGCAGCATCAGCCTCTTCGGCGCCACGTACGGTGTTGGGTTCTTCTGTGCCATGAGCGGCGTCAACCTCAGTGTGGCATCATGTGTTTTGGTGCTGCGTGCAGTGTCTGCTGAGGAGCCGCGTGCAGGAGGGCGTGGCTAGCAGCCGACAGGAATAGACGCCTCTCGTACTGCTTCAGACCGCAGTAGCAATAAAAGTTTAAAATCTCCAGATTTACCAACTTTCATCCTGAACCAAACATTTCTTTAGAAAAATACAGCGCTAAAGCCTTTTGTGGAGCAAATTAATGCTTACTCAACAAAGGGAAGGAAGAAACCGGAGCCTCACAAAGAATCTGGCCGAGGGAAAGGCCCCACGTCGTCTTCCAGTGAAGCATCAAGTACTACGCAGTCAAATGAGAAGCCCGGGGATTTGGAGGCCACAATAAATACCATTTTTCAGACAGTACAACAACTGGACAAAAAGCTTGACACCTACAACACCAGACTGACACAGGTAGAAACTAAAGTTACTGCCTTAGAAACAAATCATGCAGCTCTTAGTTCTACTGTCTCAAAAGCAGCCATAGTAATGAGATGGGGTACTGAAAGAAAATAAACTTCTACGCACCAGGTTGGAATATCTTGAAAATGGAGCTTGTGCCTATAACTTCCTATTTTTGGGCATACCCGAAGGAGTGGAAGGAGCCAATTTGGTGGAATATATGCACCAGTTCCTACAGGAAGTTTTTAAATTGAGAGCTGACTACCAGATTACTCTGGCTTATCATATCATACCACGAAGGAAGCCTAACAACCCTGAGCTTCCTAGGACTGTCTTGGTGGTAATCACGGGAGTGCATATGCGGGACATCATTTTACAGAAGGCTAGAACAGCAGGGGCACTTACATTTTCTGATAGCTCTGTTGTGCATCATTGCTTCCCCGAACTAAGCTACACAACAAGAATGAGGTGCCGTGCATTTGACATTGTTCGAGCAGGCCTTCGAGAGCTAGGGATCAAACATGCTCTGCAAATGCCAGTGAGGTTGAAGATCATCTATGCTGGGAAAACCTTCCTGTATAACGATCCGGCAGACATAGGTAGTAGGCTGGAGATGATTTGGGTGGATTTTGCCAAAGCTGGTCACTTTGATTCGGATTCAGATGAAGAAGATGGCGAACTCTAAAAGTTTAGACTTTTGGACTTAAAACTAATGGTTTGTCAGTACCAAACTGTCTCCGGCAGTAGTATATGGGAGATTTACCATTAACATAGAGAAGTTTCACTGATTTATAAGAACTGAATCAGCTTTTTAATTCTTAATAGAACCTTTTCTTACCTATCTTTAAAATATTTGTTACCAAAGTTAATGGCAAAATTGTTGATTTTGAATACAAACAATATAATTTTGGAGTATACAGTCTTACTAAGGGCAGTAATACCACCTAGTGGTAGGTTTGGAAGGGGAGTGATTTTTGTAATAAATGTTTGGCACTTTTACAGCTATTTGTTTAGAATGTAAAGATTAAGTGTAAATTCATTGATGGGGGAGGTCTTGGAGCATATTTGAAGGGCATTTCTATTAATTCCATAAAAGGGAAAAGCTTCTGTTTTCTCTTATATTTCATGGACTCCAGGGCTACGCCATTTGGCGACAGCCTTTCTGAAAAGAAGGAACTTTCTGGACTTTTGTTTTGAAACTATTTAGGGTAGGGGTGTCCATGGTCCTGCTCTTTTGGTTTAAATCTGGGTATATAAAACTGATGTAACTTGTCCTCTCAATGTTGTAATGATGAAAAATGGGCTTTGTATTACCGAACATAACATATCTTGTAACAAATCCTATACCTGGAATCAAGAAATATCTTCCTTCACAAGTTCTTTGCAAAAAGGAAAAATAAAGTTTAAAAAAAAAAAATAAAAAAAGTGCTACATGCAGCATCTGGTGCTTCGATAACCACATGCGGTGCCAAGTTCCTTCTCGCCGATATGGGTTCTGGTGTCTCCTGTGTACCCTTTGCCTGAGCCAGGCTTTGGTCTAGCAGGATTAGTTCTCGACCTTTCAGGGATGGAGGTAGAACATGATGAATCTGATCCTGACCTGCTTTGTCTGACGGCATCGATGATGACTCTGTGTATGACTTGCACAGCAAGCCTTCTGTCTCTGCTGAATCCTTTGTCGAGGACCTTTCCTTCCAGTCCCTTCTTAGGAGTATGGGATCCACCTTGGCCCTTCAGCCCTCCCGCTGTGGACCCATGGAGGCTGTTATGCCTCAAATTCCTTCATGTTCCCAACATTCCTACAAACCTTACGCCTCCTGTACCCCTCTCGTTTGAGACTTTGTTACAGGCAGTGTGGACCAGACGGCGTGGACCAGGCTGGTGCTTATCTCTTCTGTGGCCAAGTCTGCAGACAGGAAATATGCCCCTCCCAAGGAAAGACCCTTCCTGGCATCACAGCCTGTTGCAGATGCTTTAGTGGTGCTTGTGGAGAATAAGGCGGTCTTCCCCTAGGAGGCTTCGGCACAACCTATCAATAAGGAATCCCACAAGATTGACACTTTGGGGAAACTGGCCTTGTCGGCTGCAACTTTGGGCATGTGTATTGCCAGTTATCAGAGCCTGTTCTCTTAATACGAGTACACCCTGTAGAATTCTCTTAAATCCATAGTGGAGAACCTCTCAAAGAGTCTGACGTTAATATGGAGCTTCTCCAGATTATAACCAGGGGCCTAGAGTTCAATAATCACCAGCTGAAAGCTTCTATGGACGCCTGTGACACTGCAGCCAGGGCTGCTGCTGCTGAGGTTTCAGGTGGCACTCCTGGCTCAGAACATCCGGGTTTTCACCAGATGCTCAGCAGCAGGTTATGAGTGTCCCCTTTGATGGTGTTTTGTCTGTGTGGCCCTCAAGTTGAGCAAGCGCTGGAGTCCGCTCAGAAAACAAGGACTGCCATTAAAACGGCCAGGCTGGCTTCTCCTTCCCCTCAAAGGGGCGGGAACAGTCGACAGTTTCATAACAGGCAGTCCTTTTGAGGTGAATGCCGAGAAACTTTAAACAGAAACCAGACTCCTTAGCCACAAAAGCACAGGGCTCGAAAGTGCCCAGTGCCACCCTCTGAAAGTCTTGTACCAAGCCCACCTCAGCTGTCCAAGGTGGACAGCTCCATGGCAGTGGGGGTTGTCTGAAACCAGTGGAAGTCCATCACAATGGACAAATAGGTCCTCAGAATTGTTTAGGAGGGATACTCTCTCAATTTTGCACAGGTCCCCCGAGACCTTCCACCCAAGCGACAGCACAGTCCATCTGTTGCTCAGTCGGACCTTTTCGCTTCAGAGATACAGGGCCTTCTCAGAAGCAGGGCAGTAGATGTAGTTCCCTAGGCAGAATGGAACACGGGTTTCTACTCCCATTACTTTCTAGTTCCAAAGAAAACAGGCGGCATGTGCACTATTCTCGACCTCAGAAAGTTGAACAAGTATGTATTCAAGGAGCAGTTCAAGATGATGTCCCCAGGAACCTTGCTTCCACTCCTTTGTCAGTATGACTTGTTGGCATCCCTGGACATACAGGACACCTACCAAAATGTCCCGGTACATCCAATTTACCACAAGTATCTCCTTTTTGTGGCCTTGGGTCAACACTACCAGTTCAGAGTCCTGCCCTTTGGGCTGTCCTTGTCTCCTCGAGTCTTTTCAAAGTGTTTAACTGTTCTCATAGCACATCTTTTGAAAGCTCGACATCCAAGTTTTCCTCTACTTGGATAACTGGCTACTAGCAAGTCGGTCCAGTCAGGAGATGCAGGAAGCCGACTTCACAGTTCCTCACCTCCATGGGAGTTCTGCTGAATCTGGAAAAATCCCAGTTTCAACCCTCCCAGCAGCACCTCTTCATAGGAGCCTTCTTGGATACATCCAGAGCAAGGGCCTTCCTTATGGAGGACAGGAGGAACAGCATTCTCCAGATGGTCCTCTGCATCAGGGAGAACACCTCCGTATGGGCTCTCTCCATGCAACGAATGTTGGGCCTCATGGCCTTTTCTGTGTTCACAGTACCTCTAGCCCGGCTGCACATGAGGACCACCTAGTGGATGCTCAGCACACAGTGGTCACTGACCACACATTCACAGTGTTACCGAAATAAAAGTGACATAGCCTCTGACGAGATCACTTGCATGGTGGATTCAGGAGACGAGCTTCTTCAAAGTCTACCCTTTGCCCCACCGGATTCTCAGATCACCACGGATGCATCTCTGGTTGGGGAGCTCACTGCCAAGATCTCCACACTCTGGGTGTGGAGTCAGGAGGAGTCACATCTACACATAAATGTTGTAGAGATGAGGGCTGTCCTGGATGCTGTTCAAGCCCTGAAGGATGTCCTCTGTCACAGAGTAATCCTTTTTCAGACGGAAAGCAAGGTGGTGATGTACTACATTAACGAGCAAGGTAGAGTGCTCTTCTACCCTCTGTGCGGGAGGCCATGAGGCTATGGAAGTTGTGCCTTGAGCATGATGCTCTGATTCAGGCAATCTACCTGCTTGGAACTCTGAATGACCTAGCTGATTGCCTCAGCAGGACAGAGGCGGAGCCCCATGAGTGGTTGATCACACCAGAAGTCTAATCGCTATTCAGTGAGTGGGGCAGTCCAGACCTGGACCTTTTTGCATTCCCCACTCAATGCAAAACTGCCTCTATTCTGCTTCAAAAATCAGAACCTGGCGTTTTCTGTCAGGATGCATTCAGACTGTGGTGGACAAGATGCTTTCTGTACGCATTTCCTCCTCTTCTGTTAGTTCAGAGGGTGCTGCTCAAATTGGAGGGATGGGGGACAGGATGATTCTAATCACCCCATAGTGGCCTAGACAGATGTGGTTCCCATTGATCAACACGTTGTCGGAGGTCCTCCCGAGGCAACTTTCTCTGCGGATGGATCTGCTGACACAGGGACCTCTGGTCCATACCAGCATGCACTCCCTTCATCTCCATGCCTGGCTCCTGAGGAAATAGAAGTGGGTAGGTTTAAAGTTTCTCAGAGAATCTTAGAAATCCTCTTGGCAGCCCATAAGCCCACCACAAGGAAGACTTGCACAGCTAAATGGAAGTGCTTTTTGTTTTTGTGTTAAGTCCCTTCTGGACCCATTCTGTTGCACACCAAATAATGTTGGAGTACGTCTCAGACCTGTCAAAGGCAGGACTGTAGTACTCGACAGTGAAGGTACACCTTTGCACGATTTCAGTCTACCATGAGCCAGTACAGTACGCTGGCTCAGTTACCGCAGGTCATGAGATTCCACAAGAGAATCCTGCACACTGGACCCCCGGTCAGGAAACAAGTGGCCATGTGAGATATTAACCTTGTGCTATATATGCTCTCTCATAAACCTTTTGAGCCTCTAGCCACCTGTGACTTGAAGTTTCTTACCTGGAAGACCGCCTTCCTAGTGGCTATAACTTCCGCTCTCAGCATCTCTGAAATACATCCTTTGGTCACAGACCCCCGGCATACTGTCTTTCACAAGGGCAAGGTGGTTCTTCGTACTTGCCCTAAGTTCTTGCCCAAGATAGTTTCGGATTTTCACCTCAATCAGCCCTCGGTTCTCCCCACTTATTTTGCTAACTTCCGGAATGAAGGGGAACATATCCTTTACTCTCTGGATGTCGTAGGGCTTTACAATTCTACCTCAACAGAATGGGAGATTTCTAAAACCAAGCAACTCTTTGTATTGTTCAGCATGACCCGGCTGGGCCAGCCAGTTGCCATTAGATGCATTTCTGCTTGAATAGTGGCATGCCTTCGCCATTGCTACTTGATGGCGTAAGTCAAGTTGGAAGGCCGGGTCTACACCCACTCTTCCAGAATGGTGGTGGCATCCTTGGTGGACATCCGTAACGTGCCCATTGCAGAGATTTGCAAAGTGCTACTTGGAGCTTGGTGCATACCTTTGTGAAGCACTAAGCTCTTGATGTCCATGCCTGACGGCACACTTCCTTAGGCAAGACGATTTTTAATGATGTCTGTCCTGAGTGAGCTCTGTATCCTGCCGCCCTGCCTTTTTCTGGGGGGGGGGGATTAGTTTTTAGCTTGGTACTCACCCAGCAGTATGAATGAATCGTGAAGACTTTTATGTCCAGCAAGATGTGAAAATTACGTACCTACTGTAAATTTTTTTCATTTCTTTGGCCGCTGCCCGCACCGGATTCCTCGGCCTGGTCACGGACCTCTACCGCCTCACCCCCACATGAGCCGCTGCACTCCCGATACCCCCTGGCTTCCCCCCAAGGTGGGACACGGCACCTGGCCCATAGTGCTGCGAAAAACTATGGGTTGGGAATCTGCCTGGGGGCGATGAAGACGCTGGGGCGGACGTCATCAAGCTGATGGGCGGCGGTGTTTTTCCCTACTGTAAGGGGAGCGGGAACATGCAGTGACTACCTGCATTTGCCCCGCCCCCTGAACGTACTGGGGCTGGTCGCTTGAGGTACCCCCGGCCTGCGCCAGGGGTCCGCTATGCACTGGACACACCCCCACCTTCCTTCCCCCTGGAGAAGGAGAGTAGTCCTCGGGATGCTTCATCCTTCTCCCCCAGGCTGGCCCTCTGATGCCCTGGGTCCATTCCTGAACCTGGGTTGCCAGAGTCGCAAGCAGAAATCCAACCACTGCGCCAACGGGCCTGCGTTCCTACTGTAATTCTTGATCTTCTTAGACAAGTCTCCATCATTCATTCATACGCCCACCCACCATCCCCCAAGCTCACTCATCCTGTTTCTGGTTTTCAGTCCCTCGTTGGTGTGGGCTGTGAAGACATTGTTGAGTTGACCCTTCTTACATGGGTTAACCAGGCTGTCTTATGCCTGGATTAAGTTAGGTGCTTCCTAGGTTAGTTTATGCTGCACCTCCTCGGTCAAAAAGGTACTGAGGCTGTTAGAGGGTTGACGCCAATATAGCCTACACAGGCGTGAGCCAGCCTCACGGTGCCGTGCATTCACAGTCCTACCTCGGCGCCGTCCCTCCTGAATATTTTTGGTTCCCACAGGGTCCTAGTGCCTCCAGCATAGTACCCAACAGAATGAATGAATGGTGAAGACTTGTCCAGAAAGATCAAGAATTACGGTAGGTACATAAATTTAATTTCTTCACTCATTGCTGACTGAGTGTGTGTGCTGTCCAACAGTATTTTCAGAGATTGTCCAGGTGTCGTACTGATAGGAAGTCTACTAGTAAATCATCTTGGACGGATCTCAGTCATCAGGTAACACGGTAGGAATCTTTGCCGTTGGTGAAGGGGAATCCACACGGAAGATTTTCAGCAGTACAACTGGGGCTGCCCACATCGTCTGTCAGTCAACGTCACCAGCCCTATAAAGGCATGATTGGCTCCGCGCCCTCCTCAGTTCTTTTCCTGCCATCGGTTAACTCGCATGGGTCTCCGCGGAACATCCATTACAGTATCGGCGCCTTTTTTGCCTACGGCTTTTCTAACTTAAAAAGTTTAACTTCTTTTTTTCAAAGTGTTTTCTTCATCTTGTTTATGTTGAAAGTTAATCCTTCATCTTCTCTTTTCCATCACTGCCACTGCGGAAAGAAGATTGCCTCCACAGACAAACACTCTTGCTGTGTCTGTTGTCTTGGGACTGACTACAAAGTCTCTGACTGTGAGCTCTGCTAGATGTTTAACCAAATAACTTTTAGGTGACGCAGAAAGGTTCTCAAAAATTTCCTGATGGCTCAGCATAGCCAGTTCCATGCAGGGGTCTTATGAGGTCCCGGCCTCCAAGTCGCCAACTGGCTCTTCAAGCTCCCAGGCCTTCAAGGCCCGAGACAAGTCCTTGGGGAAAAGTCATAAAAAAGACTGAGATTGTGACTGCTTCTCCCGGCGTCGATCTTGTTCCCCATCGGCCTCTCCTCCTCCTCCTAGGGGATCTTTGTTGCAGCTGCACTGAAGAAGAAATCTGCTGTCCAGGTCTCTATACCCACCAGACCCATACCAACAGCACCACCACCCAATTCTCAGGGCATCGGGCCATCAGCAGGCACGTCGTCTATGAGACTACCGTCGAGGCCTGTTCCTTCTCTCTCTCTCCAGGGCAATAGGCTGTTCAGTTTTACAGGGTCTGCCAAGCTGGTTGTCCACACAAGTGCTGTCGACACCCCTTGTCTAACACAGTCAACTTAAATGAAATCCTGACAAAATTCTCTTTGGTGATTGTTCAGGCTGTTAGGCCCCTCCTCGCTGACGCCGTCGATGACATCTTCGTCATCAACCCTAAGAAGCTCCTGGGGGCTGTCGGCAGTGCACCTGAAGCCAGACCCAGATGTTGAGGTCAGCGTCGAGGAGAAGTACCACTCAGATCTCATTCTTCCAGAAGATGAGGGAAAAGAGGAAGAGAGCCTGATTTCTGACAGATCTACGGTTTCTTCTGTCAGTGAGGACTCTATGAAACATACCCCCAGGTCTCCTCCTGAGGACCCCAAATTTTTCAATGTGATGAAGCAGCTATCCTCAGCCATGGATTTCCACACTGAGGAAGAGGATGCCACCAGAAAAAAAATGGGTGGATTTCCTGGAGATTCCAGAATCTCCCCCAAAGATCATTCGTCCAATGCTGCCCGGCCTTGAGGAATGCAGCCACAGCAGCCTGACACAGACCAGACATGGTGCCAGCTATGCCCCACAGAGCGGACAAACTTTATCACGTGCCCCCCCTCCCCCCAGGGTTTTCCCTGTTATGCTGCCCAGCCTGAAGCTGATTCAGTGGTCATTAAGGCAGTTCATGACAGGTCTAAGTTACCTGAGCTCGTTAGTTCGCTTCCCCCAGGCAAAGAGTCTCGTAGAATTGACTTGTGAGGAAAAGGGTTTATGCCTCCTCTGCTCTAGGTTTGAAGACAACAAACTGTCGTGCATGGTAAAATATCAGAATGCCAGTTGGAAGAAGGGCAGGGCTTCCCTTCCACCCAGGCCCTTCTGGAGGACACTCAAAAGCAGAAACTGCTTCAGTGACTCCAGGCCATGGAGGATGTTGGCAAACATCTCTGAGCTCTGTATGACATGGCTGACACAGTTACCAGGGCAGCTGCCACAGGCATGTGCTTATGCAGACACCCGTGGCTCAGGGTATCTGGGTTTGCGGCTGACATGCAGCAAAAAGTGCTTAATGCCCCCAGTGTTGGGTAAGTTACTTTTTCTGTTACTTTTGGAAAAGTGTTCCAGAAAGCTCTGTGCAGTCACTAGCAAGGATGGAGAAGTACTGGAAAAAGTAATGCACCGTACAGTTACAATTATTTATGTCTTCTTATACAAAAGAGATACGTAACTAACTGATTACATTTATTTGAAAGTAACTAGTAACGAACCTGTTACTTTCAAAAAATGTAATCTGTTATAGTTATTTATTGCTTTTGTACAAAAAGAAATAAGTAACTATAATTATAAGGTGTATTACTTTTTTCTAGGACTTCTCTGTCCTTGCTAGTGACTGCACAGAGCTTCCTGGAACAAGTTTCCAAACGTAATAGAAAAAGTAACTTACCAGCACCAAATGCCTCCTTCAGTGGCACCAAGCTGTTTGGCTCTGATGTCCAGTTCATCATTAATGATCTGCAAGTTTCGGGAAGGGCTCTCAAGTCTGTCCACTACCTCCACCACACCCAACCAAAGTGTAGAAGACAACCTCCCTTTGTAGAACGAACAGTAGGCCCGAGACAGCTCCACCTCTGCTTGACTCCTTGCCGTACCCCCCGTTCTCTGGTCCTGGACCAGGAGGCTGTGGTTGGAGGTCGGTTCTCGCTCCATCTGAGTCAGTGGAGAACCATAACTTCGGATGCATGAATGCTGCAGATCATAGAAAAGGGTCACACTGTGGAGCTCATCAGGCAGCCTCCAAAAAACCCACCTCTGCCCTCCTGTTATCCTCTGGCACATCTGTTTGTTCTCCAGGAGGAAGTGAAGTCCCTTCTGCACAAGCAGGCCATCGAGCCAGTGCCCATGTGCCAGATAAACAAGGGGTTTTACTCCAGGTTTTTCTGGTCCCCAAAAAGACTGGAGATTTGAGGCCTATTCTGGTGGTAAAGGACCTCCAATCTGTATGTCCAGTGCAGAATGTTCTGGATGATAACTTTGCCAGGCCCGTTACTCCTTCTCAAGACAGGCTGGCTGTGTTCACTGGACATACAGGTCGTTTCACCTTTCAGGGCGAGCATTATCGGTTTAAAGTGCTGCCCTTTGGCTTGTCCTCTATGCTGCAGGTCTTTACTAAGTGCTTAGCAGCGGTCGCAGCAGCTCTCAGAAGAGAGGGGCTGTATGTGTTCCCTTATCTAAAAGATTGGCTCCTGTAGGCCCTGTCCAGGGAACAGCTCCCACTAACTCTGGAGTGAACTCTCCAGCTTTTCCACTCCCTGGACATCACTGTCAGTTTGCCCAAGTCTGTTCTGACACCGTCCCAAAGGTTGCAGTATGTAGGGGTGGTTCTGGACTCTGTGTAGGGGAAGGCCTTCCTGTCCCAAAACAGGGCAGAATACCTCATAGCTCAAGCTAAGGAAGTCACCCAGAGTAGTTACATTCCTAGCAGAGTATACCTCACTTATGGCAGCTGCCATACCCACTGTTCCACTGGCAAGACTCAATATGTGTATCCTCCAGTGGACCCTCTGGGTACAGTGGGACCAGCGCATGGATGAGTTAGACCAACCAGTCCTGGTCTCTTCTCCAGTATGCAAGGCACTGCAATGGTGGATGGACCCCATAAATCTGCTTCAAGGTATCCCATTCCAGATCTCACCACATAAGATTCTAAGCACAGATTCCTCAGGTCTGGGCTCAGGAGCACACCAGGCTCCCTTCCAAACCCAGGCTCTTGTTCCCAGTGGGAAGCCGCCCTGCGTATCAGTGTCCTGGAGATGAGAGCAGTATCTTATGCCACGCAGGCTATTCAGGAACACCTCACTCCAGGTCAACTGCTGGTGCAGTCTGGCAATCTAAGTTTAGTATGCTACATCAACAAGTGGGGGGGGGTGACTCATTCGTAGTCCACGTACCAGGTGTGTTAAGCACTTTGGCAGATAGTCTCAGCAGGACTCCGTCCAGTATGCACGAATGGAAGCTCCTCTCATTTGTCGCAGAAAACTTGTTCGACAGAAGGGCCTGTCTAGAGTTGTACCTTTTTGCATTCCCACTCGAGGCAAAACTGCCCAATTTCTGCTCGCTAGATCCAGGGCCTGGAGTTTTCTGGCAAAACGCGTTGTCCCTCTCTTGGAGCGGAATGTTTCTTTATGCGTTCCCTCAGTTTCCTCTGATCCAGAAGGTGCTTATCAAGTTGCAGTTGGAAGGGGCCAGTGTGGAAGTATTGTGGGATGTATGACTCTGACACCAGCATGGATGGAATATACTGCAGCAGTTTTATTCGAAAAAACAGAAATAAAAGCAAACTAACTGTTTGATTACAAAAAAAAAATAAAATAAAACAAGGAGGAATACTTCTTCCACGTAACAAAATGCAGATGTCCAAAAGAATGAGCAAGCAACCAACTTTCCTTAGAATAGGCTAAGGTACTGGGGATAGCGCCCTGCTGACCCCCTGGGTTAGACTAACTCTAGGTAGCTTTTTGCCTGTTTTTATAGTATCAAGAAGACATGTGATCTAGAAAACCACTCCTCTTCTGCTATAACTGGGAACAAAAAACTTGTAAACCACATAAAAATCATTACAAAACATTTCCAACAATTAAACAGTGAAAATATAAGCATATAGAAGGTCTGGAATGTAAAAATAAGAGGTTTAAACTCAGCTGGTTCACATGCATGGGCTGTTCCTATGTTCTCTGAACTCCTCCCCCTTAAACTCTGTATAAATGTAAGGAGGGTTTGGCCGACCCGCTCTTAAATGAACAGGGACTAAGTAGGAGTAGAGTCCTGAGAACAAAGGGCCACAGTAATGATTTCAGGTAAGAAACATAAACTCAACATTTTAACTTGTATCAAGTCAGTTTAGATTGAAAATGACATTTGTATATATTTTTGCAGAGACAGCAACATACAATAGCAATACAGGGTTAACTATAGGGTTTCCAAAGGCTGCAGCTGTGCAATTTCTGTGAGAAAACCTGTACTACCACAGGTCTTAAAAGTAGTAAGAACTCTTATCATTATCAACATTACTCAGGACTTTTATGTGGGCTGTTTGCAAGAGCCTGCAGTCTACAAGCAGACTGAGTCTCAAGTCAGTACTTATTTTAGCTTTTTCCACTGAAGTGCTACCTTTTCTAAGTTTCAGTCTGCCTGTTAAAACATTCAGCTTCCTAAATGCAAGGTTTAGGCTGTGCTTAACACTGGGTTGTTTAGGGGACATTCAGAAGGCTTCATTTACAGAAATATCAGGCAATTTCAACATTATTTTATTCAGTACAACTTCCCCTCATTGTTCGTGAAGGAGGGAAACAGGATCGGGACTGTTCTTGGAGACAGTAGGGGAAACAAAACGAGGATAGGGACAGCAAGAACACTAGGTAGGTGGCCAGACTACCTAATGGGGAACCAGAAAACTAGAAAAGGACACAGAAAGGAGTAGGGGTTGGCAGAGAAAAGAACAGTATGCTGTTGCAACAGACTTAGAAATGGGGAGGGGGGGTCTCCAGAGGACAGTAATACAGACTCTGCCACATACTCCTCCCCACCTAAGAGGGAACCCTGTTAAGGGTTCTCAATTTGCTAAACCCAAAATGGGTTTCTAGGTACCAGATCTCTCCAAAGAGAGATGGAGCTTCAGCCCACCTGCTCTCCGAAGCACCACCTCGGGGTCCCTTTTAAAGATACCAGACTAAATATATCTGATATCTGAAACATATTGATACCATGTATTTAGTCTTGCACTTATTCATCACCCCGAGGTCTTTTTTTTTTTTTAATGAGTCATACTAAGCCCTCCTCCATATCTGGACATATAGTCAGCGTTTTTATTAGCAGATCCTGGTCTATGCTTGACAGTGAATTTATATGGCTGTAATGCCAAATACCATTTGGGGATTTTTATCTTTCATGGCATGGAGCCAACATAGGGAGTTATGATCTGTCCATACTTCGAATTCTACCTCCCAAAGATAGAATTTTAAGGCGTCTATTGCCCACTTTAAGGCCAAACATTCCTTTTCGATAGTGGAATATTTAACCTCTCTGGCAAGTAACTTTCTACTTATATATACTACTGGGTGCTCTTCTCCCTCTACCAGTTGGGACAGCACAGCACCTATTCCAGTATTAGAGGCATCAGTTTGTACCACAAAGGGGAGGGAAAATCAGGACTCCTAAGAACAGGAAAAGTACATAGATGCCCTTTTATGGTGCAAAATGCCTTCTCACATGCGGGTGTCCATTTCACCTTGGTAGGGTTGTTCTTTTTAGTGAGGTCAGTCAGAGGACTCGCTATAGAAGAAAAATTAGGCACAAAACGCCTATAATAGCTGTCGAGGCCTAGGAAAGACCTCACTTGACGCTTCATCAATGGACGAGGGCTTTTGGCAAAAGCATCAGTTTTGTCGACGTCTGGCTTTACTTGACCATACCCTATCCTAAAACCTAGATATTTAACTTCTCTCATAGCTATAGCACATTTAGTTGGGTTGATAGTTATCCCTGCTTGAGATATAGCCTCTAGAACCTGGGCTAGATGCTGTATGTGTTCTTCCCAGCTAGGGCTGAATACTATGACATCATCCAAGTATGCTGCACTATACCCCATATGGGATCTGAGTATCGTATCTATGAATCTTTGAAACGTAGCTGGCGCCCCATGAAGCCCGAAGGGCATGGTTCGAAACTGAAAATGACCTAGTGGGGTACTAAAGGCTGTCTTGCCCTTAGCTAGGGGGTCAAGGGGTATTTGTCAGTACCCTTTTGTGAGATCAGGGGTACTGATGTATTTCGCTTTTCCTAGATGGTCGATGATGTCGTCAATTCGAGGCATGGGATATGCCTCAATTTAGCAGTATTAAGAAGTAGGTGAAATCGAGGCATAGGCTTATGCCAATCTCCTTCTTTTTCCACCACACCATTGGAGACCCCATTCGCTAGTGGAGGGCTCTATTACCCCTAGGTCTTGCATTTTCTTTATCTCTGTAATGACCTCCCCTCGTACTTTTTCCAGCAAACGGTAGGGCTTTTGCCTAATAGCGACTTCTTGTTTCAGGTGTATATGATGTTCCACTCCTAGGGCCCTCCCAGGCTGACAAGAGAACACTTTTTTATACTTCAGTAATAAACTATCTAAAGTGTGTGTCTGTAGAGGGTCCAAGTCTGCATTTATACTTAAGGTCTTGTAGCCCGCATTCCCTTCTAATCTCTGGTATGCCTGATCTAACTCTGATGTGTCTTGCTCAGGATATATATACATGACAGGGTTTGGTTGTCTCATGCCATTTTTTAATAGGTTGGCATGTTAAATCTGTAATCTCTGTCTTCTGTCTGGGACATCTACTTCATAGTTCACAGGTCCTACCTGTCTCTGAATGGTATAGGGACCCTGCCATTTCATAGTTGATTTGTTCTCTGAGGAGAGTAACAATAGTAGCACTTTATCCCCTGGCTGTAAGTTCTTTTGTCCTTCCCCTTTATCATATGTCTGCTTTTGGGAGGCTTGTTTTCCTGGATTATAATGGTGTGCAAGGTCACTATATTTCTTCAGTTTTTCCTTTAGTCGGGTCACGTGTTCGGGGGGGGGGGGGACAAACCTTCTGTGCCCTTTTTACCTTCCCATCGTTCCTTGATAATATCAAGGGATCCCCGAAGGTTTTTCCCATAGAGTAACTCAAATGGGGAAAACCCCGTGGAAGACTGGGGCACCTCCCTATAGGCAAACATCAATAGTGGAAGCTGTACATCCCAGGTCTTGCCCTCTCCCTGTACAAACTTCATTAGCATTTTCTTCAGGGTTTTATTGAACCTCTCTACCAGTCCATTGGTCTGAGGGTGGTAGGGGGAGGTATATAACGCTCCTATACCCAAAGACTGGTAGAGATGGGTCAGTAGCTTGGATCGAACATTACTTCCCCTATCTGTTAGAATTTCTTCAGTCACTCCTACCCTACTGAACACCTTTAATAATTCCTCTGCTATACGGGAGGCTATAACAATGCGCATGGGAATGGCCTCTGGGTAACGGGTAGCATAATCACAGATGACCAGAATAAAGCAATTCCCCTTACTGCCTCTTGGCAAAGGACCTACAATATCCATGGCCATGCGTTCAAATGGTGTAGTTATTAATGGAAGGGGTTGTAGGGGATCCTTATCCTTCCTGGTGATGTCAGCTACCTTCTGGCATTCAGGGCAGCTACTACAGTAAGAAGAGACTTGCGCATGAATCCTTGGCCAGTAATACCTGTACAGTAACCTACTAAGGGTCTTGTCTCTACCCAGATGACCTGCCATAGGTATATCGTGTGCCAGGGCTATCAATTGCTCCCTATAGTGGGATGGTATCAACAATTGTTCTATTATTGCCCCCGGTTTTGGATGTTTACACTCCCTATATGATAAGTGGTTGATAAGAACATATCTGGGGTACTCTCCTTTATCATCAGTAGTCACTACCTGTGAAAAGCAAGGTTGCAAAGAAACATCAGTACTTTATTCTTTCAAAAATGTGTTATGTCCATTTTGTTTGTCCATAACAGAAGTAATGTTCCGTTTACAGTTCCATGACTTTTTTTTCCTGTCTCCTCCTACCTCTGGTTTTCCGGTCCATTCCAGGACTAAAGAAAATATCCTCTGCAAAAGGGACCATTTGTGGAATAGTGGGTGCAGGTTGGCTTTGAGCTCGAGTAGTAACAGCAGCCAATCCCCCATCGTTAGGTAGGAGTGAATCAAAGTCACGGTAGTCGTGTCCAATTACCATAGGCACTGGGAGATTAGGGACCAACCCCACTGGTATATCTGCTGCCCATGCACCTCCAGAACAGCATCTTGTATTGGATAAGTGTGTGTGTCTCCATGAATGCAAGTGACACTGGTTGTATTCACAGTTCTGTCCTGAGGCATTAAAGATGCTTGCACTAGCGTTTGCTTACTACCGGAATCTAGGAGGGCATGCAACTCTTTACCATCTATGTGGACAGGTATCCTATAATGTCCCCAGTTGGCTAGGGCTAGGTGGGAATATTCTTTATTTTTACGAGGACAGTATCTTGCAGTGTGTCCTTTTTCTCTCTTGGTCTGTTTCCTCCGGACATCTGGCAACCCAGGCCACAGCAGTTCCTGTGTTGTTTCTGTCATCTTCCGAGTTTTTACACTCTCTGGTAGACCGGCATGATCCTGTTAGCTCCATTCTGGCCACGCCAGATTGGTTCCCTCTGCTTCAGCCGATGGCAGAGGAACCTCCAGTCCCTCTTCCTCTTTGCAAGAATCTGCCGACCCAGGCTTAGGGGACCCTGGTCTAGCCCAACCTCAGATCCCTTTATCTGCATTCCAGGCTCTTGAAGATATAACCATCGCCAGGTTTTCGGTCTCTGACATGTTGGCGGACATCCTCATGGCCGTCTGGAAGTCTTCCACTCGTGCCACGTATGCCATGAAGTGGAAACAGTTTGCCATCTGGGCTGCTAAGCATAGCTTAGATTCATTCACCTGCTCAGTGAACCATATTCTGAACTACGTGATCTCACGGTCCAACTTGGGTCTCCAGTACTCTTCCCTCATGGTCCACCTTTCTGCTGTTTCTGCATTTCTTGAGCCCATGGGTGACCGCACCATTGCTCAGTTGGATGTCTTGTGTACTTTCCTAAGGGGCATCCTGCATTTGAAATCCCCAATCCATTTTTCTGTTCTAGCTCGGGACTTGAATTTTGTTTTGGAAAAACTGACCCCCGTCTCCTTTTGAGCAAATCGCGACTTACAATTTGCGCTTTCTCTCTTGGAGAGCATTGTTCTTAGTTGAAATTACTTCTGCTCAAAGAATTTCAGAGCTTCAGGCTCTCTGGTGCGAGGAGCCTCATTTTATTGTTCACAAAGACAGGGTGTCTTTGCACACACATCCTAAGTTTCTCCTTAAGGTGGTTTGAGTTCACACTCAAATCAGTCTATCTACCATCCTGTTTATTTTCCTGAGCATGCCACTCCAAGGGAAGCACTGCTCCATACATTAGATGTGCGCAGAACTTTGCAGTACTACCTGCTTAGGATCAAAGAGTCTACAAAGTCAAAGCAGTTTGTTTCTTTCACCCCAGGTATAGAGGGCGTTTCAGTTTCTAAGCAGGGTTTATCCAGATGGTTGGCTAATTGCACGGTGTTCTGCTACAGATACGGCAAATAACTGCCCGGTGCTGTTAAACCTCACTCCACCAGAGGAATGGCTACCTCGGTGGCATGTTTCTAAAGGGGTTTCGGATGCTGACATTTGTGCGGCTGCCACCTGGAGTACAGTCCATATTTTCACCAAGCACTACTATCTGGACATTGCCTTTAGAGCCTGTGCAAGTTCTGGCATGGCTGTATTACAGGGACGCCTGTCTTAAGTTTATGGAGTGCCCTCCTCCCAGGTGGTCTGTTATGCACTTGTAAGTGCTCGGGACTTGCTCATATAGTGTTATGACTGAGATTTCCCCCACAGAAGATAGAACAGTTGCGTAAGAATTTACTGTAACTGTAAATCTTTGAGGGGATCTCGGTTATCAGGTATGTTTCCCTCCAGCCATCCTCCTCCTTCTTGAGGCTCCTGTCTAGGAACTGGCTGTCTGATGTATCCAGCCTTTCATTTAGGTCTGGGCACCTCTCTCTCTTTTAGGTCCCCTATGGCTGGGCTGTGCTCTTTTAGGCTGGGGGGGGGGCTGAGAAGGGAGCTGGCCGCTCATGCCTTTATAGGGTTGGTGACGTCGACTGCGTGGGCGGCCCCAGTTGTACTGCTGAAAATCTTCCATGAGGATTCCCCTTCACTGATGGCGAAGGTTCCTACGGTGTTACCTGATGACTGAGATCCCCTTGAAGATCTGTTGTTATTGTAAACTCTTACAAAACTGTTCTTTCTGTGTGTAAGGTCCACCGTTAAATGTACCTTGCAAAGCTGTGCAGAAATATCACCCATGTGTTATCCCCATGTGGACATAAGTCAAGCTGGTACTTGTGCGTGTTGAAGCATCTCAGTGAGGCTCAACAATGTACTTTTATTTTAGTTGCTTCTATTACCGTCTCCCTTCCCTCTGGAACCACCTTCCAACATCCTCGCATCCATGCCCATCTGTAACGTTAGTGGAACACACTTTCTTACAGTTCACATTCCCTGCATATTCCCACCCCTACTGTTCCTGACCTGGCTGTAGGTCTGCATGGCTCTATGACGCTGTTCCATGCTGCATGTATCATCTATCGTATACCCTTAGAACACACGGGAACATGACTGCACACAGTACCTCTTGATCAGTCTTCCTCGCCTAAACGCAGGAGGAAAACTAAGTTGTTACGGTGCTGACACCCAGTTGTGAATTTCTCTGTCAGTACCAAAGCCTCTTTATATCAACTGGTGCATTTAATACATTGTGGCCATGCTTTATTGATTGCACATTGCGATCTCAGTCTGTGCTAAACACACAGCAGTAGTGACTGTGACCTCACTGTACAATGCCTTTATCTACCTCACCTTCACCCACTGTCACACCTGCAGATGACCCATGAGTCAAGCAGAACTATCTCACATTCAGCCAGCATGTGGCTGTGGCTTCTTCATGCGTGTCTGGTAATTCACAACCACCACTCTACTTTGTACTATCTTTACCATGTATTCAGACAGTGCCATGAGACTTGTATTAATCGTATACTGTGCCCTTGCAAGTGAGACCTGCATTTCACAGTACCAGAGTGTTTTGATGTCATTGACATTGTGAGTTCCTACAACGCACTTACTATGTGAGGCATGTGGTTCCCTGACAATTGGATGTGTTAAATCACTGCTTTGGGTACATGGTAAGTATGGTGCATTGCATACCCACTGCGATGGTGTCTGTGGACTTCTTAACACCCACTCCACCTTTGGCAGTGTATGCTTCTGGCCATACACGATACGGTTGTTTTGCCTTATTACCTCAGAGGATACTGCGGTGTTGATGGTTTACCCAAAACCCCTGAGCTGACCCTCTCACATGGCCACCGCTGTTGCTCATGCAGAGGTGTGTGCAGTATGGCCGTCTTGTTGGGCCCATAACATCAAAAAACATGCCACTTCTGTTGTGTGTCCACATTGTCATGTAGGCCCACCATATCCTCCGAAGGCCGTTCCCGCTGTGTTTACCAGTTGTCTGATCACAACATGCATGTACGGTACAATGGCCAGACAGGCATACTCACAATACAGCAGTTCAGCAACGTGTCCTGGTTACATCACACCATGGTGTACAGAGTGCACTTTCACTACTAGATGTGCTCATGCAAGTGGAAACACCACTGCCCCGCAGCACCCTTCCTTCTGTGTGCCCTGCAGACCCACACTTCCCCCAGGCCTCCACCTGGTGGCAGTCATTAGGCGGGAGTACAACCCGTCCCGGGAAAGGAGAGCTGTCCTCCAGACGCTCAATCCTCTCAATCCTATCCCTCCCCCTGCCGAACCCAGGCGCCCTGGGCTTGTTCCCAAACCTGGGTCTCCAGCATGGCGCAAGGGGTGGCATCCAGCGCCTCCGGGCCAGCTGACCACGAAGTTTCTGACACTGAGCTCTGCCAGAAGTTAACCAAACAACCCTCAGGTGACGCAAAAAGGCTCTCAAACAATTCCTAATGGGTCAACAGGTAGCCAGTTCCAGACAGGGGTGCTCTGGTGTCCAGGCCTCTTGTCTCCCACCGGTTCTTCCAGCTCCCTGGCCTCCCAAGGCCCAAGACAAGTCCTTTTGGAAAAGTCACAAAAAAGACTCTGGTCTCTGTGCCCACCAGACCCGTACTGACAGCACCTCTGCCCAGTTCTCAGGGTGGACGTCCATCAACCTCCAGGTTGTTGGCCCCTCCGTCGTCAACAACAGGCTTGTCATCGATGGCTCTCCCGTCAAGACCTGCCCCTTCTCCTTCCAGGGCTACAGGCTTGGGTTCTTGGAATACAGTAGGTGGGTTGTAGACACCTGTGCCATCGAACTCTCCTTAGTCGATGACCACCATCGACTTGAATGAAGTCCTGATCAAGTTCAGCAACGTAATTATGCAGCAGCCTTAATCAGACCCCCCCTTGCCAACACCTAAGGCTTGGGCGATTCCCGCCCAAAATGGAAACAGCACCTAGTAACCCCAGTGCATAAAGGTGGAGATAGGGCACAGCACACAAACTACAGGCCAATCTCCATTCTACCTCCTCTATCGAAAGCACTAGAGTGTATAATTGCAGATCAGCTTGTGGAATACCTGGATAAATACAATATCCTATGTCCCCAGCAGCATGGCTTTCGAAAAGGTCCTAGTACTGCCACTGCACTGCTAGAATTCACTGGTTTCATACATAATGCACTCGACTAAGGCTTTTTGGTTGGGGCTGCCTTTATCAACCTGACAGAGGCCTTTGATACTGTGAACCACTCACTGCTGCCCTGGCAATTATCGCTTGCAGGGATGTCGAGTGATGCTGTCAGCTGGTTCCAAAGTTACTTAGAAGACCGTTCACAGCAGGTCAAGATAACCAGTGTTCTCTCTGAAAGGAAGCCAGCCCGTTCTGGAGTGCCTCAGGGATCTATACTGGGGCCCCTTCTCTTCAGTATTTACTTGAATAACCTCCCATGAGCCTGTCATGAACAGATTCTGCTTTACGTGGATGATGCCATGATCTACTCTAGTAACCCTGACCCTAAAAGCCTCCAGGATAACCTTTAACACAGTTTCTCAGAAGTGGAAAAGTGGTTCAGCACTTAAAAACTGGTGCTAAACTATAAAAAGACCCAAGTGATGCTTTTCAACAATGGAAACCCTTGGTCATCACAAACTGCATTGGCACCCCACTTGAACAGATCCACTCCTTCAAATATCTAGGGGTCACGGTTGATAGCTTACTCACCTACTCGCAACATATTGATGACGTAGCTCGAGCTGTCAACATGAGGATTGGCCTCCTCCACAGGCACAAGCATAGCCTCACTGCTAAAGCACTTAGAATAGAATTTTCAGCTCTGTTATTACCATCATCGATTATGGGCTGGTTGTTTATGGCTCTGCCTCTGCTACATACCTTCATAGGATCACTGTTGCTCTTAACAAAGCATGCAGACTCCTTACTGGGGCTGCCTGCCTCACACACATGTGTAACCTATATGCTCAGACTGGGTGGCTTCAATTATTCAGCCGGATCCAATATCAAACCTGCTTACTTGCCAAGAAGGCACACCTTGGTTTGTTACCCCCTGGGGTCCAACAGCTCCTTAGCCCTTGTCACAGTACCCAACATACTCGCAGATTGGCAGCTCAGGTCTTTACTGTTCCCAGATGCCACACCACCTTAGGTCAGAGGTCTTTCGCTTACAGATCCCCTCTCTGGCTCAACTCCCTGGGTAGGGACATCTCTGCTGAGTCAAAACTCAGCCCTTTCAAACACAAACTCTGACAACATGTATTGGTAAACGGTATATGTGACTGCCGCCCTTAGCAGCCTTCTGCCTATTTTATCATTGTACTTGTACCTTTTGGCACTTTTAACTCTTGGTACTTCATTTCGATCCTATCCTCGAGCCTTTTCCCCCTCCACCCCTTACCCCTGCTTCTTCTCTGCTCATGCATCTTCAAGTTCCTCCCTTGCTTCTCCTCACTTTCCCTCTTTCACCCTCCACCTATTCCCTTATCTCATGCCACCTCTTTTGCAACTTCTTGCCCACCTTCTCCCTACATTTCTGTCTTCTCTCTCTTACCTCTCTTCCACCCATATTACCCTCTTGCTTGGGTTTTCGACAAGGCCTGCTAGGCTGCCCCTTCTCCTGACTAAACAACATCTCCTCTTATACTATTTGTCTTCCTCCCACTTACTTCACCAGCACCCCCCCTTCTCTCCGCACTCACCCCATTTCCCTCCTTCCACCTTCCCATCCTCTCATCTCTCTATCCCCATTACCTCCTTTGCATCTTTGCTCCTTCCCTCTCCACCTCCTGTGCAACTCTTCTCCTTCTGCCTCTTGTTTCTCCAGTCCCCCACCTTATACCCCATTACTTTCTCTCTTAGATTTTGATAAGGCCTCCCAGGCTGAGATCTCTTCTAGCCCACTGTACTGTTATACTGAGCAACATTCAGTGCTAATTTGATTGCTTTTGATGTATTCATTTTTTAAGTATATTCTTGATATCTGCTGTTTACTTATCTATTGTTTATCTTGTTTTGTTTTTGTACTACTGACGTGGAACCTTTGTAAATGAGTTGTATTGCTCAAAGGTGTTGTAATCCAAGATTTAATAAATAAACACCGTCTATGGCAGCTTCGTCGTCTGCACCTATTCGTCAGCCCCGGGATGCTCCACATGGGCCAGAGCACCCGACGCCAGACCTAAATATAGAAGAGGTCAACATCAAGGAGTATTACCCAGGCCTTGTTTCCCTGATGATGTGGAGGAAGAAGAGGAAGAAATCCTGCTCTCTGACAAATCTATAGCCTCTTACGTCAGTGAGGACCCTGTGAAGCATACTCCCAGATCTCCTGAGGACCCCACATTTTTTCAGTGTGTTGAAGACTGTCCTCAGCCATGGGCTTCTACACTGAGGAAGAGGATGCCAACAGTAAAGATCTGGTGGATTTCCTGGAGATTCCTACATCTCCACCAAAGATCATTCCTCCAGTGCTCCAAGCCTTGAAGAATGCAGCCACAGCAGCCTGGCACAGACCAGACATGATGCCAGCTGTGCCGTGCAGGATGGACAAACTTTATCAACCCACCCCACCCCAGGTCTCGGCTGTTATGCTGCCAAGCCTAAGACTGACTCAGTGGTCATTAAGGCAGCTCATGACAGATCTAAGGCATCTAAGCACTTTAGTTCCTTTTCTCCCAGACAGTTTCATAGAATTGACCTCTGGGGTAAAAGAGTTTATGCCTCCTCCATGTTAGATTTGAGGATTGTAAACTTATCTTTCACACATGGTAAAATACCAGAATGCCAGTTGGAAGAAGGACAAGGCTGCTGCCCAGGCCCATCCAGAGGGCACCCAAAAGTAGGAGCTGCCACAGTGCCTCCAAGCGGCTGAGGATGTTAGTAAACACCTCTTCAGAGATTTGTATGACGTGGCTGACATGGTTGCCAGGGCAGCTGCCACGGGCATATGCCTCTGCAGGCACTCCTGGCTCAGAGAATCTGGATTTGCAGCAAAAAGTGCTTAATGCCCCCTTCAGTGGCACCAAGCTGTTTGACCCTGATGTCCAGGACATCATAAATGACCAGCAGGCGTCAGGTAGGGCCCTTAAGTCTGTCCACTCACTCTACCATACTCAACCAAAGGGTAGAGGACGGCCACCTTTTTCATAGCAGAATAGGCCTGGGACAGCTCCCTGTCCCCAGGAAAAACTCAGAGCCGAGGCCCCCTTGCCCGCCCCCTCCAGTGCTAGAGCGGCGGCCAAGCATCCCAGAAGTGAGGGACCAGCCCCTGTGGCTGGCTTCACCTTGTCTTGACTCCTTGCCACCCCCCCCTGGTCCTGGACCAGAAGGCTCAGTGGTCGGTTCTTCCTCCATCTAAATCGGTGGAGAACCATAACTTCAGAAGCGTGGATTCTGCAGATTATAGAAAAGGGTCACACCTTGGAGCTTGTTGAGAAGCCTCTAGACACCTCACCTCTGCCTTCCTGTTCTCTCTCCCACCCCACCCCTCGGCTCATCTGTCTGTTCTCCAGGAGGAAGTGCAGTCCCTTTTGTACAAGCAGGCCATCGAGCCAGTGTCCAGGCACCAGAGAAACAGGTTTTATTCCAGGTTTTTCCTGGTCCCTGAAAAGACTGGAGATCTGAGGCCTATTCTAGGTTTAAAGGATATCAGTCTGTATGTCCAGTATGAGAAGTTACAGATGGTAACTTTGCCAGACCTAATGCCCCTCCTCAAGACAAGAGACTGGCTCTGTTCACTGGACATGCAGGACACTTACCTGCACATTTCAGTCTTTCCCCCTCAAAGGGTTTCTCCGTTTCGCCTTTCAGGGCGAGCATTATCAGTTCAAAGTGCTGTCTTTTGACTTGTCCTCTGCTCTGCGAATCCTTACCAAGTGCTTAGCAGCGGTCATAGCAGGTCTCAGAAGGGAGGGACTGTACGTCTTCCCTTATCTGGATGATTGACTCCAGAAGGCCCTGTCCAGGGAACAGCTTTTGCTGATTCTAGAGTGAACTCTCCAGCTCTTCCACTTCTTGGGCATTACTGTCAGCCTGCTCAAGTCTGTTCGGATACCATCCCAAAGGCTGCAGTATATATGGGTGGTTCTGGACTTGGCTCAGGGGAAGGCCTTCCTGCCCCAAGACAAGGCAGAGTGCCTCATAGCCCAAGCTCAGGAAGTTGCCCAGTGCCAGTTACATTTCTGCCATGGTATACCTCACATTGCTGGGCCTGATGACAGCTGCCATACCCACTGTTCTACTGACCAGGCTCCATATGCGTACCCTCTGGGTACAGTGGGACCACTGCAAGGCTGATGTAGACCATCCCGTCTTAGTCTTGTCCCCAGTATGCAAGATACTGCCGTTTGTAGATGAACCCCTTGAATCACCTTCAAGGCGTCCCTTTCCAGATCTCCTCCCCACATCAAATAGAAACATAGAAGTTGATGGCAGATAAGGACCGCAAGGCCTATCCAGTCTGCCCGTATCTTTTTCTACCTTATAAATGTGCCATCGGCGTTTGCTCTGTCAATGGCCTATCTATTCATACTCATCTGTATTGCTCCCTTATGCCTATCCCATGCCTGTTTGAAGCCCTGCACTGTTCATATCCACCATGTCCTGAGGTAGGCCGTTCCATGCATCCACCACCCTTTCTGTGAAAAAGAATTTCCTCACATTACTCCTTAATCAGCCTCTCTCTCATCTCATGCTGTATCCTCTTGTCCTGCTATTTTTCTTGTATTGAAGCATGTTAGACTTTCAGCTTGTTAATGCCCTTAAAGTGTTTGAATGTTTCAATCATATCACTTCTCTCTTTCCTTTGCTATAGGGTATACATATTGAGCTCCATTAATCTGTCCTCATATGTTTTCTGATGCAGTCCCTGCACCATTTTGGTTGCCCTTCTCAGGACTGCCTCAGTTTGGTTAATGTCCTTGTGAAGGTGTGGCCTCCAGTACTGCACGCAGTACTCCAGATGGGGCCTAACCAGTGTCTTGTAAAGAGGGATTATTACCTCACTCTTCCGACTTGTGATACCCCCACTAATACACCCTAACGTCACCCTAGCCTTAACTGCTGCTTTAGTGGTCTGCTTGGATGATATCAGGTCATCGGTAATGATGCCCAAGTCTCTTTCTTCCCTTGTGACTGCCAGCAACTCCCCTCCCAGCCTATAGGTAGCTTCAGGTTTTCTCTTCGCTATGTGCATGATCTTGCACTTCTTTGCATTAAACCCCAGTTGCCACTCTTCCGACCATTTTGCTAGTTTATCTAGATCTCTTCTCATTCTGCCCACCCCATCTGGATCATCTACTCTGTTGCTGATCTTGGTGTCATCTGCAAACAGACTACCCTTCAGTCCATCAGCAATGTCACTGATGAAGATATTGAAGAGGACTGGCCTCAGGACTGATCCCTGAGGTACTCCACTTGTGACTTGCATCTCTTCTGACTGTATACCATGTACCACCACTCTCTGTTTTCTGCCCATCAACCAGTTTGCCACCCAGTTGACCAGCTTCTGACCCACCCCGAGCCTACCTAGCTTATTAATCATCCTAACCATAGATGCCTCGGGTCTGGGCTGGGGAGCGCATCTGGGTCCGTCCCAGACCCAGGGCTCTTGCTTCCAGTGGGAAGTCTCCCTGCATATCAATGTCCTAGAGATGAGCGGTGCTCTGCGCCATGCAGGCCTTTCAGGAACACCTTGCTCTGGGTCAACTGCTGGTGCAGTTTGACAATCTCAGCGTAGTATACGACATCAACAAGCAGGGGGGACTGAATCGTACCCCCCTTTCCAAGGAGGCCATGATAGTGTGGTAGTCTATCTGTTGTCCGCGTGCCAGGCGTACTAAACACTATGACGGACGGTCTCTGTAGGACTCAGTCCAGCGTGCATGAATGGTAGCTTCCCTCATCCATAGCAGAAGACTTGTTCGACAGATGGGGTCATCCAGAGTTAGACCTTTTTGTGTCCCCACTCAGTGCAAAACTGCCCAATTTCTGCTCGCTAAATCAAGGGCATGGAGTTTTGTGGTGAAATGCTTTGTCCCTCTCTTGAAGCTGGAATTTTCTTTATGCATTCCCTCAGTTTCCTCTAATTCAGAGGGTGCAAATAAAGTTACAGATGGAAGGGCCTGCATGATTCTGGTAGCTCCATTCTGGCTTCACTAGAAATGGTTCCCTCTCCTTCAGGAGGTGGCAGAGGAGCCTCCGGTCCTTATTCCTCTTTGCAGGAATCTGCAGACTTGGGCTCAGTGGACCCTGATCCGTCTACATGCCTGGCTCCTGAGGACATAGCAATTGCCGGGTGCGAGGTCTCTAACAGGTGGAGGACATCCTAGTGGCTGCACGGAAGCCTTCCACCCGAACCACATATACAATGAAGTGGAAGCGGTTTGCCATCTGGGCTGGTAAGCATAGCTTAGATCCTTTCGCCTGCTCAGTGAATCATATCCTGGACTACCTGATCTCACTGTCTGACTCAGGCCTCCAGTACTCTTCCCTCAAGATCACCCTTTTGGCTATTTCTGCATTTCATGAGCCTGTGGGTGACCACGCGATTGCTTAGCTATATGTCTTTTGTACCTTCCTGAGGGGAATCCTGCATCTGAAACTTCCAATCTGTTCCCTGTCCCTGCTTAGGGCTTGAACTTTGTTTTGGAAAAATTGACCCTGTCACCCTCTGAGCCAGTCGCGTCTTGCGAGTTGCGCTTTCTCTCTTGGAAAACATTGTTTTTAGTTGCAATTAGACTCGAATTTCAGAGCTTCAGGCCCTTTGGTGTGAGGAGCCTAATTTGATTTTTCACAAAGATAGGGTAGGGTGTCTCTGCACACAAATCCTAAGTTTCTCCCCAAGGTGGTTTCAGAGTTTATACTCAGTCTATCCACCTTCCTGTTTATTTTCCTGAGCGTGCCAATCCAGAAGTACTGCTTCATACGTTAGATGTGCACAGAACTTTCAATTACTACATGCTTAGTACTAAGGAGTCTAGAAAGTCGAAGCACCTTGTTTCCCTTGCCCCATGTAGAGAGGGCATTTCAGTTTCTAAGCAGTGTTTATCCATATGGTTGGCAAATTGCATTGTGTTCTGCTATGACAAGCACAGCAAAGATTTGCCTGGTGCTGTCATACTCATTGCACCACAGCCATGGCTACCTCGATGGCTTGTTTCCGAGGGGTCTCAGCCTCTGACGTTTGTGCGGCTGCCACCTGGAGTACAATCCATACTTTCACCAAGCACTACAGTCTAGGCATTGCCTCTAGAGCCCTTGCAGGATTTAGCAGGGCTGTGTTACAGGGACTGCTTTCTTAAGCTTATGGAAAGCCCTCATCCCAGACTGTTATGCACTTGTAACTACTTGGTACTCGTTCTTGTGGTGTTACCTAATGACTGAGATACCCCCGAAGAAGATAGAACAGTTGCTCAAGAACTTACCATAACAGTAGTCTTTGAGTGAATCTCAGTCATCAAGTATGCTTTCCCTCCCACCATCCACCTGCTTCGGGGGCTCCTGTCTAGGAATTGTCTGTCTGGTGTATCTAGCCTTTCTTTTAGGTCCTGGGCATCTCTCTCCCGTCGGTCCCCCATGGCAAGAGTCTAGCTTCTTTAGTCTCCGGGGGAAAGAACTGTGGGGAGCAGTGCCACTCATGCCAATATAGGGTTGGTCACATCGACGGCATGGGCAGCCCTAGTTATACTGCAAAAAATTGTAGGTGTTAATTCCCCTTCACTGATGGCGAAGGTTCTTATGGTGTTACCTGATGACTGAGATCCCCTCGAAGATCTACTGTTACGGTAAGTTCTTGCATAACTGATCTTTGTGCTACTTAACTTGCTTTTATATAAATGTATCACAGGACAACTCTCACTCCACCTGTAGCCTCTTCAGTGTAGTGTTTCCATACAGACTCTGTGATGTTAATAAGTGGAGGTGTCTGCCAAATGACAAAGTGCCAGTACTAACTATTCAGTGTCTTCTCTTTCTTCTCTTTTCAGGAAGTACTGCTTCACGGCATACCGCCAGCTTGTCCGCTGGTGCTGGGGATACCTCGAGAAGGACATCAGAGTGGCGCTGCCTGCCTGCTGTTTGTCCAAAATACATAACACGTACCCAGACCAGGATGGTGTTGCCTATACACATTTTAAACCAGAATGCATTTTGCCTCCTTGACAACGGCGTCCAGGACTTTCAGTTTGCTAATGCGACCTCACAGGTGTCATTTTGATGTCACACTTTTGAACTCTCTAAACGTTTAAGTGGCGCATTTCAAGAACCGTGTTTATAGTGGTCATGTTGAACTGCATGGTACCAAGGCACGCATGGTGCACAATTTTGGCAAGCCTCTCTGTTCACCGTTGTTGACCTATTTAACAGGTGCTGCTACTTGATGTTTTATTGTCACTGTGTTCAGTGTTACTTGCTTCTGTTAAAAATGGCATGGTCATGGAAATGTTCATGGCACGGAATGAAACATTGACAAAGAAGTTTTTAATTATTTCAATTACAACTAAGTGTAACATTAAAATTGATACATGGATGAATGCAGTAGCCTCCTGCTTGGTTAATGACCAAAACATTACACAGTCATGGTGCATCACAGTACTTCCTCATTCAGATTGTATTGCTATGCTCATGGGGACAAATACCAATGTCCTTGATAATGATATGTGTAAGGACTCCATGGTGCAGTCCCCATGTCAGCAAAGGTTCTTGTTGACACACCGACCATATATGACATCGATAATGGCCTTCACAGTACCCTACCCTGATACAGAATACAACTGCATACACTCACAGTAGTACATGTCATGTTTTACCTGCATCGAGGCTGAACACTTCAACTATGCCCCCTGTGGCACCAAATTCAGTAATGTCTATTTCCCATCCACCATTCTCATAAAACAGCTTTGACATGACCTTATTAACATCTCACTTGGGGTACCAGCTGAAGGCGAACACTACAACCGCATAGGTTTGATTTTCACAAATGTTTGTCATCAACTTACCAAACCTTTGTTTGGTGGTGGTGTACTACAGTCTTGTAACATGGAATAAGGCAGTTCATTGTTTTGTACCATGGCTTGAGGGGCACATTGCACAAGCTTTGGAATGAGGCGCATTACCATGGTGTCCATGGGTACATGTAACTCAACAGTATCCCTCTGGGGGCTTGGGCTGACTATGAACACAGGGATGGGCTTCACAGCATTTGAGGCACCATGACGACAACTTCTCTCCGTTTCCATAAAATGTGATGCATCGTAAGTGTACCAGTGAGGTAATTTTACCTGCAACAGCTGAGGGCCTGTGGAGAACAGTTCTGAATGTGTCAGACTAACAATTTGACCTGTCAAATATTACATTTCACCTTTTGTACTTTTGACCACAGGGAAGTGTCCATCTTTGTGTAAATCATAATCAACGGTCTGCTGTTTTAACTGTTTGCAGTGCTGTCCCTATTACCTCTAGTAAGGAAAGACAATGAAAGTGGTTTCTGTCTATAGTGACACAGTTACAATTTCTGTGTCTTGTTTCCCTCAAACATTATTCTGTGGTGGTAGGGTCACCTGACATATGCTTGGATGTGCGGCACAGTGTCTGACTGTCTTTCTGGGCACTGTGGTGCAACAAGACAGTGGCAATGATGCATTGTGTGTACTGCTGACATTAGCAGCCAACACTGCTGTCTCCATGTGTGCCGCTCCCCAACTTCACCCAGTAAGAGATGGTAATGATGACTGCAGGAAAGCAGTACAAACCTCAATGGAACGCCGTGACTGTCATGTGTTTCCCTCTGACTGCAGTCAGTGCATACCATTCTGCTGCCTGCTGGACTGCAGTCTACACATGGCAGGCATTTCAAAGCATCACACGACAAGGCGGGCAAGCCATGCTATGCCATGGTCACAGTCCTATGGTGTGCAGTGCTGCCAGCCAGCCTCACACTGAGGACCAAACACTTGCTGCGGTGCCTGTGTCTTGACCCACCGCCACCCTGAGTGGCCTACTATTACACCGTCTTCTGCTGTGCCTAAGCCAGGTTTTCTCAAACACATGCAGGTGGTGGCGAGTGTGTGTGTGTGTTGGGGGGGAGGCGACCATGACATTGGCATGTCACTTTTGGCATACTGCACGGCCCAATGGAATTTTTTAATTATGGGTTATACGGTAGAGCTGTCTCCACGCGCCAGGTGGCACAATCTGCATTTGTGTGGGAAGTATACCTAACAACCACAAGCACTGCGGCCTCTACAGTGGCAATTGTTGATAAAGTGCCGAGGCTCATCAGTGACACAGCCAAACACCCATAATGAACCAAAGGATTCGCTGGTGCCAGTGTTGCCCCCCACCATCCCCCAGTAACCTGGGCACTAAACAGTCTGTGCAAGGGTCTTAGTCCATCACTGCAAGTCTGTGCTCATGATACCCACAATGGGAATGTGATGGAGGGAAACAGATGTACTGACCAAGCAAACCATGGCCCATTGCCACATGGATTGATGGGCACTGTTGTTCTGTACTCTGCTGGTGCACTTAAGCGTTGAACATATTGAAAGTGGGACGCCCCATACTGTCCTTCATGTAAGGTGCTGGTTCTTGGCTCTGTACTGAACAATGTGTACAGATGCCTGACTGTTGAGCAATGCTAGCAAACATGACTGCTGAAGTGATGGTGTGGTAACCTTGTCTGTGTGAACAGTGGACTGAATCACTCCCCTACACCTCGTGTCTATGTAGTCGTGACAGTGGGATACAAACACATAGAAATAACTGTGTGCAGAATGGTTGGTACTGGGCTTCATGGTGGCTTACACGTGGTGGGTGACAGTAAGTGACTTGTGCACCATGGCAGTAGGAGCACTTGTTTTTTCAAGCCATAAGTGTGTCATGCGTGACGTACTCACCTTCCCACTGTCTAAATTACACGTGATTGTGGGACGCATGACTTGTGTCACACTACGTTCTGTTCTACCACAGCCAAACTGTGTTACGTGGTTGGGGTGAAACTACTGCAAAGATAACTCGGGACATGTCTTTTCTCCACTTAGTTTGGTGAGGTATGCTGTTACCCATGTCCCACTGTAGCCCTGATGAACTGCTATAACATTTGGCCACATCTCCATACTGGGGTCACCACGAGGCAAGTCACCACAGTGTGCTACATTTCCCAAACATCTGTGGCAATGCACCCATCACCATTGCTACTCATATTTAATAAAGACAGTTGTCACCAAATCTGTGGAGCAGAACTGGGGGAAGTATGTGGTGCTTCTGCCACTCATTTCCAGTGTTAGGCGGGGACAGTAACGTGTGCTTCAAAATGAATATTAAAAAGGGTCAGCCTTAGCTTAGTTGTGAGTTACATCAGATGCAGACGCTATGATTTTTTGGACCAAGTACAGATGAAACACTGGATCACCACGGTCCTCGCGCTGGGCCCTCGTTATTGCGGTCCATTTCCTCATGTTGGGATTGTTTGTATCCATAGTTGGGGCCATCAGTACCTGAGGGTACAGTACACAGATGGCGGAGGCGTACATAACTCTTGAAACATAATCTATGGTAGGTGGCATGCTCTGTGGTGCAACACAAACTGGCATATAAGTTGAAGCATGTAGAGATTGTATGAATGGTGGTGTTGCATGACAGGGGACGACATTGACAATGTGTAGATCACGTTGGTATCCCTCTTAACCTAAATGTACTGGTTGACAAGCACACAAAATGCTACCTGTGAATGATGTCCCAGAGGTGTTCTGTTAATCATTCCCCAGTCACTGCGTTTGCTGCTGTCCCAGCATGAATAACGTATTGTTCTAGAAGAGGACATGAAAAAAGTAATGCATTTGTCACAGGGAACCATTTGGCTTCCATAGGAATGCAATACAACTGATTAATCTTCCAGTGTGAGGAAAGCAGTATTGTCATTGACTAGTCACATGGATTACAGTTGGCAGCGGGCGTAGCCAGTGTGTGTGTGTGTGTGTGTGTGTGTGTGTGTGTGTGTGTGCCAAAACTGTTTCCTCTAGGTAAAAAAAAAAAAAAAATTTTTTTGTGGTCTCTGGGCTTAAAAAAAAAGAAAAACGACCCCCCCCTTGCTTAGCCAGCCAACCGATCACACACATCCTCCTGAGCAGCCACCGATATTTACTGTATGAAATTAAATTCTTGTTCCTCCGTCCATTTAAATTGCCACTTGCAAGTCTGGTGGCGGATGGCGGCTTATGAATATGCATCGATGGGCTCTGCCTCCTGCTGGGAACAGATGAGCAGTGTCTGGTCAGATGACTGTAGACTGGGGTGGTCATGTGATTCAGTGGCCAGAGAGCACACTGACTCTCGTGACAATCGGGCACATTCTTGCTAGTCAGTGTGAGAGTAGGAAGTGTGTTTGATTAGTGCAGCTGGGCCATTGAATATTCTTGATTATTTTTGCGGTGGCTGCTAAGAAATTATCAACTCGACCAGCGGTTGTCCATCACTCCTCTTGCCATAGAGCATCCTTAGGGTCTCGTGGTCATCATTGGCGAGGGGCTGACTGATTAAGCTTGGAAGTCTCTAGCTTTGGTAACTCAGAACCTTACTAGTTAGTCCCCATAGTCTGAGAAGGCTGTGGCAGCCATTCACCTGGTTTAACCTGCAGCAGGCAGCACTTAACTCTGTTGCAAAGATAGAACTATACACAGGGTGGGAATTGAGGGGGAAAAAAAGGAAATAATGGCTGATTTCTGTTCAGAACCTTTTGTCTCAGTCCATACACCAGAGTTAAATTAGCCACGAGGAACAGCCAGTATGGAGACAGATGAGGCTGTGGGAATAGAAAAGAAATGTGGCTTACACTAGAGGGGGAAAGATGTCCATTCTTCCTCTGTGGGATGTTCTTGCATATATAGGGGTCATATACAGATGGAAGATGGCATTGTGTATTACACAGAGACTGGAAAGAAATACCATTAAATCAGTTTTATTCCTCTTTGTAAATGCTGACTGAGACCACAGTCTTGTATGTATTATGCATGAGGGAAGCAAGTAAGCAACCATATAGATTACGTTTACAAATACAGTTTTTTACATATTATCTATTGTATTAATTTATGTTTTACCTGGCTGTGGACCGCGACTAAACCCTTAGCCATGCCTGCTCATGGTAAATATAAGTTGAAATACAACACATGTACACAGCTTATTCATTTAATCAACCCACATTTAATAACTTTTAAATTCTGGGTTGAAGCAATGAATATAGCCCAAACTATGTGGTGGTTGTGACTGTAGAAGATTTAAATGGCAAGTGATGTTTATGAAAGCCCTGTCTGCGCCAATCATAGCAGCCCCTTGATTTATATGATCTACAGAATCCTGTAGATTATTGCTATCCTGAAAAAAATTTTTTGAGGGGGGTGCAGTGGCTGTGCTCTCAGCTTATGAATAAGTCACCAATGCCAGTTGGTTGTTTTATTATAAATGTCCCGGACACACTGGCACGTTGGCTTCTTCATGGACAAGGACCTCGTCTTAAAATCTAGCAGCTGCATCTGACTTTGATAATTTTATTCACATCTTTGGTAAAAGCTGTGTATCCTCTGCACACAAATATACTAGTCAGGCAGTTTATATATTTTAATGCAGTACTATTTAGTGTGTGAGCCTGACACAGACAGTATTAAAATATTGAAACATATATACATTTCTTAACCCTTGTTTGTTTGCAGAAAAAGGGAGCATGCATGTAATGTAGAGGAGAAAGGGAAGGAGACAAATGTAAAGAGAAGCCGTAGAAAGTTGGCAATTAAAGAAAAATGCCTACAGTGAGGAGAGGTGGAACATAAGGCGATAGCTGAAAACAGAACTTAAAATGGGGCCAGTGAAATTAAAAAAAAAAAAAAAAAAAAAAAATGGAAGAAATACCTGGAAAACAGCGTAAAGGGTTGGTAACAGAATGTGAAGAGGTCTACAGAAGAGAAAGATCGGAAACTGAAAAAAGAGAAAAGAATCCTGAGTTCAGTTAAGACCTGGGACTAGGGAAGGACGAGACTGACAAATTGAATTTTTATGCATTTTGTAACTTGACAGTTATTGCCTAAAATTGCACCAAAATGCTCCATTTAACTCATAAATTTTCTGGGGGGGGGGAGATGCTCCTGGACCCCCCAAGAAATATTTGTCCCCCCCCCGACCAAGAAGAGCGTAACCACTACAGTCAGAAATGACCATTTCTGTATAAAAAAACATATTCTGGTGTAGTTTTCACTAAGGTGTAGTCAACATCACCTATAGCATGACATGGTGGTGTCACCTGCAGCTCACATCAGAGGAGGGTTGCAGCCGGGGGAGATTCCATTGTCTTTAGTGAATGTTTGCCTTTTTAGGAACTGTAATCTTTTGTTCTAGGGACATGGATATGTTGTTCATCCACACTCATTGGCAGTATCCTTGCCGCTTTAAATCTTGCCGGAAGGTCTTCAAGCTTGCTCCTCCCACCCAACCGGGTGGTATAACTCTCGGCTCCGCCCCATGACGCCAGATCTTCCTTACCGCTTGGAAGCTCAGGTTCCCTCCTTAACGCTCTGCGTTTGTGACTGGTTCCTATTTCTCCGTTTGCGGATTTAAAAAATAATACTTTGCAAAAGACTTCGGTCTTGATCCCTCGCGCTGCGATGGATAAAATCGACTCCGGTTCGGAGATGCCCATGCGGGCAGAAGATGTCTCGACCGGATCCCTGCTCAGGTGTTCTACTGTTAGGCCTTGAAGCGACCCGCTGGCTTGCGACCTTGCTCATCTTTCTCGGCCTCGTCCTCGAAGACCGTGCTGCCCGAGTGCAACTGGGCCGTCCCGAAGCGTTTCCTCCGTGGAAGTCAGGAGGCCGGTTGGCGGTGTCCGCGGCGGCCTTTCGGCGGGATCAGCTTGAAAGCGGATGGTCGCTTTCGAAGAGGAGGCGCGGGCGTATCTTCCTCGGCCGCGGCATTTATCCTGCCTCTGGGTTCTTCCTACAGGCTTCCTTTAGGAGCTTTGTCTGTCCCTCTCACTAAAGGAGAAGGGCTCGCGCCTGCTGGACCTTTTCTCGGTCCAAAAGAAGGACAAGGTAAGTCCCTCCGTCGACGCTCTTGGGAGGCGGGAAAGGTCCTCTCGGCCGTCGACCGTCGGCTTCGTCGACCGCCGGGCTTCGGCCACTGGCCTCACGGTGTCCCTGTCAGGTCAGTTGACCGAGACTCCTGACTGATGAAGTCGAGATTTTTCTCGACCCATTAAGACGGCTGTCGCTTTAGCAGCCGAGATTCCCTCTCCTGTTCCCCGGGAGGAGTTGAGGATCCTGTGGGCTCGCCTGGCCTCCGGTTCCGAGCCCTCGGATGGACCTTCCGAGCGAAGGGAGGGTCGGTTCCGCCGACACCTCCCTGCACCGACCCGGAAATTCCGGGACTCTCGGTCTCGGTCTCGACCTCTTCGCTGTCCAGCTGTTCCCACCGCCATAGGCGGTTCTCAGCCCGGCATCATGGGTAAGCGGAAGGTTGCCATTGGCCCTCGCCTCCCTCCTCCTCGGATGAGGGGAGGCTTCGTCAATTACACGACGGCACGAGACCTTATGTTGCAACAGCTCCTCCTGGCCGGAATAAGCCGACCGCGCCTTCCCGCCATTTAAGTGGCTGTCACCGGAACGTCGACACAACCTCGACTTGCCGAGCCTATGCCAGGCGGTTTTGGCCAAACCAGCTGCTCCACCGATTGCGATTGGAACCTCCGCCTCCACAGCCACCAATTGGGGCTCCGACCAAGGATTCTCGGTCGGCTAAGGTTTCCCATCGGTTGCCATCAGTTACCCTCACTCCCGACCGACCTGCAGGTGAAGGGTGGCTCAGGCCAGAGCAGCTCTTCGAGGACTCTTCCGAGTCGAAGATGATTCCTCCTTCTTCTCCAGCGACTGGACTTGGGTCTTCAGGAGGTCAGCCAATGGGCGATAGCCGTCGTCCTTCCTAGGACTGCTTCGGCTCATCTCGGAGTCTACCGGGATGGGCTTCGAACCCGTTCCAACGGGCCAGGTATCCCTCACGGAGATTCTGGACCGAGGGATTCTCTCCGACGGAGGCCTTTCGGTGGTTGAGGCCATAGTGGGTCCAGCACTGGAACTTTGGCAGCCCTCTGCTTCCTGCCCTGCGCCTCGGGCCAGGATGGCGAAGTATGTCGGTCCCCGGTTCCTTGTCCGGTTTTCGGAACACCCTCTGCTGAGGGTTGGTTACCGACAAGCGTTTTCAGTAGCGCCCGACAGCGCCAGGATGTGGACAAACCTCCTGACAAGGGTCCAAGAAGTGGACTATGTTGACGAGAAGTCTCATGCGTCCTCTCGGCCTTCGTCAGGCCAGTTCGGCGTCCTCAGCATTTTTTTCTCATGCCCTGTTGGGCTCCCTGGATGGTCATCCCTCATCTTCCCGCCGATCTGCAGACTACGGTTAAGCAGGTGCGGGACCAGGCAGAGCAGTGGCAAACAGCAGCTCAGACTGCTTTGGATGTGGGGACTCATGTGCCAGATCGGTGGCGACGCTGCAGTGGCTATCGTGTCGTGAGGCTTGGCTTGAGGATATCCACCTTTACTGGATACCCAGCACAAGTTGGCGGATGTTCCTTTTGGGACTGGCCTCTTGACCCTGGGGTGGAAGGTCACCTGCAGAGGATCGAGGGGTCAATGCCACCTTGGACTCGGTCTCTTCCGCTCAGAAGGACAAGGCGCAAACCACAGCTAAGCCCTTTAGTCCTTCTGTGTACTGACGCCTGGCCAGCAACGTCAGGGCCCAGCAGGCCTCCTTGGCATCCCAAACCCAAGCCGCTGCTTCTTCTAACAGGAGGCAGGAGGAAGGGCCCAGGAGGTCCCTCGGCGGTCCCTCCTCCAAGCCTGCCCAGTGGCCGGGCTGGGGGTGCCCCATCCCGTCACACTGGACATTGTCCACCATGCCGGGGGCAGCTCCGGCACTCCGTTCCGCCTGGTCGCTGTTACCACCGGACAGGTGGGTCTTGAAGGTGGTGGAAGGCCTGCCTCTGGAATTCGAGCAGGCACCACCCTTCAGGCAGTGCGCCCTCGGGAAACGGTTCCCCAGCCTCACTGGCGGCTCGATGGGGCGACATCACTCTCCTCCTCCAGAAGGAGGTGGTAAAGAGTGGTGGACCCTCCTTCAGACCCAGGGTTTGTGTCCAGGTACTTCCTGGTTCCAGCGGGACGGGGGCTGGCGCCCCATTCTCACCTACGACCTAAACAAGTTCCTAAGGTCTCGAACCTTCAGGATGGTCACTCTGGCTCAGATAATACCATCCTTGGAGCGGCGGTGGTTCTGCTCTCTGGACTTGCAGGGGCGTTTTTCCACGTCCCTATCCGGTCTGCTCCGAGATTCCTTCGGCTCCGGATGGAAGGATCTCTCTCGAGTTCCAAGCCATGCCCTTGGCTTGTCTCCAGCTCCCAGGGTCTTCACCAAATGCATGGCAGTGGTGACAGCATTCTCTCGGCGCCGAGGGTCGGGTGTACCCTTACCTGGACGACTGGCTGATAGCAGCTCCCTCCAGGAAGGAGGCGGAGTGGTCCAGAGATCTGGCCCTCCAGGTCTGCTCTCAACTGGGCCTCCTTATCAACGAGGCCAAGTCGGAACTCGAGCCGAAGCAGGTGATTTTATTCATCGGGCGCAGCTCGACTCTCTTGAGCCAGAGCGGCTCCCGGACAGGGCGAGGTTCTTTCCTCCTTTGCCCGATCATTTCTGGTTGGGCAATGCGCCTGCCGGGACTTCCTGCGCCTCCTGGGTCTCATGGCGGCCTGTACCAGCGTGGTCCGTTGGGCTCGCTGGAACATGCGCCCTTCAGTGGGGACTGGCCAGCCAGTGGTCTGCAACGCTGCGATCCCTTGACCAGCTTGTGTCGGTGACACAGGGGATGTGGAATGCTCTCCAGTGGTGGACCGTTCCAGATCATTTGCGGAGGAGGGCATCCCGTTCGTCCCTGACCCGACGGTCTCTCTGTCGACCGATGCCTCTCTGATGGGTTGGGGTGCCCATCTGGGGAACACCGGGCTCATGGCCTCTGGTCCCCTGAGGTCTCGATGCCACATCAACCTGCTGGAGCTCCGGCGGTCCGCCTAGCTCTCACAGCCTTTGCTCCGTTCCTCCGGGGTCAAGTGGTCCGGTCAGAGCGGACAATACCACGACCATGTACTATCTAAACCGCGCCAGGCGGGGCCGCTCCGTGCTACTGTGCGAGGAAGCTCCGCATTTGGTCACTCGTCTGCGCAGCCTGGGGCGGATCTCCTGGCCATTCACGTGGCAGGAGCCTCCAACACCCTGGCCGATGCCCTGAGCGGATAGGGGCTGCATCCCACGAGTGGTCTCTCTGCGGGAGGTAGTACAGCATCTGTTCTCCCTTTGGGGCACACCTCAGGTGGACCTGTTTGCCTCCACGGAGAGCGCAGCTGAGTCTGTTCCATGCCCGCCGCCCTCAGCAGGGCTCGCTGCAGGGGGATGCCTTCTCGAGGCAGTGGACCCCGGGCCTCTTTTACGCCTTTCCCCATTTCCCTTGATCCACAAGGTGCTTCTCAAGGCGAGGAGGGACAAGGCGCAGGTGATTCTGATAGCCCCAGACTTGCCTCGCCAGTTCTGGTACCCAGATCTCCTCAGTCTCAGCTCCAGGACTCCGCGGCAGCTTCCAGCTCGCCCGGACCTGCTCTCAGTCAATCAGGGGAAGGTGTTCCATCCGGACCTTCAATCCTGCACCTGGACGGCCTGGTTCCTGAGCTGCAGAGTTCCAGGCTTTGGGTCTTTCCGACTGAGGTCCTCAATGTAGTTGAGGCGTCCCGTGAAGGAGTTTACCAGAAAATGTATGCCTTCAAATGGAAAAGGTTTTCCATTTGGTGTCAGAGCAAGGGCTTGGACCCTTCCTCCTGTTCCTTGGCAAGCATCTTGGACTATTTATGGTCCCTTTCTAGTCAAGGCGCTTAGGTGACGACCCTAAGATTGCACCTGGCAGCCATCTCTGCTTACGAGCGCTGGGCAGAAACAGTCGGTGGCAGGGAGAAAGGTGGTCTGGCGTTTTCAAAGGCCTTGATCACATTTCCTCAGTGCGGGAACCCCCCACCTCCGTGGGATCTACTGCTGGTACTGGCAAAGCTCATGGGCAAGCCATTCGAACCTATGCACAGGTGTGCTCTCTCTCACCTGGCGTGGAAGACCGCCTTCTTGGTGGCTATCCGTCAGCCAGAAGGATGGGGAGAGCTCCAGGCGCTCCATATTCAGTCTCCTTACCTGGTCTTCCACAGGGACAAGGTTGTCCTCGCCCCACCGAAATTCCTTCCGAAGGTGGTGTCGGAGTTTCACCTTAACAGGTGTTGACTCTGCGGTGTTCTACCCCAATCACACCTGGAGGCGAATATAGGCTCATACTCTGGACCCTAGAAGGCCTCAACATTATAAGGCGCGTGCGGCTGAAATTCGGGGAGAGGTTCGCCAGCTGTTTGTCACCTGCTGAGCCGCATCTGGCAGACCTGCAGCCAAGCGGGACGATAAGCAGGTGGGTAACCTCCTGCATAGATCTCTGCTATAAGTTAGCGGGCATGGAGCCTCCCAGAGGATAAGGCTCATTCTACCCGCCATACTGCTCACGCAGTGGCTGCTTCAGGGGCCGTCCCTATCCAGAAATCTGGGGCTGCTACCTGAAGTCAACCAAACACCTTTATTACCCATTACCACATCGACCTTGAGTCACGCCTGGATGCTGGTTTTGGGGCCTCGGTTCTCCAGTCTCTCTTTCCAAGTAAGTATTGGGGTGTGCGTCTTGCCTCCTCCTCCCGGAGAACTGCTAGGAGTCTGCCAATGGTGTGGATGAACAACATATCCATGTCCCTAGAAATACAGGTTACTCACCTGTAACAGGAGTTCTAGGAATGGTATGTTGTTCATCCTACGACTCTCCCGACCTCGCCCGGACAAAGACAACCTGAGCTTCCAGCGGGCCAGATCTGGCGTCATGGGGCGGAGCCGAGAGTTATACCACCCGGGTGGGTGGGAGGAGCAAGCTTGAAGACCTTCCGGCAAGATTTAAAGCGGCAAGGATACTGCCAATGAGTGTGGATGAACAACATATACCATTCCTAGAACTCCTGTTACAGGTGAGTAACCTGTATTTTCCTGTTGTGCTCTTTTCCTGGTGCTTGGTTCAGTCACAGAGGAATGTACTAAGCCCAGTGAGCACAGTGTGACTACACAACATCCTGGTTCTGCTTCAAAAATCTTACACGTGTACTGCTGGCTAATGAATCTCCCACTGCTGCATCCATCCTCTGATGTCAGATGCGTGAGAATTCAGGGATTTATGGTTACATGCAATGTCAACTTACAAGGTAGCAAAAAGTTGTGTAATGCAGTGTGATATTCTGAAGTACACATGAGCAAACTGGGAACAGTTTTAACAGAACTTGCTAACTGGGATCAGACTCATGTTTGGGTGTGACTCCATACTCTCTGTAAGCCGATGTCGAGCCATGTCTTATGTGACTGCACAGCCAGTCACGTCACTGTGCACCTTCGACATATGCTGACATAAAATGGGCAAATTTTGCTGAAGGTTTGTACTTCCCCCTTTTGTTTACAGCCTCCCTCATCCATGTTTTATTTTAGTGACAGAGTACTGTTGCAGTATGCATGCAACATGTTATGGACAGCAACCATCTGATCTACAACACAGTGGAAGAAGCTATGCCTGATTTAAAAACCCCAATTCCTAATATTTTTCAGCATTAGTAGTCGCTCAAATGTTAAATAATCCACTTCATAATATTTAACATTTGATACTATCTTCAATAATAGGAATGGGTTTTCATCGAACATCTTCTTCCACTGTGTTGAAAGCTGGTGGTAGGAAGTTATTATGCAAAGCTTCCACATATAGAATGTAATATGCTTTATTATGCATCAAGATGTTGGATCTTTCTCTTAAATATGATTTTTAGATCCTTAATAAAGATTTAGGCCTAGTGACTGGAGAATTATATTTAAAGAGTAACTGAAACGTATATAAAAATGTGAAACTAACAAAGGTGAGGTCACCCTATTACAATAAGTGGAAATGGGCGGAGGAAAGGAAGAACTTGCAGCGGTTTAACACGCTACGGGTATGCTCAGTACAGGTTACTCTATTGGTAAATATAGCATAGCAGATATTTACTTTGTTAGTTTAGTGGTTGGTGGGGTTTATTTGGGGGTGTTATTGGAAGGTTCCACAGTTAGGGTAGAGCAGAATAATGATTTTTGATCGTGCAGTTACATGTCATGCAATGTTTTTTTGATTATATAAAAAAGAAAAGGGTCTTAAAGCAATTGTAAAAAAATGTTTCTATCTGAAGACTTGTAAATCTCAACTAAACGTTAATGGGAGCCATTCTGATGTAACAGGCGTAACAATCTTTTTTATTCCTCATCTACACTATTCATTGCTTTAATGGCCAGCATTATTAATGTCAGACTTGTATCACTAGATATAAATGGGATAAATTCTCCTATAAAAAGAGCCAAACTGTTAACATATTAAAAAAAAAAAATGCTCAAATTAGGTCTTCAGGAGACTCATCTTGACATAGAAGAAATAAAAAAAAATCTTAAAGTGGATTAACCATTTAGTATATAGCACGGGAACAAGGAAAAGTAGAGGGGTTGCTATTTTAGTAAGGAGAAACTTGAATTGTACAATTATAGACTATTTTTCGGACACAAGATAGAATAATATTAAAATTAACAGTTTAATCAAGATTTAGTAATTGACTCTTGTTATGCCCCATTTGATCATTATCAAAATTTCCTAACTAAAATATTAGAAAGACTAAAAAAACTGCAAAGTTCCAACATCCTTTTAGCAGGGGATTTTAATGCTCCAACTATTCCATTATTGGACAAATCATCAGCACCGTCCAAAGGAAATTGTAATATTGCAAAAAAAATTAAATATGTGTTTGGAGTTGGAATTAATAGATTTCTGGAGAGACATGAATCCAGATAACAGATTTTATACTCATTCTGATTAAAAAAAAACCAAAAAACTCAGATTTTCACATGTATTGATTATATAACATTCACTAAAAATACCACCAACAGCTTAATCTGGTTCAAGGTCAGTTGGCATTCATCTGTATCCCCCTTCCCCAGGTCGTGCCTGAATATAGGCAGAATCTGTCTAGCGCACTTACCTGGTCAACAAAAACTAAATATTTTTATATTCAAGATTCTGGCCCATCTTATAAAAACTGATATTGACTCTATTTTTCCTTCTGATCATGCACGAACTATAGAATTTACAATGGATAATTATGATAGAAGATGTAACACAGCATGGACTTTTAATGACTTGTTAAAAAATGAAACATTTGTGGCAGATGTATTAAAAAAAAAAAAAAAGGCAGTATAAGAATATTGGCAATTTAACTATAATGAATCAACATCAGTATTACTATTGTGGGACACCTTCAAGGCCATAATAAGGGCTCAATTATTTTATTTCAAATTGGGCAAAAAAAATCAATGTTAAAAACGAATATATTAATAGACTAAAACAGTTAGATAGGTTAATAACTGACAATAATAAATATAAACATGAATGGGCTGAATTCAAAATGGAAAAACAAGAACAATTACCAAGAAACAATAAAGATGGCTAGAACAATAAATAGAATAAGATACTTTCATACTGACAAGTCCGGTAAACTTTTGACCAATTTATTAAGAGCAGAGAAACAAAGGAATATTATTGTAAATATGAAAGATACAGAAAGAAATACTGTTAAAAAAGATGAAGAGATGGCTAAGGTTTTTCTTCAATATTATAGAACATTTTTTCAAAACCGTTTACTCCGGATCTTGGTGAAATGTCTGCTTTTTAGATGAAGGCAAAATAACACTGAAACCTTGGGAATATACCCCATTACAGAACTTGATATTATAGATGCCAGTGATTTATCACCTAGAAATAAATCACCAGGTTTGGATGGTCTGTCTAATAAATTTTATAGTACATTCAAGGACCTCCGTGCACCTTGGTTGCTGAAACTGATAGAATACCTTCAGTCTAACCCAACTGAAAACAAAGTTCCCCTATCTATGCAAACAGCTAAAATAATTCTCATTCAGATAGAAGGGGAGCCAAAGGATTTTCCAGAAAATTATAGACCCATTGCGATCTTAAACGTAAATGATAAATTATTGCAAAAATTATAAACAACCAAATCCAAAGGCATTTAAACTATATATATATATATTTTATAATCAATACAGGTTCATGCAAGGTAGGAAGCTCTACCAAGCTAACAAAAAAAATACAAGCTATAATTCATTTAATAATTACAAGTGAAAAATATAAGTCTGATACTTTCTATGCTGTTGCAGTCAATGCAACCAGGGTGTTTGGCTTTCTGAATAGAGAATATCTTTTTCATTTATTAAATGAATAGGGTATCCCTCAAGAATTGATAATGATGGTTAAATTATATTCCAGTACAATTGCAAAATTTCAAATCAATAACTTTTTATCTGAAGATTTTCAGGTTCTAAATGGCGTAAGGCAGGGTTGCCCTCTATCCCCCACCTCATTCATATTAGCACTAGAACCATACTTAGAATTGATAAGGAACAATCCTAAAATAGAAGGAATAAATTTAGAACATGAAATGGTGTATTCGAAGATGACATTTTATTAATAATCAAGAACTACTTCATTAGAAATCTGTTTAAAGGAAACGTCCCTCTGTTCTAAAATTTCTGGCTACCAGTTAAATAATAACAAATCGGAACAAACTTAGAGTGGGTGCTCTTGCAGCAGGCTACACCACAAGAACTATGCCACCAGGCATTAGGACCCCCATGGAAAATTCTTATCTAGCAGTACCCAGCGGGGACTACCCCCTGAGGTCAGACTGCCTCTGACATCTGCCAGTGGTATAAAGGGGCAGTCCCTGGCCACAGCCAGTTATTTTCCCGCTGACCTGTTCACATCGGCTCCATGAACGCCTACTAACAGTCGACCGCCATTTTCGCTAACATTTTCAATAAAAAGTTCAGTTTTTGTTTAACCGCAAATTGGTGCACGTCTTTTCTGTTGTCCTCCAGTCAGCATCCAAAATCCAAGTATGCGTGTGGGAAGCAAATCCCGGCCCAAGATGGTCACTCAGCCTGCCTCATCTGCTAGAGGTCCGACCACGACTCCGACTCCTGCCTGCACTGTAAAAATGTCAACCACCAGACTTTTATCCGTTGACTGAAGACCTATCTTCTAGAACAGCAGCTGGCCACCATGCAAAAGACCCCGTCAGGCATAGGATTCCCTCCTTCCTCGGGGTCTGGGACTTCGCACAAATCGAAGGAGAAAAAGTCCAGTGGGAAACACCACCATCACAAGAAGGACACCCGTTCGGACTCCCGATCCAGGTCTCTGCACAGGAAAATAGCCAGCTCCAGTCCTCCCTCCCATGAGAGGTCTGGCTCTGCTTCCCCACCAACCCAAGTTTCCTCCGGGTTGCGGGCCTTGAAATCCCTAGCGTTGGTATGGACGTCAGGTGGTGTTTCTCCGAAGCATGGGCCTTCGGCCCATTCCCATAGTCTTAGACCCTACAGCCATATTTTCGGGTCTAAGTCCAGAGATTCCGCCGTCAAAGGGGCAGGCGATAGCCATCATGCTACCCCTTATCAGACGAAGGCTTCCTCCTCATCGTTGGATCGTTTGGCTGGACCTAGGACAGGAAGCGGCATTCTGAATCAGAGTCTCACCCTGACGCCAGCTCTCCGAAGCATCAGGTGACAGACTGTCAGCGCTCCGCCCAGACGTCCTCTCCTTCGGGGTCTTCCTCGCCGACCGCACCCCCAGAGAAGCAACTGAACTACTCCGGTGGATGGTGCCCTTATTTTTCCTGTGGTTGCACATGGTGCAGTACCAAATCCCTCTGGAACAAGGCAGTCGAGTTTGCAAAAAGACAACCTGATTCTGACCACAAAACTGAGCTATTAGATGTGCTCAAGTCTGGTCTGGACATGGGAAAACATTTCTTGAGGTCATTCTGTGAGACTGCGGACATGGCAGCCAGGGCAGTAGCCACAGGGGTTTGTATGCGGAGATGGTCTTGGCCCTAGGTTTCTGGATTTAGGCAGGACCTTCAGGATGCCATCATTGATGCTCCATTCCATGGGTCTGTGCTTTTTGGTCCAGACATCGAGAAGATGATCTCTGACCTCCAGGATTCGGGTAAGACCATCCAATCTGTGCATCAGTTGTACAGATCTGATCAGATCTCTGGCAGATGTCACCAGTTTTGTTGCCACGGAGGGCAGAAACCTAAAGGACAGCAACAGAGAGGCAACTTTTACCTTAAAGCTCCCTCTCAACCTGATGGAGCACAAGGACCTAGGAACACCAAACCCTCCCTGGTCTCCCTGCCCACCCCAGACTCCCATGCCTGACTCCTTGCCCAACCCCATATCTCTTGCCTAGTCTAGCGCAGAGGTAGTAGGGGGTCGGTTCTCGCTTTACCGCAACGGGTGGACCTTCATCACCAATGATGTGTGGGTCCTTCAGCTGATAGTGCAAGGTCATGTGCTGGAATTTCTGGAATGATGCTCCCAGACAGTTTCCCAGTGCAAACGACCTATTCCCCTTCCCATGCCGAGCTCATTTGGGAGGAGGTACAATTTCTACTGGACAAGAAGGCAGTAGAACCCGTTACAGCCCCACAGTGGAGGAAAGGGTTCTACTCCAGTTTCTTCTTGGTTCCCAAGAAGACAGGGTATCTGCACCCGATTCTGGACCTGAGCCTCTTGAACAATTACATAGAGTACAAGAGGTTCAGAATGGTCACCTTTCCAGGCATTCTTCCCATGTTGCATCAAGGGGATTGGCTCTCCTCCCTGGACATGAAAGATGCCTACCTCCATATTCTGGTGCTTCCAGCTCACAGGAGGTTCCTGAGGTTCTCCTTTCAGGGAAGGCATTTCCAGTTTCAGGCCTTGCCTTTTGGCCCTTCCTCGGCAACGTGCGTGTTCACAAAGTGCCTAGTGGTGGTGGCAGCAGCCGTAAGGAGGCAGGGACACTTAGTTTATCCCTACCTCTGCAATTGGCTTCTGACCGCCGCCACAAGGGATCAGCTTCTGGTAGCCTTAGAGGACACCTTCAGCCTGTTCAGCTCCCTTGGGATCACCCTAAACATGGCCAGCTCATTTACGACACCATGTCAGAGGTTACAGTACATTGGGGCAATCCTAGACACGGAGCAAGAGAAGGCCTTCTTCTGCCAGACAGGGAAGTACACCTTTGCTCATTGGCCCACAAAGTTTCAGCACCATGATCCAGCTCCTAGGCCATAGTGACCGTTCACTCAGAACGTCTGTTTATGAGGATCCCGCAGTGGACTCTCAAAGTGCAATGGGATCAGAGGGAGGATGATCTTGACCAGCCGATCTTGCTCTCCAAAGCAGTGATACAGACTCTGTCTTGGTGGCTCTCTCCACAAAATCTGGAGTCGGGGGTCTCTTTTCAGACAGAAGCTCCTTTACAGGTTCTCACAGCCGATGTCTCGGGCCTAGGTTTGGGGAGTGTGTTTTCAGAACCATCCGATTCAAGGTGCATGGTCTTCTGTAGAACTGACCCTTCACATCAGTATTCTGGAGATGAGGGCAGTTCTGTACACTCTACAGATTTTTCTCCTGGATCTCCATCCAGATCCCCTGTTGGCGCAGACAGACATATCTGTTTACTACATCAGCAAGCATGGGGAACTCACTCCTATACTCTATGCCGGGAGGCTATGAGTGTGTGGTTCTGGGCTCTTGACCACAGCCTATTGCTCACCACAGTGCATGTTCCAAGGGTCCAAAACGCCTTGGCTGACACCTTAAGCCTATTTCATATGAACATATGAATGTGTCAGCAGAAATGGACCATCTAGTCCATCTGTCTACTCGAGTGTGCAGCTAGCACCCCTAGTTTGCAGCTGCCCTACCCCCTTCCCTTTGTCATCCCACTGCCACCCCGCACAAAGACTCACGAATGGGAACTCCTGCAATCTGTAGCAGGTGACTTCTTCCAAAGATGGGGTCATTCAGAGCTGGACCTCTTTGCATCCCCGTGCAACGCAAAACTGCCCAGTTTCTGCTCACTTGATCCCGGGCCTAGTGCCTTCAGGCGAGACACACTGTCCCTCTGTTGGACAGGGAGGTTTTTGTATGCCTTCCCTCCCTTTCGTCTCTTTCAAAGGATTCTGCTCAAAATCGAAGTGGAAGGAGTAGAGATGATTCTCGTAGCTCTGCATTGGCCTCATCAGATATGGTTCCCGCTACTGCAGCAGCTGGCAGTGGAACCTCCAATTCCCCTGCCCTTGTCGTCTTGATTACTGTCGCAAGAGCAGGGCAGATTGGTTCACCCAGACCTCCAGTCCCTACATCTGCATGCCTGGCACCTGCAGACGTTGCCACGACATGTTTTGGAGCATCTCCCAGAGTGGCCGAAGTCTAGGTTGCAGCTAGGAAACCATCCACTAGGGCTACCTATGCCATGAAGTGGAAGCGCATTTGCTTGTGGGCCTTCAGTCGGGGTGTGGACCCACTCCTGTGCCCTCTGAATGCTGCCCTTGAGTATCTCCTCTCCCTGTCAAATTCGGGCCTCCGGTAGTTTTCCATCAAGGTACACCTGTCGGCAATCTCTGCCTGTCACATGCTAGTGGAGGGCAAATATGTTGCCCAGACAGATCTGGCCCGAACATTTTTGAGGGGAATGCTTCATATTAAACCTCCCATTAGGGACCCCATCCCTCCTTGGGATCTTTTGTTTTTATTAGAAAAACTTATCTTGCCTCCCTTCGAGCCAACTGCGGATTGAGAGCTTCATTTTTAGTTGCTGTTACTTCCGCTCAGAGGATTTCTGAGCTTCAGGCTCTGATGGCTAAAGAGCCATATTTAATTTTCCACAAGGACAGGGTGTCCTTGAGGACTAATCCTAAATTCCTTCCTAAAGTGGTGTCCCAGTTTACCCTTAATCAGGACATCAACCTTTCGGTTTATTATCTGGAGCACACTAATTGAGGGGAGGCCCTCCTTCACACTCTGAATGTACATGCTGTTCTTAGGTGCTACATTAACTGTACTTGGACTTTCAGAAGATTTGACCAACTTTTTGTTTTCCTTTACCTGAAGAACCTTGGGTAAATCTGCGGCAAAGCAGTCTCTGTCCAGATGGCTAGTCCATTGCATCACCTTCTACTGCAATAAGTACAACAAACCCTTACCAGGCTCAGTTAAGGGTTATTCCACCAGGGGTGTTTCTGCCTCTCTTGCAGCACCTCGAGGCGTTTCTGCTGCGGACACCCTCGCGCAGCTACTACTTGGAGCAAGCACACCTTTGGCGAGAGTACTACAGCCTAGAGATTGCTTCCTGTCGGAGAGCTGGATTTGGGTTAGTGGTACTTCAAGGGCTGTTGTCTTGAGGCCCCTTCCGCTTCTCAGATTTCCACCTCACAGTCTGTCCGGGATCATTTTGGTACTGCTTGGCACTCTGTCCTTGTGGTGTAGCCTGCTGCAAGAGCTGCCACTCGAAGTAAGATAGTACAGTTGTGTAAGAACTTACCATAACAGTAGATCTTCGAGAGGAACTCTTGCAGCAGGTGTTATTTCCTTCCCTCCTTCCCCCTGGTCCTTTTCTCCTTTCTTTCCTTAGCCTAGGTGGGGTATTCCACTAACCTCGGTTCTCTACGATTTGTGAGCCGGGTCTTCGGCGGGAGGACTGGGGTGTGGCTGGGCACCGCCCCCTTTATACCATTGGCAGATGTCGTAGGCTGTCCGATGGCAGGGGGCAGTCCCAGCTGGATACTGCTAGCTAAGAATTTTCTGTGGAGTCCTAGTGCCTGGCGACATAGTCCTTATGGTGTAGCCTGCTGCAAGAGTGCCTCTTGAAGATCTACTGTTACAGTAAGTTCTTACGTGACTGTACTTTTTAATGAAGCTATCTAAAAATCAGCCGTTGCAAATAAATATGCTAACAATTTTTCAATACAAAAATTTATTAAATATTTGGGCATAGCATTATCCGACAACCAAAATTTAAATATTAAAACAAATTTAAATTCTTCAAAAAAGAAATGACATCCTTATTAGATAACTGGAAAACTTATCCTTGTCCCTGTGGGGTAGAATAGAAACCATCAAAATGATGATCCTTCCACATTTCGTTTGTGATACAAAATATAATAGGTTGTCGAAAAAAAAAAAAAGAATGGTTCCAAAATCTAGAGTTTTCCAAAATTTGTATGGTGGGGGGGTAAGCCTCGTATTGCCTGGAGCATTATATCAGCATCTAAAGAACTAGGTGGTATGGGATGTCCGGACCCACTTGTACACATGGAAGTTCAGACACTGGCTGCCTATTTCTAGTGGTAATTTTTTCCCCAATTTAAATGATCAGTTATTCCAAAAAATTATATACCCAACTGATTCAGCTCATAATATTCAAGATATACAATATATATATAAAACAGTGTGACTTACAATTGTACAGTTACTATCTTTTTTGTATACATATTTTTTAATTATCCTTTATACCATCGCCAGACTCTTGCAGCTCCAGTGGACGGAGCCCATACAGTAAGCCTCTCACGCCCAGCCTGAGACCCTCCCATCCAAAGGTCACCAGCAGAATTCTAGCCTTCACTCCAGCCTGCTCCGACACCCTGGCTTGTACCAACCCATGTGGGGCTGCCACCTACTTACCATGACACTCCTTCAATTCAGTCTGCAGGTGGAGTGATGCCGGAAGATATTGAGGACCTAGATGGGCTTGATACAGCGGTGGGTGTGTAACTGCTGTTGACTCGTCCTAGTCCTCCCAGGCGCTGCAGGTTTTTGCTGTTTCGTCAACGCGAATGTGAAGCCTGGAGGACCGGACCAACAATGACATGCAGCGCGAGATGGGTACACTCCAGCACCCATTCTACGCACGTCCGCTGAGCCCCTCTTCCATTGTGTTCCCATGCTGTGCCACCCTCGCCCTCTGCTGGGAGTCACTGACGCCAGGGATACACAGCCCACAACACCCCCTTCTACAGGAGAACAGGGCAGTACTGAGGACGCTTAATCCTTTCCTCCCTGGCAGAACACCAGCAACCAGAGGCCGCTTCCGACCGATGTAGTACAGTGTTTCATATGGTGAAGCGACACTGCACCAACGGCCCAGTCCTGTTACTGTCTTGTTCCCATTGTTGTACTCACCATCACTTCATTCCTTGGAAGGAATAAGAGGTATGTTTTGGGGCAAAGTACAGGCTGTTGGCATGGAAGGCTTCCACAGCAGAAGTGTGTGTATGAGGTGAAATTCTGCAAAGGTCAGCAATGAGCCAGCAGATCTTCGGGGGTATCTCAGTCATCAGGTTACACCACAGGAACCTTCTCCATCGGTGAAGTGGAATCCACATGTAAGATTTTCAGCAGTATAACTGGGGCCACCCATGCTGTCATCGGCCGACGTCTGCAACCACATGTAGGTGTAGACGGCCTGCTCCCTCCTCAGTTTTTTCCCACCGTCGACTTCCTCACAGTGTTCGTGCCTCTTTTGGCCTACAGACAGTTTTTCCTCTAACCCTTACCAAAATCTCTCTTCAGAGATTTTTTTTTTTTTGTCGAGAGTTAATCTTTCACTTTTCTGTCGCTACCGCTGTGAGAGATTACCTATACAGCCGAACACTTTGTGTCTTCTGTCATGGGCCTGACCACGACGTCTCTGACTGTGAGTTCTGCCAGAAGTTTAATCAAAGAACCCTCAGGCAGTGCAAGAAGGCTCTGAAAAAAATAATGGAACAGGTAGCCAGCTCCAAGCAGGGGTCCTCCATGGTCCCGGCTGCCCAGTCGCTCACCAGATGTTCGCGCTCCAAGGTCCGAGACAAATCCGGTGGGGGTCCTGAAAAGACCGGGAACCCAGTCCCCATCAGCCTCTCCTTCGAGGGGTTCTTCGGCAGCGGCAACTGCTGTAAGAGGCCCTGACAAAGTCAATAGAACTAGTTCTAGTTTCAGTGGTTGCAAAATCTCTGATCTCACATTAATGTTGCCTGAGATCGTGAAGGATCGTGACAACAATCCTATTACCCTTATACATGTGGGTGCTAATAATATCTATAGGGACTCTGTTCAGTCAATCAAAGAAGACTATGTTGCATTAACCAACAAGTTGGTGGATATGGGTTGTAATATCTGCATATCTGAAATCTTACCAATCCCACGTTTCTCTTCATTTCTCAATAATGAAATTAAAATTGTGAATGAGTGGCTTAGAAAATAGTGTTCACACCAAAACTTGACATGTTTAACACACTGGGAGGAATTTGAATATCGTCCTGAATTGTACTGTTTTGGTGGACTACATTTAAGTAGATGGGGTAATGCCGTACTGGGCAGACAATTTATAACATCTATTAACCACCATTTTAAACTAAAGCTCGGGGGTGAGAAGGTGGACAGGCTGCCATCTCTAAAATCTCCAGCCGGTAGCACCATGATATGTAAAGAGTTACATTTCTTATGTTTCAACGCTAGATGCCTTACTCAAAAGTTGGATGAATTAATATGTAGAATACATAATGATGTTGACATCATTTCAATAAGCGAAACATGGGGTGATGATAAATCATCTTGGGACACTATTATACCTGGGTATACTTCCTATACTTTCAATAGACTTAATCGGAAGGGTGGTGGAGTGGCTCTATTTATTAAAAATCATCTCAATTCTATTGATATTACAAATAAAATCAAACTACATGATAAACAAACTGAAACAATGTGGGTCAAGCTTAGTCTCTCTACATCTGAGACCTTCATCCTGGGTTCTTGTTACCATCCCCCCAATTCATCAGTAGACATCCTAGATGCAGTTCTATCAGAAATTGAACATGCAAAAAAGCATTAGGCAAAATTGTTGTCACTGGCGACTTTAACATTGGATCAATTGATTGGCAGAAATTATGTGCAAATACTATTCAGGGTAAAAAGTTACTACACACATGTACTGACTTGGGACTTAAACAGAATATACTTATCCCAACCAGAGGAGACAATATTTTAGATCTGGTACTGTGTGATGATGATACTTTAGTAGATAATATTACAGTTAGTGAACCAATTGGTAATAGTGACCACAATACCATCACATTTAATATTGTACAAAGCTAAATTTATAATTCCAACTGTACTAAAATATATCTTTATGATAAAGCTGATTTAGGCACAATGAAACATATTATTGTTGGCATCAACTGGGATTCTTTATTGACATGCTCTACCCCAGAATTTTACTGGGAAAATTTTAAGAACATAATTTGTCAATTTAAGGAACTATATATTCTGGCCTAAAATTAAAATAAGAACCAAAACAAAGTTCCCAAGTGGATGAACCAGTCTATTAAAAAATGTATTAGATTAAAACGTAAGAAGTATATCAGATATCAAAAAAATCTTCTATAAATCGGACTTCTTACATACAGATACAAAAAAAATGCAAGATCATGATAAAAAGGGTTAAAAGTAATTGGGAATATAAATTAGCATCTGCTGCTAACAAATACAACAGTAAGCATTTTTATTCCTACATTAACTCGCTAAAGGAAGCCAACCTGTCAAGTTGGTCCTATTTTCGATAATGATACTTTAAACAGATCAGCCTTTTATTTTTTGGATCATGTAATAATCAAAATTTCTGCAATAGCTTCTCTAATACTTCAAAATCGTCATATGTCTCAGTTTTGTTAGACACTACTAATATTCTACCAGTTAAATTTTCTACTGATGCCATCAAGGACAAGATATTAACACTTAAAGGCAAATACAGTCCGGGTCCAGACAACATTGCGGGACATTTATTGTCTTTCCATTAAAATTGATGTTTGATCATTTTTTGTCCATGAATCTTGTTCCACAGGACTGGCGAGAAGCTTGTGTTATCCCAATCCACAAAAAAGGCCTAAAAAATAACTGGGAAAATTATAGGCCAATAAGTTTAACATCCTCCGTTTGTAAACTACTGAAAGGTTTAATCAAAGACTTGATATCACCTATTTTGGATTGTTATGATGTTGAACAACATGGATTTAAAAAGGGTAGAAGCTGTTTAACTAATCTAGTTTGCTTCTACGAACAGATTAGTTCCACACTTGATAAAAATATACCGTGTGACATAATCTAAATCGATTTCAGTGAAGCCTTTGACATCATGCCTCATTGGGCTCTAATTTCTAAACTCCATAAACTAAACATAAACGGCATTGTAGTTAACTGGATAATAAATTGGCTTCAAAATCGTTCCCAACAAGTCTCTATAGATGGGCACAAATCAGTTTGGGGGTTTGTGACAAGTGGGGTACCTCAGGGCTCGGTTTTGGGCCCATGCCTGTTTCAGGCTTTTATTGCTGACCTTACTGCAGGCTGCTCATCCTTTTCCATCAAATATGCAGATGATGCAAAAATAGGTAGCCCCTGCACTTCTGATTACCAAACTGACATTATACAAAGAAATCTTGATCGCATTTCTACATGGGTTAAAACCTGGGGTATGTCTTTGAATATCTCTAAATGCAAGGTAATGCATTTAGGTATCAGCAATTTACAAACCCCTTATTATTTGAACGGTACATTACTTGAAACAACTTCAGATGAAAGAGATCTGGGTATAACTATTTCAGATAACTTTTCGTACAATAAACATGTTCATAACATTATTAGCAAATCTAATAAAGCTATGTGGTCTATCTTACGTAATATTAAATCAAGAAAGAACAATGTGCTATTACCATTATATTGTGCATATGTTAGACCACGTTTGGAATATGCCTCCCAGCTATGGTGTCCATATAAAAAATCTGAAGGCCTTTTAATGGAATCTGTACAGAGGAAATTTACTAAAAAGATTTCAGGGCTATATGATGTCTCTTATGAGAGTAGGTTGAATATTCTAAGACATGCCTCTATCCACACGTCGGCTTCGTGGTGATCTAATGTTATACAACATCATTCAAGATTCTTATCTTTTGTGTGAACTCGGTCTAGAATTTAAAAGCTGTTATAACATCAGGGGACATCCTTTACAATTAGTCAGAAAACCCTTTGTGAAAACAAGTCGTAAATACTTTTTCACCATTAGAGTTGTTGGTCCATGGAATAGACTTCTGCTTGAAGTTGTCATTAATGAAACTAAAAGTATTTTTAAAAATAGATTAGATAACCTTATTAGTAATGGGTATGATCTTTCTTCCCATATATTGGATTAGAATTGGAGCATCATGGGCTTCGGCATTCTCGCTCTTGTACTTTCCTTAGTATGATCCTTAGGCCAGCTGTCCAGGTCTTCATTACTACCAGACCCATACAGACGGCTCCTCTGCCCAACACACAGGGTGCTCAGTCGTCGACCCCATCACCATCGACGATTGGCATGTCATCGGCAGCACCATCGAGGACTACCCCTTTTCCTTCCAGGGCTACAGGCTTATCAAGCTCCCAGGACTGAGGGTAGTCTGTTCCCATGCTGTCGCACTCTTCTCCGTCGACATCCACTATGGACCCGAACAAAGTACTGGTCTAATTCACAAATGTACTCATTCAGTGGCTGGGTGCCTTCAGAAGGCCCTCTTCGCAGGTGCTGGCGACGACTGCTTCACTGTCAATACCTGTTCATTGACCCCGGGAGACTCCCCATGGGCCGCTGCCGGTGAATCCGATACCAGATCCAGATGAGGTCAGTGTCGAGGAGGAGTATCATCCTGACCTCACCCTCCCTGATGATGTAGAGGGTGAAGAGGAAGAGATATGAACATACGAAGAAGCCAGTAAAATAAGGCCATTTGGTCTATCAAGTCTGCTCATGTTGCAGGGGCCGCAGCTAGAGCTACTGTCCCTGCCCTCCCTCCCCACTCCTCCCATCCTCCCTACCCATGATCTTTACCTTCCCCCATGCCTATCCCAGCTTCTCTTAAAGCTGCCCACTGTCTTCAATGAGATGACCACATCCGGCAACGCATTCCAAGTGTCCACCACTCTCGCTGTGAAGAAGTGCTTCCTGAACCTCCCTCCTGAACCTCCCACCCTCCAGCTTAATACTGTGCCTCCTCGTGTGATGGTTGCCAGTCAGCTTAAAGAGACTCTGCTTATCAACCTTATTTATCCCTTTCAAGTACTTGAAGGTCCCAGTCATGTCCCTCTCTCTCTCCTGTCTTCCAGGGAGTACATGTTCAGTGCCCTCAACCTCTCCTCGTATGCATTACGCTGCTGACTGGCTAACATCTTTGTAGCCCTCCTCTGGACCTTCTCCAGCAGGTTAATGTCCTTTTTGAGGTGCGGGCACCAGTGCTGAACTTCATACTCTAGATGTGGCCTTACCAGTGACCTGCACAAGGGCAATATAACCTTTTCTCTCCTACTGATCCCCCTAGATATGCATCCCAGCATCTTGTTCGCCTTTGCTGCTGTTTTCTTGCACTGTGTGGAGTTCTTCAAATCACTAGTGAGCATAATTCTCAGGTCCTTCTCCACCTCTGATGCAGCTACTCTGACTCCACCCAGGTAGTACTCTGTCCTGGGATTCTTGGCTCCAATATGCATTTCTTAGCATTGAAACCAAGCTGCCATATCCTGGACCACCTCCCCAGCTTTTCCAGATCTTCTTGTAAGTCCTGTATCCCTTCAGCTGTGTTCAGTCTCTGGCAGAGCTTAGTGTCATCTGTGAATAGGCACATTTTACCCTTAATGCCATCCCCAGTGTCATTGATGAAGACATTGAACAACAAGGGCCCCAGCACCGAGCCCTGTGGGACCCCACTGGCTACCTCTCTGGTGCCCGGTAACTCTCCCTCCACAACCACCGTATGGGTTCTGTCCCTCATCTGGTTTTCCACCCATCTAGCCATCTTTTCCCCAACTCCGAGATCCACCAACTTCCTGATCAACCTTTTGTGGGGGCACAGAGTCGAAGGCCTTGCTGAAATCAAGATAGAGGATGTCTATCGCTTGGCCCATCTAGTGTCCTAGTGACGCAGTCAAGGAAGTCAATCAGATTTGTTTGAAACTTTCTCCCCCCCCCACCCCATGAACCCATGCTGCCTTGCATCCTGGAGACCATGCTCCTCAAGATATTCCACAATGGAGGTCAAACTGACTGGTCTGTAATTCCCTGGGTCATCCTTGAGACCGCTTTTGTGGAGGGGCACTACATGTGCTGTTCTCCAGTCCTGCGGCGCCACGCCTGACTCTAGTGAACTATTAAATAGGTCTGCCAGTGGCCCTGCCAGCTCCTTAGCCGGTTCCTTTAATACCCTTGGATGAACTCTGTCCGGGCCTGGTGATTTGTCTACCTTCAATGCCAGCAGCCCCTTCCTCACTCTTTCCTCCTCTGTCACTACATCTGTGTCCCCCCTCGTTCCTCTTTTCCCTCCTGGAGGCACTGGTCCATCCTTCTTCCAGGTGAAGACTGAACAGAAGTATTCATTTAGTATCTCTACTTTTCCCCCCATTATCTTCCACCCACTCCACCCCTTTCTTAAGCCTAACAATCCCTTCCTTCTTGCCCTTTTTATCACTTACATAGCGAAAGAAAGCCTTCTCCCCCTTCTTAATTCCTTCAGCTCTCTGCAGCTCTTTCTGTGCCTTTGCTCGCCAGGCTTCCTTACTTGCTTCACTAGCCAACCTTAGGTAGTTTTCCTTATCCACGTCTCTTGGTCTTCCTGAATTTTCTTTAGGCTGACTTCTTTTTCCCTTACTGCCAGGGCAACCCCAGAACTGAACCAGCTGGTCATTTCAGAGGAAGTCCACTGCCTCCTCGGTCAGTGAGGACTCTCTCAAGCATACTCCAAGGTCTTCTCCTGAGGATGCCACATTTTTTAATGTGATGAAGCAGTTGTCTGCCACAATGGGCTTCCAGACTGAGGAAGAGGATGTCGCCAGGAAAAACCCGGTGGACTTCTTGGAGATTCCTGAATCTCCACCTAAGATTATTCCTCCAGTGCTTCCAGCATTGAAGAATGCCATTACAGCAGCCTGGCACAGGCCAGACACTGTGCAAGCTATGCCACACAGGGCAGAAAGCTTCATAATGCCCCTCAGGGCCTTCCTTATTTTGCTGCCCAGGCCAACACTGACTCAGTGGTCAACAAGGCAGCCCATGACGGGTCTAAGGCGCCTAAGCACCTTAGTTCCCTTCCCCTGAACAAGGAGTCCTGCAGGATAGACCTTTAGGGTAAAAAGGTTTATGCCTCCTCTACTTTGGTTCTGAGGATTGCAAGTTATCTGTCACACATGGTTAAATACCAACGTGCCAACTGGAGAAAGGGCAAAGCTGCCACTCGGGCCCTTCCAGATGACTCTCAGAAGCAGGAACTGCTTGTGTTTTCAGACTGCTGAGGATGTTAGCGAACACCTCCTCATGGCCATGTATGATATGGCCAACAGTGGCCAGAGCAGCTGCTACTGGCATATACCTTCATAGGCACTCCTGGCTTCGGGTCTCTGGCTTTGCGGTTGATGTGCAGAATAAGGTGCTCAACACCCCTTTCAGTGACACCAAGCGCTTCGACCCTGATGTCCAGGACCTCATAAATGATCTGCAGGCCTCTGGCATGGTCATTAAATCTGTCCATTCTCTCTACCACACTCAGCCATGAGATAGAGGATGGTCTACCTTTCGTAGACAGGCTAGTAGGCCAGGATCGGCTCCCTGTGCCCAGGGTAAGTGTAGAGCCCATGCTCCCTTGCCTGCCCCTTCCAATGCTGAAATGGCAGCCAAGCATCCAAGAAATGATGGACCTTCCTCTGCAGCTGGTTCCACCTCAGCTTGACTCCTTGCCAGACCCCCCTCCATGGCCCAGACCCAGGAAGTGACTACTGGATGTCAGTTCTCCCTCTGTCTGAATCAGTGGAGGACCATAATTTCAGATGCGTGGATCCTGCAGATCAGGGTCACACCCTGAAGCTTATCCAGCAGCCTCCAGACACCCCTCTAACCATCCCCCGGCCCACTTGCCTGTTCTCCGGAAGGAAGTACAGTCTCTCTTGCGAAAGTAGGCAATCAAATTAGTGCCAAAATGACAGAAATCGGGTTTTATTCCAGGTTTTTCCTGGTCCCCAAAAAGACTAGAGATCTGAGGCTTATTTTAGATATAAAGGAGCTCAATCTCTTTGTCCACTACAGAAAGTTCTGTATGGTAATGTTGCTAGGCCTCATGCCTCTCCTCAAGACCGGGGACTGACTGTTCACTGGACATGCAGGACGCTTACCTGCACATTTCCGTCTTTCCTCATCACAGGAGGTTTCTTTGCTTTGCTTTCAGTGCGTGCATTACCAGTTCAAAGTGCTGCCCTTTGGCTTATCCTCTGTGCTGCGTGTCTTTACCAAGTGTTTAGCAGCAGTCACAGCAGCTCTCAGAAGAGAGGGACTGTGTTTTTCCTTACCTGGACAATTGGCTTCTCAAGGCCCCATCCAAGGAACAGCTTTTGCGGACTCTGGAGCGCACTCTCTAGCTCTTCCACTCTCTGGGCATTACTGTCAGCCTGCCAAAGTCTATTCTAGTACCATCCCAAAAGCTGCGGTATATAGGGGCGGTTCTGAATCCTGGCAGGGGAAGGCCTCCCTACCCCAAAACAGGGGAGAGTGCCTCATGACCCTAGCTCAGGAAGTTGCTCGGAGTCTGTACATTCCTGTCTGGCTGTACCTCAGGTTGTTGGGTCTAATGGCAGTGGCCATTCCCACCATTCCATTGGCCAGGCTTCACATGTGCACCCTTCAGTGGACCCTCTGGGTGCAGTGGGACCAGTGCACTGACGAGTTGGATCAACAAGTCCTGGTTTCTTCCCCAGTACACAAGTTACTGCAGTGGTGGATGGACCCCTTGAATCTTCTTCAAAGAGTACCCTTCCAGATTACTTCCCCGCATCTGATTCTAATCAGAACCATGGATGCTTCAGGTCTAGGCTGGGGTGCACACCTGGGTCCCTTCCAAACCCAAGGGCTCCTGGTCTCAGTGGGAAGCCACCCTGCATATCAGTGTCCTGGATATGAAGAGTGGTGCTGTATGCCATGTAGGCATTTCAGGAGCATCTGGCTCCAGGCGAGCTGCTGGTGCAGTTTGGACAATCTGAGTGTCGTCTACTACATCAACAAGCAGGGCGTGTCTGTCTTACCCACTTTGTAGGGAGGCCATGAGAATGTGGTATTGGGCACTGGAACACAGTCTGACACACTGCAGTCCACATGCCAGGTGTCTTAAACATCCTGGTGGACAGTCTCAGCAAGACTCAGTCCAGCATGCATGAATGGGAGCTTCTCTCATCTGTAGCAGAAGCTCTATTCGACAGATGGGGTCGTCCAGAGTTGGACCTTTTTGCATCCCCACTCAATGCAGAACTGCCCAATTTCTGCTCGCTAGATCCAGGGCCTGGAGTTTTCTGAAGAGATGCGTTGTCACTCTCTTGGAGCGGGAGATTTCTATACGCATTCCCTCAGTTTCCCCTAATTCAGAGGGTGCTGAACAAGCTGTAAATGAAGGGGGCCAGCATGATTCTGGTAGCTCCCTTCTGGCCTTGCCAGATATAGTTCCCTCTGCTTCAGCAGCTGGCTGAGGAACCTCTGGTCCCTCTGCCCCTTTGCAGAAATCTGCTGAACCAGGATTGGGGGACCTTGGTCCATCCCAATCTCAGGTCCCTCCATCTGCATGCCTGGCTCCTGAGGACGTAGCCATTGCCAGGTTTGGAGTCTCTAACAGGGTGGCAGACGTCCTGGTGGTCACCTGCAAGTCTTCCACCTGTGCCACTTATGCCATGAAGTGGAAGGGGTTTACCATCGGGGCTGCCAGATATTCTCTAGACCCTTTCACCTGCCCGGTGAATCATATCCTGGACTACTTGATTTGTTTGTCTGACTCAGACCTCCAGTATTCCTCCCTCAAGGTCCACCTTTTAGCTATTTCTGCCTTTCATGAGCCCATGGGTGACTGCACAATTGCTCAGCTGGATGTCTCCTGTACGTTTCTCAGGGGCATCCTGCATGTGAAACCCCCAATCCATTCTCCTGTCCTGGCTTGGGACTTAAATTTTATTTTGGAAAACTTGACGCTGTCTCTGGTTGAGCCAGTCGCGACTTGCAATTTATGCTCTCTTGGAAAGCGCTCTTTTTAGTTGCAATTACTTCTGCTCAAAGAATTTCAGAGCTTCAGGCCCTCTGGTGTGGGGAGCCTTATTTGATTTTTCACAAAGACTGTATCTTTGCACACAAATCCTAAGTTTTTATACATGGTGGTTTCTGACTTTACACTTAATCGGTCTATCCACCTTCCTGTTTATTTTCCTGAGCATGCCAATCCAGGGGAAGCACTGCCCCATACATTGGATGTGCGCAGAACTTTGAAGTATTATCTGCTTTGGACTAGAGTGCAGAAAGTCTAAACAGTTTGTTTCTTTCCCCCAGGCAGAGAGGGCGCTTCAGTTTCTAAGCAACGTTAATCCCAGTGGTTGGCAAATTGCATTGTGTTCTGCTACAATAAGTAAGGCAAATAATTGCCTAGTGCTGTCAAAGCTCACTCACCAGAGGCATGGCTACCTCTGTGGCCTGTGTCAACGGGATTTCAGTCGCTGACACTTGTGTGGCTGCCACCTGTACTACAGTCCACACTTTCACCAAGCATTAGTTTGAACATTGCCTCAAGAGCCCATGCCGGTTTTGACAGGGCTGTTATAAGGACTCCTGTCTCAGTTTTATGGAGTTCCAACCTCCCAGAGTGTCTGTTTTACACTTGTCACTGCTTGGTACTTATTCTTACGGTGTTATCTGATGACTGAGATACCCCCAAAGAAGAAGATAGAACAGTTATGTAAGAACTTACCATAACAGTAGATCTAAGAGGGGATCTCAGTCATCAGGTCTGATTCCCCTCCCACCTTCCCTTTTTTGGGGCTCCTGTTCAGGACCTGGCTATCTGCTGTTTCCATCTTTTCTTTCTAGAGCTTGATCCCACTCTCTCTCCTCGGTTCCCCAGGGTGTGAGCCTTGCCTTAGTCTCCGGAGGGAAGACGATGCCCATGGAGCGCGCCACTGTGCTAGCACATTGTGATGTCAGAATATGGAACAGCATGGGGGTGTATCTACAAACCGGGAAGTGGATGGGATTGGTGGCTCGGAGCCAAAAATTCGATCCTTCCACTACCAAAAATGCCACCATGTAAAAATGTTTTTTTTAAAGCGGCGAACTCTGAGCCAGGTAAGCTTCCTTTGTGGCTTGGGGGGGGGGGGGACATGTTGTAATTCAGCACAAAAGGTGCTTTTCAGCACTAGTGTATATTTTGTGTACTGTGTTGACTGTGGTAAACTGAGGTAACTGCTGTAGCTGGAATCTTCATGTCGCTAGGGGTCTGTGCTGATATCACAGCTTTTAAGCTGTACCACTAAGGTGTAGCATTATTTTTCTTTTTATATTTAAGTTAAAATAAAAATGTTCAGTAAATACAGGTTGCAGAGAGCAGTGAGATACAGAAGAGGTCAATAAGACAGCAAAATTTAATCTACAGTATACAGGTAAATCCTGCGGCAGCCATGAAGTGGCGGAGAAGCCAGTCTACCGCGTGCCCTACGCCTGCCAGCCACGGAGCTTCCTTCTCAGCTCTGAGCCACTGATTGGGCTGCCATCACTCACCCCTGAGGTGCTGCGGCTGAGAAGCCAGCCAGCTGCGTGCCCTACGCCTGCCCACTGTAGAGCTTCCTTTTTGGCTCTCAGAGCCCCTGACTGAGCTGCCATCAGTCACCCCTGAGGCGCCGAGGCTGAGAAACCAGCCGGCCATGCGCCCTACGCCTGCCCACCGTGGAGCTTCCTTCTCGGCTCTGAGACCCTGATCGGGCTGCCATCACTCGCCCCTGAGGCGCCACGGCTGAGAAGCCAGCTGGCCACGTGCCCTGTGCCTGCCCACCGCGGAGCTTCCTTGTCTGCTCTGAGCCCCTGATCGGGCTGCCATCACTCACCCTTGAGGCACCACAGCTGAGAAGCTGGCTGCGTACCCTACGCCTGCCCACTGCAGATCTTCCTTCTCAGGTAAGATTTGCTCACAGACTCGGTGAATCACCTTGGAGCCACTATTGGACAATAACTCCCCAGCTCACCGCGGCTGTTTTTTCAAAAGTTGCCTCTTGCTCTGAGCGCCTCTGCCCGCTCGCTCTCTATATGCTCTGCAAGAATTTTCTTCCCACACCACCCGCTCTGACCCCAGCCTTTCTGAAATGCTCTCACTCTGAGCGCCAGGCCAACTCCCAACCTGCTTATTGTTCCAAATATGCTCAGCCATGCTCAGGGTCTAGACATCCCTGCCCTAAGTAGCTGATATTACCAGCCCTATTAATTCTTCTGCATGATACCATTACTTGCCACTTTCAAGAAACTGTTGCAAATTCTGTGTTTACTACCTGTAAAAGGAAATATTTCCATGTTAAAAATGCCTTCTGCGCCTATCCTTCTCTATAGTTACCTTATATTACTAAGTTATGCTGTACCCAAAATCTCGGTTTGCAACTCGGACGTAGGCCAGAATCCCTCCATCACCTACCAAGATATACCCTCCCTTATTAGACCATGGCATCCTACATTAGGGATGTCTCCACTATGGTCATGCCCCTTCTTTCATCAGGCCATAACTATAAAACACGTCCGAATCCCACTGACGCTATCGGCCTTATCAGTTTTCTATGTTTTATCCCTAGCAAATTGCAATCCTGCCCTCAACACAGCCGCCACTAAACCAATGTATGTTGGAGTAACAAAAGACTATTTAACAGGCTAAGACACTACCTTAAAAAACTACTACTGCTTCTCCTACTCTGCTCGGGGAAACGTTGAAATAAACCCAGGCCCACCTATTTCTCTGGACACCCCCGCGAACCTCCCTCAATATAAAGGGATTAGCTTTCTCCATATCAATGTCTGTAGTTTACTAAAGAAGATTGACTCTATACAGACCTGGGCTCTACATGCATCACCTGATTTCTTCATGATAACTGAATCCTTTCTCACACCCTTGACAAATCTATCAACATACCGAGATATATCATCTACCGTTTGTGATAAACCGACTAGAGGAGGAGGAGGGGTCGCAATATATGTCAAAAGCAAATTTGCAGTCACAGTCTTTGGTTGTTCCTTAAAGGCTAAAGAATTTGAATGCCTGGCTCTAAAATTATCCCCTTCCAGCGAGAAATCACTCCTTATGGCAACATACTACTGACTGCCGTCTGGTGGCATGGCACTCCTGCCACACCTTCAAAACCTACTTGACTCTGCTAACACTGAGTGTATTCTATTGGGGGATTTCAATCAAAATTGGAATGATGACAGCTCTAAGAAGCTGAAGGATCTTTGTGATGCTAATGGTCTGTTAAAAATGATGACTGCAATCACCAGACCTAACAGAAAAAACCCTGAGCGCAGCACCCTTCTGAACCTTATGCTAGTAAACAGACCTCACAACATCTCACATACTGGAATATTCTTCAGTGTTATTAGCGACCACTGCGCTACTGCCTGTATAAAACCGGCCTCTAAATTCAAACTGAAAAGATGTCTGAAAAAGCTCTGCCAGATCACTTTCCTGAAAGATCTAAGCAACATTCAATGGCAGGATTTCTATCTAGCACCCACCTTTAACGAGGCATTTAACATCTTTTACAGCCTCGTACTGGGGCTAATAGACAAACACGCCCCACTAAGACTGATCAAGTCAAAAAATAAAACTCCCGGCTGGTTCTCTCCCATTCTGAAAAAAGCACTTAGGGATAGGGACTACTGGTGGAAAAAAGTGAGGAAATCCCACCTGGAGGCAGATTGGCTAGCATTCCGTACCACTAGGAATGCTTGTACCAAGCTAATTAGGTCAGAAAAAGCTAGGTACTTCCAAAAAGAACTAGAAGATAATAGAAACAACTCTGCCAAATTTTGGAACATCCTCAAAGAGGTCGAAGGTCAGTCTACTGTCACACCCTCCCAAACTAAATTTTGTCTGCTGGGACCACCTACACAGACAAAGCTGATAACTAGAGAAGTTTAATGATCACTTTGCCACTGCAGGGCTTGCCTTTGACACTTCACCTATCGGCAAACTTAGCCCAGCAGGAGACTCCACTGTTGACCCTACTGATAACCACAACCATAACCAGCTGCATCCCACCCCCTTCAGCTTCCTCACAGTTATGTTCAAGCAAGTCGAGGACCTCCTCCTGTCTGTGGATACGAAAAAGAGTGCCGGTGCAGATAATATTGAACAGGTCTAGTACAATCTCCCGACGACAAACATCCCGACGGCAAAAGTCCCATCTTTTATTTTCTGAATTTAACCTTCCCGCTATTACTGTATTACCGACTAACTTCCTCCCGACAGACATGTTGTCTCACTGTGTTACTCCAGTGCAAGTGGCTGAACCACGTCTCCCTGGGCTGCTGATATAACTGATAAATACAAAAATATAGGGGGAAAACAATATGAAGACCTGTAAGGCTTTATAATTAAATATTGATTGATCCCCACCCTGTCCTTACTCACACCTTCTTAGTCTGTGAACAGTTACTTTTCTATGCCTTTTATAAGCCTAGTACAAAGCAGTTATGGTATCAGAAACCAAGTTCATAACATTTTAACAAAATATTCTGGACTGTTTCCTATGCAATAACTTACTGCCCATGCTAGCATTCTGTTTGTACTCCAAATGTACTCCCGCCTCTGCCAGAGTAAAAATAGATATGTGACTATGATAGCCGTTAATTGCTGGCTATTGGCTAGGTGTTAGCTGCTTAGCTGCTGGCTATGCTGCTTGCTGCTATATGCTGTTTATTCTACAGAATGCCAGCGTAAATTATACTTCTGTCGTCACGTGACGAAAGGGCGTGAAGATTTTTAAACTTTTTAATTAATTTAAATACATGAAATTATTAAAATGTATTATTTAGCGAATTAGCAGATTTTACTTGAAGTAATGTATAATATCCAGACTAATAAATTACCCAACTATAACCCTGTATAGATGTGTAGTACGCAGTTAAGTATGCACTTATATAAATTCAATTTAAATTCACTTCAATAAAATGTACTATACCCCACCTTATGTCAGTAAGTTCATTTGTTGCAGAACCTTGACGGTATAATAGTAGCAGAATATTTGCAGAACCATGACGGTATAATAGTTGTCAGTAAGTTCATTGTCAGTTATTGTCGGTAAATAAATGACGGTAATTTACACGTTGGGAAGTTAGTGTTCGGGCAATGGTACTGATCCCTATTGAACCTTACTTCGTAAAACTTGACCATACCTGTCTGACCGCCCCCATTACCCACTTATTCAACACCTCTCTGATTCAAGGCGAGCTACCTGTGTCGTGGAAAACTGCCCACATCCTACCCTTATTCAAGACTGGGGATCCGAGTGATCTGAACAATTATTGGCCTATTTCTGTACTATCCGTCCTCTCTAAATTACTTGAAAAAATTGTCAACGTCCAACTTAGAGAACATTTGTATTCACAAAAGTTGCTAAACTCTGCTCAGTCCGGCTTCAGAGCCAAACACAGCACAGTATCGACACTTGCCAAAGTAACTACAGACTGGCAAATGACCTTGGATTCTAAGAAGCATGTATTTGCCCTCTTCCTTGATCTAAGTAAGGCCTTTGATACTGTGGATCATACCATCATGGTTACTGCACTGAATAATATCGGACTTGATAGTTTTGCCATTAAATGGTTCACCAGTTACCTAACCAATAGGTTACAACAAGTCAAAGCTATAGGCGATCAGTCCCCACAAAAATCCCTTTTACGAGGAGTCCCCCAAGGCTCCATCCTGGGCCCTATCCTCTTTGCAATATACATCAATAATCTGGACTCGCAACTGGGCACAGCCAATGTGTACTTATTCGCAGGTGATACTGTGCTCTACACGACAAATTCATCCTTGGACTTGGCCCATGAGTATTTACAGCAAGATTTCACCACCCTCCAATACAACCGTATCAATCATAAGCTCCTCCTCAATGCTAAAAAGACTAAAGCAATGATTCTGTCACCAGAGTCTACTTCCGGATATACACACATCCGAACACTTTTAGATGAACCCCTTGAAATAGTTGATACCTTTAAATACCTGAGGTTCTGGCTGGATAACAAGCTCAACTTTCTGTGCCACTTAAATGAAATCTTGAAACTAAGACAGCGATTAGGTTTATTCTATCGCATTAAACATCTACTTACATTAGAAGCCAGAATGAGACTAGTACAATCCACATTCCTACCTATACTGGACTATGCTGACTTCCTCTACAGTCATTTGCCCTTCAATGATGCTAGACAAACTAGACACTCTTTACCACTGGGCCTTAAGATTTATCCTAAATCTACCCCGTGGTACACATCACTATCTTCTATACCAGGTTTCAGGATGGGCCTCACTCTCAACTAGGAGAAAAAGGAATGCTTTCCTCTGGTTCTTTAGAGCATTATCCGATAACCTCCCTGCATACATCTCGCACCTCTTCAAACAGGCCAAGGGTTCCTATGGCCTGAGACGCTTCTGCATAATTTGCTTCCAGATTCCTAGACTGAAAGCACCCTATGGTTCGGCAGCAATCTGCTTCTCACTCCCATCACTTTGGAGCACTGTGCAAAGCTCATTAAAATGATCCTCACTTCCAAGCATTTTCGCATTCAAAGCGCTCATAACGGATTATCTGAAGGAATCCTGCAGCTGTTTGACGTCTATGATCCTTAAGCCCCTGGTGCCACTCCCAAATCTTACGCCTAAGTATCTCATCCACCTCACATTCCTAGCAACAGAAATCCAGGACCTGCAAGCCTAGCTCCCTTAATCCTAGATATGTCTGTCTATTCCCTACCATTATCTTCTTCTGGCCTCCCTCTTGGCTGCCTACTCATTCACCCCATTACCTTTTTCCATTAATACCTCCTTATTTATTAGCATTTCGGTATGAGCTCTTACTTGGCAGAGATGATCTGTGATTGTTGTCTCTTCTCACTCCTGTAAAGCTTATCATTATGTACCTTTGCATGTTAATTTTGTTGACCGGTATGTATAGGCCTGTGTTGCCATACACCTTCACAATGTTTTTTGCACTGCTGTCCACCGTAACTGTAATTTTATGAATTGTACTGTATTGTAGTAATGCCCAGGACCACTCTGAAAATGAGCTTGCTCAGTGGTGTTTATGCCTGGTTAAATAAAGTTGATTGATAGAGACCAGGGTGTGATGCCACGAGAGCTACACCCAGGGATGGTAACCCACTAGGAGAATAGCTTGTTGGCACATTGAAAGTATCCATGTCCTCTAAGAGAGAACTGTGTTGGGAAGGATATACCAGTGTACGTTAAGTCAGATAGATTGGAAATGACAAACTAGAAATGATATCATGGCACAAAAAGGTCTGTAGACAAGGTGTAGCATTATTTTTCAGTATTTACATATTAAAGCAGCAGTGCATGATGGTGAAAATTTTGAAATTAGACCTTTTTTATTCTACATTAGATTGCTACTTGTCTCCATACTTGTATGATACCCTTCCTTCCCCAGTTTGTTTTAATCCTCTTTTTGTATAGCTGAAATAATAGAGTATTCATATAAATACGGCTCTGACCAAGTTTTCATCATTATTCTCTGTTTTTGAATGCCCACTGTCTGAGATCGTTTTTCGTTTGACTGTGTTAAACTAGTTTGCAACAGACACTGCTCCGTGGCCTTATAGGACAGCAGGAGTACCGAAACAGCTGAAGACTTAATTCAAGTCGTACTAGATTGGCAGGATTGCCTAGAGGTTAGAATAATGAACTGTGAATGAGCTTGGTACATTCAGCAGACCTGGGTTTGATTTCCCGTAACCTCCACTTGCATACTGTGGGACTCTGAACAAATCACTTAACCACCTCAGTGCTCCCGGGTCGCCCCTAGAAACAGGCACTTGTACCTAATGGGCCTTACCAAGTTACCAAAAAGAATAAAATAGAGTGCTCCTTTTATTAATTTCAAATGCGAGAAAAAGCAGTAAAGTAGATTGAAACTGGAGAAGGAAGGGTGTCATACAAATCAGGAGATACGGGTCAATCTAAGAATAAATAAATATGGGTGAAAATCTTCTCTCATGCACTGCTGCTTTCATTTTCCATGTTTTCATACCAACTATTTTGTTATGTTGGATGTTTACATAGGAACAAGATGGGTGATTTAAAACCGCATGGGAGTCAACATGCAGCCTCTCTGATCTTCTCATTATGTTGCATTTCTGTACTTTTTCCTTGCTGTTTTTAACTTTGCTGTCACTTTTTCTGTACTCTATTAAGAGCTTTCTTTTTTGGCTTTTTGCTTCTCTGAGCTCTGTGTGACCCTCTTCTTTGGGCCCATTGAGTCCCTTGATCCTGCCCACAAGGCTTACATCCTGCCTTCCATCAGCGACCTCCAGATTCTCTCAGGCCCTCTGACACATTCCTTAATCTGTGGAGTAGCACTTGCTCTGTAGGGCCCCCTGTAAAGAAACTAGGGGGAAGGAAATTTCCAACATACCTGGGGAATGTTGGGTGGAACAGAGAGAAGTTATCTGGCACACCTAGCCAGTCTGTTTTCCTTCCCATCGCCACTCTTCCACAGAGGTGTGCTTCTTTCTGCATCCTGGGGATGTATTCCAGGCAGTGGATATTCACCCACACTGCAGAAGGCACAAACACTGTACACCACTGGGAACTGCTTTCTGAGCAGTAACATACTGCACCCTGTGTCCTCAGGGATGGCTGTTTTGCTGTCACTGCCAGCCTCTGCTTGAGATGTCCTGGGCTTGGAGCATGAACCAGCTTATTATAGCCTTTTTTCTGCCCCCTCGTCCGCCACACCACCAAGCGGTACCCATTAGCCTTGTCACAACCTTCTTTTTTGCTTACTGGCTATGCAAAACTTACCCAGGGCCACATTGTGGTGGGTGATCTGCCCTGTTGGTTGTGCATGGGCCTACTGCAGATTTGGGGATTTTTGCCTCCATTTTTCCCCCTAGGAAGGTGTCGGCATGCAGTGACATACAGGCATCTATGCCAATGTCCGACTGCTCCTCCCCCAATTTATATCTAGTGCCTGCTATGTGGCCGCCTGGCCTTTACCAGCTAACAGTTGGTGAACAGGATGTGGAGTCTTCCTCCTCCAGGAAGGAGAGCTGTTCATGGGACACTTGATCTCCCTTCCCACATCTGGCCCCCATGTGACCCAAATCCATTTTTGAACCCGGGTGACCAGCATAGAGAGCAGTAGTGTTTCCGCTGCACTGTCAAGCTAGCTAAAGAGCTTACTTTTAATATATTCTGCAGTTATCTACATTAGTGAAATGAAATCTATATTCTGTATTTTTTGCGCAAAAAAAAATACAGAAAACTGGCATGAATGACCAGTGTACCTGTTAAATTACTTAAGTGTTTCCTGTTCAGTAAACTGTCTTTGTTTTGATCCTGCACACTTTCAGAGCCCACAAATAAGATGGTTAAACACTGGTGAGATTTTTAAACAGTGATGGAACTTGGGAATCCTGTTAACTTGCAAGAGGTCTAAAATGTTGTTTTCTGCTCTTACAGGGGCTTGTCTTACAAAGACAGTGGGGTAGACATTGCAGCTGGAAATGACTTGGTCCACGCTATCAAACCACTTGCAGCCGCCACCTCCCGACCAGGTAGGATTAAAAATAACATTGTGTCTGCTAGGCATGTGCACACAGAAAATTGAAAAGCTACTTTTCTTAATAAGACCATAAACCTTGTGTTTTTTGTTTAACACATGTTTAGTATAACTGGAAATCTGGGCATGTGTGAAGTCTGATTAATATTCCCAGTATATAATTTTGTGTTTTTCTTGAAGTTGTGCTTTATTTGCTGTATTCAGGGCACTTTGTTAATGCAGCCTTTTTTCTGCCCAGTATTACATTTTTTAATCACCTGTCTAATCCACAAACCCGGTGACAACAGTTGAGTGGAAGCCTGGAGTGAAGGTTTCACAGGGAAGTCCACTCAACTAATGCCACCGAGTTCTGGAATAGATAACTTTTTAGTACTTATTTCTTTATGTAAATTTGTTGACAGGGATAGGCACATTCAGCCAGAGCTCATTTCCAGGTGGGACTGGGGTGGGGAGAGTGTTACAAAGGCAGGACAATACTGCTGGGGGGGGTTTACAAGGGCAGGAAAATACTGCTGGGGGTTTACAAGGGCAGGAAAGTACTGCTGGGGGGTTTATAAGGGCAGGAAAGTACTGCGGGGGGGGTTACAAGGGCAGGAAGATACTGTTAAGGGGGGAGTCACAAGGGCAGAAGAACAGTGACAAATGCTGTGTAAAATAAACAAGACCCAAGACGCACAAAATACTAAGATTTATTTATTTAGTTTTTGTTAAGCAGGTTCTCACAACCTCCACTTGCATACTGTGTGACTGAGCAAGTCACTTAACCGTCCAGTGCTCCCAGGTTGCCCCTGAAAACAGGCACTTGTGCCTAGTGGGCCTTACCTGGTTACCAAAGACTAAAATAAAAAAATAAATAAATAAAAAATACACTAGACAACACATATGCCTATTTTCAGGTACGACCCGGGAGAGTACAGGAATTAAAAGAGCATACAGAGTACAACTTGAAGCAAGTAGGGCAGATACACTGAGATCAGAAAAAAGCATAAAATACATAGAAGATAACTCTGGTTACAACAGTGGCGCAGTCAAATATAAGATCAATACATAGTCACTGGACAATGTTCAAAGCAGTATATGCAGATATATACAACATTTTCACACTTATGTATTTATTTATTTTTGTTGACCGGGTAAGTGCACTAGACAAATCCTGCCTATTTTCAGGCATGACCCAGGGGAGGGGGATACAGATGAATGCCAACTGACCTTGAACCAGGTTAAGCTGTTGGTGGTATTTTTTAGTGAATGAGGGAAATTTGGCCAGGACACTGGGGAAATTCCCCTACTCTTTTCGACAAGTGCCATGGGATCTTTAACATCCACCTGAACTACCACCAATCCAGGCAGATGGGACCTCGATTTAACGTCTCATCCGAAAGACGGCACCTCAGAAGTGCAGCACCCCTCTCATGCTGCACTGCAGTGTCAGTACTGGGATATTAATCCAAGTGCCAGATGTGGGAACTGAACCCACAGCCCTCTGATCTCCCGGCCTCAGAGGCGAGTGTGCTACCTACTGAGCCACTGACACTGACTTAACACAGGGCCACACCCAGGTGGGCAAGCAACCATAGTAGGACCGGAGCCAAGGTACAGGATATAATATGCTCAAGTACAAAGTAGGGTGGCCAGATAATCAAGGAGATTTGGGGGGTTTAAGGCAGTCACATACTGAGGAGAGCTCCAAATGTGTCCACAGGGAGGTTCGTAGGCATGCCTGGGAGGGGGAGAAACGGACCTGGACCAGAAGGGAGTTCCATAATCTGGGGGCACATAACACAAAATCCCTGTCCCCCATTTGGGTGCGCCTAACAGGAACCTTGAGGATAGCGGGGACCATGGAACTTAGGGAGTAAACGGAGGAGGCAGCAGGTGCAAGAAACTCTGCTAATCCAGGGGGTACCTGAGCCCAGCACCTTACCTGTAAAGCAGCCCACCACAAAGTTCATGTGGTTGGATGGGGAGAGCAAGTTAAGCTTAGCATACAGATTGCAATGGTGAGTGAGGCGAGGGGCTGCTAGCGCAAAACAGCAAATGTTATTGTAGGCAACGGTCTACCTAGTGAGGTGGACCTTGGAAGTACGGGCAAACAAAAGTAGCCCATAGCAGAGAGATGGTGGAAACGCACCTCTGGCCAATGCTAGATGAGCAGCCGAAGTAAGATTATTCTTTGCCCTGTACGCCAAACCCAACTTCCAGTTAACAGTATGACACACATTGTGGACGTGGTGACCAAGACCAAGCTGAGGGTCAAGTGTCACCCCAAGGTATTTGATGGTGTCGGTGATGAGAACGGGAGCACTATCACTACCCAAGATGCACAGAGGAACAGGGGAGGCATTTATCTTAGCCTGGGATCTAAACATCATGGCCTGGGTCTTTTTAAGATTTAGGACCAACTTATGAGACAATATCCAGGATTGAATACTCCTGAAATCCTCACTTAAGTGGTGGTTAATGACCCCGATATCCCAAGAATGAGTGAGAATAACAAGGTTTCGGCACGCAGTATGGACCTGCAGGAGGCAGCGGAGGAGGGAAGATCGTTGTTGTATATGGAGAAGAACAGGGGTCCAAGGACTGACCCCTGGGGACACTGCAGTAACGTCCAAGAGCACCTTACTATATTTAGTAAGTTGCTGCCTGCCCTGAAGGTAATTGGAGAACCAGCTGAACGCAGGAGGGGACAGGCCCAAGGACCTAAGCTGAGTGCAAAGTAGTGCATGGTCAGCTAGGTCAAAGGCCTTGGAGAGATCAATAAAGATCACCCCAGAGAGTCTGCCCTGGTTCATAGCAGCCCTTATCCCAGAAGTGACAATGACCAGGGCTGAGGGTGTACTGTGCCCTTTTCAAAAGCCATGCTGCGAGAGAGACAGTAGCTCATGAGACTAAATATAATCCTTTATTTGCCCCTCCGTAACTTTCTCAAGAAGCTTACTGATAGCAGACAGGATCGTAATCAGCCAGTAGTTGTCCAGACTACTAGGGTTGCCCTGTTTGAAAACGGGGACAACCATCTCCACCTTCTATAAAAGTCGGTGATAACCCTAGAGGCTAATGATAGGTTGACGATATGGGCCACAGGAGAGGCAATGAAGGCAGCAGCAAGACATATAAACTTGAGTTCCATACCATCGTGGCCAGCACTAGAAAAGGGGAGAGACCAGAGAGCAATCTCTGCATCTCTTGTGCCATGACAGCCTCGAAGTAGAACAGAGGACAAGAGATAGGTGCCAGTTAAGGTGGAGGAGTCTGGGCAGGCTTATCACAACCAGTGGGGGAGAATAGAGAGGTGAGGGCAGACAGGTCAGAGAAATGTGAGTTTGAATGCATTGGCGATGGTTAGTGGATTATTACAGCTAGCATCATACAATAAGAATGTCAGGAGCCTCACAGGTGGAGGAGCCACTCACTATATTTTTGATATTCCTCCAGAAGTTCCTCGAGTCCTTGGCAGACGTCCGTAAGGCATCTTCACAAAGTTCACTTTTTGCAGCCCTGATCGCCTTTTTGCATTCATTCCTTAGCTTCCTGTAATTCTGAAATATGGCCTGGTCCGTCGCAACCTTGAAATTGGCCCAGCACTTGTCTCTAGCTCTTATGAGAACAAGGAGGCTCCCATGCAACCATTTTGTAGCAGCCCCCCTTACCCTCCGTCTGACAAAAAGGGCATGCTTATCCTGTAGCACCCTGAAGGCACTAAGGAAATGACTGACTACAGAGGTGGCAGTCTGGGCATCCATCACTTCAGACCAGTCTGTTTGCATAAGATCCTCCTGGAAAGACCCCAGGTCGAACTTGGAGAAGTCCCTGACTTGGATGATTTTAGGAGGGATCTTTGGGGCAGAGACCTTCTGTATGCAGTACACAGGGGCAGGGTGCCAGAAGAACTAATCCTCTTGGGCCTTTTTGACAGGACCCAGTCCAGGAGAGAGTTAGTACCACCAGTAGGTGACCGCCTGGTGGGATGCCTAATAAGTTGGGACAGTGAAAAGCCTGCTACCAGAGGTTCGTACTGCTTGACATCACCTCCAAGCCAATTCAGATTAAGATCCCCTAGTATCATAAACTCATTATTCCCAGTCCTAGAGTCAACAGTGTCAAGAAGGGAGGATAAACCCAGTACACCCCCCGTAGGGGGATTGTAGGGACACACAGCGTGTAGCTTCTTTGCATTGCCAAATAGCAGCACAGTATGCAGTAGTTCTCAGGAAGACTGTACAGACTGAAAGCAGGACAGGTTGAGGTGACTCCTGTAGTAGACAAGGATACCACCCTTCCTCTTTTTTTCCTGGATGGTCCTGTCTGACAAGGTCAAAGCCAGGAAGCGCACAGGCCGAATCAGGAATGGAGGGTTTAAGCCAGGTTTCGGTTATCCCAAGAATGTCAGGCTTGTAATGGGTGACCCAGACAAGGATCTCAGCCAGGTTTGGCAGAAGGCTGTGGATATTAAGATGAGCTACTTTCAACCCTTTGCCAGACACCCGGTCCATAGGATTGGAGAGAGCACGGAATGGAGGACCAGGGTTGAGCTCCACATCCCCTGCCAGGACTGTTGTCAGCAAAAGGAGCCAGAGGAGATGCCTCAAAGGGGGGAAGCCAACCCTAATGGATGGCCTGCGACCAGGACGCCTGACCAATTTGACAGGATACCAGAAGCTCTGCAGATTAAGGCAGCCTATGGGCCAGGGAGACTGTCAGAGGCTATTAAGTTTGAGAAAATAAAATCCATCTCAAATAGTCCAAAAGTTACAAATAATTTACAGAAGAGATTGGTAGTGCCCTACAAATTAACAAAGACAAGGGTTCAGAGATAAGATGCAGCCATGATGGGGTGTGAAGATGCATCCTGAGGTAGGGCTAAGCTGTGTAGCTAGCTGTATGAATGGTTGTGCGAGATGTGCCAGCATTGCAGGAGCTGTATGAGAGAGCAGACTGAGAAGGAGGGCAGGAAAAAGGCAACATTAACAAATGAACCGAAAGAAAACGCAGAGAACTATTTCAAAATAAACACATGAAACGGTACACTGGGGATATTAAACACACACAAATGCACTGCACTCACCATGCCAAAGGAGAGATGTCCAGACATGCAGTTTACATCCCATTGGTTGCTGAGGCCACCATGTATTTGATTTCTGTATAGGTTATACTGAGTGTGATATTAAATAGACTTCACACATGCCAAATTTCCAGTTCTGTTTATAAATGTAAAAATAAAATAAGTTAATGTCTGTTTAAGCTTTCAGCTTGGGTAGTATGGGAGCATCTGGGACCTTCCTCAGCTGCCCAACAGTCGTCCTCCTATTCAGGGCAAGCCTTGCTGAAAGTCTACTCTGTGCCTGCCACTTTGGTCATCTTACCCCCCCCAAAAAAAGAAATATCAGGGGCTGAACTACACTGCTGGATGACCAAGGGCATGATCTGGTGACTGAAGGCTTGAGCACCTGTGAGAGAGCAGACTGGCCCCTCTGAAAGATGCTGTGGTGTAAACTGTCAGGGATTCTTTTCTTTTTCCCTCTGCGCAGTCCCCTAGACCCTGCCCACAATGATGCCACATGTTGTGTCAGTCTTCCCACCATGCAAGCTGAAAGTTGTCCAACTGCAGCCCGACCTGTGGTCATCCAGGTGGCGGTATGGCAATGAGACGCCGCTCTTGCCGCCTAAGAAGAACATCCTTTGGGATGCTTGATTCTCTACTGGCAACCGCGCCATCACATCACTTGTTTGAGGAGCCAGCATGGCAAGCAGTACCTGCCACTGGTGCCATTATTTATTTGGTTATTTTGTGTTGTTTTGCTTCATACTTTGCCTACCTTCCATCTCTCCTTCTGACCTTGACAGTGTATCGTCTCATGCCTGTCGTTCCATATCCAAGGCTGCCTCCTCTCTGGTACTTGGAGTAGTCTACACCACCTCAGGCTTCATTTCTGTTGTTACTATCCCCTCACGCAAGATGCTTCAAAAGAATGAGGCCGTGGTTGTCTAGGGGTAGAGGGCCCTTGACATTCGTGGACCCTGTAACATGGATGAGGTAAGGCAGTGTGGGCCGGGCAAGGTGACAGTCCTCAGATGTGCAGGGCTAGTGAAAAGACACCCAAAAAAAAATGGGATGCAGAGCCTTTGACATCTCACTCCAAGCACCAAACATTTCATGCGTCACCCTTCCCGTACTGGTGCATCTCTGGACATTGCCCCTCCTCCTAGGGCAGGAAGCAGCAGTGTTCTGGCCTCTGTTACTGGCATGCTGGGATCAGGGCCTAAATCTGGGTCACCAGCATCCTGTACTGTTCCTCTAACAATTTGCACCATGGAGCCTGCTCTTATAGACTTATTTAACCTGGGAGTTAATGGAGAAGTAAATTTCAGTTATGGGGTGTTCTGGCTCAAAGATGAATGCCAAGTACAAGGTAAATTGTTTAAAACTAAAATTCTAGAGGAATCGTTTTATTTCAGATGTTCAGAGTTACTAGTGGTTAGAGCACAGAGCTGGGGACCTGAAGAACCTAGATCCCACAGCAGCCACTCATTTTGTGACCCAGAGAAAGTCTCTTAAACTCTTTGCTTAACCCCTCTCCACACACACACACACCTTCCTCTCTGCTGTTTGAACCCCCTGATATGGCAGCAACATTCCTTCACCTCACACTCTTGCATTGGAAAGAGCTTTGAGATGTAGTCTATATGGAAGATGCTGCATGAAGCCAGATTGCTTTCCTGCTGTGAATGTTTAATATAGTGACCCTCAGTGACACTGCAACAAGATTAACACAAATTCAAATCTTAGCCTAGTTAGTGTGTTACATTGGATTCAAGACTCTGGTGCCAGATCTTTACCGAACAAGTGCTGTTGGTTTGAAAGTATGCTTGTCCCTGACATAGTATTTTGTGTTCCTCTTCACAGCCTCCCTCCTGCCCCCTGCAACTTCCTCTTCCCCCAGTAACGACAGCCAAGCCCTCGATGTTGGTGTCCTTGGTGAGACACCCTGTCTCTGTTCCAACCCTCACGGATTGTCTTTAGTGGCAGTGTCGTTCTCTCCCCCAAAAAAAAAAAAGATCTAGAGAGGAGTCCATATCATGTTTGTCAGGCAGTAGGACTAACCCCCTCTGGACATTTAAGCATGTCTGCTTGGGGCCAGAAGTCACCTCAGCATCCCAAAGTCAGAACCCCATCCTTGGTTTCGGGGGGGGGGGGTAAGGTAGGAGGGGCTCTGTCGATGTGGCTTTCCCTCTAGGTTCTCGGGGATTGCATTAACCTCCCACTGCCCTGATTGGGATGCTGTACTCTGGACTTGAACTGAAGTTCCATTGCACGTTGATAACACCCGTTTTCCCTTTTTACCACGGCCAGCCATCTGCTTACATTGGCTGTAGTCCAAGGGTGATATCCCAGCCCCATTACTCACCTTATCCTTGCTTCCATGATTGACGTCCTCCATGTGGGGCTGATGGGCAAGGTCCATCTGACAGCCATACTCTGCAGCCCTCAAGGCAACAGTGACACAGAGGTAGATTGCCCTACATGTTGCAGCTTACTGGACATTTTCCTGCTGCTTTTTCTTCCCTGCCACCTTCAGGATGTTGACAAATGAGGGCTCCTGATGTGTGCATGAAACCTACCTGTGCAGTACCTGTTGATGCCCCCCTTCCCCTTTGTGGGCAGCTGCATGGATATACACCACCACCCGTGTTCCCTCAGATGGTGGTAGCTGGGTGCTGTCAGACACACACAACCCCCTCCCAAGAATGAGCATGTCCTCTGAGACTCGGTCCTTCTGTTCCCCTTGCTGGTTCTCTGGAGGGGGGAGGCTGGCTGGCTGGCATTCCTGAAACTGGATTGCTGACATTGTGGGCTTATTGCTGCTTGTATGCTGATGGGTTGGCTGTAAGCAAACCCCTTTAACCATTAACTCATGTCGCTGATCATGGTATTTCTTGTTTTTATTAATAAACTTGCTTTGTACCCCAAAAAAAAATATCTATAGGCTGCAGTGCAGAGCTTGGAGGATTTGCTGGTCTCTTTGACTTGAAAGCAGCTGGGTACAGTGATCCGATTCTGGTCTCTGGAACTGATGGAGTTGGGACTAAAGTGAAGGTATCTGGAAGCACAGAATGTCAGACTCTTATGTTCATTCCCTTCTCTGTTTAACATTTTTCACCAGGAAAAGTGTGCCGAATGTTAAACCAGCTTGCATCCACACATGTCCTGGGATACGGGGTACAGAAGAGATGCATATACTGTATATACTCATGTACAGCATTAGTCTACTTTGTGATATTAAGAATAGGCCTCAAAGAAAGGAAACTGTACATATCTGTGAGGTCAACCAATCTGTACAGTTTACAGTGGTAAATCATTTTTGCAACTGTCTGACCTGATTTTTTTTGTTTTTGGTCTAGTTCTGGTGACAAAGACTGATTCTGTGCCTGATGGTCAGAAAACTGATTTTCCATCCAGTTTGTGTAGCAGGCTTGAGAGAGTGCTGGTTGGGTAGCCACGCACAACCAGCCTATGCTGCCACAGAGGGATTTGATTACATCAGACCTCGAGGGTGAAGCTTGCTGGCTGGTTAGGCATGTGGTTGTCCAACCAGTATAGTGTATATTTTTTATTTTTATTTTTTTAAAAGTAAGTGTTTTAACAGCGCTCCTGCAGAAGCAGCAAACGTGCTGGCGGTTTCAGTTCAGGACTTGAACTGATTGCTCTGCTCGCGGCAGTGCTGTGAAAAACACCAGCTGCCTCGAGGATTTTCGATCAGCTGAAACCTTGTTGTACCACAGAAGGGGTATAACTGCATTCCATGACGTCTGAACTGTGATACAACAGGATTCAGCTGGCATGGAAATCCATGCAGAACAAACTTTTCTTATACACTATATAATGCTGTAATTTTGCTAAAATGTGCAAGTTAAAGGGGCAGTGGCTTTTATGAGAAGTTGACTTTTAGGTGAATATATATAGTAATAAATTTGAAGAAAAACCATTTAAGGGGGGGCCAAATTCAAGTAAATTAAGTTAAAAGTAAAATAAAAAAAAACACTAGCACGTAGGTAACACTGCAAATATAGAAATATAATGCACTGCAGCAAGAGCTATCAGCAAAATTCAACATGATCAAAAGTTAGGGACACAGGTCAGCACAAATATGTAGAGCAAGGATACAGCACTGAACTAATTATGGTTAAACTAGACAACAGCCACCTTCGTAATGAATCAGTAGCTGTTAACTGTGGGGGTCAGATCAAGCAAGACTGAGAAAATGTTTAAACGTTTTATACCGCTACAGTGTTACTGGCATTTTCTAAGCATGTCTGATCTTACTTTGAGAAACAGCTCTTGCAGCAGGTTACACCATTAGGATTGAAGCCGGCAGGCAGCAGGAGCCCACGGAAAACTTCTAGCTAGCTACATACAGCAGGGGACCATCCCCAGTGTCGACCCTGCCTCCAGTGTCACATACATCATAAAAGAGGCGGCCTCCCAGCACCCTCAGTTCTTTTCCTGCCGTCAACTCGCAAGCATCAGCTCTATGGATGCCTTCAGCTATCGAACAACGCCATCACTTGAATATTACTACTTTATTTTTTAATTTTCAACTAAGTCCGAATTTCTTTCTTTCGTATGTCTTTCCTGATGTCATCTGTCAAAAGGCACTCCTCAAAGTGTGCTTGTGGCAAACAAATTCCTTTTAAGGATAAGCACACAGCCTGTGTCGGGTGCCTAGGCCCAAATCACAGTCGCACGAGGATCCGTCGACAACGTTTTGGAGACCTTCCTTTTAGAAAAAAGATTAGCAGCCGTGCAAAAAACGTTCCTCCTCATGGGAAGAATTCTCCCACAAATTGGGGAAACATAAGGAAAAACGGAGGGAGAAGGAGAAAGAGGGCTCCCCATCCACACGGACGTCCGACTGCAGGACGAGTTCAGACTCAGCCCGCTCTAACAGATCTCTGTCTCGGACAAAGACCCTGCCTCCGCCGGCCAGAGTCCAGATGTCGGGTGGTGCTGGCATTGCATCCACCCTCCTGCCCCATAAGGTCCGGCCGAATGAATCTTCACACAGCCAGCCTTCCGGCTCTTCAGGCCAATCTGCATCCACGGATCGCCCAACCAAGGTGCACTCCAAGTCGGCTGCTACTACAGGCCCAGACTCCCTGGACTGGCGCTGAGACGTCTACCACTGGAGGTTTGCCTGTTAACCCCCCCAGGGGAACCTCGAGGACATCCACTAAATGGACCTCAGATCTGACGTCCCTCAAGCAGATGTCAGAACAGACACCCGCAAAAGTCCTAAGGACCAACGACCGACAGAGGTCCACACTCACAAAAGGGATGTTACCTCATCCATACCGGACGTCGGTTTATCCAGACGTTTGGACGACGAAGGTACTGACACTGGGGTTGAGCAACTCAGCAATGACCAGGTGTTGGGAGATAAGGAGGAAGCAAACCCCCCATGCGACCCGACGCCACCCAAAGATCAGACAGTGGGTGCATCAGGCCACAAAACGTCAGACACAGGCGACAGTCAGACGGCACCTCGAGAGGAACCAACGCCAGGTCAGTCATCAGGCCTCAACATTTTCGAAGTGAAGTAATTGTTTTCCTGTTGGTGAGAACCCATTAGGAAGGACGTAGTTCCCACCAAACCACCAGTGGAGAACCTGCCTCCTCCAAAGGCGAAAAGCCTGGACAGACCACCCCCTAGAGAGGAAAGTCCCAAACCTAGGGGCTGATCTAAGGACAAGAAATCACACAAGGAGAAGAAGTGGCAGAGATCTCCTTCACAGATCCCCTCCCACTCTGCCAGCATGCACAGACCTAAAAAGCACCACAGGAGATCAGACGCCTTCTCAGATGAGTCTCACTCCTCCTCTTCGGAATCTTCCAGGTCAAGCTCTCCATTTAGTATCCCTTCACTAGACCCAAGGGATCTGCCTAGGTTCCCTCCACCCCCATGACCCAATGTTTATGGATTTAATGCGGCATATCCAAAATAACATGGTGCGGGACACGGAAGACTTGGATCTTGAAAGGCAGCGCCTAGCCAAGTATCTAAGACAAAAGGATCCCAAACCAATGGTGCTCCCGCCATTAGTTGATACCTTCCAGGACATGACAAAAGCTGCTTGGAAGTACCCATTTTCTTCCTCGGCTGTCCCCAAGAAGGCGGACTGCCTATATAGGGCCCTCTTGGAGGATCCTTATCAAGGAGAGCAACCAGTGGCAGACTCTATGGTCATCACTGCCACTCACGACAGGTCACAGAGACCCCAACACCTAAGCACCCAGCCCCCGGACAGAGAGTCAAAACAACTTGACTCCATGGGGAGGAAAATGTATGCCTCGGCAACATGTTCCATCTGCTCACCAAATTTCCTGACCCAAATGGTCCAATTTCAGAATGCCCTGTGGGAACAAGGTCAAAACCTGGTCAAAAACCTTCCAGATGGAGACCAACTGAGGAACTGACACAGCCCCTTCAAACAAGCTCTGCTGTGGGCGCACAGATTCTCAGGGCAGCATATAACTCTGCAGATTCAGCCGCAAGAAGCGCAGCATCAGGAGTATGCCTCAGACGACACTCCTGGCTGAGGGTATCGAGCTTTACACCATGCGTCCAGAAAGGCATTCTGGATGTTCCCTTCAAAGGATCGGTTCTCTTCGGGGAAGAAACCGAGAAAATAATCACGAAATTACAAGACGCTGGAAAGGTGGTAAGAGCTGTACAAGCAATGTACAGACCCAAGCCGAAACCATTTTGGAGGCAACAGAACCAATTCAAAGGCAAGCAGGGACAGCAGCAGAGAGGCGGCTTTAACCGAAAAGGCCCATCTCGAGCTGCAGGGGGTTTCAGGTGCCAGGAACACACAAAACTCCTCAGGCAACCCTCCCCTCCCACTCCACTGCCTGACTCATTGCAGACCCCTCCTTCCCATCCGGTTCAAAGGGAGGAGAAGGTTGGGGGTCACTTCTCAAAGACACCTAGCAGGATGGCGACGGATAACTTCAGACCAATGGGTGCTTCAATTAATTCAAAGAGGGCACTCTGTCGAATTCACTGGGCAACCACAATCCAGACCACCACTACGGTCTCAGTATTCGAGACAACATGCCACAGTGATCCGAGAGGAAATCTGTGCCCTTCTCGAAGGAGGCCATAGAAAAGGTCCCATTGATCTAGAGAGGGAAAGGGTACTATTCCCACTTCTTTCTAGTACCCAAAAAGACAGGGGACCTGTGCCCCATCCTAGACCTCTGCAATCTCAACACCTTTGTGGCATACAAATGCTTCAGGATGGTCACTTTACCAGGCTTAATCCCGATGCTATGCCCAAATGCTTGGCTAGTTTCGGTGGACATGCAAGATGCCTACTTCCACATCCCAATTGCGAAACATCATTGGAGGTTCCTGTGATTCGAATTCCAGGATCACCACTACCAATTCAAGGTCCTACCTTTTGGCCCGACATCGGCTGCAAGGGTATTCACCAAATGCCTGACAGTAATAGTGGCGGCACTCAGTAGAAGGGGCCACTATGTCTTCCCCTTCTTGGACGAGTGGCTTCTAATGGCTTCATCCCAGAGAGAGCTAAATCACGCTCTACAAGACACCTATTTAATATTCGACTTCCTAGGTGTAACTATCAACCTGTCAAAATCAACCCTTACACCTTGCCAAAGACTGTAGTTCATTGGCGCAGTACTGGATACCAGAAAGGGAAGGGTCTTTCTACCAGAAGACAGGGCAGAGTGTCTACGGAGCCTAACAAGGAGCATCATGGGTCAAAAACATATCCCAGCAAGGACCATGTTGCATCTTCTGGGCCATATAGCGGCCGCCATAGCCACGGTTCCCCTATCACGCTTACACATGAGAACCATTCAGTGGACACTCGGAGTCCAGTGGGACCAGCGCCAGGACGACTTAGCCCAGGTGATCTCGGTCCCCAACTATGTTCTCAGAGTCTTGCAATAGTGGCTGATCCCAGAACACCTCCCGGTAGGAGTTTCCTTCCCGTCTCTTACCCCTTCACTGATCCTGACCACAGACCCATCAGGATCAGGCTGGGGCGCCCACTTGGGCAGCAAAAAGACTACGGGACTATGGTCAGGGATGGGAGCAGCCCTTCACATAAATGTCCTCAAGAAGAGGGCAGTTCTTTATGCCCTTTGGGCCTTGCGAACTGACATAACCCCAGGACATCTACTGATTAAAACAGACAATATGTTAGTAGTGTTCTATATCGTCACGAATGGGAGCTCCTACAACCAGTTGCAGAAATTCAGTTCACAAAATGGGGGACGCCAGAATTGGATCTGTCCACCTCCCCATACAACGCAAAACTGCCCAGTTTCTGCTTGCTAGATCCAGGGCCTGGGATCTTACTTCAAGATACAGCTCTTGCAGCAGGTTACACCATTAGGACTGAAGCTGTCAGGCGCCAGGACCCCACGGAAAATTTTCTAGCTAGCAGTCTTCAGCGGGGACCACCTCCGACCTGTCCCGCCCCCAACGCCAGGCATAGTACATAAGGAGGCGGTCTCCAACAATCCCCAGTTCTTTGCCGCCTGGCCGACATTGGTAAGCATCGCCTCGGGTCCCTTTTCTAGCACGCGGCGAACTTAGCAGAGAGAGGACTAGGTATTATTCTCACTTCTTCCTGGTTCCAAAGAAAACAGGGGACCTCCGTTCAGTTCTGGACCTCATTAACCTCAACTTGTCTTGTCATTTACAAACGATTCCGCATGGTGACCCTTCCGGGCCTGATTTCCATGTTGAAGTGAGATGCCTTTCAAACAACATGAAGTCTTGCTATATTATGACACATGCAGTGAGTCCCAACCTTCGAACTGCTCCGGAGGTGAAAGAGTTAACTTTCCATGCCAGGCATGGAACTTTGAGCTCGAGCTCGGTTGAAAACTCTATCTGTTGTTCTTCAAACTCAAACTGTCAGATTCTTTACTCTGCCTCACTGAACAGTCGCTCCGGAGATTTCTCCTTCTGCTCGGTTCATTTTGTCGGTTAAAGTATTAAGTTTTCGTTTTTTTAACGAATTTAAACCACAACCGGTCGGTTCAAGCTCTATCTGTGGTATTTGTAAGTACTAGATAGGTTTTACATTTACTTTCTGTGTGGAACTTGTAAACGGTTTTATCGGTTCGGTTTGAACCGATCAAGTTGTTTCTAATACATTATCTATCTTTAGAAGTGCGGTTCCCGGTTCTTATCAGTTCTAAAAAAAAAACCGGATTTCATTATGTTTTTTTCCATGACCCGTGACACGGTTGGGAACCGATAAGGGAGTCTTACTTGGTGGATTGCCATAAGGGCAAGTTTTGGATAGGCTGGCACTATGTCTGAGAAACCCAAAAGAAAACTGGGCCCACTGGGTTTCAACACTGTAGTGTCTGTGGGGAAGCCTTTGCTAAGGCTGACCCCCACACCACTTGTGTTTATTGTCTGGGGTTTGACCACCTCAATGCAGACTGCCAGATTTGTAAAAGTTTTCCTGCAGCTACCCTGGATAAAAGAGTTGGTAGGCTCAGGGAAAGGGAGGCCAAAAAGTCCGCTGAACCGGAGGGAGTGCCCTCTGACCAGGGCGAGACTTCCTCGGGCAAAAGGAGAGCCGATTCTGAGGAGTCGGTTCCAGCAAAGAGAACTAGAAAATCAGCTGGTGTGGAGCCAAAAGATTCCTCTCCAACCGCTGAAGAAATAGCTAAAGCAATTAAAATTGTTCATCACTCTCCCCGGTTCCGACCGAACCGGCACCATCAGGTAAGCTTACGGTTCGGTCGGTTCCACCGGTTCAAGAGTATGATTTAAAGGAATTTTATGAATCAGAGGAGGGGGAAGAGGAGTATGAGGAGAGTGAATGTGGATTTGAAAGTCTGGATGTGCCCATTGAACCGGACATCTCTCCAGGCAGACCTTCAGGAGCGTCTACCCCTAGGCTTTCTGAGTCCCCTTCTCATTTTATGTTTTATAAAAAAGTGGCTGAAACCCTCCAGCTCCCTATGGAGGAAGCTGTGGATGATCAAAAAGAGCCTGATTATGTAGAAATCATGGATATCTCAGAGTCTAGGAGACTGTCTACTCCTCTGCATAAGTCTTTTTGGAAACAGACAGTAAAAATTCTAAAAACTCCTCACACTATACCTCCTGTTGATAAAAGAATGGACAAAAGGTATACATTATCAGGCTCTGATACGGAGTTACTTACACAACAATGCAGCCATGTGGGGGTTGTGCAGGCTGCAGCCTGTGACAAGGCAAATATTCCCCTGGCCTCACACCCCCCCTGACAAGGACTCCAGAAGGGTTGATGCCATGGCAAAGAAACAGTACATGGCAGCATCCTTGGGACTCAGACAGGCAAATTATATGGCTTATGTTGCTAGATACCAGAATCCAGATGGGATACTATTTTGGCTCTAGCAAAGCAGGTCCCTGGCCAGCTTGCCAAGGAGCTGGAACAGGTGGCCGCTGATGGTATTGAGGCATCTAAAGTGCAATTCCATGCTGCAGTGGACTCTAATGATGTGGCATCTAGAGTCATGTCTACATCTGTGGCTCTCCATAGAATGGCTTGGCTCAGATGTACTAGCCTGTCACAGGATACCCAGACTAGGGCCATGGATTTTCCTGTTGTGGGCAACTCTCTGTTTTGGGGAGCAAACAGAGAATTACATGAAGAAAATGGATGAATATAGGACCACCTATAGGAGTGCACAGGCCAAGGAAAGGCAGGCCACTCCTCAAAGGCAGCCTCTCAGAGGCAGGGGCAGGCCTTTTCATAGGCCTTTTTACCAAGCCCAGGCCTCCTCTTCAGCTTATGCACAGAGGGGGTTCTTTAGAGGGAGAGGCAGATGGGGTGCAAGCAGACCTGCCTCCACCCCTCAGCCTAAAGCCCCTGCCAAGCAGGCACCCTGATGGGGTGCCCAGGGCCGATTCTCCACTACCTGTAGGGGGCAGGCTGGCTTACTTTGTCCAGGACTGGGAGTCTCTAACATCAGACAAGTGGGTCCTGGAAGTAGTAAGCCAGGGACTGGTTCTTGGCTTCAAAAAATGTCCAAAGATGAGAACCAGATCCTTTCCACCTGCAAATCCATCAGAGGCTCTTGCCCTAGAGCAGAAGTCTCTACTCTCCTGGCTCTCAGAGCTGTGGAAAGGGTTCCACCCCTACACCAGGGCAAAGGATTGTACTCCAGCTACTTCCTTACCCCAAAAAAGACAGGAGAATGGCAGCCCATCCTGGATCGCAGGTACCTAAACAAGCACCTTTTAAAACCAAAATTCAAAATGGTGACTCTGGGAATTATTCTACCCTCTTTAAGGCCAGGGGACTGGCTAGTGTCCTTGGACCTCAAGGATGCCTATTTTCATGTTCTCATCAGAAGCTCCCATCGAAAGTACCTCAGATTCGAACTGCCCTCAGGCCATAACAGTTCAGAGCAATGCCCTTGGCCTCACATCTGCCCCAAGGGTATTCACAAAATGCCTGGCAGTAGCAGTTGCCCATTTAAGAAGGCAAAAAATTGCCATCTTTCCTTACCTGGACGACTGACTCATAGTAGGCCAGTCTCCAGACCAAGTCAGGTTACATCTTCAGGTAACTCAGCAACTGCTAACTTCTCTAGGTTTCCTTCTCAATCTTCCAAAGTCAGTCCTAGAACCTGTCCAGCTTCTCACCTTCATAGGTGCAGAACTGAACACAAAAGAAGCCTGAGCCTTCCTTCCTCTGGAAAGAGCAAGGACCCTGAATTATCTGGCTTCCTCCTTCACCCTGCAGGTCTCTCGACCAGCAAGGCATTTTCTCCAGCTCCTGGGACACATGGCTGCTCGACAGCAGTAGTGCAGGGAGCCAGATTTCAGATGAGGGACATCCAGTTCCATTTGAGAGCCTTTTGGCCTCAAAGGAGGAACCCTCTAACCAAACTAATCCCAGTGACTGGAACCCTGATCCAAGCCCTTCAGTGGTGGCGGGACCAGGGCAATTTGAGACAGGGGGTCCCCTTCACCGCTCAGTCTCACTCCTTAATCCTTACTACAGATGCATCCCTCTTGGGGTGGGGAGCTCACATGGGCGACCTCACTAGCCAGGGATTGTGGTCCCCTCAGGAATCTGTGCTCCACATCAATCTGTTGGAACTCAGAGCAGTTTTTCTAGCACTTCAAGTTTTTTCCAAATCTGTTCAGGACAAAGTTATTCAGATCAGAACAGACAATACCACCACAATGTGGTACATCAACAAGCAAGGGGGCACTCGGTCTACGGCCTTGTGCACCGAAGCAATGAAGTTGTGGTCTGTGACTTACTCTCTGAACACCTCCCTTGTAGCAGTTCACCTCCCAGGCAAGGACAATGTCCTGGCAGATGCTCTCAGCAGGATTTCCCAGGGCCATCACGAATGGGCTCTGGATCCCCTAGTACTGGAGGTGGTATTTGCCAGATGGGGCACACCCCAGATAGATCTTTTTGCAGCCCCAGACAATCACCAACTTCCTCTTTTTTGTTGTAGGCCCCCAGTGTTGGGCTCAGTCTCCCTGGATGCCTTCCTTCTTAGTTGGGAAGGGAAGTTTCTCTACGCCTTTTCCCCCTTCCCTCTCCTGTTCAAAGTGCTAGTCAAAATCAGATCTCAACCCTGCAAGATGATCCTGATTGCTCCAGACTGGGCCAGACAGCCCTGGTACCCACTCCTTATGTCCTTAGCAGTCCACCTTCCCTGTGTCTTCCAGGAATCACAATCTGTTATCCTGTGCTCAGGGGAGTTTGTACCAGAACCTCAATCTCTCAATCTCAAGGCCTGGCTCTTGAAGAGTTAGTTTGCTGACCTACACCTCTTCCAAGGTGTATTGGATATCCTGAAGGCTTCTAGGAAGCCTTCCACCAGAACTACTTATAATTCCAAATGGAAGAGATTTTCCATATGGTGCTCTGCAAAGCATATTCCCCCAGAATCTGCTGGTTTACCCACAGTCCTGGACTATATGGTCCATCTAAATGCTTTGGGGCTGAGACCAGCTACCCTAAAAGTGCACCTGGCAGCTGTGTCTGCTTTCTTATCAGCAGGTAAACCCTCTTCTCTTTCAGCCCATGCTGTTTTCTCCAAGTTTTTCAAAGGGTTGCTTCACACCAACCCCCGATTCAGGGATCCTGCCCCTGCCTGGGATCTTAATATTTGCAGTGCCCAGCTTATGCAACCGCCTTTTGAGCCCTTGTCTTAAGCAGAGCTTAAGTACTTGACTTGGAAAACTGTGTTTTTGGTAGCCATCACTTCTGCCAGACACATAAGTGAGTTACAAGCACTGTCAGTGGAGCCTGATTTTATCTCTCTTCACAGAGATAAGGTAGTCCTCAAGACTAACAGAAAGTTCTTGCCTAAGGTGGTTTCAGGTTTCCACCTTAATCATCTGTGTCTCTCCCTGTGTACTTCACTGACCATTCCTCCTCTGGCGAGAGGAGGTTGCACAGTTTAGATGTCAAAAGATCCCTTAGCTACTACATAGATCGTACCAAGGGTCACAGGTTTGACTCCCTCCAACTGTTCCTCACTTATGGTGAGGTTGGCAAAGGGAAACCTGCCACCAAAAGATCCATTGCCAGGTGGATTGTCTCTTGTATCCAATTCTGCTATGAAAAACTGGGTAAAGTTTCTCCCTCAGGCCTGAGGGCTCACTCTACCAGAGGTACAGCTGCGTCTCTGGCTGCTGCCAGGGACATCCCTATCCTGGAGATATGTCAAGCAGCTACCTGGAAAGCAGTTCACACTTTTACCAAGCATTACTCCCTGGACATCCAGGCTAGGAGTGATGCTCGGTTTGGTACAGCTGTGCTTCAGAGCCTATTTCCTAAGTAGGTTCTGTCCCTCCTCCATGGAGGTACTGCTGTGTAGTCTTCATATGTCATAATATAGCAAGACTTCATGTTGTTTGAAGAAAAAATTACTCACCTTAGTAATGTTGTTTCTTCTAATGGAGTCTTGCTATATTATGACCTCCCCCCGCCTGCCCCTCTCAGAACCTTTACTTTTGGGGTGTGGGTAGGCAGGGCAGTGTTGGCACTTAGTAGATGCCCACCTTGTTTTTCACCCCTCCTTTTTGGGGTGATCTGTGTTGTGTTTGTCATTTTTGGGTCTCCTGACTTGAGTCTTTGTTTTGGCACCAAAAAATGTGTTTATATGATTAGTAGCCAGTTGGCTAGTGTAGGTTTACAGCTTCCACACAGAGTCTTAGTGAGTTTTGCTCATAAAGATCTGACAGTTTGAGTTTGAAGAACAGATAGAGTTTTCAACCGAGCTCGAGCTCAGAGTTCCATGCCTGGCATGGAAAGTTAACTCTTACACCTCCGGAGCAGTTCGAAGGTTGGGACTCACTGCATATGTCATAATATTGCAAGACTCCATTAGAAGAAACAACATTACTAAGGTGAGTAATTTTTTCTTCTGGCGTCTTTGGACATGCAGGATGCCTACCTGTATATTCCAATTGCTCAAGCACACAGGAGGTTCCTGCGCTTCGAGTTTCAGAGCCGCCATTATTAGTTCCAAGCTCTTCCCTTCAGGCTGCCATCGGTACCTCGCGTTTTTACGAAGTGCATGGTGGTCGTAGCGGCATCTCTGAGGATTTAAGGCTACTACGTATTCCTGTACCTGGATGACTGGCTTCTCATGGCACCCTCCAGGGAGGCACTGATGACGGCCATTCACGACACCCAGTCCCTTTTTCAATCACTGGGTATCCTCATCAACTACCAGAAGTCACTCCTGGTGCCGTCCCAGAAACTGCAGTTTATAGGATCCGTTCTAGACACCATCAGAGGGAAAGCTTTTCTTCCCTCAGACAGAGCGGAACACATCAGATCCCTCATTAGGGACCTGTCTGTGAAGAAGACTGTCCCAGCCAGACAGGTCCTTCGCCTGCTCGGACACATGGCTGTGGCCATTGCAACAGTCCCGATGGCATGGCTCCACATGCGGGTAACCCAGTGGATGTTAAGGGTACAGTGGGACCAAAGGCAAGACCATCTGCAGCAGCCAATTCTAATCACAAAGGCTGCGATTCGGGATTGGCAATGGTGGCTAGATCCGGGGAACCTCTTTGCGGGATTCCCTTCACAGCACCATCCCTGGCTGTGACTCTCTCCACAGATGCCTCAGGGCTCGGGTGGGGAGCACACCTAGACCGTGTGCGATCTCAGGGCCTTTGGACAGCCCAGGAATCTCATCTCCACATCAACATTTTGGAAATGAGGGCAGTTCTTTACGCTCTGCAGACCTTCCAGTCAGAGATTCCACCGGGTACACTCCTGTTACAGACATTACCGCGGTGATGTATTACCTCAACAAACAAGGAGGCACTCACTCCTACCTGCTTTGCAGGGAGGCCTTGAGAGTGTGGGAGTGGGTATTGCAACACGGCGCAAACTTAATTGCAGTACACATCCCGGGAGTGGACAACACTGTCGCAGACAGTCTGAGTCGCTCTCAGGCCAGAGTCCACGAGTGGGAACTTCTACAGGAAGTGGCAGGATCTGTTTCACAGATGGGGCAGTCAGAATTAGACCTTTGGCGTCCCCATACAAGCTAAAACTGCCTAATTTTGCTCGCTAGATCCAGGGCCTGGTGTTTTCTGGCAAGACGCGTTGTCCCTCTCCTGGGCGGGCAGGTTCCTCTATGCCTTCCCTCCCTTCCCGTTGATCCAGAGAGTTCTCTTAAAACTTCGCAGGGAGTAGCCGACGCTCATTTTGATCGCGCCTTTCTGGCCCAGACAAATCTGGTTCCCTCTTCTGCATTAGTTATCCCGGGAACCTCCAGTTCCTTTGCCAATCAGCTCCCATCTCTTGTCTCAGGAGGCGGGTTCATTGGTTCATCCAGACTTGCGCTCCTTGAACATGCATGCTTGGCTGCTGGAGACATAGCCATGATGCGATACAGGGTCTCACAAGAAGTGGCAGATGTGCTCTCTGCCGTCAGAAAACTGGCAACTCATGCAATGTACGCCATGAAATGGCGTAGATTCTGTTTGTGGGCTCAAGCGCGTGGTTTCTCGCCATTAAAATGTCCTGAAAAGCTGATTCTGGACTACCTGCTTTCCCTTTTTCATTCCGGACTGGCTTACTCCTCAATTAAAGTGCACCTTTGTGCAATTTCTGCTTACCATACCCCCGTAGGCCATCGGACAGTGGCCCAGTTGGACACTACTCGTGCCTTTTTAAGGGGAGTCCTCCACCTTAGGCCGCCCATCAAGGATCCGATTCCTCCTTGGGACTTACCCTTCGTCCTGGAGCAGCTTACGCTGCCACCTTTTGAACCAGCCGCAGATTGCGAACTACGTTTTCTGTCATGGAAAACGTTATTTTTAGTTGCTGTTACTTCGGTGAGAAGGATCTCGGAATTGCATGCGCTAATGTGCAAAGAGCCTTATTTGGTTTTCCATCAGGACAGGGTATCCCTGAGGACAAACCCAAAGTTTTTGCCTAAGGTGGTTTCAGCCCTCACCCTTAACCAGGATATTGATTTACCAGTATATTTCCCAAGGTACACTAATCGAGGAGAAGCCCTTCTGCACACCCTCGACGTTCATCGGTGCCTCAGATATCTGACCAGAACCAAACAGTTTCAAAAGACGGATCAACTTTTTGTTTCCTTTGCTTTCAGAATGAAAGGAGCTCCTGTCTCTAAACAGTCTCTCTTGAGGTGGCTCATCCAGTGCATCACTTTCTGTTATGACAAGCACAATAAACCCTTACTGGGCGCAGTCAAGGGTGATTCCACGAGAGGGGTAGCCACTTCCTTTGCGGCGTTAAAGAACGTTTCCACCTCAGCTATCTGCGCTGCAGCTACTTGGAGCTCTGTGCATATCTTTATCAGGCATTACAGTCTGGACATTGCATCAAGGCGAAGAGCAGGGTTCGTCCTAGCCGTCCTTCAGGGACTTCTGTCCTAGGTTCGAGTTGTATTGAGACTTCTACCTTTCCTCCTCCCTGTGGCGTAAGATTGCCACTATTGCTTGGAAATCAGTCCTAATGGTGTAACCTGCTGCAAGAGCTGTATCTTGAAGTAAGATAGTACAGTTACGTAAGAACTTACCGTAACAGTAGATCTTTGAGAACGGCTCTTGCAGCAGGTACCTTCCCGCCCACCATCCCCCTTCTTTTGGAGCTAGGGCGTAGCCAAACATCCATCTTACGGGATGGGACATTATGATTTATAGTCTTGGCCATCTGATGGCGGATCCTTGGTCTCCTCTTCTGATGTCATCCAGTGGCCGTGAGTCTCCGGCGGGAGAATTGAGGATTGTGGGGGGACCGCCTCCTTATGTACTATGCCTGACGTCGGGGGTGGGACCGACGTCGGAGGCGGTCCCCGCTGAAGACTGCTAGCTATAAAATTTCCATGGGGTCCTGGCACCTGACTGCTTCAGTCCTAATGGTGTAACCTGCTGCAAGAGCTGTTCTTGAAGATCTACTGTTACGGTAAGTTCTTAGTAACTACTTTTTCTGGTGAGATGCATTGTCCCTCTCCTGGACAGGCAGGTTCCTCTATGCCTGCCCTCCCTTTAATCCAGAGTGTCCTGCTCAAGCTGCAGGTCGACAGATTAGTCATGAGTCTGGTTGCTCCATACTGACCCAGACAGATACAGTTTCTTCTTCTCCAAGGCCTGGCAAGCAAGCCACACTGTCCTCTTCCACTCAGCTCGCACTTACTGTCACAAGACAATGGATCCCTGATTCATCCGAATCTCAGATCCTTACACCTGCATGCCTGGCTCTTAAGGACCCAGCAGCATCTCACCACTGAGTCTGACAGTGTGGCCGACATCCTAATGGTAGCAAGGAAGCCCTCTGCTCGTGCCACGTATGCCATGAAATGGTGCAGGTTTTGCTTTTGGTCCTTGGCCCGTGACCTGGACCCTCTAATTTGTCTGGTGAAATCAGTATTGGAGTACCTACTTTCCTTATCAGAAGCAGGGCTGAGTTACTCCTTAATAAAGGTGCACCTCTCTGCAGTATCTGCGTACCATGCACCCTTTGGGGACAGGTCCTTGGCCCAACTAGGTTTGTCACGCACTTTCTTGCGTGGCATCCTCCACTTGAAGCCACCCATTAGAGATCAGATCCCTCCTTAGGACCTTCTCTTTGTCCTAGAACATCTCACACTACCTCCCTTTGAACCAGCCGCAGATTGTGAGCTATGCCTTCTCTCTTGGAAGGTGTTATTTTTGGTTGCAGGTACCTCTGCAAGGAGAATTTTTGAGCTCCAAGCACTCGTGCAAAGAGCCATACTTGATTTTTCATAATGACAGGGTGTCCTTAAGGACCAGTCCTAAGTTTCTACCCAAGATAGTGTCAGAGCTAACCCTCAGCCAGGATATCGACCTCCCGGTTTATTATCCAGAATATTCCAGTAAGGGAGAGGCTCTCCTGCACATGTTGGATGTGCACAGGATACTCTGATTCTACATGACTAGGACCAGATCACACCAACAGTCTGACCAGTTATTTTTGTTCTTTGCCCACAGGATGTTAGGGGCACCGGTGTCTGAAAAGACGCACTCTAAATGGTTGGTAAATTGCATTGCATTCTGCTACCAGAAACAAAACAAACCCTTACTGGGACCGGTAAAGGGTCACTCTCAGGGATTTTGCGCCTCTCAGCATTGTTTCAGCTCGTATCATTTGTACAGCAGCTACACATGGAGCACAGTGCACACATTCATCAGACATTGCAGTCTGGACATTGCCTCCAGGTGCAGAGTGGGCTTTGGCTTTGCCGTCCTGCAAGGGCTTCTTTCATGAGTGGTTCCCTTTCACCCTTCTCCTGTCCTCCTCCCAAATTTAGGGGTAATCCTTGTCATTGCTTGAACTTGGTCCTAATGGTGTAAATTGCTGCAAGAGCTGTTTCTCGAAGTAAGATTGTACAGTTAGTAAGAACTTACTGTAACAGTAGATCTTAGAGAACAACTCTTGCTCAGGTACTTTCCCACCGACCTTCCCCTCAGGAGGTCAGCTACTTTTGCAATAATAATTTATCCTCGGTCTCCCATCAGAATCACATCACTATGCCGGAGTCTCCGGCAGGAGAACTGAGGGATGCTGGGGGACCGCCCCTTTTATGATGTCTGTGATGCCGGTGGCGGGGCCAACATCAAGGGTGGTCCCACACTGTATGTAGCTAGCTAGAACAGTCCTAGTGGTGTAATCTGCTGCAAGAGCTGTTCTCAAAGATCTACTATTATGGTAAGTTCTTACGTAACTACTTTCTCTCAACATTTGCTCATGGTGTACTGATTAGCTGTGGAGGGGGGGACTCGAATTGGCAAAGGGATTTTCTTTTTTTTTTTTTTTTTTGTACTCTGCACCACAAATCATCTGCCCTGGTCTGTTATTTCTGTTCCTTTCTAAAATCCTCTCTGGACTTGTCTTTTGCTAGTTCTGGCACCTAGAGTTCTGCTTCTGAAGTGTTGTGTGTAGTTCTGTTATGTGAGCCTATAGCTCAGTGGTCAAGATGTGGGACAGTATTCCAGGGGCCAGGGTTCAATTCCCAGTAGGTAACATTATTTTCTGATTCCTGAGGGATGTGAGGAAGTGTTATTTTACAGAGAGAGTGGCTGAGCAGTGGAACAGTCTTCCGGCTGAGGTGGTGGGTGCCAGAACCATAAATGATTTCAGGTATGGAAGGGAAAAGAGGAAGGCAAGGGGAAGGATATTGAGTATCAGGAAGTGCAAGTGCATTCTTGGTGGAGAGGGTCCAGAAGGGATTGGAAGCCTTGAAGGAGAATAAGGTGATGGGTCTAGATGGGATTCATCTAACGGTCATAAAGGAACTGAGCACGCTGCTGGCTGCCTCCCCACCCCCCGGCAGCACTTTTTAGCCCTTCAATGTAGATGAGGGAAGTTCCAGAGGACTGGAGGAGGGCCATCGTGGTCCCTCTGCACAAAAGCGCAGTAGGGAGGTATGCTAGCAAATACAGGCCAGTCAGTCTCACATCAGTGGTGGGGAAGGTAATGGACACACTACTGGAACACCTGGAGGTGAAAGGGCTGCAGGACCACCAGCAGCATGGTTCCATGGGGGAGGCCATGTTAAACTTATCTCATAGATTTCTTTGACTGGGTTATTAGAGCGGTGGATCAAGGAAGAGCAGAGAAATGTGGCCTAGCTGGACTTCGGTAAGGCTTTTGACACTGTGCTGCACAGGAGGCTAGTTAAACTAAGCAGCCTGGTGGTGAGGGAGAAATTGACAAGCTGTGTATCAAACAGGTTAAGGTATAGGAGACAAAGGCTGGTGGTAAATGGTAACCACTAAGGCAATAGGAGAGTGACTAATAGGGTGCCACAGGGTTCAGTACTGGGATTGCTCCTCTTTAGTGTTTGTCTTAAGCGGTATTTCAGAGGAGCTTGAGTGTAAGGTGGGTCTGTTTGCAGATGATGCAAAAATCTACAACAGGGTGATAGGAATGGGTGGAGTAAGTGCAGAGGGATCTGAGGAAACTAGTGGAATGGTGTAGGGGGGTGGTAACTGGGTTTCAGTGCAGAAAGTGCAAGGTTATGCACTTGGCTGTGGAACCAGGGGGCTGTATATAAGATGGGAAAGCGGAGCTTACAGTCACCAAGCAAGAAAGAGACCTAGGGTCATCATATCTGACCTCAAGGTAGCTGGGCATTATGACAAAGCAGTAGGAAAGGCTGGAAGGATGTTGGGGTGCATTGGAGAGGGATTTCTAGCAGGAGGAGGTAGCTGGTGCTGCCGGTGTATCACTTTCTGGTTGAGGTCCCTCCTGGAGTAGTGTGTCCAGTTCTGGAGGCTGTACCTCCTCAAGGACACTGAAAGGGTAGAAGTGGTACAGAGGAAGGCAACCAAAATGGTGAAGGGGGTTGCGCGAGAAATCATACAAGGAAATGCAACAGGAACTCAACATGCACTCCCTGGAAGAAAGGAGAGCAACAAGGGACATGTTTGAAACCTAAAAGTACTTCACAGGAGTCAGCAAGGTGCAAGTGAAGGGTCTATTTCATAGAAATGAAGGCAGTGAAGTTAAGAGGGGGAAGTTTAGGAGAGATGTGGAAATACTTCTTCAGGAAAAGGGTGGAAAATGACTGGAACAGCTTGCCAGAGGAGGTGGCGGGTGCAAAGACCGGGGAGCATCAGGCATGCGTGAGATGGGCACTGTGGCATATTAGGCAAAGGAATGGGGAGGGAGTGACACCTATGACCAGCTAGGGTCAGCGGTGATGGAATAGGCAGGGACAAGGGGAAGACAGGAAGGGTCTAAAGGTCCTTTTGTGCCAACAAAATATATTTCTATGTAAGCATAGCTAGGAAAGAGTTAATGGCTTAGTGGTTAGTAGGATAAGACAGGGAACAGGGGGGTAAATGGTGTAGCCAAAACCCTGTATAAACAGGTCTCTGGATGTGTTACAGGCAGACTGGATTGACCATTGGTCTTTTTCTGCTGTCATTGTGTGTTTCTGCAATTGCAGATCCTTTATCTTTGCCCTTGAAGAATACTCGTGGGTGGGGGGCCTAGAATTACAGTTTCTAGGGATGTAGATATGATATATCCACACTGCCTGGCAGTTGCCTTCCCTCTAAGACTTGGCCGTAAATGTCTTCAAGCTGGCTCCTCCCACCCACCCGGGTGGTAACTTCCTTGACTCTGCCCCATGACACCAGATCTTCCTTTCCACTGGAAGGTTCAGGTTCCCTTCTTACCGCTTCCATGTTGAGTAGGCCTTGTTGCTCAAATGTTCGGATTTACTTCCAAAACTTGCTCTAAAACTCATTTGAGTTCTGTCTTCGCCTCTATCTTCGACCGTGATGGAGGATAAGACCATTCCCTGTTTTGCTGGTGCTCTTGCGGGCAGAAGATGTCCTGTATGGACCCTCATGCCTCGTGCGTCTACTGTGTGGGCCACGATAACGATCTGCAGGCCTGCAACTTTTGTTGGTATTCCACATGACTGTTCTCGCTAACCGCACTGCCGGCTTGGAGTTGGGCCAACCGGAGAAACGATACCGCCGTTAAAATCTAAGGATGCCTGTTGGGTGGTCTCTGCAACTGCGGGGTCCGACGAGCAGTTAAAACAGCTCAAGGCCTTCAAGGAGGAGGTGGCCCAGGCCACTGCTCAATCCTCTTCTGCCTCAGCCTTTGTCCCACTCCAGTTGGGCTCCATCTATTCGGCCTCCTTCAAGGAGCTGTGCCAGTCCCTCTCGACTAAAGGAGAGGGTCTCACCGAGTCGCACAGTTCCCACAAGGAGGGAGTCCAAGAAGGACAAAGAGAAAACTCATCGTCGACGCTCCTGGGACTGGGAACATTCCCACTCTCTGGAAACTCCGGTTTTGACTATGGCCGAAACCGCGGCCTTGGCCACTGGTTTCATGTTAACCCTGTCGGACCAGTTGGTTGGGACACCAGCTGACGATGCGGATGAAATTTTTCTCGACCCTGTCGACCGGTTGTCGTCGGAAGAGTCCGACAACTCTCTTTTCAGGACTCCAGTTCTACCGGTCACCACTGACGAGTTGGACAAGCTTATTGACCCGGAACCGCCGGTCATCGACCAAGACCAGGAGGAGCTGCGGATCCCCCAGGCTCCCTCTGAAGCCCCCTGTCAGCACCACTGATGGGCGAAGTCTCAGTCTCTGTCATCTTCGACTTCTGGGTCGAGCAGCTTCCGCCGACACCGGCGGTCTCTATCTTGACACCATGGTAAGCAGCGCCACCGCTATTCGCGCTACGAAGACCTTACGTGGCAACAGTTGGTTCTGTCCACACTGAAGCAGACACCGGCTACCACCCCAGCCATTACATGGTTGTCGCTCAAAAGGCTGACGCAGACTCCCCCGGCGGGGCAGGTCGACACCTTTCCTCCCCCAGTGGAGCCATTCAGACCCCGTCGACTAGGCCGAAGCAGGCTTCTCCACCAGTCAGGGTGGAGCTGCCACCTAAGCAGCCAACGGCCAGAGCTCCGACCTAGGAGTCTCGGCTGGCCAAGGGTGTTCCCCATGGGCTGTCTATCACCCTTACTCCTTACCATCCATGGTGGGTCAAGGGTGACACAGGTGTCTGCCCACTTTATGCGGACTCCTCAGAGTCGGAGGATTCCACCTTGCACTCCCGTCCACTGGACATGGAGTCAAGCAGGGATATTTCCATGGACAAAGGCCCTACTTCGTTCATGGGCATTCTTCGGGCTCATTTCCAAATCTATGAGGATGAAGCTGGAGCCTGTCCAAATGCGGTCTCTATACCCTCTCACAGAAGTTCTGGACAAAGGGGATTCTGCAACACAGGCCTTCCCAGTGGCTGAGGCCATTGTTGTCCCTGCCCTGGAGCTATGGCAGCACCCTGCTTCCTGCCGTGCGCCCTCGGCTCAGATAGCCTGCAAGTATGCAGTGCCCACTGGTACCCTTTCAGGGTTCATGGAGCCATCCCTCTGTTGAGGAGTTGGTGGCTGACTCCGTGTTTCGGCGCTCAGGCAGTACTATGGATGTTGATAGACTACCGAACAGTGAGTCCAAAAAATTGGACCATTCCGCCAAAAAGGTCTATGCTGCCTCCTCGCTAGATTTCCCTCAGGTGAGCTTGGCCATTTTGATGGCACATTTCTCTCACGCCCTATTAGGCTCCCTGGATGAGGTGATCCCTCACCTTCCTGTGGACCTTCAGACCACGGTCAAACAGGTCCATGACCAGGGTAGGAGAGTGGCAAAACAGCAACTCCTGACGGCTCTGGATGTTGATGATTCTTGTTCCCACTCTGTGGCGGCTGCAGTTGCTATGCACTGTAGGGCTTGGCTACGAATCTCTACCTTCATGGCAGATACCCAGCACAAGCTGGCGGATGTCCCCTTTTTGAACACTGACCTATTTGGGACTGGTGTGGAGGGTCACCTCCAATGCATTGAAAAGTCCAATGCCACCCTGGACTCTGTGACATCCACCCAGAAGGACAACAAGGGCTCTAAGCAACAGAAGCGCAAGCCCTTTTGGTCCTCCACCCCTGCGGCCAAACCAGCCCAGCAGCAATCTGGCCAGCAGGCTAAGTCCTGGCAACCTCGGGCCAAGTCAGTGACCTCGGAGGTCGAAAGCCCAGAGGGAAGTGACCCGGAGGCTCCTCAGCTGGATCAGTTGGGTAGAAGAATGGTTAAATGAGCGTGCCCAGTGTGTATGTATTAGGGGCCATATGTCTGAACTACGTCCAGTTACAAGTGGAGTACCTCAGGGGTCGATATTGGGCCCAGTACTTTTCGATATCTTCATATCTGATCTAACCATCAATATCAATAGTTTTTCCATCAGATTTGCCGATGATACCAAAATAGCAGCATTAGTTAAAACATTGGAAGACGTAACTAGCTTATCTAATGATTTAAAGAAAATTGAGGAATGGGCAGATATTAATCAGATGTCCTTTAATATAAACAAATGTGTAGTCATGCTGGGTACTGCAACTATGCTTAACCAGTACACATTAAATGGTCAGCTGTTAACCCCTACACTTCAACACAATGACCTAGGAACAATTATTTACTCAGTGTTAACCTCTAGTAGTCATTGCAACTTAATTATTAACAGAGCCAGTAGACTTATAGGATGCATTAAAAGGAGTTTTACCTCCCGTAATAGGGAATGTGTCCTGCCACTATACAGGGCATATGTGAGACCGCACTTTGACTACTGCTCTCCACTTTGGAGTCCATATCTAAAGAGAGATATTGGTAGACTAGAAGGAGTACAAAGGAGAGTAACCAAGCTGGTTACCAACATGCATGAAAAGAGTTATGAGACGAGGTTGCAGGAACTGGACATGTATTCCCTGGAATTGAGAAAGTGGACGGGGGTTGGCACCCCATTCTAAATCTGCACGACCTGAAAACACATTCCTCAGATCCTGCACCTTTAGGATGAGGATGGTAACTCTGTCCCAGAACATACCATCTCTTTAGCAAAATATGTGGTTTTGCTCTCTGGATCTTCAGGACGCATTCTTTCACGTCCCGATCTGTCCGTCCCATCGAAGGTTCCTCCACTTCTGAGCAGAGGGAGTTCTTTGAGTTCCAAGCCATGCCTTTTGGCCTCTCCTTGGCCCCCAGGTTCATCACCAAATGCATAGCAGCGGTGGCAGCTTACCTGAGGCGCTGAGGGGTCCAGGTGTACCCCTGCCTGGATGACTGGCTGATAGCAGGTCCCTCCAGGTTGGAGGTGGAGCAGTCCAGGGATTTGGCACTCCAGGCCTGCATCAGCCTTGGCTTCCTGGTCAATGAGGCCAAGTCAGAACTCGTGCCCTCGCAGGAGATCAGTTTCATCGGGGCAGAGCTCGGCTTCCAGCAGACAGGGCAGAGGTTCTCTCCTCCTTTGCCCAGTCATTTCTGGTTGGGCACTTGCGCCCTGCCCGGGACTTCCTGCGCCTTCTGGGTTATATGGCAGCCTGCACCAGTGTGGTCCAATGGGTCCATTGGCATATGCACACCCTCCAATGGAAGCTGGCTAACCAGTGGTCTCAGTGCAAAGATCACTTCGACCAGCTGGTCACTGTGACCCAGAGGATGTGGGATGCCCTCCAGCTGTGGCTCGTCCCAGAATATCTGCAGGAAGGTATCCCGTTTGTCATCCTGACAACCGACTCCTCTCTCACGGGCCGGGGTGTCTACCTGGGGGAACACAGAGTCCACGGGCTTTGGACTCCCCCAGGAGTCAGGATGCCACATCAACCTGCCGGAGCTCCAAGTGGTTCAGCTAGCCCTGACTGCGTTTGCTCTATTTGTCCGGGGTCAGGTGGTCCAGGTCCAGATGGACAGTACCACGACCACGTACTACCTCATCAAGCAGGGTGGGATGCAGTCCTTGCCTCTGTGCAAGGAAACTCTCTACATCTGGACCCTTGTGTGCAGTCTGGAGGCAGATCTCCTAGCCATACATGTGGCAGGAGCCTCCAGTCAGCTGGCGGATGTCCTCAGCCGGGTGGGCGAGGCATTTCACGAGTGGACCCTCCATCTGGAGGTAGTTCGCAGTCTGTTCTCCCAGTGGGGCACCCCTCAGGTAAACCTGTTCGCCTTCATGGAGAATGCAAAGCTGGACTGTCCCCCAAGTAGGACTCACTGCAGAGGATGCCTTCTTGAGGATGTGGACCCCAGGCCTCTCTTATGCCTTCCCTCAAGACACAAGGTGCTACTCAAGGTCAGGAGGGACAAGGCACAGATGATCCTGCTGGCTCCGGACTGGCCCCGCCAGTTTTGGTACCCCGATCTCCTCAGCCTCAGGAACAGGCTCCTGAGGCGTCTTCCAGCATGCCCAGACCTGCTTTCCAACAATCAGGGGAAGGTACTCCACCCGGACCTTCAGTCCCTGCACCTGACAGCCTGGTTCCTGAGCTGCTAGAGTTCCAGGCTTTGGGTCTCTCTGAAGATGTCCTCACCGTGGTGGAGGCATCTTGCAAGGAATCAACCAGAAAATGCTATGCCTTCAAAGGGAAGAGATTCTCCATTTGGTGTCAGGGCAAGGGGTTGGACCCTTTGACCTGTCCAGTGGCTAGCATTTTGGACTACCTGTGGTCTCTCTCTCCCCCCCAAGGGGGACTTCGGTCGACAACCCTTAAGATGCATCTAGCAGCCATCTCTGCTTACTGGACACGGGCTGGTCAGGAGTCAGTGGCACAGGAGAAGGTGGTCTGGTGCTTTTTTTCGAATACATTGACCACATTTCCCCTCCTGTGTGTGAACCACCACCACCGCGTGACTTGTTGCTGGTTTTGGCAAAGCTCATGGGAAAGCCATTCAAACCGATGCACAGGTGTGACATCTCGCCTGTCGTGGAAGACCGCCTTCCTGATGGCTATCATATCAGCCAGAAGGATCAGTGAGCTCCAGGTGTTCTCGGTGGAGTCTCCTTACCTGGTCTTCCACAGGGATAAGGTTGTCCTGCACCCCAGCCCGAAGTTCCTCCTGAAGGTCGTGTCGGAGTTTCACCTAAACAGGTGATGACTCTAGCAGTGTTCTTCACCAATCATACCTGAGGCTGAACACAGGCTCCATACTTTGGACCTGAGTCAGGAGCTCGCGTATTATAAAGGTGCACGGCTGGATTTTGGGGAGAGGTTTGTCAGCTGTTTTGTCACCTACGGTGAAGCCGTACCTGGCAGACCTGCAGACGATTGGCAGGTGGATCACATCCTGCATCAGTCTCTGCTATAGGTTGGCGGGTAGGGAGCCTCTAATAGGGTTTAGGGCTCATTCCCCCGTCGTACCGCTGCGTCAGTGGCTGCTTCTAGGGATGTCCCTATCCAGGAAATCTGCAGGGCTGCTACCTGGAAGTCAGAAAACACCTTCATTTGCCATTACCACATTGACCTAGAGTCATGCCGGGATTCTGGATTAGGGGCCTCATCTCTCCAATCTCTGTTCCCCAAGTAGGGGGTGTGCACCTTGCCTCCCTTCTCCCAGGGGACTGCTAGGAGTCTGTCAGACAGTGTGGATATAACATCATATCCCACATCACTAGAAACAGGTTACTCCCCTGTAACAGTAGTTCTAGGTGTAGTATATGATGATCATCCACATGGACCCACCTGACCTCCCCAGCTTCGGCACACAAACTCTACCACCAGTGGGCAAGATCTGGCATCATGGGACGCTGAGGGAGTTACCAACCGGGTGGGTGGGAGGAGCCAGCTTGAAGATGTTTCCGGCCAAGTCTTAAAGGGAAGGCAATTGCCAGACAGTGTGGATGAACATCATATACCACTTCTAGAACTACTGTTACAGGTGAGTAACCTGTTTTTGTAGGCCTGTACAGTTAGACATGACATCACTACTAGGAGGGGGGAGCAGAGAAAGTATGGCCTCTGCCAGTAGTTGTTTTCTTTGGGGGGGTCTGCACAGAGTGCCTCCATCGTTGTGGGAGGGGGGGCACATTCAGCCCTTAAGTGACCCTGCCAGTAGAGAGGTGGGGGTGTATATTGCCTGAAGTGTGTGCGTGTGTGTACATGTGCTTAGGTGGATGATAGATACCGTAAATCTTCTTAGAGTGTGGGCTTTCCCCAGTGTTATAGCCAAAGTTCCCTATTTACTAACCCACCAGCTGGTGGGCTGTGCTGGGAGAAATGGTACGCTAATGTTTGGGTAGAGTGGGTGAAGAGTGATGAACAGTAATGTTTGGGTGGGGTTGGGGGTGGTACCAGGAGTGGTGGGATGTTAGTGATTGAGTGGGTTGTGTTCAGAGTGATGTGACCTTAGTGACTGTGTGGGATATGCTGGGAGCTGGGATGTTAGTGTTCAGGTGAGATGTGCTGGGAGAGATGGGATGTTGATGTTTAGCTGGGGGGATGTTCTGGGAGTCCTAGGATGACTGGGACTAGCTTCTGAACCTGGATCATCCAGGTGGCACTATAAGTTGGCCATAAAGTGGCCTGCATGCATCTTGATGTAAAGGTATATATATTTTTTTTTTGCCTATTGTCACAGGTGAACAAATGTTCTAGGTGCGTGGATATGGTGCACTATCCACATTTAGGCAAACTTCCTTTCCCTTTAGGTCCAGCTGGAATGTCTTCAAGCTAAGCTCCTCCCACCCACTCGGGTGGTATACTCCTCTGCTCCACCCTGTGACATCAGATTTTCCTTTCCGCTGGAAGAGTAGAGTCTCCTGCTCCGCCCTGTGACATCAGATCTTCCTTTTCGCTGGAAGAGTCTGGTCTTCTCCTTCGCAGCTACTTACACGGTGCAGGCCTTAGTTTTTTGGAACCTTTTTCCCTAGTGTTTTCAGGTCTTTCTTAAAATTTCATTCCATTATGAAGCATCAAGAAGCACAGTCCGGTCCCAGATTCAAGCAGTGTGTTATATGGAGTCAAAAAATGTTTGACAGACCCGAAGTCCTCATGCATAATATACTGCCTTGTGGAAAAGTATGACCCTCATGCTTGCAGCCCGTGGAAGTCTTTCTTACCTTCCTCGTTCAAGGATTGCTACCTCTGCCCCCTCCTCCTCGATTGGCCAGACAAATGGAACCCGCCGTTCTGCTCCAGAGGTGCGCAGAGGGCAGTCTCCACAGCTACAGACTTGACCACTCAGCACGTAGCCATGCAAGAGGTGGCAACCAAGGCCGTGGTGGTTTCTGCGGCGTCCGTTTTGCTTCCTGCTGTGACCAGCGGTGGAGCGTCCTTCATGGGCTCCTTCCAAGACATGTGACAGTTGCTGCAAACCCTCGAGGAGGGCCCCTACTGTCGAGATAAGAAAATCCACCTTTCATGGGACCGGGAATGAGCATGCTCTTCCCGCTTCTGCGATTCCTTCGACTGCTCGACAGCTGTCGAATACTCTGCCTCAGCTGAACCTACGTTGGTCGAGGGTCAGGTTGCTAGCTCCATGGTAACCCCTGTCAGGCTTGCTGGCTGTGACGCAGGCTGACCAGCCGATCGAGATTTTTCTTGACCCAATCAACCTGTTGTCTGAAGGGATCAAGGATGACACTATCTCAAGGACTCTGGTCCTCTCAACCCCCTCTCTGGAGGGTCAGGAGAAGCTGGTCAAGCAGACCGTCTCCTCCCAAGACCTCCCTTTTTTGAAGGGGTCCCTTGGAAGGACCTGGTCCATGTCATATACACAGGCCCATCTCCCGGTTTTTCCTTCACTGTTGTTGCTCGCGGTCCCAATCTCTGAGATTGCAGGCCAGGGAACCCTTAGCGTTCCCTGCGCGCTTGGCCTCAGCCAGGAAATGCCATTAGCACTCCTCTTTCTCCCCATATATTTTATCTCCTGATCGCCGTAGCCCCTTCTAACCAACCCCCAGCTCTGTTACAGACTCCTCGGAGACTTACCTTCACCAGTGTCCTTTGTTACAGGACTATGGTTGTGCTCGGCCACCAGTGTGTGGCCTGTGGAAAGTTGATCGTCATCCTGCTAGCTACTCGTAAGCCTTCCTCTAGGAAGACTTACACAGCTAAATGAAAGTATTTCTCGATTTGGTGTGCGAATTCCCCTCTAGATCCTTTCTGTTGCCCACCTATCAAAGTGTTGGAGTATCTTCTAGACCTGTTGAATACAGGACTGCAATATTCCAAAGTGAAGGTACATCTGTGAGTGATTTTTGCCTACTATGAGCCAGTGCATAACCTAGCTTTGACTCAGCTTCCTCTGGTCAAAGGGTTCCTTAAGGGCATCCTTTACACCAGACCCCCAGTCAGAAGGCCAGTGGTTGCATGAGATATCGACCTTGTGCTAGATATGCTCACTCGGTAAGCCATTCGAACCTTGAGCCACTTGTGATTTAAAGTTTCTGACCTGAAAGACTGCATTCCTGGTGGCCATTACTTCAGCGGTAGAGTCTGAGATTCACGTGTTGGTCACAGGCCCTCCGTACATGTTCTTTCACAAGGACAAGGTGGTTCTTCGCACACACCTTAAGTTCCTTCCGAAGGTGGTTTCAGAATTCCTTCTTAACCAGCCTTTGGTGCCTCTGACTTACTTCGCAAACTTCCAGAATGAAGGGGAGTGCACCCTTCACTAGCTAGACGTGAAAAGAGCTTTGCAATTCTATATTGATAGAACTAAGGAAATTCGCCAATTTAAACAGCCTCTTTGTTTCCTTCAGTGTGAGTTAGGGTCAGCCTGTCTCTATCCTATGTATCTCTGCGTGGCTAGTAGCCTGTCTCTGACGCTGCTGCTCGATGGTGCAGGTCAAACTGAAGGCCAGGTTTACGCCTCACTGTTAGAGTGGTTGTGGCTTCCTGGCAGAAATTGTGAATGTACCCGCAGTAGACTTTGCAGAGTGCTACTTGGAGTTCAGTGCACACCTTCGTAAAGCACTATGCTCTCGACGTTCATGCCAGGCAGCATACATCCTTCGGCAGATCAGTCTTTAATGGACTTCTGTCTTGAGCGATCTCGATCTCCTGCTGCTCTGTTTGGGGGATTGTTTTTTTTTGCTCTGTACTCTCCCATTAGTGTGAATGAATGATGACTTTTAGTCCAGGAAGATATGGGGCCCTATCCACTAGTGGTCAGAGTGGCTGTGCACCGCGTATCTTGGGCGTGTAGCCACTCCGCACCCATTGCACCCCCGTTCGAGATGCACTGCTGGTGGGGTGCACAGCCACTACACTCGATTCCCTGCCCGCACGGACCGCCAGCAGCAGGGTGGCGATGCCAACACTGTCGCCATGCACCAAGGTGCATAGTGCTGTGATGAGGAAATGGAGGAGGGCAGGTATGCACGGAGAACCCTGCCGTAGTGCCTCTGCGCCTGCACCATGCATTCTAGCCCTGGCAGCCCGTATGAATCTTTCTTACACACACACACACACAAAATATTCTGGATATCTGCCCCGGAACTGGCAGAACATTGTGGACCCCACAGGACCGGAACCCCGGCCCTGCACCGTCCCCCACTGTGTGCTGTGGCACCCCCAGCACAGCAGTGCCCCCCACCCAGTATGCATCGACACCGCCCCACTGACACAGGGTTCCCCGTCCTGGTATGCCGTACGACCCCCCTCAACCCCATTCCAGCACACCGCTCTGTGACGCTTCGTGGGTGGGCCGGCAGCATTACCCTCCGCACACTTCCACAGCCCTCAGCCATTGGACATCTGTGAAGTGCTCTGCCAACACACGCCCTGCTGTGTAGGGGGATCCTCTGTACTGCCCGATCTGGGCATCTGATTGGATGCCCGGACAGTCCAGTGTCTCCGCCTCCGACTGCACTGCATAGTCCTGCGTGCCGGGGAGGGGCAGGGCCACAGACGGGTAGCCGCCGGTCATGCATGCCGTTGGTGTGCACCTGTCTGCTGGTGCAGAGCTCTGAGGGTGGGATATGCGCATCAGGCGCATACTTGCCACCCATTAATGCATAGGGGCCATGGAAATGACATACCTACCGTAACTCTTGCTCTTCTTGGACGTAGTCTTCACCATTCATTCACACACCCGCCCACCATCCTCCGAGCTCACTCACTCTGTTTTTGGTCTTCACTCCCTTGCTTATTGGGCTGTGAAGATGTTGTTGTGTTGACCCTTCTTACACGGGTTATCTGGGCTATCTTATGCACGGCTTAGGTTAAGTTTCCTAAGATAGTCTACACTGCACCTCCTCTGTCAAAAAAGTGCTGAGGCGGGGTTGGAGGGTCGATGCCGAGATAGCTTATGTGGCATGAGCCAGTCTGGCAGTGCTGCGCATGAGTGGTCCTACCTCGGCGCTAGCCCTTATGAAGATTTTTGGCTCCTGCTGGGTCCTAGCACCTCTGGCATTTATTTTATTTGTTTATTTTATTTTATTTTGCTTTTGTTGACTGGGTAAGTGCACTAGACAAATCCTGCCTATTTTCAGGCACGACCCGGGGGAAGGGGGATACAGATGAATGCCAACTGACTCTGAACCAGACCAAGCTGTTGGTGGTATTTTTTAGTGAATGAGGGAAATTTGGCCAGGACACCGGGGAAATTCCCCTACTCTTTTCGATAAGTGCCATGGGATCTTTAACATCCACCTGAACTACCACCAATCCAGGCAGATGGGACCTCGGTTTAACGTCTCGTCCGAAAGACGGCACCTCAGAAGTGCAGCACCCCTCTCATGCTGCACTACAGTGTCAGTACTGGGATATTAACCCAAGTGCCAGACGTGGGAACTGAACCCACAGCCCTCTGATCTCCCGGCCTCAGAGGCGAGTATGCTACCTACTGAGCCAGTGACACTGCAAGCCTAGTCCCAGTAGTGTTAATGAATGGTGAAAACTACATCCAAGAAGATGAAAAATTACGGTAGTTAACATAATTTCCATTTTTTGACATTTAAAAAGGAATCCAAATCAAACTGCCATCTACATCAGCAGTTTCTATAGGAAGTGACTAATCAGCTGGCCCATCAGTGCAACAGTAGCATTACTGCTCACAGTGCCAGAGACCTGGGTTTGGAGGACCAGCTGGGGGGAGGAAAATCGAACGTCCCATAGGACGCTCTCCACTGGGGAGGGAAGGTTCCCACTACATCTGTGTCACTGCTACCTTGGTATTCTAAATGGCGGTGCAGGCAGAATGCAGGCAAAGAGGGATAGGAGGTGGTGATTGACTGCAATGAGGCTGCTGACGCACACTGCGCTTATGACAGCTTTCAGCCTTGCGTCTCCATGGAGGTGGGAGAAAACTGGAAAAAAAAGGAGGAACTTCAGCTAAATGACGGCCCAGCTGTGTTTTGTAGACCCCACACTATGCCGTCCTGGGTTCTTCCCTGGTGACTAAATGAAGTTGCCCGTGGGCAAACCATGGAAGCAATGTGGGGACAAGTTAAGTCCCAGGAGATTGCAGAGATGATGGGGTTGGGACACTGCAAAATCCTGAGAGGGCCATCAGGACAAGCCAAAGGGAGGGAGCATAAAAAAAGAGAGAATATGGCCAATCATAACATGCATTTTTTATTAAACTAGGGACACCTTAAGTCCTAAGGGAGTTGACAGAGTCCCTTTAATGTTAAGAAATCCAAAAATATGCTGCGCTACTAATGGGTGCTTACGGAGCAGCTAGCTCCAGACTGGCTGAGCAAATCCAAAAGACCAGCACTCCAGACAAATAACAGCCAACAGGAATATCAGATGCAAGTACAAATTTAATGGCAAAAACAAGCCGCACGTAGTTACCCCTGCGCTTCCGCAATAAATCCTTCCTTAGTGGGTGTGTCAAAGGAACATCATGACCTCATTATATATACAAAATAATGTGATAACATCATAAAGTGCCCAGTGAAAACATAAAAAAGTACAAACACATCTCAGTACGTGAAAAATCAATGCAAAAAAGGCTATACAAAGTACCTTCAGTTAATCATACTCTTATAAATATTCATCAGTTTCAATTAATTTCAGAACTTTCCAAAATCATAATCAATTCAGGATTTCAAGTTATTTGAGACTAGAAAGTGTTGATAACACTAAGTGAAGAAGACCTAATGTAGGTTACATGGGAAGGGGAAAGGAGGGGTTTGGAACTAAAGTAGGTAGGGACAGAAAAATGGGGGGGGGGATTTGTCTAGTTATGTTTTAGTTTATTCTGAAACAGGAGAAAGGTAAGATGAAGGTTAACATCGTTATACAGAGGTGCTACTCAGTTGTGATCACCCTGAAGTATTGTTATCCTTCTCAGTTTAAACTCATTATCAGTTCAAAGGGGATCCACAGAGATGCAAATACTCAATACAAACAGTCCTAGAACAAAAATGAGAAATAAAAATGTGTTTAGAATTTAGCTATATACTGCATTTCTACTAGTTAAATTTTGGAAATTACCAAACTATTTGAACAAAAGTTGTACTACTCAGAGAGCTAATTTTTTTTCATTTTCTCAGAAAGAGCTTGAGGTCCCACTGGTCATTCAGACCATCAGGTTTAACACTCTGGAGTCTGTAGTTTCTATTTGCTCATTTTTTTTTATTTTTTTTTTTGTATATTCTTTTCTCACCCTCCTCATGCTCGCAGGCCCCCACTCCTTCAGGCTGTGCATGTCTCCCAGTAGCCCCTTCTGTCCTAACCCGGCCCTCCTCTTATTCCTCGTATCGCAGCCGATCCCCGGGATATCCCGGCATACCCCTTCGCCGGGTGGACCCCCTCCTCCGAGGGGGACGGCACCGGGGGAAGAGGGATGACCCCAGCACTCTCCTCTTAGGGCCTGGGGATGCTGCCGTGGAGGAGGCCCCGGGAAGGCACTGGAGGCAACCGGGGACAGAGCCGTCATCTGGCAGCCAGCGAGCGGCATTTCCATTTTCTGGTGTTCCCCTTCATGCGATCCCTCTGTTGTGCCCCTGGTCTCCACTGGGGGCCACTGCAGAGCGATCATGCATCCCTAACCCTCCCCAGGGGAGGAGAGCAGCCCTATGGATGCTCAATCCTACCCTTCCCCTGCCGACCCCCGGCACCCGAGTCCGTTGCTGAACCCGGGTCACTGGCGTGGTTCGAGGTGTGGCATCCAGCTCCTCAGCCCTCTGCACCACTGGGCCGTCTTTGCTCTCCTTTTTAAAGAGTTCATTCACTCTGTCCCCGCCATAACGCATTGGGGCCTGTGCCAATCAATACCCATAAACTTAAAATTTAAACAGATTTTTAAATGTTTAACTGACCAAGTTGCATATGTGTGGTTTTGACCAGATAATTTATGTGAAATTCAAAGGAGAAAAATTGGACTAAAATAAAACCTAAATAACAAAAATAATCTACATATGATCTCCACCCCTTTCACTTCAAAATAGGGCAAGCAGGTGGAAGAGGTGGTAACCTTTGATGAGACGGAAACTTCATAAACTTGGATCTTCTTTGGGTATTTCGGTCATCAGGTCACACACCTTAGGAACTTCACCATCGGTGAAGCAGGATCCACACGTAAGATTTTCCAGCAGTGCAACTGGTCCTGCCCACGTCGACAACTCTGTAAAGGCGTTAACAGCCCCACTTCTTCCTCAGTTTTTTCCTGCTGTTGACTCCACTCGCATGGGTCTGTGCGGAAGCGTCATCGCAATTCACGCCATTTTTGCCTATGCTTTTCTTTAGCATTTTGGAATCTCTTATTCACAAGAGATTCTTTTACCTCGTTTATGTCGAAAGTCAATCCACCCACATCTTTCTTCCATCGCTGCCGCTGTGGAAAGAAGATTGCTTCTTCTGACAAACAAAACTTCTGTGTCTGCTGTCTTGGGCCTGACTACGACGTCTCTGATTGTGAGCTCTGCCAGAAGTTTAATTTAAGAACTCTTAGGCGACGCTAAAAGGCTTTGAAGAAATTCTTCAAGGAACAGCAGGTAGCCAGTTCTTGGCAGGGATCCTCAGGGGCTCCTCCTTCTCGGTTGTTGGTGGGTTCATCGAGCTCCCAGTCCTCTAAGGCTAAGACTGAGAGTGGGACCACTCCCCCAATGGCGCTTCTGTTCCTTGATGGCTTCTTCATCTTCTTCTGGGAGTACTCCATCAGCGACTGCTCTGATGCCTCCTACTGTCCAGGCCTGTACTTTTGCAAGGCCCCTACTGACATTGCCTCCTCACGCTTCTCAGGGAGAACAGCCGGCCGTCAACTGTAACCCTCCAGCCCCCCCCCCCCAGCCAAGGCCTGATGCATCCCCAGGCCCTCAGACACCGGGGCTCTCAGGACCCATCAGGCGGTTTGTTGCACCCTATCCCGACGACCTTTCTGTTGATGCTGCCCTTACCTGCTGTTGATCTGAATACTGTTTTGACTTGGTTGAACATGGCTTTGGTGCACCAGCTAGGTGCTCACAGACCTGTGTCCCCAGCGCCGTCAGTCACTCTGTCATCATCGACGCTGGTTTGGCCTCATTAGCCTGTGCCTCTCAGGGGGTCGTTAGTCCCTCGTTCATCAGACCCAGAGTTGGAAAGGGTCAATGAAGAGGAGTACCACCCTGACCTTATTCTCCCTGAGGAAGAGGAGGAATCTCTTTCCTCAAACAGGTCCACTGCTTCTTCATTCGATGAGGACTCAGTTAAGCATACCCCCAAGTTCCCTCCTGAAGACCCCACCTTCTTCAGTGTTAAGAAGCTGCTGTCTACAGCCATGGGCTTCCACACTGAGGAAGAAGATGCTGTCACAAATGCACTCCGCAGGTCAGGCCCTCTAATCCCACATTGCCAACCTCAGAGCGCGATAGTGTGAACAGGTAACACAGGGTAACCCTCCTGTCTGCTTTGGGTCTGAATCACCTTTAGCCTCATGTTCTGGGGGATTCAAACTGTGAACCTTATGCTAGCGTGTCCAAATGTACAGGCTCAGATATATTCTCTTTGGGGGGATGCAATATATCTTTTGCCTAAGGGCACCTAACCAGGTATCCAAAATGAACCCTTGAAACTCTATAAGAGACCTTAAGTATATTCTTACTTTTTCAAACTTAGTAACACCATCAAGCCTTTTAAACAGTTGTCAGACTTAAAATACAGGAACTTCACATGCAAAAAGAACTGAGAAGACACAGGCAGTATCTCAAGAAAATTTGATTTTTCTAAAAATATGAAAATAAGATAAAACACAGAACAAATATCAAGAGCTTACAATCTCAAACGAAGATGGGAAAAGTTACAGAATAAAACTCCTACCACAGTACATTTAGATCTTTTCTATCTAATGTATTGCCTCTGTAAGTGCGTTTAAAGTTAGATGTCAGAGAACTGTTTAAGAACCCAAGATGATATGTCTCGCAATGCCCAGATACAATGTTACATTGCAACTCTGTCTCCCCACCCTCTTGAGTCAGCTAGCTCCTCCTTTCTGAATTAATTTTAGCATAATTTCTACCAGGAGGTATTTTTGCATCAGAAAAAAGCATTTCCTAAATATGACAGCCTTTGATCAACCAGTTCCTTTGAGGTTTACAACCCTGCAGTCCATCACCCAGGTGTGAGATAGCCAACAGGAATCCGCTAAATTACGTGCTTTCCTGATGCCATAAACTTTATATTTAGTTTCAACTTCAAAAGCCTAGGCAGGTCATAAAAAGGTAATAAAATGCCATTTTGCAAGGAGGTCAATTAAATGGTTCCCCTGATCAGTTTAATTACATCCTGTAGTTCCAGCTACTGACTTTTAAAGTTACAGGCCAAATTCTTCACACACTGAAATGTCATACACAGACCATGTATTTATACTACCAATATCATACAGTAATCATAAGCAAGGGGCAGAGCATCACAGATGCCACCAGGAGAGAGTTGGAGAACTTTCTCGAGATCCCAGAATCTCACCCTAAAGTCGTTCCTCCCATTCTTCTAGCTTTGAGGAATGGCACCACCCTGACATGGTTCCTGCCACGCCCCGGAGGAGAGTATTTAAAAAAAAGGAATAAAATGGGGCCTAAATTAAAAGCCCTAGGGGTACGTCAGCGTTTTTCACCATAGGGGAAGTGTACCTTATAAAGATACTTATTGGAATCTATTAATTAACTGCAAAACCAAGCAGCGGAATGCGAAGAAAGCCCTGTGCCCTGAAGCACTGAAAGCAAGCTACCATGGTGCACCAAATTGAAGGCCTTGAAAAAGTCCAGAAATAAGATATCACTCAACGTCCCCACTGTCCAGGGCCCCATGCAAAAACATAGTAAGTTCAATAGTTCAGTGAGTCATGCTGAATCAGTGGGGGTGATGCCACTGGTTTTGCTTCTTGTAGGTGCCTTTGAATGGGCACTGGGGGGGGGGGGCTGGCAGGGTTGCAATGCCTTTTCCTTTACCTGGATGCCTATAATCCTGCCTGTCATCTCTGGTGGCTGGTCGACACAACTGACTCCTACCCTTACCCATGCCTGGTGTGGGGTACAGAGCTGAAGGTCATCCTAGATGACTGAAGGGCTCTTTATGCTTCTTCTGTATCATAACCAAATAGTTTAGTGCCTCTAAACAGTGCATTTAACACTGTCTGTTGCACATCATTGGCAAACCAAACTACTCTGAGCCAGGAGTACCACCTCATGCAAATGCTAGAGGCATCAGAGGTGTCGCAGGCTGAGCAGATTAAATGCTTACCCACGTAAGCCCCTGCAATGAGTGTTTTCATTAACTCCGTTTTAGCAGTAACCTCAGGTAAGGCCTATGCTGCAGCCTTAGCACTACTCCAGAGGGTATTCTGATATTTGATTGTATGGGCCTGGTAGTTTGTAACACGCAGGTCCAATGAAGCCGAGGCATAACACGCATGACATCTGATCGCCTGGATTCCTCATCAGGAGGAAGGGAGGGAGCTCATGTGTTTGGGTATCCTGGGCCTGTCATGGGCAGCTGTGATCATCACTGAATCTGTTTCAGGGTGGTTGATATAATAAGGCTTGTTAGACGGTGAAGGGTATATCTTGTCAGCTTTTCTGGGAGCATGTGGCAAAGCACTAGGCCTATATCAAGCTGCTTAAGTAGCATCCTCCAGAGCTGGATACAGTGGAGGAGTGACTAAGAATGGTGACTTCGGCATCTCTAGAAACTCCAACAAGCGAACCCCATGGCATCCTGTATTTTCTGCACCATTTCCTGCAAAGAGGGATCCTCAGGTGGTGACCTTGGGGTATTCACCACTGATTCCTCCTTGCAGGAGGATAAAGTGAGCTAGTACCAGGTAAGTACTGGTCCTTAGCATGACCTTCCGTTTTCTGATAATCTTCAGCTACGAGGTCTGGGTTATATTCCATCTCATCGTAGTCCCCCATTGATGACAGGAATTGAGGACCTCACTGACTATGGTGGTGGCAGCTGAGTAGGTCCCTTAGATACAGTGCTGGGAGGCTGCATCAGCAGGTGTTGAGAAGTGGATGGTCCCTTAGGCGTGAGTACAGGTTGATCGGTCAGTCCTGCAACAGGTGTCCTATCATTTCTGAGAATGATACCAACACTGTTTGTGTGTCAACGATCCCATAGTAGGAGTCATGACTGTAATGGTTGGTGGGTGGAGAACTGGTGACAATGGCGCTGTGCTACCTATTATAGGCCCGGTAATGCCTAAGCCAAATCCAGACCTTGGTGTCTGGTCAATGGTCGGGGAGGGGGGGGTTGTCATTGCTTCAGTAGCTGACAAGGTTAAAGAAATACCTGCTTGTCAGCTCGTCGGTGAAAATGGTTGGATTTCCGCTCGTGTTGCCGGCGACCGGGTTCAGGAGGCGGACTCGGGTCACTGGAGAGGCTAGCTGGGGAGAGGCCTTGAGCGTTCCCAGGGCTGCTTACCTTCCTGGGGGAATAGGCCTGTGAGCTTGCCCAACCCCGGCAGAGGCGTGAGGTACAGCAAGTCCTGCAGTGGTGGTGGTGGGGGACTGGGGAGCTGTGTGGGCGTCAGTGCCTAGCGCCTTGACGTCGGGGCACAACACCACACAGGAAGAAAAGTAGAGGGAAAAATGCCACCGGAGCACCAGTGCTGACCCTGATTGCGACAGCGTGCCTGACCACCAGGGGACCCCATGAAAAAATCCAGAAACATCAGGGTGTAAGGGCCCTACCCCGTACCCACCTGGAGAGTATAACCACAGCTCCATGGGAGAACCTCCGGGGATTCAGGTAAGGCTGAGTCACGGGGAAGCACCAGGTGTCTCCCAAAGAAGTGGGAGGAGGACGAATAGGAAATTAAAAAAAAAAAATACCTGCTGACCACAGAGGTGATCTAGAGGCTTCGGGGAAGCCTTATATCTATCCTTGTCTAAATGGCGACCATACAGTGATTTTTCTTTAGATTTTGATGACTAGGATTCAGTCGACAGGGCAGGCAATACGGATTTTTCCTGCATCTGTTTTTCCATTGTTGCCAAAGCTCACTTTAAGAGAAGCTTTTCCAGAAACCCTTTTCTGCATCGCCTGGTAATGGAATTGACGCCCTGACAGCTCTCACTCATTTGAATGTTGTGAGAGAGGCCCAAACAGCAGTCATTCACTTCTTGTATATCATCCTTATTAGTCTTCTGTCTGCACTCACAATACTGAAATCATTTTGCGGGTTCCAGAACAGAAAAATCACCAGTAATGTAGTGATTCTTAACTAATTGGAAAAAATAACGGCTAACAGTTGACATGTCCGTGTGTAGGTCCGACGACTATGATTAGCAGGAAAAGAACTGAGGAGAGATGAGACCGCCCATGTTTATGTAAACCCTGACACATGACATAGTCATGGGTGGTCCCGGCTTGCAAGAGTTTCCGTGTGATCCTAGTACTGACATGAGTATAGTTCCAAAGGTGTGGCCTGCTAAAACAGAGATCATCGAAGATCAGTGCTTATTCAGATGACTAGCACTTTGTAGTATATCCTGTTTTTAGGAAGTACAATAAGGAAGTTCCTGGTGCAGTTTGTGGGAATTCCACTAGGGGTATGGCCACCTCTGTTGCTTGTTTCAGAAATGTCTCTGTGGCTGACCTCTGTGCTGCAATCACATGCAGCACTGTCCGCACCTTTACTAAACATTACATTCTGGACATTGTTTCTTGTAGACTAGCAGGTTTCGGCCTTGCTATTCTACAAGGCCTGCTGTCCTGAACAAACTGCACCAACCTCCCAGTTAGCTTTGGGACTACTTGGGACTCGTTACAGAGCTGTGGCATCAGGGAAGCGATATGTTCGAGGAAGATGGAATAGATCTTATTTCAAGAGGGTTCCTTCAGTAGGTCATTACATATAGGACTAGCGCCACCTGGCGTCTGGGCTGCACGGCAGACTTTTCTAGCAATACCTGACTGGGGACTGCGCACCCGACGTCACGTGACCGATGTCAGCGTGACCGTATATAGTGGGCGGTCCCTACACCCTCCCTCCATTTCTTTCCTGCTGTCGCCTCATGTCAGTTGCATTGTAGACTTCCATTAGCGATCGTCGTGAATAGTTCTTGCGTCGGATTCTTCCTTCGCTTTTTTTTTTTTTTTACATTTTCTTCAAATGTTTTCTTGCTTATGTCGCACGTAGATACCCCACAAGGACGGCCATCTTTAGTGTGTGATCTGCCTGGGCCCAGACCACCCTGTCGAGTGCCAGCCTTTCAGCCAGGCCACAAGAAGGTGGAGACAGCAGGCTTTGGAGGCTCACCTTTTAAAAGTCCGTATTGCTTCATTAGAAAAGCAAATGGACCGGATCCGTGAGTCCTCTTCAGAGAAATCTTTTCCCTCAAAAAAAGAGCACCTAAAGGAGAAATCTCGGGAGCAGGAGTGCTCTGCGGAGGCCCAGCCAGAGGCCTCATGGCCCTCGATGAGCAAGGCCACTTCTTAGCCGCCACCTAAAGTGAAGACTTCTGACGGTAAGTCAGACAAAACTTCCGCGGGTAAGTCGACCATCGGCTCCTTTGAGGCCGCACTGCTACTACCGCTAAGCGGCCCTGGCTCCTCGAGACCGCCCGGCCACAGTAAGTTGGCTCCCAGACTTGAGGGCGTGCCCAGCTTCAGCCGATAGCAGTCGGCTGGGGCCCTCCCCACCTGACCATTCTGTAAGACGCCCATCTGCGACGGCCACTCAGGTTGTTCTCCATTGGGCTAACGGCACCTCTTCTGATATCTGGACGAACCAGGGGGAGACTGTCCCTTCCCACTTCTGTCCCCTGCCAGTACCCTCCCCTTCCCAGGCGGGTACTTCAGGCAAGTACAGTGCAGAACCCTCAACGTCGAAGACCATTCCTCGGGGTCAGTTCCACACTCCCCTGACGGAGTCACTGGGAAGAAGGCCCCTCCTCAGCCATCAGGCCTAATGGTGGAGGCCCCTCCTCTTCCATCGGGTGGGATCCCCCAGATCCGGTGACTATCCCGGTCCCACCATCGAATTCGGCAAACCCTGACCCGATGCCTGAACCTCAGATGACAACTTCAGAACCCGGGCCCAGTTGTCTGCCCCAGCCTTCAGCTCTGGTGCCAGAGACGGTCCGTCCGTTAGGCCCCCTTCATCTGGTCTCGATGCCGGCTCCTCAAATGCCGGATCAAGTGGTGCCGGTTCCGACATGGGTACCTCAGACATTGGCTATCCCGATGCTGGATCTGCCACCGATTAATTTATACGACAGCAGGTCCGACGTTGGTCCCCCCTCCGGCAGACCCCCTGATGTTGGAGATTCATTCCAGACCCCGGACTGTTCCTCATTACCCCCGGGGTATCCTGGGGACCACTACACAGCTGGTACCCCTCTTGATTGGAGTACTTCAGGACAGTACTACCATGGGTACAAACCCTACCAGGGCTACCATTTCCGGAGTTACCAGGGGTATCACTACCCACCTCCCCCCAGTAATCCTCCCTCCTCCTCCTTCTCTCCACCCCCCACTGGTTCCGGCCATGCTGGACTTCAAGACCCTAATTCAGTCTTGGTGGCAGGGGCGCGCTCTGAGTTGGTATCAGATCTGGAAGCAGGCTCCCACACCCGCGCTCTCCCAGATCTCCGTCCCCAAGGAGAAGTTCTCCTCCATCCACGGTCCACGTCTCATGGATGGTCCGCAAAACCATTGTTCTCCCGGACCTTCACAGCCTTCCGGACGAGGGGGTGGATGATGATGATGAGGAGGATGCCGATGAGTCGGTGGAGGAGCCCTCAGATGAACCCAAGGTTCTGAAGGGCAAAGGTTCCCCAAGTCCCGTCCCCCCCGAGAGAACCCTGCCTTTTTGAACATCTTGAGGTCCATGAAAGACTTTTTTGATGGGGAGTCAGAGGATCAGGACCCCATGCGACAGAGGCTCGCTGAATACCTGGACTTAGGGTCTCTGTCCCCGGTACCGATTCCTCCTTGGATTGGACCTCACCAGGAGCTCACCTCTATGGTCTGGCAGATGCCTCATTCCATCCCGGCTGACCCCAGAGGAAGTGATGTAGGCACCTAAAGAACCTTTCTTAAGGCGCATCCAAAGACAGACTCCCTCATTATTTCAGCTGCTCATGATCGCTTGTCTGCACCCAAGCACATGAGCACCTCCCTTCCAGATAAGGAGTCGAGGCAGATGGACCAGTTCGGTAGAAAAATGTATTCTTCTGCCACATACGTGCTCTGGTCCCAAAATTGTGTGGACCATATGGTGTCACACCAGAAAGCTACATTGACCAGGCTGAAGGTCCGAGTCCAGGCTGTGGACCCCTTGTGCCTCAAGGAGGAGCTCACCAAGGATCTCCTCCTCTCGCGTGTTTCCTGTAGGCTTGCTTTGCGGGCTGCATATGACTTCATTGATTCTGTAGCCCACGCCTGATGACAGCTGTCGCCTTAAGATGGCATTTAGCTTCGGATTTCTGGCCTTGCCAATGAGGTGCAGTTTGCAATTCATGATGCCCCTTCCGAGGCTCGGTGCTTTTCAGTGGCGATACCAAAGACAACATCACTGATCTCCAGGATAGAGGCCTTGCCCAGAGGTCAGTACGGTCCATGTACCAATCGGGCACTCGACAGCAGCAGCCCTTTCAGAAAAGGACCTGGAGGCAGAGGAAGCAGGCCCCGGCTCGACGCCAGGGGAAATGTAAGGCCCCGGGTTCTGCCACTCCTCCTACCTCCAAGAACCAGAGACGCTCAGGAGGTCCTCCTCGTGAACGCCCTGCCACCTCCTGACTCCTTATCCCCACCACCTCCTCAGCCTCACGGCGAGGAGCCAGTGGGGGGGAGAGATTCGCCCACTATGCACAGGACTAGCAGGATGTAACCTCCAATGCATGTGTCCTGCAACTGGTGTCCGTTGGACACACCATATTCTGGAGATCCCACCAGACTCTCCACCAAAAAGGTCTTCCTACTACAGGGATCAGGCTCTTCTTCTTTGAGAAGAAATTCAAAGCCTCTTGCTCAAGGAAGCAATAGAGCGCATTCTCCCCTGGCAAAGGGGAAGGGGGTTTTACTCCCACTTTTTCCTGGTTCCAGAAAAGACGGGAGACTTGAGACCCATCCTCAACTTGAGCAATGTCAACCTGTTCGTCGAATACAAAAAGTTCCAGATGCTGATTCTCCAGAGCCTTCTCCCACTTCTAGAGAATCATTGGCTGTGCACTGTGGACATGCAGGCTGCTTACCTGCACATCCTGATCTTTACCAGCCACCGCCAATTCGTGCAGTTCTTATTCCAGGGGGAGCACTTCCAGTTTCGGGCCTGCCCCTTTGGTCTGTACTCGGCACCTCGGGTGTTTACCAAGTGCCTGGTGGTGGTGGCGGCTTTTCTGTGCTGCCATGGTATTGCGGTTTTCCCTTATCTGGACGATTGGCTGATTTCAGCCCCATCCAGGGTTTCCTTACTGAAGGCTCTGTCCTTTACTCTGGACCTTTTTGGCAAACTGGGGATTACTGTCAGTATTCCCAAACCATCCGTGATACCGTCCCAGAGACTGCAGTTCATTGGGGTGGTTCTGGATATGGGCCAACGAAGAACCTTCCTTCCTCCAGACAGGGTGGAGACCCTGGTCCTTCAGGCTTCCTTAGTGGCTTCGGCCAGGACCATCCCTGCCCAGGAGGTCCTTCAACTTCTTGGCCTGATGGCAGCCTCCATCACCACCATTCCCCTTGTGAGGCTGCACATGAGTTACTCAGTGGTCCTTGCGGGTGCAGTGGGATCAACTCCTGGATGACCTGGGCCATCTGGTTCTGGTGTCGTCAGCAGTTCAGAAAGAATTGCTGCGATGGAGGGAACCCTGCAACCTTTCCTTGGGTCTTCCTTTCAGGGGCCCGGCCTCCTCTGCATCCTTGACTACGGATGCATCAAACATGAGATGGGGAGCACACCTAGGGGAGCACCATGTACAAGGACTGTGGTCCAGCTTGGAAGCATCGTCACACATCAGTGTTCTGGAGATGAGGGCGGTCTTGTACGCCTTACAGGCCTTTCAGACCCTCCTTCCCAAGGGATCACTGCTTGTCCATTTGGACAGTATGTCAGTAGTTTGGTACCTCAATAAACGAGGAACTCTCTCGTACCCCCTTTGCAGGGAGGTGATGTGAGTGTGGAACTGGGCGGTCCAGCATAATGTGGCCCTAATGGGCGTGCATGTTCCAGGCATTCAAAATGTCCTGGCGGAAAGTCTCAGCAGGTCTTGGACCATAAATCACAAATGGGAACTAAATCCGGAAGTGGCAGTCTCTCTTCCTAAAGTGGGGGTATCCGGAACTAGACCTCCTCGCCTCCCACTCCAACGCAAAACTTCCCAGTTTTTGCTCATTCGTTCCAGGGTATGGTGCTTTCTGGCATGACGTGCTGTGTCTCTCGGACAGGGACAGTTTTTGTCCGCCTTCCCTCAGTTTCCCGTTCTCCAGAGGGTTCTCCTCAGGTTTCAGGCAGAGAAGGCAATGACGATTCTCATCGCCCCTCTCTGGCCGAGACAGATTTGGTTCCCGCTGCTGCATCAGCTAGCTAGAGAACCACCGGTTCCACTTCCAGTGATTCACGACCTCTTGACCCAAGATCAAGGTAATTTTATTCATCTGGAGCTCAGGACACTACATCTTCATGCATGGCTCCTGCAGACATAGTAGTTTCCCACTTTGGGGTCTCCTCTCGAGTTGCTCAAGTCCTAGTAGAGGCTCGAAAACCCACTACTCATTCCACTTACTGTGTGCTATGAAGTGGAAACGTTTTTCTATTTGGGCGACTTCCAAGGATTGAAACCCATTTTCTTGTTCTGCCCTGCAAGTCATGGAATATCTTCTCCATCTTTCAGACTCTGGTCTGTTGTATTCTTCCTTGAAGGTCCACCTTTCTGCAGTTTCAGTGTACTACGAGCTCATGGATGGTAAACCCGTGGTTCAGTTGGAAGTCTCGAAAACCTTTCTGAAAGGGGTCCTCCATCTGAAGCACCCCATCCATAGCCCTTACACCCCTTGGGATTTGAATTTTGTGTTGGAGAAACTTTCTCTCCCCCCCATTTGAACCAGCAGTGAGCTGTGATTTACACTTCCTCTCTTGGAAGATGTTATTTTTGGTTGCGCTTACTTCAGCTCGAAGGATTTCGGAGCTTCAGGCTCTAGTTTGTAAAGAGCCTTATATTATTTTCCACAGGGACCGGGCAGTCCTCAGGACAAATCCTAAGTTTTTACCCAAGGTGGTGTCGGAAGTCACACTGAACCAGTCAGTGGAGCTTCCAGTTTTCTTTCTGTCCCCTGCACACAGTGGTGAGGCACTCCTGCACACTATGGACGTCCATCGGATCCTTCGGTGTTACACACACCGAACAAAAGATATCCATAGCTGCAGTCAACTCTTTGTTTCCTTTGCCTCAGGTCGGTGGGCAAAGCTGTTTCTAAGCAGTGCCTTTCCAATTGGTTAGGTAACTGTATTCGCTACTGTTACCAAAAGTACAACAAACCTCTGCCGGGTCCCATCAGAGGTCATTCTACCAGGGGCATGGCTGCTTCCGCTGCCTCTTTGCGGAACGTTTCCGTGGCTGATATCTGCGCCGCAGCAACTTGGAGTTCTGTCCATACCTTTACCAAACACTACAGTCTGGACATTGCTTCTAGGCGGAGGGCCGGTTTTGGCCTAGCTGTTTTGCAGAAGAGATTCTCTCGATCTACTGTTACAGTAAGCACGTAACTGTTGCATTTCTCTGCCTGAATAGAGCAGTCACCTGAAGCCTACTCTATACTTCTGGCTGGTTTATGATTAATTATATAATGAGAAGAGGGGAATCTAGTGGTGATCTTGGTCAGTAGCTGTCCAGACCTGTGCAGTAATTGACCAATAACTGAATGGGTCTGGAAAGAACCTTGCAAGTCTTCGAACTACACTGCCTCAGATTCTTGGTAACTGTGAGAGTGTGGGGGGGGGGGGGATAAAAGAAGGTTCACCTAACAACATGAGTGACTTACCTGCCAGCCACTTTGACCCTTTTGTGGGACGGTCCTAGCTATTTGATGTGAGAACCAGTTTACCAATGATGATTTATTTAGTCTTGTGGTGTTTTATTATTTCGATGCCATTTTATAAATGCCGTAACACATGATGGGGCTTGTGGTTATTGGGTAGTTACCACACTTCCCCCACCATGTGTTTGAAGGGCACTCTGCTAATGCCTAGTGCATCTGACCCATGGAGTCTGGGGGGGGATGTAGCAATTACTCAATAACCGCATGCCGTGTCGTGTGTTGCTGCTTACTTATTTTATATTTCTTACAATATTTAAGTGTTTTATTTCGTTTTTGATACTCTTCGTTAAGGTTTTGTTTGTTTTATATTGTGAGTTTTTAGTTCGTCTCCAGTCCCTGATTGGTTCCCAGGAACCGGAGAAGGACATTTTTCCGTGCGATTCCAGCTTTCAGGGAACTAGTGTTTCACATCTTAAAATTGTTAAAAGTACTGATTTTACTTAACCACAAAGTTTTACTTTTGTTTGTTCTTGGTTCTGTTTTTTCGGGAATACAGGCGATCTTTTGTGGTTCTTCACTTTAACAAACTCTTGAGGTAAATTATAATTGCGGTTCCTTTTTTTTGAGGAACCAAACTATATGTATTAATAAAAGGCCCTGTTATAACTATTTGGGCTTAATTTTGATTTTGGTCTGTTTTCTGTTGGGAACTGATAACGTTTTCAGGGTCTTCAATGTTTGGCATACTGACAGACCCAAAAAGAAGACTGGACCTACAAACTGGCCCAGCCTGCAGGGACCAGTGCTGCCACAGCATGACTCCTTCCCAGCCCCCACCCCTCCTCTGGATCAACGGGCGCAAAAGGTCGGCAGTCACATCGCTCGCCACTTTACAGGGTGGCAGTCAATCACCACCGACTGGTGGGTTCTCCAGTTTGTCAAGAGGGGCCATTTCATAGAGTTTCTCGACCACCCACCGGCAAGACCTCCCCTGCTTTCCCGTTACTTTGGTCAGCACGCCCTGCTTATACGGCAGTAGGTGCTCAGGCTCCTGGAAAAAAAGCGATGGAGCACGTTTCACAGAACCAGAGGGACACAGTATATTATTCTTACTTCTTTCTGGTTCCCAAGAAAACGGGATCTCCGTCCGATCCTGGACCTCAACGAGTCGGTCCTATACAAATGCTTCCGCATGGTGACCCTCCCAGGTCTGATTCCCATGCTCAAGCAGAGCGCCTTTGTAGCATCTTTGGACATGCAGGACACCTACCTGCATATAGCGATCGCTTGAGCGCACAGGACGTTTCTGCGCTTCGAGTTCCAGGGCCACCATTATCAGTTCCAAGCCCTCCCTTTCGGACTGTCATCGGCACCTCGGGTATTCATGAAGTGTATGGCGGTCATAGCGGCGACTCTGTGGAGGCATGGCCATTACGTGTTCCCCTACCTGGACGACTGGCTTCTCATAGTGCCCTCTTGGGAGGCCTTGATGTCCGCCATCCACTATACTCAGTCTCTGTTTGAGATGCTAGGCATCTTGATCAATCAAGAGAAGTCTTGTCTGGTTCTGTCCCAGACTCTGCAGTTCATAGGCGCAGTTCTGAACACCATCCAAGGGAAAGCTTTTCTTCCCCAGGACAGAGCGAAACATGTCAGATCCCTCATCAGGGACATTTCGGCAAAGAAGACCATTCCTGCCAGATTGGTCCTTTGCCTGCTCGGACACATGGCTGCGGCCATTGCAAAAGTCCGGCTTGCTCGTCTCCACATGCGGGTCACCCAGTGGATGTTACGGGTCCAGTGGAATCAAAAGCAAGACCATCTGCAGCTTCCAGTCCGATCACGAAGACCGTAATCCAGGACTGGCAATGGTGGCTAGATCCAAAGAATCTATCGGCAGGGGTCCCCTTTGTTGCGCCGTCTCCGATTGTGACACTCTCCACAGATGCCTCAGGGCTTGGATGGGGAGCACACCTCGACTGTGTCCAGTCTAGGGGCCTGTGGACAGCCCAAGAGACTCATCTCCACATAAATATTCTGGAAATGAGAGCAGTTCTTTACGCCCTGTAGGCTTTCCAGTCAGAGATTCCACCGGGTACTCTTCTGTTACAAACAGACAATTCCGCGGTGATGTATTACCTCAGCAAACAAGGAGGCACCCATTCCTACCTGCTTTTCAGGGAGGCCATGAGGGTGTGGGATTGGGTTTTGCAACACGGCGCGAACCTCACTGCTGTTCATGTCCCAGGAGTGGACAACATCATCGCAGACAGCCTGCGTCGCTCTCAGACCAGAGTCCATGAGTGGAAACTACTCCAGGAGGTAGTAGAGGATCTGTTTCACAGGTGGGGTACATCAGAGTTGGACCTTTTCGCATCCTCATCCAATGCAAAACTGCCCAGTTTTTGCTCGCTAGATCCAGGGCCTGGTGTTTTCTGGCGAGACACGTTGTCCCTTTCCTGGGCGGGCAGATTCCTCTATGCCTTTCCGTTGATCCAGAGAGTTCTTCTGAAACTTTGCAGAGAGCAAGCGACACTGATACTCATCACGCCATTCTGGCCCAGGCAGATCTGGTTCCCTCTGCTACATCAGCTATCCTGGGAACCTCCAGTGCCTCTGCCAATCTGCTCTCATTTATATCAGGAGGAGGGCTCTTTGGTCCATCCGGACCTTTGTTCACTGAGCCTGCATGCTTGGCTCCTAGAGACATAGCCATTTTGCGACATGGGGTCTCGCAAGAGGTAGCTGACGTTCTGGTGGCCGCCAGAAAACTGGCCACTCATGCTATTTACGCCATGAAATAGCGCCGTTTTTACCTATGGGCTCAAGCGCGTGGGGGTTTCGCCTCTAGACTGTCCAGGAAAGTCGGTCTTGGACTATCTCCTGTCTCTTTTTCTGACAGGCTTGGCCTACTCCTTGATCAAAGTACACCTCTGTGCCATATCAGCCTATCATTGTCTGATAGGCCAGTGCACCATATCCCAGTTGGTCATGGCATGAGCCTTCCTGAGAGGTATTCTCCACCCTAGACCTCCGATTAAGGATCCAATTCCACCATGGGATCTACCCTTTGTCCTGGAGCAGCTCACGCTGCCACCCTTTGAACCAGCCGCGAATTGCGAGCTACATCTTCTCACTTGGAAGACGTTGTTTTTAGTTGCCATTACTTCGGCCAGAAGAATTTCTGAACTCCATGAACTCATGTGCAAAGAGCCTTATTTGTTTTTTCACAAAGACATGGACTAGTACCAAATTTCTGCCTAAGGTGATCTCAGCTTTCACCCTTAAGACATCGACCTACCAGTGTACTTTCCCAACTATTCAAATTGAGGAGAGGCCGTGTTGTATACCCTGGATGTGCATAGGTGTCTCCGATACTACCTGACCAGAACCAAACATCACCGAAAATCGGATCAGCTTTTTGTCTCCTTCGACCACAGGATGCTGGGAGCTCCTGTTTCCAAACAGTCGCTGTCCAGGTGGCTCATTCAGTGTATCACATTCTGTTACCAGAAGCGTAACAAACCCTTACCGGGCACGGTTAAGGGTCATTCCACAAGGGGGGTGGCTACCTCCTTTGCGGCCCTTAAAAATGTGTCCACCTCGACCATCTGCGCTGCAGCTACTTGGAGTTCTGTGCACACTTTCATCAGGCATTATAGCCTGGATATTGCATCGAGGCAAAGAGCAGGTTTTGGTCTAGCAGTCCTTCAAGGACTTCAGTCCTATGCTTTGGTTTCATTAAAGATTTCTACGTTCCCTCCTCCCAATGGTGTGGGATTTCCATGATTGATTGGGAATCTGTCCTAATGGTGTAACCTGCTGCAAGAGCTGTTTCTCGTAGTAAGATAGTACAGTTACATAAGAACTTACCGTAACAGTAGATCTTTGAGAACAGCTCTTGTTGCAGGTACTTTCCCTCCCACCATCCCCGCTGGAGGTAGATTCTAGTGTCAGCATCCTTCTCCAAGGATCAGGTGTCTCAGCATCTCTCTGATTGCCATTTGATGGCAGATTCTCAGTCTCCTCTTCTGATGTCATCCAGCGGCCGGGAGACTCTGGCGGGAGAACTGGGGATTATGGGGGACCGCCCCCTTTTGTACTATGTCTGACGTCGGGGGCGGTCCCCGCTGAATACTGCTAGCTAGAAAATTTCCGTGGGGCCCTGGCGTTTGCCGGTTTCAGTCCTAATGGTGCAACCTTCTGCAAGAGCTGTTCTCGAAGATCTACTGTTACAGTAAGTTCTTAGGTAACTGTACTTTTCCAGGAGTATACCCTGTTACTGCTCCTCTCCCCTTTCCATATCTTTCCAGTTGGAGGAGTATACCGGGATGGCCCACTGTAGTGCTGCTTTTAGTTGGGCAGCAAGGAGATAGTCCTCCAGGTCAGGAAGGGATCTGCCTCCTCTAGTTTTGTTTGTCTGAAGAATATGTATATTTATTCTTGGCCTTTTATTATTCCAAACAAATTTCGAAATCAACTTTTGCCAGACCTGAAAGTATGATTTAGGAATGAAGAGGGGGAGGCATTGGGAAAGGTATAGAAATCTGGGGAGAACATTCATGGTGATCGTCTGTGTCCTTGACTACATGGGGAATTTTATCAGGGACCAGTTAGCAAAATCCTGTTTAACTTGGGTCACCAGCGGGGAAGTAGTTTGCTTTAAAAAGTTGAGAATTGTGTTTGGTGAGACAAGTGCCCAAATATTTAATCTTGTCGGCTTTCCAGTTTAGGGGCAGAAAATCTGGGATTGTTCGGGAGGGGGTATAGTAAAAACTAATTAGCTCTGTTTTAGTCTTAAGTAGATAGTCAGAGTGTTTTCCGATCTCCTCCAGAGTTGACCAGACCTGTGGTCTGGATTGCTCAGGGCGGGAGAGGCAGAGCAGGACGTCGTCTGCATACAAAGATATTTTTCTTTGCTGACCCCACCCCCCCAATATCTCAACCCCGTATATGAAATCCGAGGCACGGATGGCCTATGCCAAGGGCTCAATGTGTAGAGCAAACAGGAGGGGGGAGAGAGGGCAGTCCTGGCGGGTGCCCCTGTTTAAACAAAATCTATTAGAGATCCCCCCGTTGACCCTGACACATGCCTGTGGGCAACTATAAAGTGTCTTAATACTATTAATGAAGGCCTGCGGGAAGTTAATTCGATCCAATACCAGGAATAAGAAACCCCATAAGACACGGTCAGAGGCCTTTTCAGCATCCAAGCTCATAAGGCAGGCAGGGAGAAGGGTGCGATGAATGGTGCCAATGACATTTAATGCAGAGTGGACACTGTCTGGGGCCTGTCAGCCCGAGATGAATCCAGTGTGATCCAAATTAATTAAGTCTGGAAGTAGTGAATTCAGCATAGAGGCTATTATTAAATGTGTATATCTTATAATCCGAATTAAGAACAGAAATGGGATGATAGGATTCACACCGGGTAGGATCTTTTTTTTCTTTATGTATGAGAGTGATGGTGACGTAGTGCCATGATGGAGGGAGTGGGTCCTCTTTCCCCCACCACCACCTCCGCCTTAAAGGCTTTGTAGAACTCAGCACCAAAGCAGTCTGGCCCTGGGCATTTCCCTGTCTTTAAATTCCTAATAGTGTCTAGGATCTCCGTTTGTGAAATTGGCCTAGTCAGTGTTTGGCCCTTTTCAGCCGTAAGGGTAGAAAGGGGGAGAGTCTCCATGTATTTTAATTTATCTTCTAGGCTGGTGTCAATCTGTGGGCCGTAGAGCTCGGAGTAGTAAGAGACAAAGGCCTCTGCAGTTTGTTCTGATCTATTAACTACATGGCATGTAATTGGAGATTTTATTTTCGTAATAGTGGCCCTGGATGCATGCTGCCGCAAGCGAAATGCTAATAATTTGGTGTCTCTTGGGCCTCCCTCATAGTATTTCTGTTTCAAGTAGAAGATAGATCTTTCTGTTTCCTTTTTCTTCAACTTCTGCAGGTCTCCCTTAAGTTCCTTTAGTTTGGAGTCCCTTTGTCGCTCCCACTTAATTTTCTGAAAGGTCTCTAGCTCTTTAATCTGAGTTAACAGGGTCTGTTACTGAAGCAAATGTGCTTTTTTTTCTTTTGAGAGGCTATTGCAATTAATTTCCCCCGACGGTGGCCTTAAGCGTATCCCACAGAATTTGGGGGGTAACCCCTGGCGCTGCATTTTCCGCTATGGTATCTTTTATATGTTGCCTAAGTTTATCAGTAACCTCCCTATTTCGTAATAGACAAGTTTAACCTCCAGTGAGTGTTTTTGTTTGGGAGAGAAAGGGCAACCTCCAGGAAGATGGGGTTATGGTCAGATAAGGTAGCGGTACCTATCCACATAGAGGGAAAACTAGAGAGACTCGAAGAAAAGGTGACGTAGGTATCCAATCTAGGAAAAATGTTTAATCTAGGAGGAAAATAATAGGTATATTCTTTTGCCCTAGTATATTTTTCCCTCCATATATCCACCAGGCCTATTTGGCTGAAGAGTTTTCTAAAGACACATGCCTTCCGAAAGTCTGGGTTCTGAATGTGGGAGGTAGTATCCAAGGTTCTGTCAATGACTAAATTCTAATCTCCCCCCATTATGAGAGTACCCTTCATCTTTTCTACCACTAGTTGAACAAGTGAAGTGTAGAGTGAGATGGGGGACCCCGGGGGTGCATATACATTGACCAGAGTCACCCACGCGTCCTGCACCCTACCCACCAGGAGGCTGTATTTTGATCCCGGATCCGCTATCATCTCCCCCCTGTTCAAAGGGAAGGGAAGGGAAGCGGAGAGCAGAATAGCTACCCTCTCTTCCGCCCAGAGCCTAATGAAGCGTGAAATAGGTGAGGATAGGACTTGGACTTCAATTTCAAAACCTCCTCAGGTGACAGATAAGTCTCCTGTAGGAAATTCACATCACATTTTTGTGCAGTGAAAAACCTCAAAATCTGCTTCCTCTTAATGGGATTGGAACAGCCATTAATGTTAAAAGACAGGACTTTTGCATTTTGATTATCCATTTGGAAGCATTATAACAAGCCCATCTGTTAGAAGGTATGAGAGTTGACAAGAAGGTTCTATCTGAAAAACCCAAATTCTTTTAATAGAAAAGTACCCGTTTAGCTTCAAATACCAAGAATTCAACTGAGTACTTATATACATTTGTACTAAAAAAAACAAGAGCCCAATCATGGGCAACGTGTGTATGTTTAGGCCTAGTTATGGCTAAGGCCATGAGCCTTTGAAAATCAGGATGCAGCAAGGTTTCTAGACCCCGATACATCAGGGTTAGAACAATTATAGCTATGCTTCCAAAGTGTAGCTGGTAGCACTAATCCAACTGTGAGGCATTTGCAGGCGCAAGGAGTAAAAGGACACTCCAAAACATCAGAAGCCGTCCCCTTAACCCTGGGAATTTAACCTATAGTAGGCCAGCCCTTCTGTCAGCAGTAGGCATACAGTGGACATGGCTACTCATCCCCCAAAACCAATTTAACACCTTTTATATTACATTATATCATCCATTATTAACTATGTTGAAGCAGATATCTGTAAGATATCGTATATCTCAAAAAAATCTATATAAAAATATATATACAGTGTGTGTGTGTGTGTGTGTGTATGTATGTATGTATGTATATATATATATGCCAAAAATGGGAACTATAAATTGCCTATATTGGTTCTGCACCCCTTGATAGGTTACTCGAGATGTGCAGGAGACAGCATTGCTTAGACTTTAGCTTCGTTTGCATGAGAGTCAACAGTGTACTAACGCTGGGTTGCCTGAGGAGGGCAACATCAGCAATTGTTTTCTCTGACTTCTTCATGCTAGTGATAGCTCACTCATGTCATAGAACTATTAGATAGCAAAAATTATCTGTTTCCCTGCTTAACCACTAAATGATGTCCTGGGATGTGGAGGAAAGACCTCAATAGACTGGGGCAGCATGGTAGCTTGAGTCAGACAAAAGTCTTTGCAGCCGCGTTATTCATTACCGCTATGTTAGCGTTGAGGAGACATTGTGGGAAGTATAGAGGGGAAAGGGAAGGGGGAAGTTCTGTTTAGCATGTTTCAATTCACAGGGCTATTGGCATCCGCGGCGATCATCATGTTTAGTAGCTCCCCCTTCCAGGCCTCCACACAGTCTAACAGAGTCCCTCCATCAGGAACTAGTGCAATGCCCAGCTAAGTATGTATACTCAGAGTCCCACTGCGTGTACGAGCTGAAGGGTCCCGCTTCTGTCACTTCAGTGACGAATAAGGCAGGTCCAAAGGCTTTAGGGACAGAGGCCCTGAGTCAGGAGGGGATCTAGGTGGGAATGAGTCTTAGGGAGTGCAGAGGGAGCGTCTACAAATGACATAAAAACAGTGGGAGAGCAGTGCCAGTATCCGAGGTACCTCAGGTCTCCTGGCTGGATGAAGAAGTGCAATTTGGGGAAAGTCCCTCCGGTTCCTCCTGGAGGTGTTCTGATTTTTTATTTACTTGCTGGATCGCCATATCTCGGAGTAAGTTGATACGCCTGCTCGTGAGGTTTGTCTGCGGGCCGCCCTGAGTGAATCCCAGCTTGGAGACTCCTTCCTGGGCGATGACCCATTGCGACGAAAGCAGATCCTTCTCGAGCCTCTCCTTCACTAATGTTGGAACACTAATCCCCTTGGACTGCAGGTATGATGTCGCTGCTAGAAGATCTTGAAATACTTTAGTACCTTGATCCATGGTTACCTTTAGCCTAGCCGGATACAGGATCTGGGCTCTGACATTTTGGGCTCGCAATTGCTTCAAGATAGGCCACAGTGTTCTTCTGGCTTCTTGCACGACAGATGTATGGTCATTATCAGTATTGATTTGTCGGCCATCTAGTTGTATTGAGCCCTGTTGCCAGGCCCTGCGTAGCAGCTCTTCTTTTGATTGGTATGAGGTGAACCTCGCAATAATTGAGCGGGGTCACGCTTCAGCATTGCAGGGTCTGGGGCCCAGGGATCTCTGGGGGCAATCCATGGCAAGTTCAAAATCTTGGGGAAGGGAGAGTAATTTCTTGAAGAGATCTTGCGGAAACAAAATTACATTGGGGTGTTTGTCTTCCAACCCCGTAGACCCTCACATTCTGCCCTCTGCTTCTGCCTTCCAGGTCATCCAGGCGGTGGGTCAGTTCACAATCTCGTACGAGAAGATGTAGGATTAGCCTGTCATGCCGGTCACCCTGTTCTGAAATCTGGGTCATACATAGTTCTAGCTGCTCGGTTTTGTGCTCAACTCTATTAAGATCCGCTCTAAACTCGTTGAGAGTTTGGTCAATTTTGGAGACTGTGCGAGCCATCTGGAGGATCGTTTCGGCCAGATCTGGTTGTGTTTCATCAAAGTGCAGCCCTGTCTGCATCAAGGTGACGGTCTCAGGTCTCTCATCATCTGCTCGCTCCTGGTGTATTAAATCTCTCAGTTTTTGTACCGGCGTTGATATTGGCTTCCCTTGCTTGTTTCTTTTAGGTTTTACTGGCGACATCGCAGTAGCAGGTGATGTGCAGAGACTATAATCGGTCGGGAGACAGAGCTCAGGGGCTAAGCAACCATAAGTTTGCCGATGTCACCGGAAGTCCAGAAAGGAGCAATTCTTTATACTTGCTGTACTTTTCTTGTCTGTTAGCTCCACCCTTGTCAGTAGGGCCTCTCCAGGAGCCCCTGGCTCCTATTGGAGAATATTATCTGATATATGTAAGGACTTTGGATTGCAGCAAAGATTATTCATATGTGATTATAGTGGGTTATCCGGAATTGTCTAACAGTGGACATGTTTATATTTTATTGGACTTGCTGGGCTTGCAGGTTAATAGGTTGTGATTTTTGAGTATTGTTCGGTGCTTCACCATTACGTGTTTGTGATTCACTTGTTCTCTTCAGTTCTGTTCATTGTTATTAATGTTTAAACCTCTTATGCTGCAAGCGTTATTAGCAATGTACCAACCCTGTCAGACAATCTGTGGCCTGATGTTTAAGAAGCATGATAGAATAATTGGTCAGCAAGACACCTTCAGACAGATCTCCAAAATGGGGTAGGTCATCCATTTATCCTATTATACTGTCATGAATTATTTACAGATCAAATTTGTTTGGTAATAGACTATAGAGAGAGTCCAGTGACCTTGGCGACATGGAGATTTGGTTACATGGACATATAGCCCTACTATGTGGACAAAAGTGACTAAGTAACTGGTGATCTCCGAATTCTCATGTGCCCAAGGTTCTATGCTAATTGACAGCTTTGGGCTGTACCACTACCCCAGTAGGGGTGTTCAATACCCATATGTAACTCCCCATTGACAACGTTGGAGTGAACAGGGAAGGAAATTACAGTAAGTATGAAGGAATTTCTCCTTTTCATAGCGCAGTAAGCTCCTTCAGGGTTGGCACTGTTGGGAATTGATGGACTCCTGGATGTTTGAAAGCAGTCGGTGCGTACATCGATGCCCAACAGTGCCCACCCTGGCGTGGCGTAATGCTTACAAATCTGGGTCAGGTATCCAGGGAAAATGTGCTGTGTGCAGTGTTTCTTATCTAGAATGACCTTCAATTGAGAGGCGTGCATGCATAAACATGCACAGAAAAGCTGTACAGAGGAAAGATAAATGCACCTATAGTGTACATAATGTACAAATTACAGAATTTGTGTTTCAAATTAAGGAACTGGTTGTGCCGTGTTAGCCTACAGAAAAGGAGAGAAACAGAATCTTTTTGCTAGATAAAGGTAATAACATTTATTAGGCTAATAAAAATGATTTTTGTTAGCCTAATGAAGGTATTATCTTTACCAAGCAAAAAGATTTGTGTGCTTCTCTCCCTATTTCAGATTAAGTAAACAAATAACAGTATTGTTTGATTTTGACCTCTTCTGTCTGTCTGTATAGATTGCGCAGCTGTGTAATAAACATGACACCATTGGTCAAGACCTGGTAGCGATGTGTGTGAATGACATTCTGGCTCATGGGGCTGAGCCGCTCTTCTTCCTTGATTACTTTGCCTGTGGGAAACTAGAAGTTGAAGTGGCTCGAACAGTAGTGGCTGGAATTGCTGAGGCCTGTAAAAAGGCGGGATGTGCTCTGCTAGGTATGTCATTGTTTTTCTTTATTTTATTTACCCAGGAATAACCAACTGAGGTGCAACAGCTCATTTTCGGTGCAGCTCTGTTCTTACACAATTTGGGATCTGAATCAAGAAGCCAGGGGTGTTGCTGGCAAGAGACTATCTGTTCTCTGGAGTGCATATGTTAGTGTGGTACCATAAACCATGGAGGGGAATTTTTTTTTTAACTGATGGTTCTGTGGTGTGAAGAGATGTGGTATCTTCTCTGTGCACTCTCAACTTGGGCTCATGCCGTGAGTCCAGGATGACAGGAGCAGAGACGGACAAACGGGTGACATAGCGACTGAGGATGCTTTTCTCTGGAGGGGTGGCCAGGTGGTTTCCAGTGGTATCGTGCTGGTGGTTCCTTGGTTGGAGTGGGTGACCACCTACCATAATTATTTATTGAGGACTTGCAATTAGCTTATCCTTCTCCACTAGTAAGTCTTACAAGTTCTTTTTAAATTAACTTTGCCTGCCTCTTTAGCTCAAAAATGGCTTTTTATTATTTATAGTCCAGCCTGTGGCCTTTTTGCTCAGTAGCTCTAAAAAGAGCGTTTAAAGAACAAGTGTTTAGTGAGGATGTATATCTTAAAGAATGAACGTTTGACTCATTTAGGTGCCTCTGTAATCATTCTGTTTACTTTTATTTGCCATTTTAATTACCTTTTCATCGTTTTATTCGTATTTTGCCAGCTACTAGTAACATGAAAGAATCCAGTGGAATTCTTGTATTATGGCGTCAGGAAGGTTTTACTGGCAAGGCTGGCAGTGTATTTCAGTGGAAAACTGCAGACTTGTTTTCAGGTTACACTTTATACCACCTAAATATTACATATTTAATAGAAATATATGATATTTGAAAACATGTGATGTTCTGTTATTTGACAGGTGACATTTTCTTCATAAGCAGATTTTATTTGGGAAGAAGAAAAGAGAAGCCAATTACTGTTGTAAAAGTAATAAAATCATACAGACAGACCCCATTAGTGCAGACATATAAAAGGCAAAGTTTCTTACAGAAAGTAGTACCTATTTCTTATGAAAAAGTTAGAAAAATATGTTTAATATCTCACTGAAATACATTGGGTTCCTAAGTAGCTGGCGGTTTCTGACATCACAGTGCCACAATTCTGTTTAATTCTTTATACTAGCAGCTTGAGAAGCAAAGGCTAAAACAATCTTGTTTTACTGCACAAACTGTTATTCCAAAAGTAGAAAGTAGTTACTAACACATCAAAATACAGTAAAATAGTTGTCTATTAGAAGTAAACACTGGCTCATCGAGTGGGGGGTTTCACTCATGAGAAATGACAGCCCAGAGACGAACTAGAACCGAACCACATAGGGGACTTCTCTCCTTTTTGGAGTTAGTCCTTTGGGGTATTCCGTTGCTCATAGGGTGGTCTCCCTCTCCCTTGGGGATTATGGATACCCTTTCTCCCATCACACTCGCTTGTTGAGGTACAGTTGGGATTTTCCCGGGGTGTTCCAGAGTTGACACCCCACACTTGGAAATCACTATGGTTATAAGTTTGTTGGAGACCTCTAGAGTTAAAGAGGCCACTTATGGTTATTGTTATATGTTACCACTGTTTTTTTCTTGAGCCAGGGCTAGGCTCAATAGGTTCTTTTGTAAAGTAGAAAAAATCAGAACAAGACAAGGGAAAAAAAATACACATAAGAGATAATGCAAAAGTTTATTTGAATAATAGAGGGAATTACTCTGAGAGACTGCAAGTTTCACTCATTTGCTGTGCGAGTGGACGAACCTTGAAGAGTGTCCTCTTTCCTTCTCCCCCTTTTTCTCTACCTGTAGAAACAGAAATATTACAAGTAAAAACAAAATGGCAATAAATCCAGTTAAAATATACTCTGAATATTAACGGACTTCACAGTCCAATAAAGAGAGCAAGAATGATGCAGTCACTTAGGAGGCAGGCGGCCGATATATATTACCTACAGGACACTCGCCTCCTGGATGTAGGGCACCAGAAGCTAAAGTGGGGAGATAGGTATCGGGTCTATGCCTCTTCTCACCCCAGTGGTCGCAGGAGAGGGGTGGCTACTCTTATCCCAAGTTCGGCTCCTTGGGAACTGAAAGAGATGGTAGCAGACACACAGGGGCGCTTTATAATCCTTAACGGTATCTTATATTCCAGGAAGTTACCCTGGTTAACGTATACCCCCAAAGTCCTCTTGAGCTGTGATTAGTTCTTTTCTGAAAAAGGTAATAGATAGTCTCCGAGGTACACTGATAATGGGAGGGGATTTTAACCTGGCTGTTTCCCCATAACTAGGTACTTCATCCCAGAGAGCTCATCAATCAACTAGTGCATTGAAATATTTAAAGGGGATACTGCACAAAAAACTCTGAAGTTTAGCTCCCTGATTAGCATATCCTCCTTCAAGACCCTCTGTGGCCATTTAGTTAAAGAAATCTGTAAATGTTTTCACCTCCACTAAATATCCTGCATGTTGACTGGCCGTGGTTTAGACAACACCATCCATAGTATTCTCCCCATAATCTCCAGCTCTAATGACCCCCCACCCACACTTGTCTTTCCACACTGCCCATCACCTACCTTGTGGCCTCATTGCCACTACTCCCGTGTATCTCCTGCCTGCCCGACCCTCTAGTGGGCAGACTTGACAACCTTATGTGCCACCCTTCAGTCCACAGTAAGGCCATATCCGCCCTGTACCTGGGGTGGTCCCATAACCAGTACCATCACAAATTCATTTATTTAACCATGTCTCTGTGTACCTAATCATTTATTGTGCCTATGTGTTCCTTGTATAGCTTGAATCTGTATAGCTCTTTACATTGTTTGGAGTGTACTGCACTTATTCTGTATGTCTGTGTATCAGGTCTATCTTGTAAATGAGCTTGCTCAACGATGTCACGCCTGAATAAATGAAGATTTTGTTTGATTGATCCCATATGAGAATAGTAGATGTCTGGAGAAAATTATGCCTAACAAACCCGGGTTACACACATTTCTCCCCACACTTCCAAACATATTCACATCTAGACTACTACTTTATCTCCTGTGAGCACTTCCCACTGATACAAGACTTAGCCTTAGACCCCCGGATGCTCTCTGACCATCATCCCATGATCTTAAAAATCAATATGGGAAAACCTAAAATCTTAAAATGATGGTGTTTTAATCCTATTTTACTTAAAGATCCAGACTATATCGAATTAATGAAAACAAAAATCCCCCAAGTACTAAATGGTAATGCCTCTCAGGATATTTCAGACCCTATTATATGGGATACCTTAAAAGCGGTCCTCCGAGGTCAAACCATAGCTTTTACTGTGAGAAAGAAATGGAAACTGGAAGCTTCCTATAAATACCTGCTCAAACAACTACAATCTTATCAGCTATTATATAGGGAAGGGGATAAAATACTCCAGAAGAAAATTAGATTGCTAAAACAAGACATACAAAAAGTAATGGATCTTAGGATCCTGCAAACCTTAACCTTCCTAAAGTTGTCCAATTACGAGGGGGGCATTAGGGGAACACGGATGTTAGCCCATAAACCTAAGTCTTGGCCCGACTGCAACTGTCCTTAAAATAAAGCATCCTTCTACAAAACATCTCTCGCATAAAGATGAACATATATGCTCATCTTTCTTCCACTACTACCAATCTTTATATTCGGCACCCCTCGACTCCTCCTAGATGAGCAATAGGAAGGCCTTCCTCTCTCATTTATCTCTCTGCTCACTAACAGTAACCCAGCGTCTCCAACTAGGAGCACTGATCAGACCAGATGAGATTTTTGTTCACACTAAGTCCCTCAAATCAGCTAAATGTCCTGGACCAGATGGCTGTATGGCTGAATGGTATAAGATGATGTCTGAAGGAGCACTTCTACTGAGAAGACGTGGATTTCAGTAGCTCTGCAACTGTTATTAAACAATTTGGAAATTTTTCAATTTTTTTGTAGAAGTGCAGTCATACAACAAAGATCATTGGATTCCTGAAGCTAGGCTGAGTAGTTTGAGACTAATTTTGATTATGGGTCATACAAATAAGTGGCACGAGCGGAACGAGAAATCAGCCCTCAACAGAGCAACAGGCCATGCCTACCTCGACCGTTATTGCCTCGAGTGAGCCACCATGGAAGGCCTTGCAGGGCCATGCAGGTCATTGATGGGAAAATTGAACGGTCCTCCAGCGACTGGGAGAGCAAGATTTTAAATAGAGGCTGCTACAAAAATGGCCTCATCTGTTGAAAATCAGGCAATAAAAGCCTTATCAACTACGGCCAAACTCACGCAAGAGAACGGGCAACTGAGATACCGTTTGGAGGCATTGGAGAATGCGAGCAAAGCACCTAATGTGTGCCTTATTGGGCTACCAGAAGGCTCCGAGAACTCTGATCTACTGCTGTTTCTAAAATCTTGGCTACCTAAAGCTCTACAGGTGGACCAATCTCTAGGGGAACAATTCATTAAAGCCTACTGTATAACACCGTGCTCCACTGGGGAACAGAATGACTCCCCTCATACAGTTTTATTGGTGACAATGAGTGCAAGTGTAAAAGAGCAGATACTTCAGGCTGCTCGCAATACTGAATGTCTGAACTACGAGGGGCATACCTTACATTGTTTTCCAGACCTCTTATGCCACGAGAGCCCGAAGAAAGAAATTTGATGGGGTTCGTGTGTCTTTAAGAAGTCTGGGGGTCGCTCATACCCTGATGATGCCGGCGCGACTGAGGATTTACTACAGGGGAGACACTTTCCAATTCACTGATCCAGAGGAGGCAGGCAGGCGAGTTCAGCAAATTCAGAAGGAGTTCGCGGTTTCTAATGTTAGAGCCAGAGTGGAATTGGAACAAGAGTCTGAGGAGGAAGATACCTGACTGGGTTACAGTAAAGAGTTTGAACTTTAGTAACAACCGTTTTAATTAAGACTGTAGACAACAGATGAAGGGCTTCCCTCTGGCTGTATAACGACTGTTGATTTATTTCGAGAGACTTTGGATGGGACCTGAATATTGCATACTAATCTGCATACTGTATGGCTTAATTTCCTTTTCGGTAGAAAGCTGTATCCACGACCCTTTGAAAAACTAACTTACAAGGGAAGTCCTTTAAGTCTAAACGGCTTACTTAATTCTTAGTACTGTACATTTTGTTAAAACAGCTTTATTATTACAGTTGCGGGGCTGTAGAGAGCCCATTAAGCTTTTTGTTTTCCCATGTTTGGTAAGGGGAACTAACCAACCTTGGATGTTGAATTTTTCTTGGTTTCTTTTTTAATTTTTTATGAGGGCTGACCCCATCTCTTGTAGGAGTGCAGCTAATGGGACTTATTCTGATTAATGTAATAAACAGAGTTGATATACCTCCAAATCCGAAAACCAGACAACTAGACTGCACTATACTGTCTTAACTTGAACGGTTTCTGTATTAAATTAGAGATGTCTGGTGTCTGCATTGTAACACTATGTGTTTATGTGAAACAACAATAAACATAAAGTTAAAAAAAAAAAAAAAAAAAAGATGTCTGAATACCTTCTCGCCATGTTCCGGAACACACATAGAGTGGAAGGTGAAGCTCCCCCTCCTCCATGGAATTATGCAATACTGACCCCCATCTCTAAACCTGACAAGGACCCAACCAAAACTTCTTCATGCCATCCGATTTCAATCTTAAACATGGACTATAAAATTTTTTATGGCAATCTGGGCCTCAAGATTAGAAAAACTCCTGCCAACTATTGTTCATCCTGACCAATCCCGGTTTATTAAAAACCATAGCACTACGGATAATGTTAGACGCACCATGCTTCTTTTGGAGCACATTCATGCCAGAAAAATCCCTTTAGCATTATTAAGCCTTGATGCGGACGGAGAAGGCTTTTGATAGTTTCGTGGAGTTTCCTTTGGGAAACACTCAGGACCTTTTCTTTCCCTGATTCGTTTCTTACATGGCTACAAAATTTATATGCAAGCCCTAAAGCCTATATTCGCATCAATGGAAATTTTTCTTCCCCGTTTTCCCTCTCACAAGATACTAGACAGGGTTGCCCTCTCTCCCCGGCCCTAGTCACGCTATATATTGAACCACTAGCTGCTGCCCTTTGTTTAAATCCGGGGATAGAGGGAATCCCTTTGAGACAAAAAACATATAAAATCTCCCTATTTGCTGATGATATTTTATTGACCCTCCGTTCTCCAGAATGCTCTGTTCCTGCAAAATGGGAAATCTTTAACCAGTATGAACGTTTACCAAATTTTAAATTAAACACATCAAAAACAGAAGCATCAATGCTTTATTACTCTCCATCTTTTACTCTAAGGAGTGCTCTCCCCATGAGATGGCGACGTACTAAAATTAAATATCTGAGTATTCATATTCCTCTAAATTTGGTTAATATAGAAATGATAAACTGTGAACCTATCTCCATACAGATCCAGGAGGACGTGAACAGATGGAGGTGCTTGAAACTGAACTTCTTTCAATGTATAGAAACTATACGTATGAATATTCTCCCAAGGCTTTTACATCTGTTTCAAAACATTACAATTTTTCCATCAGACTTCTATTTTAGGTCCTGGAACAAAATTATATCCTCCTTTATTTGGGAGGGTCAGAAACCTCGGATCAAATTCACAATTTTGACATTGGCCCTTGACCGAAGAGGCATTAATCTCCCTAACCTTAAACACTACGCACTGGCTGCTTTCTTAAAAATCTTCATCATTTGGCTCTCCCTGTCTTCTCATTGGCTTTGGAAAGAGATTGAATTGCTCCTCCATGACTTACATGATATAGAAAAAATAGTGTTTGCCTCTTGGGAGCGAACTCCTTCTCTCTGCAGTTTCTCTCAATTCACTGCCCAAGTCTTAAAAACTTGGCAAATAATAAAATGGAAAAAGCCCTTTTTACAAATAATATTTCCATTCACTTTAATCTCTGCTGACAAATTATTCTTACCAGGCACACTTGATTCTACATTTAAACAGTGGAGAAGGATGAACCCAAGTTTCTTTGGGCAATTCCTTAACACTAGGGGAGTGATTTATTTCACCGACTTACAGAAACAGTATAATCTCCCTCAAAGAGACTTGTTCCGCTATGTTCAAGTGAAGAATCATAAACTTGGACAAAAAGAATTCCCGGCTTGTCTACCCTCCCACCTTCCAACTTTATGGAAACTGTTGAGAGACACTCTGGGAGGTAACCTGTGGGGTAAATTAATCTGCCACCTCTGTAAAATAATAAGGGAAGCGGAAGGGGATTCTTCCCTATCAATACTCGAGGCCTGGAACAAGGATTTATAATTGGAAATTCCCTTTGAAACTTGGACTAGCTCCACCTTAAAGGCAATCAAAATTACTGCCTCAAATACATGGAGAGAGTTTGCGTGGAAATCCCGCTCCCGATTTTTTCGATCCCCAGCAATTCTTATAAAATATCTCCTGCCCTCTTTTGGATTCTGCTGGAGAGGTTGCAGTTGCAATCTGGCAGATTTAGGACACATATTTTGGTTTTGCCCCAGACTGACACCCTTTTGGTGTGCCCTCCAGGGGGAATTGTCAGGATACCTCAGAGAAAATATCGAACAGTCGAAATAACACTCCTTTCCATCTACCCTCCCCATAGACCACGTTGGGACAAAACATTGCTCCCTTTGTTTATCTTAGTAGCTAAAAAAAGCTATCACTCGGCGTTGGATGACTCCAACGATACCTTCAACCTTAGATTGGTTTAAAATAGTGAAATAAATTTACTACTCTGGACAACTAGTAGCCAAATTACATGATAGGCTCTCTCAATTTGAATTGAAATGGCACAGATGGATACTTCATGCCTCAAAATCTGATCCGGAATTTATTCCATGATTAGAGGGGTTACAATACACTCAAGCTGAGACATCTGGGAGGGTGTTTCTCCCTTTCTTTTTTTTTTTTTTGTCTTAAGATAGAAAACAGGGAAAGTGTTTTGACGACCAGTACGAGCAACCTAATGGATATAATAATATCAAGAAAGGTTCGGCCGCCTGCCTCTAGAAGGGAAAGGGTAACTGGGGGAGGGGAGAAAAAACTAACAAGAAGAATTGCTGTGTTATATGTAATTACTATTATCACTGCTGCTTACCTTATTAATATGTGTGTGTATATATATATATGTTAATCCTAATCAATATCAGCTGTATCAGACAACTGCTACACCTCTGTCACTGTCTTGTTCACAATAAAAATGATTTAAAAGAAAAAAAAAAGTAGTAAACACTAGCTTTTTAAGGGCCCTCCTCCATTTGGGCCTTTAATTATAATCTCCTCCTCTTGAAGCAGTAATTTTTGTTAGTCGGCAGAAAATTTCATGGTGTAGTTTTTTTTTTTTTTTTTTTAAGAAATGCATTTCTGACATCCTTGGATTTATCTTCCATGTATTTTCAGTTTTGTCGGATATTTTTAAAACTGCATTTATAGCTCATTTTTTAATTAATAACTTTCATCAAAGTTGGCCACCACTCACAATTCTTAAAAAATCTCTTCCGTTGAGGTTACCTGTTGAATATACATACTAGATTCATACTGTGGCTATATTAGGATGGTGTTATCATGTGTTTCAGATGGTAAATAGCACAGCACCATGTCAGGATATTTATTTTTTTCAAGGGGGGTATGGAATGGAAACTTTTAAAAACGTCAAAATCCTATATATTAGATTGAGAATGAAAGAAAACTAAAAGATGAACATCCTCCCCCAGTTACTTTTCCTTCTTTTTTTTTCCTTTTTTTTAACCAGGAGAGAGACACTACGCCGAAAGCTTGTTTACAGGTGTGACCAGGGTGCTCAAGGAAGTTAAGTGACTTGCCCAGGGTCACACAGTATGCAAGTGGGGGCTGTGGGATTCAAACCCAGGTCTCCAGGTTTGCAGCTCAGAGCCTTAAACCACTGCGCTATACTGCCTCCTTTTTTTGACTCCACCTATAGCAATCCCCCGGACATATGAATTATTGACGGCAATATCTAGATTTGTGTGGCTTGGTAAATGCCCTAGAGTGACTCAAAGCCTGCTGCAGCAATCTAAAGATGCAGGCAGATTGGGCTTACCTGATCTTCGAAAAATACTCCCTTGCAGCCCAAGGAGCATACTTGGGTACTTGGGCTAACAGTATCTGGAACCTGGTTGGTACATTATGGAGGCAGCTGACCTCCTGCATTTTCCGTTATGGACCATTCCTACTCGAGAATTGCCAAAAGGCATTTGGCGAGAACTTTGCAATCCCTGGACAAAAATACAAATAACATTTTACTTAAATTAAGACTTATCACAGATACTCCAAATACCATCGGTCCCCTAACGTTGATTAGACACCATGACAACTTTTTCCCTCCACCTTCCGCAGTTAGATATGGGTGGCTTCTTCAAGTATTGGGAGGTCAGGGATCTCACTAGATTTGCACAGTCGCTTTCGGGCAGCACTATGTGTCTTTTCAGGAACTTCAAACCAAATTTCACTTGTGAAGGGAAGATCACTACCAGTTTCTCCAGGTCCGTCATTTTATAATGCGACCACAACACTTGCTTCATTTACAAAGACAGAAATCGGGACTAGAAGACTATTTTAATTGGCAAGTGGCCCTTAACATTAAACTAGACCAATTACTGGTCTATGTACCTTAACTGTACAAGTCATAGACCCCACCTGCAATTTCTTAAAAGTTAAGGGGGGGGGGCAGGAGGAATCTGGGTTACTGTTCACCCCAGAGCAATGGTAGTGTAGGGTCTGGACGTTTGCTGCCTCTCCGACATGGAGAGAGTGCAGAGTACAACTGGAAGATTCTAGTGAGATACTTCCAAACGCCTACAGTTACTGAACATTTTGGTGTGGGTATTAAATGTTAAAAAATCTAATAAGCAGTTTTATGCCCTAAAGTGCTAATCAGCTGTGAAAATGCATAGCACCTGGCACAAAATGGTTAGCAAAATTTAAAAGATTGTATATAGTTTTACTAATTCTATCTACTGTGCCATGGACGTTCTCAAAAAATGGTTAGCAGTCTATTGTCTCTTATCTGGAAATGGTTGGCATTACCCCCTGTTTTGTGTAGCATTTTGCTATGCAACACCAGCTATTTAATACACTGCTCTCTTGGACGCCTGTTGGAGGCAGTGTGGGGGGAGGGGCACACATGTCCCTATTTTCTGGGATTGTCCAGTGATATTACCTTACTGGCAGGCCATACATAGTGTTATGCAAGTAATTCTAGGTCTCCAGTTCCCCTTTACTTTTAATATCTTTATCTTAGGATTTCCAGACCTCCTTCGAGACCCTGTAGCTAGGGTTAAACTGGGCCAAATTTTTAGAGTTGCTGCCCTCAAACGTCGAACAGTAAGCTGGTCATCGTCCCATCCCCCAGCTCTTACTCAGTGGAAACAGAAAGTTTCTGAACTAGAAATACTGGCATGCATCACAGCAGTTCTTAAACTTAATTACCTAAATTCCTGGAACTTTGACAGCCCTGGTACCAATGATGTGGTAATGCCTGAGGTATCATCCCTTGGGTCGTGAATTACATACTCCCTAATGGGTTCCCATCCCTTCTTTTTAAACTTGAAGGTCCTTTTCCCTTCCTCTGAGATTGCTCCTGAGTCGTACTGAAACTTTAGTACCTTTGTAATAAATATATTATTCCCCAGCACTTGATTTGGGTTTTGGACCCTTGACCTTTGTAGACTAGCTTGTATTTTACTTAGCCTGCTTAAAGAAAAGCTGTCCAAAACGTGGGCTCCCGGCCCTGGACAGCTTACCCTTCAGTTTAGATGTTAACAGCAAGAGCAGCATGCTTTTATATTGAAGTGAGCAGTGCATTGTCGCACCTTTTCAGCAAATGAAGCATCCCCTACCTCCTCCATACTTCTGGGTTCCGGAGTTTTAAAAATTAAAATACAAGTTGCGGCGCCGAAAAATGCCACTCTTTGTTAAATTCGAAACCGGAGGGTAAGCTGTCCAGGGGCGGGAGCCTATATTTTGGACAGCTTTCCTTTAACATATATATATGGATGTGAGGGAACAGGTGCCTGGATATTTATAATTTATTGTTTAATGTTTTCTATCATATATGAGATTTTGTTAAGGCTACTGCTGTCCTAGGCCTTGAGATTTGTATTTTTCTACCCATCTGTAGTATTGTACAGGAGATTTCACTTTCTGGATAAGAATACTGCTTAAATCTTATCTAATTTTTGTTTTGTGTGTCATATTGAATCTATTCAATAAAACTGAGCGCTGGATGCCTTGCGCTATGCCAGCGACTCTGGTTTGGGAACGGACTCAGGTTGTTGGGGGTACCAGCACGGAGGCGGGAAGGTCAGAGCAGGATTGAGCAAGGCGGAAGGCAGCTGTCCTCCTGGGGTGGTCACCCGATTGGAGGTCCGTAGTTAGCATAGGCAGGGAGGCGACACAGGGAGGGCACCTTGAAACGCGGTGTGCGCATCCCTGCATCCAAGGTAGGGGGCCAGGATTGGAGAGAAAGACAAAATAGCAGAAAAATCTGTATGGGGGGGAGAAAATGAAAAGTAAATAGGTATATTGATGTCTGTTAGAAAAACATCGCTGAAAAAATAACTGTGGTAACTAACGTACACTGCTGCTTTAAGTAGTCCTGAGAAGGGCTTTTAAGAGCTTTATTATGTACTAACATACTATTTGCCAGCAGATTAGTCCTTACGGTCTATCGAGTCTGCTCGAACCTAGATCCTTAGTTGGATGCAGAGACCCTCCCATCCCTTGATCTCCAGAAACCCTATCATCCATCTCTGGGACAGGCCATCATCTGATACATCCACTTTCTGTGTCTGTCCCACCTCTCTTGAAGCCCTCCACTGTAGATCTCTGAACCAGCTCACCAGGCAGTGCATTCCAAGGGTCCACCACCCTCTCGGTGAAAAACCTCCTCCTCTTTTCCCCCCTCACCCTTCCACCTTCCAACTTCAAACCATGCCCTCTGGTGATACCTCCCTGCTTTAGTCTAAAGATCCCCTCCATGTTTACCCTATTTATTCCCTTGAGGTACTTGAAGACCTCAATCATGTCCCCCCTGTCTCTCCTCTCCTCCAATGAATACAGGCAGAGCTCCTCAAGTCTGTTCTCATAAGTCAAATCCCCTAGCCCTCGTATCATCTTTGTTGCCCTCCTCTGTACCCTCTCCAGGAGCTGTATGTCCCTCTTCAAGTGTGGTCTCCAGTACTGTACACAGTACTCAAGGTGTGGTCTAACCAGTCCATTGTACAGCGGCAGAATCACTTCCTTGCTCCTAGAGGTGATCCCCCTTATGATGCATCCCAACATCCTGTTTGCCTTGCTAGCTGCTCTCCTGCACTGCTCAGAGTTATTCATACATGTGTCCACCATGACCCCTAGGTCTTTTCCCCTATTGGGGCCTCCAAGCGCCTCCTTTCCCAGGAGTGTACCTGTGTTTAGGGGTTTCCCGACCAAGATGCAACACCTTGCACTTGGTGATATTAAATTAATTTCCATGTGTGAGCCCAGCTTTCCAGGGTGTCCAGGTCCCCTTGCAGGGCCACCCTCCCTCTTCTCCTCAACTACTGCTCCCATCTTGGAGTCATCCGGAAGAGACTCATTTCACACCTATACCCTCCCTGATGTCCGATTATTGCATTAAACAGGATCGGACCCAGGACCCGAGCCCTGTGGTACCACTGCCAGCCTCTCTAGGGTTGAGAGCTCCCCACAGACCACTACTCTCTGAGTCGTCCAGCTAGCCAGTTTTCAATCCATCTGACCATCAGAGGGCCTGCTCCTAACCCCATCAGTTTCTCCACCAGACCATTGTGGGGGACAGAGTCAAGCATTCTACTGAAGTCCAAGAATAATACATCCACAGGCTTACCCAGTCCAGTTCTGATTTTACCCATTCTTAGAACTCCACAAGGTTGGTTTGACATGATCTACCTGGCACAAACCCATGTTGCCGACTATCCAGACTCCCACCTCCTCCAAGTACACCCCAATGCGTTCCTTTAGTATACTCTCCATTAATTTTCCCACCACCAAGGTCAAACTGATGGGTCTGTAGTTACCTGGTGCTTCCTCGACCCCCCTTTATGGATTGGTTTCCACATGTGCCTCTCGCCAATCCCTGGAACCTCCCTGTCTCAAGTGACCTGCTGAAAAGCTCCGCCAGGTGCAGCCAGTATGTCCCTTCCCATAGTACTTCCGGATGAATGCCATCCGCCCAGGAGATTTGTTTTCTTTGGGAGCCTTGAGGGCTAACCACACCCTTTGGTGGAGATAGCATCATCCGTCCCTCCCTTACTGGTCTTTTTATCCTTATCCAGATGTGACACCCCTGGGGTACCTTTCCCTCCCTCTTGCTCCATTTCTGTTGCTCCTGATCCCACTCCCTGCCGCCTATCCCCTTCATGCCTTGCTTTGTAGATATCTCATCCCTCCCTAGTGAACACAGAGGCAAAGTACTGGTTAAATACCTCTGCCTGGTCCTCGCCTCTTCCACCCACCTCCTTCTGATCTCAATCTGCTGAGATGGCCTTAGTTTTCTCCGCTCCCCAATGTACCGGAAGAACCCTTTTCCCTCCATGTATCCCTGTGCCAGCCGCTGCTCTTTACTGGACTTTGCTCCCCTCACCATACGGGTGACTTTTCTAGATGCAAGCTGGTACATTTCTTATCCTATCCTCTTGTTGTTTTATATTTTTTGTAGGCCCTTCTTTTCTCTGACTGCTACCTGTCCTCACTGGACCACCAGCATGGTTTACGTGACCTTGCTCCCTTACGTTTCAACTTAGCGCAGATCCTGACTGCCTCATGAAGTCCCGTTTATGACCTCCCATCTTCTTTCCACACTTGTCGTTGAGGTAATCCTTCAAGTGATCCTTGAGAATATTTCCATGCCCATAAAGTCTGCCCCCCTGAAGTCCACTGCCAGTGTCCTAGATCTCACCCCACTCCCCATGCTTATTTGAAACCAGACAGTATTGTGGTCACTCCCAGTCAGGGGTCCTGTACAACATGTCCCTTACCAGATCCCCATCTGCCAGAACCACATCCAGGACATGCCCTCCCTTGTGGGCTCCATCACATGCTGTGTTAACACATCCTGGAAGCCATCAACAGCCTCTGCTCCTTGGCCACCTTAGAGGACATGGTTTCCCAGTTTGTACCTGGCATATTAAGGTCCCCCATCACTCACTCCTTCCTCTTTTGGACCACACTGGGCAATGATGTTGTCCAGCAAACCATCCTCTAGAACATCACTCACCCTGGGGCCTATATGCTACTCCCAGCTTGACCTTATCTCCTGCTGGGATCGTGGAGTGACCCATAAGGCCTCCACGTTTCCCTCTGCCTCTTCTACCATAGCAATTTCTATATCATCTCTAATGAACATAGCCACTCCACCCTCTGACCTCCTTTCTATCCTTCCTAAGCATAGTGAACCTGTACATTTAGGTCCCAGTCATGGTTTTGTTGGCCACGTCTCCTGGACCGCCGCCACATCCACCCCTCGAACAGCATGGCCTGGAACTCCGGCAACTTGTTTCCCAAGCTCCTGGCATTTACTAACACCAACCCCACCCCTTATCCTGATCCTCTTTGTAGAACCCACCCAGATTCCTTATACTTCCATCCTCCCTGCTCCTCCTGAAACCTCTACCTCCAGTCTGTTTCCCCCTCTTGGGCTTGGCTACTCCCTCATCTGGAGGAGGGCTTCTGGTCAGCCCCTCCTCATCCCTTCCCCCTTACAAGTTTAAACCCCACCTTTCTTGTATGTAGTCAGCCATCCCCTGTTTAAGGACTTCCTTCCCTAATGGGGCAAGATGAAACCTGTCCATGGATATAGTCCCTTATCCTCCCAAACTCCATTCCAGTTCCCTAACACCCCCAACCCATTCTCTTCACCCCACTTCCTGAGCCAGTCATTAACCTCTGTAAGCTTCTTTTTTTTCTCCACTGAGGCCTTTGGTACTGGCAATATCTCCGAAAAGGAAATGTTGCATCCATTATCCCGACAGACTCTGGCAAGTTCTTTGTTGTGAAACACTGGGCTTTGGTGCTGCTGTCTGCTGTTTTACTGCAAATCTTGATAAGCTGAGCATTTTTTTGATCCTGTAATTTGGGTTTTTGACTGTGGTATGTGAAGCCTGACTTTGTTTTATGGTTCTGGAGTTTTATCAGGGCTCCACTTGGTCCCAGGGCTAGATTTTTTGTTTTGTTTGCTTTTAAGCGCACTCGTCCATATTCTATACCTTATGGTGGCTTTTAAGCTTAGCTCTTCGACCAAACATTTGCCTTGCTGCTACCTCACTTGATGGTCACATAGACTAAATGAGGTATGCAGTGGTGCAGAGGCTTGGAGGGCCAAGTGCACATGTGTGATGTGAAGCATGGCTCAATTGTTAGTCCCGCAGCCTGTTTGTTTTTTTCTTCTGCTCTGTCTGCCTCCCTCCTGCTGAAGCAGAGCAGTTAGACATCCATCACCATGACACATTGAGATGCTGTGACGCTGGAATATCCATCACCGCAATACCTAGTCATCCATGAGGATTCTACAGAGCCATGGGTGTTGGCAAGTATACTCGGTGTACTTTTCTGAGCACAGTAAAATCTGGAAAATCCAGACACATGAGCCTCAGGCTAAGGCAACAAGCACAGTGTCTGATGTACAGGAAGAGCTGTTTTTCCTTGCTTTAGATGCTTTAGTGTTTGTGTGAATGATCTTTGGAAGATGTATTGGTGTTAAACTTAGACGCCATGATTGTATGAATGACCCAATTGAGTATGTATGCATAAGTGCTGGTGTGAATGGATTTCTGCAAGGCTGGCTACCTTGATGTGGTACAGAGGCTTATCACCAAATATCTGAAACGTAACTAAAATCCAGCCAACATTCTGTTTGGTAGTATGTGTATGTCACTGTTGGACAAAATAAAATGTGAATTTATTACAGTCATTCGCTTACTACATATTGTAGACTGACGTGGGAATGGGGCAGAGTTTGAATGGCGAGGCAGCACATCTTTTGGTTTGTGTTTTATGGGGTGGGGGGGGTAACTTCCATCAACTCTCAAATACAACTTTAAAGTTCCTGGCTTACACCTCTGTATAGAGCCATAGTTCCTGATGTTTACTGCTTCTCTAGTGCCTATCCCAGGAACAGGTAAGAAAAGAAAAGTTGTTGCCCAGCATAGAAGGACAGCAGATCCTGTCTTTTTCTATCCGACATAATCTCATTCTCATCCTTTTTAATCTGCTAATGTCTTAATCCTGGTTGTGACATCACAGTCTGTTTCTGTAGAAATGATTATGATGTCACAAAGGATTATGACTTCAGCAGAGGAAAAAGCAGGAGAATTGGATGAAATGTGGAACACAGAGATTCTGTTTTCATGCAAGTGTCCTCCGTAATTGAGTAAAGGGAGTTAAATACAGAAAAAGTGCAATTCTGTAGCCCGCATCTGGGGTAGGACAGAGATTGGTTTGAAACTACACAGAGAATGGTAACAGAAAGGATCAAGGGGCAGCAGGGTAGTCTCTGTGAGGAGAGATTGTCGAGTCTCTATATAGTACATACAGTAGTACTAGAGAGGACAGAAGGGGAGGTATGATAGAAATATTCAGATCATAGAATCCTAGACGTTTATCAGCAGAAGAGGACCCCATTGGCCCATCTAGTCTGCCCTTGTCCCCTCCCCATAGGTAGCCCTGATGCTGCCACCCCCACTTATACACTACTTACATGCCTCCCCGATTCTGACCCTTTTGCATCAGGGTATCTATCCTCCTCTCTTGTTTAAGCCCATGAAGTTATCCCGTGCACTCTTGAATCCCCCCACTATTGATGCCTCGGTCACCCTCTCCAGTAGCCCATTCCAGGGGCCCACCACCCTCTCAGTGAAGTAGTGTCCTCTCATTACCTCTGAACTGACCACCCTCCAGTTTCAAACTGTGCCCCCTAGTATCTCCAGATCCCTCTCCTGCTCCGTTACCACAACATCCACTCCCCCTAATTTGTATGCAGCCCTTGGGTTCTTATGCCCTATGTGCATTATTTTACACTTTTTGGCATTAAATCTCAGTTACCAACTCTCCAACCACCCTTCCAGCTTTTAGCAGGTCCTCTCTCATGCTCTCCACTCCCCCTGGTGTGTCCGCTGTATTGCAGATCTTTTTATCGTCTGCAAACAGACATACCTTTCCATTCAGACGCTCTGCAGTATCCCCGATGTAAATATTAGAGTATCGGCCCCAGTACTGACCACTGTGCTGCTACCTCACTTGTCACTCTTTCCTCCCTGGAGTGAACCATCCTTTGACTCCCATCACCAAGCCAGTTTTCCACCCAATTTGTTACCTTCTCTCCTACTCGTAGACTGCCCAGCGTGCTCACCAGCCTCCTGTGAGGGACGATATCAAAGGCCAAAAGGCCTTGCTGACGTCCAGATAGGCCATGTCCACCGCCCCTTCCTGATCGCACTCCCTTTTCACCCAGTCAAAGAATTCAATGAAATACATACAGTGGTACAACCAGGTAAACACGACATTTTTTTCAGGTTAATATGAACATATGAATGTGCCAGCAGAAACAGACCCACCCGGTCTATCTAAGTCTGCTCGAGTGTGCAGCTAGCACCCCTAGTTTGCAGCTGCCCCACCTCCCTCCCATTTGTCATCCCACTGCCATCCCCCACCCTCACTCTCCCCTGTTCCTTGTCCCATGCCCTTTTGAAACTGTTCACAGATTTACATGATAGTGGGCATTATCTTGACATGGAAGAGGGGAATTTAAAAAGGATGACCACTCTAAAGAAAGGGCTCTATCTTCAACGAAATTGCCAGCAGAAACAGGCCTCATGGTCTATCAGGTCTGCTCGAGTGTGCAGCTAGCCCCTCATCATGCAGCTGCCCCTCTCGTCCCCCTTCCCAGTATCCCTTCCCCATTACCCTGTCCCAACCACTCCTGAAACTGCCCACTGTCTTACAGGACACTGTCTTGTCTGGTAAGGAGTTCCATTTGTCCACCACTCTTTCCGTGAAAAAAAGTCTCCTATTCTCCCCATTTATTACCCCTTTAAAGTAAAATAGTCTTTATTTTATTTAGTTTTTGTTTACCAGGTAGGTGCACTAGCCATAGCCATGACTATTTTCAGGCAAGACCCAGGAGGATACAAAACGACAAATACAGGGATGACATTCCAAATACAAGTACAACAACAAAATCATTACACCAGTTTACAGGTAGGTTGCAAGGAATTAGCTAAAAACAAGGAGGTTATGGTATACAATTTATAAAAAAGTTACAACACAACATCCAATAAGGTAAAATAGTCTACCCACTACCTGCTGCAACACATTGGTCAATATTGGAACTATACCTGGTTTTAGAATACAGTGGGAATTCTTTAAGGGGGTTATTGGGAAGTAACTCGTTGCAGGGCTTCAGGACAGACTTCATAGACCTTTGGTCTTTTCCTGTTCTTAGTCTACTCTGTTACGTAAACATAAGCTAACTTGAATGTATATTTTATAAAGTTTTTCTGTATACTCCATTGTATTTCTGACAGGCGGAGAAACTGCCGAGATGCCTGGCATGTATGGCCCTGGGGAGTATGACCTTGCTGGATTTGCAGTTGGTGCACTGGAACGAGGGCATACTCTCCCCCAGCTGGAGAGAATAGTCGCCGGTGATGTTCTCATTGGGATTGCCTCTTCTGGCCTTCACAGCAATGGTTTCAGTCTTGTGAGGAAGATAATAGGCAAATCTATGCTACAGTACTCCTCGCCAGCACCGTGCGGATGTGGGGAACAAAGTTTAGGTGAGTAGTACACCAACCCATTGGTCACAGCCCCTATGCAGTCTGGCAGTACTCGCATACAAAGTAGCAGTGAGTAAAATTCAAGCAGTGTCATGTTACAGTGAAAAGTTAAAATACCATTACCATACTGTTCTGTTTTAGATTGCCCTTTTTTCTCCAGTTTTTTATTTTAGCATTTTTTAGATTTGTAATAATTTAAAGAGTGCTTCTTTTAAATATTCAAAACAAAGAAGCCGGGCTCAACAGTTCAGGCAGTGTGAAATGATCAAAAACTTTGTAAAGGTTAAAACGTTAATTAATATATAAAATCACAGCAGAAAAGCGTCCTGCAACCATCAGCATATCATACGGAGACATGCTTGAAAAAGCACGTCTCTGTGTGAAACGGCAGTGCCGGGAGGCTTTTCTGCTGTGATTTTATATATTACTAAATGTTTTAACCTTTACAAAGTTTTGGATCATTTCACACTGCCTGAACTGTTGAGCCTGGCTTCCTTGTTTTGAATTAGATGTGTGTAGATAAAACACTGCTGGCTCCAGGATACAAAACAGTGCTCCCTGCAAGAATGAGCATTCTTCTTTTGAATATGGCTGTCACTGGGTGTTCATCAGTATTTGTTGCTGTATTTTAACCCTAAGGAAGGATTTTCACATTGTGTCCTGCATGGGTGTGACTGCATTTCTAAATGAATCCAAATGTGGATGCATTGAAAATGAGCTGGTTTGTGATTTTCTTTTTTCAGGCACATGGAAATAGCCGGGACTGTGTTGTCATGAGTAAATGGTGGGTGACAATTGACATGCAACCCTTTTTTTTTTTTTTTTTATAATCCCTTATTGCTTGCAACTGTGCAGCAACCCCAGCTGTGGTCTGCCTTTGGTGCCTCCCTTTCCCCAGCAGGATGATGACTGCTAGGAGTCCATAGGCGTAGATTTTGGGGGGGCAGAGGGGCAAGCTGCCCCCCTGAGAAAGTAGACCAGGACTTTTTTAAGAGCCCAGCCACCGTTTCTCCAATTATCATTTTTTTTTTTTTTTTGAATGGGCTCAGGGCTATGCCCGGACTGCCTGCACCTCTCTGGGGAGGGAGGGGGGTGGCGGCGCTGTGCCGTGTCTCTTAAACAAAAACTATCCCCTTTTCCAATTGGCTGCAAGCCTGCAACCATAGTAGCCTGCATGTTACAGCCAATCAGAGAGTGCTGCAAGCTGGCGCCATCGCGTCAGCAGTACTCCGTTAGTGGCGCCATTTAGTTGTCTGTGTGCCTTCCATGAAGGAGCAGCAGCATCCATATAGCGTAGGGCTGAGAAGAGATAGCTATGCGAGGAAGTCGAGCAGCAGTCGTCGGTTGTCTGTCAGGTGTCACCAGTGTCTCAGTCAGTCTAGTGTTCCCACCCTCCTCCTGTCCTGAACAGCCCAGTTTAAATATACCTCACCCGAGTCCTCTGACTACCTACTCTCTGTATCTCAGCGCAGCCAGCTTTGCTCTGGGCTCTCCCGCTGCCACCTGAGCCTCCCATCCCTGAGAGCCTAGGAGGCCTGCAGCCACAAGGCCTCTACCACTGGACAGACCAGGCGGAGGAGCGAGTAGTACAATTACAGAGAGTCTGAGGCACGGCCAGGCTTGCCTGCACACACAGCTCCTGTGTCCAGCAGGCCAGAAAAAGATTTACCGTGTTGTCGGCGAGTCCGGCACCATGCCCTTTGCCCACCAGTTGCATGGTCCACCGAGAAGAATTATTCAGGTCAGTGAACAGCCAGGCCCAGAACAGTAAAGAAGCCGGTGGTCATGCAGGCTATAGCAGACCCATAATGCAATATGTTCATCTGGTGTCAGAAAAAAATGATTTACTGTCTCGTCCGGGGATTAATCGGGAGAGGAACGGGACTGTTGGGAGAGACTCGGCTACCTGACCTGCCTTTTTGGCCTTGCTGTGCCCTGCTGCGTGCTGCCCTGTCTGTGCCCTTACTGATTTTGTGAGTAACTGTGCTGCAAGCTGGTTGTTGGAAATTAATACCATTCACATCCCAGAAATGTCTTTTGGGGGGGTGTCTTGGCCATGGCCATGTGTCTGGGGGATGGGTGGAAGGTTTGCTGTCAGCTTGTGTTTCTTTGGATGGGAGGGGGTTTGCTGGCTGTTGAGGCTGTCCATGTTGGTGGGGTGGGTAGTGGGGCCTATTGTTTGGTATGGTGTGGACACTGGTCATGTTGGTGGGGTGGGGACACTCAGTTACTGTGCTACTGGTGTGGTGGGGTTTGTTGGGGAAACTCACTGGATGGTCTGCGTTTGGTGGGGCTGGGGGGATGGTCTGTTTTGTGGGGTTGGGGTCGAGGAAGACAGTCTGTGTGTTTTGGGGCTGACTCACTGAGGGGATGGGCAGTGCTTGGTGCTGGGGAGGGCCTGCGTTTGGTGGGGCTGGGGGGCAATCAGTGTTTGGGGCTGGGGGGATTAGTGTTTGGGACTGAGAGTGTGGTCAGTGTTTAGTGGGGCTGGGGGACAGTCTGTTTTCTATTCTGGGGTCTGGTGGGGTGGAGACACAGGCCATGGTGATGTGGGGACACTGGCTGTGATGGTGGGGTGCTGACACTAGCCATTGTTTGGTGGACTTGGCTGGTCATTTGTCTGGGGGACTGTCCATGATGGTGGAAAAGGGTGACTGTCCATGTTTGCCTGCCGGGTGTCTTGTGGGGAGGGGGACTATTTGCTGGTTGGGTGTCTTGGGGGATCTTTCCATGTTGGCTTATGGGCGTGAATGTCGGTGATTGCTGATCAGGTGTCTAGGGCGGACTATCAATTTTGTTGGGGAGGGGGAACTCTCCGTGTTTGCTAGCCAGGTGTTTGGGGGGGTTGTTCATGTCGGTGGGGCGGGGTTGTAATTGTATACCAGGCAAACTGTGCTGACCGGTAGCTCAACATCTCTTTCCAGACAAAGAAAGAAACATAAACAAAATGCAGTATAAAATGTGATTTTATTTATTTTTGTGTGCCTGTGATGGGGAGGCACAGACCTGGATGCCTGGAGAGGATACCAGATAAATGGAGCTGGAAATGGTGTTGGTGGGGTGCGGTGGGGATAGTGGCTGTGCTGGTGCGGTGGGGAGAGTGGCTGTGCTGGTGGGGTGGACACAGAGTGTGGAGAGTGGTTGTGCAAGTCCATCAGGGTGCAGAGAGTAGCTGAGCTGGCCAGTCTGGGTGGAGATAGTGACCTTGCAGGTCTAGGGTGGGAAGAGTGGGCTGTAGCTTTTTGCATGGACATTTAATTCACTGTTGCTTGCTGTGTCTTCCGCTGCTCTGCCAGGTTTGTGCTGCTGTGCTGACCAGGGTGGACTGGTACACATGCTTAAAAAATGGTTCTGAACACTGGTGATGGATGATGGAGGGGTGGACGGGCATACTGGCACAGAAATATTTTTTTCAACATGTATGCCAGTCTGCTGGGTCCATGCCATGCTTACCTCCCTCGTACAAGGGGCTTCTGAGCACTAAAGATAAGTTTCTGTGTCAAAATTAGAAACTGTTGGAAAGTATGAAATCCTACAATATAAAAATTGTGCATGTTTATATACAGTAGTTTCACCTTACTATGTGGTTCAGCAAGCTGTTCTGTGGTGTCTCCTCCTCCTCATTTAGCACCCTGACCTGTGACCTAGTCACCCCCGGGCAGGGGGAAGGTCCGTTGTTTTGTGGTCTTTTGGTGGTTTGTTGGGCATTGTAAAATGCATCGTTTAATTTACTGTGTTGTACTGCCTGGACCTGCTTTACTCTGTCTCTATCCTGAATGTAAACATGGTATAAAAAAGTTCATTTTTTGGTGGTGTGTATGACTGTCTGTGTGTAGAAGAATAGAGACACATGCTCGGACAAAAAAAATATAATAAACCACATGAAACTGAAGCAACCATGTTTCATTTATGCCCTTCAAAACTGTCAGATGAGACGATTTTGAAGTAGTCTGTGGGGCATCCACAGCAACCTGGGCTACCACAACCGGCCCACCACACACTGTCATAGGTGATGCTAATAAAAAACACCAACCAAGTACTTACCTTTCAGGGTGGGTCCTGCGAGGCTGTGCACAGGTATCTGGAGGTGTTGTTCCAGCAAACTTCCTGTGGGGTCTGTTCTCCTAGGTTATGTGATGCGATCACTTTTGTGCCAGGGCAGTCCGTGTTTGCTTGGATGGGGTTGTGTAACCCTGGGCATGGACAGAGATGCATATTCCTTAGGAGCCCATGGGGAGGGGAATGGTAGGGGTTGTGGTGTGACCACACCATGCCCATGATCATCTTGAACAATTAGGGGATTTACATTGTTCTGTTGCACTGTCCCAGGTACATCAGCATGCTTGTTAAGAGCACCACCTGAGGGATATCAGCAAGTCCCATGCTTATGTATGCAATGCTTGCTTGCTTGAGAGTGCATTATCCTCTTGCTTACCTTACCTAACCAGATTCAGGCATGTGACATTGAATAATATGGGATGGGAGACTAATGAATTAACTTGGTTATAACAAAGAAAAGTGTTAACACTGGGTGCAAGTAAGCAATAATGCCCGACAGGGCGTGTCTCATGCTGGGATAACGTCACGCCTCAGGTGGTTGGGCACGAGTGCATCCAATTCATAAGGCATGACATTATCCTACCATGACACACACCCTGGAGGGCATTATTGCTATTATACAAAGGCATGTTGTTATACAGAAGTAAAAAAAATAATTTTAAAGATGTTTTATTTGGTGTGGAAAAATATTTTTAAGAGAAGATACAAAAAACACACTAATGCTAACAATCATCAAGAGGTTCACATTGATGCTGAGATTAGACCTGTGATGAATCGGATGTACTGGGATATCATCATGGGTCTAGCCCAAGACTGACCAATCAGAGACCAGCATTCATTCTTGTCATTGTATAATCGCATTTTTTTATGTAATCTTTGTAAATAAGGGCTCATGCTGTGAGGATGCACATGCTGGGATGTTTCCCATACCATCCATGTTTACAGGTATACTGAGGTGGCACAGCCATTTGTTGCACTTCCTTGAAACATGCTTGTTGCACTCCTCAAGGGTGGGAGGGCTAGCTCAAGCAGACATTTCAAGAAGTTCAGGATCCACTATAAGGGCTGGACTTGGAAGGGTTATGTAAGCAGTAAAGGGGAGTGAGAGACTAGTGAGCTATCCACCTGGAGGTTCAGGTAGGGGCAAAATTAGGTCAAGACTGATTTGAATTGAAGCTGAGGGGAGGTCCTGTCCTCTTGAGAAGGAAGTTAAGCTCCTTACATATTTTCAACTTTACAAGTAAGTCCTCACTCCCAAAGCAGAAGAACGAAGAATTGAATACAAAACAGATCTCAGTCAGTTTTTCGACTCTGGTCTCAGGAGGAGTTGGGCCGAGAGCAGGCTGCAGTAAAACTGGTGGGGTGGGGAAGTGCTGTGACTTGGCCTGGGCTGGTCCCTCCCAGGAGTTATTCAGCTGTAATCTTATATGTTTTGGGGGCATTATTTGATGCTGGTTGATTTGTTTGCATTACGCAAGCCACCCACCCTCTTCACTGTCGTGATACATGAAAATCAGGACTTTTTGTTATTTTTGCTCGGTAAAAAATAACAACCACGCCTCTGTAGGAGTCCCTGCACACATGCATGCATCAGATGTGAAGCCAGTTGTTGATCCCTCCCAAACTGAATCTTCGACTGCACTACCATCTAATCACCCAGGTTGCAGTAGTATAGCAGGACCTGCAGCCCTTCATCCCCTGAGGAAGGGAGAGAGCATCACGAAAATATACTTAACTTCAAAGGTTAACAATTGTATGGTTAATGAGACAATGTAATGGAACATCAAGACTGCTGTTAAAAAAAAAAAAAATAATAATTACTCAGTATTGTAGAAATTTTTCATGATTCAGTGAAAAAATCGATGAGGCAAACCTTAACAAACCCAGCATGTGCATAAGTATTTAACAAAGAAAAACACATACAGAATCAAATTTACACCCCCACTCTGTAGACTACAGCTACAAGCATTTTTGGTTTTTTGAAAGGAAATACATTTTTTAAACATTTACAACCCTCCTGGTACACTGAAGCAATGTTCCAGCCTTGCTAAGTGCAGTTGCACACTGCACACAATCTTGATCTTTGATTATATCCGTGCCTCGCCACCTGGTGACGGCATGGACATACATCTGGCAGGCCATGGGTTAAGTGCATTATGTGCACGTTTTACAGTCCCCCAATATACAAATGACACATACCGTAGTTCAAGTATGTATTAGCCAAGGTCCTCTGGAAGCATCCTTTTCAAATAGGTTACGAAAATGTCCTGTTTCAACTTCTGATAAGGTTCAGTTACTGCTTGCTATTATTTTGCCCTGCGATGCACGTGCCGCCGCTCTCCGCGTGCTCTGCAGTGAGCGCACACACCTGTTCCTTGTAGGCAGTTTGTAGTATTACTTGAAAGGGGTCAGAGTGAAATTCATGCACATCCTGGTAAAGAAGTAAAGCAGAGTCTAGAGTAGTATGGTTAGTGAAAACGAGCATTGCAAAGGTTAATGCAGCTATTTTAAACTTATTACCATGAGCAGGGAAGGGTTAGTTGACTGGCTGTTCTAATCCATTAGAAAAGAAAAAGATATTACTACAGTGGGTAACTTTTCTTTCCAACTGCATGATAGAACTACATGAGAACAGCCTAGTTAAACTTGTGCAAACCCCAAGCAGTACCCTGGGTTGGAGAGGTTTATGATTACTTTGGAAATATGTTCTGAAGTACAGCTATCCCAGTCCTAGTGTCCTTTATTTGCCCGTGTGTTCAGGACAGGTAATAGTGATGGTGAAAATGTGGCCTAGAGATGTCACTGTATCTAGTTTTGATGGTATGGTAGCCATAGCATGTAATACTGCGGTTATACAGAAACAGTCGTGACGATGGTTGAGAACAGACCACTATGGATAGTGTAGCCAGTACACTACACAAGTTGCACTGCTTAGGGAAAGTTGGCATAGTTGTGACCCCCCCGCCCCGGTCAATTTGAGTTGGGTACCTTGCTCCCTTCTGAGTCATTTTCTTTAAAATTTAAAACAGGAGGCAAAGCCGACCAACTCAACAAGTTAATTTAAATAAGAAAAATCACAACCATACCAACTAACCCCAAGTAGCACAGCTACCATAGCTGTCCCCTATGCTGTGCTACACTAGTTTTACACTGCTCCATAGTCTTCAGCCATCACCAGAAATGTCTTCTTGAACCCATTTCTGGGAGTGTTGGTGTAGAAGGGAGAGTTGTTCCTAGACAAAAAAAAAAAAGTTAGTTGAAAACCCTGTAAACCACAGTGTTTGAAGAACTACTTTTGTCACAGTATCTGAAATTGTCCACGGTATCAAAACTGTGACTTGTAATATCACAGTATACCATGAAACCTTGATACTGTGGCATCCCTAGTGTGAAATGTGGATCAAGTAGGAGCTTTACAAAACTATGCCCTTGGTTATAAATTATATGTGGCCATTTGGGTAACACGACTAGAAAGACTAGCACCAACTATTATACACCCTGATCAGTCAGGCTTCATTAAGACAAGGAGCACAACTGATAACATTCAAAGAACGTTACTATTGCTTGAATACATTCAAATATGTAAGATCCCTGCTGTCCTTTTAAATTTAAACACTGGAAAAGCCTTTGACTCGTCCTGGGACTTTATGTGGGACACCCTCACATCCTTTGGCTTCCCAGAACCCCTTCTAACATGGCTTATAAAAATCTATGAAAGGCCGAAAGCTTGTATTCAAATAAATGGAGCTATTTACCCCCCCCCCATTTCATTACAGCAAGGTACTCAACAAGGGTGCCCACTCTTCCCCATACTATTTGCATTATACATAGAGCCCCTGGCAGTAGCAGTGTGTAGGAAGGAGGGAATAGAAGGAATATCCTTGGGGCAGACACAACACAAAGTGTCATTATTTGCCTATGACATTTTACTTAATAGTTCTCTTCCCTGAAGAGCTGATTCCCAAAACGTGGAAAATTCTATGAAGGTTTGAAACTGTAGCTGACTTTAAACTTAATGTAACTAAAACTGACATACTGACCCCTAATTTCGACCCTTCACCTTATCTTAAAAACCTACTTCCTCTTTGGTGACGGGCAAAATAAGGTAGTTTGGTATAAATATACCGCAAGACATCTCCAACATAGACTTGGTAAATTATGAGCCCCTAACCCAAAAGATGCAACAAAACTTAGCTGTACATTTTTTAGCGGGCATAGTGGAGGGTCCTATTAAACAGTCTAGCCTTTGTTTAATGTTCTGACAAGGAGTCCCTGCCAGAGACTTCATTTGTGACAAATGCTTATTAATAAACATCCTTCAGGAGCAATAGCCAGTCTCCTTGACACGGAAACACTCAACACTGACATAGAAAACCTGGAAAGATTTTAAGATGAAGCTGTAGAACACTACACCTCTTGTAGTCCCCTCCCCCTTAATCCCGTAACTTTCAATACTGACTCTTCTGCCCCGGAAACAGTGGTTAATCATCCTCAGACCCCTATAGAGGACTGGGCTTTGGTTACAAACTGTAAAACCAAATGCGAAGCTAAACTGTCATCCTTTCCAGCTTCCTCTACAAAATAGATTTTTGTCACTAAATGACCAGAAGCCTCAGGATAGTACTAGCAGCCCAGATATATCTGTGTCTTGTGTCATGCAGAATACTGCCAAATCTTCAAAACCTGCGCCTAAGGGAACTATGAATACTATGCACTTTCAGGAGTCCTCTACATCATCAGACACTGAACCACAGGAAATGCCTAGTGTCATTAACCCTTCTATTCTATGTAGCACCCAGAACATCCAAAAATCATCCAGATCTGCTCCCAAGTTAATCAAGAATATTACAAATCCCCCAGTACCTTCCACAGTCCTTCCCACCTCTTTAATTCCTATTGTAAAACCCAAACAAATATTTGTACTAGGCGACTCTATAACTAAGCACCTAGATAGGACCATCTGCGACCAAGATAAAACCAATCGGACATGTTCAATTTTCAGGGGGGCCAAAATATCGGACATTACTGCTGTGATTCCCAATGTCTTATATAATCCAGGTCCAAATCCCTTAGTCATTATGCATGCTGGTACAAATAACATACAGAGTACGAGCCAAAATAAACGGAAACAGGATTTTATTGCACTTAACAACTTGCTTGTGGACAAAGGGTGTACTGTCTGTTTTTCTGAGATTTTACCTGTTCCCATAGCTACCCAATCTGTAACTTCAAGGATTAAACAAGCTAATGGTTGGCAATGAAAATGGTGCATTAAACAAAACATTCCCTGTATAACGCACTGGGAGAACTTTGTAAATAAACCCCCCTTGTACAGTTGGGTTGGACTGCATCTTGGCAGAAGAGGCAGTGCTATGTTGGGGAAATCCTTATTAAATATCATTGAAAACCATTTAAACTGAACAAGAACAGGGAGAATGGGAATATACATGCGTCTCTAATACACCCCAATAATCAGTTGCATAGAACATGTAAAATTCTGTCACTGAATGCTCGTTCTTTAAATTTTTCCAAATAGATGGAGTTGGCGGCCAAAAGTAAATTGTTAAACTTGGGTATAATAGGAATAACAGAAACCTGGTGGGATTCAAACTCTCTGTGGAATCATCAAATATATGTTATAAACTATATCACAAAAATAGAGTGGATAAGAAGGTTGGGGGGGTTTGTCTTTACGTAGAGAGATATCTCTCCCCATGAATTACAGTCCCAAAATAACACTGAAAGCATTTGGGTGACAGTACAGTTAAAAGGACTTTCTCAAATAGTTTTTGGCAACTGTTATAATCCCCCAACGTCTGATTCTACATATAACGATGCTTTGCTAAAGGATATTGTTCATTTTTCTAACCATATTAATTCTGGGAGATTTCAATATGCCTCACGTTGACTGGCCCACATATACAAGTAGAAGCAAACTTGATGCTGATTTTTTGGCCATGTTAACTGAAAATGGTTTGTCACAACTCATTTCCTCCTCTACTAGAGGTAGTAACATTCTCGACCTTCTTATTGCAAACATGAGTCATAAACCCGCTAACAATCAGATATTGGACCTGCTGGGGAATAGTGACCACTATTCAGTTTTGTTTGAATTGGTAGGAGAACATTACAGTTTAAAAAAAAAAAAAAAAAAATCAACTTATATGAACTACAGTGGTACCAATTTTAACACCATTATTAACATAATCAACATTACCCAGTGGGGGAAAAGACTTTCCAGGGACTTATAGTGAATGAGGCATGGATTAAATTAAAAAAACATGATTTATAATCGTGAGGAAAAGCATGTACCCATAAAAAATAAATATAACAAAAAGGGCAGGACACCTAAATGGTTGAATAAATCCATTAGATTACAAATTAAAAAGAAAAAAAAACCTTTTAGAAAACTTAAAACCAGTCAGGTTATGGAAAATAGCACAGTTCATGCTGAGTACAAAAAAATCCCTACAGAAACTGAAAACATGATTTAATAAAGCCAAAATGAAAATATAATTCAAACTGGCACATACCAAGGATGGATATAAAGCACTTTTTTTTCCTATCTAAATAATAATAAGGGTAATTCCAGAAAGGTTGGTCCACTTGCACATAATGGTATTATTGCGCAATCAGATACTGATGTAGCCAGTCTGTTTAATACTTCTTTCTGTTCAGTCTTCTAAAAAAAAAGGTTCTCATGCCCCTCAAGCTGATCTCGGGGCATGTCCTAAATCAAGTCACATTTTCTGCTTCAGATATCACCCTACTCCTCAAATCTTTAAAAAAAAATATATATATATTTACTAGTCCAGGGCCTGATCTAATCAGTGCTAGATTTCTTACTGAAACCACTGAAGCAATATCTGTTCCATTAAAAATAATGTTCAATAGATCCTTACAGAAAGCTGAAATTCCTGTAGACTAGTTAACAGCATCTGTAACCCCAATACACAAGAAAGGTAGTAGGTCCAATGTTCAGAATTATCGTCCCATAAGCCTTTACATCGATTGTCCGAAAAACTATGGAAAAAATGATAAAATCATTAATTGAGAAAGAGATGAGGGAATTAAATATTGAAGATACTATACAGCATTGGTTCAGAGCTGGGCATTCCTGTACTACAAATTTGTTATTTTGCAATAATATTAGGCAGGGCCTAGATAACAAATAGCAATTGGATGTTGTTTTGCTGGATTACAGCAAGGCCTTTGATAAGGTCCCTCATGGTAACCTTATTAAAAAATGGAAACTCTAGGGTTTCATTACCATTTAGTAAATTTGGTAAATGCATGGCTGACCAGTAGAACCCAAAGAGTTGTCTTGACTAACTGCTTTTCAAATCTTGGTGCAGTCACTAGTCGGGTTCTGCAGGGCTCAGTGCTTGGCCCCATCTTGTTTAACATCTAAATTAGTGATATGCAAATAAGCACCAAAAATTGGTTGTCCAAATTTGCAGACGACTTGAAGCTTGGGAGTCCGGTGGATAACGCACAGGATTCTGACTCGCTTAAATTAGTTTTACAAAAAATTGAAAAATGAGCCCTTGATAACAAAATGGAATTTAATATTGATAAATGTGTAGTTTTGCATTTTGGGACCCGCAACCCCAAAAATAATTACTATATAAATAATAGTTTGCTGAAATCTACCAACAAGGAAAGGGATTTATTTAAGATTTACATCTACTGACCACTGTTTAAAAGTGGCAAATTCGACTAATGGGTTACTTAGGCAAATTCTGTGCTCCTTTGTTATAAGAACCGAACAATGTGCGATTTCCCCTTTACAGGGCATGTGTCAGACCTCTCATTGACTACAGGTCTCCATTCTGGAGCCCTTAACTTAGGGGAGATATTGACCGACTAGAGAGGATCCAAAGACGGGCAACCAGGATGGTCCCGAGACTTAAACTTGCTGCAAAACAGAAGAATCACAGGGGACCTACTCTTAACATATAGGTTATTGAAAAAAACAGATCTTATGAAAAAGTGTGGACTTACTTCTACCACCAGGCGAATTGTCCCTAGATGTCATACTAAGCAACTTATTGTCCCTCAGGCCAGAACCAATCTTAGACTTAACTTCTTTTCAGTGTGGGCACCTAGACTCTGGAATAAATTACCACAGGAATTGGTTGATTCTGGTAGTATTGATGCATTTAAAAAGGGGCTCAACTATTGGCTAAACCAGAACCATATAATATAATTTGCCCACATTGTGTGGGGGAAATCTAGATGGGCCTCTGCCTTCTTTTTTCCTAAAATACCCAGTAAACCTAGTTGTAAATGTAAAGGAGTTGACCTGGAGCATGTTTTCTGGCTATGTCCTCTGCTGACACCATTCTGGTGTGCAGTGCAAAATGGGTTCATAGGGCCATGCAAATTGATCATAGGGCCCCTAGCTGGTTGAATGGTCTCAGCAGTGACATCTCCTCCGTACCTAAGCTTGGCCCGTTCAAATCCAGGCTCCGCCTACTCCTCTCTACCTCTAGCACCTGCGACTGTCTCCTTTAATTTGCCCTCCTTAATATTACCCAATCCCTGTCTCAGCTTTTCCTACATAGCACTTCTGTTATCTAACCCCAGTCTCCTCCAGCCCCCTCCTCCACCCTCTCTCCTCCCCTTCCCCTGCACCGCCTATTGCTCTCTCTCTCTCTGTGATGTGACAATGCCTTTGGCTGCTTTTACCTTTTGTGTTCTTGCCATGTCTTGTAACATTGTTTACCCCGTCAATGCCTCTGTCTTTAGTTTAGCCCAAATGTATGCATTCATATTCATGTAACTGATTGTTAACCTGTTATCCTGTCTTTGTTACTTAGTCTTATTATTTTTTTTTTTTGTTATTGTACTGCAACTGACGTGGAACCTTTGTAAAAGAGCCTTGGCTCAAAGGTAATTCTAATCCTGGATTCAAATAAATGAATGAGTTGTGGGACTGCTTGGGAGAACCTGTAGAACTGACAGTGGAGATGGTATTGGTATTGCTATTGATCATGCCAAAATGGAAACGCCCTTCCAATATATTTAATTGCAGCAAAAGCAATCGCCGTAAGTGGATACTTCCCAATATTCCATCAGTGATTGAATGGAGGATGACTATATTGAGTATCTACCAACTGGAAAAATTAACAGCTGCTATTCATGATCGAACCAGATCCTTTATTGTAAAATGGCAAAATGGATATGGTATATGTCAGAAATCGATCCAGATTTTCTCCCTTGAAAACCGTCCTACTGCTCTAAGGGAATTGCTGCTCTCACGGTTGAGGAATGCAATATCTTACTTGAGAGGGAACTCTTGCAGTAGGTAATTACATATAGGACTGGCCGATGCGGCGACGGGACCTCCGCGATTTCTAGCTACCCTGCGTCAGGTGACGGCGTCCTGACGCGTCGGTATGAAGCGGTCACGGGCGCCCGCCTTCCAGTTCTTTCCCACCGTTGGCTCGTGGAGCGCCTCTCGGAAAAGTTTGTGCTTCGTCAGCCCTATCCTTTCATCGGTTTTATCAAAAATTAAAGTTATTCTTTTCTTCTATTGTCAGGTCATTGGTGTATGTTGTCCCCTACACCCTCTGAGCACAAAAACAAGTGCGACTCGTGCGGTGCCCAACTGCCACACAAGGCCGGCCATTCCCTCTGCCTAGGCCCCAACCACCTGGTCGACAAGTGCCAGCATTGTCTCAACTTCAACGCGGCTACCCGCAAACGGCGCCAACAGTCCCTGGAAGCCCATCTTCTCAAGAAAAAGATGCCTTCGATGGAGAAAGAGTTGAACAAGCTGAGGCAAGCATCCACTTCTCCGAAAGGACATCACAAAAAGCAGGACAAGGAGAGGCACTGGGAGAAGGCCTCCTCTTCCGCGACTCTGGCTGGAGTCACGGCCCAGGTAACATCCCCTCCGGGGGACCGTCCGGCAGCCTCCAAGGGTTTGGAGGAGGTGTCGACCCGCCTGTCTGGCTCGGGCCTTGCGGGCGCCTCCGGGCCAAAGGAGGCTCCGCCCCTGGTTCGGCCACAGGCTTGCGTGCCTACTAGCGTGGTTGGCGGTCCCATAAGTCGGACATCGCTCCTCGGACGCCCTCCGGGAGAGGGTCAAGAAGACGCCTGACCTTCGGGCGCATATCACCACGCCCTCTTCGGACCGGCCGCCTCCACCTTGGCCCACTCCTCGGCGAGGGACTCAAGCGGACGCCGGCTTCGGGCGCTCGCGAACCAGCCCCTTGCCGCACGCCAGCCTCTGATGCGCTTCACCGGAACTCACGACTGCCCACTGGTCAGCACCCGGGTTCCTGTAGCCTTGCTGCCGTGGGAGCCCGAGTCACCCCAGACTGACCTCGGGATTTCTCCCCATCCCGGGTGATGCGGGGATCTTCCACCTGCCAGCCCTCCGGTGGAACCGGATCTGACGCCGACCCCCGGATGCCGCCCCGCCCGCCGCCAGGGTTATTCCTCCGCGGGCCCTGCAACCTCCGGGCCTCTCACTGTTGATCCGCCTGCGGGGCCTCAATCCGGGCCATCTGCTCCGCAGCTCCCCAGCGCCCGGGTACCCGCCATCTTATCCAATGCCATCATCCACCGGGACCAGTATCCAGCGCCGCAGTACCCGGCGGTCCCTCCGCCCCGCTAATACCAGCGCCCGGTTTTCCCGCGGCGGGTTTGGACTATCGCCTTTCCACCTCACGGCCCCGGTGGATCTGCAGAAGATTCTGCTTGGAGGGCTGAGCCAAGGCCCAGCTCACCAAGGAGGTAGAGACGCCTGACGCGATGGTGCCGCCCCAGCTCCCCATCACGCCTGAGGCGGCACTCCTCACCGCCTTCAGACTCCAGGGCCCTTCCCTCTGGATCTCAAGAGGGGCAGGACACGCATCCACAGGTACCCCCAAGGAACCCGTTCCTGCCCCCAGCCATGTTAGGGAGTCTTATTCAGCTTCTGATTCTTCCAAAGGATGCTCCAAGAGAGACGACAAGCTTCGCTCTCCGTCTAAGCCCCGGCCGAGGAACCCTCTGAAGTCTCCTCCGGAGGATCCTTCCTTCATGGAGTTGCTCAGAAAAATCCAGGAAGTTCATCAGTGGCGCTCCTTGGAACCAGATCCTCAGCGACTCAGATTCGCCGAACATCTGGACCTGCCCCTGACAGCTCCAACTTTAGTGCCATCGTGGATAGAGCCTCACGCCCACCTTGTTTCCACTATTTGGAAACAACCGTCGGCGTTAGCCCCACTTCCTAGGAAGTCTAACAGGCTATACCAGGCTCCTGAGGGTGTAGACTGTCTGGACTCCCACCCTCGTGCAGATTCGGTCGTGATTAGCGCCGCTCACGGCCAGTCAGCACACCCCAAACATCTAAGCCCGTCTCCTCCGGATAAGGAATCTCGCCTCCTGTACCAGTATGGAAGGAAAAATTTACGCCTCTTCCACACTGGGAATTCGGGCCCTGAATTACGTCGCCCATATGGGGGATTACCAGAAGGTCATCCTTACTCAGGCGGAATCTGATAGACTCCTTACCTGACTCTCAAGTCAAGCAGGAGTTAGCCGATCTAGTCCGTTCTGCTCGTTCGGCCAGTCGCCACATTCTGCGGATGACATACGATGCAGTGGACACTGCCGGGCTGAGCTCTGCTTTCACCGTGAGTCTACGGCGTCATGCCTGGCTCTGCGTATCAGGTGTGGTCCCAGAGGTGCAATCCGCGATCCAGGAAGCACCATTTAGGGGGTCGGTGCTTTTCGGCGGTGACATCAAGGACATCATCACCGACTTGCAGGAGAAGGGAACGGCTCTGAAATCCGTGGATTCCATGTACTGTCCCCATCACCAGCAGCGCCGTCCTTTTCGCAGACGCAGTCGGCCACAAGCGAAACCCCAAGGAAGGTGGGCCATCATAGCTGCCAGTCCCTGCCCAAAAAAGCAGCAGGTGCCCCAGCTGCAGTGCTGCCCCACACCACCTGACTCCTCCCCTCTCCCACCGCCTCCGGACACACCGGTGGAACCGGTAGGAGGGAGGTTCTCCCTCCACCTTCCGGGTTGGGAGAGGATAACAACGGATTCTTGGGTGCTCCAGTGTATAGCGGAAGAGCACTCCATAGAGTTTCTACAGAACCCCACCGCCACCCACCTCTGAAGTCATCCTACACAAGGGATCATCTTCCTTTGGTCCGGGAAGAAATCTCTGCCCTCCTCGCAAAGAGGGCCATAGAACCCGTTCCCCTTCATCTTCAAGGGACGGGTTACTATTCACATTTCTTCCTGGTCCCAAAGACGACAGGAGATCTCAGACCCATTCTCGATCTAAGCTCCTTGAACCTTTACGTGGAATACAAAAGGTTCAGGATGCTCTCTCTGCAGACCCTTCTGCCCCTCCTTTGGCCGGGTCAATGGCTTTTGTGCGCTGGATATGCAGGATGCATATCTGCACATCCCCATTCGCCCTTCTCACAGCAAGTATCTTTGGTTTGCATTTCAGGTAGACCATTACCAATTCCGGGCACTCCCGTTTGGTCTTTCCTCAGCACCCCGAGTGTTTACCAAATGCCTGGCTGTGGTAGCGGCCCACCTGCGTACGATGGGAGTACAGGTGTTCCCTTACCTGGACGACTGGCTCCTGGCGGCCTCATCCAGGGAGGAGCTCCTGCATTTTCTCTCCCTCACCCAGTAGGTTTTTACTTGCCTGGGTATTACCATCAACCATGCCAAGTCTCATCTGGATCCCTCCCAGAGACTACAGTTCATCGGGGCCATCCTCGATACGATGGTGAGCAAGGCCTTCCTGCCTCCAGACAGGGCGGCCTCTCTTCAGTCCCAGATCTCCCTGCTATCAGAACGCAGGAGGATTCCGTTGAGGTCGGTTCTCCGTCTCCTGGGGCTCATGATGGCCGCTATTCCGACGGTCCCCCGAGCTCGACTCCACATGAGGATCTCTCAGTGGACTCTTTGCTCCCAGTGGGATCAACTTGTAGACGACCTAGATCATCTAGTTCTGATCTCCTCGCCGATGGCACGAGACTTGCAATGGTGGATGGTTTGAGAGAACCTGTTTCGGGGGGGGTTCCCTTCTGTCATCCTCCCCCCTCCCAGACTCTGACCACAGACACATCAGGCGAAGGTTGGGGAGCCCATCTGGGTCCTCACCAAACCCTGGGCTTATGGTCCAGATTGGAACTAGCTCTCCACATCAGTGTGCTCGAGCTTTGAGCAGTACTATACGCTCTCCAAGCCCTTCACCAATACATTCTTCCTGGTCACCTAGCCGTCCAGACGGACATGTGCATGGTGTGGTACATCAACAAGCAGGGAGGGACTCGATCCTACCCTCTATGCAGGGAAGCAATGAGGGTTTGGGACTGGGTAACTCAACACAACCTTCACCTCACTGCGATTCATGTTCCAGGAGTCGACAGTACCCTGGCAGACAAGCTGTCGCTCCTCTGCCCTACCACACGAGTGGGAATTGGACCAAAAGGTGCTAGACGAGATCTTTCAGCTTTGGGGGACTCCGCAGATAGACCTGTTCGCCTCTCCCCAAAACGCAAAACTTCCCACCTTTTGCTCGCTCGTTCCAGAGCAAGGCACTTTCTGGAGCGACGCTCTGTCTCTAACCTGGAAGGGCAGATTCGTCTATGCTTTTCCCCCAAATTCCTCTGGTCCCTTGTGTATTGCAGAAACTAACCACAGAAGGAGTGAGAATGATTCTGATCGTTCCTTTCTGGCCCAGGCAAATCTGGTTCTGTCTTCTGCAACAATACTCAAGAGGTTCTTCCTCTTCCTTTATCTCGAGGTTTGCTGACCCAGGATCAGGGGACCCTGGTCCATCCGGGCCTCAAGTCCCTGCAACTTCATGCATGGCTCCTGCAGACCTAGCTCAGTCTCGTTTTGGTGTCTCTCCAAAAGTGGCAGAGATTCTGGTGGAGGCTAGAAAACCCTCCACTAGGTCCACTTATGCCATGAAATGGAAGAGATTCTCTATTTGGGCCGCCTCTAGGAACGTGGAGCCTTTCTCCTGTTCAGTGGCAGTTCTGCTGGAATATTTACGTCATCTCTTCGACCTGGGTCTCCAAGTCATTCCTCCTTGAAAGTGCACATGGCTGCTATTTCAGCCTGCCATGTTCCTTTCGAAGATAAAGCGTTTGCCCAATTAGAGGCCTCTAAGACCTTTCTTAGAGGGGTCCTTCATCTGAGGGCCCCCCATCCGAACTCCTGCTCCCCGTTGGGACTTGAACTTTGTTCTCGAGAAACTTACCCTTCCTCCCTTCAGATCTGTGGTTGCCGCAGGTTAGAAGTTTCTTTCGTGGAAGACGCTCTTCTTGGTGGCCATTACTTCCGCTCGAAGAATTTGAGCTCCAGGCCCTCGTGTAAAATCCCCAATTTGATTTTTCACAGAGAACAAGTGGCTCTTCGCACGAACCCTAAGTTTCTACCTAAAGTGGTAGCAGAGTCTACCTTAAATCAGTCCATAGAGTTACCTGCCTTTTTCTCGCAGTATTCCAACCAAGGGGAATATTTACTCCATACCATGGATGTTCACCGGATTCTGAGATACTACACCGACAGGACAAAGGATCTCAGAAAGACTGATCAGTTGTTCGTCTCTTTTGCTCACAAAAGGGAAGGCAATGCGGTTTCCAAGCAATGCCTGTTGAAGTGGTTGGCTCATTGCATCACTTATTGTTATGACAAGTACAAGACGACCCTTCCCGGGTCAAGTCAGAGGTGACTCCACTCGTGGAGTAGCGGCCTCTGCGGCTTGTTTCAAGAATGTGTCTGCGGCAGACATCTATGCTGCCGCCACCTAGACTTCCGTCCATACCTTTACGAAACACTACAGTTTGGACATTGCCTCTCGCCGTAGAGCAGGCTTCAGGCTAGCTGTTTTGCAAAGCCTCCTGTCTTGAGGCTTGCAAGGCTACTGCTACTTTCTGGAGTAGTTTCCTCCTCCCAGTGCTTTTTATTTGTTCTAGACTGCTTGGGATTTAGTCCTATATGTAATTACCTACTGCAAGAGCCCTCTCGAAGTAAGATAGTACAGTTACGTAAGAACTTACCGTAACAGTAGATCTTCAAGAGAGGCACTTGCAGTAGGTAATACCTTCCCGCCCTCCATCCCCCTAGGCTTTTTCAGCTCTTTTTCCAGGAATGGAAACATCTGCTTCTCTCTAGTCCGGGCCTGTGGCGAGAAAGAACTGGAAGACGGGCGTCCAGGGCCACTACTATACCGGCGTCGTAGGGCGCTGTCACCTGACGTGGGGGCGTCGCCAGGGATTGCTAGCTAGAATTTTTTCCGTGGGGTCCTGCCTCCAGCTGGCATCAGTCCTATATGTAATTGCCTACTGCAGGAGCCTCTCTCGAAGATCTACTGTTACGGTAAGGTCTTACGTAACTGTACTTTACCATATTACCTAAGATTGTACCACTCTTGTAGACATGATAATGTGAAAATGTCTTAGATATATAATACGCAATCAGTTTTAAGATATTTTCTGCTGGATGTCAGCCATATATTCTACCTGATTTCCTAACTCAAAACATGTATGTGTATTTACACCATACACCAAATTATTATGTACTGTAAATGGTTGTACGTCTCTGTTCTTTTCCAATAAAAATTACATTTGGAAAAAAAAAACTATGTCCTTGGTATACTCCTTCTAGTGGCCATTGATGCTACTATAATGCTAGTGGAGTTTACTTTAATACTATGTAGGGATACTTTCCCTTTCTTGGTATAGCAGAAATTTATTGTGGCTACTAGCCACCTTGATATTGTCTGTTTAGAGGGTGAGCATCCCTTTAACATCTCACCATATGTGACAATGTTTTGATATTATTCCTGATATCCTCTGTTCTAGACTCTTAGAACATAAGGGCCTGTCTGACATCTACTGTATGAAGCTTTTCCTCCCACATTTTGGCATGTGTCCTTGGGAAATAACACTGGCAAGATAATAGTCTGATTGAAATGGAATTCTGACATGCTGGCCATTGGCGCAGCAGCAGGACTACTGCTCATAACTCTGGCGACCCAGGCTCGTCATCTGGTGCCGGGGGGAGGGGGTTGGATCGAGCATCCCAAAGGACGCTACCCTCTGGGAAGGGGGGTCTGTGGGCTCCGCTGCAACACTGCTGCCTGAGTGACCACAGCAGGCAGTACAAGCTGCAGTGGGTGGGCAGGAGCCTCCCAACTGAGGATGTCGGCACACTTGCATGGAACATCCAATTCAGTCCTCACCTGCATGGCTCCTGGAAGGGGGTACAGGAAAAAATGGAGCCCACAACTGCAGGATGATGCCGCCTCTGTCCTCGCAGGCCCCACCCTGCTCACTGGGCTGCCGATCAGACATCCGAGCTAAACTCCTTCAAGGCCTTGGGAACATGGGAGGCTCCACCGTGGGGGTGAGGGGCAAGCCATGGTGAGGGGCACAGCTGGTGACAAGGCTGGAGGAGAGAGTGGCTGATTGGGGCTGGTAGAGCATGGGAGATAAAGTACAGTAAATTAAAAAATGGAATTCTGACTCTGCCTTTTGGAAGAATCGCACATTTATTCTTAACACTACTTTTTCCTTGTGGAAAATTAAGTGTGAGGGATCAGTGCTGAGTGCTTCTAGCTCACCGGACCCTTCTTACTGATGTAATAACCACCAGGAATAATATTTTCTAGAAGAGGTACGTTAACTCCGTGGTGGCTATAGGTTCAAATGGGTGGATAGTTAACTGAGAGAGGACCAAGTTCAGGTCCCTAGCTGGCATAGGTTTCTTCAGAATGGGGTACTTATATGAGGGGCCTTTAACACAGGATGGGCAAATGGGGATATTCCTGGAGCCTTGGTCCTAAATGCAAAAATATCAAACAAAATCCACTCTTAAAGATGCTGACCTTAAGCCCAGACACTTTAAATTTAACACACAATCCAAAATTATTGCAATCTCTGCATTCTCAGCTGAATAGGAATTGTTCCCACACCAGACTGAGAGTCGTTTCCATTTTCAGTTGTAAGTTTTCCATGTGGATCGCATTCTGGCCACCTTAAGGACCTATGGTCTGGGTGGAGAGAGACAGCTTTGAAAACTGTATCCCTTCAGGAATCATGCCTTCAGGTAAAGGTGTTCCGAGTTTGGGTGGTTCACTTGGACTTTGAGATTTGCTAGAAGGTCTCGATGCAGAGACAGAGAGCGAGTCCTCTGGGACATCTGGAGTCACAGTGAGAACCATGGCTGGGCCAGTCTGAAGCCCGTCAGTACCATGGTTACATGTTCCACCCTTACTGTTAGATGCTACACCTGCTGCCACACCACTGGAGGGAGCCTATGAGCCTTTCTGCAGCTTTATCAGGGCAGACAGGGGATCCACGAGTTGAGACCAATACTTTTTCAGGCACCAGTGTACTCCTCTCATGTGCTGTCTTTCCTGCCCACAGTACCATAGAGTTTGTGGCTGACATGAGACCTAAATGTCTGAGAAAATCTTTTGCCGTTCTTCATGACACAGTGTGGAAGGAGGTCACGTACTGTATACGAACATACGAAATTTGCCAGCAGATAAAGTCCTAGAGGTCTATCAAGTCTGCTCGAATGTGCAGCTAGCACCCCTTATTCTGCAGCTGCCCCTCCCTTCCACCCTTCCCCTTCATTAACCCACCCCCTTGTCCTGTCCCATCCCCGTTTGAAGCAATCCACTGTTCTACTGCATACCATTTCAGCAGATAACGCATTCCACCCAGCCACCACCCTCTCTATAAAAAAGTGTCTCCTCATCTCCCTTCTGAACCTTCCTTGCTCCAGTCTCATATCGTGGCCCCTGGTGGCCCTCCCCTTCCTTACTTTGAACAGCCCCTCTGTACCCGTCTTGTTTATTCCTTTCATGTATTTAAAGGTTTCAGTCATGTCACCCCTGTCTCTCCTCTCCTCCAGTGAGTACATGTTCAACTCCTTCAGCCTCCTCTCGTATAAGTCCTCCAGCCCTTTGACCATCTTTGTCACTCTGTGCTGCACCCCCTTCAGTAACTTAATGTCCCTCTTCAGATACGGACGCTAGTACTGCACGCAGTATTCCAGGTGTGGTCTAACTAATGACCTATACAGTGGCAGAATCACCTCCTCCCTCCTCGAGGATATACCCCTTGCAATACAACCCAGCATTTTGTTGGCCTTTGCAGCTGCCTTCCTACATTGTGCCGAGTTGTTAATTGACCCTGTAATGAGCACACCCAGATCCTTCTCTCCCTAGCTGGTAACTCCTCCTTGGGTTCTTCATCCCAAAATGCAGCACCTTGCACTTTTTGGCATTAAAGCCCAGTTGCCAGGTGTCTGACCAGGTTTCAAGCTTTGCCAGATCATCCTGCAACCCCTGCCATCCCCCTAGGTCATCCACCACTGCCCCTACCTTGGTATCATCAGCAAACAGACTGATCTTGCTCTTGATGTCCCATGATATGTCTGCAATGAATATCCCAAACAACACTGAGCCCTGTGGAACACCGCTCATCACTGCCCTTGGGTGTGAGAGCTCCCCACCCACCACCACCCTCTGTTGCCTTCCCTGCAGCCAGTTTCCTACCCATCTCACCAGCTTTGCACCCGCCCCTGTGCCTACTAACTTCCTTCCCAGCCTTCCATGTGGCACTGAGTCGAATGCCTTACTGAAGTCCAGATACAGGACATCCACTGCATGGCCCCTGTCCAGTTGCCTAGTTACCCAGTCATAGAACTCGACCAGGTTGGTTTGGCAGGATCTGCCACGTATGAAGCCATGCTGTCTGCTGTCCTGTAGTCCTTTGGCCTCTAGGAGGGCCACTAGCAAGTGTATGGACCCTTTCCTGTGAGAGAAGGGCCCTTGCTTGAACTGTGCCCAGTTTTGCTTCAGTGAAGTGCAGGTTCTGTGTGGTTTCCAGGTTTGATTTGTCTAAATTCAGGATGAGCCCCAATGTTTCCCTCAGGAGCATAGTGAATTTTTTATTTTATTCTTTTGTAACCGGGTAAGGCCCACCAGGCACAAGTGGCTGTTTTTAAGGGTGACCCAGGAGCACTGGGAGGTTAAGTGACTTGCTCAGAGTTAAACAGTACGCAAGTGGATTTTTTTTTCCTTTCAACATTCTTTTGCTCCTTATCACGGCTCAGGGAAACCCTCAGGCAGCCTATCCCTCTGCTGCCCTGCCTGAGGCTCTCTGCAACCGAAGTCCCCTCTCTCCTCCCCCCCCCCTTGCTGCCAGCACCCCCGGTTTAACTCGCCTGGGGAGGGTAGCCCAACTTCTTACCTTGGGCTCCTTACAAGGCAGACTCTGGCGGCCAGGTGGGAACGGGTGGAGAAATCACTAGGACTGGACGAGACGAGTCTTGCGATGGACATGGAGGATAGGTGCTGTCGCCTATCCCCCGAGCCGGACTTTTCCTTGCTCTGCCCAACTCCACCCCCCCTCCCCAAGGCAACCCTCCCAGCATCGGGCACGCTATTATGTGCTTGCCCAGTTACTGCAGAGCCCCAATCTCCACCAGGGGCCACCGGAGCACTGGGCACCCAAATGCCCTCCCCCCCAGGATTGGAGAGCAGCCCTTAGGTGCTCAGTCCAACCCCTTCCTTGCTGACCCCCGGTGCCTGAGCTCGCTGCCAAACTGTGGTCGCCGGCGTGGCGCGAGGTGTGGCATCCAGCGCCTCAACCCTCAGCGTCACCGGGCCGGTTTGCAAGTGGAAGTTGTGGGAATCAAACCCAGGTCTGCTGGGTGTACCAAGCTCATTCGCAGCTTGTTACTCTAACCTCTAGGCTATACTGCCAGTTTGCGTCATTGATTACTGCACTTCTATCCTGGTTCTCCCACACACTAATCGATCATTTAAGTATGGATAGACTGTCACTCCATTGCTTCGAAGTGCTGCTTCTACTACATCCAGGCACTTTATGAATATTCTTGTGGCACAGGTCAGTCCAGAGAGCATTGCCCTGTATTGGTGCTGTCCCATACGTACCCTGAAGCATAGATCTTACTTCTAGGGTATCTCTTGCAGCAGGCCACACCAGTAGGACTAAGATGCCAGGCACTAGGACCAGAAGGAAACTTTCTAGCTAATAGTTTTCTGTGGCTTGCACTTACTGGGCTATAGAAGTAAGCATCATTCAGATCCAGTGAGCAAAGCCAGACCCCTTTCTGTAAAGATGGAATTCTTGTTTGCAAGGTGATCATTTTGAACTTTGCTTTTTATATGTGTCCGTTCAGACATCTGAAGTCAAGTATTGGTTGCCACTCTCCAGATTTTTTTTTTTTTTTAATGTTAGGAAGTACAGCGCCTTTATAAAAAATTTTCCATTACTGGTATCCTCTCTACAGAGCTGAGAGATGGCAGTTTTTTGAACTTCCAGTTCTAATTGCAACATCTCTTCTGGTGAATTTGGTTTGAATATAGTGAATTTTGTTTGTGCTGGACTAGTATCAAAAAATAGACTGAGGCCTTCTCACAGTCTCCAGCACCCATTTGTCTGTAATAGGCTACCACTGCTAGAAATGGTGAAGGAGGTGTCCCCCAGTGGAGGACGAGGTGTAGCAACCTGTAACTTGTCCAGCGTTAGATTTTGGCCATGGTAGATGAGTTTAGGCTGCTGTTTGCTTCTTGCCCCTTCCATTTGGACCTCTATATGCATGATATGGATGATGGTGAATACTGCCTGTGATAGTAACTTTTGACTTGCCTCCCCTGTCATAGGGTCAGTAGCAACCTCTGGACTTCTCTTCTTCTACTGCAAAGTTTTTTTCTTTTAAAGTAGTTTGGTTTTCAGCAACGTTATTCATATAGCGCTCTGTCTGATCTCTAAAGGGAGATGTACTTTCAAAGGTGAAGTTCAGCACTCTTATTCTGCAGATCCACAGATAAACCAGTGGTGCTTAACCATACGTAGCTTCTGATAGATATCTGCATTCGTCAGGTTGCTGTATGATTTAGTGTCAGTCATTTGCAATTTTTTTTTTTTTTTTTTGCTGTATCCACACCAGCTTTTACATACTGCAACATCTGTGACCTCTCATCAGAGTTCAGATCGTCCAAGGGTAGCTCAGCTTTCTAGATTGAAGTAGTGTAATGTGTAACTTAGAAATGCTGCCTCTCTTATAGTGAGTGCTACAGAAAAGTGCAGTGTTTTGTTGGTGTTTTTTTTTTGCACCCCAAGTGCGTCAGTTTTTCTGGAATCTTTGTCGGTTGATGCTGTAGAGGGGAAGCTGCCTTTGCAGACATTGAGGCAAGGGTTACCCCAAAGGGCATTTGGCTGGGAAGCCAAGTTTCAAGAAAATACGAAATCACACATGCCCCCATAATGCAAAGCATCATGAGCTGCATATACAAATCCACCACAGATATTATGCTGGTCCAACTTTAAGCAGAATTGCATGGTGCCAAAAGGCCTCCGCATACAGTTTGCAAAGGGTGCTAACAGAGACACAGACACGTGTTTAGTCCTACCAGGACTCATCAGTATGCCTCGTCTGTTTGACACCCCAGTGGAATGGACCAGCTACCCTTAAGGCAGTGTGCCTTGGATATGTTGTGGTGAACCCATTAAAATAAAAACTATTTAAAGACAAAGAACCTCTGTGCGCAAACACTGAGGCAAGGGTTACCCCTTACACTGCCTTAAGGGTAGCTGGTCCATTCCACTGGGGTGTCAAACAGACGAGGCATACTGATGAGTCCTGGTAGGACGAAACATGTCTGTCTTCTGTTAGCACCCTTTGCAAACTGTATGAGAGGCCTTTTGGCACCATGCAGTGCTGCTTAAAGTTGGACCAGCATAACATTCTGTGGTGATTTGCATATGTAGCCCATGATGCTTCGCATTATGGGGGCATGTGTGATTTTGTATTTTCTTGAAACTTGGCTTCCCAGCCAAATGCCCTTTGGGTTAACCCTTGCCTCAGTGTTTGCGCACAGAGGTTCTTTGTCTTTTAAATAGTTTTTTATTTTAATGGGTTCACCACAGCATATCCAAGGCACACTGCCCTAAGGGTAGCTGGTCCATTCCACTGGGGTGTCAAACAGACGAGGCATACTGATGAGTCCTGGTAGGACGAAACACTCGTCTGTCTTTTGTTAGCACCCTTTGCAAACTGTATGAGAGGCCTTTTGGCACCATGCAATTCTGCTTAAAGTTGGACCAGCATAACGTTCTGTGGTGATTTGCATATGCAGCCCATGATGCTTTGCATTATGGGGGCATGTGTGATTTTGTATTTACTTTGCAGACATTATCACGGAGATGTTCTCAACTTTTTTACTAGGGGAGCACTCTTCAGAGCCAGACACAGTTTGGAGCTAATAAAGACTGCCTTTTTACCTGTTTCCTTTTCTGTGTTGTAGGACAAAACACTTTGTACACATCACAGTTTAGGCAGTTGTGACCTTGTCCCTAATTAGTGCAGCATTGTTTTGTCTAGTGTACTTGTCTGGTAAAAAAAAAAAAAAAAATCTGCCATTGGCTGGCAGTGACCATACTTTTCAGGCCAGAAACAAATGCATCTGGGCCATACGGCAAGCCAAGGCTGCTTTCTATAAGCAAGCTCTCACCGCCACCTGGGGCTCCGGGAAAAGATTCTGGGACAATATTAAGGAACTATGTGGGAAACCCATCTCCCCTGCTCCTGCGCAGTTGGTAGTTGATGGAGCTCTCTCCCAAGACCATCTCTGATGCCCGTAATACCACCTTTTCAGACCTCTGCCATATCCTCCCTAGAAACTTCTTTGACCCTATCCCAAGCCGCCCTGTGGACACCTCAGCCAGCACAGCCCCCCTCCTGTTCTGACTACGAGTCATCTCCTGCAATGAAGCAAAACGCTACCTCACCAAAGCCTTGACGAACTCGTGCTATAGCAGTGACTTCCTTGACCTCAAACTTCTCTGACTTACGCTGGCTGTGACCCTGCCACATCTCACCAAGATACTTAACTGGTTGCTATGCGTCAGCCAATTCCCCACTATCTGGAAAAGAGCAATCATAACCCTGATCCTGAAGAGTGGTGACCCCACCTCCCCCAGCAATTACCGACCCATCTCGATCCTACCTCCCCCTCTCTTAAGGCTCTTGAAAAAATAGTGTCGGACCAGCTTACCGATTACCCGGCCAAACATAATCTGCTCTGCAACGAACAGCACGGTTTCAGGAGGGGTCACAGCACTACCACTGCCCTACTTGAATTTACTTCGTATATACATGAGGCCCTGGAACAGGGGTCCATGGCAGGTGCTATCTATGTAGATCTGACAGAAGCATTCGACACAGTCACGCGCTGCTTCTCAATTCCCTATCTTTATTGAATTTCTCCCATAATGCCACAGCCTAGCTCAAAGAATATCTCTCTGGCCGGATGCATCAGGTCAAAATTAACACCACCCTCTCCTCCAGTAGACCAGTACTAACTGGGGTCCTGCAAGGGTCCATTCTCGGCCCACTGCTCTTCACCCTCTTCCTAAACTCCGTCCCTCAGTCATGCAGTGGGAAGCTATTGCTATTTGTGGATGACACCGTAGTTCTCTGGAAACACCCTCAGCCAAACTCCCTCCAAACTGCCCTCCAGGGTTTTTTTAAAGAACTCGAATCCTGGTTTGCTGAGCATCGCCTAGTACTCAACTACAACAAAACAAAATCCATGATCTTTGCCCACCGCCAAAGCCCTCATAAGAGTGTCCCCCTTATCTCAAACTCGCTGGGTTCCCGACTTGAGCAGGTCTTTTGCTTCAAATATCTGGGTGTCACAATGGACACTTCTCTCACCTACATCTCACAAATTCAACACCTTTTTTCTGCTGTTAACGCTAGGCTGGGGATTCTATACAGACATAAACACTGCCTACCCCCCCCCATGCCCTACATCTCACTGTATCAAGCTCCGTGCTATCCTTGGTGGACTACGGCTTTGTGATTTATGGATCTGCAGACCAAACTACCCTATGCTGCATTAACTTAGCCCTCAATAAAGCCTGCCATCTGGTCACTGGATGTGATAGATTAACCCACATATGCAAGCTCTACAAGCTTGCAGACTTTCTAACCTTCGAAGTAGGCTCAAGTATCACACTCGCCTCCTTGCCAAAAAAGTACTCCTGAATCTAGCACCTAAAGGCCTCCACCCCCTTATCCAGTCAGTCCCACACAGAAGGGCCCCACAAACACCCTGCCAGTACCTTTCTCATTGTCCTCCACGTTGGACCTCTCTAGGGCAAAGGTCCTTTTGGTATCGTGCTCCTCTGGCTTAACAGCCTACCGTCCTCCATCTCCCTGGCCCCCAGTCTTTCCCTTTTTAAGACTGGACTCAAGAACATCCTCCTTAACTCCGCGGCTTGTGGCTGTTATTGATACTCCTTCCCACCCCGAATCTCAAAAGGAGGACTGCTGTAAACAGTACTAGCACTAGTGCAGAATGATATCCCAGTGCAGTAATGACAAAATGTTTTTGCGATGCCAGGGATTACATACTGTTTATAAACCCTGACTTGGGACTCGGTTAATGACCCTTCGAAACTGTAACCTGCAGTATCTCACAACTGCTGACCCTAGGGTCTTCTCTGAGATCCTGGATGCCGTTACCCTACAATGTACATAATGTATATACCCCTGAGCTGTACGATTTATGTATGTCTGTCTGATGTAACGTTTTAGCCTTTCTTGTACTGACATGGAGCCTTTGCAAAGGAGTCTGACTCAAAGGATTGTAATTCCAATTTCTCTTCAATAAACAATAGACCTTTTGAAATCCATTGGGCCAGTTTCTTTCAGTTCAGACTCTGATATGAGACCAGAAGTTGGCACCACAATAAAATTGCAGACCTCAGTTGAGCGCCATTTTAAGTCGACCAGTCATTGTGAGTAAACAGTTTTTAATTCGTTTGACCACAGTCGTGAGCTGAAAAATGGTCCAAAATGCTGAAGAAAAGTAGGTAGAAGCACTTTATTGATGTTTGTTAAACCAGAACTATTAAAATAGACCCACTAGGTTGTTTATTCTAAAATGCAAACTCCCAACACAGTCATTATGAGAAAAGCGTATTTGCAGTTTAGGCCATGGTTCCTGGAACCATCTGGAAGCAGTGAAAAAGTTGAATAAAAATATTTTTCTAGGATCATGGATATGTTGTTCATCCACACTCTTTGGCATATCCCTTTCCCCTTTAAGGATCACTGGAAGTCTTCAAGCTGGCTCCTCCCACCCACCCAGGTGGTATATACCTCGACTCCACCCCATGACACCAGATCTTCCTTTCCGCTGGAAGATTTAGGTTGCCTCCCTTGTGCTCTCGCATTTCGTAGGCCCTGGCTTTCAAACCTTCAGTTTTACGAGACTTTGCATTATTCGCGTGTTAGCAATCAGCAAGTTGCAGCTTCAATCAGGAAGAAAAATCTTCCCTAGTTCAAATCTGTGCCCATGCGGCCAGAAGATGTCGCGATACCGACCCCCGCGTAAATTACTGCCTTGGTGTCGTATGACACCTCGACAACGTCTCCCGCACGCTTGAAACTGGGGAGGCGGAGAAGGAATCTCCAGTGAAATCCAAGGAGGCTCGATGGGCGGTTTCTGCCGAGCAGTTGGAACACATGCAAGTGTTCGAGGAGCAGGCAACGTGTGCTGCAGAGTCTTCTCGGAGCTTTTACATTCCACTCAACTGGGCTCCATCTTCTCTGGTTCCTTCTGGGAGTTGCGCCAGTCTCTTCATACCATGGGAGAGGCACCTGTGGGCTCGCTCTCCTCTCGATCCCGGAGGCGGGAGAAGGATCCGAGTGCGTCTTCGTCTCGACGGAGACAGTCTTGGGAGAGATCTCTGTCCCAGGAACATGCGGTCTTGACTTCGGTTGAGATCCCTTCTTTGGCCGTCGGCTTTTTGGACTTGCCATCAAGCCAGCCTACCGAGGGTTTGGTCGACAACGTGGAAATCATCATCGATCCTCTTGTGCCTATATTGCTGACTCCTTGGAGAGGACTCCTGTCCTTGTTTTCCCTGATGAGGAGACCCAGCCTGCTGGAGTCCCCATCAAGGAACCGGTCCCAGGCTCTGGGAAGTCACTGGCCCCAGCCGGTGTCTTCCGACCGAGTCTGCCTGCCTGATCTCGATTGAGGTCTAGGATCTCCTCAACCGACAGGCCAAGGAAGAGCCATAAGCACTCTAAAAAGAGGTAACACCATCTGTCATCCTCATCCTCCTTGGCGCTACGAGGACCTCATGTGGCAGCAGCTGATTTTGTCTGGGCATAAGCCTACCACGGCTTCCACCCCGGCCATTACTTGGCTTTCACCTCCCAGGCCGAAGCCAACTCCTCTGGAGCCGACCAAATCGGTTCCCCAGCCCGCAGAGCCGGCAAGACCACCTCTTCGGCCAAAAACAGTGTCTCCACCTATTGTGGTGGAGCCACCACCCAAACAGCCTATGGGAGGGGCTCCTTCCAAGGAAGACAGACCAGACACCAGGCTTCCCCAGCGATTGTTGGTCACGGTCACCCCAGACTGCCCCCGGCGAGTTGAAGGTGACCTGAGCGGTAGGCCGTTGTACTCTGATTCGGATGTCAACGGTTTACATTCACATCCAGGTGACGATGAATCGACCGCTGGCCTAGAGACGGAGGAAGGTCCCTCATCTTTTCAAGGGATCCTCTGCCTCATCTCTGAGTTTATAGGGATGCTCCGGAGCCAATCCAGAAAAATGCGGAGTACCCTCTTCAGGACATCCTTAAAATAGGTGATACCCCGATGGAGGCCTTTCCTGTGGCTGAGGCCATCGTTGGACTGGCCCTAGAACTTTGGCAATATCCTGCCTCTTGTCCAGCTCCGTCTGCCCACATGACGCAAATACGCGGTGCCCATGGGGTTCCTAGCGGGGTTCACGGAGCACCCTTTAGCAGAGAGCCTGGTGACCACCTCTGTTTTCAGGCCTACTGGCAGCTCTGCCGTCGCTGACCGACCTCCTGATAGAGTCCTAGTTCTTGGACCATTCAGCCAGGAAGGTCTATGCGGCTTCTTCCTTGGGCCTTCATCAGGCAAGTTTGGCCATCATCATGGCACACTTCTCTCACGCCCTTCTGGGGTCGCTAGATGAAGTCCTCTCACATCTCCCTGCGGATGTGCAGACCATGGTCAAGCAAGTCTGGGATCAGGGCAGAGCTGTTGCCAAACAGCAGCTCCAGATGGCCCTAGACATTGGGGATTCTTGTGCCCGCTTGATGGCTGCCGCAGTTGCCTCTCGTCGCAGGGCTTGGCTGAGGCTCTCCTCCTTCCTGGCGGATACCCAGCACAAATTAGCTGACGTGCTCTTCCTAGGGACCAAGTTGTTTGGCCCAGGAGTGGCTGGTCACTTTCAGCGCCTTGAGCAATCTAGTGGCACCTTGGACACTACCTCTGCCAAGAGTTCTTTGGGCAAGAACCAGTAGAGGAAAAAGAAGCCTTTTTGGCATTCTTCCCCTGTGGTTCAGCAGTTCTCCTTTTCAAGGAGGACAGCAGCAACTGCAGCAGGCTCAAGTTTGGCACCCTTGGCCCAAGCCTGGTCCCCAAGCAGGCCCGTAAAGGAGGCCAAGGTTCCGGTCCTGTAGCCTCCTCCTCCTTCAAGCCTGTGCAATGACTGAACAGGGGCTGTCAACCCCTCTCCTGCCACCTCAGCTCTGGGTCCTCCCATGGGGGACTGGCTTCACCACTTTTTTTCCGCCTGGCCCGCTGTCACTTCGCATAGGTGGGTTCTCAAAGTGGTCGGTCAGGGACTGCCTCAGGAATTCGAGCAGTACCGCCCGCGCCCTTCGGGAGGAAAGAGTATCCGCTCAGACCCAGTCGGCTCTCTGAGACAACATCACTCAGCTCCTCCTCAAGGAGACAGTAGCTTCTGTAGCAGATCCTCCAGGAGACCCAGGCTTTGTCTCCAGGTACTTCCTGGTGCCCAAGTGGATGGCGGGCTGGCACCCCATTCTAGATCTGCACAACCTGAATCAATATCTCGGGCCACGCACCTTTCAGATGGTCACTCTGTTCCAGATCATACCATCCTTGGAGAGAAACTTGTGGTTCTGTTCACTGCATCTGCAGGATGCGTTCTTTCACGTCCCAATCCATCCATCCCATCAGCGGTTCCTCTGCTTCAGGGTCGAAGGGACCCTGTACGAGTTCCAAGCCATGCTGTTCGGCCTGTCATTGGCCCCACAGGTCTTCACCAAATGCATTGCAGTGGTGGCGGCCCATCTGCTGCGTGGGGGCTCAGGATTTACCCCTACCTTGACGACTGACTCCAAGCAGGTCCCACCCAGCAAGAGGTGGATAGGTCCAGGGACCTGGCCCTCCAGACCTGCTCTCTACTCGGCCTCCTGATCAACGAGGCCAAGTCAGAACTTGTGCTTTCTCAGGTGATGGGCTTCATCGGGGCAGAGCCTGACTCTTGTCAAGCTATAGCTCAGCTCCTGGTGGACAGGGCGGAGGTTCTTTCTTCCTTTGCCCAATAATTTCTGGTTGGGCACTTGCGCCCTGCCTGGGACTTTCTGCACCTTCTGGGTTACGTGGTGGCGTACAACTCAGTGGTCCATTGGACCCGGTTGCACATGCGCCTCCTCCAGTGGGAGTTAGCCACCCAGTGGACTCAGCGCCACGGTCATTTCGATCAGCTGATCACTGTAACCCAGAAGATGTGGGACGCTCTCCAGTGGTGGACCGCCCCAGAACAGTTGCAAGAAGGGATCCCATTTGTCCTCCTTGAGCTGACGGTTGTACTCACAACTGATGCCTCTCTCATGGGCTGGGAAGCCCACATGGGGGGACAAAAGGGCGCGTGGGCTTTGGACCTTCGAGGAGTCTCAATTCCACATCAGTCTGTTAGAGCTCAGAGCAGTCTGACTGGCATTGTCATCTTTCGTGCCTCAGCTCCGGCGTTATGTAGTTCAAGTCCAGACGGACAATACCACGACCATGTACTGCCTCAACAAACAGGGTGGCATGCACTCCCATCTGCTGTGCAACGAGGCACTTCACATCTGGACCCTCGTGAGCTGATTGGAGGCAGATCTCCTCGCCATCCATGTGGCAGGAGCCTCAAACCATCTGGCAGATGCTCTCAGCCGTTTAGGTCAGACATCCCATGAGTGGTCTCTCCATCCAGAGGTAGCTTACGGCCTGTTCTCCCATTGGGGCAAACCAATGGTGGACCTGTTTGCCTCCGGGGAAAACACCAAGTTGAGGCTGTTTCATGCCTGCCCGTCCCCTCAGCAGTGCTTACTGCAGGGGGATGCCTTCTCAAGGCTGTGGACCCCAGATCTCCTCTACACCTTCCCTCCATTTCCCTTGATCCACAAGGTGCTCCTCAAGGTGAGGAGGGACAAGGCAAAGATGATCCTGGTAGCCCCAGACTGGCCACGTCAGTTCTGGTATCCAGATCTCCTCAGCCTCAGCTGCAGACCCCCGGAGCAGCTTTGCACAAGCCTGGATCTGATATCACTCAGCTAGGGGAAGGTGTTCCATCCGGACATTCAGTCCCTTCACCTCACAGCCTTGTACCTGAGCGGCTAGAGTTCCAGGCTTTGGGTCTTTTTCCGAAGATGTCTACACCATGATGGAGGCATCCAGAAAGGAATTGACCAGGAAATGTTATGCCTTCAAATGGAAAAGATTTTCCATTTGGTGTCGGAGCAAGGGCCTGGGCCCTCTGTCCTGTCCAATGGCTAACATTCTCTACTACCTTTGGTCTCTCTCCAAAGGAGGTCTGCGGTCATCGACTCTTAGGGTGCACCTGGCAGCCATTTCTGCTTACCAGGTGCGGGCTGGTCAGCTGACGTTGGTGCAGGAGACAGTGGTCAGGCGCTTTTTCAAATGCCTGGATCACATATCTCCTCCAGTGCGTGAACCTCCACCTCTGTGGGATCTTCTGCTGGTACTGGCAAAGCTCATGGGCAAGCCATTCCGAACAAATGCACAAGTGTGCCTTGTCACACTTGTCGTGGAAGACTGCCTTCTTGGTGGCTATAACGTCTGCCAGATGGACAGGGGAGCTCCAGGCACTTTCAATGGACTCCCCTTATCTGGTCTTCCACAGGTACAGGGTTGTCCTACGCCCCCACCCAAAATTCCTTCCAAAGGTGGTGTCAGAGTTTCACCTTAATCAGGTGTTGACTTTGCCGGTATACTACCCTAATTATACCTCGGAGGCCAAGTACAGGCTCCATTCTTTGGACCTGAGACGTGCTGTCTCCTATAAGGAGAGGACAGTGGAAATTCGGGATGAGGTTCCCCAGCTGTTTCACCTACGCTGAAACCGCTTCTGGCAGACCTGCAGCAAAGCAAACTATTGCAAGATGGATTACATCATGCATAGGTCTGTGTTATGAGGTGGCCGGCAAGGAGCCTCCCAGTGGGATAAGAGCTCATTCTACCCGCCATACCGCTGCATTGATGGCTACTTCCAGGGACATCCCTATCCAGGAAATCTGCCGGGCTGCTACCTGGAAGTCAGCAAGCACCTTCATCACCCATTACCATATCGACCTTGAGTCACGCCAGGATGCTGGTTTTGGGGCCTCCATTCTCCAGTCTCTGTTCCCTAAGTAGGGTGTGTGCGCCTTGCCTCCCTCCTCCCGGACAACTGCTAGGAGTCTGCCAAAGAGTGTGGATGAACAACATAACCACAATCCTAGAAAGACAAGTTACTCACCTGAAACAGTAAGTCTTCCATGGAATGGTCTCTTGCAGTAAGTCATTACTTCTGGGAGTTTCCGATAGGTGGCGCTCTAGCACAGCAGTCTCTTCTAGCATTCTCCACACCAGGGACCACCCACACGACCTCATTTCCTGAGCTGTGCCTATAAAAGTGGGTGGTCATTGGTAGTCTCCGTTAATTTTCCTGCCGGCTTCAGCTCTAAAAGGCAGCTTACTCTTCTGCCAGCAGTCTACGACGTGTATTGAACCCATAGCTTGGGGTGCCTGGGCTTCATACATGGTACCATATTCCTGTGCTTGACCAAGAGCTTTACAATGGATGTTTCCCTGTTACAGACTCATGGTACTCGATCAAAGGGCTCTAAAGCCTCAGAGTCCTCTTCAAGAAGCAAAATAGGGAAGGAAATGCCTTCACCTAAAGTCCTGCCTGACCGCCCTTCAACGGTCATATCTCCTAAACATGTATCATCAAGAAAACATTCCTCAACGATGGGGCGATATCCTCTGTTGACGGCAGGCACTTCTTCATCAGAAGAACATAGAAGTTCAGCCTCACATAGAAAGGAACGTTCATCGTCGACGGGACATCATTCCTCAGATCCCCTGTCGACGAAACCGCATGCACTGTCGACGACTGAGGTCTTGCTGCATTCATCCTTGAGGGGGCAACACTCCCCCATCGACTAGAGGACCCACAAGACATCCTCATTGATGAAAATGCCTCCTCCGTTGACTGAGCACACACTACTTGCTTCATCGTCTACGGGGCTACCTCCCCCGTCGACAGGACATGCTCCTAAACCTCTGTCGTCAACCAGAAGTCTGCCACCATCGACTGAGCATGCATTTGCCTTTTCATCGTCAATGGAGCATGTAATTAATGTTCCATCGTCGACAAAGAGCATCCCACTGTCAACGGAGCATGCACTGACTCCTCCATCGTCGACGAGGTGTATTCCACCATTGACTGAGCATGCATTCACTTATCCATCATCAATAAGACACATTACAACGTCGACGGGGCATGCTTTTATTCCTCTTCCGTTGACTGGCCTGATCTCACCGTCGACGGAGCAACCCCTACATCATAGAACAGCACCTTTAATTTAAAAATTAACTATGAAATACCATGAAGATTTTCATAAAACTGTATCAGAAGATACTTATGGGGCTGCAACACCACAGTATAAAGGAGCATATACTACGGAACGCAGAGGCAAACCAGCCTCATTTGCACTCATGCATGATGCCCAGACACCAGTCCGTGGTGAACAAAAACTTCAAAGACGTACTGGCTCACTTTATCGGGAGGCAGAAATTTATCCCCCGGGGCCATGCACACAGGGCTCAGAACCCACTTACATGGCAGTTCCATCCTCACAAGTGCCAGACATAGAAGAAATTGTAAATAAAGTGTTAAATTCTATGGGTTTTGACTATACACCCACTCCAGTAAAAAACCCTTAATCACAGACTGTCTCTCCTCCTCCATCAAAACAGGCATGCACAGAGCCAGAACGCTCGCCATTTCGGCCTCCTCCTGAATATTCTGAGGAATATTTGTCCGATTCTCATATAATTTTGAAACATTCCAAAGACACAGATTATGATGGTTCCCCTACTACAAGAGGGTATGAGTCCCCATATTCTGTATCATCATACTGGGACAAAGAAATATTACAACCACTAAAGGTAATTTCCCCACCAGATGACCCCTCATTCCCAGAAATGATGTTACAAATACAAAAAACAAAGGGGTTTACCACAGCAGAACAAGATAAATTTAAGTAAAGATATGGCTGAATATCTTGACATCCCAGAAGAACCTATCCGGGCAGTCCCTCCTTTTATACCAACGTTCAGAAATGCAATTACTGAAGCATGGAGTCAACCCTTAGCGGCACAGGAGCTACCTAGAAAAGCGCAGAGGCTTTATCAAACTCCCCTTGATTATCAATATTTGACAAATATTCCCACTACGGATTCTGTGGTTATTGTAGCCGCTCACAACTGCACTGGCAAACCTAAACATACAAGTACAGTACCTCCCAAAAAAGACTCTAAACATTTTGATTATATGGGGAAGAAAGCGCTTGCTCTAAACACATTAAATATTAGAATACTTAACTAAATGGGACATATGCTGAAATACTAGTGTACGGTGGGCACCTCTGCTGGGGGCAGTATAAGTAAACTACCTACATCCCCTGAAAAAGCAACTCACATCAATAATAAACACACTTACTTCCTTCTCTCGACATTTACTAAGATCAGGATACAACATTGCCGACACTTCTGTTAGAGCCTTTGCAGTCGGTATTCTTATACGCCGTCAGGCATGGCTCCCAACTCTCAGGGCTAGCACCTGATATTCATCAAAAAGTGGCTAATGCCCCTTTTTCTGGCGACCATCTCTTTGGCCCATGGGCACAAACTATACTGGACAACCTACAAGCCTCAGGCAGACAACTAAAAACAGTACAAAATATGTACTACAAACCACACCCTCAGTATAGCTCTTCATACAAGACTGGAAATTACTATAACCAAAGAGATAACGTTAGAGGCAAAGAACGAATGACAAGGAACACATCTAAACCGACATGTGGCCGCCCCTCAGGACAGCCGGGCGCCTCTTCCTCTCATTAAAAAACTTCAGACTATGCCCAGGTCTCCTCTTCTAGGCCTGTGAGACCTTTTTTCTGGGGCTTTGAATCGAAATTATACTGAGGTCTTTCCCATGATGCTTTATACATCTAGCCACTTTTTGAGGTATTACTGTTACAAGCCATTACAGTCATTCCATCGGGATGCCTCTAGGCCTATTGTGCACCAGTCCCTTGTGTCCCTTCTACGAACAGAGCCTGCTACTACTCACATGCTGAGAAACAATCGATATATCCCGATAATATAATATGGATCATAATATTCTTACCAGTTTGCTGCTGCTACATAAAGTCTTCACCTGGCCATAGATAAAGGCCACAGAAACAATGGTGCGTACATATATATTATACACCTACTAATATTTCAGGTTTACACCTAACAAGGCTGCAGGCCCTGACATACTTGGGACACCCTTGCAAATGAGATTACTAAGACACAATGGAACTGACATCACTCTGTTGCATTCCATGTCTTTACCTTAAAACGAGTACAGTATTGACTACAACAATACTACTGACTCAAAAAAAAAAACTAGATTATAGTATGAAATACTGTTTCATTTCACATCATTGTTTGCTAGTTGTGTAGCCTATTTATGCCAAAATTGATACATTTTCTAATGACTTGACAGACATGACAAAAAAACTATTAACTTGCTACATTGTAGTCCTACAAAATAGTAACATTGTATTATTTGAGTTGTTGCTCAAAACTCAGAACCCAATAGGCTTTGACATATACTGTCTCTTCCAGTGCATGCCACGGGGACCTACCAATCACTCCATTATATGGCTTAATTTCTTCTAAATTCTTAAAAGTATTTTGAGATGCCATACCCTGATCAGGTCTACATCTGCTCAACTCATCTGACGATGCCCGGCAATAGCCAGTCTGGCTTGTCTTTTAGCCATAACCCTATAATGAATATTATAATGGAGTACTTACAGACAGAATACAAAATTCTCTTTATATGCTGATATACTGCTCTCAGCACCTACCGGTCCTAGGACCACACTATATGCATCGCAGAATGCTATATCTGGCCACCCCACTGCCATATAACTGCTTGGGAATCTCCCAGTAGTATTGACTTATTGCAAGAGACCATTCTGTGGAAGATAGATCAGTTACGCAAAGACTTTTGTCGTAACAGTAGATCTTCTAGGAGTGTCTCTTACAGTAAGTAGCTTCCCTCCCTCCAGCCCCCTGCCATTCTGTAACAGGGAAAACGATATAGGGTCGGGAGGCTTTGGTACCTTGGTTCCCCTCGGTCTCTCACTTTCATGAGCTGAAACCGTTGGGGAACAGAGACTACCAGGCAGGGCTCCAGATAAGGTGTGTACCGGCCTATTTTACTCACCTCATTTTAGGAAATACTCTGCAGAAAATTGTTTTAATGAGTACTAGTACTCACCAAACATTTGTAAATGCTCCACACTCCATAGAATAGTGCTTCATAACATAGCTGTTAATTGAAAGGGAACATTTTTTCCAGATTTATAGCACTCTTATGGATCCAGGTTTTGTTTTACTCACTATATTTTAAAACCGGTGAGTAAATTACTCCTTCCTACCAACATGTGGAGCATTGTTGGCACCTGATCAATTCTTACCTAGACAGAAACATTGATTTTAAAAATGTACTCCTCATTCCAGTCCGTCCATACATTTGTATGCATCTGAATTTGGTTTTACTCACTTCACTTTCAAAATCAGGAGTACAGTATTCATCCCAAAAAATCTTATCTGGAGCCCTGCTACCAGGGACCACCCACTTTTATAGGCACAGCCCAGGAAGTGAGGTTGTGCGGGTGGTCCCTGGTGTGGAGACTGCCGTGCTAGAGCGCCATCTATTGGGAACTCCTAGAAGTAATGACTTACTGCAAGAGACATTCCTAGAAGATCTGTTACAACAAAAGTCTTTGTGTAACTGATCTTTCTAGGAGTGGTATATGTTGTTCATCCGCACGGACCCACCCAAACTCCTTGGCTGCAGACGCACAACACCTGGCTTCCAGCGGGCCAAGATCTGGAGTCATTGGGCAGAACCGAGGTATATACCACCTTGGTGGGTGGGAGGAGCCAGCTTTAAGACTTCCAGTGATACTTAAAGGGGAAAGGGACATGCCAAAGAGTGTGGATGAACAACATATACCACTCCTAGAACTACTGTTACAGGTGAGTAACCTGTTTTTTTTTTTTTTTTTCTGTTAAAGGGGAACAGTCTGCACATAGGACGACTCACTCAAGTGTGGGCTGGTTCTAGTGTGCACTTTGTGACCAAAAACATTTTGGTTTACTGTAGTTTAGTAGATTATATCTGATTAATTTTGCTTAGCTGTAGACTGACATCTTTACTACAAATCCCAGAATCCCCTGCAGCTAATGTCAGAGCTGTAGGCAGCAGTGGGAGATTCAGTAGCCTGCAGTGAATGTTAGAGCTTTTATAATCTCTGATCAGATGTTTTCTAGGACTGCTTTTCTCCCAAGGCTAGTATAGTCCTCGGTGACTGTACATAGCCCGTGGAGGATAGCAGGCCCAGGAAACAAAAGATTAGAGCATGTATAAACTCCTAACATACACTGCAGACTATTGAATCTGCTTTCTACTGCCTAATGCTGTGATGTCATCTGCAGGGGATTCTGGGATTTAACAGAAGATGGCATATAACTAAGTAGAGTTAGTCCAATACAATCTAGTATACTACAGTAAACAACCCAGAATGATTTTGCGTACAAATTGTATATTGGGATCAGCCCCACACTTCAGTGTGGGGGCCCTTGGTGGTGACTGTTTCCATTTAATATACAGTTCCAAAATGAGAGCAGTTGCAGTTTAACTAAATAATTTATTAAACAACAAATTTTTTATACTCTGCCTTTAAGTTAGCTGAAAGCGCCATCTGGGCAACCTCTCTCATTCAGTGGAAATGAAAGCTGTACCATTGCAGTGTTGGGAGGCTAGAGACCAGTGAAGTGAAAGTGCTTCTTTGAAAAACATTCCAAGTTCCAGGGCACCATGCACCTCATGATGTGAAAGTTTGACTAGGCTGTTTTGTCCCTCTTTAGAGGTTTTTCTCCCCAGCCAGCAGCGTGTCCTGTAGGGATATACCCTGTTCACAGGAATATACACCCTAATCAGGCCATATCTGGCCATGATTTAGATGGCTTCTGGATTTTTCTCCCTGGATTTTCTATTCCACCCTCCCCTTGTGTAAGTAGAGCCTGTAACAGTCTCACCCACATCTTGCCCTACAGCAGGAGAAGCTCCTTGACCCAACCGCAGAGGTCGCTGCAGTAGTGGAGCCTGCCATCAAACCTTCCTGGGTGAGACACATTGTCGGTGGCAGCTATCTTGGCCTTGCCCTTCCTCCCAATACAGCTCACTGGATCACTGGGATGGCCCTTGACTAAGCTGTTCTAATTGAGGTAGTTAAAAAGTTTAGTTGCTTCCCAGTAAGGGGGAGAGGGGGAACAACCTGTTATCATTTCCCAGTCCATAGTGGAGGATTGCGCTCTGCTCCTGGGGAAGGTGGGAGAGGGCCAACCGCCATCCAAGTACCCCCCCTTCCCCACTGGGCAACAAATAGAGGTGTTTGCTCCAGTGGTGTAAGTGGTAGACAAGAAGTACAGGAACTCAGTTACCGGAAAATATGAAACGCAGAGTAAAGTTCCTCAATCTGAAGGATAACTGTATAGATACTACGGGTTTCAGTTAGGGATATTGAAGTATTTCTAGGAAAATATCACTGTTGTACAAGTCAAATTTGGTGATGGAATCCCTGATTTCAGGTCACTGGCCCAGAAGCTGTCATTATTTTGCTGATTTAAGAATTTCATTTTAAATATCAGTAGGAAGAAGTACAGGAACTCTCTTCCTGCTACAAAAAAGGTACAGGAATTGAGTTCCTGTGCGTTACTGCTCACTTGCATCACTGGTTGGCCCCCAGTCAGATGCCTACAGTAGTGTCCACCGGGATTAGACCTAGTGTCAGTGTGTCACAGTTTCCTGCATTATAATTCCCACAGGATTGCACTGTTTCCTGTAGAATACTACGGGATCAGGCATTGGATCCTGGAGAGCAACACAGTACCTGCAGCAGTAGCAGCTCCGATGGTCGGGGTATCAGATGGAAAATGTTGGTGGTACAGTTGGTTTACAAAATGAAACAAAAAACTTGTACTGGGACTTCCGGTGGCGCCATGTTGGGATAAGCAGCACAGGGGAGTGAGCTCCATGTGACTTGAACAATAACTGCACTATAAAACAGAGAAAAACTTCCCTGGACGCGATCGGTGACAAATAAGAATATTTCCCTACTTGGAGAGCTTCATTGTATCGCAACGGGAGCATAGCCACTGGCGTGACTCGCACAAAACAGATACTAGGCTCTGGCAGGCGACTCAGAGGTGGAGGACGAGGTGACGCTACACAAAATGGACCCATGGCTAGAGGTACAGAGGATCCCTAAGCATGGTCACTCGCATAGTAAAAAATCTCAAAAAGATCTCTCAGCCCCCTCAGCCTCCAGATAAATTGGATTCGATACTGTATGCCATTTCTGACTTTCAAACTGAGATGCAGGACTCCATCCAGGGGCTATGGACGGAGATGGGGGTCCTACAAACAAGGATTGATGATGCGGTCCTCCAAATCTCCTCAAATGCAACAAAAAGATTTTCTGCAGTCGTCTTTGATGGAGCTGGCACACACTATCCAACGGCAAGAGGACCCAGAAAATGGGGGGTGATGCAAGAATTTGAGATTCTGTGGCATACTGGAGAACAAGGAGGGCCATGATGTGGTGGCATTTCTGGATGGCCGCCTCCACTCTCTGCTTAACCTTGGGCCAGAATACCCCCAGGACATAGAACATATGAATGTGCCAGCAGAAACAGACCACCCGGTCTATCTAAGTCTGCTCGAGTGTGCAGCTAGCACACCTAGTTGGCAGCTGCTCCCCCTTCCCTTTGTCATCCCAATGCCCTCCCCACTTCCCACACCCTCACTCTCCCCTGTTCCCTGCCCTTTTAAAGCTGTTCAAGGATTTACATGATACCACCCATTCTCGTAGTGAGTTCCATTTTGCTACCACCCTCTCCGTGAAAGTGTCTCCTCATTTCCCTCCTAAATCTTCCCCCCTCTGTTCTTAACCCATGCCCCCCTGGTGTCCCTCCCACTCCTTAACTTAAAGATCCCATCTGCCCCATCCTTATTGATTCTCCTCAGATACTTGAATGTCTCTATCATGCTCTCCCCGTCCCTTCTGTCTTCCAGAGTGTACATATTCAGGTCTCCCAGCCTGCTCTCATAGTCTCTCCCCTCCATTCCACATATCATCTTTGTTGCCCTCCTCTGCACCCCCTCCAGTAGCCTGATATTATGCTTCAGGTATGGCCTCCAGAACTGCAAACAGTACTATAAGTGTGGCCTTAGTAGCGATCTGTAGAGGGGCAAGATCACCTCTCTACGCCTGGACGCACCCCCCCTTGCTATACACCCTAGCATTTTGGGTACTGAGAGTGCACCCAAGAGCACTGGGCCTGAAACCATAGATACCTGAAGCCAGGCCTCGCTCCATTGTGGCACGTTTTCTGAATTTTGCAATAAAAGATGATCTGCTGCAAAAGGCTGGGAACAAAACAATAAAGTATAAAGGAAAAGGTATATTCATGGACAATGATTATGCCCACCTGACACAGAAACCAAGAAGGGCGTATATTCCATTGTTTCCCTGCCTGCGTGCACATAGCATTAAATTCCACACACCCTACCCGGCCAAGATGGTCATCTAGTTCTCAGAGGGCCAAAGATCCATTTCTCAGTGGATGATGCAGTGAGGGAACTTCAGACAAGAGGCCTCTACACACCTTGTACACAGGAGTCTGGGAAGCAGACATCATCACAACTGAGTAATATGCCTGAGGGTCGTAGATTTTCTGGACAGTCATCAGCAAACAGTAATCGAGAATTCTCCTTAACAGAGACCCTAGAAAGGCTATCAGATGAGATTGCCTGCAAACTGAGGACGGGACTGTTTTGCCAAAATAATGCACAGAGAAAATCTACAGTCGCAAACCAAAAAACTATGTGTGCATTTATCTTTCCTTGAAATGTTTCCGGGAGGTCAAAGAGAAAGGGTGTTGTGGATGGGATTGACCTGGGGGATGGGTGCGTGGGTGGGAGTGTTGGCTGCGGGGAGGCTGGCTCTACCCTACTCCCCTTGATTGTGGCCTAGGGGTTCCCCCAGCTCCTCCTTGTGGTTGGGCTGGGAATGCAGCATCATGTGTCCACTGGGGGAGGGGGCTGGCTTTCCTTGTGTGGCGGCCACCCGCCTCGAGTGGGCCCTCGTCTTGCTGTTTCCTCTCTCCTGGACCTCTTCTCCTTTGCTGTAATTGAGGAGCACCATCCTCCGAGGGGTGGAGGGTGTCCCCGGGGGTCTTTCCTAATGCCAGCGGAGTTTATCTGGATGGATTTACTGGGTCTACTGCAAGTTGGGACGCTGTGCGACCTTGAGTTCCTTGGGTTGAGGGGGCATCCCCATTGACAGTTTGGTTGAATGTTTCACTCTTCTACAGGAGAACAGTTCGTACAAGACTCTGTGATCGTTAAAGCGAGAGATGTAACTGGGGGCTTTTGGGTGGGGCTTTGATGGGGGTTGGAGAAAGATTGACCGTAAGGAGAATGGGACCCTGAAGTGTGACTCTCTTCCCCTGTTTGTTTCCCCGGTAGTTGATGGAGCTTTTGGATGGGAGGGGTGATGTGGGGGTGGGTAGCCTTAAACTCCAGACCCCGGTCCAGCTAGAGTTGGGTGGGCTCCTGTTTCGTTGCCTTTTGCCCCGCAAAAGCCCCTATGGATTGGCTAATGGGGTCTTGAACTTGGAAAAGATTAGTCCTTAATGAAGTTGGGGCGAAGTATGAGCTGAGTTTGAGCCCTGTACTGGGAAATTTTAAAGGAGGCCCGGAGTTCTGATGCTCAACTAAGGGTACCCTAGTGAAGAGGTAATGAATAACTTGATAAAGATCAGTGGGTTGACCCTGACCCCGAAGACTAAAGGGTAACTGGAGTAAAGGGTACACGGTATGCCTCCTCCCTCATTAAGATGGATGGCTCCCTTCTGGAGTATTGGTTGGGTGGCATGTTGGGGCTTATGGAGTAACACAAGCACATAGTCCAGTGCCCCCGGGCCTCAGTTTTACAAGGGGCAACTAGTGGGGGGTGCAAATTGGTTACCAGCTGCGTGGGTCACAGTACAGATATAGATCTGGGTCTAGGGAGGTATTAAACATACAGAATGAATATGCTTAATCACAGGTGTGCAATATTGTCAGTCAGTTAAGGTTACACAGGGTTGGGAGCTCAACCTCATATAGGTTCAGTATGGTTTCACCAGTTGTTATATTCATCTTTTTCCTTTTTCTTTCCCTTATGTCCAATTTTTTGACTTTTTTCTTATGTAGGGACACACTGGTCCCCCGGAGGGCCTTTCCCACGAGTATAGTGGCTGAGGCTTTCTGCCCTAGGGAGCGTACTCCTTTCCTCCCTGGGAAAAAAAGAGGTGTTGTGTATATGCCACCCCATTTTTGGAGCCGTTGTGTAATATAGTTAAAATCTTAATTAGCTGGGCCTCCGTTTTAGTCTGGGACCCAACTTTTTTGTGGACTAATCTTCCACAGTTGTTTCCTCCCAAAAGTTGGTTAAAGGGAGGGTATTCAAAAGTTCAGGTTTACATTTTTTTTTTTTTTTTTAAATAATGACACAGAAAGTCAGGAAATGGTTTTGGAAAGCATTTATTGTTGTTCAAGCAGGAGAATGTCTGTTACAGCTGGCTGGTCTTTCTGGCTTCGTTTTCCAGTCTGGTGATTTGAGTGGGTGAGCTTCTTCTTCCTAGTGGTGGCTACACCTCAACGGATCTCTGAAATGTCTTCAATGTACCTACAAAGATATCTTCTCAGAATATTAACGGTCTTAAAAACTCTATCAAAAGAACTAGATTCATTCAGTATTTACAAAGAAATCCAGCCGATTTGTATTTAATTCAAGAAACACATATGTCTGATATCTGGCATGCAAAATTAGAGTGGGGACAGAGATATAGGATTTTGCACCATCCCATCCAACTGGGAATAGGTGCGGGGTGGCAGTCATGTTTCTATCAACACCACCGTTTGAGGTCGGCTCCCAATATGTGGAACCCCAGGGGAGATGCGTTGTATTACAGGAAGGCCGTTTTTCTCAAACGGTTACATTAGTCAACGTACATCTCCCACTGCAATCTACTTTACCGTTAGTCAAGAATTTCCTCAAAATAATGGACCTTCTTAAGGGTAAACTTATAATTGGGGGTGACTTCAATATGACCTGGTCTGTTAATTTAGACACTACTAAACCCCCGTGTGTATAGGAAAAGTAATGCTCTGATATTTTTAAAGGGCTCTTTTGACAACTTGGGTATCACAGGCATCTGAAGGAAATGGTTTCCTTCCCAACAAACCTACACTTTTTACTCTAGTCGCTTTAATAGTTGTTCTAGACTTGGTTACTTTCTCTCCTGTGAAGACTTTCACTGAGTTCAAGATTTAACTGTAGGCCCCCATCTTCTCTCAGACCACCATCCATTGCTGTTGAAAATAGATTTGGGGAAAAAACGGAAACAAATGTTCTGGAGGCTCAATGACTCTCTTGAAGGGCCCCGAATTTACAGATATGATTAAAACTTCAGAGATCTTGTTGGCAATTTTGTGGGATACATTAAAGGCAGTACTAAGGGGCAAAATGTTGGCCTCCGCAGTAAAGAAAAAACGGCAAATGGAGCCACGGTACTCCAATCTGTTAGAACAGTTGCAGGCCTACCAGCTGTTATTCAGGGAGGGAGATGGAGACCTCCAGCAGAAGATTAGAGAAACTAAAAAAGAAATACAAAAAAATCATGGACTACAAGGTTCAGCAGGCCCTGCTTTATTTAAAACAAAGTAACTACGAGGGCAGAGTGAGGGGGACTAGAGTACTGGCTTGCAAACTGCGGATGAAAAAGAATACAGTCACCATACTTAAAATATACAACTCAGTGACCAAAAAAAAATAACTCCCAAAGTTGAGGAAATTTGTACCATTTTTACTACATTTTTTCAAACCCTATACACCGCTTGCCCAGAAACCTCTAGCCCTAACAGAACAACATTCTTGGATTCCTTAAACCTACCCCTTCCTTAAAAGATGGAGCCAGACAATTACTACTGAATATGTAATCAAATTTTTTTGAGAGATGGAGCCAAGTGTAAGCTGAAGACTTTATAAAAGTCGATGGGGATCCCATCAGGCCCCGGCGTTTTGCCAGAGGCCAATTTATTAATCGCCTCTTGTATTTCTACAACTGAAATATCCTGATGCATGTCTACCCTCTGATTAGAAACTAATGATGTCACATTATTAGATATAAACTGTCTATCTGTCAAACGTATGCTATTTGTAGAATGTAAGTTTTGATCAAAATTAAATTTTTTATTAATTTCCTTAGGATCTGTGTGTATTTGACCCTTAGAATCGGAAATCTGATTCTGAGTTATTATATTCTTTTGGCTTTCGGTCTTTAACTGCCAAGCCATTATTTTTTGTATTCTTTCTCCAGTTGAGTAATATCGACTTTTGGTGTATAAGGCTTGTTTCTGTGCAGTTTCTGCCATTAAACTATTATATTCCTTTTTAGCCGAAATTAGCTGCTGAAAAACCTGCTGATTGCCACTTTCCATATGCTCATGTTCTAATTCCACCATAATTCTTTCTAGCTCATCTATTTCAGTCCTCCTCTTTTTCTTCTGGGCTATTTGATATGAGGTAATTGAGCCCCGAATGTAAGCTTTGAAAGCTTCCCATATCATTATCAAGTCCACATCTGACACTGTATTAACTGAGAAAAAGAAATCGATTTCTTTGTCAATAAATTCAACAAAATGTTTCTCCTTTAGCAATATAAGGTCTAACTTGAATACAGGCATACTTAAACTTCTAATTGAATAATTAATACTGGAGCATGATCAGAAATTACAATATTATAATACTTAACTTATGGTATTACATGTTGTAAGCTCTTAGAGCTAAAAAAAAGAATCTATCCGGGAATAGGATTGATGGGGGGGCTGAAAAAAAAAAAAGGAATGTCGTTTTGTCAAATTTCTTTGACGCCATAAATCAGTTAACCCATAATCTATCACATAATGTAAAATTTTCTTACCAGCTGAAGACAGATCATCCAAGATTATTCCTGTTTTATCCAAACTGGGATTTAATACAAGACTAAAATCCCCTCCAGTTACAAAAGGGGATACATAAGTGGCCATCTCTAAAAAGGGGTGGTCAAAAAAAGATGTAGTTTTTGTTAGCCGCATACACATTAACTAAAGTAAAATGATTGATTACCTGCAGTCATTATCTGCGTTATGATGTACCGCCCATTTGGGTTAATTATATACCTGATAATTGTAACCAAATGATTTCTTAAAAAGAATTGTTAACACCCCCCCCCCCCCGCCGAGAATGGTTATTATATGGTGCATTAATCCCTGCTCCCCACCTCTTGGAATGAAACATAAACTCCGTGTAATCCAGATGTGACTCTTGCAAGAATAAACCATTGGCTCCCACCTGACCCACATAATTAAATATTTTCCTGGCTTTCAGCCTATTAAGGCCGTGAATGTTCCAGGATAATATCTTAAGTGGAACTGCCATGTTTATTGGCCAGAAAAAAACACGCCCTCAAATTTCAGCGAATTGGTTCCACACTTATCTATCATAGCAAATCTAGCTGAACTAAATCTCAGAACCCAAATAAGAGGCGCATATTCTTTAAAAAGAGCTTTTCCCCACCCACCATCCCCCACCCTATCATCATCCATATGGTTTGTACTTAGTTTAACCAGACCAAAGAGACATGTTCTTACAAAGTTCTTCACATGTGACCAATGAAAAAGAAAAAGCTTTTCCCTGCAAGCCCATTTTCTTTGCCATCCCCTACTGATATGCCCTGTTCCTTAAATGGTGAGCTAGGTCACAGTGCGTTACCCCCATGGTCCCAAAGCTCTGCTTTAATCTTTCAAGATAATTTATCAAGCAGCCTTATAGCCGTAAGAGAAGAACAGTAGTAGAAAGAGAGAGAGAGAGAGAAGGAAAATAAGTCCCCCCATCCCCAAATTCAGTCCCCAGGCTCATCCATGACTTCCACGCTTGTGAACTAAGAAATTGTTCTGCCTCTTTTGAATTGGAAAAAAATTTAATTTTGCCATGCAAATAAAAACTGATCCGAGCAGGGTAAAGAAAATGAAATCGAACTCCATGCTCAGTTAGTATCTCTTGTTCTCGCAAAGGACCTTCTAACTTGGACTGTCGCTTCTGACTATCTGGATAGGCTGAAAAGCAAAACTGATCTGTCTGTAGACCCTTATTTAGCCTTGCTTGTTTTAATATTAGTTCTTTGTCCTGAAAGTAATGTGGCCTAATAAAAATAGGCTTATTCACACGGATTGTAGAGGCAGGCACAACCGGGCCTTGTCCCCAATGGGCCCTATCGAGAATAATACGTTCCTCTGAGTACTTCTTGCCCACTGCTTCAGTTATCATTTATCATCTTTTTGAAATAAGGGAGAGGGTCCCCTGGGCCTTCTTTACCTTCTGGTACTCCGATGAGCTTGATATTAGTACGCCGGGATCTGTCCTCTAATTCTGAAATCTTAGCTCTCAGTTCATTTAGCTCTTTTTCAATTTGTGCTTGTTTAATCAATGCAGGGTTCACTGATACTTCCAATGCATTAATCCTTTGCTCAGCCTCATCTGTTCTAATATTTAAGGAACCCATTTGAGTTTGGATAGTTGCCAAAATAGCTGCTAAATCAGAAATAGCAGTGGTTAAAGAGGCAACCCCCGCCTGAATATCTCCCTTTATTTTGTTTTAAAAGTGGTGTAAAGTTTCTTTAGTTACTGCCTTTGGGTCCTGATGCTGAAATTCACCACTTTCACTACCATTATTTGAACTAGGCACTGAAATTGCTTGCAAGTCTGCTTCTTTATTTGTTTCTACTTCCACCCCCTGTTGAGCCTTTAAAACATTTTGTGAGCAAAGCTGTACAATTAAATCTTCAAGCACCACAGAGTCCTTATTACCAGCTTTAACATTGTTCCCATTGATAGCGTCAAACTTTCCTGATCCAACATTAGAATTAATCTGAATTTACCTCTGACGAGTCCGCTTTATCCATTTCCTCTGCAGTGGTATGTCCAGGTTCTTAGTTATCTGGGAATTCAACCCTTTCCATAGAGTTAGCTTGTGGAGTCTGTGGCAGAGGGGAGAGGGGTTTACCAGTAAAGATTGTACCCGAAGAGAAAAAAGTGCTTACTTTCTGCTGCTGCAGTCTCGTTCGGTTGCTCATTCCCTCAGTGGCTCTGCGGTTCTCATTTCTGTCATTACTCGCTGCATCTGGTGCTATTTCTTCATTTCTGCGTTTCTTTTCACGGTGCGTCTCTGGAGCAGTTAATAGCTTTCCTGCATTACCATCCACGCGCCAAGACATGCTTTGCAGACCTTAACGCTAAAGCCGCTGCATCACTTTCTCGCCGAATACCAGAAATTCAGCTGCTGAACAAATCTGAGTTACCGCACACTCCTTTATCAAAAAAACAGCAGCATTTTGGAAAAAAAGAAAAGGCTTGGTCGGACCATCCAGATGGGGAGAAAGAATGCCACCGAGTCTCACACTAGCGCCATCACGGAGTGTTAGCGCATGCGCCTCCCTCCTTAAACCTACTCCAACTGTCTGATATTCCTAAACAAATCTTTGAGTGGTCTGATTAGTTTGGAGGAAATTTCCCCAACACATGTCTCTTGCTAAAACTCAAAAGTGGCCGGGTACGGACAGCTATACAGCCCCATGGTATAAAAAAATTCGAAGAGCTAATTTTGTAAACTCTACTTCAGGTATTTCATGAGGTAGCTGATGGTGAGCCCGCCCTCCAATCTTGGTCTTACTCAGTAATAGTGACCATCCCTAAACTGAGACAGGACTCATCAGACCCCTCTTCCGACCAGCCTATCTCAGTTTTAAATACAGACCATAAACTATATATGGGTATCTGGGCGGCACTTATGGAAAACGTGGCCCCAACCATTATCCATCCTGACCAATCAGGATTTATTAAGGCCAGGAACACTACTGATAATAATTGTAGAACAGTGCTTCTTCTGGAACATCTACAGGCTCGTCATATCCCTGCTGTGCTATTAAATTTGGATGCATTTGACAGAGTAACATGAGATTTCTTGTGGGATACTCTGACAGCATTTGGATTTTCAGACTCTGTTACGAAATACATATGCATCACCTATGTCAGTGGCTCAGTAGGTAGCACACTCGCCTCTGAGGCCGGGAGATCAGAGGGCTGTGGGTTCAGTTCCCACATCTGGCACTTGGGTTAATATCCCAGTACTGACACTGTAATGTAGCATGAGAGGGGTGCTGCATTTCTGAGGTGCCGTCTTTCGGATGAGACGTTAAACCGAGGTCCCATCTGCCTGGATTGGTGGTAGTTCAGGTGGATGTTAAAGATCCCATGGCACTTATCGAAAAGAGTAGGGGTATGTTTATTAAAAACAAAACATATCAAATACTTACAATCAAGATAAGGAAAACACAAGAGATACAGTGAAGAAATAATGCCAAAAAACAAGAAAACTAGGAACTCAAAGTCAGTCTAAATCTGAAAAAAGGAAAGGAAAAAAATACATCAAAATGGAAACATCAGAAGGAAGTCCAATATCGTTCCCATATATTTCGTTTGAGGATTTTCCGTTCTCCTTCTTTAAATTGGGTAATATAGGACTGTATCCTCCGGAAGAGATCCTCAGGAGTAAGATGACACTGCTGAAACAGAAACCAACATCGAAACTGCCAGACCCAGTATAATATTACAACCGCTATAATATTCAAAGTGCTGGAATTATAAGTAATCCAAGAATTTGGAAATATACCACAAAATAAAGCTTTATGATCCCATTCACACCAAGTCTTATTCCAAAATTGACGTTTCCATATAAACCAAAACCGTAAAATAAAAGGACAAGAGAAATATAAATGATTCATTGTTTCAGGAACATCTATACAAGATTCTCGAAAACAATGTCTATCTGCTATTTGTTTATGTTTGTGGTTATCCCGAACACCTATTCTACCATGTGCACCCAGCCAAGCAATATCCCACATTGTTTTAGGAATTCGAGGATCCATTAAACGAGTTCCAATTTGCATTTTTTCAGTAGGTGTACATCCTGGAAATATCTCTACTGTAAATTGGGTGTCTATAATTTCATTATATAGATGTTTCCGGTTAAGCCTTGTAATCATCTCAGTTGAAACATGCCATGTTTTTAACATATCAAAGACCATGCCCCAATCTGTCGTTAAGGTATACCGTCTCTTATTTTTATGAAGAAAAACACCACTATTCCATTCACGAAGGATTTCTGTAAGAGAGAAACTGACTAAAGGAACCCATGGTTGTAAAAGATCCTGAACTACTGGTTTCAAATTAGTGGAAAAAAAAAAGTGAATAGAAAAACACTATTGGGTGTACCATAGAAATCCCCCCTTTACGGTATGGGCGTAATAAAACATTCCGACTAATGGGATTCAAGCGACTGCCCCAAAAACAGGAGAAAAAAAGATGTAGGAGGGGTACAAAAAAATGTTTAGGAATCGGGAAAATATGAGCTATGTGTAAAAATAAGGGTAATAAACATGTCTTAATTAAGAAAATACGCTTCTTCTTACTCAGTGACCATTTGTGCCAACTGCTAGCTTTTTCCCTGCCCTTATTAATAGCCAATTCCCAATTATATGCCGCTAGATCCGAAACGCCAAAGTAGACACCTAACAATTTATGTGGGGAATCTGTCAACTTAATACCCCCTATAGAATCAATCATCTCAAAAGTAGAAGATAATTGTAGACATACACTTTTTTGTAAATTTAAACGAGATCCAATAATTGATAAAAAAAATCGGTAACACTTTACATAACAGACAACCTTCAGTAGTATTTGGTACAAAAACACAAAGGTCATCTGCGTAGCAAATGATTTTATGTGAAGTAGAAGTAACATCAAGGACACCAGAAAATCCTGGGGATTTGTATAGTAACCGTATAATAGGGTCTAGAGCAATGACAAATAATAAAGGACTTAAAGGGCATCCTGTCGTACACCCCTACGTATAAAACAAGGGTTACCGAGTCTACCATTAATATAAGGTCGAACATAGGCTAGTGAATAACATAAAATAAGCCAATTAATAAAGGCTAAAACCCATAACTGGCAAGTGCTAACCAAATGAATTCTTGAAAATACTATCAAGGCTTTGGATAAATCGAAATTAAACAAATAACGTGTACCAAACCCTCGAGCCTTGTGAAAACAACTCCCTTAGCAGCAGTAAGCATCTCTAATTGATCTACCGAGATCGAGCAATATTGAAAGGGTGAAAGTATAGATGGTAAATATTTCGCAATTCTATTACCTAATAATTTTGCAAAAATTTTATATTCAGTATTCAATAATGTAATTGGCCTCCAATTCCCCAATTGGGATCTGTCTCCTTTTTTATAAAGGAATATCATAAGCCCCTCATACATCTGATTCGTTAAGCGATCTTCTAACAAAAAAGCATTAAAGACCTCTAACAGTTGATGTGGTATAAATTGCCATAAAAATTTATATATTTCTGCTGAAAGTCCATCGGAACCTGGAGCCACTTTATCTTTAAGGCCTGTAATAACCCTCTGGACTTCTTCTAGAGAAAAAGGTCTTATAAGGTCTTGTGCTTGAGATTCTGATAGTGTGGGTGTATCTATAATCTGTAATAAAAGCGACATATCAGTTGTTTCGCTAGCAGGGGTCTCAAAGGTATTTTTGATAAATTGTGTCACATGATTCATAATCTTTTCTTGTCCTTTAATGGGCTGACCCTGATCATTTGACAACTGGGATATTTGTTTACCACAAAATTTCTCCCTATAGGCGCCAAAGGGGTTAAATTTACGTTGGGTCCCTGTGATGTTATATTTCTGTTCAAAAAGTATCGACCGTTGTCGATCATATTGTACCTTAGCCAAAGCAGCCTTAACTTCTTTTATACGAGCGGTACAATCAGTGCCATACGAATAAGAATCAGAAAATAATGTCAGTAAGTCTTGACGTAAACGGCTAGAGGCATCATTTCTGGCGTCCGCTAACAATCTTGCATAAAACTTAAAATATGATATTATATAGAATTTTGTATCGGACCACCAATCTATCATAGAGTCATATAAAACAGTAACAGTAACACGGTCCGTAAGTAATTCTTTAAATTTTTGAAGAAATGTAGGGTGTGACAATAGTGACGAATTTACCCTCCAAACCCCTGGACCTTGTGGTAAAATGTCTTCTAGTGCTATATGGATTCCAATGAGATGATGGTCTGAAGTCGCCATCGGTATCGTAAATTCTTTGATTTCCCCAACAGTATGTGAGCAAAGCCAAAAATCTATACGCGTTTTTAACTTTCCTTTTATGAAAGTCGGTAGTAATGAGTGGGCTAAAACATCCACTAAATTCATGTCTGCTATAAGTGTACGTAATGCATTAGTGTCTGTCGTCTTCCTATTAGAAGGTACTTCTAAACATGTATTAAAATCCCTCCCAGAAAATGGTTCGATTATGAAGGAGAAAGGGTTTAATAAGATTCAGTATATGAATCCTGGCCGTTTTTGTTGAGGTGCATAGATGTTTATAAATCTGTAAGGTAACTGATACCAAAGAAGATCTAATATTAAAACTCTACCAGGGACTAATTCAACAGTCTTTTGCAAAGTGAAAGTAGAAGATGTAAAACAGTAACCAATGCCGGAACAAAGCTCCTGACCCACGGACCAATAAGAGGGTCCTACACTCCAATCTCTGGAGGTTAGTGCAATTTCCCCTGTGGTATATAACCTAATGTCCTGCAAAAAATATACATCATAAGCCAAACCATGTAGGGCTGAAAAGGCAGCAAGACGCTTATATCCAGACCTTATACTATTCACATTCAAGCTAGCTAGACGTATAACTGACACAGATAAAAAAATTGAAACAAACCAGTGCCAGAAAAACCCCTTCATTTCTTTTTTCTAAGTCTTGCAGCTTTTTTCTTTGAAGTAGTACCAACAATATCAGCTGACAGAGGAGTAGCCAAAGGGGGGGGGGTCGAAAAGGAATGTCCCAACTCCTCTTCTTCCTCTTCCATGGTATCTCCCCAACTTTGTAGCGGCTCATAAGGATTAGATGTTTGAATAAGGGAAGGAATAACAGGGTCGACTTGCTTAGTGGAGCGAAGTCTGCGGGCTACTGGAGAAGAGGATTCCAAATTTCCCTCTGAGTTTGCTATCTGGTCTCCTGTAGACGACAGTAAAACAGTTTCTGAAACTGTGGCCAACCCATCAGTCATGGAAGGCACCCTTGTTTCAGGAATACCAAGTGGTGCAAGGGACTCTGAGGACTCAGAAGTATTAAGAGCCAGAAGGGGGGCAGAAGTCTCAGAGATATCTAAAACAGATATGGGAGCAGAATTTTTAGGCAAATCAGGTATAATAAAACCCTTAGAGGGATGGGATTTAATATGGTTGTGATCAGGCTGTACAGGTTTTTGGGTAAATTGTGTCTTGGTAGAAGAGGACTTAGCTATATAAGTATCATGCTCTACATAATCCGAAGTATTATGAGCTGCCCAAGGGCAATGTACAAAAGCGTGTGACGTATCACCGCAAAGGTTACAGGAAGGGGGTGTAGTGCAAGTTAAGGCAGTATGACCTATCATGCCACAAGAAGTACATTTTAATTGAGTACAATCTGAACTCAGATGTGACAAATCCCCACATCTGTAGCAAGAACGAGGCTGCCCTGAGTAAAACAAAATTCCACGATCCCTACCCAAATAGAAACAATTAGGCAAGTGCTGGATGCCAGATTCATTAATTCTAAGCTGAACATTAAATTTCCATCCACCTGTCCAGAAACCATTGTCATCAATTATTGCATGGGGTGACCCATAACAGAAACAGCTGTTCTAGCCAATACAAGATATCTAGCACATTAACACCTTCATTTCTAAAAAGAACAGTAACAATTTTGGCTGTTGGCCTAGTGATAGGAACTACTATAAAATATTTCCAAACAGAATCAGTCCGGGCAGTGTAATAGGCTGACCAAAATTTATCAAGCAAAGCGGCTGAGCGAAAAGAAATATCAAAATTATAGTCCCCTGAGGAGTGTATTAAGGCATACACTTCTGAAGGCCTGAGACCTAATGAGGGCTTTCCCTACAAAGTTCCTATCAGGGGGGGGGTCCATACCCCCTTTGTAATGAATTCGAGCCAGAAATCTTTTCCTCATTGGTACCTCTGTCGTTTTAAATAAGGAAGCATAACTAGCTGGTTTAGCTGTAGCAGAGCCAGCATCTGAAGCAGTCAGCGTTTTAGCGATAGAATTAACAGTCACTTCCCCCTGAGTTGAGTACTGACCTGTGAGAGGTTTTGGAAGTCCAGAAGTAGCAGTGTGATCTGTTAAAGTGGTCGTTTTGTCAGCAGGCAAAGGTTCAGAAGGCTCCATAAGCTGTTCCATCGGCACTATCCCGAGGGTGAAGGTGGAAGTGATGCAATCTGCTGGTCCGCCTGTGAAAAATGTCCCTCCGATTCTCGCACCTTGCACAAACGTTCCGTTTGTATCGTGGATCCAGGTAAAGGCAAATTCGGGTCTGGGATCCAGATCGAGTGATTCTTGACCCATCCTGCATGTTCCAAAGCCAGATCTGGTGACCAAGTAGAAAATCTCGCCGAGAAAGGGAAAGAGTCTGCCAGTTGTGAGCTTCCAGGAGTATCGTCAGTCGTTTCCATGGGATCAATTATAGCCTGTGCACTGCTTTTTTTTACCGACACTGAAGGGACTGACTGTCCAGATTCTGGTCTTTTCCGTTTTTTCTCTTCCTCCGATGAAGAAATTGATTTTGTAAAAGCCGCCTCACGGCAACCATCCTCCTCCTCCGATAGTGCTGGACTTACAAAGGAAACATCCTGGTCAACGTCTACAGCTTTGCAGACCTCCAAAACTTCCATGACTGCAGAAGGAGTAGTATCCATGCTGGTAAGAGAGCCTTCTATGCGTTCCACAGCATCCGTAGCTGCTGCTGTCTCTGGTGACTGAGGCATACTGGACAGAGTCCAGATGTCTCATGGGAAGGATTCACCACCCTGCAAAGAGTAGGGGAATTTCCCTGGTGTCCTGGCCAAATTTCACTAAAAATACCACCAACAGCTTAATCTGGTTCAAGGTCAGTTGGCATTCATCTGTATCCCCCTTCCCTGGGTCGTGCCTGAAAATAGGCAGGATTTGTCTAGTGCACTTACCCGGTCAACAAAAGCTAATAAAATAAATAAATAAAGCGTACATAAGAATACATAGTGCTATTACATCTCCAGTCCCTTCACAGCAAAGTGCACGACAGGGTTGTCCGCCTTCCCCCCATATTATTTGCCCTTTATATAGAGCCTTTGGCTGTGGCTGTTCGACGGGAGGGGGGTATAGAGGGGGTCCCAGTAGGTCAGATACAATATAAAGTATCCCTATTCGCAGATGATATATTACTAACGATTCTATCTCCTGAGGAATCTATTCCCAGAACCTGGGAAGTCCTATACGAATTTGAAGCAGTGGTGGGTTATACACTTAATGTAGCAAAGATGGAAATTCTGACATTGGGCTTCACTCCCTCTCCTTCCCTAAGGGATTTACTTCCTCTCCGGTGGTGTCATATTAAAATAAAATATCTAGGCATAACTATCCCTTGGGACATTTCTCACCTGGATTTAGTAAACTATGAACCATTAACACAACAAATAGAACATAATTTAACTAAATGGAGGACTTTATACCTTTTACTTTTTAAAAAAATTTAAGCTATCAGAATGAATATCCTACCTTCTTTACTTTTTCCAGAATATTCCAGTCTGGCTGTCTCAATATTCCTTTTCTTCCTGGGGGAAAAAAATCTAATTTTATTTGGGAAGGACAGCGCCTAGGGATCCAATATTCGATGCTACATCTCACAATCAATAGAGGAGGGACCATTCTCCCTAATCTGGATTGGTAAGGGCCGCCTTCCTTAGAATAGCTATTCTCTGGTTGTCCCCTATGTACTCAGCCCCATGGAAAGAAATAGCATTTACCTTAAATGATTTGTATGCTCTGTCGCCTATCCTGATTTTCACTCCATGCCATTCCATTCCACTTAGCAATTTTACTAAAGCAACAGGAAGCATTGTAAAAATTTGGAATCAATTAAAACAAAATCCGAAATTCCTTAGTGTATTTTTCCATATGCGGCTCATCGCTAAGTAATGAGTCTTTCCTACTTGCTCAAATGGATACGGCATTCAGTGAATGGAGCAGTTATGGACTACGGTTTTGTTTTCAGTTCCTCACCACAACAGAGGTTACTTCATTTGAAACATTGCAAAAAGGCTATACTGTACCTCATAGGGACCATTTCTGCTTTTTACAGCTCCGAGCATGTTTACAAAGAGTCCGGAAAGGTTCAAGATCCCCTTCCCAAAACCACCATTGCTTCAATTTTTGATTGATGCTCACAGGGGATACTTGGGGAAACGTATAATAGGCCAAATTTACTGGATGTTACGGGAAGCATTGGGAGAGACAACACTAACGATATTAAACAAGTGGAATGCTGATCTGGGGTTGGAGGTGTCAGAAGTGGAATAGCTGAGGTTTACCCCCACGGCTATTAGTATAATAAGCTCCTCAGTGTGGAGAGAGTATGCTTGGAAGTGTCATACATGTTATTTCAGATCACCAGCTATTTTTTGATAAAATATATGCCAGCAGAAATTGGCAATGTTGGAGGGGCTGTAACTGTAGGGAAGCAGACCTGGGGCATGTGCTATGGCTCTGCCTGATATTAACGCCTTTCTGATGAGCACTGCAGAGCGAGATCCGGAAAGGTTTGGGAGAACCGGTGGAATTGACAGTGGAACTGGTTCTCCTGTCCATTGTGCCACAATGGAAGAAAACCCTATTTCCAATATTCTTACTCACAGCAAAAAAAGCAATTACAAGGAGATGGATGTCGTTGCAAATCCCATCCATCATAAAGTGGAGAGCAACTGTAACAAACATTTACCAAATGGAGAAGTTGACTGCATCCATAAAGTATCAGCAAGACCACTTTTTAGCGAAATGGCATTGGTACATGGCTCAGGTGTACCTGGATTTTGTCCCTTAGGAATTTATGGTTTCCCGAGGGGGTGCAGCTCTCACCGGAGGAGGGGGTAACGCTAAGGCGTTCCCTATCTCCCACAGGCAAGATACCTAAAATAGAATGATGTATTGAATGCTGAACGTATGCAAAAGTGTTATTTTTCTTGTAATTTATTTTACTTTTTAGATATGATTCTTTTTTTATTCATTGCCCAAGTTGACCAATATTATCAGACAATTGGTTGATAAGGTCTAATTGTCTTTCCATTTAAACATGTCAAAAGATTAACTAACGTAATATGTGTCTAACAGAAAATAACAATAAAAACTACATTTAAAAAAAAAACAGACTTGTAATGCCGATAACAGCAACTTTGTGACACATAGTAAACTCTGTGCATATTGACTTATTAGGCCATTTAAATGCAGGATAAATGTATTCCTTTTTACAGCCATTGTTACTGTGAAGTTACTGCTATTAATTGATGAAGGGTTTATTTTAATCGTGGAGATTTTATTTTTCTTGCTGTCTTTGCAGGAGACTTGCTTCTTACACCAACCAAGATCTACAGTAGGGTGCTGCTGCCAGTCCTTCGATCTGGGCATGTGAAGGCTTATGCTCACATTACTGGAGGGGGGCTGTTGGAAAATATTCCCCGGGTGCTTCCTGAGGGTCTTGGAGTCCATTTGGGTAAGGAAAACGGTGTAAAAGTTGCTTCAGCTCAGCAACACCTTAAAACTTCCACAGGGCAAGGTCCATCATTAACCCCGGCTCTCCGAGGTGGCAGAGTGGAGTACTGCCGTAGTAGTACTGGATGATACTATATACTGTAAACTTCATCATACAGTTCTCGTTCTGGGAGTGACCTTGGTGTGCTGGAATTGTGATGACCAGGGCTCTTGAGTGCTGCTGAGAACAGTGGGAGTCAGCCTAGGGATGATGATGGCTGGGCTTCACCATCGTAGTGGCTTGTCACGGAGGGAGGGGGCGCAGGGAGCCTGATACCTCGTAAGGGATTGCGCTTGCACAGAACTGTGCTGCAACATACAAGGCCAACATCAAGGAAAGTGGGAGAGAGTTAAAATGTAGGGTAAAAACCACACCACCATTACAGTGACAACCAGCAACTGTCCTGGGCCTTGAGCCATTAATCCCCCACTGTGATCTGGTAGGTGGGGACTAAGAGAGGATGGGGCTGGGATAATCACAATGGGGAATACACCTGTCTGAGGACCAGGCAGACTGTTGCAGAGTATAAATTGCTACATAATGTTAAAAACTGATGTGCAAGGCAGCCCAGGTGATTGATAACCCAGGTTCGGAAGCAAACCCGGGAAATTGCATCAGGGCAGGCCAGGGTTGAGATAGCAGCTGCTCAGCAGTGCACCTTGGCAGGGGAAGGTTGGCGGTGGGTTCTACCACCACAGCGACCCTTGCAGTTGGGCCAGAGAGTTTGCTCCTGTCGCAGGGCAGGCCATGGCTGTGCCAAGGCCATTAGAAGCATCAACCCTGCCAGGGTAGAAGGGAGGGGGAAAATAGGGAGAAAACCCTGGTATCTGTCTCAATGATGGCCTGGTTCAGCCTGACAAAGATATATCCCTGTGAACAAGCTACATGTTGGTGAAGTAAAAAGCTATAATTTGGGGGACTGGTAATATCAGTGTGTAAATGATCAGCATTCATTGAGTTTACAAACAGGCCAGTAAATATGTAAGCAGTAACATACAACAGGATGTTGATTGTGCTGTAATAACCCACACCCCAAGTTGGTTGTGAGGCACGAGATATAGCAAAGTGCCTTCAGTCACCTTTTGTATGAGTTCTTGCAGTGCCGGCCACAAACCCTGGAGTCTGGTATTGCGCTTGTAAAATTGATATTAAAAACAAAAAAAAAATTTTAGAGTTGCAAAAGACTTTTTTTTTTTTTTTTTTATTGTTGGGTGTAGGGATTTATTATGTAATGTGGTAGGCTGCTAAAAAAAAGTGCTGAACTATTGGATTTTGTAACATAAGTACACTCCTTTTGGGCACCAACGGCCAATCCTAGTACAGCATTTCCCAACCCGTTTTATAAAGAATGACGGAATGGGAACTGGTGTTTAAAAAAAAAAAAAAAAAAAAACAGCTTATATATTAAAGAAACAGTGACACATTCAGTGTGGTTCTCCTTTAAGAGAATTTGCTGTATTGACATGACAGTCTTGGAGCCACTTCAGCTTTCGGTGCTCTGAGAATTGAGCTGTATTTAAAGTCCAAAATACTCCAGAGTGTTGCAAGTGTAAACATGTAAATCTTTTCAGATGCTTCATGCTGGAAGATACCAGATATCTTCTCATGGCTGCAGATTGAGGGAGACCTCTCAGAGGAAGAGATGACTCGTACCTTTAATTGTGGAGTCGGCGCAGTCCTCATTGTGGAGAAAGAAAAGGCTGAACAGATACTGAAGAAGGTCCAGATCCATGAACAGGCCTGGCTGATTGGAAGGGTAGTACCACATGAAACAGGTCATTATGAAACTTAATGCCATACATTTGTAAATTTAAGATTTTTGTGTGACTCCACAAGAAATAGATCCGTTTCAGTACTGTTTCCTGTTTCTTCACCTTTGTTTCGATAGCTTGCTCCTTTGAACATCCGCATACAAAAGAAGGGGGTTGCACATGTCTGAAACACCAGAAAAAATACTCTGGTAAAGAATGGTACTGCTCCTTTATGTTCAGAATCCAACATCGCGCTCCTGTGAAGGCTGTTCAAAATGGATGAAAAAAAAAATGCAGAGAAAACTGTTAATCATAGGACTTGTCTGATACAACAGTTGATTAAAAAAAAAAGCTAGTATTGCTGCTTTAAATTAACTCCTTTGATGACAACAATTTAGCAGAGTTAGAGCTCCTATCAGTTTATTTTTATTTTTGTGCACACTTTGTGCATAATAAGTTGCGCTAATGCATGGTTTTCTATTTTACCCTCTTTGAAGGCTGGACACTGGGACTGGTTAATTAGAACTTTAATGGAACCTTAACCATGCTGCTCGTGGGTTTCATAAACACAGCAATACATTGGGATAATTTTGTTTGCTCTATCAAAGTATTCCCCTTCCAGGAATATACCAAAAGGCAAAGAAAGAGAAATTTAAGTATTTTAAGATGAGTGGTGCCCTCATCTTGTGTTATTTGTTAAATGCAACGTCTTTGCTTGTGAATCAAACTGTATGTTTGTTTATGAAAATAAACAAAGTTTAAAAAAAAGAATTAACTCCTTTGGGCTCACCATGACCCACGAAGTTATCACAGGCTGGCTTACCTGTTTAGCAGAGCAGAGGTTGTGGCTACATCACATTGAGGGACTCCAAACGGGGAAAAACACTTGAGGTTAGTTTTAGCTTTTGCAGATTTTTGCTAAACACATTATGACACCAGACAAAGTTGCCATAAGCATATATCCACCCTTTTTTTTTTTCGATGTACAGTTTCTCCTCCGGGTCAACTGTCTCCCTTCCAGTGGCGCCCCCAGCCCCATCACCCCAGCTTTCACCGGGATATACCCGAATGGCACCAAGGTGCCCAGCTAGCTGGGTGCGGAAGACTGTGTCATCCTGCCAGGCAACCATCCCCATTTGCTGGGGCACCATGGCAACATCCATGCGTGGAGGCGCAATGCTGCAGAGTCCCGCAGCACTCCCCCTTTCCATTGGTGTCCCTGACCCATTTTGCCCTCAGTCCTCCACCTGGGAGCAGTCATTCGCAGGACTGCAAACTCATCCTCTCTGGGAGAGGAGAGCTTTCCTCCTGACGCTCGAACCTCCCCCTCCCAACCCCCAGTGACCACTTACACCACGAACACTGGTCGCCAGCGTTGCTGGAGGTAAGGCAGCAATGTCTCGGCCCTCCACGCCATTGGGCCAGCCAAGCATATCCACCTTAAAGTGAGGTGGGCACTTTTGTGGGGGAAAGATATTCAGATTTTATTTGGTTTATATTTTGTAGATATTCTGTATTTGTTTTTTTTTTGTTTGTTTTATTTAATTATGCTTCATTAGGAGAGATCAGTTGCTATTCCATGCACAACAGGCAACCACATTTTTACCTACAGATTTAAGGTACATAGAAATCGTATAGCTTTTCCAAACTTCATAGAAACCAGCTACACCGAGTCAGCGTTTCAAGATCCCCTGGTTTTAATTAACAGGAAAATACTTAACTTGAACCCAAGTTGGATATTACCTTATAATCATAATTGACACAGCTAGTGTACACTATAGTTCTGTTCTTTTATTCTCATACTGTGATTTGGGGGGCAGGGTAGTATTAGTCTTAAAGGCTACATGGTTCCCTTGGTTCTTGGCACTGGTGTCGCTGTAGCCTTTCGGAGGGAACAAAATCTGTGGTGACACTGATAATATAATGTACCCAGACTGGATATCCATAAGGAGATGGTCCATCTGAGATGTCTTTCTAGTACCTTTGTTCTACATTCTCGAGTGTATTTACATGAAAACGGAACCCTTGATCTTACTTCAAGAGGGTTCTTGTAGTAGATATTCACAGATGGGATTAAGCTGCCAGGCATCAAGACCCCACGGAAGACTTCTAGCTAGCAGTCTGTGGCGGGAGACTGCCCCCATGTCAGGTGACTGGAGTCTGACGACGTCAGTACAAAGGGGCGGTCCCCCACGCCTGCCATCCAGTTCTTTCCTGCCGGCATGTTGGGAAAGTTCCTCACAGTAGAACAGCGCTAGTCACTTCCTTCGTCGATTGTAACGTTTTCAACTTTTTCGACCTTTTTCTTGAATTTCTTCTTTTTTCCTTCTTACCATCTGCTGTGTTTGTCGTCCCCGACGCCCTTCGAATCACATACAAACAAGTGCAGCTCATGTGGTTCCCAGCTTCCACACAAGGACGGTCACTCCTTGAACCTCTTCTGTCTAGCTCCAGACCACCCCGTGGAGCACTGCCAGAAATTAAACTCTGCTACCTGCAGGCGAAGGCAGCAGTCCCTGGAAGCCCATCTCCTCAAAAAGAAAATGGCATCCATGGAGAAGGAGTTGAATAAACTTAGGCAGACATTAACCTCCCCCCAAAGGATACAAGGAGAAGCACCGGGAGCAGAATTTATCATACACAGCAGCTGCGATTTCAGCTGGAGTCGTGGCCTTACAGGTATTATCCCCTCCTGGAGGGGATCGCTCCTTGACGTCCGTCTTGGTAGCTACCAAGAAGGCATTGCCCCGCCCAATGGGCTCGCGCTCAGGCCCCTCGGGAGCCTCCGGGGCAAAGGAGGCCTCTGATCCCGTCAGGATCGCTCCTCCACTGCGGCCTTCCGGTCTGAGCAGGTCCGGTAAGTCTGACATCTGTCCCACCAACACCTGCCCCGACAGGGCTGCTAAGCCGCGCACCACCTCTGGTGATTGCCCAGCCCACCCCCCTTCTGACAAGGCCGCCACTCCTTCACGGCCTTCCTCAGACAGGGAGTCCAATAAATCGGATGCCAGCTCCTCCTCAGATCGCCTGGTCAACCTGCCTGCATCAGACCCTGTCATCACACCTGACGCCCCAGGCTCTCCACAATGGATAACCCCATTGCCTGCTGTGGTCCCTGCATCCCCTCGGTTCACACCCGGAGATTTCAGCCCTCCTTCCTCAGTTGAGGCCAACGACCTTGGGACGCTGCCATCAGGGTTCCCCCCCTCCTACACCGGACCTGACGCCAGCCAACCCAATGCCACCTTCCACATCCCTTTGCCCGACGGAAGACCTGTTCCTCTGTCAGGACATCGGACCTGTTCAGCAGTCTCCCTACGCCAGGACCGACGCCTCCCCCGTTCGGTTCGCCAGCAGTGCCTTTGCCAGGACCCTCTGCTCTGTCAGAGCCCCTGGCGCCAGGGCACCCAACACTGCAATACCCAGTGCCGCAGTACCCGGCTCTTCAGTATCCGACATCACAGTACCCGACGCCGGGCTTCCTGCCGTTGGGTTACTATACTCTTATTACGGGTACCACCCTACCAGTATCTGAGCCCCTCTCCTCTGCCGCCCATTCCCCAGCCGCCTGTGGATCTGAAGGAGACCTTGGCCTCGGGGGGCTGAGGCCAAGGCTTAGTTCACCAAGGAGGTCGAGAGTAGTCTTCGAACGTCTGTCCCTATGCTGGACCCCCTACGTCAGAGAAAGGAGACGCCCTCCCCTTTACCTGATGCCAGAGAAGAATCTTCTGGCACCCGGGGTGGGGAGGATATGCACCCCTGGGGGCTCCCCAGAGGGGTCATTCCTTCCCCTCCCAGGGAGGAGTCGTCGTCTTCTACCTCATAGCCATGTGACTCAGATTCTGAGTCTGACCACTCTGATCATGAAAACTAGCCCCATACTCCAGAAAGCCCAAGGCTGATGGACACTCCAAAGTTCCCTGTGGAGGACCCTTCTTTTCTGAAGCTCTTGAGGAAGATCCAGGAGACAAGTCAGTAGCAATCAGTAGAGCCAGACCCACAGAGTAAGAAGTTCGCTGCTTATCTGGATCTGCCCGAGGCCATTCCCACACTGATTCCGTCCTGGGTAGAGCCTCACGCTGACCTCGTTCCACTATCTGGAAACAACCATCTGCGCTAGCCCCCCCTTCTGAAGCAGGCGGATAGGCTATACCAGGCTCCAGAAGGTAAAGACTTCCTTAGTCTTCGCCCCAAGGCAGATTCAGTTGTGATCAGCGCCACCCACAGCCGCTTCGCCAACCCCAAACATCTGACCTTGACCCCGCCTGACAAGGACTCCCGACTTCTGCATCAGTACGGGAAGAAGATTTACTCCTCTTCGACCCTAGGCATCAGGGCCCTCAACTATGTTGGCCACATGGGGGATTTCCAGAAGTCCATCCTTAGCCAGGTGGAATCCAAGACGGACTCCCTGCCTGATTCACAAACTAAGCAGGAAGTGGGAGACCTGGTCCACTCCACTAGTATGGCCTGTAGGCAATGCTTTGTGCCACTTACGACACGGTGGACACAGCTGGCAGGAGCTCAGCTTTCGCTGTAGGCCTAAGGCGTCGTGCCTGACTCCATGTATCAGGATTAGTCCCTGAAGTACAGTACGCTATACAGAATGCTTCCTTCAAGGGTTCGGTGCTGTTCGGTGGCGATGTCAAGGACATCATAACCGAACTGCAGGAGAAGGGCACTGCGCTAAAGTCGGTCCAGACTTTGTACAGGCCCCCTCAGGGGCAGTGACATCCTTTTTGTCGTAGGCCCGACAAAAACAAAAGCCCAGTCAAGGAAAGCGCACCAACAAACGTCTGGGACCCTCTAGCAACCAGACTCCCCCCAGTAAAAAGTCTGCAGGAGCCTCGGCTGCTGCGTGCCCCTCACCTCCTGACTCCCTGCTTCCCCCTCTGGCCATTCCAGAGGAACCGGTATGGGGAGATTCTCCTCCCATCTACCAGATTGGGAGAGGATAACATTGGACGCTTGGGTTCTCTAGCTAATATCTGCCGGACACTCGATAGAGTTTCTGTAGAAACCTCCTCGAAAACCACCCTGTCAATCGCCTTACTCCCCACAACATCTTCCTCTGGTTCTCGAAAAAATCCTATCCCTTCTGTCGAAGGCAGCAATAGAGCCAGTCCCTGTTCATCTTTGGGGGACTGGTTACTATTCCCATTTCTTTGTAGTTCCAGAGAAGACTGAAGACTTGAGGCCAGTCCTAGATCTCTGCTCCCTGAACATGTTCGTGGAGTACAAACACTTCAGAATGCTCTTCTTGCAGAGCCTTCTACCATTACTCTGGCTGGGACAGTGGCTGTGTGCTCTGGATATGCAGGATGCATATCTGCATATCCCTATAAGTCCTTCCCATCACAAATACCTCAATTTTTGCTTTCAGGGGGGACCACTACCAGTTTAGGGGCCTCCCATGTGGTCTCTCCTCGGCTCCCTGCGTATTTACCAAATGCCTGTCGGTGGTAGCGGCCCACCTTAATACCCAGGGCGTGCAGGTCTTCAGGTCTTCCTGTACCTGGACGATTGGTTCCTGGCGGCCCTGTCCATGGAAGAACTCCTGCATTCGGTTTCCCTTACCTTGCACGTTTTCACCAGCCTGAGGATTACCATCAACCAGACCAAGTCCCACTTGGCCCCTTGCCAACGCCTCCAATTTCTAGGGGCGATACTGGACACGACCACAGGCGATGCCTTTTTGTCTCTGGACAGGGTCGAGACCCTTCAGAATCAGGCTCATCTTCTGTCCGGTTGCAGACGGGTCGGAGCTAGGTCAGTCCTCCACCTCCTCTGGCTCATGGCGGTTGCCATTCCGATAGTTCAGTTCGCTCGGCTCCATATGAGGATCTATCAGTGAGCACTTCCGGTCACAGTAGGACCAAACCACGGACGATCTAGACAAAGAGGTGCTAGTATCAGATCCCACGAGCAGGGACTTGCACTGGTGGGTGGTTCAGGAGAACCTGTGTCTGGGAGTTCCATTCTGCATCGCTCCTCCTTCCCAGACGTTGACAACGGATGCATCAGGGGAGGGCTGGGGTGCCCACCTAGGGTCTCACAGGACTCTGGGCAACTGGTCCCTGTTCGAGCAGAAACTGCACATAAATGTGCTTGAACTGAAGGCAGTCCTATATGCCCTACAGGCTCTTCTTCCCTTCATTCTTCCCGGTCATCTTCTCATCCAGTCAGAGAAAGTGTGTAATCTGGTACCTCAATAAACAGGGAGGAGCACGTCCCTATCCCTTGTGCTGGGAGACAGTGAGAGTCTGGCATTGGATAGCTCAGCATGACCTTCACCTGACCGCAGTTCATGTTCCAGGGGTGGAAAACACCCTGGCAGACGAACTTAGTCAATCCTCAGTCAGGGCTCACGAATGGAAGTTAGACCAACAGGTTGTAAACGACATCTTTCAACAGTGGGGGACACCTCAGGTAGACCTCTTCGCCTCCCCCAAAATGCAAAACTTCTTGCCTTTTGCTCACTCACTCCAGGGCGAGACGTTTTCTGGCAGGACGCTCTGTGTCTCTGTTGGAGGGACAGATTCATTTATGCGTTCTCTCTCATTGCTTTGTTTCCAAGGTTCCTGAACAAACTCAAATTAGAAGGGGCTCAGAAGATTCTCATCGCCCCCTTCTGGCCCAGGCAAGTTTGGTTCTCTCTTCTGCAACAGTTTTCCGGGGAACCTCCTCTTCCTCTGTCGCAGCACTTGTTCACCCAGGCCTCAAATCCCTTCATCTCCATGCGTGGCTTCTGCAGACGTCGCTAAAGCTCGCTTCGGAGTCTCTCCTTTAGTAGTGGACATTTTGGTGAAGGCGAGGAAGCCTTCCACCAGGTCCACCTACGCTATGAAGTGGAAACTGTTTTCCATCTGGGCATATTCCAAAGACTTAGAGCCTTTCTCATGCCCAGCCAGCAAATTCCTGGATTACATGCGTCACACCTTCGACCTGGGTCTCAGCCATTCCTCTTTAAAAGTCCATATGGCAGCTATTTCAGCCTACCCACATTCTCTTTGCTCAGTTGGAAGTCTCTAAGACTTTTCTTAGAGGGGTTCTCCACTTGAGACCCTCATCCACAATCCTGCCCCTCCATGGGATCTGAATTTTATCCTAGAGAAGCTCACATTGCCTCCCTTTGAGCTGGGAGCGGAAGCAGACTTAAAGTTCTTTTCTTGGAAGACACTCATCCTAGTGGCCATCACTTCTGCTTGGCATATTTTTGAGCTCCAAGTCTTGATGTGTAAAATCCCGTATTTGATTTTCCACAAGGAATGTGTGGCTCTACACACCCACACTCAGTTTCTTCCTAAGGTGGTGGCTGAATCAATCCATTGAATTACCGGCTTTCTTTACGCAACACTCCAGTCAATGGGAGTACCTCTTACATACTCTGAATGTTCACAGAATCCTGAGATACTACACCAGTCGGACTAAGGATCTCAGGAAGACTGATCAGCTTTTCGTTTCTTCCACTCACAAACAAGAAGACAATGCTGTCTCCAAGCAATGCCTTTCCAAATGGTTGGCCAATTGTATCACTTTGTTACGACAAGTACAAGGAGACCCTTCCGAGTCAGGTCAGAGGTCACTCCACTAGCGGAGTAGCTGCCTCTGCTGTTTGTTTCAGGAATGTGTTCGCGGCAGATATCTGCGCAGCCACAATCTGGACTCCGGTCCATACCATTATGAAACACTACAGTTTGGACATGTCCTCCTGTCGTAGAGCAGGCTTTAGGTTGGCTGTTCTGCAGGGTTTCCTTTCATGAGACCTGCTCAGCCCTGAGGGTTATATTGTGGATGACGATCCTCCTCCAAGTTTTCTCTTTGTTTCAGACTGCTTGGGACTCAGTCCTATCTGTGAATACCTACTGCAAGAGCCCTCTCGAAGTAAGATAGTACAGTTACGTAAGAACTTACAGTAACAGTAGATCTTCGAGAGAGGCTCTTGCAGTAGGTATTACCTTCCTGTCCTCCGTCCCCCTAAGTCTCTTCTCTTCCTTTCCATGGGTGCATATCCTCTTCTCTTTTGTTTTGCTTATTTTGGCTTTTGGTGGGAAAGAACTAGAAGGTGGACATGGGGGACTGCCCTTTTATGCCGACATCATCTGACGCCGGTCACCTGACATGGGGCCGGTCCCACGCCCGAGACTGCTAGCTAGAAGTTTTCTGTGGGGTTCTAATGCCTGGCAGCTTGTCCCATCTGTGAATACCTACTGCAAGAGCCTCTCTCGAAGATCTGTTGTTATGATACGTTCTTAAGTAACTACTTTCCCTAGCTTATCTGCTTCTGCTGCTTGAAGAGCTGCTAATGTCTCAAGTAGAACTTTGAAAAACCTACTATTTAAACACATTTCAGTCTGTAATTCTTGTACTTTATAAATTTCTCCTCAGCATTATCTGTGAGGAAATCTGCATGGACATAGATCGATATCCCTTAAGAGTTTCATCAGCCCAGCAGCTCGTTCCCCACTTGAAGTCGTTATCCTGTGTGGTGACATCATTATCTGTTGCCTTGGAAATTACTGTGGTGTCACAAGCAGAATATTATGACTTTGCACGTGGAATAAAAAACTGAATAGATGAACTCTCATGGAACAAATAATAAATATTGTGTTTTTCAAAGTGCTGCTGAAGACGTCAGTTTTATCCAGTAAGGAAGTCCTTCTCCTCTGTGGCCTCAGTTAAGTGCTGTGGAAAGGATTGTGATGATATAGAGGTTTGTCCTCAGTAAAGAGTCGATAGCTGGAGAAGATAAGCTCCAAGGGACAGGGATCCTGCTTCTGTACAAAATAACCTTGCAGTGATAAATGAAGAGAATAGAAAAATTGAACATCTACAAAATATGACTTGAATTAGGTCTAAATATTACGTTTTCCAACATTTTCTAGGGACATGGATATGTTGTTCATCCACACTTTCTGGCAGGTATCCTTGCCGCTTTAAATCTTGCCGGAAGGTCTTCAAGCTGGCTCCTCCCACCCACCTGAGTGGTAAAACTATCGGCTCCGCCCCATGACGCCAGATCTTCCTTACCGCTTGGAAGCCCAGGTTCCCTCCTTAACGCTCTGCATATAAGACTGGTTCCTAATTCTTCGGTTTACCTGAAATAAAGTTTAAGGTTTTCAAGACTTCGGTCAATTATTTCCCTCGCGGCTGCGATGGACAAATCGACTCCTAGTTTTCGGAGGTGCCCATGCGGGCAGAAGATGTCTCGGACAGATCCGCACTCCACGTGCATCTACTGCTTAGGCCTTGAGCACGACCGCAGAGCCTGCGACCTGTGCTCTTCCTTCTCCAGTCTATGTCCTGGAGGACTCGGCAGCCCGTTTACAACATGGCGCCCCAGAAAGCGCTACCACGCCGGTGAAGTTGAAGGAGGCCCGCTTCTGCATTCCGCGGCGGCTGGCTCAGCGGAACAGCTCGAGCAGATGATCGCCCTCGACGAGGAGGCGCAGGCCGCATCTTCGTCTTCCTCTGCCGCGGCCTTTATCCCGCTCTCCTTGGGATCCTCCTGTTCAGCTTCCTTTAAGGAGCTCTGTCAGTCCCTTTCCACCAAGGGAGAGGGGCCATTAGGACTTTCCTCTCGGTCCAAGAAGGACGACTCTAAAGGTAAGTCCTTCCGTCGACACTCTTGGGAGCAGGAGAGGTCCCCCTCCCCGAGTAGTCGACCCTCGACTTCGGTCCATGCTTCGGCCACTGGCTTCACGGTGTCCCCGTCAGGTCAGTTGACCAAGACACCCGTCGACGCAGTCGAGATTTTTCTCGACCCGTTGGATGGGTTGTCGATCGGTGAAGCCGACAACCCTCACTCCCCGGTTCCCCCGGCGGAGATCGAGGTTACCGTGGACTTGCCTGTGCCTCCGGTTCTGGAGTCCACTGTCAAAACTGCCGAGCCGAGGGGAGAGCGGGTCTCCCCTGCCCTGCCCCAGTACCCTCCTCGGAAACACCGAGGTTCTCGGTCTTGGTCTCGGACATCTTCACGGTCCAGCCGATCCCGTCGACATAGGCAGTCTCGGTACCGTAGTAAGCGGCTTCGCCGCTCGTCCTCGTCGGACGAGGAGAGGCTTCGACGCAAGTTGCGTCGGCGCTACGAGGACATCATGTGGCAACAGCTCCTTCTGTCCGTCAGCAAGCCGACGTCGTCACCTTCCCCGCCATCAAGTGGCTGTCACCGAGCGGCCGGGCAACCGCCTCCCCAGCTGCCAAGGCGCCTGCCCCGGCCTGTTGCTTGACCCCAAACCGGCTGCCCCACTGATTCTGGTGGAACCTCCGCCCACAGCCGAAATTTGGGGCCCTGACCAAGAATTCTTGGTCGGGCCAGGGCCTGCCCCATAGGCTGTCTGTCACCCTCACTCCCAACCGCCATCGGCAGGTGGAGGGTGGCTCAGGCCCAAGGCAGCTCTTTGTGGACTCATCAGAGTCCGACGACGATTCCTCCCTGTTCTCCAGACAGGTTGACCTGGAGTCCTCCGGAGGTCAGTTGCTGGACGATAGCCCATCGTCCTTCATGGGTTTGCTTAGGCTCATCTCGAAGTCCACCGGGATGCAGCTCGAGCCCATATCCAAGCGGGCCAAGTATCCCCTAACGGAGATATTGGACCGAGGGGATTCTCCCACGGAGGCCTTTCCGGTGGCCGAGGCTACTGTCGGCCCGGCCTTGGAGCTCTGGCAGCGTTCTGCTTCCTGCCCTGCGCCTTCGGCCAGGATGGCAAGGAAGTACGTGATCCCTACTGGTTCCCTGTCCGGTTTTTCGGAACACCCCTCAGCTGAGGGGTTGGTTACCGACAGTGTCTTCTAGCATGCCGGAAGCGCCAGGGACGTGGACAAGCCTCCCAACAAGGAGTCCAAGAAGTTGGACTATGCCGGGCGCAAAGTTTACGCTGCGTCCTCCCTTGGCTTTCGTCAGGCCAGCTTGGCTGTGCTGATGGCACACTTCTCTCACGCCCTGTTGAGCTCCATGGACGAGGTAGTCCCACATCTCCGGCTGACTAGCAGACCACGGTCAAGCAGGTGTGGGACCAGGGCAGTGGCCAAGCAGCAACTTCAGACTGCTCTGGACATCAGTGACTCATGTGCCAGGTCAGTCGCGGCCGCAGTGGCCATGCGCCGTCAGGCATGGCTGAGGATATCCACCTTCACAGCGGATACCCAGCACAAGTTGGCGGATGTCTCCTTCTTGGGGACCGACCTCTTCGGCCCTGGAGTGGAGGGTCACCTCCAGAGGATCGAAAAGTCCAATGCCACTCTAGACTCTGTCTCCTCCGCCCAGAGGGACAAGGGCCGCAAACTACAACCCAAGCCCTTTTGTCCATCTGCGCCCACGGCACGTCCGGCCCAGCAGCATCAGGGCCAGCAGGCTCGCACTTGGCATCCTAAAGCCAAGCCTGCGGCTTCCTCTTCCAGGAAGCAGGGAGGCAAAGGCCCAGAAGGTCCTTTGGCCGGTCCCTCCTCCAAACCTGCCCAGTGACAGGTTGAGGGGTGTTGCCCCCAACCTCGACACTCCACCCTTGGCTCCCCCCATGGGGGGAACGGCTCGCCACTTCCTTTCTGCCTGGTCTGCTATCACCACAGACCGGTGGGTGCTGGAAGTGGTAGGAAAGGACCTGCCTCTGGAGTTCAAGCAGGCCCCACCCTTCCGAGCCATCGCCCCCGGGGGGCCTCGGGGTCCGCAGCCTCACTGTCGGCTCGCTGAGCCGACATCGCTCTGCTCCTTGAGAAAGAGGTGATCAGAGAGGTGGCGGACCCTCCCTCAAGACCCGGGGTTTGTGTCCAGGTACTTCCTGGTCCCAAAACGGACGGGGGGATTGCGCCCCATTCTCTACCTGCACGACCTAACCTAAACAAGTTTCTAAGGTCTCGGACCTTCAGGATGGTCACTCTGGCTCAGATAATACCACCCCTGGAACGAGGCATGCGGTTCTGTTCTCTGGACCTACAGGACGCGTTCTTTCACGTCCCTATCTGTCCATCTCACCAGAGATTCCGAGCGGAGGGATCCCTTTACGAGTTCCGAGCCATGCCCTTCGGCCTTTCCCTTGCTCCCAGGGTCTTCACCAAATGCATGGCAGTGGTGACAGCATTCCTGTGGTGCCGAGGGGTTCGGGTGTACCCTTACCTGGACGATTGGCTGATAGCAGCCCCCTCCAGACAGGAGGTGGAGCGGTCCAGAGATCTGGCCCTCCAGGTTTGCTCTCAGATCGGCCTTCTCATCAACGAGGCCAAGTCGGAACTCGGACCGAAGCAGGTGATTTATTTCATCGGGACAGAGCTCGACTCTCTTCGAGCCAGAGCACGGCTCCCGGCGGACAGGGCCGAGGTTCTTTCCTCCTTTGCCCAATCATTTCTGGTTGGGTAATCGTGCCCTGCCCGGGACTTCCTGCGTCTCCTGGGTCTCATGGCGGCCTGCACCAGCATGGTCCGTTGGGCTCGCTGGCACATGCGTCCCCTTCAGTGGGGATTGGCCAGCCAGTGGTCATAGCGCTTCGATCCATTGGACCAGCTACTGACGGTGACCCAGGGGATGTGGAACGCTCTCCAGTGGTGGACCGTTCCAACCCGTTTGCAGGAGGGCATCCCGTTTGTCCGCCCCGAGCCGATGGTCTCTCTATCGACCGATGCCTCTGATGGGTTGGGGTGCCCATCTGGGGGAGCACAGAGCGCATGGCCTCTGGTCCCTCGGGTGTCCCGATGCCATATCAACCTGCTGGAGCTTCAGGTGGTTCGTCTAGCCCTCACCGCCTTTGCTCCGTTTCTACGGCGTCAAGTGGTTCAGGTCCAGACGGACAATACCACGACCATGTACTACCTAAACTGCCAGGGTGGGACGCGCTCCATGCCTCTGTGTAAGGAAGCTCTCCACGTTTGGTCACTCGTGCGCAGCCTGGAGGTGGATCTAGCCATCCATGTGGCAGGAGCCTCCAACACTCTGGCCGATGCCCTAAGCCGGATAGGGGCCATATCCCACGAGTGGTCTCTCCTGCCGGAGGTAGTACAAGATCTGTTCTCCCACTGGGGCACACCTCAGGTGGACCTGTTTGCCTCCAAGGAGAATGTGAAGCTGAGGCTGTTTCATGTCCGTCCTCCTCAGCAGGGTTCGCTGCAGGGGGATGCCTTCTCGAGGCCGTGGACCCCGGGCCCCTTATACGCCTTTCCCCCCATTTCCCTTGATCCACAAGGTGCTTCTCAAGGCGAGGAGGGACAAGGCGCAGGTGATTCTGGTAGCCCCAGACTGGCCCCGCCAGTGCTGGTATCCAGATCTCCTCAGCCTCAGCTCCAGGCTCCCGAGGCTTTCCAGCTCGCCCGGACCTGTTATCAGTCAATCAGGGAAGGTGTTCCATCCGGACCTTCAATCCCTGCACCCGACGGCCTGGTTCCTGAGCTGCTAGAGTTCCAGGCCTTGGATCTTTCCGACGAGGTCCTCAGTGTAGTTGAGGCGTCCCATAAGGAGTCGACCAGAAAATGCTATGCCTTCAAATGGAAGAGATTCTCCATTTGGTGTCAGGGCAAGGGCCTGGACCCTTCCTCCTGTTCCATGGCAAGCATCTTGGACTACCTATGGTCCCTTTCTAGTCAAGGGCTTAGGTTGACAACCCTAAAGGTGCACCTGGCAGCCATCTCTGCTTACCAGGCGTGGGCCGGGAAGCAGTCGGTGGTGCAGGAGAAGGTGGTCGGGCACTTTTTCAAAGGCCTGGATCACATATCCCCTCTGGTGCGTGAACCTCCACCTCCGTGGCATCTACTGCTGGTATTGGTAAAGCTCATGGGCAAGCCATTCAAACCAATGCACAGGTGTGACATCTCTCACCTGTCGTGGAAGACTGCCTTCTTGGTGGCTATCACGTCAGCCAGAAGGATGGGAGCGCTCCAGGTGCTTTCCATCGAGTCTCCTTAAATGGTCTTCCACAGGGACAAGGTTGTCCTGTGCCCCCACCCGAAATTCCTTCCGAAGGTGGTGTCGGAGTTTTACCTTAACCAGGTGTTGACTCTGCGGTGTTCTACTGCCAATCACACCTCGGAGGCTGAATATAGGCTCCATACTCTGGACCCTAAAGGCGCCGCTTATATAAGGAGCGCACGGCTGAGTTCGGGAGAGGTTCACCAGCTGTTTGTCACCTACGCTGAAGTCAAGACCTGGCAGACCTGCAGCCAAGCTGGACGATAAGTAGGTGGGTCACCTCCTGCATAGATCTCTGCTATAGGCTGGCAGGCATGGAGCCTCCCAGAGGAGAAGAGCTTATTCTACCCGCCATACCGCTGCATCGGTAGCTGCTTCCAGGGATGTCCCTATCCAGGATATCTGCAGGGCTGCTACCTGGAAGTCGGCACACACATAGATACATAGACAGTGTCGGCAGATAAGGACTATGGCCCACCCAGTCTGCCCATTTGAGCTTGTAAGTTCAGTTTGTTTTCCTAGAAGTCTATTTCCTTACCTGACCTCTAGAATTCCTTTATGTCTATCCATGCATTCTTAAATCCGTGATTGTTTCAGCCCCACCACTTCCTCTGGCAGGGTGTTCCACTTGTCCACCACCCGTTTTGTGAAGAAATTCTTTCTCATGTTTCCTCTAGATAATCCTCCCTCCAACTTCATCCCATGCCCTCTAGTCCTGGAACATCTTTTCACTTAAAATAGTGTTTTCCTGCACCCTGTTCCTCCCTGTAAGATACTTGTATATCTACCATATCCCCTCTCCCTCCTCTCCTCCAGGGAGTACATGTTCAGTTCCTTCAACCTGTCTTCATAGGACTTGTGATGCAATCCATGCACCATCTTTGTTGCCCTCCTCTGAACCTTCTCTACCCTGTCTGTCCTTACGTAGGTATGGTCTCCAGAACTGTACACTGTACTCAGGTGGGGCCTCACTAGTGTCTTGTATAGCGAATTATGACCTCCCTTTCCCGCTGGTGATGCCCTGCCTATACATCCCAGCATCCCATTTGCTTTACCTGATGCCTTGTCACACTGTTTCCTACCTTGAGGTCATCAGAGATGATAACCCCAAGATCCCTTTCCTGCTTGGTGCATGCCATATCCTCACCCCCAACTGATATATTGTGCCAGGGTTTGTGTCCCCATATGCATTATCTTGCACTTCTTTGCATTGAATTTCAACTGCCAAACCCTTGACCATTCTTCAAGTTTCTGCAGGTCCCTTCTCATTCTGTCTACACCCTCTGGTGTGTCTACTCTGTTACAGAGCTTTGTGTCATCAGCGAACAGTGAAATTCTGCCTTCTATATCCTGTGCAATGTCACTGATGAAGATGTTGAATAGGACGGTCCCAGCACTGATCCCTGTGGTACCCCACTGGTCACTCTTCCCTCTGTGGGTGACAGCCATTTACCACCACCCTCTGTGTCCTGCCACCCAGCCAGTTACCTACCACACTACTGTCCTGCCCACACCCATATTCCCCAGTTTGTGTAATAGTCTTCTATGTGGCACAGTGTCAAAGGCCTTGCTGAAGTCCAGATAGGCCATGTCCACTGCCCTCCCCTGATCCACCTCCCTAGTCACCCAGTCAAAAATTCAATGAGGTTGGTCTGACATGACCTCCCCCTGGTGAAACCATGCTGCCTTGGGTCCTGTAGTCCATTGACAACCAGATGTTCCACCAATCTCTCCTTCAGTAGTGCTTCCATGATCTTTCCCACTACCGAGGTGAGGCTGACTGGTCTGTAGTTCCCTGCTTCCTCTTTGTTCCCACTTTTGTATAAGGGGACTACATCTGCTGTCCTCCAGTCTTTGGGTACCTCCCAATAAAGAGTGAAAATTAAAACGCTGATCTAAAGATAAACAGTTAAATAAATTGTATAATAAACAATAGTGTGTAGACTTGGGACAACCAATGGCAAATCAAATTATACTGTGATAGGTTGATCTTAGTTTGGCAAGCATTCCTTCAGTCATATAGGTAGGGGCATGATCTTGCACCACTTAGCATTGAATCTTAGCTCCCTGGGACACCCTTGACCTCTTCTCAAGCTTGCTTAGGTCCCCTCTCATTTTCTCTACCCCTTCTAGAGTGTCAACCCTATTGCAGATTTTCATGTCGTCTGCAAAGAGCCACACTGCTTTTGCAAGGAGCATAAATATCAGTAGTGTACAAATGTATTTTCTGCCTGTTACAGACCCAATGCCCCTTGTTAAAAGTAGAGATGTTTTCTGTTCAGTTGTACTATACTCAGTTGGTTTGCAGTGAAGGAGGCAAATAATACGGTCATGTTTCACATGTTCTAGAGTATCTCAAAGTTTAATATGCCATAGTATACTTTGTCAGAGTTGATTTTTTTTTTCCTCCTCATTGATTCTGTCATCTGGGACCTAGTTAAATCTGTCGCCAGTACTGCTGCCCAGCCAACAGGCTCTCCTGTATCCTGCATGTCCTGGCCACGTAGGATACTGCTTAACCTCCCATGTAACTGAGTGCCTCGCCCCCCCACCCCAATATGACTCCTGTGGGCAGGGTCCTGCCTGTCTGTGCCTTGGCAGGCTTCCATCTATAAATCCAGCAATTGCTGGTGCCTAGTGGTAGACCGTGGACAGGTGAGGAGCCCTAGTGGATGTGGGGGCAGGCAGGAATATCCCAACCAGAGACAGATTTTCCATTTCCACTACTTTTTCATCCCACAGATCCTTTCCCACCCATCAGGGTACAACCTTATGGCACTATCATGTGTCCTGCCCTCTTACTGTGTTTTGGGTATGCCATGTATACTCCTGTATAAGTACACCTCTTAATAAATTGACACCCTTTTCCATGTGATTTTGAGCACATGTATACATGGACTTCACATATAAGTTGACCCCCCACCACCACAACCTTTAACTACTGTTAAACCATATACGGTACGCATCTGGGTATCTTTTTAAAAGGTTTATTCTGAGCCTTTGGTTGAGATTGCCACATACAGAGAAAACGTTTTGTAACAGTGTATTTATATTGTGACCTAAAAGATTAAACAAAGTGGTTCTTTCTGACTTGAATTCAGATATAGGTGACATAGATCTTACTTCGAGAGGGCTCTTGCAGTAGGTAATTACATATAGGACTGACGCCGGCTGGCGGCAGGACCCGACGGAAATATTTCTAGCTAGCAGTCCCTGGCGAGGAACCGCCCCCATGTCAGGTGACCGGACGCCCGCCTTCCAGTTCTTTCCCGCCGTTAGCTCGTGTAGCGCCTCGCAGTAAAGTTTGTGCTTCGTCAGCCCTACCTTTCATCGGGTTTTTACCGAAAAATAGTTGTTCTTCAGTCAGTCGTCAGGTACATCGTCTGTGTATGTCATCCCCTACATCCTCCGAGCACAAAAGCAAGTGCAACTCGTGCGGCGCCCAACTGCCACACAAGGACAGCCATTCCCTGTGCCTTTTCTGCCTAGGCCCCGATCACCCGGTCGAGAAGTACCAGCGTTGCCTCAACTTCAACGCGGGTACCCGTAAACGGCGCCAACAGTCCCTAGAAGCCCATCTCCTCAAGAAAAATGTCTTCTATGGAAAAAGAGTTGAAAAAGTTGAGGCAGGCGTCTACTTCCCCTGAAGGACATTGGAAAAAGAAGGACAAGGAGAGGCACCGGGAGAAGTCCTCTACCGCATCTCCTGCTGGAGGCACGAGACAAGTAACGTCCCCTGGAGTTCATCGGCCGCCTCCAAGGGTTTGGAGAGGCATCTGCCCGCCCGCCTGTCTCGCGCTCGGGCCTTGCAGGCGCCTCCGGGCGAATGGAGGCCTCCGCCCCTGGTTGCGCCAGGCTTGCGGCCTACTGGCGTGGCAACTCCTCTAAAGTCGGATGTCTGCTCCTCCGGCGCCTGCAGGGAGAGGGTCGATAAGATGCCCGATCCCCGGGCGGCGCTAACCACTTCCCCTTGGACCGGGCGTTCCTTCCCTCGGCCCGCCTCCATCAGAGCTCCCATAAGCCGACGCCGCTCCTCCGCGCCCGCCGAGAACTCGCCTTAAGCCACACGCCTGCTCCTCCAACGCAAGGCGACGGAACTGGACTGACCCTCCCACATCCGCTGACTCCAGCCCCGCAGCCTCGCTGCCATCTGGGAAGCCTAAGTCACCCCAGCCTGACCCCGGGGATTTCTCTCATCCACCCCCGGGCGATGCGGGGGATCTTCCTCCTCCGTCGGAACCGGATCTGATGTTGGCCCCCCGGACGCCGGCCCAGACACCGGTACCTCTGCTGGTACCTCCGACGCCGGCAGGGATGTTCCCCCTTCTGTCAGGCCCTCCAGGCCCCCTAATGTGGACCCGCCCATGAGGCCACTGACCGGGCTGTCTGCTCAGGCAGCTCCCCCGGCACCCGGGTACCTGTCGTCTTATCCGACGCCGTCGTACCCAGGACTGCAGTATCCAGCGCCGCAGTACCCGATGCCGGTCTTTCAAACACCGCAGTACTCAACACCGCAATACCTGACACCGGGTTTTCTGCAGCCGGGTTTTGGATACTCACCTCACGGGTACATCCCATACACTCCCCCCCCTCCACCTCCACCATCCCCACAGCTGCCAGTGGATCTGCAGGAGACTGGCCTCCTGGTGGGCCGAGGCCAAGGCTCAACTCACCAAGGAGGTAGAGAGCCGCCTTACAACGACGGTGCCGCCACCGGCTCCCGTACGTCCGAGACGCACACCCTCACTGCCTCCCGACTCCAGAGCTCTTCCTCTGGGTCCAGAGAGGGCAGGACACGCGCTTACAGGTACCACCAAGAACTCGCTCCTCCCTAGTCGACATAAGGAGTCTTATTCTTCTTCCTTCGGATTCCTCGGAGTCTTCCGAGGGATGCTCCGAGAGAGACGACGAGCCTTGCTCTCCGTTTAAACCCCGGACGAGGACTCCTCCGAAGTCTCCATCTTTCACGGAGTTGCTTAGAAAAATCCAGGAAGTACTCCAGTGGCACTCTTTGGAACCAGATCCTCAGCGACTTAAACTCGCTGAACATCTGAATCTGCCCGTGACGGCTCCAACATTAGTGCCACCCTGGATCGAGCCTCACACCGACCTTGTTACCACGATTTGGAAACAACCGTCAGCGTTAGCCCCTCTTCCCAGGAAGTCTAACAGGCTACACCAGGCTCCCGAGGATGTGGACTACCTAGACTCTCACCCTCGTGCTGACTCGGTCGTGATTAGCGCCTCTCACGGCCGGTCAGCACATCCAAAACATCTGAGCTCGTCTTCTCCTGATAAGGAATCTCACCTTCTGGACCAGTATGGAAGAAAGATCTACGCCTCCTCCACACTGGGGAATTCGGGCCCTGAATTACGTTGCACATATGGGGAATTACCAGAAGGCTGCCCTTACCCGGGTGGAATCCAAGCTGGACTCCTTACCTGACTCCCAAGTCAAACAGAAGTTAGCCAACCTTGTCCGTTCTGCTCGTTTGGCCAGTCGCCACATTTTGCGGGTGACGTGCGATGCAGTGGACACTGCCGGGTGGAGCTCCGCTTTCACCATGGGTCTACGGCGTCATGCCTGGCTCCGTGTGTCAGGTTTGGTCCTGGAGGTGCAATCTGCTATTCAGGAGGCACCTTTCAGGGGGTCAGTGCTTTTCGGGGATGATGTAAAAGACATCATCACCGACTTGCAGGAGAAGGGGACAGCTCTGAAATCAGTGGATTCCATGTACCGTCCCCAACAACAGCAGCGCCATCCCGTTCACAGACGGAATCGGCCAAAGGCAAAACCACAGGGAAGGCGGGCCACCAAACGCCAGGCCCCCGCAGCTGCCAAACCCCCTCCGCCCAAAACAGCAGCGGGTGCTTCAGCTGCGGCGCTGCCCCACACCACCTGACTCCTTTCCTCTCTCGCCGCCTCCGGACCCCCTGGAGGAACCGGTAGGAGGGAGATTTTCCCTCCACCTTCCGGGATGGGAGAGGATAAGCACGGATTCTTGGGTGCTCCAGCTTATAGCGGAAGGGCATTCCATAGAGTTTCTTCAGAAACCACTCCGCCACCCCCCTCTGAAGTCGTCGTACTCAAGGGAACATCTTCCTTTGGTCCAGGGAGAAATCTCTGATCTTCTCATGAAGCAAGTGATAGAGTCTGGCCCCTCTTCATCTTCAGGGGATGGGTTACTGTTCCCATTTCTTCCTGGTCCCAAAGCAGACGGGAGATCTCAGACCGATTTTTAGATCTCAGTTCCCTGAATCTTTATGTAGAGTACAAAAGGTTCAGGATGCTCTCTCTGCAGAGTCTTCTGCCCCTCCTATGGCCGGGTCAATGGCTTTGTGCCCTGGATATGCAGGATGCCTATCTGCACATTCCCATTCGCCCCTCCCATCGCAAATACCTTCGTTTTGTGTTTCAGGGGGACCACTACCAATTCAAGGCGCTCCCCTTTGGTCTATCCTCTGCTCCCCGAGTATTTACCAAATGCCTGGCTGTGGTGGTGGCCCACCTACGTACAATGGGAGTACAGGTGTTCCCTTACCTGGACAACTGGCTCCTGGCGGCCTCGTCCAGTGAGGAACTCCTGCGTTTTCTCTCCCTCATCCAGCAGGTGCTTTCACTTGCCTGGGTATTACCATCAACCATTCCAAGTCTCATCTGGATCCTTCCCAGAGGCTTCAGTTCATCTGGGCTATCCTCGATTCGACCGTGAACAAGGCCTTCCTGCCTCCGGACAGGGCGGCCTCTCTTCAAACCCAGATTGTCCTGCTATCAGAACGCAGGAGGGTCTCAGCGAAGTCGGTCCTCCGTCTTCTGGGGCTCATGGCAGCCGCTATTCCGACAGTCCCCAAGCTCGACTCACATGAGGATCTCTCAGTGGTCTCTTGCTCCCAGTGGGATCAACTTGTGGACGACCTAGATCAATTGGTTCTGATCTCGCCATGATGATGCACGAGACTTGCAATGGTGGATGGTTCTGAGAGAACCTGTTTCGGGGGGTCCCCTTCTTTCATCCTCCCCCCTTCCAGACTCTGACTACAGACTCATCAGGCGAAGGTTGGGGAGCCCATCTAGGCTCTCATCGGACCCAGGGCTCATGGTCCAGACTGGAACAAGCTCTCCACATCAACATGCTCGAGCTTTGAGCTGTGCTATACGCTCTCCAAGCCCTTCACCAATACATTCTTCCTGGCCACCTAGCCGTTCAGACGGACAACATGTGCATAGTGTGGTACATCAACAAACAGGGAGGAACTCGGTCCTACCCTCTATGCAGGGAGGCAATGAGGGTTTGGGATTGGGCAACTCAACACGACCTTCACCTAACAGCGATTCATGTTCCAGGAGTCAACAACACTCTGGCAGGACGAGCTAAGCCGCCCTCTGCTCTGGCACACAAGTGGGAATTGGACCAAGGGGTGCTAGACGATATCTTTCAGCTTTGGGGACTCACAGGTAGACCTGTTGCCCTCCCAAGCATAAAACACCCACCTTTGCTCGCTGCGTTCCAGGCGAGAGCTTTCTGGGCGACGCCTGTCTCTAGACTGGAAGGACAGATTCGTCTATGCTTTTCCCCCAATTCCTCTGATCCTACGAGTATTGCAGAAACTAACCACAGAAGGAGCGAGAATGATTCTGATTGCTCCTTTCTGGCCCAGGCAAATCTGGTTCTCTCTTCTACAACAATATTCAGAGGATCTTCCTCTGTCTCGAGGTTTGCTGACCCAGGATCAGGGGACCCTGGTCCACCCAGGCCTCATATCCCTTCAACTACATGCATGGTTCCTGCAGACCTAGCCCAATCCCGTTTTGGTGTCTCTCCAGAAGTGGCGGAAATTTTAGTGGAGGCTAGAAAACCCTCCACCAGGTCCACTTATGCCATGAAGTGGAAGAGATTCTCTATTTGGGCAGCCTCCAAGAACGTGGAGCCTTTCTCCTGTTCAGTGGCCTTTCTGCTGGAGTACTTGCGTCACCTCTTCAACCTGGGTCTCAGCCATTCCTCCTTGAAGGTTCACATGGCAGCTATCTCAGCCTACCATGATCCCTTCACAGATAAAGCTTTCGCTCAACTGGAGGTCTCTTAAGACCTTTCTCAGAGGGGTCCTCCATCTGAGGCCCCCCATCCGTACTCCTGCTCCCCCTTGGGACTTGAATTTTGTTCTCGAGAAACTTGCACTTCCTCCCTTCGAACGTGCAGCTTCTGCAGATCTGACGTTTCTTTAGTGGAAGACGCTCTTCTTGGTAGCCATTACTTCTGCTCGAAGAATTTCCGAGCTCCAGGCCCTTATGTGTAAAATCCCCTATTTGATTTTTCACAAAGAATGAGTTGCTCTTCACACGAATCCTAAGTTTCTACCCAAAGTAGTAGCAGAGTCTACCTTAAATCAGTCCATAGAGCTACCTACCTTTTTGACGCAGTACTCTAACCAAGGGGAATATTTACTTCATACCATGGATGTTCACTGGATCCTGAGATACTACACCAACAGGACGAAGGATCTCAGAAAGACTGATCAGTTGTTCGTCTCTTTTGCTCACAAAAGGGAAGGCAATGCAGTTTCCAAGCAATGCCTGTTGAAGTGGTTGGCTCATTGCATCACTTTCTGTTGTGACAAGTACAACAAGACCCTTCCGGGTCAAGTTAAAGGTCACTCCACAAGGGGCGTAGCAGCCTCTGCGGCTTGTTTAAAAAATGTGTCTGCGGCAGACATATGCACTGCCGCCACCTGGACTTCTGGCTATACCTTTACGAAACATTACAGTTTGGATATTGCCTCTCACCGTAGAGCAGGCTTTGGATTGGCTGTTTTGCAAGGCCTCCTGTCTTGAGGCTTGCATGGCTAGGGCTACTTTTTTAGAGTAGTTCCCTCTTCCCGGTGCCTTTCCTTTGTTCCAGACTGCTTGGGATTCAGTCCTATATGTAATTACCTGCAAGAGCCCTCTCAGTAAGATGGTACGATTCCGTAAGACTTACGTAACAGTAGATCTTCAAGAGAGGCTCTTGCAGTAAACAACTTCCCACCCTCCATCCCCCTAGGCTTTTTCAGTGCCTTTTCCAGGAATGGAAACATCCGCTTCTCTCTCGTCTGGGCCTTCCTGGCCTGTGGCGGGAAAGAACTGGAAGGCAGGCGTCAGGGACCGCCCCTTTATACCAACGTCGTATGACACCGGTCACCTGATGTGGGGGCGGTCCCTCGCCAGGGACTGCTAGCTAGAAATTTTCCGTGGGGTCCTGCCGCCGGCCGACGTCAGTCCTGTATATAATTACCTACTGCAAGAGCCTCTCTCGAAGATCTCCTGTTACAGTAAATTCTTACGTAATTGTACTTTCCTATGTGACAGCATTGAAAACTGCGGATTAGTCAACCTCTCGAATAAGTAGAGTTCCTGTCTTTGGCACTAAAAACTTGACTTTCTTGCTGATTTATAGTTGTCTGATGACTCAACTGTCTTCAGCTAACTGCCAGAGTGCAGCTAGTGAACTGTATCCACAGGCTTAGAACTAATTTTCTCTTGTAAAGTATCTCTCCTCCCCCCCCCCCCCACCACCACCACCCCGGCTCCTCTCTGCTTCAGGCCTCCAAAACGTGGCTTCTTGATGCCTGCTGTATTCACTTGTGTCACCCTACCTGTCCCCAGACTTCCCCAGTATGTATGAGACCCCCTAGCTCCAGTCCTGACCCTTCCAAGGGAAGCCCTCCTCTGCTGCTACTGGAAGGAAGAAAGAAAGCAGCCTCTCGCTGGGTTTATTGCTGGGTGGGGAACATGCACAGCAGCTCAGAGGGTTGGGTGGCCTGGCAGGGCGTACACATAAAAGCAGTCATCCAAAGCTGCTATGAATGGGCATGTTTCTACGTTTCCCCACCACCACCACCACCACCACCACCCATACCAATGTGAAAACTTTCAGCTGGGAGGGGTGCTTGGAGGCATGTGGTCACTTGTACCTCCAGTGATACCGCTACCATGTGTGTACGAGAATAGTGTGATGTCCAATCCTCCTTCATGGTGGAGAGCAACTTTTGGACTTTCAAGGCCCTCCCTGCCAGCCTCTGTTCCTCATGTCCCAGGTACAGGGCGCAAACCTAGTATACCGAGTGGCTGCCCCATTGCTCAGTGCCCTGCCCACTTGTTTTATATCCACTCGACTGCACTGGTACCTGTGGTAACCCACATTGTGGTGAAGCAGTGGGAGATGCTGTTCTTCATCCCAGGAGAATAGCATTTTCTGGGACACAGTTCTCCTGCCTACAGCAGCACCCTGGGTTTGGGTCCCTGGCATGGCCAACGCCTCCTCAACTGCTGTGCTATCATGCAACCCGCTCTAGTATACTTAAAGAGCACTGGCGCGTTGGGCAAGTAAGTCTCACCAGGGTGCTACTTGCCTCAAGGCCAAAATAAGTAGTTAAAAAACATTAGATAAAGGCCTAGTATTTGATGAGTGTTGAAGTCACATGCTGTAGCTCCGCTCCATAATAACATTTTGATAATGCGAATTGAGAGACAGTACCAGGGCTTAAAGTGGGCCAGGTGTCGCTGGGTCTCTGACCCAGCAAAACATTTTTGAGCAAATTTGAGGGGCTTCTCACAGGGTCTCAAAGCAGGTCCCTTATTGTTTCCCTGTTAACTTCAGGAGGGCAGTGTGACACTTAGTTCCTTTGCCCCTCGATTCCCTAGAGTATTTTCATGTTTGGTGCCTGTGTTTTGTCTTATTACTGAAAAACTGGATATTAATGGAAAGGCAAATTCTACACTCTGGAGGGAAAAAAGGACTCCCACAGTTGTGGGCCATGCATCTTTTTATAATTATGACCCTTAGAGACCCGGCAGTTTTTTTTTGTTTTTTTTTACTGTACACTTTATGCACTGGACAGGAGGACTATGGCATGTCTAGTGTAAAGAATAGTAGAATCAGTGTGGGGGGTAAGTTTTTCATGGTAACTACACAACTTAGCAAGCTGCCTTTCATTTTAGATGGTATTAAACATGATGGTATCCCCAAATAGGGTTATCACCTGTCCTGATTTTCACAGGATATTTCTGATTTGGGCAGCTGTGTCCTGCGAAAAAAACATGAAAAATAATACATGTCCTGACTTCTTATAGTAGAAAAAATATTTTCTGACTTCTCTAATTGCCTGTTGAATTCCTTTTACTCTCTGTGTATATTCATTGTATACCGTGGCCCAGATATTCAAACTGCGCCATTCTGAGGCACAAGCCCTTGCGCTGCTCAAAATAGTTGTGCTGGGGTGTGACCGGGGCGATATTCAAAGGAGTTGCGCTATTGAGCAACTCCTTTGAATATCACCCCCCAGCCACAGCCACTGTGCATGGCGCAGTGGAACTTGCGCCACCGCAAGTTGTCAGAGTTGAGTATTAAACTTGCGGTGGCGCTAGTACCATTGCGCCATGCGCAAATTTCCGATATTCAAAAGGTGACATGCAAATGAGGCCATAATTCATGCAAGGCGCAGGGGGCCATTTGCATCTGATTATGGCCCCATTTGCATGCCATTAGCATGTAGGTGCGCCGATCCCCGAGGACTTGCGCCTGGCCGCACTGCCAGGCAGCAGCCGTCGGGGACCGATGCACCCTGCAGCCCGATCGCGGGCAGAACGTGAAAACAACCCCCCCACACACACACACACACACATCTCCCAATGCCCGATCGCGGGCAGAGCGTATCATGACAACCGCCCCCGCCCACATCTCCAATGCCCGATCACGGGCAGGCGTGAAAACAACCCCCGTGCCCGATCGCGGGCAGAATGTAAAGAAACCCCCAGCGAATATCTCCCTGGTGGTCCAGTGGACCGTAATGCCGATCGCGGGCAGAATGTCCAGTGACAACCCCCAAACATCTCCCTGGTGTCTAGTGTCCCCCCCACCCCACCCACCCACGAAGCCCCCCACCGCTCCCACCCCACCCCGGTGGCATCCCGACTGACTGTCGGTAGGGCTACCGCCCGTGGTGCAGAGCTAGAAGCCAATGGGCGTGCAGCCCGCCTGACAGTCAGATTTATGAATGAACCCATTCACAAATCTGGACTGTCATGTGACGAGAGCTGCACGTCCGTGGGTCAGCTCTGCATCAATGAGTGCAACCCTACGGTTTCGATCGGCTCGATGAAACTGGGCGGCGGGTGGGATGCTGCCGGTGAGGGCTTAGATCGGGGGGGGACACCACACACCAGGGAGATGTTTGGGGGTTGACTGGACATTCTGCCCGACTAGCATTACGGTCCACTGGACCACCAGGGAGATATTCGGGTTGGGGGTCTTTTTACATTCTGCCCGCGATCGGGCACTGGGGGTTGTCACGCTCTGCCCGCCATTGGGCATTGGGAGCTGTTTTGGGGGGTGTCATGATACGCCTGCCCGCGATCGGGCATTGGGAGATGTTTGGGCGGGGGTTGTTTCACGCTCTGCCCGCGATCGGGCTGGTGGGGGGGCACAGGGACTGAGTTGGGGGCCAGCCACGGGTGGCAGCTGCTGTGTTGCGCCCTGCAATACAGCAGCTCACCTGTGGGTGGCCCTCAACTTGATCCTTTTTTTTGGCTCAAAGTTGTGCAGGCACAGGTTGGGGGTTGCGCCTGCACAACCCGACTGAATATCGGGTTGCGCAGTTTATGCATGGTTCCTCCCCCTGCTGTTGAGCATGCATTCATTTGCATTGCGCTGTTGCTCAACCTGTTTTCAGTGGCGCAACTGCCTCCTGCTGAATATCGCAGAATGGCGTAATGTAGGACTTGCGCTGCGCATGGCGCAACCCTTTTGAATATCTGGGCCTATGTGTTTATCATGTACCCCACTGTTTTCTGTGCTGTCTGGAACTCCCCTGTTATAATGTGCTGATTTTGTCTGTAACTCTCTCAGGTCGTGCCTGAAAATAGACAGTATTGTTTAGTGCACTTACCCGGTCAACAAAAACTAAATAAATGTTGCAGGAAACTATAATACCTTAACTAAAATATCTTAAAATAATAAGAAACTACTGAAAAACTACAATACTTGGTCTCGATTCTGATTATTTTGACAAAACAAATCTGTTGCATTGGTTGAGGTTATATATTGTACTGCGAAAACGTAATTTTTCCGGAGGCAATGTCCCATGTTGGACTTCTTAAAAGGTGGTAATTCTACCCCCAGAATGAAAGGTAGCCTGTCAAGTTGAGTAAATAGACAAACAGCCAACCCCATCGTAGTGTGACATGCCTGCCCCATTTAAAAAAAAAGATTAAGCAGCTCCCTAACCAGTACAGATCCTGTATATATGTACATACAAATGTGACTGTGTAACCTCTAAATGTGTTGGGTAGTTGTTTTTGAGTGAAACATTTGTCTGATGCATGTTTCTAGCCACAAGCAGTCCTGTTATAACACCAGGATTTTTGTTCACTAGGGCATAGCCAAGTGCTAGTTGAAAACTTTATGCATGCATTGCGTTCAAGCGATGCACGGACTTCGCAGGATGCAGACAGTACAAATGGTATACTACAGCAGAAACCCCAAGATGCTAAAGTCCAGGTGGCAGTTCTCATCTCTGGGACAGGTAGGTTTTGCTGCATTTACTATAGATGACGTGTAAAGCTAGTGTTAAGGGAAGGGGGGAGGTGCTGAATTTAAGATGTCTTTCTTTTTTTTATTTTGACAAAACAGAAGGGGTGGGAGTATTACCATCACCAACTTGGACTTCTAAAAGTCATTGGCTTTAAAAGTGTTATTTCCACCAGCTGTATAAACCCAATACTTTCATGTTAACATCGTGAATAATATAGAGGATAAAGTATGGGGTCTGGGTGTGTAAATTCGAGTTTACACATACGCAGACCCATATTTTATTTTATATAATTGTTGGCTTTCTCTTTTTTGCCTCAACAATTGCATAAAATAAAAGAGGCTGCTATGCACCACAGTCCGACTACGGCATGGTGCGCGGTTTCTCTCACTTTTATTTCAGACATTTTGTGGGCAATCCGTAGCAAATGTGGTATATTTTTTTTTTTAACTTGTTGTGTTACTTATGAGTGTCTGTGGCAGTTTGTATCCATGCCGGGTTTACAGTTTGGGAGACAGGAGCAGAATCGATGGAGCTGAATGGCAAATGTTAGAGTTGGGGAAACTGCAAGTGGTGTTTGTCGTTATAAATGCTCCTTTATAATGGTACTATACCACTGTTTCCCTATGGGAAAAAGAGGAAGCGTTAATTATATAACATTAATACCTCCATGGTAGTAATGTCAGTGGTTTTCAAGCATGACTGGGACAGAGTGAAGGGCTTAGTGGTTGCTCAGGGTGATAGTAGGGTGGAGAGCAAGGGGTAGATGCATGGGTTAGAACCCTGTATGGACAATAGGTCCTCGGTTTGTTAGGGTTTATGGACAGACTGGATGGACCATTGGTCTTAGACCAATCATAGTCTGTTTCCATGTTAAAAATAGCACTTCTGCGCTGGCCTAGTGGCGCAGAGGCACTGTAAGCACCTGATTGCTTGCCATGCCGGCAGTCCATGTTCAGGAATGAAAACAAGTTGCCCGGGGTCAGCCGGGGAGGGAGAGGATTGAGTACCCACAGGGCTGCTTTCCTCTCCTGGGAGGGAGAACTGTACGCTCCACTGAATGACTGCCACCAGGTGGAGGCTTGGTGTCAAAGCTGGTTGAGGAGGGCAGTAGCAGGGAGGTGCTGTGGGACTCCACCGCATGCGCACGCCTCTACACATTCATATTGATGGGCACGCCCCTGAGTGGGAACAGGACAGAAAATGATGGCATAACAGAGCTTCACCTGCTGCATCACTGGGGGCAGGAAAACTGATTGTCCGGGGGCAGCCCCCTCTTCTGACCACCGGGGGTAGATCTGCAAAGTGGTGCTCTGGCTCTCCAGGAAAGTACAGGACTGTGGGATCTGCAGGGCAGAGTTGAAGGAAGGCCAGCCTGTCCTGGCCACATGGAGGGAAAACAGAATTCGGAAAGAAAAAAGAAATAGTACTTATAGAGACATGGATATGGTTCACTTATCAGCACTTGTAGCAGTCACCCTTTAAGAGCTGATTTGCAGGACCTTCTTTATTTATTGAAAATGTTTCACCAGGAAAGGCACGCTTGAGCAAAAGATGCTCGCCTAACGGTGCGACCTGGGGAGGGTTACAGAGGAGGCAGGTATACATACAGTAGTTGAGTTTAGCAGTAGTGCAATACAATGTGCATGGTTTGGAGGGATTACATATGAACTTGTTACATAAGGAGAGCAGTACAGAACAATGATCATCCACAACAGGGTATACATAACATGGGAATCGGGCAAGGCAGGAACAATACAGAACATGCACATCAGGGACAGCGTAAAACATATCATCGGTATACATATCATGGGTACAAGGCATGGTAGGAGCAATGCAGGAGCATGCACATCAGGGACAGGGTGAACATACAGTATGGGTACCAAATCTAGGCAATACATTAATTACATAAGTGCCTGTAACACTAGTGTGCCAGGACAGAACTTGAGAACTCAAGGAATTAACAAAGTCCAAGAGGGTAGCATCTTCCAGAAAAGAGATGTGCAAGAACAAGGGGCACAAATTGAAGATAGAGGGGCGGCTCAGAGGTAATGTGAGGAAGTATTTTTCACTGAGAGGGTTGTGGATGCATGGAACAGCTTCCCTGAGGAGGTTGTGGAGTCAAGAACAGTGGGGGACTTCAAGAATGCATGGGACAGGCATAAGGCAGTCCTAGTAGGGGGTAGGAGGAAGTAAGCTGTTGGTTAACTAGGATTTGCGGCTTATCTGTTAGGTAGGAAAATGGGCAGACTAGGTGGGCCAAGCGGTCCTTATCTGCCGTCAAATTCTATGTTTCTATGTTTGAGTGCCAGTACTAAACTTGAGCTGCAGTGGGATGCACCAAGCTGACTGTAGGAGTTGGAGAGCAAGATGGGGGGTAGTGGAGGAGTGAACTAGTAAGCATCAGGAGCGTGGGGGGGTAGGTTTAGGTGAGGTGGGAGGGAGAATGGTGATGTTAGCTGAGGGTAGGGCAGAGGAGGGTGTTAGATGGGGGGAAGAAGGGAGATGTTAGGAGCGAGAAGAGGGAGTAAGAGTGAGACTAAGTGCGTAGGGCAGTATATAAGCCAGACAATTAGGCAATAGCCAGGCTGTAGGGGGCAACTGGGGTAGAGAAGGTGTCAGAAGGGGAGGGGAGGTCAGGGGCAGTTGCAGTTTGTTGCGAGGAAGTTAGAGAGGGCAGAGGATAAGAAGTATTTGGATGATGAATGGTGGATCTGGGCCGGTAGGCCATTCCAGAGTTTAGGTAAGAGAAGGCCGATTGGCTGGCAGTGGTCCTTCGGTGGGGATGGATAATAGCCTAGTGTCAGTGGACCAGAGGGCGTGGGTAGTGGTAGTGGTGGGGAAGATGGGGAGGATGCTGGGTAGGGTGGGAGGAGCCGAGGCCAAGTTGGAAGCAATTTAACAGTATGGATTAGCGCCGGTTACTCAGGAATGGCAGGACCAGTGAACAGTAGAGCTTGCCAGTGATGTGAGCGGGGTGGGGGCATCGAGGGCAAAGCTGCAGAACGATTAAAGAGGAGGTCCAATCTGGCTAGGTGGTCTTGAGGCGGAGCTGTAGACTACATCACAGTAATCAAAGGTGGGTAGAATCATTTTCAGGAATAAATCAAGTCTGACTGATAGCGAGAGACAGGAGCAGTTCCTGTAGAGGGTGCCAAGTTTTGGGCGCAGTTTTGAAGTGATGGCATCTACATGTGTGGTAAAAGAGAGGTGGCAATCGAGCCAACCCCTAGATACCTGAAGGAGGGTACTTCATCAAGGATGGTGTTGTTTAGGGTATGGAAGATCAGAGGGGCGGGAGTTTGGATAGACGCTGTTTTGTACCAAAAGTCATAGAGACAGTTTTTTTGGCATTTAGGGAAAGTTGGTTGGTATTGAACCAGTGTTGGATTTTGTTGAAATCCGTTTGAAGTTTGGAAGTGAGTTCTTCATGGGTCCAGTCGGAGGTAAAGAGGACTGTGTCGTCTGCATACATGTGGATTGTGGAGGAGGAGCAAGAATTAGGCAGATCATTTAGAAGGATGGAGAATAGGATGGGACCAAGAACTGAGCCTTGGGGAACGCCGGTGGTGATAGGGAGGGGGGGAGATGTGGTCAGCTATTTTAGTGCATTGGGTTCTATTTAGTAGGTAGGCACTGAACCAGTTTGTGGCAGACGCTGCTAACCCAGCCCCTGATAGGCGGGATAGTAGGAGACAGTGTGATACCGTGTTGAAAGCTTTAGCTAGGTCAGTGAAAATAGCAGCCGTGATTAGCCCTTTATCTATCCCAGTGAGGATGGAGTCTGTGAGTCTTAGTAGGGAGGAGGTGGTAGAGTGGTGTTTTCTGAAGCTGGACTGAAATGGGGTGAATTAGTTGGTTTCTGAGAGAAAGTGGGAGAGCTGGGATAGAACTAGGTGTTCCTGGAGTTTGGCGAGGGTGGGGAGGATGAAGATGGGATGGTAGTTAGTAGTGGAGGAAGGATCACCACCTTTTGAAGGGTGAGGACAGTGGCATGCGTCTACACGGGGGAGTGACTCAGTGGTGAAAGATGGATTTAATAGGGCGGCGAGGGCAGCAGTGGCTGGGGCAGAAAGGAAGAGGGGTTTACCGCTGACCATCAGGATTTGCCTTGAGGTCCATGAGTGAAGGGCATCTAAGGCTCGGTGGGGAGATGGGTCTGAAGGAAAGAGATTCCTACCAGTTGGTAGGGGATAGATGACTGGGGGCTGATGTGGTTATAGATGTATGGGGTGGGGCGAGTTGGAGTAGGAATCGAGGAGGGCTTGGGGCGCAAGTAGTGAAATAGGAATTAAACTCGGAGGCTACCTTCAGGGGGTCGGTGAGGAGAGTCCTTGGATGAGGAGAAGAGGTGGAGGGTTTGCTGTTTGGGGCAAAAGGGAGTTAATGACTTTCCAGAATGTAGACTGTCTCCCAAGATTTGCGTTAGGGTGTTGTTGAAATATTCAGCCTTAGCTAAGCGGATGGCCTTTGTGCATTTGTTGGAGCATGCGTAGGTGACAAGGTTGCTTGGGAGGAGTGTAGATTTGTAGTTGCGCCAGGCCTTGTCACAGGCTTGTTGGCAAGCTATCAACTCAGGGGATATCCAGGGTAGATGAGACCCACGGACTCTTGTCTGGCGCAGGAGGGTGTGTTTGTCCCAGGCGGTGAGGAAGGTGTTCCGAAAATGCGTAAAGGCCGAATCCATGTTACAGCAGTTTGAGCTCAGGACACAATTTGAGTGAGAGAGATCTTCCAGTAGGGGAGAGAGGTTGAGGGATTTGTATGAGCGTTGGACTATAAATTTGGGAGGGGATTTAACTCTCTGGATTTTGCGGACCAAGTAGATTAGGTGGTGGTCGCTAGTGGAATCGGGGAGGAGGCCTGAGCTGATGACGAGGTGTGGGTGGGATGTAGGCGACCAGTCTAGTAGTGAGTGATTACCGGACTTGTGGCTTTGAGCGGGTGGGTTCCATAATGGTTTGGGTAAGGTTAAGAGCGGTTATCTCTGTTTGGGTTTTGTTAAAAGTGGGAGCTAACCAGTTGTGGTTAAAGTCTCCCATGATGTATAGTTTACCCGACTGGGCATGGGAGGAGAGTTGGCCCAGTAGGTCGGTGACTATTGTGGTTGGAATGCTTGGGCAGCAATAAATACCAGCCATGATGATCGATAATGAGGAGGGAGGGGACAGCTTTACCATGAGAAGCTCGTAAGCTTTGGGTTCAGCTTTTGTGAGAGAGACAGTGAAGTGTAGGGCTGATCTGATGCAGATAGCCACCCCTCCGCCTCTGGTGGGCCGGTCTTGCCTTATGATAGTGAAACCAGGAATGGCAATGGTGTTATCTGGTAGGCTGGCGTTTAGCCAGGTCTCAGATATGATGATTATGTCAGGCCCTGGGTCTTTTGAAGGATGTGCTTCACATTGTGGAGGTGTCCTGAAAGAAGTGAATTCACCAGTGCTATGCCTTTAAATGGAAAAGAATTTCCATCTGGTGTCAGGGCAGGAGCTTGATACCCTTGCCTGCCTCTTGGCTAGCATTCTGGACTATCTTTGGTCCCTCTCCTGGCAGTGGTTGAGATCGACAACCCTCAAGATGCACCTCGTCACCATCTCTGCATACTGGGTGTGGGCTGGTATGCCAGTAGTGGCGCAGGAGAAGGTGATCGGTCGTTTTTTCAAAGGCCTTGACCACTTGAACCTGCCAGTGCATGAAGCACAACAATCTAGGGACTTGTTGCTGGTTCTGCACATGGACAAACCTTTCAAGCCTATACACAGATGTGAGATATCCCACCTGCTGTGGAAAACCACCTTCTTGTTGGCTACCACCTCCGCCAGAAGGATCAGTGAGCTCCAGGCACTCTTGGTGGAGTCTCCATACCTGGTCTTCCACAAGGACAAGGTAGTCCTTCACCCTCACCCGGAGTTCCTCTCAAAGGTGGTGCGGTAGGGCTGATCATCCTACCTTAGAATTAGAGGCACTCTATTCTAATTTCTTTTTCTAAATCCTGTTGGAACAGCATTTTAACTATTCTGTACTGTACTATCCTCTGTTCTGTCAGGATGACCACCTATAGAACCCCCTCCACTTTTCTTCTTTACTCATTTCCTTTTCAAGTCCCTTTCAAAAGAATCCTGCATGGCTCAAAATGACCAAACAATGTAATAGCTAGCTAGCACAGTTTCATTTGCCAATACAAAACAAATACTTGTTATTAAATGTTTCCAATTTAAAGTGTGAGCCATTTTGCTGCTCCTGTTACACAACACATAAGTATAAGATATGCTTGATTGCCCAAGTACATTGAAAATGTTATATACTACGTAGTGGTTTGGTGTCTGAGAAGCCAGATTTAGTATAAATGAAAAGGCCGGAGGACGATATAAAAAGCCATTTTTTCAGGCAGCTAAATAAGTCGATGGATGTGTTTCATTCTCCTTTTATGGAAAATGTATTTATTTTAAACTCATAATGTTATCTGATATATGCAGCCCCATTATATAAACATTTCATTTGTTTTAAAGATTCCTACAAACCAAGAGGTATTTGTATTAATGGACTCTTGCCCAAAGACTGGTACAAGCTTATATTTTTGTTTATACCTGTATATTGTATAATTAATAAAATAAAGGTCATAAGAAAATAGGCAGCTCACATGATCTCTGGGAGGCATGCATAAACTCCTTGAAAGCGGTTACAAGCATCCCTGTCTTTTCAGGTCTGCCGGAGCTTGTTAAACAGCCTTGCTTTTCAGTCTGCCTGGAAGAGGGAAGGCCATGCAGTCCGTGTCCTCAAAGCAGTCTGAAGCACAGGTGAGAAAAGGATCTCAGTGATGTGATCCTGATTGTTGTAGCCTGACAAATGCTATGTAATGATTTATTTTCTTTTATTTATTTTTATTTCCTTGTGTGTTTTTTTTTTTCTTTTCATTTGTGGAACCTTGTTGAAATAAAATCACACAGCAAGTGTGTTGCACTATATACAAACTTAATCTGTATCTTTACACCCACACAGGGAACAGGTGGTGTCAGTTTCACCTTAACCAGGTAATTAAACTTCTAGGATCATGGCTATGTTGTTCATCCACCTATTTGGCATTGTCCCTTTCCCCTTTAAATTTGCCGGAAGGTCTTCAAGCTGGCTCCTCCCACCCACCTGGGTGGTATAACCCTCGGCTCCACCCCATGATGCCAGATCTTCCTTTCCACTGGAAGATTCAGGTTGCCTCCTCTTGCTCTCGCATTTTGTAGGCCCTGGCTTCTAACTCTTCAGTTATTCCGAAACTTTGTCTCATTCACGTCAGTGATTGTGACTGCTACATCTCGATTATGGAGGAAAGGTCTTCCCCAAGATTTCGGTGTGGCCAGAAGTCGCACACTGACCCACATGCCTCTACTGTCTTGATGTCGACCATGACACCAAGACTTGCGAGATTTGCCTTGCCTTTCATCTGAATGTCCTCAACGACCATCTCGCATGCCTCAAATTCGGCAGGCCCAAAAAACGGAATCTGCCGGTGAAGTCCCAAGAGGCCCCCGGTGGGCGGTTTCCGCGGCTGCAGGATCCGCGAACAGCTGGAATGTATGCAGTCCTTCAAGGAGGAAGCAGCTTGCTCTAGGAATCTTCCACTCAAGATTTCTTCGTCCCATTTAACCTGGGCTCCACTTTCTGGGGTTCCTTCCAAGAGTTGTGTCACTCTCTCCCAGCTAAGGGCAAGGGTTCTGCGGGCACTCACTCCTCTCTGTCCCGTCAGCAAAGACTGTCTTGGAATCGTGAGCGATCTCGGTCCCAGGGGCCAGCCATTTCGACCTTGGTCAAGATTGCCCTTTTCGGCTGCTGGCTTCTCGGCTTTGCCATCGGGCCAGTTGACCGAAGTTTTGGCCGATGAGGTTGAGATTATTCTCTACCCTATCAACCCATTGTTGCCAACTACAGTCAGTGACTCTCTGACTACGACTCCGGTCCTTTCCTGACAAGGGCACCCAGCCTGCTGAGAACCCTAACGAGGAGGTGGTCCCTGACCCTGGGAAGTCCCCGGTCTCTCTGGTGTCTCCCGAGTGACCAAGTCGGCCTGCCTGATCTCAATTGAGGTCTCTGACCCTCGACCGACAGGCGAGGAAGGCGATAAACACTCTAAAAAGGGTGATGCCATCGGTCGTCCTCATGGGTGGCAGGTTTTCCCACTGATGTACAATAAATAGTTCAGTGTCCCATTTAGGGAACAGAAACTGTTTGGCCATGAAGTTGAAGAAGCTTTGAAAAATCTTAAGACGTTTGGCAAGAATCTGAGGTCAGTAAAGTCCCTGTACCCCATACCCAATGAAGGTGTAGGAACAGGGGTAATCTTCACCAATCTGCTGTCAAAGGCAGCTGTCACACCTACAGGCAGCAAGCTAGAGATGTGGGGGCCTTGACAGTCTCCCTCCCCACCCCTGGTGTCCACTCAGAAGCACCTAGAGGTTGTGGAGTTGGTGCGCGCCCGCATGACTCCTTGCACAACCCCCAACCACCATTACCTCCAGGGGTCACCTCTCCCTCCATGTGGATTAGTGGAGGACAGTGACCACAGACAATGGGTGTTGGAGATCATAGAGATGGGTCCTGCTTTGGAGCTTCTGAAAAACCCTCCAGATCATCCACCAGCTGTGATAGCATACCCACCAGGGCACATGTCCCTGCTGCAAGAGGAAGTATAGACCCTACTTCAACAAAATCTGGCAGGAGCCGATATGGCTGCAGTCAAGCTGACTGAAGTCACAGCGGAACACAGCACTGTCTGTCGTGTCCAAGATGCCCGCCGGAGTTCAGTGCTCATGCGCAAGTTGCGCGCATGCACTGGGCTCAATAGCCATCTTGAACACGACAGACAGCCGATGCCACCAGGCGGAATAGTGCACCTGCCGGGGAGGTGCAGTCAGTGTACTGTGTTGGAGCTGTAGAAGGTTCGTTCAAAATTCCAAAACAGAAGCGTTCCCGGTGTCAATCCGGTAGCTCATTTTAGAGCTACTGCAAGATGGCTGCATACTCCGCTAACTGCAGTTGTAAAATGGGCCATAGCACAAATGGCATACCTCTCAACTGTCCCTAATTTTCAGGGATGTCCTTGATTTTGTCTCAGAATTTTACTGTTCCTTTTTTTTTTGTTATTCTCTTCTTTATTTGATTTTCGTAAAAGTACATACAGTATTTCTAGGGACATGGATATGTTGTTCATCCACACTCATTGGCAGGTATCCTTGCCGCTTTAAATCTTGCCGGAAGGTCTTCAAGCTTGCTCCTCCCACCCACCCGGGTGGTATAACTCTCGGCTCCGCCCCATGACGCCAGATCTTCCTTACCGCTTGGAAGCTCAGGTTCCCTCCTTAACGCTCTGTGTTTGAGACTGGTTCCTATTTCTCCGTTTGCGGATTTAAAAATAAATTTTGCAAAAGACTTAGTCTTCTATCCCTCTGACTGCGATGGACCAATCGACTCGATTTGGAGATGCCCATGCGGGCAGAAGATGTCCGGACGGAGCCACACCCACGTGTGTCTACTGCTTAGGCCTTGAGCACGACCCGCGGGCTTGCGACCTGTGCTCATCTTTCTCGGCTCTACGCCCTCGAAGACCGTCTGCCCGGACATAACTGGGCCTCCGAGAAGCTTTCTCCGTGAAGTCCAAGGAGGCCCGGTTGGCGTGTTCATGGGCGGCGGGTCGCGGATCAGCTCGAGCGGATGGTCGCCCGGAAGAGGAGGCGGGCGCTGGGTCAGATTCTCGGCCGCGGCATTTATCCCGCTCTCTCTGGGCTCTTCTTACACGGCTTCTTTTAAGGAGCTTTGTCTGTCCCTCTCCACTAAAGGAGAAGGGCCTACGTTGGCGGGACCTTATTCTCGGTCCAAAAAGAGGGACAAGGGTAAGTCCCTCCGTCGACGCTCTTGGGAGCGGGAAAGGTCCCTCTCTCCGGGCCGTCGACCGTCGGCTTCGGTCGACCGCTCGGCTTCGGCCACTGGCCTCACGGTGTCCCCGTCAGGTCAGTTGACCGAGACTCCCACCGATGAAGTCGAGATTTTTCTCGACCCATTGGACGGGCTGTCGCCTTTAGCAGCCGAGATTCCCCTCTCCCCGGTTCCCCCGGGAGGAGTTGAGGATCCCGTGGGCTCGCCTGTGCCTCCGGTTCCGGAGCCCTCGGATGCACCATCCGAGCCGAAGGGAGTGCCGGTTCCGCCGACACCTCCTCGCACCGACCGGAAATTCCGGGACTCTCGTCTGACCTCTTCGCGTCCAGCCGATCCCACCGCCATAGGCGGTCTCGGCTCCTGCACCATGTAAGCGGCGTCGCCGCCTCCTCGCCCTCCTCCTCGATGAGGGAGGCTTCGCGAATTACGCCGACGGGTACGAGGACCTTATGTTGCAACAGCTCTTCCTGGCCGGAATAAGCAACCTGCGCCTTGCCCGCCATTAAGTACTGTCACCGAACGGCCGACACAACCCCTCGACTTATCCGAGGAGTCGGCACTCAGGCCGTTGTTCGCTAAAACCAGCTGCTCCACCGGTCTCCGTGGAACCCTCCGCCTCCACAGCCACCAATTGGGGCTCCACCAAGGACTTCGGTCGGCTAAGGGTCTACCCCATCGGCTGTCAAGCTACCTCACTCCCGATCGACCTCGGCAGGTGAAGGTGGCTCAGGCCAGAGGCAGCTCTTCGAGGACTCTTCCGAGTCCGAAGATGATTCCTCCTTTTCTCCAAGCGACTGGACTTGGAGTCTTCAGGAGGTCAGTCAATGGACGATAGCCCGTCCATCCTTCCTAGGACTACTTGGCTCATCTCGAGTCCACCGGATGGAGCTCGAACCTGCTTCCAAACGGGCCAGGTATCCCTCAGGAGATTCTGGACCGAGGGGATTCTCCGACGGAGGCCTTTCCGGTGGCCGAGGCCATAGTGGGTCCGGCACTGGAGCTTTGGCAGTGCCCTGCTTCCTGCCCTGCGCCTTCGGCCAGGATGGCCAGGAAGTATGCGGTCCCTACTGGTTCCTTGTCCGGTTTTTCGGAACACCCCTCTGCTGAGGGGTTGGTTACCGACAGCGTTTTCCGGCGCGCCGGCAACGCCAGGGATGTGGACAAACCTCCTGACAAGGAGTCCAAGAAATTGGACTATGTCGGGCGAAAAGTCTACGCTGCGTCCTCTCTCGGCCTTCGTCAGGCCAGTTCGGCCGTCCCTCATGGCACATTTTTTCTCATGCCCTGTTGGGCTCCCTGGATGAGGTCATCCCTCATCTTCCCGCCGATCTGCAGACTACGGTTAAGCAGGTGCGGACCAGGGCAGGCAGTGGCACAAACAGCAGCTCCAGACTGCTTTGGATATAGGGGACTCATGTGCCAGATCGGTGGCGGCCGTGAGTGGCTATGCGTCGGCGGGCTTGGCTGAGGATATCCACCTTTACTCGGATACCCAGCACAAGTTGGCGGATGTCCCTTTTGGGGACTGACCTCTTCAGCCCTGGGGTGGAAGGTCACCTGCAGAGGATCGAGAAGTCCAATGCTACCTTGGACTCGGGTCTCTTCAGCTCAGAAGGACAAAAGGCCATAAACCACAGCCTAAGCGCGCTCTGGTCCTTCTGTGCGCCCTTTGCGCCGCCCAGCAACGTCAGGGCCAGCAGGCTCGGCCTTGGCATCCCAAACCCAAGCGCCGGCTTCCTCTAACAGGAGGCAGGGAGGAAAGGCCCAGGAGGTCCCTCGGCGGTCCCTCCTCCAAGCCTGCCCAGTGATGGGCTGAGGGGTGTCGCCCCCATTCCCGTCACCTTATCCCTGGGTCCCCCCGTGGGGGGACGGCTCCGGCACTTCCGTTCCGCCTGGTCCGCTGTTTCCACGGACAGGTGGGTCTTGGAGGTGGTGGGAAGAGGCCTGCCTCTGGAATTCGAGCAGGCACCACCCTTCAGAGCCGCCGCCTCGGGGGGCTTCGGGATCCCCAGCCTCACTGGCGGCTCGTCGAGCCGACATCGCCTCCTCCTCCAGAAGGAGGTGATAAGAGAGGTGGGACCCTCCTTCAGACCCAGGGTTTGTGTCCAGGTACTTCCTGGTTCCGAGCGGGCGGGGGCTGGCGCCCATTCACCGACCACGACCTAAACAAGTTCCTAGGTCTCGAACCTTCAGGATGGTCACTCTGGCTCAGATAATACCATCCTTGGAGCAGCGGCGTGTGGTTCTGCTCTCTGGACTTGCAGGACGCGTTTTTTCACGTCCCTATCCGTCCGTCTCACCAGAGATTCCTTCGCTTCCGAGCGGAAGGATCCCTCTTCGAGTTCCAAGCCATGCCCTTCGGCTTGTCTCCAGCTCCCAGGGTCTTCACCAAATGCATGGCAGTGGTGACAGCATTCTCATGGCCTAGGGTCCAGGGTGCACCCTTACCTGGACGACTGGCTGATAGCAGCTCCCTCCAGGAAGGAGGCAGAGTGGTCCAGAAATCTGGCCCTCCAGGTCTGCTCTCAACTGGGCCTCCTTATCAACGAGGCCAAGTCGGAACTCGAGCCGAAGCAGGTGATTCTATTCATCGGGGCGCAGCTCGACTCTCTTCGAGCCAGAGCGCGGCTCCCGGCGGACAGGGCCGAGGTTCTTTCCTCCTTTGCCCGATCATTTCTGGTTGGGCAATTGCGTCCTGCCCGGGACTTCCTGCGCCTCCTGGGTCTCATGGCGGCCTGCACCAGCGTGGTCCGTTGGGCCCGCTGGAACATGCGTCCCCTTCAGTGGGGACTGGCCAGCCAGTGGTCATAACGCTGCGATCCTTTGGACCAGCTTTTGTCGGTGACACAGGGGATGTGGAACGCTCTCCAGTGGTGGACCGTCTCCAGATCATTTGCAGGAGGGCATCCTGTCAGTCTCGCCTGCGCGACGGTCTCTCTATCGACCGATGCCTCTCTGATGGGTTGGGGTGCCCATCTGGGGAACACCGGGCTCATGGCCTCTGGTCCCCGCGGGAGTCCCGATGCCACATCAACCTGCTGGAGCTCCGAGCGGTCCGCCTAGCTCTCACCGCCTTTGCTCCGTTCCTCCGGGGTCAAGTGGTCCAAGTCCAGACGGACAATACCACGACCATGTACTATCTAAACCGCCTAGGGCGGGACGCGCTCCATGCTTCTATGCAAGGAAGCTCTCCGCATTTGGTCACTGCAGCAGCCTGGAGGCGGATCTCCTAGCTATTCACGTGGCAGGAGCCTCCAACACCCTGGCCGATGCCCTGAGCCGGATAGGGGCTGCATCCCACGAGTGGTCTCTCCTGCCGGAGGTAGTACAGCATCTGTTCTCCCATTGGGGCACCTCAGGTGGACCTGTTTGCCTCCAGGAGAACGCAAGCTGAGCCTGTTCCATGCCCGCCCCTCAGCAGGTGCTCGCAGGGGATGCCTTCTCGAGGCAGTGGACCCCGGGCCTCTTTTACGCCTTTCCCCCATTTCCCTTGATCCACAAGGTGCTTCTCAAGGCGAGGAGGGACAAGGCGCAGGTGATTCTGATAGCCCCAGACTGGCCTCGCCAGTTCTGGTACCCAGATCTCCTCAGTCTCAGCTCCAGGACTCCGCGGCAGCTTCCAGCTCGCCCGGACCTGCTCTCAGTCAATCAGGGGAAGGTGTTCCATCCGGACCTTCAATCCTCTGCACCTGACGGCCTGGTTCCTGAGCTGCTAGAGTTCCAGGCCTTGGGTCTTTCCGACGAGGTCCTCAATGTAGTTGAGGCGTCCGCATGAGTTTGACCAGAAAATGTTATGCCTTCAAATGGAAAAGGTTTTCCATTTGGTGTCAGGCAAGGGCTTGGACCCTTCCTCCTGTTCCTTGGCAAGCATCTTGGACTATTTATGGTCCCTTTCTAGTCAAGGGCTTAGGTCAGCGACCCTAAGGGTGCACCTGGCAGCCATCTCTGCTGCCACGGGCTGGCCGGGAAGAGGCTATACGAGGAGAAGGTGGTTCATGCTTTTTCAAAGGCCTTGATCAAGGCTTCTCCAGTGCGGGAACCCCCACCTCCGTGATCTACTGCTGGTACTGGCAAAGCTCATGGGCAAGCTATTCGAACCTATGCACAGGTGTGCTCTCTCTCACCTGTCGTGGAAGACCGCCTTCTTGGTGGCTATCCGTCAGCCAGAAGGATGGGAGAGCTCCAGGCGCTTTCCATCAAGTCTCCTTACCTGGTCTTCCACAGGGACAAGGTTGTCCTGCGCCCCCCGAAATTCCTTCCGAAGGTGGTGTCAGAGTTTCACCTTAACCAGGTGTTGACTCTGCCGGTGTTCTACCCCAATCACACCTCGGAGGCCGAATATGGCTCCATACTCTGGACCCTAGAAGTGTCTTGCTTATTATAGAGGCCTGGCTGAAAGTCGAGGAGAGGTTCGCCAGCTGTTTGTCACCCTCGCTGAAGCCGATCTGGCAGACCTGCAGCCAAGCGGACGATAAGCAGTGGGTAACCTCCTGCATAGATCTCTGCTATAAGTTGGCGGGCATGGAGCCTCCCAGAGGGATAAGAGCTCATTCTACCCGCCATACTGCTGCAACGGTGGCTGCTTCCAGGGACGCCCTATCCAGGAAATCTGCAGGGCTGCTACCTGGAAGTCAGCAAACACCTTTATTACCCATTACCACATCGACCTTGAGTCACGCCGGGATGCTGGTTTTGGGGCCTCGGTTCTCAGTCTCTCTTTCCCAAGTAAGTATTGGGGTGTCGTCTTGCCTCCCTCCTCCCGGAGAACTGCTAGAGTCTGCCAATGAGTGTGGATGAACAACATATCCATGTCCCTAGAAATACAGGTTACTCACCTTAACAGGAGTTCTAGGAATGGTATATGTTGTTCATCCTGTTCCTGACCTCGGCTTGACAGCCTGAGCTTGGCCAGGCAGATCTGGCCATGGGGTGGAGCCGAGAGTTATACCACCCGGTGGGTGGAGGAGCAAGCTTGAAGACCTTCCGGCAAGATTTAAAGCGGCAAGGATACCTGCCAATGAGTGTGGATGAACAACATATACCATTCCTAGAACTCCTGTTACAGGTGAGTAACCTGTATATATCGATCGTGTCCATAGACAGACTACAAGCAGAAAGCATACCTACTTTAAGTATACAGAGTAGTCATACTTGGAACTGAAGTATTTAGAGACCTAGTATATCATTAAAGTTAATTCCTATGTTTACAGCAACCGTACTCAATACATTCAGTTGAGAGACATAGGGGGTAAGAGGTTTTCGGTACACTTAAATCAGTTCCTTAAAGTTAGTGGAGTTGGCGCAGTATGCAAACCCTTTACGATACTTGGTCTTCTTCGTGTGAGTCAGTTTTGCCATATTCACAGCTTACAGGATTTCTAGCTTACAGTAAATGTAAGGGGGGCTGAGGGGAAGAAAAAGGAAGGGGGGGAAGGTAGAGGATGTGGGAGTGAGAGGAGAGGAAAGTGGGGGAGGAGAACACATAATATAAGGGGGGGAGGAATAGTCACCTCATGGGACAAATGTTGGGTCTGTGGGCATATAATATAGCAGCCACCTATTCCATATTGAGTTAAATTTGTCCACTCTGTCATTTAATCTGTATGTTATTTTTTCCATGTGGTATATTTGTTTAGAAATATCCCACCAGTCCCGAAGGGTTGGGGGGTTCTGGGTCAACCATAGTTTGGTGATGGCTTTTTTCCCTGACGATAAGAGGATAGCCAAAAGATGGCTGGAGTCTTGAAGAATTTTACTGTTCCTAAAATTTGTGTTTCCATGACTATTTTTTGGGAATTTTAAACACAAAATAGTGTCAAGCATTAAAGTGACAGACTTGTTTTTCTTTAGAAAAGGCATTTTACTCTAAGCCCCTTATTCTACCAGCTTCCTGGGTGTCTGTCACTAATTTTGAAGCTGTGTCCCTGATTTCAGTCCTTTGTCTATGATTTTTTTAGGCCTTGACCCTGATTTATGAGGCAGGAGGTTGAGAGGTATGCAAAGTGGACAAAAGAACTAAGGCCTATTTTGGATCTCGGGGAACTTGACTTCTTCAAAGAATACAAGAAGTTTTGCATGGTCTCTCTGTAGGATCTCGTTCCCCTGTTGCAAAAAGGTTAGATTTGCTCCGTGGACATGAAGGATGCCTATCTTCATATCAGAATCTGGAAACTTCACAGGAAGTGTCTGAGGATCTTACTTAAAGAATCGCTCTTGCAGCAACTAACACCTTTAGGACTAAGCCGCCAGGCACCAGGATCCCATGGAAACTTCTTGCTAGCAGTGCTTGGCGGGGGATCACCCCCTATGTTGGTCTGCCCCTGACGTTGTGTCTGGTATAATAGGGATGGTCCCCCAGCCCATTCCCAGTTCTTTTCCTGCCATCAACAACACTAGGCAGTCCTCTGCATATGCCTTCATCTTGTTGACTGCCATTTTGTCTGCATTTTCAATGCTCTCTTTTCTTAATTTCCTTAGTTTTCAACGGATTGTGCATGTCGTCGTCTTCTCCAACATTGTTGATCGAGAGGCACCCTTCAAAGTGCGCATGTGGCAAGCAGATTCTGCTCAAGGACATCCATTCGGCCTGCTTATCTGCCTGGGTCCAGACCACAACATCAAGGCCTTCCAACACTGCTGCAGCTTAAATCTGTGCATGAGACTGCAGCATCAGAAGACCCTCAGAGCTTTCCTTTTGGAAAAGCAGATATCTGCCATGGAGAAGAAATCGAACGGCAAACACAAGCACCACGACAAGGAGAAATCCCAGGCAGAAGACTGCTCTCTGTCCCTGACCAAGTCGGCGACCCTCTCCTCCAGTCTCCTGGTCTCCAAACCTCCCTCCCTCCTTACAAAAAGGAAGAGGTTTGCGGTATTTCTTCGGAAAAAGGATGCCTTTCCCCTGGTCGACTCGTACAAGGACGCCAACAAACTGGCATGGACCAGTTGTACATCATCCCCCAGGATGACCCCTTCTACGGTGATCAACTGGAGGCAGACTCTGTGGTGCTGAACGTCGCCCAGGTCAGGTGCAGACATCCGCGGCATCTCCGCATTCAATCCCCAGATAAGGACTCTAAACAGTTCGACCATCTGGCTAGGAAAGTTTTTTTCCTCCACAATTTGTGCCATCCGGTCACAAAACTTCCATGTTCACATAAATACCAGAATGCCATGTGTGACAAGCCACTAGCGTTTATTCAGGCTATGCCAGGCTCCCCTAGTCTGGTGGAGCTCATGGCGATTATGAAATCCGGTTCGGACATCGGCAACCATGTCTTGCGGGCTTCTTATGACACTGTGGATTCAGGGGGCAGAGCCCCGGCTTCCACAGTCTGTATCCACTGTTACTTCTGCGGGTCTCTGGGTTCGCCCAGGAAGTCCAGTCGAAGGTTATGGATGCCCCCTTCAGAGGACGGTCTTGTTAGGAGAAGATACTCAAGCTATCATTAGCTGTTTGCAGGAAGCCGAGAAAGCGATTAGATCAGTAAAAACCATGTACAAGCCTAAGCAGCCTCCAAAGCAGTCCTTTTGTAGACATGGAAGACTGCAGTTTCGAGGTTGGCACCAGCAGCAGAAATGGGCTGGCTTCAAGCACAAGGCCACTACCCCTGCTACTGGAGGTTCTGCCCATGGGCCCCTAGAACCTCTCAGCCTGCACTTCCCCTCCCCGTCACCTCTGCCTGACTTGCTGCCCGACCTTCCTCCTTCAGCAGGGTCCATGGGGGGGGTCAGTTTTCTTTGCACACCGTACGGTGGCGGCAGATATCAAACCGCTGGGTCCTGCAGCTCATCGAGAGGGGGCATACTCTCAAGTTTACAGAGTCCTATCTAGACAGCCCTCCAGTACTGTCTCAGTACTCTCAGGCCCACAGTGCCCTCATAGAACAAGAAATCCATGCTGTCCTTCAGAAGAAGGCCATTGAGCCAGTACCCCCGGAGCAATGAAGAACAGGATTCTACTCCCACCACTTTTTCTTGACCAAAAAGACAGGAGATCTTTGTCCCATCTTGGATCTCAGCCATCTGTCCAGTACATACAGTACACAAATTTCAGGATGGTCACCCTAATAGACGACCTGCCTCTGTTACGTCAAGGGGACTGATTATGCTTGCTGGACAAGCAGAACGCATACCTCCACATTTCTGATTTTCCAACTACACAGAAGGTACCTGCGCGTCTGCTTTGGGGGCTACCTATTACAGTTCAGGGCCCTGCCTTCGGCCTTTCCTCGGCACTGAGCGTGTTCACCAAGTGCCTAATCATGGTAGCCGCAACTCTCAGGAGGCAAGGGCATTATGTCTTCCCCTACCTCGTTGACTGGCTTCTGACTGCTCCCTCTCGGGACCAGCTTACAGAAACCCTCTGAGACACGTTCTGCCTCTTTCAGGACCTGGGGGTTACTCTAAACCTCCCCAAGTCCTGCTTTTGGCCACATCAGCAGCTTCAGTACTTAGTGGCTGTACTGGACGCAGCACAAGACAAGGCCTTCCTCCCCCAGGACAGGGCAGAATGCCGCCAGTCCCACACACGGCAGCTGCTCTCAGCTTGCCAAGTAGAGGCAAGGACAGTTCTCCATTTACTGGGCCATATGGCAGTGACTGTCGCCACTGTCCCTATGACCAGGCTTTACATGAGGTTGCTGTAATGGAACCTTCGGATTCAGTGGGATCTGAAGTCTGACAACCTGGACCAGCCGGTCCTGGTATCGGGGCCAGCCAAGCAGTCTCCGTCATCGTGGCTGGATCCTCACAACCTCACCAGAGGGGTTCACTTCTGGAGAGAATGTTGCACCCAGAACCCGACCACCGATGTGTCAGGCCAGTGTTGGGGCGCACATCTGGACACTTGCCAGACTCAAGGTTCCTGGGCTCAGCAGGAGCTTCATCTCCACATCAATATTCTGGAGATGAGGACAGTTCTCTACACCCTGCAAGCCTTCCAGACAGTCCTTCAGACTGGCTCCTCTTAATAGACAGACAACATGTCTGAATACTAAGTTTCTACTGAAGGTGGTATCTGAGTTCACTTTAAATTAAACCATCCACCTTCCAGTGTGTTATACAGAGCATGTCAATCCAGGGAAACCATTGCTCCATACCGTAGATGTGCATAGAATACTCTGATACTATACACACCATACAAAGGATTACAGAAAGTCTTCGCAGCTTTTTGTTTTGTTCGCCCCTGGGAAAGAGGATGCCGCAGTGTCTAAACAGTACTTGTCCAAATGGCTAGCACAGTGTAGTGCATTCTGTTACAGGAAGTACCTTAAGGACCTTCCTGGCAAGGTTCTTGGTCATTCCATGAGAGGCATGGCCACTTCACCTGCTTGTTTTCAGAATGTTTCCGCAGCTGCCGCCTGGAGTACTGTCCACACCTTCACTAAACATTACAGTCTGGACATTGTGTGTTGAAGATGAGCTAGATTTGGCCTAGCTGTTTTACAAGGCCTACTCTCATAAGCCTGTAGGCTCCAGCTGCCTAGACTGTTCATTTTTGGTACTGCTGGGAACTCGTTCCAGATGTGTGGTCTGATAAGAGATCTCCTCGAATAGAATAAAATAGAATAGTTACATAAGAACTTACCATAACAGTAGATCTACAAGAGACTCTTTCAGCAGGCCATGCCGCCCCACCCTCCTTTCCCATTTAGGGTTGTAGCAGAGGATTTTTGTATTGCTGTCTTTTCCAGCGCTCTGTCTCGCCTGGTATGTGGAGTGCTGGGGTCTCTCCTGGTTCCCTGGAGGAAGGTCCAATGAGTGTGATCTCTGACGGGTAACTGAAGAGAGGAAGGGCTACCCACATATATGTAGACACTAGTATATGATGTCATCGTGGGTGGCTTCTGGCTTGCAAAGTTGCCCTGTGGTCCTAGCGCTGACATGGGTATTGTTCCTGATGAGAGAGCTCTCGAAGATCTACTGTTAAGTTGTTATGTAACTGTTCTTTTTCTTTGCTTTTGTGGTGCTGCTGACTGGGACCTTTTGTGGTGGTTATGCTAGTATTTACCACATCTCAAAGGTGCCAGTCAGAATGCCCCATTCTCAGTCCCAGTTGTATAATATCTAGTTTTTGGGCTGGAAGGGATTGAAGTGTAGAGAAATCAAGTGGCTTACTCTGTCAGTCAGTGTCTGTGTTGAGTTTTGAACCTGTAATGTCATGTTAACCATTCAGTGCTCGAACCCCTGAACCAGGCTGACATCGCTGTAGAATGTGTTGAACCTTGTTCTCCAGCAGTTGATGGTTTTATATATATATGTGTGTGTGTGTGTATATATATATATAGCCTTATACAGCAATTCAGTTTAACCTCAATACATAACTGGTTTGGCATCATGAGTCACTAATGTGTAGCTATTTTTGAATGTTTTTTTTTTTACTTTTATTACATTTTAGTGATGAAACAGACCATCGGTTAAAATGATCTGAAACATAGTACTACTATTATGTGCAAGTCCCACTATACGGGATATATGCATCTCCTAATTAGGCTGAAGTATCAAAAGAATTCAGTGCAATAAATCCCAGTGTAAACAAAACTTTATATGCTGTGGAACTGTAGCCCAGGAGCTCATGGTTTATCGCTAAAGAGTTCAGTAGTCCAGCTGATAGTCCAAGTTTGCCCGCCTTTAAAAAGGGCATGGTGCCATACATAAAACTAATGTATGAAATTGATCTGTTAATAACTAGAATTTATTTTCTTTTGTTTTTTCTGTATAGGTACAAACCTTCAGGCCCTTATAGACCATGCAAAGGACCCAGCAAGTTGTGTGAAGATAGCCCTTGTCATCTCTAATAAGTCTGGTGTGGAAGGGCTGAAGAAAGCAACAAGAGCTGGTATTCCTACCCGAGTAAGTGATGTACATTTTTTGTTTTTATTCTTCAGTTCTAGGGATGTGGATATGTTCTTATCCACACTTGTTGCCATGTCCCTTTCCCCTTTAATTCTTGCCGGAAGGTCTTAAAGCCGGCTTCTCCCACCCACCCGGGTAATGTAACCCTCGGCTTCGCCCCATGATGCCAGATCTTCCTTTCTGCTGGAAGATGTAGGTTGCCTCCTCTCTGCTATCGCATGTTGTAGGCCCTGGTTCTAAAACCTTTAGATCAACTGAAGATTGCGCTTGTCCGAGCTAGCGATTGTAGATGTTGCTTCTCGATAATGGAAGATAAATCTTCCCCCGGTTTTTGCTGGTGCCCATGCGGACAGAAAATGTCATGCACAGACCCACACACTGCATGCATCTACTGCTTGGGTGTCGGCCATGACACCCAGGCTTGCGAGTTTTGCCTCGCGTTCCAACGGAACGTCCTCGATGATTCTCTCATGCTTGCAGCAGGGCAGGCCAGAGAAACGGAATCCACCAGTGAAATCCAGAGAGGCCCGGTGGCGGTCTCCGCAGCTGCAGGGCTAACCGAGCAGTTACAACAGATGCAGACCTTTGAGGAAGAGGCGGCGCATGGCATGGAGCATTTCTCTTGGCTGATTTTCACTTCACTTAGCCGGGCCTCAATGCTCAGGCACTTTTCAGGAGATTTGCCTTTCTTCTCCACTAAGAGCGAGTGACTGGGTTTCTCGTATACCTCTCGTCCCGTAAAAGACAAGGCGAACTGAGAGATTCTTTGTGTCAACAAAGACGTTTAGGATCGAGAGCAATCTCGGTCCCAGGAATTCTAGTCTCAACCTTGGTCGAGATTGCAGCCTGTCACGCTTTTCGATCCCACCATCGGGCCAGCTGGTCAAGTCTCGATCAAAGATGTGTTGAGTTAACTCTCGATCTGTCGATTAGTTGTCGGTCGAGGAGGTCAACGACTCTCTTAACAAGACTCTGGTCTTGTTTATCCCCGATGAGGAGACCTCGCTTGCTGGCAGTCCCATCGAGGAACCAGTCCCGGATCCGGGAAAATCACTGGTTCCACTGGTGTCTCCCGAGCGACCCAGTCGACCAGTCCAATCGAGGTCGAGATCTCGGACCTGCTCGACCAACAGGCCGAGGAAGGCGATAAGCATGCCAGAAAGAGGTGACATCACAGCTATCTTCGTCCCTCCTCGGATAAGAGGAGGCTTCATGAAACTCCCTCGACGATACGAAGATTTGATGTGCAGCAGCTCATTCTGTCCGGGGCAGAAGCCTCCTCAGTTTCCCACCCCAGCCATTACGTGGCTTTTGCCTCCCAGGCCGAAGCAGACTCCCTTGAAACTAATAAAATCGGTTTCCGCCCACAGAGCTAGTGAAACCTGCTCCGGTTCAGCCAAAACCGGTCTCTCCACCAATTGTGGTGGAGCCGCCACCAAACAAAACAGCTCTCAGAAGGGGCTTCTATTAAGGATTCCCGAATCTTCCTCGCAGGTTATCGGTCACCCTTACGCCTGACCGTCCCAGGCAAGTTCAGTGGGATCTTGGTGGTCGACAGATTTATCCAGATACCTCTGATTCTGACACCACCGACCTTCACTCTCACCCGCTGGATGATGGGTCAGTTGGTAGTCTGTCAATGGATGATGGCCCTTCGTCTTTTCAAGGGATTCTCCGCCTTATCTCCGAATCCACTGGGATGCCCCTGGAAACTGTCCAGAAATGGGCGGACTACCCTCTTACAGATATTCTTAAAAGAGGGGGATACCCCTATGGAGGCCTTTCTGGTGGCCAAGGCCATTGTTGGCCTAGCCTTGTAGCTCTGGCAGCATCCTGCCTCCTGCCCAGCACCATCTGCCCAGATGGCTCGCAAGTATGCGGTGTCCATCGGGTCCCTCTTGGGGTTCACAGAACATCCCTCGGCTGAGGGGCTAGTGACTGCTTTTGTGTTCAGATGCACAGGCAGCTCTGCTGACAGATAGACCTCCAGCCAAGGAGTCCAAAAAACTGGACCACTCTGCCAGGAAGGTCTATGCAGCCTCCTCTCTAGGCCACCATCAGGCAAGCTCGGCCGTCATCATGGCGCACTTCTCCCATGCCCTTCTGGGGTCCTTGGACGAAGTTCTCCCGCACCTCCCCGCGGACCTTCAGACTACAGTCAAACTGGCGGATGCTGTCAGTCCGCAGAGGCGTAGATATCCCACGAGTGGTTTCTCCATCCAGAGGTAGCTCACAGCCTGTTCTCGCACTGAGGCAAGCTGAGGCTGTTTCTTGCCCACCCTGCTTAGCGGGGATCGCTGCAGGGGGATGCCTTCTCGAGGCCGTGGACCCCAGGCCTCTTCTACGCCTTCCACCATTTCCCTTGATCCACCAGGTACTCCTCAAGGTGAGGAGGGACAAGGTGCAGGTGATCCTGGTAGCCCCACACTGGCTCTGCCAGTTCTGGTATCCAGATCGCCTCAGCAACAGGCTGCCGAGGCGTCTTCCAGCAGACCCGGACCTGATCTGTCAGTCAGTCAGGAGAAGGTATTTCATCTGGACCTTCAATCCCTGCACCTGACAGCCTGGTTCCTGAACGGCTAGAGTTCCAGGCTTTAGGTCTGTCTGAGGATGTGCTCACTGTAGTGGAAGCATCCAGGAAGGAGTCAACCAGGTGGTGCTATTCCCTCAAATGGAAGAGATTTGCCATTTGGTGTCAGGGTTAGGGCTTGGACCCTCTGTCCTGTCCAGCGGATAGCATCCTAGACTACCTTTGGTCTCTGTCCAAAGGGGTCTTCGGTTTTTAGCCCTTAAGGTGTACCTGTCAGCCATCTCTGTGTAGCGGGCACGGGCCGGTCAGCAGACGGTGGCACAGGAGAAGGTAGTCTGGTGCTTTTTCAAAGGCCTCGATCACACATCCCCTCGGTGCGTGAACCTCCACTTCCATGGGATTTACTACTGGTCTTGCCAGAGCTAATGGGCCAGCCATTCAAACCAGTGCACAAGTGTGAGATGTCTCACTTGTCATGGAAGACTGCCTTCCTGGATGCTGTCACATCAGCCAGAAAGACTGGGGAGCTCCAGGCACTCTAGGTGGAGTCTTCTTATCTGGTCTTCCACAAGGAAAAGGTTGTCCTCCGTCCCAACCAGAAATTCCTCCCGAAGGTGGTGTCAGAGTTTCACCTTAATCAGGTGTTGACTCTGTCTTCGTTCTACCCGAACTACACCTCTGATACAGAGTACAAGCTCCATACTGGGGACCCGAGACGTGCGTTCTCCTTCTATAAGGAGAGGATGGCGGAAGTTCGGGGAGAGGTTCGCCAACTGTTTGTCACCTACACTGAAGCCGCACCTGGCAGACTTGCAGCAAAGCGGACGATTGGCAGATGGATTACATCATGCATTGATCTTTGCCATAGGTTGGCAAGGACCCTCCCAGAGGGATAAGAGCTCATTGTACCTGCCATACCGCTGCATCAGTGTCTGCTTGCAGGGCTGCTACCTGGAAGACAGCAATCACCTTCATCACCCATTATCTCATCAGGATGCTGATTTTGGGGCCTCAGTTCTCCAGTCTTTGTTTCCTAAGTAGGGGGTGTGCGCCTTGCCTCCCTCCTCCCAGAGAACTGCTAGGAGTCTGCCAACAAGTGTGGACAAGAACATCATATTCACATCCCTAGAAAAACAGGTTACTCACCTGTAACAGTAGTTCTAGGAGTGGTATATGTTGTTCATCCACACTGACCCACCTGACCTCCCTGGCTGCGATGCACAACCTGGCTTCCAGCAAGCTAAGATCTGATGTCATGGGGTGGAGCTGAGGGTTATACTGCCCGGGTGGGTGGGAGGAGCCAACTTGAAGACCTTCCGGCAAGAATTAAAGGGGAAAGTCACATGCCAACAAGTGTGGATGAACAACGTATACCACTCCTAGAACTACTGTTACAGGTGAATAACCTGTTTTGTTTATTTACCCCTGCAGTTCCCCTTTCCCCACCACATGATGGTGGTGCTGCCCCAGTGGCTCCAGTCCTGTTGCCCGGAAGTTGCACATCAGCCTTCACAGCCAGCACCAGTGCTGCTCTCAGTGCTCCATGGTTAGCCAGCTGAGAATGCGTGAATAGTGGGCAGTCTGTGCCCTGGCTGCATGGAGGTCAAGCATCTTATCCCCAGGTAACTTCAGTGTGGGATTCCAGGGATCGCTCTCAATCCCCAGTCCCTCCACTGTGCATCTGTTGCACCAATGGGTCAGCCCGAGAGTAAATGGTATTTATCCACTGGGACAGCATATTAGTTGTGTTGCTGGTTTAAGCTGGTTAGCATTGCTGGTTTCCATCAGTTATGCATCACAATTTCCAAAAAAGGTCTTCAAGAACACACCAAACTTCATACCAGAATACCTGCCATAACTTTCTTGGGAGATATGGTAAGCAATTGTGTTCTGTTTTGCACCCTTCTAGAGAGCTCCTTAAAGTGCCTCAAAGAAAATAAATTGGTGTGTGTAAGATATGAGTTGCAGTGGAACACATACTGTATATTCCTACTAATAGCAGTAAATAACTCATAGTTAGTTATGAAGGTCTTACCACTCATGTGGCGGTAAATGTGTTATAACTACTGGCTTCCCCTTTTTTCCATAGGGAAACTGTGCGTAATTTCCATTATAAGGGCGTTTATAACGGCAAAACCGGCGCCGCGGTTTCCCCTCACTCTGCGCATGCGCCCACCTGAGTTCCTGCCATCCCGACGCTGTCTGCTTCCTTTTCACCCAACTGCCACTTGACTCAGCGGTAAGTGTTTTTAAAACGTAAATGTATTAAAATAGTACTGAAACAAACATATGCCTGCCCTACCAAAGAAAAAAGTAAAAAGATGTCAGTCCTGATGGCAACCATTGGACCGTGCACTGAAAGTGGACCACAGTCAAGAGCAACAGCTTTTATTTTACTATAATTGCTGTAAAAAGGAAACCAGCAATCATATAAAAATAAAAAAATGGGTCGGTGTGTATGAAACTGGAAGTTTACACACATTCCTCAGGGTTAGATGCTTTAATAAACTCGAGCTCTCACCGTCGGTGTAGGTATCTAACCCCGAGTGTGTGTAAACTTCTCGTCACACCCCAACCCATGCTTCATTCTCTATATTACACTGCAATACATTATGTATTTGATATTTATATATTAGATGTGAACAAATCGAGATTAGCATTTTTTCTGCAGAATAAACCAAATAAAAGAAATTGGTTACTGAGCATAATCAGAAATATATTCTCACAGTTCACATTTTGTTTCAGTCTCGACTTTTGCCATTTCTAACACAAGACCACTTAAACACCTTTTATATAAATTGATTATGACATGGAACCGACTTATCATTTTTATCTTTATTTGGGGTATTGATCCTATTGCATCATAGCACACAATCTGCAAACACTAAGAACAGAAGAACCTGGCTTTGTTGCCAGTCTTTTCAGGTAACTCTAGCCTGAGTGCTTTTGTGCTAAGGTGTGTTGTCTTTTTAGCTGGCTTTCTTATTTTGGGCTCACCGTGACACAAGCTCGTAAGAACACGGAAAGAAATGGTTCTAGGGACGTGGATATGATGTACTGTCCACACTTCTGGCAGTGTTCCTTTAACACTTGCTGGAATGTCTTCAAGCCGGCTCCTCCCACCCACCCTAGTAATAACTCCCTCGGCATTGCACCGTGACATCAGATCTTCCTTTTTACTGGAAGAAGGTTCCCTTCTTAACGCTCTCAGTGCTAAATAGGGCCTTTGCTTCAAACTTTTGAAAAATGACTGTCATCTTCAAGTGACTTGAATTCTTGAACTCTTGACATGGACGACTCAAGTCAGTGCGGGGTTTCAAACAGTGTGAGTGTAGGCAGAAAATGTCTGGAATGGATGGCAGCATCTCGTGTGTCTACTGCCTAGGCCACGAGCATGATCCCCAAGTGTGTGGCCTGTGTCACACATTGCATCCCAGTAGTCTGAAGACCGGCATGCTAGGCTACTTTAGGGCACCCAGATGAATGGGACCCTCCTGTTTGATCAAAAGATGACCTTCAAGTAGTCTCCATGGCTGCGGGGTCTGCAGAACAGTTTGCGCCATTCAAAGAGCCGGCGGCTCAGGCTGCGGAGCATACCGCTTCAGCCTCTGTGCCGCTTTCCTTTGGTACCACCTTCATGGGGGCATTTAAGGATTTGTGCCAGTCCCTTCCCACTTTTGGGCAGGGCCCCTCAAAGGGCAAGAAATCTTCTGAATATTAACGAAAAAAAATCGTCTCGTTGTTGATAGCGGGATCGTGAGTGCTCTAGGGCCTCAGATTCCCACGCTTCTATGGCGATTTTGACTATGGTCGACTCTTCAGTCCAGGCTGCTGGCTCCACGGTCTCCACATCAGGCCAGTTGATCAGCAGGTCCATCGACCAACCTGTCGAGATTTTTCTTGAGCCGCTCAATGCTGTCACAGGACAAGGTGAATATCCTCATGTAGGACTCCAGTCTTACCTGTTACATCTCCTGGTAAGTTGGACTAGCATGCTGATCCTAACTAACCCTCGGAATTCCATAACCCTTGAGGATCCTTGGCTTTAGACTGTTCTCTCCGATGCTCACTGTCTGCTTCCCCAGCAATCAAGGTCATGATCCAAAGTCTAGAGTTGAGCAGCCCACGCTGACATCAGTGTTCCCGCTCTCGACATTCAGACAAGCATCGCCATCACTATTCTTCTCTGTCTTCCTCCTCGGACGAGGAGAGGCTGTGCCGTAAAATGCGCCAGCGCTGCAAAGAACTCCTGTGGCATCAGATCGTGTTTACCAGGGTTAAGCAGATTCCAGCTCCTGCCACCAAGGCCTCAGCCTACCCGACTCTGCTGGTTCCAGTTCGGCCTATTCTGGCCTCTCCACCCATCAGGTGGAGCCGCTGCGTAAGCAGCTGAAGGAGGGCCCCCCCCAAAGATGCTCATACTGCTCCTAGGCTTCCTCATCAGCTGTGTGTCACCATGACTCCTGTCAGACCCTGTAGGGTCAGCAGGGACTGTGGCGGTCAACTGCTTTTCAACGAGTCTGAGGGCTCCTCCCTTCACTCCCGTCCGTTGGACTCCGAGTCAGGAGAGGATTTGTCTGTGGAGCATGGTTCCATTTCTTTCAGGTACCTGCTCCATTAATTCTTCGAATCTGCGGGACTCCAAATGGAGCCAGTCCAAAAATGGGCCAAGTACCCCTTGACCAAATTCTCGACCTGGTGACTCCCCTGGGGTGACCTTCCTGGTCACTGAGGCTGTTCTTGGCCCAGCACTGGAACTTTGGCAGCACCCTGCCTCTTGCCCTGTGCCGTACGACTATATGGCCTTCAGTTATGTGGTCCCTACGGGTTCTCTGTCGGGTTTCACCGAGCATCCCTCAGCCAAGGGTCTGGTGGCCAAATCGTTGTTTTTTTTTTTTGACATATCGGCAATATCAGGGATGTGAACAAGCCTCCCAACAAGGAATCCAGAAAGTCGGATCACATGGCCAAGAAGGTGTATGTGGCCTCGTCACTCGGCCTTCGGCAGGCGAGCTCTGCTCTTTTGATGACCCACTTTGCTCGTGCTCTGCTGGACATTCTCAATGAGGTGTTTCCCCAACTCCCAGCTGACTTACAGACCACAGTCAAGGAAGTCCAGGACCAGGGCCGGGCAGTGACTAAGTAGCATCTCCAGACAGCCATGGACATAAGCAACTCCTGCACCTGGTCTGTGGCTGTGGAGGCCATGCGCGGCAGGGCTTGGCTGAGGATCTCTACCTTTACGGCAGATACCCTGCACAAGTTGGTGGATGTCCCCTTCTTGAGCACAGACTTGTTTGGGCCAGGGGTGGAAGGACACCTTCCATTGAGAAGCCCTTTTGGCCCCCCTCCGCCCCTGCAGCCAAGACATCCCAGCTTAGCAGCAGGCCCAGGCTTGGCATCCCAGACCAAAGTTGGTTGCCTCAGTCATCCGAAAGCCAGGTGGTCAAGACCCCGCTGCTTCCTCAGCTGGTCCCTCCTCCGCCTCCAAGCATGCCAGGTGACAGGATGGGAGTACCTCCCCCATGCCCATTCTGACTCTTGTGGGTCCTCCTACTGGGGTCCGTCTCCATCACTTCCTTTCCACCTGGTCCGCTGTCATCACAGACAGGTGGGTCCTCAAGGTGGTCGGTCATTGTCTACTTCGAGTTCGAAGCTTACCCGCCTTGCCAAGCCCGTACCCCATGGGAGGACATGATGTCCGCAGACATGCTGTCAGCCCTTCAGGAAGACATTGCCCAACTCCTCCAGAAGGAGGTAATAACTCCAGTCTCAGACCCTCCAGTAAGTTCAGGATTTGTCTCCAGGTACTTTCTGGTGCCAGTGTGGACAGGGGGGCGGGTGACCCATCTTACATCTGTATGAGCTGAACAAATTTATTTGATTGTGCACTTTCAGGATGGTCACTCTCTCAGGTGATTCCATCTCTGGAGCAGAACATGTGGCTCTGCTCCTGGATCTTTGGGACATGTTCTTTCACATCCCCATCTGTCCATCCCATCAGTTCCTGCGTCAGGCGAGGGGTTTTCACCTGTTCCAGGCCATGCCCTTCAACCTCCTTGGCTCGTGAGGGTCTTCACCAAGTGCATTGCAGTGGTGTCAGCCTATGGGAGGCTCCAAGAGTTCTGGGTATACCCCAACCTGGATAACTGGCTTATAGTGGGTCCCTCCAGGGAGGAGTCTCCTGGTGATTGAGGCCAAGTCAGAGCTTGTACCTTCACAGGCGATGCACTTAATCCAGGTGAAGCTGGACTCTTGCAGAACCAGAGCTCAGCTTCCAGCAGGCAGGTGAAGGCTCTCTCCTCCTTTGCCCAGTCATTTCAGGTTGGGCAGTTGCGCCCTGCTTGGGATTTCCTATGCCTCCTGGGATGGTATCACGTGATAATCGCAACTTTAAAATCGCTACTCCAAAAATGGCGATTAAAAAAACAGTGAATGCAGGATTGGCACACAAACATATTAGCGCGTACACCATAAAAGCGACTAAAACTGCCATTTTGTAAACAAATATTGCAACTTGCAAATGAGTGACTTCAGCTGCCATTCAGCAAACAAATGAGCTATTACACACGTTGAGTAAAAGCTACAGACGATGCAAACAACAAACAGGCAGTTGCACTGGCGCAGTATTCCTCTTGAAACCCCTCCGAGCAATGCAACCATACAGGCACTTGCAAGTGGCTGAGTTGTGTTTGTAATCACTGTGTCCATGACCATGGCTTCCAAATCTGATGTACACTGGGTCACCTCCGCTAAACCTTTAGTAGTGTTGACTACTGTTTGCTCTATTTTTGTCATTGTGGTACTAATTTTATTTAGTTCTCTGAATAGTCATTTGGAAGTGATTGTGAACTCCTCCTCTGTCTCTTCTTCACTGCTGTCACACTGATGACTCAAAATCGGTGGAGCAGGCTTACGGGGATGACAGGCAGTGGAGTAGGAATGGGTGTCATGTTTGGGAGGAGCAGATCAGTGGAGCATAGCCCTTACTCTGGACCCTGCTTGTCTAGGACTATAGATGGACACAATAAAAAAACACTTCAGTTGCATAGGGTGTCTGATACCCTCCCAGTAACAACCACAGTTCCTGCCAAACACGCTCACCACCAGTTCTGCTGCTGATTATTAATTTAGTGAGAGCTGTAATCGGAAAGGCTAGCTAAATTATTTATGGTGTCCATTTATTCAGTGAAGTGTTACATAGTCCTAAATCAGCACTGAAGTTACTTTGGCAGTATTCATGTGCATCGCTTGGCGCTGTTTTGATGCTTTAGCTAAATGTGCAGTGCTGTTATGCTTGAGCATTAAGTTAACAGTCGGCGTTTTTGAATTTACCCGTTTTCTGGCGCTATTATCTTGATCACGATTTTAACATGGCATCTCCTGGGATATGGTAGCGTGCACCAGTGTGATGCAATGGAGCTTGCCTATCAATGGTCTCAGCACAAGGGCCACTTCGATCAGCCAGTCACTGTGACCCAGCTGATGTGGGATGCCCTCCAGTGGTGGTTAGTCCCGGAACATCTGCAGGAAGGAATCCCAAATGTTCACCCAGAGCCAACGGTTACCATCATGACGGATGGCCTCCCTGATGGGCTGGGGTGCCCACTTGGGGGAGCAGAGAGTTCACAGCCTCTGGGTCCCGGAGAAGTCCCAATGCCATATCAGCCTGCTGGAGCTTCGGGCAGTTCGGCTGGCGCTGACAGCCTTTGCTTCACACATCTGGGGTCAGGTTGTTCAGGTCCAGACGGACAACACTCACGATCATGTTCTACCTCAACAAGTAATGCAGGATCCACTCCTTCCTCTGTGAAGGAAGCTCTCCACATCTGGACCCTCATACTCAGCCTGGACACTGATCTCCAGGCCATCCATGTGACTGGTGTCTCCAACCAGCTGGCGGAGGCTCTCTGCTGTGTGGGTGAGCCGTATCATGAATGGTTTCTCCATCCAGAGGTAGTACACTGCCTGTTCTCTTGGTGGGGCACCTCTCTGGTGCATGTGTTTGCTTCCAGGGAGAACGTGTAGCGGAGGCTGTATTGTGCCCACCCACCTCAGCAGGGAATGCTCAGGGGGATATCTTCTCGAAGCCCTGGACCCTGGGCCTCTTCTATGCCGTCCCTCTGATCCACAAAGTGCTGATCAAAGCCAGGCAGGATGAGATATAGATGAAGCTGGTGGCCCCGGACTGGCCCTGCTAGTTCAGGTACCCTGATCTCCTCAGCCTCCTCAACAGGCTCCCGTGGCATCTCCCTCTCCTTCCGGACCTGCTCTCTTGCAGTCAGGGGAATGTACTACATCTAGACCTTCAATCCCTGCACCTGACAGTCAGGTTCCTAAGCGGCTAGAGTTTCAGGCTTTGGGTCTCTCCGACGATGTCCTTGAGGCTTTTCGGAAGGAGTCAAGCCAAAAATGCTTTGCCTTCAAATGGAAGAGGTTCTCCATTTGGTGGCAGGGCAAGGGGCTTGACCCTTTATCTTGTCCGGTGCCTTGCATTCTCTACTACCTTTTGTCCCTCTCTGTCTGGCCTTCAGTCGAGGACCCTTAAGGTACACTCAACAGCCATTTCTGCATGCCGGGCTGGTATGCCATCGGTGGAGCAGGAGAAGGTGGTCTGGCACCTTTTCAAAGGCCTTGACCACATTACTTCTGTGGTGTGAACCACCACCACCGTAGGGCTTGATGCTGGTGTTGGCAAAGCTCATTAGCAAGCCATTCAAACCAGTCTGCAGGTGTGAAATGTCACATCTGTCATGGAAGACCATCTTCCTGGTTGCTATCACATCAGCCAGAAGGATCAGGAGCTTAGGTGCTCTCGTGGAGTCTCCTTACTTGGTCTTCCACAAGGACAAGGTTGTCCTTCGCCCAAACCCAAAGTTCCTCCCGAAGGTTGTCTCGGAGTTTCACCTAAACCAGGTGATCGATCTCCCGGTGTACTTCACTAACCACACCTCTGAGGCCGAGCACTGGCTTCATACTTTGGACCTGCTGCAAGCGCTTGCCTGTTATAAGGAGCGTACGGATGGAGTTTGGGGAGAGGTTCGCCAGCTGTTTTGTCACCTACACTGAAGACGCACCTGGCAGACCATCAGCAAAGCGGACAGTTGACAGGGGGATTGTATCCTGCATTGACCTCTGCTATAGGTTGGCTGGTAAGGAGCCTCCTGTAGGGCTTGGGGTTCATTCCATCAGATAGATCTCTTCCTCTTTGGCTGCTTCCAGGGATGTCCCTATCCAGGAGATCTGCAGGGCTGTTGTCTGGAAGTCAGCACACACCGTCATCTTCCATTACCACATCAACCTTGAGTCTCACCAGGATGCTGGTTTTGGGTCCTCAGTTCTCCAATTTCCATTCCCTAAATTGGGGGGGGGGTTCACCTTGCCCCCTCCTCCCGGGGAACCACTAGGAGTCTGCCAGAAGTGTGGACAGTACACCATATCCATGTCCCTAGAAAACAAGTTACTCACCCATAACTGTAGTTCTAGGAGTGGTGTATGGTGTACATCCACACAACCTGACCTCCTTGGCAGTGGCATACTGCCTTGGCTTCCAGTGGGTCAGATCTGATGTCCTAGGGTGGTCCCCAGGAGGATATCACCTGGCAGGAATTGACAAATCCATTGCCCGACATCCCAGCCTACCAGTTCCTGCTTTCAGACAGTCACTTTACTGCTGCAGGTTGTCCCGCGGACAACCAAATTAGTGCTGAGCCCTGTTTTTTTTTGGGGTTCTATTTTCTTCCACTGTTTGGTGCAGTGGCAACTAGAGGTCCTTGTTCTGCTTCCAGGAGAGTGCCCATCATCACATGATCACCAGTCCAGCAAACCACGTGTAGCATGGAGCACCTGCACCATGCTGAGGATCTGAGAGTCTGAATAAGCCAGAGCACAGAGCAGGAAGAGTGTGCCTGCAGCAAGGACCTCCTCCCTATCAGCCCACACAGCCAATTAGAAGAACAGCACCCCAGTGCCACCCACAGGACTGATAGGTCGTCGATGAATAGTGTGTTGCTTAAGGCTGCCTGTCAGTCTTGGCACTAATGGGAGGGGGTGGGGGAGTTTGGGTGGACTGAACTGCTGAGACTGTTAGTGAAGATGTGCCTTTTTCTTAGTAGTTGCTGAGTGGTGCATTGCTTGTATTTGGTCGGAGTGCGGGAGTGACTTTGGGGTTTGGGACATTGTCTTCTACACTGCAAGGCTAGGGGATTGAACTTGTCCTAGTGCGCTGCATTGAAATTTGTGGGTCTGAAAACAAAAAAAAAACAATACTGTGTTTTGTTGGGACGGATTGGAAAAAAAATAGAAAACTGTGAAGCGGGGGGTAGACTAGTGGAGGTGAGAAAAGGCTTGGGCGACTGGTCACTGGGTGATGGCCTGTGTGTCTGTCTGACACACACTCAGGATCGATGACCCTGGCAGAAAAAGTTTGAAGTGTTGGGGAAGTCTTTTTTTTTTGTAATTCTTCTTTTTATTGAGTTTTCAACTTATATACACATAAGTCACCAACATTTCAACTTTCAAGCATGCGCCAGACATTACAGATATTACAGTCCAATTTTACTAGTGCTATGACTTCCATTAGGGCTAACCCCTGCGTGTTTCCAGTTCCAGTCCATTGCTTCGGCCTTACTTCATAGTAGCTAATAAGCCAAATGCAGCTTGCATCACAAAGTCCCGAACATCCAGGGCATTTCTCCCTCAGGGGGCATCCCCCCCTCCCTGGAGGACCGGGAAGGCCAGGCTGGGCGCCATCCATAAAGCAATCCGCTCCACCCATCCACCATGTGTCGCCCACCCTTGCCCCACACTACTCTACTATCTTAGGGTACAAACGTGGGGTCCTTCTGCATGTAATATATCTGCCACCTTGTCCATCTGGCCTTAAATTTCTCTCCTTGGTCATTCAGATTGTGTGTGATTTTTCCATATTATATATTTGCAGGGTGACGTCCCACCAGTCTTGGACTGTGGGTGTTTTGGAGTTAACCACAGTCTGGTGATTGCCTTCTTTATGCTGCTATTAATAAAGTAAACAGATATCTGGTATTGGGACCTCTTAACGGTCTAGGAAGGTCAAGAAATAGAAATACCTTCGGAGTGAGCCGGAGTTGTGTATCTATCAATTCCTGTAACTGGGATTCGAGCTGCACCAGAAAGCCCTGCAGGGCCGTGCATGTCCATAATACATGGGTCAGGTTAGCGCATCTTTCCCCGCACTGTCTCCAGCACTCTGCAGTGTAGGTGGAGGAGTAGTGCTGAGTGACCACTGGGGGTCGGAAAAATCGAACTAGTACTTTCCAGGTGAATTCTCGCCACTGGTGAGAGCTAGTTGTTCGGCTAGACAAGACGCAGGCTTGTCTCCAGTCCTCCAGAGTGATCTGAAGTCCCGTCTCCTGCGACCACTTGGAGCGAATGCCCTCAGTTCGGGCGCTCCTCTGGGTATTGAGCGCCTGATAATATCTTGAGACAAGGTGCTCTTGGTGCTCTGTGGCATTTAGCTGTATCAGACAGCGAATCAGTCGGGTATCCTCAGGGTCCCACACCGCTCGTGGTTGGCTCTCTATATAGTGACGCAGTTGGAGGTACCTAAAGAAATCCTTATGGGATGCGGAATTTCCCTGGATCTCCAGATATGACCAGGTGATTCCTGGGTCATTATCTGTACTAGATATCTCAACCCTGTTTCTTCCAGCGAAGGAAGCCGTTGTCCAGGTTGTTGGGGTGAAGTCTGTTAAGTTTGAGATCGGACATATGAGTAACTGATATGGCCCTAGTTGTTGTCTTTTAATTATGGCCCAGTTTCTAAACTGCGCCTGTAGCCAGGGGTCAGAACACTCGCAACCATCCCTACTTCCATCCTGCCCATACAGGGATCTGAAGTACGCCCGGTCTCCAATCAGGGCTCTTTCTATCTCCAACCAATGTGGTGTAAGATGTCCCCTCTGTCTAGTCATTATATGTGTAAGGGTGGTGGCTTGTTGATAAAGCCTCAAGTCTGGGAGAGCTAAACCTCCTTCTTGGCGGGGTAAAGTGAGTATCCCCAATTGGATTCGGGACCTCCGAGAGGCCCAGATGAAGTTTCGTATAAGCCTATTTATGTCTTTAAACATTTTCAGTGGGACATTAAGGGGGATATTTTGAAATAGATACAATGCCCTCGGTAGGACTGTCATTCTAATCAGGTCTATCCTCCTAGAAAGGCCGAGGGGCAGGGTGGCCCAGGCTTGTAGTTCTTGCTTTAGCTGGGAGACAAATGGTATGTAATTATATTTGTAATATTTCTCGGGGTCTTTTGGAATATGTATACCAAGATATTTCAGTTTTTCCAGGTCCCATCTACCTGGGATAATCTTCCTGACGTCCTGCGTGGGGTTATAGTTAAAAGTAAGAATCTCTGTTTTGGTGAGGTTGAGTCTATATCCAGATACCGTGCCGTACGCTTCCAGTATCTGTCTCACTACTGGGACTGTGCGTTCGGGGTCTCGTAGATACAAAAGAATGTCATCCGCGTATAAAGCTACACGATGCTCCGTGTCTCCTATTTTGATCCCCGGAGTTGATTGGATTCCCTGATATGCTGCGCCAGAGGTTCAATGACCATGGCGAACAGTAAGGATAGTGGGCAACCCCTGCCGGGTGCCCCTCTCAAGTTGAAAGAATTCCAAGTGGTGCCCGTTTACCTTGACACATGCTTTGGAGGCGGAATATATGTTTTGAAGGATTTGGACGAACAAAGGGGAACTGAATTTGCTTAGAGTGTGGTACAAATAGGGCCAGGAGACCCTATCAAATGCCTTCTCTGCATCGAGACTAATTAAGGCCACCGCTTCACCCTCTCCCTGCATTTGCTGCACCACGAAGGGATCGCTTAATACTATCTGTAGAAAAGTAGATCTAAGAACCCCGCCTGGTCTTTGTGTACTAATAAGGGTAATAATCTGTCTAACTGTGTGCTACTATATTCATGAATAGTTTGTAGTCTTGATTAAGTACAGATATCAGTCTGTATGAGGCACACTCTTGTGGGTTCTTACCTGGCTTTGGTATGACTGATATAGTGGCATAGGACCATGACTGAGGTGGGGACTCTCCCTGCAGGACCGAGTTGAATACCCGAAGGAGTAAGGGGTCAATCTTAGTTTTTATCGCCTTGTAGAACTCTGAACCATACCCGTCAGGACCTGGGGCCTTCAAAGACTTGGCTTTAGCTATTGCTTGACCTACCTCCAGCCCAGTGATCGGCCTCATTAGGTCGTCTCTATGCGCCTCAGATAGGACGGGGAGAGAGACAACATTCAAGTGTTCTACCATTTGCTCAGCAGAGACTGTACTCTCTGGAGTGTAGAGAGTCTTGTAGAACTTTGCAAATGCGTCTACTATGTCTTGGACTCGGGTCACCTGTTGGCCTCCACTAGGGTGTCTAACAGACGCGATAGTGGCCCCCTTTTTTTGCTTTCGCACTTGATAAGCGAGCAACCTTGTTGCTCTTGGGCCTACCTCGTAATATCTTTGTCTCAGAAAAGTTAGGGCTATTTCGGTTTGATCCTGGGCCATCCGGTCTAGCTCTCACCTAGTCTGTTTTAATTGGGGGAGGACCGATTCGTCGCCCTGCTGATGCGCCAGCTGAAGGAAATGAAGCGTGTCCTCCAGTTTATTCCTACGCTCTTGCCGCTGTCTCCTTAACCCCGTCGTGTACTTTATAATGTGCCCTCTGAGGACAGTTTTGATTGTGTCCCAGTGTACTGAGGGCGTGGAGTCTTGTGGTGGATTTTCTGACACGATTTCCTTGATTTTATCGGAGAGGAACTCCCTAAACTTTCCCGATCGCAGGTGGATAGGGTTTAATCTCCACTGTGTGTTCCTAGGCTGCGGGCCCCACTCCCAGCAGGACGTCAAGGGAGCATGATCCGAGATGGAGATATCTCCCAGTTGGGCATCCCGTACTAGGCCTATATTTTCAATTTGGGTGAATGTATAATCTATACGGGAATACGATGCGGTGTACCGTGGAATAATGGAAAACTTCTGGGCAGCAGGGGTGTAGTTTCCGCCAAACATCGCACCATCCCACCTCCGATACAAACTTACTAAAAAACTTTTGGGTGGATGTTAGCTTTCGCGGTCTCCGATTGGTCGAGTCAATCCGAGGGGCCATGGTCAGGTTAAAATCCCCCGCTAGAATAAGTATGCCTTTAGATTTTTGTACCACTCTATCTAGCAAAGGTCTCAATCTGGAGGTTGTCATACCCGGTGGGAGGTAGGCATTTGCCAGAGTCACCCCCACTCCATTAATTTCCCCCTGTACCATAACCAGTCGGCCCTCCGGGTCCAACCAAGTGGATTCCACCTGAATTGGATTGTGCTGTGGCACAATAATGGCCACACCACGCTTCCTCCCGTCCTTACAGGATGAGTGGAATACCTGTCCCCTACTTAGTTTGGCTAGTTTGGCATGCTCTGCCGGGTTCATGTGTGTTTCCTGTATAAAGGCAATATCTGCCTTCGCCCTTCTTATATAGGTCAATACCCTGGTTCTCTTAATCGGTGAAGCCAAGCCCTTAACATTAAGGGAAAGCAATTTCATAGCGTGTGCTTGCATTTGCATGCCTGTTGTACTCTATTAAGCCCGGCCTTCCCAGTCCTCCGCAGGAGCCCACACCTGGGTCGTACCCAGTTTGTGACTGTAACCCATGTAATATGAATTTGGTGACTTCGATAAAAACAATACAACACCAACATGACAGTATACAAACACACAACAGTAAGCACAGCAACTAGCTTACCCGTCCTGGCCAACTTGGCCAACTCAACCATTCCTGGCACTTCCACCGGTCTGGGCAAGGCCCTGACCTGAGGATGGGTGTATGACCCAACCTAAACGCCCTTTTCCCGGGGCTTCAGGTACCAAGGTACCTGTCTGGTAGGAAAGGTGTCCGTCATGCAGGAGTTGCCGGCTTCCCTAGAAGTTATACTACTACTAGAGGGACTGCCGCCGTGCGTGAGTCCGGAGCAAGGGATTTCATCGGTCAGTTTAATTGAGGGGCACTGTCCCTAAGCCCCATGTCACTTTGACCGGTCACTGTGCCTCCTCCGACCGCCGAGGTCCAGATAGAAGAGCTCTGATCTTGGTCCTCACGCTGTGCCCTCTCACCTTTACCTGCCTGTGTAGTCAGTCTCCTTCGCCATCATCTACGTAGTTAGTGATGGACATTCTAAGGAATGGGGTGAGGAGACAGTATCTCCCCGCCATGATCCGTCCAGCTGGCTGTGAGCTCAATCAATCATGGTTCTGGCCCAAGTAGCTATCCACTCTTATCCAGAGGAAGTGGGACTACCCACCCTCCCTTGCACATAGCTGGAGGCTGGCCAAACCCGACGCAGGGGCTGGTTATGCCGATCCTCCAGATTTTTCTTCCCTCCTCCCTCAATCGCATTGGGCTCCACCTCGTCCCTCCCTTAATATCACGTCAACAGTAGTTTCTTCTCCAGTCCTCCAGATCCCAGCCTCCGGGGTATTTAAGTAAATTGGGAGGTAGCCCCTGCTACATCATAGGGGACTCCCGATCTCCCCTCCTTCCAGCCCGCTTCCCAATTCACCCCTATTCATTTCAAGATGCTTCTTACCTCGACCGAGGAATTAGTACCCCTCTCCCTCCCCCACCCTCTTTTACGCCTCATGGCCCTTACATCAGCTGAAGGACACATTACCCTCCTCTTCCTCCCTCACTTCCTCCTAACCCTCCGTGCCAATCCCTTAACCTCCACCTTGTCCTATCTACCCGCAGCTGTTTCAGCATGTTCCTGTTGCTGTTTTCCTTATTATTTCACGTAGCTGCTGCCACCCCTGGATTCCTGGTTTGATCTCTGGTCCCTCATTTCTAGTAACCCGTGATTAAATTTAGTAAAGTATCCCTTGTAGTTACGCACCTGTTTCAAACCCCTCCCCCCGACCGATACCCTCGGCACTATTCACCTCCATCCTAACTACCCGGCTAAATGAAGACTGATATCTAAATCTCCCCTAACCTCACCCCATCTTCCTCCTCCCACCCAGCCATCTCCATCGCCATTTTAATCCGCTCTGTAGCAATGTTCCCGAGTTCAACGGATTGCATACCTATCCCTTATGGCCTCTCAGAGCCTCCCAAATGGTTCTCGTAGTGTGGCGCGTCCTAGGACTTCCACTCTGCCCCCGTCCCTGGACTCCCTTCTTAATTCACTTCATCTATCCTGATACACTCCCTATCCCGCCCTCCCGAACCCCTGACTTAACATGCCGAGGCCCCATCAAATGGGCTAGTATAACTGTGGGCTCTAAACAAATAACATTTTATCCAGTCCACATTTAATTAAGTCCAGCTTCAGGGTATACTTGCGTCTAGTCAAGTTTTAGGGTTTCAGTGCCCTCCGCAACTGTGTCCTTAGATCTTGCTCAGGGACTCAGCGATTGACTGAATAGCCTCCAGGCCTTGTCGGCGTCTGGCATCCCTATGTCCCTGCTTCCAGACCTTCTGGGCCAATTTGGCGTGGGGTAGCTCAGTTTTCCTTTGTTGCTGTTTCAGCTCTATTTCCTCTTTTTAAGTTCCAGTGCTGCTTCATGCTTTCACTGCGTGTAGGCCCCTCTTTAAAATAGATTACCATTCTTGCTGGGTATAGCGAAGCAAGCGCACTCCTGCAGCTTTAAGTGACCTCATCACTGAATGTAGGGCCTGGTCGGGCCATAACTGGGCTTAAGTCGTTTTCATAAAAAAGCCTGTGTGGGCCATAGTGGACCTCTCCTTGCTTCCACGCTGTGTGCAAGACCGCTTCCTTCTCCTGGTGCCTCAGAAACTTTATTAACAGGGTACATGGACGAGCTCCCGGGGCTGGCTTGGGGCCTAGTGTCCTATGAGCCCTCTCCATCTCGAGCGTGATTTCTGTTGGTAATTTTAACAGCTCCCTGAGCATCTTCTGTAGGAATGGGATACTTTCATTTCCTTCTGTGCCTCCGGTGAGTCCTGACGGCGGATGTTATTCTCGTGACTCCTGCTTTGCGCCTTCTGCCCTGTCTTGAAGGCCCTCAGTGAGGCCATGCAGCTGCTACAATCGCCGCTTTCAGCCTCTCATTCTACTGTCAGTGGCATTCAACTGCTCTTCCTGCTCCTCCTGCTTCTTCTCAAGTTTCCCGATGTCGGTGCGGAGAGCCGTGACAGTACTCCTCATTTCCCTTCTAAAATCTCTGATTTCAGCCAGCATTTGAGACATTTGCTTCTGTAAGGCTGAAAAGGGGATCTGGTCGGCCCTCGTTTTACTGTGTCTGGAAGCTGACGAGGCCCGAGAATCGCCGCTCTCCGAATCTTCCTCCGGCGATCTATTGCCATCCTGAAGCTTAGGAGATGCACAGACGGAGTCGCCTCTCTTCTTGGGCATTGTGCCACCTCTCTTTTGTAAATCAGGTTCTCTTTTGTTGGAAATCGCGGGTTTAATCGAGATGTTTAGCGGTATTGTTAGGGAGCCTCGCAACCCGAGTTGTCTCCTAGTGCATGACGTCACCGGAAGTGAAGTGTTGGGGAAGTCTGAGGGGAAAAAAAATCAGGAAAGAAATAGTACTGCAGTTACAAAATTGGAGGAGGACCCCCGAGCCACTTTGCATCCAGAAAGAAAGTAAATCTAGAGTGGTTGCAAAAAGGAAAAATATGTATTCTTTGTGGGGGGGGGGGCCCTAAGCCAAAGGAATACTGAGTACAGAATAGCACTAGCAGAGCCCCAAGATAGTAAATAAAACAAAAGTGTGCACAGTCAAACTATAGTGTGCTTTACTGTATACATACATATAGCGCATCAGAAAAGAGGATTTGTGTTGTGTGGGGTAGTTGGGCTGGGGCAGTTGTCCGAGTGAGAGAGGACTCGAAGGGAGAGGATATAAATAAACAGTGACCACAGGGGTGTGACTGTGGGTCGGGACCTGACTGGCAGACTTGCCTTTTGTGTGGGGGTCTTGGAAAATATATTAAGGGGAAAAAACATTAAGTGAATACTGAATACAGAATAGCAGGGCCCGAGTAGTAAATAAAATAAAAGTGTGCACAGTCAAATTGTGGTGTGCTTTACACTGCATACATACATACATGTAGTAGTGCATCAGAAAGGGGATTTGAAGGGTGAGGAGGAAACCAAGGTACTAACAGAAATCAATGAGAGAAAAACTCTACAAGACAGTGTACAACATTACAGATTAAAGTGTGGTCACACTAGTGTGTACCAATTTAGAAAATATATAAATAATAAGAGACTTTCTTAGCTAGCCATGCTGCCAAGTAGCACCCTACCTTACCCTGCTGATTGACACATCCCTAGGGGCCAGGTGGTCGTTAACTAGCCAAACACAGTAGTGACTAGTGTGACACTAACAGAGTTAAGCAAAAAGTGGGCTTTCCTTTGTGTGTGGGGGTCTGTGGGACACTTGAACAGTTTAGAGTGAGGAGGAAAAGAGAAACCATATTAAAACAAGCATTTGTCAATGCCAAATGTTTGCTTGCAGGCATTAGCAGTGGAAGTGCAGGAGCTGGACAGGTGCAGTATAGGAATGGCATTGAAGTATTGAACTGATGCCAGCTCGACCCTCACCGTGCAGAGATGGACAGGCATTGAGGTGTGCCTTCGGGTTATCACCCATGACAGTCATGACATTTCACCTCACCCTACCCTTCAGACACTGTCAAGTGTTGAGGTGTGCCTTGGGGTGTTTGGGTTTTACATTTACCTCATTCCATAAGGAAATGCGCTGAAATTGGCGCAGTATAGGAGAATGGTGTGAACTCTGAGGGGCAAAGGGTCCAAGGCGCACCTGATGCTTGTCACTGGCTGGAGGGTGGCAGTGGGGAGTGCAGTGGCATGAGCATTACTGTCAACAGTCCCAAATAACCATGACATCTGTCAGTCCCTACAGGGTAGGGCATTATGGTAGAAGACCCAAACGTCCTGGACGTTTCCTGTTTTTTACTCCCAAGTTTTCCACATGGGCTTTTTGTGACCCCACCGCATGAACAGTGACACTATCACTTCATTAGGCGAAAAGTGATTTTGCACAGTGATTGTGCCATTTGGTACCACAGGTTCGAAAACACATTTTGAACAGGATGTAAAAAGTGGCAGCTGTACTTTTCATGAGGAGGTGTAAAAAAATGGCATTGTTGAAAATCTGGAGTGAAAATATAAAAAAACTGGTGAAGTCACGAGCATGCATAGAAACTGTGCAGTGTACACCTGTAATGAAATTAGTTTGAGGATTTTTTTACAGCAGATTTTCAACATAGGCATTTTGGGACCTTTGCTCATGAACAGTGTCACTGTAATTTTCTTAATCTATCCCAAACACTAATTGCCCACAGTGACCGCACTATTCTGCGCTGGAAGTGCAAAAACACATTTCAGCCAGGGTGTGAGAAATGACAGCTGTAATGATCATAACGAGGTGTGGAAAAATGTCATTGTTGAAAATCTGGACTGAAAATATTACAAATTTGTGAGCTTACGAGGGTGCATGGAAATTGCGCAATGCATGCACGTAACACAGTTATGTTATAGACTTTTGTCACCAGATTTTCAACATAGCAATTTTAATACCTCTGCTTATGAACAGTGTCACTGTGATTTTCTTAATGTGTCCCGAACATTGATTTCGCAAACCAACCGCACAAGTGTGCTCTACATGTGCGAAAACGCATTTTGAGCAAGATGTGAAAAATGACAGCCGTAATGATCATAAGGAGGTATGGTAAAATGGTAGTGTTGAAAATCTGGAGTGAAAATATTACAAATTCTCAAAGTTACGAGCGTGCGTAGGAACTGCGCAACACATGCTCGTGAAAGTGTCATTTTTGAGAAATTTTTTTCACCAAATTTTCAACATAGGAATTTTGGGGACCTACCTCACGAACTGTGACACTGTCGTTTCGTAAATTCAGTCCCGAAGGTGGTTCCGCACAGTGACCGTGAAATCACCTTTCAGGACCAAATAACAAAATGACAGTGACTGAGTTCATGAGGTGGGGTCCCAAGAACTCCATGTAGAAAATTGGGCACTCCCGACAGCCTTGGAGACTGTTGCCACGCTGGGGTGTGCTCCCAGTGTGGCACCTGGAAGTCTGTTGGGGCACAGTGGAGTCGACGGGGGATTGGGCACCCCCATTGGCCATACGGTGTGTGTGTGGGGGGGCACATGAGCACAGGGTGGGCTCCCCAGCATGCTACTGTTGGGGGAGCGGGCTGTCTGTGACAGCTGTTTCACAGTGCTGGTGCCGACGCAGTAGCGGTAAATTGCCTACATCGCTACTCACCACTGATTGCAGCGGTTTTTCGCTTTCAGCTGTAGGCCACTGCATCTGAACGCTTGTCATAGACAGCTCCAACATTCATTGGTGTGAATTAGTACGCCCTGCAAAAGGCAACAGGGCAGTGGAAGTGGGGAGGCACACCTATGAAAACTGGTGTGGTGGCACTATGTTTTTGCACATGCGGCAAAGCAAACATAAAAAAGAAAAGTCACTTCTCTGGCTGTACAGACCTAAAGTAAAGTGTGATCACTTGTCAGTGTTGTCACTACCATAATAAATATTTACAAAAAATCCATGCTGCCTTACTAGCTCCTGACTGATGCCCAGAGGGCCATGTAGTCAATAACTGTACCAAAACACAGCAGCAAAAGATAGTTCAGTGTGAGACTTGCCTGTGTGTGGCTTTCTGGGACACTTGGGTGCCGGGCAGGTTGGGGTGAGGAGGAGTTTTGTACAGAGTGACAGAAGGATATTAAAGAAAGGAACCAAAATAATGTGAACATTTACTTTAAGAAAATGTACTTCATTTAGATGCACTTGAAAGTGACCTAGAGGAAACGAGTGTTCGTTGTTGGGATTCAAGAGTGAGGTGAGCTAAAAACTGTTGATGTATGAATTCTACTGTAAACAAAAAAATATGAAAAAACACTTGGTAAAAAATAAATTGAAAAAGGAGTAAGTGAGAGTGGGCCAGGGGCTGAATTTGTGGCCTTTGTCCTCGGGCGCTGGACGCTGCCACTTGATGAGCTGAACAGTTTACACAATAACAAGTTAGTGAAGCATAAACGCAGATAATAGTGTGTTGTATGTCCACTCTCCAGTCCCATGTCGAGACGCATAAAGTGAAATATGTAAACATTATTTGCGTTATAGGGTGAAACAACAATATGAAGAAGAACAAACAGCAGACTTTTTTTTTTTTCAATGTGGTCTGCAGCAGCAGCATCTTCTGACAAAATGCACAAAAAATGTTTTCAGATAAAAGTAATACTGAATCATCTGAGTATGTTCCTTTGGCAATGGTTATAACAGCAGCTGATGTTCATCAATCAACTGAATTTGGCAGTGAAGCTGTTTCATCTGTTTCACTGCCTAACAAACATAGATTAGTGCTGAATCAACCAGTGGACAGCATATCTAACAACAAGAAATATGATAAAAGAAAAGAGGTGGATTCTTCCAACCTCATTGGTTGACCACTTTCAAGTGGTAAAGATAGAAGATCAAAAGGGTCTGATGTATTGCAAAGTATGTGAAAAATATCCTAGTACTGCAGTACCAACCTTTTCCAAAAAAAAAACAATTGTGTTTGCCACATGGTCAAGTAATTTTAGGATTGAGTCTCTACCTGCACATGACAAGTCCAATCCACATGTGCTGTGCCAGAATCGACATATTCCGGAAGGGGCCAGCACAGTGGCAGGGCGCCTCTTGCTGTGCCGACATCCTGGTTCAGGGACAAACTCTGGAGTCGGAGGGCTGGTTGGGGTAGAAGGATCGAGCATCCTGGGACTGCTCTCCTTCTCGGGGGTCCGACACTTATACACCCTAGTGGAGGCCAGGGTACCACTGCAGTCAGTGTCATTATCTTGAGGGGCAGATGCTGATGTCATTGCACGTCCCTCTGCCCCTGGGAATCCAGCCATCGCAAAAGTCGGCCAAACATGACACCCTGCTCTGCCGCCATCTCCACTTCCTCCGACATCTGCTGGGGGCCTGCTCTGTGGCCCCGGGGTGGGACTTGCCCACAGTGTCCATGGGGGGCACCCAGGGAGTAAGCCTGGGCATGGAGGGACGGCAGGCAGGGCAGGGCTGACCTCAAATGAATCGGGGCTGGGCAAATAAATACAAAATAAAAATTCCAGAAAGTGGTCAGTGTGTGCAGCACACTGTGATATCAGTGAGTCACCAGTTTATCAAGCTTTTGCCCAGTTGGAGGAGGTCACTAAGGTCAAGGTGAGATATTGGATCAAAGAGATGACTTAATAATTCTAGAAGTACTGCATCTCGAGACCTGCCTCCTCCAGCTGAGCTCAGGCTGGGGTGTTGCCGCTGGTGTCTGCCTCTGCCATTTGTGGCTTTGAGTATCATGCTTTGCCTCGGATGTGCAGTCCAGCATCCTGGACGCCCCCTTTCGGGGCTCCGTCCTCTTTGGTGGGGATGTTTAGGACATAATCTCCATCCTTCAGGAGTCGGGTCAAGCCTTTAGGATGTTCATTCATTGTATCACACCCAACAGAGAGCGGATGAGTGTCCTTCCTTTCAACGCTTCTTCCGTAAGCAGTCCCATTAGCCTGCCAAAGGTCAAAGCAAGCGTAAAGCAGCATCAGTTCTCAGCGCTGCTGCAGAGTACCTATGGCCACCTTTTCCAATGCCTGTCTTTCCTGCATCTTCCCCCACCTCCTGACTCAGCCCCCCAAACAAGGATTCTGGGGAGGCTGCCAGGTTGGGGGTCGGTTCTCCCTCCACCTCGACAGGTGGGGAACATCACCACTGACAATTGGGTGCTTCAGATCATAGAGCACAGTCACACTAGAATTTCTAGAGTGGCCTCAGAAAATCCTCAGGTAAATCTTCATACCCCAGCCCACCTTTCCCGGGAGGAAATTCAGGATCTTACTTGAGAAATAGCTCTTGCAGCAGGTTACACCATTAGTACTGAAGCTGCAGGCAGCAGGACCCTAGGGAAAATGCTCTTCTTCAAAAGAGCCATGAAGCCCATCCCTTCGGCCAAGTGGGGAAGGGGTTTACACCTTGTTGTTGAGGCACAGATCAGGAAGCACAGGAAAACCAGGAGCAGTTTCAAATCTGTGTGTCTCTGTCTTGCAAAACATTGCTGCTCTTTTATAACAAGTCTTTGCAGGAACTCCTTAACTACTGTATCTGATTCTCCCTTTACTTCTCTCCCTTGATGATGATACAGGTGATTGACCACAAGCTGTATGGGAGCCGCACAGAATTTGACAGCACGATTGACAAGGTTCTAGAAGAATTTTCCATCAACCTGGTCTGTCTTGCAGGGTTTATGAGGATTTTGTCAGGCCCTTTCGACAGAAAATGGCAAGGTAAACCTCCATCATCATTGGAAAGTTATTTCCTTGATTTATGTGTTTGTTTTTTATGTTCCTGCTCTTAGCCCATGGTTCCCCTGCCTGAGTAACTAATGGCACTGTGGGAGACATTGACCTTACTTTGAGGGGGCTCTTGCAGCAGGCAGCACTGGTAGAACTAAGCCACCAGGTGCTAGGACCCCACAGAAAACTTCTAGCTAGCAGTCTACAGCGGGGGACCACCCCCAACATTCGCACGCCAATATCCGCCTGTGGTATAAAACGGGCGGTTCTCGCAGCCCAAACTCAGTTCTTTTCCTGCCATTGACCCACGCACGTTGGACCTTCACGGACACCTGCTTCAGTCGACTGCCATTTTGCTCACACTTTATCTGTGATTTTCTTTATTTTTCATTATAAAATGCAAGTTTTTTCGGTGTTTCTTTACTTTTGTGCATGTCTTCTTCTCCAGCTTCATCTACCAACCAGCGTGCACGAAATGTGCTTGCGGCAAGTAGCTTCCCTCCGAGGCCACTCTCTTTTCCTGCTCTGCTTAGGCCCAACCATGACACTCAAGCCTGCAAGCACTGCCAGGACTTCATCCAGGCCACACGGAGACGCCATTTGAAGACCCTCCAGGGCTTCTTGCTGCAGCAGAAGTTAGCCACTATGGAGAAAGCGCTCAGGGCAAAGTTCCTCTTCTTTCCGGGCTCCAGGGCTTTGAGTTCTTCCCATGCCTAGAAGGAGAAGTCATCCTCTGGGAAGCACAAGCACCATGACAAACACAGGGACCATCCCTGGTCAGCTTCCCACTGTCGGTCACCCTCATAAGTTGGCGACTGCCTCTGGGTCTTCCTCCCATGGGAGGTCAGCCCTTCTCCTTCAGCAGCCCTTACCCTTTGGAGCTCTTGTTTCTCAGCTGCCCGCCCTTATTTCAGTCTCAGGCGGCAGCTCCACAATACATTAGACTTTGTCTCCTGCCTCCCAGCCCATGATGCTTCTGCGCTTACCTCCAGCGGGCCCTCAGCCAGGTGGCTCGACTGGGGTCTCTTTCTTGGGCAGCGGGTCTTTGCTCATTGCACCCAGAGTCTTAGCATTGCCCACGTCGGTCCCTTACTCCAGGACCGGCGCCTACAAACAATGCCCAGAGAAATGGCTCACCTCTTCCACACAGGTGTCGCCTCTGCCTCTGTCAGGAGATAGCTCCCCTGTACAAATGCCCGCTTCCCCTTCAGGGCCGGCGGCACCTGTCCTGCTGGACCAATCTCAACCTTCACCTGTCTGGTGGACACCTGCTCTACTGGCATCTACCCCAACACCGCCCCAGCCGTCGTTGCCTCAGCCAACGCCTGCAAGCCTTTCAGGCAATCCACAGCCCGATGCCTGAGCGACCATCACCCAGATTCCGGACGCCTCCGGGATCGACACCAGGGAACCCAATGCCTGGTTACCTGGCACCTCATGGACTGACACCAGGGTACCCGACATCTGGGTACCTGGCGCCGCCTCCCCAGTATCTGTACCCACCTTATAATCCACCTCCTCCGGTGGACTATGATGTGTTTTTCTCAACCTGGTGGGCCTTTATGAAAGATAAAGATACCCCCAGGAAGACCCCCACTGTGCCTCCTCGGGACCCTGGCCATGCGAGTCCTAGCCACCCCCGGTCTCCAGGACCCTCTCCCGGTCATGTGGACTTAAGCGAAGAGGATTGTCGCCCACCAGTGCCGGTCCCAGAAAGGGACTCGTCTGGCTGGGATTCCTCGTCTTCCTCTTCAGAAGACTCTGAAGATTCTAGGGGGCCCTCTGAGCCTGAAACTCCTAGGTCCCCCTGACGATTCTCTGTTTATGGACGTCATGAGGCATATTCAATCCCTCACAGGGTGGGAGTAGAACTAGACCCCGAACCCCACTGTCTGGTGGTCTGTCTTCATAGAAAGGAGACTCTCCCGTTGGTGTTGCCACCCCTCATCGAGTCATACAAGGATGTCACCAAGGCCACCTGGACCCATCCATCGTCCACTCCAACCTTAGTTAAGTCTGACCGCTTTATCATGCTCCCATCGCAAACCCTACTTGGGAGAGCAACCTGAGGCATACTCAGTGGTCAGAATGTGTTTCATGACCGCACTAAGAAAACCTAGGCACCTCGCACCCACCTCCTGATGGAGTCTCGCTGGTCACCCAATTCGACAAGCATGTCTACACTTCGCCACTCTTGCCATTCGACTCAGAATTACCTTTGCCCATATGGTGCAGTATCAAAACACCTTGTGGGACAAGGCATTAGACCTTGTGCAGGTTCTTCCAATGACCATATGAAGTCCAGCTGGTCCAGCTCAAAAGTCGGGCTCGGACGTGGGTACCCATGTTCTTAAGGCTGCATATGATGTGGATGTAGCTGGATGAGCAGCAGCGACAGGAGTCTGCGTCTGCAGTCATTCTTGGCTCAGAGTATCAGGTTTTGCACCGATGTGCAGGAGAAAATTCTGAAGATGCCCCCTTTCGGGGCTCTGTCCTTTTCTCCAAGAATCTGGCAAAGCCTTGAGATCGGTACAGTCCATGTATCATTTGCAGACCAGGTCCAGCCAACCCCAGTCCTTTTGCCGGACCCCTAGCCAGCAGTCCAAGGGCCAGCAGCTCAGCAGTGCCTTCAAGTGCAAGGCTTCCACCCAGCCGGCTGGAGCTTCTGCCCCAGAGCATCCCCAGCCGCTCTGCCCATCCCAGTACCACTGCCTGATTTCCTTAACCGATCGCCCAGCAGAGGCCTTGGGGGAAGCTGGGTGGTCGTCTTCCTTATACCTCGACAGGTGCCACACTGTAACTTCAAACCAATGGGTACTCCAGATTGTGGAAAAGGGGTGCACTCTGGAATTTCTAGACATCCCTTTCCTGGCAACCCTCGCACTCCCATTACTCTCAGGCCCATGTTGCCCTCATCTGGGGGGGATTCAGGCACTACTGCACAAAAAAGCCATAGAGCCCATCCCCCCAGCAGAAAGAGGAAAGGGTTTCTACTCCCACTTCTTTCTAGTTCCCCAGAAGACAGGGGACCGGAGACCGATTCTCGATCTCAGCCACCTAAACCTTTACATAGAATACAAGCGCTTCAGGATGGTCACCCTCCAAGGGTTACTGCCCTCCTTCACCATGGAGACTGGTTCTGTTCAGTGGACATATGCAGGATGCCATCTTCATATCCTGGTTTACCTGCCCCACGTTGGTTCTTTCGCTTTTGTTTTCAGGGAGACCATTTCCAGTTTCGGGCCCTCCTCTTTGGCCTTTCCTCGGCTCCCTGGGTTTTTACCAAGTGCCTGGCAGTGGCGGCTACGGCCCTGTGAAGATAGGGATGTTATGTCTTCCCTTACTTGGATGATTGGCTGTTGACAGCCCTTCCAGGGCTCAGTTGATTCGGACCCTAGATGCCACCTTTCAGTTGTTGCAAACTCTGGGGGTTACTCTAAACCTTTCCAAGTCTTGTCTCCTGCCAAGCCAGTGACTCTGGTACATAGGAGCGGTCCTAGACTTGTCTTGGGGCAAAGCCTTTCTGCCATAGGACAGAGTGGAACATTTCATGGTGCAGATCCAGCTGGTTTCCTCCTCCCGTCAGGTTCCAGCCAGGTCTTTCCTGCAGCTCCTGGGGCACATGGCAGTGGCTATAGCCACAGTTCCCCTAACCTGCCTATACATGAAAGTGCCTCATTGGACTCTTCCAGCATACTGAAGACCTGGATCAGCCGGTTTTGGTCTCAAATCCAGTGAGGCAGACCCTGAAATGGTGGCAGAATCCCTCCGATCTCCTCTTGGGGATTCCTTTTAGGGCAGAATCCCTGCAACAGATTGTTACAACGGACGTCTTGGGCCTGGGCTGGACTGCCCATTTGGCCAGTTGTCAGGCTCAAGGTATTTGGTCGGAATGTGAACAACATCTCCACATCAGTGTTCTGGAGATGCAGGCAGTCCTTTACACTGTGCAGGCCTTCCAGACTCACCTTCTTCCAGGCTCTGTTGATATAGACAGATGACATGTCTGCAGTCTGCTGTATCAACAAGGGGGGGGGGGCTCATTCTTGTCTCCTTTGCAGAGAGGCCATCAGAGTCTGGTACCTGGCCATACGGCACAACCTGGAACTAGCCACCATACATGTTCCAGGCGTCCAAAATATCCTGGCCAACAGCCTAAGCAAGTGCAGGTCAAAGGCTCACAAATGGGAGCTTCTGTCCTCCGTGGCCGAGGACCTCTTCGGCAGGTGGGCCATCCAGAACCTGACCTTCTTGCATCCCCACTTAATGCAAAACTGCCCAATTTCTGCATGCTCGATCATGGCCTGCTGTTTTCTGGCACGATGCGTTGTCCCTCTCTTGGACAGGTAGGTTACTGTACGTCTTCCCTCCCTTCCCACTTCTGCAGAGGATTCTCCTTAAGCTACAGTCATAGAGGGCAGAGATGATCCTCATAGCTCCCTGCTGGCTGCATCAGATATGGTTTCCACTACTGCAGCAGCTGGCAATGGAGCTTCCTCTCCCCTTGTCCCTGTGCTCCGACTTGCTCTCCCAGGAGTAGGGCACTTTGGTCCATCCAGACCTCAAGTCACTGCATCTTCATGCGTGGCTCCTGCAGACTTGGCTATTGCCCGCTTTGGAGTTTCCTCCCAGGTGGCAGATGTCTTGGCCGCTGCCAGGAAACTTTCCACCAGAGCGACTTATGCCATGAAGTGGAAGCGCTTTTCCATTTGGGCGACCGCTCAGCACTTGGATCCTTTCACCTGTCTAGCGAATCTCATCCTGGAGTACCTCCTTTCCCTCTCAGACTCTGGTCTGGGCTACTCCTCGCATAAGGTGCACCTTTCTGCCATCTCTGCGTATCACGCACCTGTTGAGAGCAAAGCAGTTGCCCAACTGGATCTTTCCTGTACTTTCTTGTGGGGTATGTTACATCTGAAACCTCCCATTAGTAAATAAGTAAGGCTTTATTTATATTATGGCGCCCGATCCATGAAGGCTCTGGGCGTCGTTACAGGTAAAAAGCAGAGTTTAGGCATCCAATATCAATATAATTACTAAAACAAAACATATATAAAGTCACATTAAAAGCTATCATAAAATGCTTTGTTAAAAGATAGGTCTTCAGGCCCTTTAAATACCTCCACCATTGGGGCTTCCCTCAAAATTTTGGTAGCAGTTCCAGAGGGCGGGCGAGCCACCTCAAGGAACAATACCCCAAGGTTTTGAGCCTGGCCTCGGAACCGCTGGGAGGCCCTCCCCACCTTGAAGAGTATCCTCCACCTGAAGGGCAGCCAGTGCAGATTCCACAAGACCGAGGTTGCATGGCAGGACTTTGGTAGGCCTGCCAGCAGCCTGGCTGCTGCATTCTGCACTAGCTGCAGTTGGCAGAGGGTCCCTCCATTGACCCAAAAGTTAATTAGTGAATTAGGGACCCTGTTTTGCCATGAAACCTTTTATTTATTTTGGAAAAGCTTACTTTACCTCCCTTTGAGCCAGCTGCAAGCTGAGAGCTACACTTTCTTTCATGGAAAGCATTATTTTTAGTTGCCATTATATCTACTCGGAGGATTTCTGAGCTGCAGGCTCTGATATGTAAAGAGCCTTATTTGTTTTTTTCACAAAGACAGTGTCTCTTTGCAAACCAATCCTAAGTTTCTGCCTAAGGTGGTGTCTGAGTTTACGTTGAATCAATCCATCCACCTACCCGTTTATTTTCCTGAGTATTCTAATCAGGGGAGTCCATACTTCATACTCTGAATGCACACCGGGTGCTCAGGTACTATCTGGACCACACCCGCACTATCAGAAAGTCTGATCAGTTGTTTGTTCTGTTTGCCCAGAAGAGAAGGGAGTCCTGTTTCCAAACAGTGTTTGTCTTAAGTGGTTAGCAAATTGTAATGGTTAGTAAATTGTATTGTTTATGCTGTCGTCAGTATGACAAGCCTTTTACTGGGACGGTTAAAGGCCATTCTACCAGAGGCATGGCTGCCTCAGTTGCCTCGTTCAGGAATGTGTCTGCTGCAGACATTTGTGCAGCTGCCACTTGGAGTTCTGTCCATACCTTTATTGGGCATTACAATTTGGACATTACCTCTAGGCATAGAGGCCGTCTTAGGACTTGCAGTTCTTTAGGGCTTTCTTTCCTAAATGTCCTGTGTCTGTTTTCTTTCTCTTCCCTGCTAACTGGGTCAGTTCCAGTACTGCTTGGGACTCAGTCCTGCCGGCTTTGCCTGCTGTAAGACCCCCTCAAAGTAAGATAGTACAATTACATAAGAACTTACTGTAATAGTAGATCTTCAGAGGAGCTCTTGCAGCAGATGCTGCTCTCCTCCTCCTACCCCTGATTGCTGTTCTTCTTCTCGCTACTCTGCTTTCCTCATCTTTGAAGAACTGCCTCGGTTCTCCTTTCTCTGGGCATGCCGGTGTCTCCGGGAGAACTGAGGTTGAGCTGGGGGACTGCCACTTTTATACCATAGGTGGACATCGGCATGCTGACATTGGGGGCGGTTCCCCGCTGTAGACTTCTAGCTAGAAATTTTCCATGTGGCCCTAGTGACTGGCGGCTTAGTCCTACCAGTATTGCCTGCTACAAGAGCTCCTCTCGAAGATCTACTGTTACAGTAAGATCTTACTTTGAGAAACTGCGCTTGCAGCAGGTTACACTATTAGGACTGAAGCCAGCAGGCGCCAGGACCCCACGGAAATTTTTAGCTACCAGCTCAGCGGGGACCACCCCGTCTGTCCCAACCCGACATCAGGCATAGTATATAAGGAGGTGGTCCCTCAGAATCCCCAGTTCTTCTCCTGCCATTGACTCATCAGCATCGGCCTCTCGGTCTCTACCTAGCGCACAACGACTTAGAACTTTGAGTTTCTACATAATTAATGTCCTCTCCAACTCCTTCATTTGAGGGACACCTTTCAAAGTGTGCTGTGGGAAACGGATCCCTTTCAAGGATCCTCATTCTTCCCGTGTGCAGTTCTTAGGCCAGACCACGACACCAAGGCCTGCATGGCCGCACCAGGATCTGCCGTCAGAAGGCACTTCAGGCTTACCTGTTAGAGGAAAAACTTAGTAGGATGGACAAAGAGCCTTCCTCCAGGGGCAGTTCTTCCTCCAAGGTCCACAAACAAGGGATAAGCACGGGAGAATGCAAGGTCCAGATCCCCAAACTGGGCATCGCATTCGCGGAACTCAGGCTGCACCCCATCGGACTGCTCTCCCTCCAGGGCTAGGTCTCAGCCCCCTCCAGTTAAGGTCTGGGCTTCCAGCGGTTCTTCGATTCTTCTGCCCGATCAAGACTTCAGGCCCTCTGCTTCCTCTACTCCCTCTCGGGCCTCTTCAAGTCTCTGAGCATACAAGTCTTCCTCTTCCACCACGCCTGGGACCCGACTCCAGGTCAGTCTCCCAGCCCCCTAGGGGCCCGGATCCACCACCCAAGAAGACCAAGGATCTGACGTCCCTCAAGCGGACGTCGGACCTGACGTCGGCCAGGCGTTCGCCGGAGCCGAGGACATCGGCCAAGCACCAGACGCCGGCCAGGCTTTCACCGGACCCAAAGTCGTCTGCCAAGCGACCGACATCGGCTTCACCGTAGCCGAAGACTGCCCCCCAGTCACCGGTGGATACCGGTCTCAGGGCTTCATGGAGGAGGACACCTCGTTGCCTGAAGACCAGATGCTGGGCTTCGAGGGAACCTTCACCCACCCGGAGACACCAGGACCCGACGCCCGACCTCGGCGCGACAGACCACGGCGCCAGGCCCGCTATTACATGAATATACAAGTAAAGGAGCTCTTTACTTTCTGGTGGGACACCATCCGTAAAGATGTGGTCCCAGTAAAGCCTCCTCCTCCTCCTACTCCTTCACCTCCCACACCCCCTCCTCCACCACAGGGGCCAGCAGGACGACCACTAACCCCTAAGGAACAGACTCCACCTCATAGATACATAGACAGTGTCGGCAGATAAGGGCCTATGGCCCACCCAGTCTGCCCATTTGAGCTTGTAAGTTCAGTTTGTTTTCCTAGAAGTCTGTTTCCCCTTACCCCTGACCTCTAGAATTCCTTTGTCTATCCCATGCATTCTTAAATCCCGTGATTGTTTCAGCCCCCACCACTTCCTCTGGCAGGGTGTTCCACTTGTCCACCACCCGTTCTGTGAAGAAATTCTTTCTCATGTTTCCTCTGAATCGTCCTCCCTCCAACTTCATCCCATGCCCTCTAGTCCTGGAACATCTTTTTCGCTTAAAAATAGTGTTTTCCTGCACCCTGTTCCTCCCTGTAAGATACTTGTATGTCTCTATCATATCCCCTCTCTCCCTCCTCTCCTCCAGGGAGTACATGTTCAGTTCCTTCAGCCTGTCTTCATAGGACTTGTGATGCAATCCATGCACCATCTTTGTTGCCCTCCTCTGAACCTTCTCTACCCTGTCTGTCCTTACGTAGGTATGGTCTCCAGAACTGTACACTGTACTCCAGGTGGGGCCTCACTAGTGTCTTGTATAGCGGAATTATGACCTCCCTTTTCCTGCTGGTGATGCCCCTGCCTATACATCCCAGCATCCTATTTGCTTTACCTGCTGCCTTGTCACACTGTTTCCCTACCTTGAGGTCATCAGAGATGACAACCCCAAGATCCCTTTCCTGCTTGGTGCATGCTATATCCTCACCTCCCAACTGATATATTGTACCAGGGTTTTTGTGCCCCATATGCATTATCTTGCACTTCTTTGCATTGAATTTCAACTGCCAAACCCCTGACCATTCTTCAAGTTTCTGCAGGTCGCTTCATTCTGTCTACACCTCTGGTGTGTCTACTCTGTTACAGAGCTTTGTGTCATCAGCGAACAGTGAAATTCTGCCTTCTAGGTCCTGCACAATGTCACTGATGAAGATGTTGAATAGGACCGGTCCCAGCACTGATCCCTGTGGTACCCCACTGGTCACTCTTCCCTCTGTGGAGTGACAGCCATTTACCACCACCCTCTGTGTCCTGCCACCCAGCCAGTTACCTACCCACCACACTACTGTCCTGCCCACACCCATATTCCCCAGTTTGTGTAATAGTTTTCTATGTGGCACAGTGTCAAAGGCCTTGCTGAAGTCCAGATAGGCCATGTCCACTGCCCTCCTGATCCACCTCCTAGTCACCCAGTCAAAAATTCAAGCGAGGTTGGTCTGACATGACCTCCCTGGTGAAACCATGCTGCCTTGGGTCCTGTAGTCCATTGACAACCAGATGTTCCACCAATCTCTCCTTCAGTAGTGCTTCCATGATCTTCCCCACTACCGAGGTGGAGGCTGACTGGTCTGTAGTTCCCTGCTTCCTCTTTGTTCCCACTTTTGTATAAGGGGACTACATCTGCTGTCCTCCAGTCTTTGGGTACCTCCCTGTTTCCAGTGATCGGCTAAACAGGATAGCCAGAGTTCAGCCACCACCTCTTAGTTCTTTAAGGACCCTGGGTGCACCCCTGCCTGGCCCCATTGCTTTATCAACTCTTTTACTTCCAGTTCCTTCAGGACCCTTTCTCGTAAAGGGACTTGTGTCCATTTCTGCACCATTCTTACCCCTTGTACTCCCTTCAGACCCATTACCCCCTCTTCCTCAGTAAAGACTGAGCAGAAATACCTGTTCAATATGTCGGCTTTACTGTTGTCATCCTCCACGCGGCTTCCATCCTCCCCTTCAGTCTCACTATCCTCCCTTCCCTTTCTTTTTTCACTTATGTACCTGTAAAGGTTTTGTCCCTTACCCACTGATTTTGGAATGTGTTCTTCTGTCTGAGCTTTGGCTTCCTTACTGACCTCCATACCTCCCTTTGCTTCTCCTGGTACTTCTCCTATCCCTTCTGCCTGTGTCTTTTGTATTGCCTGAATGCAATCTTTTTGGCTTTCACTTTCTTTACTACCTCTTTGGAAAACCATAATGTTCTCCTCTTCCTTTTCCTCTTGCTAGCCTGTTTAATGCATAATTCTGTTGTTCTTGTAATCCCCATTTTAAATACTGCCCACTGTTCCTCAACCCCTGATTCCTGTCCCATTCCCCTTAATGCCTCTTTCAAGTATCTCCCCATTTTCCCAAAGTCTGCCCCCTAAAATCCAGGATACGTGTTTTTTGTGTGGTTTGGTTCTGCTCTTTCTGTGATTTCAAACCACAATGACTGTGGTCACTGTTACCCAGGTGCTCCCCACTGTTACCCCATCACATGTCCCTGTTTGTGAGCACAAGGTCCAGTATTGCCTTCTGCCGAGTTGGTTCCATGACCAGTTGCTTGAGGAAAGCACCCTGAAGGGAGTCCAGGATAAATCTGTCCTAGTTAATGCTGCTGCTGGGATGCTCCAGTCCACGTCTGGAATATTGAAGTCTCCAACCAGTACTACCTCACCTTGTCTGCCATCCTTTGGATGGCTAGCATCAACTCCTATCTGTTTCTTCCTCCTGGGCTGGTGGTCTATAGACCACACCTGTGCGGATGGTTGTCCCCATTTTCCTTTCCAGCTTAACTCACAGTATCTCTCCCCATTTTGTTCCTCCTGGATCTCTGTGGCCCTTATGTCATTTTCTCATACAGTGCCACCTCCTCCCTTCCTGCCTGCTCTGTCTCTTCTGAATATGTTGTAGCCAGGTATGGCCATCTCCCAGTCATGGTTATCATTACACCAGGTTTCAGTGATGGCCACAATGTCCAGGTCTGACTGTACCATGACAGCCTTCAGATCTTCCATCTTGTTGCTAAGGCTCCTGGCATTTGCACACATGGCTTTCCATGATTTGACCTCCCTAGACTGCTTCACTGTTCTACTCCAGCCCCTTCCTTGGTTGTCATTTATCCCTGGTTCTCCTTGCTGTCTGCCCTTCTGCTGAATTTTGCCCCTTTTCTGCTTATCCACCTCTTGGGCACTAATCTCCATCTTTTGCACACTGCTTTGCAGAGATAGCCACTCCTCTGGTTCACTGGTTCCACTACCCAGGGCTAGATCCCAGGATTGGAGAAGGCCTCCCTCAAGATCTTTATCAGGGTCTCCCAGCCCCAAGTGGCCCAGACGTCGGCGATATACTCCGTCGCGGGAGGACTCCAGATCGAATACCTCGGATTACTCCAGATCTCCTTCTCCACTCAGCATTTCATCACCTGTCCCACATGACCTCCTCGGGTCTCCTCTGGATGATCCCTCTTTCTCTGAGATCATGAGGCACATCCAGGACAACATGGGGTGGGATGCTGAAGACCTCGACCCTCAGGCAGCGCCTGCCAGTTATCTTCGGCAGAAAGACCCAAAGCCTGTGGTAGTACCCTTGGTGGACACCTTGTGGCGCCACCAAGATGCGTGGAAGTGTCGCACTCCTGCCATGCCAAGAAAGCTGACCACCTGTGCAAGGCCCTGAGAGAGGACCAGTACTTGGCTCAACAACCTCTGGCAGACTCCCTGGTCATTACGGCCTCACATGACCGGTCCCAAAGACCACAGCACATGAGCACACAGCCACCGGACCAGGGATCCAAACAGTTGGATGCCCTGGGGAGACACATGTATGTGGCTGCTACATGCTCCCATCAGGTCCCTGAACTACCTAACCCACATGTTACAGTTTCAGAACGCCCTATGGGAACAGGGTGAGGACCTGGTCGATAAGCTTCCGGATGGCTATCAGAAGGCGGAGCTCCTAAACCTTCTCCATACAGGGTTTGATGTGGGTACCCAAGTACTGCTAGCCGCATACGATTCTGCGGACTCGTCCGCCAGAGCTGCAGCTTCAGACGTCTGTCTCCGGTGACACTCTTGGCTATGTGTCTACGGCTTCACCCCGGACGTACAGAAGAACATTCTTGACGTCCCCTACAACAGCGAAGTACTCTTTAGTGAACCCTTGGAGAATGTTATCACCAAACTCCAGGACGCTGGGAAGGCAGTCAGGTCTGTACAGGCCATGTACAGATCCAGGCCCGGTTCCTTTAGTAGGAATCAGAGCCGTTTTCGCAGCTGGCAACAAAGGCAGCAGCCACGTTTCAGCCAGCAACGAAAGGGCACTTTTCAGCGGAAAGCCCAGGATAAGTTGTCCCCAGGCAGAGCCCAACGCTACACTAAACCAGCCCAGCCTGCAGGGACTAGTGCTGCCACAGCATGACTCCATCCGGCCCCGCCACTCCTCTGGATCAGCGGGCACAAAACGCCGGGGTCAGACGCCGCCACTTTTCAGGGTGGCAGTGAGTACCACCAACCGTAGGTTCTTCATTTGGTCAAGAAAGGTCACTTCATAGAATTTTTGACCACCCGCCCAGACCTCCCCTGCTTTCCCGTTACTCGGGTCAGCACGCCCTGCTCATACAGCAGGAGATGCTCGCCCTCCTGGAAAAAGAAGTGACAGAGCACGTTCCACGGAACCAGAGGGGTGCAGGGTATTATTATTCTCACTTCTTTCTGGTTCCCAAGAAAACAGGGGACTTCTGTCTGATACTGGACCTCAGTGACCTCAACGAGTCGGTCCTGTACAAATGCTTCTGCATGGTGACCCTCCCAGGTCTGATTCCCATGTTCAAGCAGTGTGCCTTTCTAGCGTCCTTGGACATGCAGGACGCTTATCTACATATTCACATTGCTCAAGCGCACAGGAAGTTTCTGCGCTTCGAGTTCCAGGGCCATCATTATCAGTTCCGAGACCATCCCTTCGGACTGTCATCGGCACCTCGGGTGTTCACGAAGTGTATGGCGGTCGTAACGGCGGCTCTGAGGAGACAAGGCCACTACATGTTCCCCTACCTGGACGACTGGCTTCTCATGGCACCCTCTCGGGAAGCCTTGATGTCCGCCATCCATTATACTCTGTCTCTGTTCGAGATGCTGGGCATCATGAATCACGAGAAGTCACGCCTGGTGCCGTCACAGACTCTGCAGTTCATAGGTGCAGTTGTGGACACCATCCCGGGGAAAGCTTTTCTTCCCCAGGACAGAGCGGAACATATCAGATCCCTCATCAGAGACATTTTGGCGAAGACCGTGCCTGCCAGATTGGTCCTTTGCCTGCTCGGACACATGACTGCGGCCATTGCAGCAGTCCCACTTGCTCGTCTCCACATGCAGGTCACCCAGTGGATGTTACGGGTCCAGTGGGACCAAAAGCAAGACCATCTGCAGCTTCCAATCCAGATCACGAAGACCGTAATCCGGGATTGGCAATGGTGGCTAGATCCAAAGAATCTATCGTGCGGGTCCCCTTCGTTGCACCGTCTCCAATAGTGACGCCTCCACAGACCCCTCGGGCTCGGATGGGGAGCACACTCAGCAGTGTCTGGTCTCGGGCCTGTGGACAGCTCAAGAGAATCCTCTCCACATAAATATCCTGGAAATGAGAGCAGTTCTTACGCCCTGCAGGCCTTCCAGTCGGAGAGATTCCACGGGTACCATTCTGTTACAAATAGACAATTCCGTGATGTATTACCTCAAAAAGAGGCATGCATTCCTACACACTTTCAGGGAGACCATGAGGGTGGGATTGGGTTTTGTAACACGGCGCAAACCTCATTGCTGTTCATGTCCCAGGAGTGGACAACATCATTGCAGACGGCCTGAGCTGCTCTCAGCCCAGAGTCCACGAGTGGGAACTACTCCAGGTGGTAGTAAAGGATCTGTTTCACAGATGGGGTACACCAGAGTTAGACCTTTTCGCGTCCCCATCCATCGCAAACCTGCCCAATTTTTACTCGCTAGATCCAGGGCCTGGTGTTTTCTGGTGAGACACGTCCCTCTCCTGGGCGGGCAGATTCCTCTATGCCTTTCCGTTGATCCAGAGGGTTCTTCTGAAACTTCGCAGAGAGCAAGTGACACTGATACTCATTGCGCCGTTCTGGCCCAGGCAGATCTGGTTCCCTCTGCTACATCAGCTATCCCGGGAACCTCCAGTGCCTCTGCCAATCAGCTCTCACTTGTTGTCTCAGGAGGAGGCTCCTTGGTCCACCGGACCTGTTCGTGAGCCTGCACATTTGGCTCCTAGAGACATAGCCATTTTGCGACACGGGGTCTGTAAAGAAGTAGCTGACATTCTGGTGGCTGCGAGAAAACGGCCACTCGTGCTACTTCGCCATGAAATGCGCCGGTTTTGCCTGTGGGCTCAAGCGCGGGGGTTTTCGCCTCTAGACTGTCCAGAAAAGTCGGTCTTGGACTACATCTTGTCTCTTTTTCAGACAGGCTTGGCCTACTCCTCGATCAGAGTACACCTGTGTGCCATATCAGCCTATCATTATCCTATAGGCCAACGCACCATATCTGAGTTGGACACGGCACGAGCCTTCCTGAGAGGTATTCTCCACCTTAGACCTCGGATTAAGGATCCAATTCCTCCATGGGATATACCCTTTGTCCTGGAGCAGCTTACACTGCCACCCTTTGGACCAGCCGGGGATTGCGAGCTACGTCTTCTTATTTGGAAGACGTTGTTTTTAGTTGCTGTTACCTCGGCCAGAAGAATTTCTGAACTCATGTGCAAAGAGCCTTATTTGGTTTTTCACAAAGACAAGGTATCCCTACGGACTAATCCCAAATTTCTGTCTAAGGTGGTCTCAGCTCTCACCCTTAATCAGGACATCGATCTACCAGTGTACTTTCCCAACTATGGAATCGAGGAGAGGCCCTGTTGCACACCCTAGATGTGCATAGGTGTCTCCGATACTACCTGAGCATAACAAAACACCACCGAAAATCGGACCGCCTTTTTGGCTACTTTGCCCACAGGATGATGGGAGCTCCTGTTTCTAAACGGTCGCTGTCCAGGTGTCTCATTCAGTGTATCACGTTCTGTTACCAGAAGCGTAACAAACCCTTACCAGGCTTGGTCAGGGTCATTCCACAAGGGGTGGCTACCTCCTTTGTGGCCTTTCAAATGATATTTCCACCTCGGCTATTTGTGCTGCAGCTACTTGGAGCTCCGTGCACACTTTCATCAGGCATTATAGCCTGATATCGTCGGCTAAGAGCAGGTTTTGGTCTAGCAGTCCTTCAAGGACTTCTGTCCTAGGCTCAGGTTCCATTAAGGTTTTCTACCTTCCCTCCTCCCAATGGTGTGGGATTTCCAATATTGCTTGGGAATCAGTCCTAATGGTGTAACTTGCTGCAAGAGCTGTTTCTCGAAGTAAGATAGTACAGTTACGTAAGAACTTACCGTATCAGTAGATCTTCGAGAACAGCTCTTGCAGCAGGTACTTTCCCTCCCACCATCCCCGCTGGAAGTAGATTCTAGTTTCAGAATCCTTCACCAAGGATCAGGTGTCTCAGCATCTCTCTGACTGCCATTTGATGGCGGATCCTCAGTTTCCTCTTCTGATGTCATCCAGCGGCTGGGAGTCTCCAGCAGGAGAACTGGGGATTCTGGGGACCCCCATATATATTATGCCTGACGGGGACCATCGTCAGGGTCCCCGCTGAATACTGCTAACTAGAAAATTTCCGGGTCCTGGCGCCCGCCGCTTCAGTCCTAATGGTGTAACCTGCTGCAAGAGCTGTTCTCAAAGATCTACTGTTACGGTAAGTTCTACGTAATGGTACTTTCTTATGTAACTGTACTTTTCTCCCAGTCCCTCAGGTAACCTTTCCTTGTCCATTTGTCATACCACCATGCAGACAGGCTCCAAGCAGTGCTAATGTAAAGACAAGGAGATGTGAGAATGTCCTGCCTTCTTGGCCAGAGGATAATGAAGTTTTGCAGCTTGTACAAGGAAAGGGAATGGGGAAGGAAACTGGCATGCAGGGTAAAGAGATGGGATTCTCACCTCCTCCTTATTGAGGTTTTTCCTTCTTAGTTTCTCCCTTGGGTATTCCCCTTCTAAGGAATAGGCCCCTTTAAGAGAGCTAGGCTGATGGTAGGTGAAAGAGAGCACCTCCCAGAGACATGTACCACCAAAAGTAGATAACAAAGAAGGGTTTGAAGAGTGAATAAAAAAAATTTAACCCCGGTTATTGAGTTTGTTCTTATTGAGTCTGCCCTTATAGAGCTACTGTACTACCTAAAACTAATAGTAGTTTTTAAAAGCAGTCAACCATTACCTTTTGTGGACCGCTGGCGCTGAGGTTGAAGCTGGAACCACCGCCGCTGCGCCAGCGACGGGTTGAGGTGAGCTCGGAGCGTCGGGGGTTGGCCGGAAACAGGCTGGAGCGTCCAGGGACAGCTCGCCTTCTCGGGGTGAGGAGGGACTCTATACCGGCAAGCGCGACTCCTGGTGGAGACTGGGGAGAGCGACGGCAAGCTGGAGTCTCAGGGGGCATGATTGGTTGTTGGCGCAGGCCGGCAGCCTATCAGCCTCAGAGGCTGCTCCTTCACGGGAGGAGTGGGGGGGGGGAAGTTGCAGACACCAGCGGATGCCTGGATGCGTAGGCATGCAGCGTCCCAGGGGAGAACACAGGAAAAAGATCCCCCACAGAGCCTCGATGAAGGAGCGCCGAGCCGGGGTCCTAATGTGCCAGCGCCCGTCCGCAACCCAGGACCTGGATAAGATCCCAAGATTTGGGGGTCTCCCGACCCCGCCCGGGGTGTGTCCCGTGGCTTGATGATGGGACCTGAGGTGAGCAGGAGGGGTGCTGGCAGGGGCAGGGCTTCATGGGTGCTCCTGAGGGAATGGCTCTCTGGGGCAGGAGGGGAATAAACAGAAATTTCAAAAAAAAAAAAAAAAAATTACCTTTTATATCCAAGGTATTTTTTCTTTCCCTTTTACATTAAAATATTTTTTACCTGATAATTAGGCCTTGTGTGTGGAACAGTACTCTGCCTGGTAGCTGATGTATCTACCTCTGTTCCCCCCATTACATATTCAGCATTGTAACCTCAGTGACTGTGACATCACTGTTGCTTAGGAACAGTCACTCGGTAGCTGCCAGGTCAGTCACCGGTGATGTCACTGTCAGTGAGGTCACAGTGCTGATGACATAGTGGGGGGTACTAGAGATGGATATGTCAGCTGCCAGTCTGAGAGCTGTTCCACACATCTAACACAATATTATCACATAGAAAACTTTCTAATGAGCAAACGGAAGAAAGAGAAATACTTCAGAAATAAAAAGTTACACCTGACTACTTCTAAACATTTGCATAATTTTCTTGTCTGACTGTCTTGGTTCCAGTAGCTGTTTAAGTTGGGGGTTGGGGTGTGTGTTGGGTTTGGGACAGTTGACAGGGGCTACTGATGCAGTAGGCAGCCAAATGTCTCCAACACAGAGTGCATGTACTCGACAATTGGAACCCACCCCCTACTAGCCTGGGAGTGCAGCTCCAGTTCTAAACCTTTACTTGTAAAGTGCTGGCATGCTGGCTTTTGGCCATCCACAATTTGTTTGTTTCATTCTTTTTACAACTTTCTACTTTATCTTCTGAAGTTGCCTGCAAAACAAAGATATGGTATCTAGGGACGTGGATATGGGCACTATCCTCACTCTGGCAGTCTTTCTTTCCCTTTAAATCTGCCAGAATGTCTTCAAGTTAAGCTTCTCCACCCACCCGGTGGTATATTCCTTGGCTCGGCCGTGACATCAGATCTTTCTTCGCTGGAAGTCTCTGGTCTCCCCTTGGCAGCTCCATGTGTGGTGTAGGCCTATTTTAAGTGTGCCATTGGCAAATCAGTCTTCTGACTTTTTGTGTGTGTACTTCTCAGTTCTGCTTCATTGCTGATGCTGCCATGGACTGAGAGGAATCCAGGTCGGGTCACACGCTGCATTCAGTGCAAACAGAAGATGTTGAGGAGGAACCTGCACATTGTGCATTTACTGCCTCAGGGCAGAGCATGGCGTTGCAGCCTATGAAAAAATCCTGTTGCTATAAGTCCCTCGAGGAATGCTACATGTGTTGTCTCCGTTGGCTGGCGGTAGAAGCGGGATCCTCAAGTTTGCTCAAAGGATGCCTGAAAGGTGGGCTTAGCAACTCAGCTCGTGGCAGTGGAAGAGGCAGATGCCCATGCTGTGGTGCGAGCCTAATCAGCTGCAGCACTGCTTCCAGCCAGGGCCAGTGTTGGGGGTGTTGTCTTCTGGATGTTCAGGGACATGTGTAAGTTCTTTCAGACCTTCAGAGAAGGCCCCTTCCTCCACAACAGCAAGAAGAAAACAAACCATTCCCACCATCAGTTGTGGTACAGAGAATGAGCACGCTCATCACACTCCCGCAATTTCCTCGATGGCCGACGAGCACTTGGCTTCTGCCAAGCCTGTTTTGATCGAGGGCTAGGCCATTAGCTCTACGGTAATCCCATCAGTCTTGTTGGCCATGACACAGGCCAACCATGGGGTCGATATTTTTCTCGACTTGGTTGACCAGTTGTCAGAAGGGGTCAAGGACAACTCAGTTGCTAAGACTTGTGTCATTTCAGCCTGCTCTCGAGAGTGTCAGAAGCAGCTGACTAACCTGGCTGTCTCTTCTCAAGAGCTGCCTCCCTGTGGGGTCCTGCAGCAGGAGCCGGTCCATGTGATCTACACAGCGCCTCTGCCTGCTTCTCCTCACCGTTGATTATCCAATCTTCGGTTGAGATCCCGGTCTGGGGCGAGATAGCGGTCGAGGGATACCTCACACTCCTGATCCTGATCTTCTGTGAGGTGACGCCAGGCGCTCCCTTCCTCCTCGTCCAGTGAGGAGAGGCTGCACCACAGGTTGCGCTAGCACTATGAGAGCTGATGAGGCAGCAGTGGCCTTGATTGGGCAGTGTAGAGCCCTAACTTAACCCCGGTGATCCCTGGTCGCTTCTGATTCTGCCAAATGTATTTTGCCAGCACATGTCTCTTCCCTGATCCGGTGGAACCGCAGTTACAGCAGCCGTTGCAAGGAGCCCCAACCAAAGATTCCTGTCTCGCTACCAGCTTGCCATGCCAGTTGTCAGTAGAGATTATCCACCCAGACGAGTCCCGAGTGGTGCATGGCAAGAAGTGGCAAGAGCCATCTTCAAAGAGTCTTCTGACTCCGATGGGTCCTCCATGCAGTTCTCGAGGACAACATCCTGCTGGGCTATGGCCGCGATACACAGGTAAGGGCGGTGCTCACTACTGGAGGGCAGCGTGCCCCGAACAACAAAACAAAAACGCAGTCAAGCGAGTGGCACTGAAACAGAAAAGGCAGTAGCGATTAAGCAAAATGCAGAAAATGCTTAATCCAATGTGAATATTCCAGCATCTTTTGGTTGCTCCAGCTCATACCCCGCTTGACTGTGTTTTCTTCAGTCCTCAAGGACCCTTTGCTTCAACTGTGAATCGGATCCAGAGCTTACCGCCAACCACGGATCAGTGTCTCTTGAGGCTGCCTGATTGATCTCCGAGTCCATGGAAATCCTCTGGAACCAGTTCAGAAGAGGGTTAAATACCCCTCAATGAAGTTCTGGTCAGGTATCATTCCTCAGGGATAGTCTTCCCACTGGCTGAGGCCATCCTAGGCTGGCTCTGGAGCTTTGACAGCATCCAGCCTGCTGTGGGGTGCCCTCGGCCTATATGGCCCACAAGTATGCGGTCTCTACTGGATTCTTGTCAGGTTTCTCAGACCACCCCTCGACCGAGGGGTTAGTGGCCGATTCAGTTTTCTGGAAGACTGACAGTGCTGGTGATGAAGAAAAGCGCCCCCCAAAATAAGGAGTCCTTAAAGCTGGCCCACACAGCAAAGAAAGTGTATGCTGCATCCTCCCTGGGTCTCCGTCAGGCGAGTTCCGCACTGATTTCCATCTTCGGTCACTCCTTCGTGGGAGTTCCAGACCATGTCCTCTCTCACCTCTTTGCTGATCTGCAGATGGCTGTTAAGGTGGTCAGAGACCAGGGTCAATCACTGGCTAAACAGCAGCTCCAGATGGCCTTGGACATTGGTGACTCTTGCCCCCATTCCATGGCAGTGGCTGTCATGAGGCGTCACAGGGCCTGGCTGCGGATATTCCCCTTCACAGCGGATACCCAGCACAAATTGGCTGATGTCCCCTTTTGGCACCAACCTTCAGCCTAGGGATGGCTATCACTCCGCCAGAAGGATCAGTGAGCTTCCAGACACTCTCGGTGGACTCTCTCTTTATTTGGTGTTTTACAAGATCAGTCTCCGCCCCTACCCGAAGTTTCTCCCAAAGGTTGTGTCAGAGTTTCACCTTAATCAGGGGATTAATCTCCTGGTGTACTTCACCAGTCCAGCCTTTGAGGCTGAGCACAGGCTTCACTCATTGGACCTGAGGTGAGCACTCGCTTACTACAAGGAGCGCACGGCTAGAGTTCAGGGAGAGGTTTGCTAGTTATTTGCGACATATGCTGAAGTCACATCGGGCAGACAGCTAAGCAGCTGATTGACTGGTGGATTGTCTGCTGCATCAACTTCTGCTATTTACTGTCTGGTAGGGAGCCTCACTTAGGGCTCATTCCTCCAGACATACTGCTGCCTTGATGGCTTCTTCCAGGGACGTCCCTATCCAGGAAATCTGCCGGACTGCTACCTAGAAGTCAGCACACACCTTCATTTCTCACTACCACATCGACCTTGAGTCATGTTGGGATGCTGGTTTTGGGACTTCAGTTCTCCGTCTTTATTGCCAAGTAGGGGTGTGTTCCTTGCCCCCGAGAACTTTTTTGGAGTCTGCCATGTGTGATCAGTACACTATGTCCATGCCCCTAGATATGAGGGTTACTCACCTGTATCTGTAGTTCTAGGAGTGGTATATGGTGCACATCCACACAACCCACCCAGTCTGTCCTGGCAAGTGGCAAACTGATCCCTGCTTCCAGCATGCAAGATCAGATGTCGCAAAAGCGGGCTGACTAGTATGCCACCTGTTTTAGTGGGAGGTACTTAACGCTTTCAAGCAGATTTAAAGGGGAAAGGAAGACTGCTAGTGTGTGGATGTGCACCACATACCACTCTTAGAACTACAGTTACAGGTGAGTAAGCCTCATTTTTATTTTTTTCCGACTCTATTTCACTCTGAACATGTCCCCGTGGAGCCTCTCTCAGGCATCCTACCTGTTCCTGCCCGCATGAGGCCCCCCGTCCTGTGCCTCCTCTCTCCCCCACTCCCCGCAGCCAGCACCCCTGGCTTAACCCCTCTGGGATGGGGACGCTCCTCCTCTTTCGGGCACAGTTACTAGTCGGTCTCTGGCTGCAGATGAGGACCCAGGTGAAGGAACTGGAAGGCCAAGCAAGACGGACCCAGCGGAGGGCATGGGGGTCAGTTGCCGTCGCCTAACCCACAGAGCCGGGTTTTTCCTTGTTCTGGTAGCCTTTCCCTTTGTGTGGGAACTCGTGGCACATGGCAACCCTGCCTGCGTCGGCCACGCTGTTCAATGTGCAGCCCACGCACTGCAGCACCCCCCGATCTCCACCGGGAGCTGCTGGTGCGCTGGGCTGTCCCCCCACCCCCAACCCGTGGGAGGAGAGCAGCTCTGAGGGCACTGAATCCTCTCCCCGTCCCTGCCGACCCCCGGCACCCGAGCTCACTCCCAAACTTGGGTTGCCGGCGTGGCACAAGGTGAGGCGTCCCGTGCCTGAACTCTCAGCACTGTCGGGCCAGCCAATAGCCCTAATTTTGAACTCCACTTTACCATTTGTGTTAGGAATAGTAGTATCGGGAAGTTCACAAAAACACTCATTTCACAGCATTTGCTGTGTATTGAGGGGGTTGGTTCAGACCATTTTTGCATACAAGATTTACTGTGGTTTTGATGTTTTTACAAGAATCAAAACTTTTTTTTGCACTTAATCTTTTATTTATTATTTCAGTAATTTTTCTTACATATTGACAAAAACATACATAAAACAGCATGAAGTGTAAGTAGTATTGAAGATATCTGCTGTAGATTATTAGAATAGTAATATATAGAAAATAAGTTGCATTGGTAAATTATAAGCATAGAGAATAGTATGCATGATTATCAAATTAGCCTAACAGATCTCAGGTACGGTATGAAATAAAATGAATGATTATAGTTGATAATGAAATCAAAACTTAAGTTCCAATCACGAAGACAGATTGATGGTGGTATCTGTTTTTTTTATTCTCTTTTTTTTTTGCTTTGCAAACTCATATTTACATTGGTTTCTTAATGGTTTAAATTTAGTCCAGTCATTACTTAATGTGTAAATACTGTCAAAGTTCAGACGATCATTATTAGTATTGTCAAGTACAGTGCCGTGATACTCCATTAGTTCTAGGAGCGTGGATATGTTGTTCATCCACACTTCTTGGCATGTCCGTTTCCCCTTTAAATCTTGCCAGAAGTCTTCAAGCTGGTTCCTCCCTCCCACCCACCCGGTGGTATATCTCGGCTCCACCCCATGATGCAGATCTTCCTTTCTGCTGGAAGATGCAGGTTCCCTCGTGCTCTCAAAGCATTTCGTAGACCCTGGATTCTAATCATCAGTTTTTAACGAAAATTGTTCTAAAACTCGTTCGAATTAGCGATTGCGACTTTAACGCATCTGCTATGGAGGAAGAATCTTCCCCCAGATTTCGCCGGTGCCCCTACGGCCAGAAGATGTCACGCACCGATCCCCACCTAACGCGGCCTACTGTCTAGGAGTCGGACATGACACCTTTTCGTGTGGTTTTGCCTGTCCTTCCATCCCAACGTCCCTGATGACTGTAAGGTGCATGTAATGCTGAGAGACTGGAGAAAAGGAACCCAGCCTGTGAAATCAAGGAGGCAGATGGATGGCTTCATGTCAAAGGGATCCGCCGAACAGCTGGAACAAATGAAGGCTTTTGAGGAGGAAGCAGCTCAAGCTTCGGCCAGTCGAAGCTTCTTCATTCCGCTTAACCTTGGCTCCACCTTTACGGGCTCCTTCAAGAAGTTGTGCCAGTCTCTCCCCACCAGGGGTGAGGTGCCCTCGGGCTTGCACTCCTCCTGCCCTCGGAAGAGGGATAAGGACCTTGAGTCTGAGAAAGGTCCGCGTCCCAGGAGCACGCGGTCTCGACTTTGGTCAAGATCACCTCCTCGGCTGCCGGCTTCACTGACCTTCCATCTGGCCAGGAGACTGAGGAAGTGGCCGACAAGGTTGAGATTGTTCTCAACCCAGTCGACCCCTTGTCACTGGTTCAGCCCGATTCCTTGAAAGGACTCTGGTCCTTGTCTTCCTTGATGAGGAGACCCAGCCCACTGGCATCCCCATTAGGACCCGGACCTCAGTTTTCACCGACCCCTGTGTCTCCCGATCAACTGAGTCTGCCTCTCTGATCTCGGTCGAGGTCGAGACCCCCAAAGAAGAGTCATAAGCACTCTAAGAAGAGACGACGCCACAGGTCCTCATCCTCCTTGGACGAAGAGAGGCTTCAATGAAACTCCGACTCTATGAAGACCTCATGTGGCAGCAACTGATTTTTGTCCGGTGAAAGCCGCCTCTGCCGCCCACCCTGGCCATTACGCGGGCTGGCCCCAGGCCAGAGCCAACCCTCTCGAACCGAGCCTTCGGTTCCTCCGCCCGGACGGTCCATATCCTGGCTCGGCCTGTCTCGGTCTCCCCACCGATTAGGGTGGAACCACCGCCTAAGCAGCCTGAGGAGGGTGCCTTCAAAGAAGGACTGACAAGACACCGGCTTCCCGATGTCTGTCTATTACAGTCACCCGGATCGCCTCTCGGCGTTGAGGATGACTTAGGCAGCAGACCGCTATGCCACGATTCTTCAGACTCCGGCTCCCTGGATTACACTCGCATCCCAGGGATGATGAGTCATCCGTGACAAGTTTGGAGGAAGGTCCTTCCTTCTCAGGGCATCCTCCGCCTCATCTCCGAATGTACCGAAATGCCCATGGAGTCCATTCAAATGAGGCTGAGTACCCTCTCACTGATATCCTTAAGAGAGGGTACACCGACGGAGGTCTTTCCGTGGCCGAGGCTATATTGGCCCGGCCCTTGAACTTTGGCAGCCGCCCTGCTTCCTGCCCAGCACCATCTGCCCGCATGGCCCACAAGTACAAGGGTGCCCATGGGTTCCCTTAGGGTTCACAGAGCACCCTTCAGCCAAGAGCCTGGTGACCGCCTCTGTGTTCAGGCGTGCTAGAAGTTCAGCCGACACTGACTGACCCCGGACAAGGAGTCCAAAATATGGACCACTCTGCTTGTAAGGTCTATGTGGCCTTCTCTGGTCTTCGCCAGGCCAGCTTGGCTGTCATTATGGCACACTTCTCTTATGCCCTTCAGGTCATTAGACGAGGGCCTCCTCATCTTCCAGTGGACATGCAGACTATGGTCAAGCAAGTCCGGGACCAGGGTTGTGCTGTCGCAAAACAGCAGCTCCAGACGGCCCTGGATATAGGAGATTCTTGTGCCCGTTCTCTTGCAGCTGCAGTGGCCACTCGTCGCAAGGCTTGGCTAAGGCTTTGCTTGCCAACGGATACTCGGCATAAGCTGGCTGATAATGCCCTTTCTAGGCACCAACTTGTTTGGTCCTGGAGTGGCCGATCACCTTCAGCGTATAGAGCAGTCCAGTGCCACCTTGGATGCTACTTCTGCTAAGGGTTCTTCGGGCAAGAACCAGCAGAGGAGAAAGAAGAAGAAGCCATTTCGGCATTCTTCCCCTGCGGTCAGGCAGCCCTCCTACCAAGGAGGTCAGCAGCAGGCTCAAGCTTGGAGCTCACGTCCCAAGCAGGGTCCTCAACAGCCCCGTAAAGGAGGTCGAGGCGCAGGTCCAGGAGCTGCCTCCTCCTCCCCTAAGCCTGCTCAGTGACGGGTTGGGGGTTGCCACCCCTACACCCGTCATGCCAGCTTTGGGTCCTCCCGTGGGGGGTTGGCTCCACCACTTTATTTCCACCTGGTCCGATATCACTTCGGACAGGTGGGTTCTCGAAGTGGTCGGTTAGGGAGTGCCCCTAGAGTTCAAGCAGTACCCTCCCAGCCGAGCCAGCGCCCCTCGGGAGGAAAGGATCTCAGCTTGCACTCAGTCTGCTCTTCGAGACGACATAGCTCAGCTCCTGTGCAAGGAGGCAGCAGCTCCAGTGCCAGATCCTCCTACAGACCCAGGCTTCATGTCCAGGTACTTCCTGGTGCCCAAGCAGACGGGGGGTTGGCGCCCCATCCTAGATCTCCACGACCTGAATCAATACATCAGGTCCTGCACCTTCCGGATGGTAACTCTGAACCAGATCATACCATCTCTGGAGCGAAACGTGTGGTTCTATTCACTGAATCTACAGGACGCGTTCTTTCACATCCCAATCCGTCCGTCCCATCAGCGGTTCCTCCGCTTCAGGGTCAAGGGGACCCTGTATAAGTTCCAAGCCATACCGTTCGGCCTGTCATCAGCCCCACGGGTCTTCATCAAGTGCATTGCAGTGGTGGCAGCCCATCTTCGGCGTCGAGGAGTCCAAATATACCCTTATCTCGACTACTGGCCCTTGACAGGTTCCTCCCTTTAGGAGGTGGAGAGGTCCAGGGATCTGGCTGTACGAAACCTGCTCCCAACCTGGCCTCCTGATCAACGAGGCCAAGTCGGAACTCGTGCCCTCTCAGGTGATGGACTTCATTGGGGCAGAGTTCAACTCTTGTCAAGTCAGAGCTCGGATCCTGGCGGACAGGGCGGAGGTTCTCTGCTCCTTTGCTCGATCATTTCTGGTTGGGCACTTGCGCCCTGCCCGGTACTTTCTGTGCCTTCTGGGTTACATGGCGGCGAGCACCTCAGTGGTCCATTGGGCCTGGTTGCACATGCACGCCCTCCAATGGGAGCTGGCCGCCCAGTGGACTCAGCGCCACGGTCATTTCGACCAGCTGATCACTGTAACCCAGAAGATGTGGGACGCTCTTCAATGGTGGACCACCCCAGACCGGTTGCAGGAAGGGATCCCGTTTGTCCGCTCCGATCCGACAGTCGTCCTTACGACCGATGCCTCTCTCATGGGCTGGGGAGCCCACATGGGGGACCACGGGTTTGGACCCCGAGGAGTCTCAATGCCACATCAACCTGTTGGAGCTCAGAATAGACAGACTGGCGCTGTCAGCTTTGCTCCTCAGCTCCAGGGTCAAATGGTTCTAGTCCAGACAGACAATACCCACCATGTACTACCTCAACAAACAGGGCGGCACGCACTCCTGTCTCCTCTGCAAGGAGGCGCCCACATCTGGACCCTCGTGGGCCGGTTGGAGGTGGATCTCCTAGCCAGCCATGTGGCAGGAGCCTCTGGGAGCAGACCGTTGGTGGACCTGTTTGCCTCGAGGGAAAACACCAAGCTGAGGCTGTATCATGCTCGCCCCCCTCAGCAGGGCTCGCTGCAGGGGGATGCCTTCCTCGAGGCCGTGGACCCCAGGCCTTCTCTGTGCCTTCCCTCCATTTCCCTTGATCCACAAGGTGTTACTCAAGGTGAGGAGGGACAAGGCAAAGGTGATCCTGGTAGCCCCAGATTGGACGCATCAATTCTGGTATCCAGATCTCCTCAGCCTCAACTGCAGGCACCCGGAGCAGCTTTGTACACGCCCGACCTGATAACACTGGAACCAGGGAAGGTACTCCATCCGGACCTTCAATCCCTGCACCTGCACCTCACAGCCTGGTACCTGAGCGGCTAGAGTTCCAGGCTTTGGGTCTTTCCGATGATGTCTACACCGTGGTGGAGGCATCGAGAAAGGAATCGACCAGGAAATGTTGCGCCTTCAAGTGGAAGAGATTTTCCATTTGGTGTCAGGGTAAGAGTCTAGACCCCTTATCCTGTTCTGTGGCTAACATTCTCGACTACCTTTGGTCTCTCTCCAAAAGGGGTCTATGGTCATCGACCCTTAGGGTGCACCTGGCAGCCATTTCTGCTTACCGGGCGTGGGCCGGTCAGTCGACATTGGCGCAGGAGACAGTGGTCGGGTGCTTCTTCAAAGGTCTGGATCACATATCCCCCTCCAGTGCGTAAACCTCCACCTCTGTGGGATCTATTGCTGGTTTTGGCAAAGCTCATGGGCAAGCCATTCAAACCAATGCACAAGTGTGAGTTGTCAATATAGCGCATCCGTGACAGCGTGAGTCAATTCAGTGCTGCCTTTTTCATGCTTGCTAAAATAGCGTTTCAGCAGCACAGCACGATCCATAATAAGCGTTTTACGTGTTTAAATGTTTACTCAGTAACTAACTTAAGATCCCAGCATTTGTAGCATGTTTTTAGCAATCACTGAAAGTTGATGGGGACCGCTATCTCTGTGGCTCATTTGGTCCTACCTCTAATTCTTCCCATGGAACACAAGTAGTACTGTTTAGTTTCCAGTTCCTACATGCCCACGCTTCCATTAGTTGTGACGCCCACAATAGCAGGAAGTCTGATTTGAATGCAAGGTAATCATTTTATTAGTATTTAATATTGGATTGTTATTAATACTGTTAAACAGCCATACTAATTCCCGTATCCCCAATGCTAATTCATGTTATGTGCTCTTGCTTAAGTCTGTAGTGATACCAGTGTTTGCTCACTCTGCATGGCTCAGGCCTGAAACTGAAAATTATATGCTACTCGCGCAAATACTCAATTCGAGGACTAACGTTGAATTCGGAAACTATTGCAGCAATTCGATTGGCAGTATCTTTATTTTTTTTTTTTTTTGAGTTCATTTGATACAGGGCCTGCAATTAGCTGCTCCATCAACGGAACTGTAATGTTGTTCCTCCCGAAAGCACTGAGGGAACTTCTAGATGGAAGGGTGATGGGCTTCCACAAAATGCTTAAACTTGCGGTGCCATGCCTCCACAGAGTTAGTAGTGTGCGGAATGCCATGCTCCACCGCATCATTGCAATTCCACATCTTGATGTCAAACATTGGTCTCCTCCATACTCCGTGCCAAGGGCCATGCCAACCAGGTATCCTCAAAATAGTCTATAGTTGGTGTTAGTAGATCGCCATTACTTTGGAAAAACTGAGATGTGATAAGCTCCTGAAATGTACAAATCACTTCAGGCACTGGTACATATGCAAGTGCAGGCAGTAGTCGCATATTCAAAGCAAAGCCTGGATCAGAAATGTACTTAGCACAGACAGGTTGATGCTCTTGTATTTTTCCAGAATGCTTGACACGTGAAAAAAAAACAGCCGCGATTATGAGCAGATGGAAATGCTGTTTTGAAAGCTTTGATTGCTGCCTGCTCATAGTAAAGCATGATGATCTCTGGTCACAGATCAGGGCACAGACTGAGAGCTTCATTAAACACCCTGTTATAGGATGATGCTGTTCGGTTTGCCATTAGGTTATATATTAAGGGCACCACATTATTTCAAATGGCATGAATTGTGTACATTTGCTGAAATACTGTAGTACAGCATTTGAAGGTGCCATCTGCAAACCAGTGAACACTGTTTTTGAGGTGCTCTAGGTCCTGAAATCAATATTCGATCAGGCACTGGGCCAGAATCATAGAGCAGGAATTTTCGCTTTTAACTGTCAGACACAAGTCATCCGTTCGCTCAAGAGCTGCAGCATTAGATGGTTCTGGTGGTGGGCAGGCTGCTGCCTCATGAATGCGCCCGCACTGTGCACTTTATAGCGACATTGCAGGGAGCTGGAAGCCACAGAGGGGCACAGCTCTGCAACAGCTCCGGCAACAATCTGGTGAGCTGTTTCGCTACTGGCTGCTGCTCACTCCTTCATGCCAGCCACAGTTTCCTTCACCAACACCGCTGCAGGATCAGGGACATGATTGTGTTCTCTAATACTCTTTAAGACAATCTCCCCATTCAAATGCAGCCTTGAGTTGCAGTGGCCCTTATAATCTAGGCACTTGTAATAGGACTTCAGTGGAGTGGCTCGTTCGCAACGATACATAAAGCCATTTAGAAGAGCCAGCTCTCCGCCCTTCTGGCTCCTGAAAAATCGCACAGACTCACTAGCAGACATTGTAAGTGGGGGCATGGTTTAATATACAATTTAGATGCATGCTGCAATGAAGTGATAAGGACGCTAGGTGGCAGCCTTGCAGTGGGGTTTATGCGCTATTTTAGACTGTTGCTTAAATGTCAAGCGCTATTAAGTACCCATGCTGTTAAGTCAACGCTATATTGACTCTCGCTAAAACGGTTGCGCAATTTTGACCACATACCGGTGGCTATCACGTCTGCCAGAAGGACAGGGGAGCTCCACACGCTTTCTGTGGACTCCCCTTATCTGGTCTTTCACAGGGACAAAGTCGTCCTACGCCCCCACCCAAAATGCCTTCCGAAGGTGGTGTCAGCTTCACCTTAACCAGGTGTTGACTCGGTCAGTATACTACCCTAACTATACCTCAGAGGCCGAGTACAGACTCCATACTCTGGACCTGAGACGTGCTGTCTCCTACTATAAGGAGAGATCGGCGGAAATTCGTGGAGAGGTTCGCCAGCTGTTTGTCACCTACGCTGAAGCTGTTTCTGGCAGACCTGCAGCCAAATGGACCATAGCAAGATGGATTACATCATGCATAAGTCTGTGCTATGAGTTGCCGGGCAAGGAACCTCCCAGAGGGATAAGAGCCATTCTATCTGCCATACTGCTGCTTCGGTGGCTGCTTCCAGGGACATCCCTATCCAGGAAATCTGTCGGGCTGCTACCTGGAAGTCAGCAAACACCTTCATTACCCACTACCACATCGACCTTGAGTCATGCCGGGATGCTGGTTTTGGGTCCTTGGTCCTCCAGTCTTTATTTCCTAGGTAGGTGTGCGCTTGCCTCCCTCCTCCCAGAGAACTGCTTGGAGTCAAGAAATGTGATGAACAACATATCCACGCCTTAGAAGAACAGGTTACTCACCTGTAACAATAGTTCTAGGAGTGGTATATGTTTTCATCCACACACACCATCCGACCTCCCGGCTTTGGGCGCACAAACTTGCTTCCAGCGGCTAAGCTCTGGCGCCATGGGGCGGAGCTATTTACCACCCGGTGGGTGGGAGGAGGAGCCAACTTGAAGACTTCCGCAAGATTTAAAGGGAAAGGGACATGCCAAGAAGTGTGGATGAACAACATATACCACTCCTAGAACTACTGTTACAGGTGAGTAACCTGTTCTTCTTACTCGCCTTAAGTTGTGACTTATTTGCAGTGCCAGTACTGTATTTACATAAGAATAGCCCCTAGCTTTAAAACGTTCAGCCAACTCATTTTCCCTTTTGATGATATGTATCATTTCATGCAGTTATGTTTAATTCCAAAGAATTGGCTCGGGCATGTTATCTAGCAAATGGCGAGGATGGCAACTGTTAAGTAATAGAGTTGTGATACATTTTTTTTAAGGATTAGATCTATGCTAATGCCATTCATGGTGTTTTTAATAAGATCCAAAAATTCAATTTGGGAATCACTATACTTAAAGGAAAAAGCATAAATTAGAATTACTTGCTTCAAGATACCTTTTGAAGCAAATTAATCTGCACTGCCCTTCCACACAAAAAAAAAATGTCATCAGTAAAACGTTGATAAAGATCTGTTCTTGTGTGGAAGGGGGTTGGCTTGTGCTGCTTGTATAGTGGCTTGCTCCCATACCCCCATAATGATACCAGCATAATTTGGTGCTAGGGCTGCCCTCGTCGCATTACCTGTAGTTTGCACATCATATTTTCCCCAAAACACAAAGCTGTTACACATCAAAACTGGTTCATAGAGTAGAAAATCAGTGAGTCCATCTGTGTAGAGACCGAATCCCTTAAGCTGAGTGCCTGGGCATGTAGTCCCTCTCGTGGTGGGTGTTTGTATCCAGTGCCCACATCCATGCTTACCAGGAGGGAATCAGGATCTTCTTCGAGGATATCTTTCATGAAGCCGTACCTGTGGAAGTATAAGCTGCCAGGTACTAGGACCACACAGAAACTTTTGCAAGCAGTCCACCAGGAGCCACCCAGGACGACTTCAGATATCGACTGCTACATAAAGGGATGGGTGGCCCCTTCCTGCCTTAGTTTTTATCCTGCCGTCGACCATACTTGTCAGACCAGACAGAAATGCAGCTGAAATTGATGCCACTTTATTTTTTCTGTATAGCACAGTAACCACTTTTCCAAGTGATTTTCGACAACCTGTATGTCATCGAAGGAACCATGAAAATTGTCCCAGTGCTGTAAATGTAGTGAGAAGATCTACATTGGCGATTCTCATGACGTCTGCATCCTCGGCCTGGACCACAGTGTGCAAGCCTTCCTGATCTGCAAGGGTTTCAATACTGCCACTTGGTGACACTGAAAAAGGGGCCCTAGAGAAGCACCTATTGAAGCAACAGGTAGCCTGCATGGTGAAGGAGCTCCAGCAGAAGAACACTGCCATGTCGCCGGCCCATTCTTCTGGGTCCAGGTCGTCGAAATCCCAGGAAAAGTCATCCAAGAGCTATAAGCACAAGCACTAGGAGGAGAAAATCTCCCCGCAGCATTTCAGATCGCTCCTCCGCATAGCAGGTACGACCTGCTCTGTACTGTCGACCACTATGGTGGTGACACCACTTGTCTCACCAACCCCGTCGGGGGTATGGCACTGGTACTCTGGGGCCGGTATGCTGGTATGTCAATCTTGGAGGGGCTCTGCCTCCCCGTCAACTCCTACCGCACACCTGGCGACTCACACAAGTGCTGATGCCCAGGCGGTCTCTGTCTTCCTTCACAGACATGTTCAAACACCTGCTGCCTCATCCTCCCTTTCCATGGGACCCCTTGACAGGGCTATCTACTAACCGCCCCGCAATAATGTAAACTAGAGCTGTGCTTCAGGAACCTCTTGGGGTGCTGCCCCTGTTGACCAGGTGAACAATTTTGAATATAATCCTGATTTAATAATGCAAGATGATGAGGAGGAACTTGGGAACTATGCTGAAAGCCCTTATAACCTTATGAGAGAGGCAACAGCTCTACTGTGTCCACCTGCAGTGAGGACTCTGGTCCACACTCCAGGGTCCCCACCAGAGGACACAATTTTCTTCACCATAATGCAGCAGTTGCAGACTACCATGGGTTTTGATTTAGAGGAGCAGGATACCAGCAATAAAAAATTAATAGATTTCTTGGAGTTACCTGATTCTCCCCTTTTTGTGATACCACCTCTCCTCCCTGCCCTAGAGGATGCTACCTTTGCTGCCTGGTATAGGCCAGATGTCATCTCGGCCGTACCAAGAAAGCAGACAAAATGTACATGGCTCCTTCTGGGAAACCCCTTTGCCACCCAGCATGAGGCAGACTCTAGATCTTCTTAGAGGGTATCTCTTGCAGCAGGTCATACACTTGGGATGTCCACTGGAGGGTGCTCTTTCACGGTAGCTTTCACCAGCAGTGTTGGCTGGGGGCCGCCCACTATGACGCAAGTCCATGCATAAATACATGGGCGTCCCTTAGCGACCTCATTCTTTTCCAGCCGTCTCCAAGCTCACTTCACGTGCTGCTTTCACCACTAGTGTGTTGACACTGTCTTTGATGAGAAAAGTTCACTGTTTTTTGGTTTTTCCTTACGTCCAGTTCAGATTCTCTTTTCCTCAGGTGCCATTCTGGAAGAAAGATCTACTGGTTTGACAACCACACTGTCTGTGTTCAGTGTCTGGTAGCTGCCCACAACATCCAGTCCTGTTCTCACTGCCAGGAATTCAACCAGGCTACACATCGTCGATGACTGCAGGAACTGGAATCATGCCTCACGGAGCAGAAGGTGGCTCTCCTAGAAAAGGAATTGCAGTCCTGCCCCTCTTCATCTCAGTCCCCGTTGACAAGCTCCCAGATATCCCAGTTGAAACACCGTTTCTCATCCACACAAGCACTGAGACAGACAAGGCCTCGAATGTTTGTTTTTGTTTTTATTTTTTACCAGGAGATGAACTGGGCACAGCCCTTTTTCAGTCATGCCTGACATAAGACTTCATACAAACATAACACAAAAAAAAAAAAACATACAACAATCACAATTTCGTGGTTCGATTAGCATTACAAGTACAGTGAGCCAGTTTACCATAGTAAAAATTCAGCATTTTTTTAAAGTGCTTTATACTGTTAGATTTTTGTAGTATAGCTGTTAAAGTGTTTAGCAATATTGGACCATACCAGTTAAATAAACATTTAGTTATGGATAGTTTTATCGGGTTTAAATAGAAGAGAGTATCCAGTCTGTTTCTTGTTATATGTGGGCCACTGTGTAATATTAATCTCCCAGATAAACATCCATGAGACAAATTACAAAACACAGTGTATGCAAAAACTGCAGTATCATGTTCTGTTCTCTAAGAGATAAGATGTTCATATTTTCATGTAAAAGACAATTATGTGTTCTTATCGGGGTCCTAAGCCCAAATCTACAAATGCTATTTAAAGGTGGGGGCCCTCCGCCATCAATGGCTTCCACCTCTGATCACTTGTTGACGGCTTGGGCCTCCTCCTGCTCCAGTGCAAAACCCAGATGGTCTTAGCGCATTGTATCCAAGCTATGGTCTTCCGAAGATATCAAGAGCCTCCTCCGCCATGTGGCGCCTTGCTGGTGCCTCGTTGCCGCATCTCCCTGAGGCTTTGTCGCTCTTGCATACAGAACAGGCCCCTCCGTTGATGAGTTCTCGATCCTCATTGACGACCCATCCTTGCAGCATGGGACTGGGTCTTTCATCGACTACCTCTGCCTTCCAGCATTCGTTGATGTCTCTTTTCTGACCCTTTAGCATGGGTCAGGGTTTGGCGTCGACGGATCTTCTGTCCTTGCCACCACCGTTTCAGCCTATTTCTTATCGCGGCTCATCTGTCCACACCTCGGGCATTGTTTCTCAGGCTTCTGGCTCTCGGGGCCCCATTCTCAGCCCAGTCCGATCCCCTCCGTGATGTCCCACTCTCTCATTGGGTCTATGAGGGTTCTTCCTCCTTCCACTTCGGCTTCATTTAAGGCTCCCGCTGTTGATGTTGCCTTGGTGGTCCAAACAGTATTGGAGGTCGTGCAGGCCATGCAACAACCTCCACTTCTATCCCCCTCCTCTCCCTCACCCCCTCCCATCAAGAGGGTTTGCCATGAGTCTCCCGTTCCTTCCTCCTTCCTGGCCATGGAGGAGAAGGATTTGGACTGTATGGAGGAGAAAGAAGACCCAGCTGATAATGATGGGGTCCATACCCCCTCTAGCGCCTCTACTGTATCCTCTGTGAGGGAGGATCCCCAGGCTGTAAACTCCTGCTCTCCTCCTGATTACCCCAATTTCTTAAAATTATGACCCAGTTACAGCAGGTCATGGGATTCACTACCACCAAACAAGACCAGCAACGCCAAAACTTGACGAATATTTGGATTTAACGGAGGACCCAGCCACTGTGGTCCATCCACTGATCCAGGCCTATCAGGATGCCATCTCTGCAGCTTGGCACCTTCCTTACACGGTCCCTCCCATTTCTAAGAAGGTGGATCGCCTTTGCCAGGCACCTGCGGACTGCCCCTTTTTTGTCATGACTCCACAGGTGGATTCTGTGGTCATAAATGCTGAACATAATAGGACCAAGCATCCCAAACATTTAAGTACTCTGCCTCCTGACAAGGAGTGCAGAAAATTGGACTTGATGAGGGGAAAAGTATATGCCTCATCCACCCTGGTCATGTGTGTCCTGAACTACATGAGGCATATTCTCGAGTACTAGAAAACACTTTGGGATTTCACCTGTGAAGTGGCAGCAAAAGTTCCCAATCCACAGAAACTGACCAGTTGCTGGCTACCCCTTAAGACAGGTGCCAGTATCACTCAGCATCTTCTCCGTGCTGGGTATGATGCCGTAGACACCTCTGCATGTGCCTCGGCAGCTGGAATTTCCTGCAGTGCCATGCGGGCTATGCGCTCAGGTTTACGCCTCATATACAACAGTATATCTTAAATGCTCCTTTAGTGGGCACAAGCTCTTTGGCACAGAAGCAGAAGACATCCTTAATGATTTGCAGGTCTCTGGCTGTACTCTCCGTGACGGTCCACACTATGTACCATGCTCAGCCATCTTCCCTCAAGAGACGGCCTTACAAATCCTTTTCTCGGTTTTCACATGCCTCTCAGCAGAAAGGACTGGCCCACTAGCCACCCAGAAAACAACCAGTTCAGCCTCTTGAAGGTGCCTCTGCTCGCTCTCAAAGGCAGCAGAGCCGCCTTGGCCGCTGCCGCCACCACTACCTTTTGACTCTTCTGCCAGCCTCACCTGCCATCCTCCCGCAGGCTTTGGGGCAGGGAGGCCATTCTCTCTCTGTTTAGAGACCTGGAGACAGATTAACAGACAAATGGGTACTGCAAATTATTCTTCGGGTCACACTCTGGACCTCATAGCCACTCCCGTACACACCCGTCTTGACAGCTGTTATACCCGTTCGACCATGTTCCTGTTCTGCTGGACGAACTCAACTCTTTGATTCAAAAGCAGGCGGTGCAACCTGTACCTCATCCCGAGCTCAGCAAGGGCTTTTACTTTCATTTCTTTATGGGTCCCAAGTGCACAGGCAACCTCCACCCTGTCCTGGATCTTTGAGAGCTCAACTGATTCATCCAGTTCAAGAGATTTTTGCATGGCCACTCTGTAAACAGTCTTGCGTCTTTTAAATCGAGACTGGCTTTGGGCCTAGACGTGAAAGATGCATACCTTCATATCAAAATACACCCAGCCCATCGGCAGTACCTCCAGTTCCACCTCCTGGGATACCATTACCAATTCCGTACCTTGCCCTTCGGCCTTTCCCTGGCCCCCAGAGTCTTCACAAAGTGTCTGGCGGCAGTAGCCATGGCCCTTCATTGCAGAGGCACTACGTATTCCGATACTTGGACGAGTGGCTCATAAATCCTTAGTCTCAGGAAGGCTTGCTCCACTCTCTCTCTCACAGGTACCCTGGAGTTCATCCAGAAACTGGGCATAACAGTAAATGCAGCCAAGTCCCACATGGAGCAGTCTCAAAGCCTCCAGTACATCGGAGCAGTCTTAGATGCCACAAAAGGCAGGGCCTTCCTCCTGGAGGTCAGGAACCAGAAGCTCCCCTCTGTTGCACAGCAGTACCTTGCAGCTCCCCAAATACCGCGCGCCAGTTAATGTGGCTCCTTGGCCACATGGTAGCTGCCATTTCCACAGATTCCTTATGCCCGTTTACACATGCACCCGGTTCAGTGGGCCTTTCACTGCCAATGGCACCAAAAGACAGGAAACCTTGAAGACTCCATTCGTGACCTGGCCCTCCGCCGGGCCCTCTCCTGGTGGCTAGAACCTGCCCACTGTCAGATTGGCATCCCCTTCAGTGGGCCCCCACCCACTCAAACCCTGACAATAGATGCCTCCATTCCTGGGTTGGTGAGCCCATCTTGGTCCTCACCAAACACAGGGACATTGGGGACAGGATATCTCATCCTCTACATCAACATTCGGTAGATGTGGGCCATCCATCTGGCTCTTCAGGACTTACAGCCCTTTTTTGTCCCCAGTCCCTTGCTGACCCAGTCGGACAACACTTGCATAGTGTTCTACATCAACAAGCAAGGGGACACAAAGTCACAAGCTCTGTGCCAAGAGGCACTGAAGCTGTGGCATCAGGCTGTCTCTCTTTTCTCCTTCATGTGGTAGCAGTCCATGTTCCTGGAGCCCAGAACATAGTGGCGGATCACCTGAGCTGTCACACACAGAGCCACAAGTGGGCATTGGTCATGGAGATTCGTCACGACATATTCCAGCTGTGGAGGAATCCAGACATCGATTTGTTGTCTCTCCGTACAGTCACAGCCTACTACAATATTGCTTAATCATCCCTGTGACAGGGTAGAATAAGACCCTGTCCCATTTGTTATGGAGAAAATGTTTAAATGCAAAGATCTTTCCTTTTCTGCTCTTCTCTGTCTGATTATGCAACCAGATTTTCCTGTGAAACTTGACTTGATCAGCCCGACAGGCTCGCAGTTCTTGCCTCTCATGGTCTCTGTTTTCTCTTGCTGTCTGTTTTTCTCCCTTGTATATCTAGATATGTTGATGTGAAAATATGTTCAGATCATTGTATGGAAATGTAACATATTGGGATCCCTTGTGTTTGGAAAATATATAGCATTATTGTTGAAATGTATACAATTATGATTTGAGATGACTGCAAAAAGCTGTTGGAAGCTAGAGGTTACCAGACTTACATTTTAAGCCTTTTGCAAAAGCTGTGCAAAAGGGGCCTCAACTCAAGAAGCACACTGTGTTCTAGCAGCTCCTGCCTGATCTTTACAAAAACAGGATGCTTGCCAAGGATAGGGTTGAAAGGACTTATAAGAGCTATGCTGCAACTGCAAGAAAGATTAGAAGAGAAAGTGACACAGAGACTCAAGGAAAATTACTGTTTGTCTTCTTTGTACATAGTTATTCTGAACAACTTAATTTTTTTATGTTACTGCTACTGTAAATAAATATTTTTGGTGAATTGTACAACTCCTCGTTTTCCCTATGCTTCCTGACCTGTACCTCGAGGACAGATGGTGAGAAGTGGGATGTACGTCATGCATACCCTAAGACAGGAATTTTGTGCATGGGCACTGGACCTAGTACCAGGGAAGCACAGAGGAAGGTATGGACTCTACAGCAGCAAGTCCAGGAGTGGTTACCAGGAGAATGGCAGCCAAACTAGCAGGGACAGAAGTCTAGTCTGAGATTGTACAGCCAGCACAAATTATGGAAAAAGAACAGACAGTGACAGAACCTCAAAGCCTGACGGACTTTTTCAAATGGGCTATACAACAAAAAGAGACTGAGAAACAGAGGAGAGAGGAGATGCAATGACAGGAGCGGCAATGGCTGAATGCCTTGCAAGCTATCAAAGATAGAGGATCTAGCACAGATCCAGACGAGCAACAAAATGCAAGCAACTTAAAAGCCATTAAACTTGCAAAGTTGTGTCCCTCAAATGATATTGAGGCATACCTGACAACTTTTGAAAGAGTTGCCACAGCCTGCCAATGGCCAAAGCAGCAAAGGACAATCAGACTGGTACCCTACCTGACAGGGAAAGCCCAACTTGCATACAGCAGTGTGGACACTACACAGTCGGAAAACTATGACCCTGTGAACGCGAAATCCTGAAAAGATACGACATCTCTGGAGAGACATAAGGCAGAGATTTCAATCTCTGAGGTACAATTCTGTTGACAGTCCTCGAGAAGCCTTCACCCGACTCAGAGAACGTCTGATAACGTGGATCCAACCGAGAGCAAAACAGTCCCACAGATCATAGATACATTTGCCATGGAGCAATTCATAAAACATCTTGCCTACAGATGTGCAGCAGTGGGTAAGGAACACTGACCAGAGAGTGGAAAAGACTGTTTCTTTGGCTGAGGACTACCAAATGGCCAGACAGATGCCACAGCAGCGAGGTAACAGCCAAGCACTGGTAAGATGCACTTTTTCCCATTTAAATTCCAAGCCTGATAAGAACTCTGGTGGGGTAACGGATCTATGCCCAAAGGCGTTATCTGCTATAACTGTAATAAGCCCGGCCATTTTGCAAGAAACTGCCGTAGTAAGGAGAGTGGCACTGGAGTAGATTTGTCCTGGCAAATTGGGGCAAGTACTTAACAGATGTGCAGGTGGGGATAAGACTGCAATGGGACTCATTGATTTGGGAAGCAGACAGACCCTAGTGCTTGTTGAAGTGCAGGGCAAACACTGTGCAGAGGGACCAGGTACTGGTGTCATCTACATCCACGGGACACCGATGCTGTCCCACCACCCAAGTGACTCTTACCGTTAAGGGTGTGTTGCACCAAATGAAAGTGGGGGTAGTACCAAAGTTACCTGTACCTGTGATTATTGGAAATGACTTCCAGGATTTACTGAGTTGATCAAAGAGGGAGTAAATCCTGATGTTTCAGCAGCTGTGGTGACAGCTCAGGCAAAGAAAATTGCAAACGGTGGGGACACGTTTCCTTTCAAAGATTTTGATTTGGACTTGTTTGAGCACAGCTCCAAGATCCAGAAATCCAGGAAAGAAAGATGAAGCCTGAAAAAACTATGGCAACAAATGACTGATGGACATGAAGGGTTAAAATATGAAAATGCTGAAACTAAATTGATAACTGATTGTGATTTTCTTTCAGAACAAGCTAATGATGTTTCTCTCCAGGGTTATTTTAATCAGCTGGGGTGAAACCAAAACAGGGTGGACCACTGTTTAAACAATGTAAAGGGGTTACTGTACAGAGTTTGGGTTAAACCTCAGACACAGGATTAGACATAACAACTGGTTATACCATAAGTATAGAACAGAGTTATTACAGATAGCACATAATAGTCCTATGGCTGGTCACTGGGGTGCACCCATGCCAGATTGCTGTGTAGATTTTACTGGCCTGAATTCATGAAGATGTTGCTACCTGTTGTATTCCTGTGTTGAGTGTCAAAAGTAGCCCAGTTACTAGAAAAGACAAGGTGCCCTTGAGCCCCTACGCTTGATAGATGTGCCCTTTGAGAGAATTGCAATGGATGTGGTTGGTCCTTTAGACAAAAGTTAAAAGGGTAATAGATTTATCCTGGTAGTATGTGACTATACTACTGATACCCAGAAGCAGTTCCAGTGCTGCATTGTTATAGCCCAAAAGTTGCAGCAGAGCTTGCCAAAATGTTCAGTAGAGTGGGCATACCTAAAGAAATTACTACTGACCAGGGTAGTAATTTTGGTGCTGCACTGCTTAAGGAGCTGTATAGACAGCTAGGTATCACTACAATAAGTACCTCCCCCTATCACCCTCAGGCAGATGGTCTTGTTGAGCATTTTAACCAAACCCTAAAACGCATGTTAAAAAGGTTTGTAAAAGGGGAAGGGAAAGATTGGGACCAGTACTTGTCTTATCTACTTTTTGCTTACAGAGAAGTGCCACAGGTATCAACAGGGTTTTCACCATTTGAAAATCTGTATGGTAGGCAGCCAAGACGACCACTGGATGTTATAAAAGAAATGTGGGACGATAAACCCACTCAGAAACAATCTATAATATCTTATATGTGTGCCTTTAAGAAAGAAGCTGGCAAAATATGTTGAAATTGCTCATAGTAATCAGGAAGAGGCTGAAAACCAGCAGAAGGTATATTATGACCATGGGGTAAAAGAAAATGTTTTTGAGCCAGGTGAAGAGGTTTTGCTACTGTTACCCACAACAGAAAATAAGCTCTTAATGAAGTGGCAAGGGTCTTATGAAGTTCTTAGATGTACTGGCACTGTTAATTATGAGACTGAGACCCCTGACAGGAAAAATCCTACTAAGACATACCATGCTAACCTCCTCAAGAAGTGGGTTGAAAAAATGCCAAAAGCTGCTTTGCTGGGTTTACCAGAAACCTCGATAAGGAAGATATTGATGTAGCTTATGATAGACTGGAATAAACTTTAAATGTTGATGCCGTAAAGGTGAATGTTTCCTTAACCTCAGAACAAACTGCAGTCAGTCATAATGTGCTAAAGACATTTAACAGTACTTTTACCACGGTACCAGGCCGAGCGAAAGGGGTCGAGCACGTAATAGTGACAAGGAATGCTTGTCGTATTAGGCAAAAGACATACAGGTTACCAGAGCGGTTAAGAGTTGATGTGATTAAGGAAATACACAGTTCTTTCATTTTTTTGTATCATAGAGGAGTCAAGGGTCATCTCCCATGGTAATTGTAAACAAAATAGAAGGAAGTGTTAGAATCTGCCTTGATTTTAGGAAACGTAATCAAATGTCAGAATTTGACAGTTATCCTATGCCTAGAATAGATGATTTGGTGGACAGACTGGGGGAGTGCAAAGTATATCAGTACTGATCTCACCAGGGGTTACTGGCAAATACCTTTAGCTAAAGAATCCAGAGATAAAACTGCATTTCCACCCCTATAAGAGTCTATCAGTTCACCACCATACCATTTGGTTTACATGGTGTGCCAGTTACATTCCAGTGGTACATGGATGTCATTTTATCACCTCACACAGGTTATTGTGCTGTGTACCTGAATGATGTGGTGTACAGTCCAGACTGGAAAAGCCACCTGGAACACCTGTGAGCAGTTATCCAAACTATTAAAAATGTAGGTCTATTAATCCCACCAAATGTGTATTGGGCATGCAGGAAACCAGATATTTGGGCTATGTTGGGGAAATGGAGACATAAGCCAGAGGTTTCTTAGATGGAAGTTGTAGCTCACAGCCCTGTACCTAAAACAAAGAAACATGTCAGGTCATTTTAGGGCTGGCTGGTTATTATCGAAATTTGTTCCCAACTTTGCTGAATTAGCTACTCCCTCACTGAACTAATGAAAACCGGTACCCAAATAATGTGAAATGGACCTCAGAGTGATAAAACTTTTCAGACTATAAAGGCTGCATTATGTTCTGCCCCTGTTTTAAGAAGCCCAGACTTTGAGAAACCATTTTTGTTACAAATAGATGCATCCAAGGTAGGCCTAGGTGCTGTCTTAAGTCAAACTGTAGATGAGACAGAACATCCTATTCTGTACATAAGTAGGAAATTGCATGATAGAGAGAAAAGGTACTCCATTATGAAAGAGGAATGTCTAGCAGCAAAGTGGGCCATGGAGTCCCTTAAGTTTTATTTGCCAGGAACTGATTTTGTTCTGGTAACTGATCACAATCCTGTCTGTTGGCTTAATCAGATGAAATATAAAAATTCAAGAATCACACGGTGGTACCTAGCACTACAGCTGCTTAAATTCACTGTGATACACAAATCTGGTAAAGAGAATAGCAATGCTGATTTTCTGTCAAGATATGGATCAGGAATTGAGGATTCTGAAGGTTGAAAACAAATGTATGGGTTTGAACTTTACTGTTTGCTGTACTAGTATATAAAAAATGATAATGTACATGTGCTTAATGTCTGAAAGCAGCAAATGTTGTTAGAGAATAAAACGATTTGGAAACCTACTTAATAAAACAGGTTCCCTCTTAAGGAAGAGGATGTATGTGACGGGGTAGAATAGGACCCTGTCCCATTTGTTATGGAGAAAGTGTTTAAATGCAGGGATCCTTCCTTTTCTGTCTCTGTTTTCTCTTGCTGTCTGTTTTTCTCCCTTGCATATCTAGATGTGCTGATGTAAAAATATGTGCAAATCATCGTATGGAAATGTAACATCTCTTGTGTTTGGAAAATGTATAGCATCACTGTTGAAATGTATATAATTATAGTTTGAGATGACTGCAGAATGCTGTTGGAAGCTAGCGGTTGCCAGAGTTCAATGTTTAAGCCTTTTGCAAAAGCTGTGCAAAAGGGGGCCTCAACTCAAGAAGCACACTGTGTTCTAGCAGCTCCTACCTGATCTTTGCAGAAACAGGATGCTTAAGCAAGGATAGGGTTGAAAGGACTTATAAGAGCTAAGCTGCAAATGCAAGAAAGATTAGAAGAGAAAGTGACACAGAGACTTAAGGAATACTAGTTTTTTTTTCTCCTTTGTACATAGTTATTCTGAACAAGTTTATTTTCTTTTATGTTACTGCTACTGTAAATAAATATTTTTGGTGAATTGTACAACTGCTCCTGGTTTTCCCTATGCTTCCTGACCTGTGCCTCGACGGCAATCACAGACTCAGCCAGCAACTCCATGGATGTCCTGTCCTCTCCTGACACGGGCGCTTCTTATATGCCTTCCCACCAGTTCCCTCATTCAATTAGTGTTACTCAAGCTCCAGCTGAGGGCCTCCCTGATATTGATTGGACCCATTCTGCACAGCGCCAGATCTGGTTCTCCTCCTCCAGCAACTGTAGTAACAGATCTCTTTTACCCTTCCTTCTGACCCTGTCTGCTCATGCAGAACCACGGACCCTCCTCCATCCAGATCTCGCATCCCTACATCTGCATGCTTGGCTCTGAGGATGTCTTTATAGCTCGACATCACATCTCTCTTCCTCTGTGGCCATGATTCTTTTGGCCTCCAGGAAACATTCTACCAGAAAGATGTATGCTGCCAAATGGAAACGCTCTGTCATATGGCTGCCGACAGGAGTCTGGATCCTTACTCCTGCCCTTTAATGAACATTTTGGACTGCCTTTTCACCCTGTCCAGTCAGGGTTTAAGCTATTCCTTTATCAAGGTGCATTTAGTCGCTATCTCGGCTTTCCATGAACCCATCTGAGCCCGATAAGTCACCCAAACAGACCTTGCCAGGATGTTTCTCAGGGGTCTTTTACAGCTCATGCCCCCTGTCAGAATCCGGTCCCATCCTGGGACCTCAATTTTATTCTAGAAAAACTAACTCTATCCCTATTTGAGCCGGCCCCTAACATAGAAACATAGAATTTGACGGTAGATAAGGACCTCTTGGCCCACCTAGTCTGCCCATTTTCCTACCTAACAAATAAGCTGCAGATCCTAGTTAACCAACAGCTTACTTCCTCCTAGCCCCCACTAGGATTGCCTTATGTCTGTCCCATGCATTCTTGAATTCCCCCACTGTTCCCGACTCCACTACCTCCTCAGGAAGGCTGTTCCATGCATCCACAAGTGAAAAAATACATTCTAACACTACCTCTGAGCCATCAAAGATGGTACATGGATTGCATCACAAGTTCTATGAGGACAGGTTGAAGAAACTGAACATGTACTCCCTGGAGGAGAGGAGGGAGAGAGGGGATACGATAGAGACGTACAAGGATCTTACAGGGAGGAACAGAGTGCAGGAATACACTATTTTAAGCGAAAAGATGTTCCAGGACTGGATGGGATGAAGTTGGAGGGAGGACGATTCAGAGGAAACGTGAGGAAGAATTTCTTCACAGAACGAGTGGTGGACAAGTGGAACACCCTGCCAGAGGAAGTGGTGGGGCTGGAAACAATCACCGGATTTAAGAATGCATGGGATAGACATAAAGGAATTCTGGAGGTCAGGGGTAAGGGCAACAGACTTCTAGGAAAACATAGACTGAACTTACAAGCTCAAATGGGCAGACTGAGTGGGCCATAGGCCCTTATCTGCTGACACTGTCTATGTATCCCCCCTCTATCTTCAAATTGTGCCCCCTTGTTCTTGCACATCTCTTCTTCTGAAAGATACTACCCTCTTGTACTTCAATTCCCTTGAGATACTTCATCATGCCCCCCCCCCCTTTCCTCAAGGGTATACATATTAAGCTGCTTTAGTCTCTCCTCGTATGTCTTCTGGTGCAGACCCTGCACCATTTTGGTTGCCCTCTTCTGAACGGCCTCCACTCTGTCTGTCATTTCGGAGATGTGGTCTCCAGAATTGCACGCAGTACTCCAGATGGGGTCTCACTAACTGTCTGTACAGAGGGATAACAACTTCCTGTTTTCTGCTGTTGATGCCTCTCCCTATGCATCCCAGTATCTCCCCAGCCTTCCTTACTACCTTCACATTGCTTGCCCACCTTTAGGTCATCTGATATAATTACTCCTAGGTCTCTTTCGAGTTTTTGTTGTTGTTAACTCACTCACATTGTGTACTCTTCCCTGGGTTTTTGTTTCCCAGATGCATTACATTGCACTTCTTTGCATTGAATCTGAGCTGCCACATATTTGACCATTCCTCCAACCTTGCAAGTCCCTTTTCATCCTTTCCACCCCACCTTATGTATCAACCCTTGTTGCAGGTCTTTGTGTCATCTGCAGAGAGACATAACCTTTCCTTCCAGGTGCTCTCCGATGTCACTTATAAAGACATTAAGAGGACCGTCCCAGTACCGAACCCTGTGGTACCCCTAGTTACCCTGCTTTCTTTACTTTGACTCCATTTACTATTACCCTTTGTGTCCTGTTGTCCAGCCAGTTTTTTATCCAGGCTACCACCTTGGGACCCACTCCAAAGCTGGCTAGCTTGTATATTTTTGTGTGAGACTGTGCCAAATGCCTTGCTGAAATCTATGTAGGCCATATCCACAGCCCTCCCTGGTCTACTAGTTTGGTCACCCAGTCAAAGAAATCAATTAGATTCATCTGACTTGACCTTCCTGCTGTGAAGCCGTGCTGCCTTGGGTCCTGTGCCCCACTGGCCTCTAGGTACTCAACAGTTCTTTCCTTCAGAAGTGATTCCATCATTTTCCCTACCACTAAAGTCAGACTAACTGGTTTGTAGTTTCCTGTCTCGTTCTGCTCCCACGTTTGTGAAGTGGAATCACATTTGCCCTCCTCCAGTCCTCGGGTACCACCCCATCCTCCCATGATTTAAGAGTGTAGTCAGTGGTATTACTAGTTCTACCCTTGGTTCTTTTAGAGTTCATGGGTGAATCCCATCAGGCCCCATTGCTTTGTCCACCCTCAGTTTCAAGAGTTCTTTCAAAACCCTTTCTTCTGTGAATGGACTGGTATCGACTCCCCCTAGTCAGAGTTTCTCTCGTTTGGTTTAGGTACCTCCCCCTCCTCTTCTGTTGTGAATACGGAGTAAAAATATTTGTTCAGTATCCCTGCTTTTTCACTGTCACCCGCTGCCCACATTCCCTCCCCTTTATTAAGTCTCTGTATCCCTCCCTTGGTCTTTCTTCGCTCCATAATGTACCTATAAAAGGTTTTATCCCCCTTCTTAACAGAGTTGGCTATCTTTTTTTCAGTTTGTGCCTTTGCTATTCTGATTGCCTTCCCTACCTCCTTCCGCTTTAACTGATAAAGTTCTCTGTCCTGCTCCTTCTGTGTTTCCCTATATTTCCTGAATGCTATCCTTTTCTCCTTAATAGTCCCTGCCACCTCTTATGAGAACCATAGTGTTTTTTTCCTTCGTTTTGTTTTGTTGATTTGCTTCACACAAAGGCTTGTTGCCTCTGCGATGGCAGTTTTGATTATGCCCCATTGTTCACCAATTCTCCTTCTTGCCTGTTTGCTAGTGCTTTTCTGAGGCACCTCGCTTTCCCAAAGTCAGCCTTCCTAAAGTCCAATATTCTTGTTTTTGTACATCTTGACTATATGGCTGTGTTTATTGTGAACCACTCTGTTTGGTGGTCACTTGTTCCCAGCTGGCTACCCACTTCTAAATATGAGATTCTCTCTCCTTCCCTATTTGAGAGTACCAGGTCTAAGATTGCTCCCTGCCGAGTGGGTTTCAACACTAGCTGTCTGAGGCATGCCCCCCTGTAGGGCATCAAGAATGACCCTGTTCTTGGATGTGCCTGCAGCTAGGGTTGCCACCTGTCAGGTTTTTTACCTGGTGATCAGGTTTTCAGGGTCCCTATCAGGTAATCCGGTTTTGCTCTGTGCTGGTCAGGTTTTTGAGCCATTTTGAGACTTCACTTACTTTTGAAACAAATTGATTCATTGTTTCAGCTACATACCAGGTTACAAACAAGTTCTGTTGTCAATGTAGCCTTTATTTGTGAATGCAGTCACCCTGGCAGGTGTAAAGTATGGCTATTAACACCATAAGCACCTACTTAGCCTAATCTTTCCACTGCATCTTAAAGTGGCATAGCAGCACAGCTGCCCCCACCTTTTGTAACAGTAACAGAGGCAGTTGTTCTCCATTTTCATTTGCTGGTAAACATTTTAATCTCTAACTGAATTTAGGCATTTTAAATGTTTTAAATTATTGTTTTCCTAAGAAAAAGTATGGTCACTTCTTTGGCTTTGAAATAATACTTTGGACAAGAACAGGAAATGGAGCCAGAAAGATATAAAGTATGAATACTATTGTATGCTAGTTACAGTATTTTCCTTGTCTCCCCAGAGATTTATTTTATCTCTGTATGTTTATTTGGTTAACCAATGCCAATAAATACATAAGTAAATAAATAATTAGGAAGAACCTAGGAAAGTAACTTTAACAGGCACAGTACAGCATCTTAACATTTTTATTTAACTGCTGCATTGTTCTTTTTTATTGATAAAACAAATGGACTTCTAGGAGGAACAATGCACGATGAGTCATGAAAAGGGGTGGGGCTAGGGGCGGAGCTTAGGATCCGGTTTTTGCCTCATCCAAAGGTGGCAACCCTACCTGCAGCAAAGGTACTCCAGTTAACATCTGTCATATTCAGGTCCCCCATCAACAGTATCTCCCCTTTTTCTGCCATTTTATGGATGCCTTCTATCATTTCCTTGTCCATTTCCTCCCCCTGAGATGGGGGTCTGTACACAACCCTCATGCGGATTGTGGTGACATTTCCTGTCTCCAGGGTGACCCATATTGACTCATCAACTTCCTGTTTACTCTTTAGTTCTGTTGCTTTAATCCCTTCCCTTATATAGAGACTACTCCTCCTCTTTTACCCACCTGTCCCTCCTGTATATCCTGGTATGTTGACATCCCAGTCATGGTTCTCTGTGTCGTGTTTCAGTGACTGCCCCAATATCCAGGCATCCCTCTTCCTTCAAGGCCACTAGTTCAGGGAGCTTGTTGCACAGACTGCAAGCATTGGTACTCATCACCTTCCATTTATTTTTTATGGCCTTACCCCTTTTAGCCCCATCCCTGTCCTTACTGCCTTTTTCTGCATTTACCCCTGGCCTGCTCCCTACTGACTTCTCTACCTTGGTGTTTACCTCTCTAACTACTGTGTTTTGTGGGGAGGCTGGGATTTCCTCCCTTTTCAGTGTCTCCCCTGTCTAGTTTAAATGCTTGCCACTGAAGCATTTAAACCTGTCTATAGGGTCCTGGCTCCCCCGCCCGGACAGATGCAGACCATCACGCCAGTATTATAAGCCTGCATCCCTCCAGCTGGCTCCCCAGTCCCCAATGAAGCCAAAACCCTGAGCTCCACACCAGTTTTTCAACCATTCATTGAATCCCATGGTGTGGAATACCCTAGCATCATCCTTGCCATAGACAGGCAGCACCTCCGAGAAGGTTACCATGCATGCTACTTGCCTAAGGCCCCTACCCAACTCCACAAACTCCTCTTGCACTGCTCTGATCCCATTCACAGTCAGGTCATTTGTCCCTAGGTGGACAGTGACATCCAGCTCCCTCCCTCGTGCAGCTGCTCCCGCAGTCCTGAGGATTCCCTTCCTGTTCCTCCAAGCCGTGGCACCAGGCAGGCACCTTACCCCCCTATTCCCTTCCTCCCCCACTTCTACCCCCTAATGATCGAGTCCCCACCAGGAGTTGTTTCCTTCCCTGTGGGTCTTGTGCCACCCTCCTGTGGGTCTCCTTTGTGGAGGTTCCCAGCTTCCTCCTTGGTCTCCACTGCATGGTGTCTCCATAGAGCAACCACTCTTTGCCACATAGAGCAACCACTCTTTGCCAGAACAGCATATGAATTGTGGGGAGGTAAAACTGGAGGGATGCACTTCTGTTCCACCACCCTCTCCCTCCCTGTGCCCACTTTGGTCCAACCACTCCTCTTTCTTGGCAACCTCTGAGGTAACAGTGGTGACCCTGGTGGTCCCTGTGTGGGGGGGGGGAGGTTTCATGAATCTTAGCCAGGTCAGCCTGGAGACGGGCAACCTTCTCCCTCACACCAGAGAGGTGCCTGCAAACAGGGCAGCATCGCAGCCTCCAGAATGTCTCCTGGAAAACTGCTGTCCCACAGCCATTGCACTGCACCACTCCCATCTTGACTAATCTTGTGTCCCCTCTCCTGTTGCTTTGTATGCTTACTGTCTCCTCCCTCTATGTATTTTTATACTTACTTTCCTACTTCCTATGTGCCCTTACAACTCTCGTCCTTCCTGTTCTGGGACAGGAACTTCCTGTAGTCTTCAGTAGTCTCCTTCTTCCGTGCTTGGATTCAGACCTCCAGCAGCCGGGAGAAAGTTATTTTTTAGATTCTTTCAAGGTTAATGAAACTAATGTCTCAGTGATTTTTCCCTTCCTATTGCCAAACAGGAAGTTCCTGTTGTCGGTCAAATCCAATGGCTGTAAAAGTAGAACTGGCTTAGGGTGGAGGGGTGGGAAGGAGGGCAATTTGTAAACAATATGTAGTTCTAGACTGCTGTTTCTTGCTCTGAAACCAAAGTTCTCCTCTGTCAAAAACAGCAGGAAGCTGTAGTTGGAGACACCTGCTTTTGTACTCCCAAGCTCCTAAGCCACACCCCTAATTAGATTCACCCTCTGCTCCTGACTCAGTAAATTAAGCTGATACAGCCCCCTTCCTCAGAGAAGCACACAGTGACTTTCTTCTTTTTTTTTTTTTTACTTAAATGAGACCCCCTTCTTCTAGTAAAGTATCTGTTTGCTTAATCCAAACAGGTACCGACTCCTGCTGAGATAGAAGTGATTTATCAGTAAAATATCTGTAGTTCTAGACTGCTGTTTCTTGCTCTGAAACCAAAGTTCTCCTTTGTCAAAAACAGAGATGCACCTGTGAGATGCACTTCCTTGCTTGGAAGACCCTTTCTGTGGTGGCTGTCAGCCAGACGCATCTTGGAACTTCAGGCTCTCATGTGCCTTGAGTCTTGCCTGGTGCCATGGCTTGGAGGGACAGGAAGCGCATTCTTAGGATCACGAGAACAGTTGCACGGGAGTCTGAGCTGGATGTCATTGTCCACCTAGGGACAAATGACTTAGCTCATCATGAGATTAGAGCAGTGCAGAAGGACTTTGTAGAGTTGGGGAGGGGCTTAAGACAAGTAGCACACACAGTATCCTTCTCAGAGGTCCTGCCTGTCAGTGGCATGGGTGAGACGAGGGTACTTTGCACCATGCAGTTTAACAAATGGTTGAAAAAGTGGTGTGGAGTACAGGGGTTTGGCTTCATTGGGGACTGGGGTTCCACCTGGAGGAACATCAGCCTATACTGGCAGGATGGTCTGCATCTGTCCAGGAAGGGAACAAGTCTTTTGGGCAGTCTGTTTAAATGCTTCATTGGCAAGCCTTTAAACTAGTCAAGGGGGGAGGCACTGATAAGCAGCAGGAAAATCCCAGCCTCCCCCTACAAAACAGGGTACTAAATGAGAAAAAGACCAAGGTAGAAAGGTCAGTGGGGGATGCCACTACAGAAGGTAAAGCCATCAAAAAATGGAGAGCAATGAGTACCAAAGCCTGTAGTCTGGGTAACAAGCTTCCTGAATTAGTGGCCTTGATGGAGGAGGAAGATCTGGATATTGTGGCAGTCACAGAAACATGGTACACACAGAACCATGACTGGGACGAAACATACCAGGATACACTATCTACAGGAGGGACAGGGAGGGTTAAAGGGGAGGAGGAGTAGCTCTCACATAAGAGAAGGAATCAAAGCAACAGAACAAAGGGTAAACAGGAGGAGAAGAAGCACTGTGGGTCAATTTGGAGGCAGGCAATGGCACCACAATCCGCACAGGGGTTGTATACAGACCCCCCTCTCAGGGGGAGGAAATGGACAAGGAAATGATAGAAAGTATACTTAGAATGGCAGATAAAGGGGAGATATTGCTGTTGGGTGATCTGAATATGCCAGATGTTAACTGGAGTGCAGTTGCAGCAGCCACTTCTAAGAGTGGGGTTATTCTAGATGCCCTACAGGGGGCAAGCCTTAGACAACTAGTATTGGAGCCCACTCGAGAGGGAGCAATCTTAGATCTGGTTCTCTCAAATGGAGATGAAGAGAGGATCACAGATGTAGAGGTGGGTAGCCATCTGGGAACTAGCGACCATCGAACAGTATGGTTCGCAATAAACACAGCAATAGAGTCAAGCCATACAAAGACAAAGGTACTGGATTTTAGGAGGGCTGACTTGCTAAATGGGTGAGTGCCTAAGGAATGCACTAGCAAATGGGCAGGAAGGAGGGTGGAAGAACAATGGGAATAATAAAACTGCCATCACAGAGGTAACAAGCCTTTGTGTAAAGCAAATAAACAAAATGAACGAGGTAAGAAACCACTATGGTTCTCAAAGGAAGTGGCAGTGAAGGTTCAAGAGAAAAGAAAGCATTCAGGAAGTACAAGGAATCACAGAAGGAACAGGACAGAGAACTGTATCAGTTAAAGCAAAGGAAGCTGGAAAGGCAGTCAGAACAGCAAAGGCCCAAACTGAGGAAAAGATAGCCAACTCAGTTAAGAAGGGGATAAAACCTTTATAGGTACATCAGGGAGCGAAGGAAGACCAAGGGAGGATAGTGAGGCTTAATAAAGGGAGGAGGGTGGGCAGAGGGTGACTGTGAAAAGCAGAGATACTAAACAAATATTTTTGCCTCAGTATTTACAAAGAAAGAGGGGGAGGTACCTAAAACAAATAGTAGAAACACTCTGGATACAGAAGTTGATACCAGCCCATTTACAGAAAAAAGGGTTCTGAAAGAGCTCTTAAAACTGAAGGTGGACAAAGCAATGGGGCCTGATGGGATTCATCCCAGAATTCTAAAAGAACTAAGGGTAGAACTAGTGACACCACTGACTACCCTCTTTAACAAATCATGGGAGGATGGGGTGGTACCTGAGGACTGGAGGAGGGCAGATGTGATTCCCCTTCACAAAAGTGGGAGCAAGGTAGAAGCAGGGAACTACAGACCTGTTAGTTTAACCTCAGTGGTAGGGAAAATGATGGAATCACTTCTGAAGGAAAGAATTGTTGAGTATCTAGAGGCCAGAGGGCACAGGACCCAAGGCAGCATGGATTCACAGCGGAAGGTCATGCCAGACAAATCTGATAGATTTCTTTGACTGGGTGACTGAAGTAGTTGATCAGGAGGGGCTGTGGACATGGCCTACATAGACTTTAGCAAGGCATTTGACACAGTCCCACACAAAAGATTAATATACAGGTTAGCCAGCCTGGGAGTGGGTCCCAAGATGACAGCCTGGGTAAAGAATTGGCTGGAGAATAGGACACAGAGAGTAACAGTAAATGGAGTCCACTCTGAAAAAAGGGGTTAGTAGTGGGTACCGCAGGGTTCAGTATTAGACTCGGTCCTCTTCAATGTCTTTATGTTACATTGCAGAGGGACTGGAAGGAAAAGTATGTCTCTTTGCAGATGACACAAGATCTGCAACAGAGTTGATGCACAAGGTGGGGTGGAAAGGATGAGAAGGGACTTGCAAGTTAGAGGAATGGTCAAATGTATGGCAGCTTAGACTCAATGCTAAGAAGTGCAAGGTAATGCACCTGGAAAAAAACCCAGGGAAGAGTACACAATGGGGGTGAGATACTAACAACAACAAAAATGGAAAGGGACCTGGGGTAGTCATATCAGATGACCTAAAGGTGGGCAGGCAATGTGAGAGGGCAGCAAGGAGGGCTTGGGGAATACTGGGATGCATAGGGAGAGGCATCACCAGTAGAAAACAAGAAGTTATTATCCCTCTGTACAGACAGCTGGTGAGACCACATCTGGAGTACTGTGCAGTTCTGGAGACCCAATCTCCGCAAAGACATAGACAGGATGGAAGCTGTCCAGAGGAGGGCAACTAAAATGGTGCAGGGTCTGCACCGGAAGACATATGAAGAGAGACTTAAGGAGCTTAATATGTATAGCCTCGAGGAAAGGAGGGAGAGGGGGGACATGATAGAAACTTTCAAGTACCTCAAGGGAATCAACAAAGTCCAAGAGGGTAGCATCTTTCAAAAAAAGAGGTGTGCAAGAAAAGGGGCACAATTTGAAGATAGAAGGGGGGCGGCTCAGAGGTAATTTAAGGAAGTATTTTTTCACAGAGAGGCTTGTGGATGTATGGAACGGCCTTCCAGAGGAGGTTGTGGAGTCAAAAACAGTGGTGGAATTCAAGCATGCATGGGGCAGTCATAAGGCAATTCTAGGGGGTGGGGGTAGGAAGAAGTAGGCTGCTGGTTAACTAGGATCTGCAGCTTATCCATCAGGTAGGGAAATGGGCAGCCTGGGTGGGCCAAGCGGTCCTTATCTGCCGTCAAATTCTATGTTTCTACCTTGGTTTCATAAGGACAAAGTATTCCTCCACACACATACCAAATTCCTTCCGAAGGTGGTTTCAGAATTTACTCTCAACCAGTCTATACATTTACCTGTCCTCTTTCCTGATAAGACGAACCCAGGAGAGACCCTTCTCCACACTCTGGATGTGCACCGCATCCTGCGTTACTACATTGCTCGCACTCAGCCCTCCTGCAAATCCAAGCAACTCTTCGTTGCATTTGCTCCCGGTAAGAAGGGAAATCCCATCACAAAACAAACCTTGTCAAACTGGTTAGCACAATGTATCACCTATTGCTTCTCCAAATACCACAAACCTCTCCCTGGTGCTGTGCATCCCCACTCCACCAGAGTTCTCTCTACCTCTGCCGCATGCTTCAGGTGTGTTTTTATTGCAGATATATGCGACACCTCCACTTGGTCTATGATCCATACCTTTACTAGACATTGCAGTCTTAACCTGGCCTCCAAGTGGCAGGCCACCTTTGGTTGCACATCTCCAGAGCCTCCTGTCCTAACCTCCTTTCGTACTCGACTGCTTGAGAATCATCCCAAGTGTATGACCTGCTGCAAGAGAGACTCTCTTAAGACAATAGTACAGTTTCAAACTTACCGCAACGGTGGATCTTGCAGAGGATCTTTTGCAGCAGGTCACAATCCCACCCGCCTTCCCCAGGACAGCCATCTTCTACTTCTATTCTCATCGTCCCGATGGGTGATGCCTCAGGCCTTCTCCGTTTCCCTCGGTGTCTTGCTTCACGAACTAGTCACCGGTCGGGAACTGAGGCCGCTAGGGGCTGCCCATGTATTTATGCATATGCCTGGACTGACGTCATCGTAGGCAGCCCCTAGTCAACACTGATGGTGAAAGCTACCGTGAAAGTGTGTCCTGTGGCAGACATCTCAAGTGTATGATATGCTGCAAGAGAGCTTCTCAAAGATCTACCATTAAGGTAAGTACGAAACTGTACTTTATAAATACGGCCCATTATAGGTCGGGGCACCTAAACATCCGAGCCCCCTTCTGATAAAGAGTCCAGGAGGTTGATTGTTCTAGGCAGAAGGACTTTTGCCTCTACTTTCCTGGGCTTTAGGATTGTTAACTATCAGACCCACATGGCTAAGTATCAGAACACTCTCTGAAGAAAGGCCAAGGCCGCTGCACGAATTTTACCAGAGGGTACCCCCAAACAACAGATCTTACTTCGAGATACAGCTCTTGCAGCAGGTAACACTATTAGGACTGAAGCCGGCATAAGTCAGGACCCCACGGATTTCTTCTAGCTAGCTATCTTCAGCGGGGACCGCCCCCGACATCGGTCCCGCCTCCGACGTCAGGCGTAGTACAAAAGGGGGCGGTCCTGCCAGATGCCCCAGTTCTTTCCCGCCGTCGACTTGCATGTCTTGACCCTTCGGCTCGGTTCTTAGCGCGTGACGCACGGTTAAGTTCTTCCTTCGGGAAACGTTCATTTTCCAGCTCGATTGTTGTCTGATGTCCTCTCCAACCTCCGTTGAAGGCCATCCCTCGAAGTGCGCCTGTGGGAAGCAAATCCCATTTAAGGATCCGCATTCGGCCTGCGTCCGGTGCCTAGGCCCAGACCACGACACCTGGTCCTGCACGTTCTGCCAGGGATTCAACAGCCGGACCCGGATCCGTCGCCAGAAGGCTCTACAGGCGTTTTTGCTCGAGGAGAGGATCAAGGCCATGGACACCTCCAGGGAGGAATCTGCAGAGAAGGCCCGGAAACATTCTGGCAAGCACAGAGAGAAGGTTTCCTCCAAGTCCCTGTCTAGGGCCTCCGACTCTCATAGCTCCGGCTCCCGGTCTGACCGTTTGCCCTCCCGGGCCCGTTCTCAGCCTCCCCCTGCTGCGGTGAAGACACCTTTGGGTTCCTCTTCCTCCTCACAGGCCAAGACCTCCAGGCCCCCATCTTCATCCTCCAAAGCCCTGGTTAGGTCCGGGGACCATCATCATCGCCACAAGTCATGTTCCCGCCATTCTGAGCCCGACGTCAGGTCTGCCTCCTTGCCTCCTCCTCCCCAACAGAAGACCAAGGAGCTTACCTCTCTCAAGAGACCGTTGGATCCGACGTTGGCTCGTCCGACGTCGGCCTCTCACCACAGGTCCCAGGAGCCGTCGACCGCCAGACGTCCATCGCCGGTCAGGCCTACGCCCCCTCGGTCGTCAGCGGGGGGGGCCGAAGTCCGCACCAGTACATGTCGAGAAGAGGACCCCGACGCCTCCTACCGATGTCGGTCAGGAGACTATCACGGAGGAGGAGTTGACGCAGCCCGAGGACCAGACGGGCGAACCCGGTCCTGTCACACCTCCCAGGGAACCCTCTCCTCAGCCCGAGGCCCCTGAGGAGCCGACGGCGGAAGCAGATGACCAGCCAACGGCGCCCGGTCCGTCGTCGGGTCTTTGCATTTCTGAGGTTAAGGAGCTCTTCACTTACTGGTGGGATACCATTAAAAAGGATATGGTTCCCACACCTCTTCCTCTTCCTCCTCCTCCTCCTGCGACTCCTCCGACTCCTGCGCCCCCCACACCATCTGGGGCTGCAGGCCGAGTACCTTCCCCAGGAGCCTACGGGTCCTCCTAGGGAGACCAGACAAAAGGAGACCTCCGTCTAGATCTTCTTCAGGGTCACCCAGCCCCAAGAGACCCAGAAGACGCCGCCTTTCGACTTCGACGGAGGACACGGGATCGGAATTCTCAGGATCCAGATCCCCCTCTCCGATCCACATCCCCTCTCCGGACCCACGTGAGCTTCCTAGATCTCCTCCGGATGACCCATCGTTCTCAGAGATCATGCGACATATCCAAGAGAACATGGGCTGGGATGCGGAAGAATTAGACCCCGAGAGACTACGCCTCGCCAGGTATCTTCGGCAGAAAGATCCTAAGCCTGTGGTGGTACCACCCTTGGTGGACACTTTTGTGGACGTCACCAAGGCAGCGTGGAAGCGTCCACACTCGCTCCCGGCGATGCCGAAGAAAGCTGACCGCCTGTACAAGTCTCTAAGGAGGACCAGTATTTGGCTCAACATCCTCTGGCCGACTCTCTGGTCATAACAGCCTGTCATGACCGGTCCCAGAGACCACAGCATTTGAGCACCCTGGCACCAGACCCGGAGTCCAAACAGCTGGACGCTATGGGCAGGCGCATGTATGCGTCTGCTACTTGCGCCATCAGATCCCTGAACTACTTGACCCACATGGTGCAGTTCCAAAACGCCTTGTGGGAACAGGGACTGGATCTGGCAGAAAAAATGCCAGAAGGTGAGCAGGAGGAGGAGATTTTGCAGCTCCTCCGCGCGGGTTTGGGCGTGGGAACCCAGGTGCTGCGAGCGCGTATGATTCCGGCGGACTCCTCGGCCAGGCGGCAGCTTCAGGCGTATGCCTCGGAGACACTCATGGCTCCGTGTCTCCGGATTTACTCCAGACGTCCAGAAGAATATCATGGACGCCTCTTTCGAGGGAGAAGTTCTCTTTGGTGAGCCCTCTGAGAAGGTCTTCACCAAGCTCCAAGAGGCCGGGAAGGTGGTGAGGTTGGTACAGGCAATGGACCGACCGAGGCTTAGTTCCTTTCGTACAAACCAAAGCCGTTTCCGTGGATGGACGCAGAGACAGCAGTCCTGCACCGGTCCACAGCAGAGGGGCTCCGGTTCCCCCAGAGCCCAGGGTAGACAGTCCGTGGGCCAAAGTCAGCACCCAGCTAAGCCGACCCAGCCCATGGGTCCCTTGGCTGCCACAGCCTGACTCCTTCCCGGCCCCTGCCCCTCAGGATCAACGGGACATCAAGGTCGGGGGTCGTATTGCGAATTACTTGCCAGGATGGCATTCTATAACTACCGACAGGTGGGTTCTTCATTGGTCAAAGAGGCCACTTTATAGAATTCGCAGACAAGCCACCCTAGAAGCCTCTCTGCCCTCCTGTTACTCGGTCAGCACAAACTGCTTATCAGGCAAGAGATACTTGTGCTCCTACAAAGGGAGCGGTAGAGTATGTCCCAGAGAACCAGAGAGGTTCGGATACTATTCTCACTTCTTTCTGGTTCCAAAGAAAACAGGGGACCTCCGTCCAATCCTGGACCTCAGCGACCTCAATCTGTCGGTCGCCTACAAGCGATTTCGCATGGTGACTCTTCAAGGTCTTATTCCCATGCTAAAGAAGGACGCCTTCTTAGCGTCCCTAGACATGCAGGACGCATACCTGCATATCCCTGTAGCTCCAGCGCACAGGAGGTTCCTGCGCTTCGAGTTTCTCGGCCACCATTCCCAGTTCCGAGCTCTTCCGTTCGGACTGTCATCGGCCCCCAGGGTCTTTACCAAATGCACAGCAGTCGTGGCAGCGTTTCAAAGGAGACAGGGCCACTACGTGTTCCCGTACCTGGACGATTGGCTTCTCATGGCCGCCTCCAAAGAGGCACTGTTGATGGCTATTCAAAGCACTCAAGAACTGTTTCAGTCCTTGGGCATCCTCATCAACTACGAGAAGTCACTCCTCGTACCGTCCCAGAAATTGCAGTTCATAGGAGCAGTTCTGGACACAGTTCAGGGAAGCCTTTCTCCCCGGCGACAGGCGGAACACATCAGATCCTCATCAGGGATCTTTTCGAAGAAAAACCCGTCCCGCCAGGTGGGTCCTTCCTTGTCGGACACATGGCTGCGGCCATTCCAACCATCCCTTTGGCAAGGCTCCACATGTGGGTGACTCAGTGGATGCTCAAGGTGCAGTGGGACCAAAGGCAAGACCACATGCAGCATCCGGTCAGAATCACGAATGCCGTGATTCGAGACTGACAGTGGTGGCTAGACCCAGGGACACTCTCTGTGGGTGTCCCGTTTATAGCGCCGTCCCCGGAGGTAATCCTCACCACAGATGCCTCAGGGTTGGGGTGGGGTGCACACCTGAACGGGGTGAAGTCCCAGGGAACATGGACCCCTCAGGAGGCTCACCACCATATCAGCGTCCTGGAGATGAGGGCGGTCCTATATGCCCTGCTGGCTTTCCAGTCAGAAATCCCGTTGAGTACTCTTCTGCTTCAGACAGACAACACGGCGGTGATGTATTACCTCAGCAAACAAGGAGGCGCACACTCTTACCCCCTTTGCGGGGAGGCAATGAGAGTGTGGGATTGGGTAATCAGACAGCGCAAGCCTGATTACAGTTCACGTTCCCGGCGTGGACAACACAATCGCAGACTGCCTGAGTCGCTCCCAGGCCAGAGTCCATGAATGGGAACTCCTTCAAGAGGTAGCGGAGGATCTGTTTCTATGATGGGGAACCCCAGAGTTGGACTTGTTCGCTTCCCCATCCAACACAAAACTGCCCAATTTTTGCTCGCTAGATCCAGGGCCTGGTGTTTTCTGGCGAGAGACGTTGTCCCTCTCCTGGGCGAACAGATTCCTATATGCCTTCCCTCCCTTCCCATTCATCCAGAGAGGAGTTCTCAAACTGCGCAGGGAGCACACAGTGATCCTGGTAGCCCCTTTCTGGCCCAGGCAGATCTGGTTCCCCTTGCTAACGCAGCTGTCCCGGGAACCTCCGCTCCCGTTGCCTTTCAGCTCCCATCTCTTGTCTCAGGAGGAAGGTTCATTGGTCCATCTGGACTTACGATCACTGAACCTGCATGCATGGCTCCTAGAGACATAGCCATTTTGCGACACGGGGTCTCGCAAGAGGTGGCTGAAGTCTTTTCTGTGGCCAGAAAGCCGGCAACGCATGCGACGTACGCCATGAAATGGTGCCGTTTTTGTTTATGGTCGCAGGCACGCGGCCTTTCCCCTCTAGGTTGCCCGGTGAAAGCGGTGTTAGATTACCTGCTCTCCCTTTTCCAGTCGGGTCTCGCCTACTCCTCTATTAAGGTGCACCTCTGCGCTATTTCTGCTTACCACCCCGGTGAGACAGCGCACAGTGGCGCAGCTTGATGTCTCTCGAGACTTTTTGAGAGGGGTATTACACCTTAGGCCACCTATTAAGAACCCTGTCCCCCCGTGGGATTTACTCTTCATCCTGGAACAACTCGCTTCCCTTTGAACCTGCTGGGATTGTGAGTCATGCTTTCTGTTGTGGAAAATGTTATTTTTATTTGCTATTCGTCAGCAAGGAGAATTTCGAGCTTCACATTCTTATGTGTAAGGAACCTTATTTGATTTTCCACCAGGACAGAGTGTCCCTAAGGGCCAATCCTAAATTTTACCTAAGGTGGTCTCCACCTTCACTCTTAATCAGGACATTGACCTGCCTGTCTATTTTCCTAAGTACTCCTATAGAGGAGAAGCGCTGCTTCACACCCTGGATGTTCACCGCTGTCTAAGGTACTACCTAAACAGAACGAAACAGCTTCGTAAGTCGGAGCAGCTCTTCGTTTCCTTTGCTGAGAGGATGATGGGCCAACCAGTTTCAAAGCAGTCACTTTCTCGCTGGCTTGTCCAGTGTACATCATACTGCTACAATACTAAACAGAAGCCCCTCCCGGGTGCAGTCCAGGGCCATTCAACAAGGGGAGTGGCTACCTCTTTTGCAGCACTTCGTAATGTCGCCACCTCTGCCATTTGCGCTGCAGCTACTTGGAGCTCTGTACACACTTTTATCAGGCATTATAGCCTGGACATTGCCTCACGGTTTCGGCCTGACCGTGCTACAGGGTCTCCTGTCCTAGAGTCAGGACTTGGCATGGATATTTTCTAATCTCCTCCTCCCAGTATGCTTACAAGCGTTATTGCTTGGAAATCAGTCCTAATAGTGTTACCTGCTGCAAGAGCTGTATCTCGAAGTAAGATAGTATAGTTACGTAAGAACTTACCGTAACAGTAGATCTTCGAGAACAGCTCTTGTAGCAGGTACCTTCCCCCTTGGAGGAGGCATGGCTTATGCCCTTTCGTCTTCTGATGATGGATCTTCGGTCTCCCATTCTGATGTCATCCTGCGGCCGGAAGTCTCCAGCGGGAGAACTGGGGAATCTGGCGGGACCGCCCCCTTTTGTACTACGCCTGACGTTGGAGGCAGGACCGACGTCGGGGGCGGTCCCCGCTGAAGATAGCTAGCTAGAAGAATTCCTGCCGGCTTCAGTCCTAATAGTGTTACCTGCTGCAAGAGCTGTTCTCGAAGATCTACTGTTACGGTAAGTTCTTACGTAACTGTACTTTCCTTAAAGCTCTCACAGCTGGGGCTAATGTAGGAAAGCATTTGTTTCACATGACCGGTGATGTTTCAGATGCTTCTGCCAGGGCTGCTTTCTCTGGCATCTGTCTAAGAAGGTACTCCTGGCTTAGGTTGGCAGGGTTTGCAAATGAAATGCAACAGTCCATTCTAAATGCCCCTTTAGAGGAGCGTAAGCTATTTGATTCTGATGTCCAGACATTCATTCTAACCTTTAGGCCTCAGGCAGGACCCTGAAATCCATGCACCCTCTACCATACCCAACCAAGAGGCAGTCACAGGATACTTTTTCGTCCAGCTGGTGCTAGACACCATTCAGCCACCAGACTTACAAGGTAAGGACAAGGGAGCTGGAGCCTTGCTCACTCTGGGCACCACTTCAGGTGCACATTCAGAAGCCCCTAGAGGTGGTGGCATAACAGGAACTGCCACAACCGGCTCTGCCTGACTCCTTGTTACCCTCCCCAAACTACTAGTAATTCCACTGGTGGTTGTGAGGTTGCCTCTCCTTCACTTAACTCGGTGAAAGGAGGTGACATCAGATGCCTGGGTTCTGGAAATCATAGCACAAGGTCACGCTCTGGAACTTTTAAACACATTTCCAGATCATCCACCAGTGCCATTTCACTATCCTCCAGACCACATTCCTCTGCTCTTGGAGGAAGTTCAGACTTTGTTTCAAAAGGCCATTGAGCCTGTGCACTCTGAACAAAGAAACACAAGAATCTACTCGTGCTACTTCCTAGTCTCAAAATGGACAGGAAACCTGTGGCCAATTCTAGATCTCAGAGACCTGAACATTTTCATAGAGTACAAAAAGTTCAGAATGGTCACCTTGCAAGGCTTGCTTCCGCTACAGTAAGCAGGGGATTGGATCTGTTCCCTCAACATGAAGGATGCCTACCTTCATATCAAAATTTGCAAACCTCACAGAAAGCATATTGAGGTTCCTGCTCCGGGGAAACACTGCCAATTCAGGGTATTGGCATTTGGCTTGTCCTCTGCACCATGGGGCTTTTCTAAATGCTTGGCAGTGGTGGCAGCAGCCCTTCACAGGGAAGGCCTTCATATATTTCCCTACCTGGATGACTGGCTGTTGAAAGCCAATTCCGAGATGGGTTCCTGCACACTTAGCTCGAACAAGGCAGATGTTTGATGCTCTGTGGATCACTGTCAGCTTAGCCTCGTCTGTCTTGACACCTTATCAAAGCCTGCAATACATAGGAAGGAACTGTGAAAGGAAATGTGTGCCTTCTGCTGAGATTTGAACCCTGTCCCTGGCATTACATGCCATGCTCTAACTACCTGAGCTATAGAGGAACTCAGGAGAGTAGCAGACCCAGTCATCCCTTTCAGACGCACACATTCCTTTCTAGGTATTGCGTAAGCCAGCAACTAGGCATGTCAGAGACACAAATCATTATCTTGCAATACATAGGAGCAGTCTTGGACACAGGTCAGGGCTCAGCCTTCCTGCCCCTGGAAAAAGTCGAACGACTGATTACTCAGGCCCAGCTGGTACGTGATAGCCGGTATGTTTCAGCCAGGACATTCCTTCGTCTCCTGGGCCTTATGGCAGTGGCCGTTGTCATAGTACCTTTGGCCAGTCTGCACATGAGGATCCCTCAGTGGACCCTAAGAGTCCAGTGGGACCAACTCACAGCCAATCTAGAACAAAGGGTTATAGTAACCTTTCCTGTATGCAAAGTTCTCAAATAGTGGATGGAACCCAGCAATCTGTTAAAGAGGTTTCCCTTCTTGTTCCCCACCCCTCACCAGATTGTAACAGATGCTTCAGGGATGGGCTGGGGTGCACACTTAGGGCCCCATCAGATGCAGGGTACATGGACCCCAGTGGAGAGCACCTTATACATAAATGTTCTAGAAATGCAAGCCATCCTGTATGGGCAACAAACCTTCCAGACTCATCTGTCCGGGGTCCTCTGCTATTACAGATGGAAAACGCCAGTGTGATGAAATTACATCAACAAGCACTGGGAACTCACTGTTATCCCCTGTGCAGGGAAGCAGGAAGCGATGAGAGTCTGGTATTGGGCCTGGAACACGGCCTAGAACTGTCAGCAGTACATGTTCCATTCATCGAAAACATCTTGTCAGACAGGCTAAGCAGGTCCCAGTCCAGGATGCACAAGAGGAACTGCAGATCTCAGTGAGAAGACCTGTTCAACAGATAGGGTCATCAGAGTTGGACCTTTTATCTCTGCTCAATGCAAAACTGCCCTTTTCTGCTCGCTCGCTCCAGGGCCTGGCGTTTTCTGCAAGATGCATTGTCCCTCTCTTGGAAGGGAGGTTGCTGTATGCCTTCCCTCTTCTCTCTAATTCGAGAGTGCTACTCAAGCTCCAGATGGAGAGGTAGTTCTTATTTAATACTGTATTGTAATACCTGTTTTTGGTATTGTTGTCTTACAATGTCCCTGTGTTCTGGTCGCTTATATTAACTCTTCACTACTATTTGCCTGATGAAATCTGATGCTTGTAAAGTCCTGATGTGTTAACTCTATGTAATGTAATCCTCCACTTGTATTTGCCTGATGTTCATGTATGTACCTTGTAATCTCCTGGGTCGCACCTGAAAATAGGCACTTGGCTGTCTAGTGTGCTTACCCAGTTAACAAGAGCAAATTAATGAATAAATATCCTCCTTGTCCTCTATGACCTCGACAGATCTGGTTCTCCCTGCTATGACAGCTGGCAGTGGAACCACCAGTGCTTCTGCCCCTGCGGAGGGACCTACTTTCACAGGAACAGTGAACTCTGCTCCATCAGACCTCAAGATCTCATCTTCAGGCATGGCTCCTGAAAATATAGCCATTGCCAGGTCTGGTGTTTCTAAAGATAGCTAATGTCTGGTGGCTGCCAGAAAGCCTTACCAGATCCACTTATTCTATGAAGTGGAGCGATTTGCTCTGTGGGCCACTTCTCATCACTTGGATCCGTTTACCTGTCCAGTCAGCCAGGTTCTGGAATATCTGATGTCCTTATCGGATGCAGGCCTGCAGTATTCTTCAGTCAAGTGCACTTGGCTGCCATTTCAGTTTTCCATGTGCCTATTGAGGGTTGTACTGTTGCCCAGCTGGAGGTGGCGTGTATGTTCTTGCGGGGCATTCTATACTTGAAGTCTTCTATCCGCAATGCTGTCCTGGCTTGACATTTGAATTTTGTTTTCAAAAAGCTTACTTTGACTCCTTTTGAGTCAGCTGCAATTCAAAAAGCTTACTTTGACTCCTTTTGAGTCAGCTGCAATTCAAAAAGCTTACTTTGACTCCTTTTGAGTCAGCTGCAATTCAAAAAGGCTTACTTTGGCTCCTCTTGATCAACTGCAACTTGCAGCTTACGCTTTTTCTAGGATTTTAGTTGCAGTTACTCTGCTCGAAGGATTACAGAGCTACGGGCTCTAAATGTGTGAGCCTTCTTTTTGATAAAGACAGGGTGTCTTTCAGTACTACTAATACTATGTTTTCACCAAAGGTGGTGTTTGAGTTGACTTTATATCAAACCACCCACCTGCCTGATTATTTTCCTGGGCATGCCAATCAAGTAGAAGCATTGGTCCACACTCCAGGTATCGTAGAATATTCAGGTACTATACACATTGCATGGAAATTCTTGCAGCTTTTGTTTTGTTAGTCCCTGGGAAGAGGGTCCCAGTTTCTAAACTGTGCCTGTCCAAATGGTTAGCCAACTGTATTACTTTCTGTTACAGGAGGTACGGCAAGGAACTTGCAGGGGTGGTTCATGGTCATTATTCCACTAGAAGCATGGCCACATTTGTTGCCTGTTTCAAAAATGTGTCTGCTGCAGAAATGTGTGCAGCTGCCACCTGGAGTACTGCCCACACTTTCAGTAAACACTAGAGTTTGGACATTGCCTCTCAAAAAGGGCTGGTTTTGGCCTAGCTGTGCTTCAGGGCCTGCTTTCTTGGGCCTGTAGGCTCCAGCCATCCAGACTGTTTATGGTCGGTACTGCTTGGTACTCGTTCCATAGGTGTGGCCTGATGAAAAAGATATCCTTGAAGAAAATCTTAACAGTTACATACTTACTGTAACAGTAGATCTTCGAGAGAATCTCTTTCATCAGGCTATGCCATCCTACCCTCCTTCCCCCTACAGGGTCCTAAGACTCTAATTAGTACCACCTTCTTCTCCATGGGGGTCTACTGTTGATCTCGGCCTTGCCTGGTTGGCAGAGCCCTAGGTTCTTTCCTGGTTCCCTATGGGGAGGTTCTTCAAGCATGATCTCTGGCGGGGAACTGAGGGAGGAAGGGGACACGCATATTTATGTAGCAGCCAACGTTTAACATCATTGTAGTCGGCCCCGGTGGACTGCTTGCAAAGTTCCCATGTGGTCCTAGTGCATGGCAGCTATAAGTTTTATAGGTGTGGCTTGATGAAAGGGATTCTAGTAAGTAAGTATAACTTTATTTAGGTAGCGTCTTTCCACAACCAAGGCACTACACATTTGAAATGCAGTGTACAGACATAACATTTGCTGTAAAACAGTAAATACAGCTATCACTTAAAATTCATCCGGGAAGGCTAAGTTAAAGAGATGTCTTCAACTTGGTTTTAAAACCATAGATGGTCAGGCACTCTCTTAACCGACGAGGTAGAGTTCCATAGGGTAGGTGCTGCAAAAGAAAAAGCACAGGCACCAGAAGTTTTTAAACGAACCCTGGGAATCTCTAGCAATCCCTCGTTGGCGGATCGGAGAGGACAGAGGGGGCAGTAGGGAGTCAGGAGATCTTGCAGGTAGCTGGGTCCCTGTTCATGTAGGGCTTTCTTAGGTCTGCTGTTATAAGTAGGTACGTAACTGTTCTTTCTATATGAAGATCCTTCAAAATACACAGCAATTGAGTAGTGTCCTGGAGATAACCTGAAAAACTGCTCTAAATACTCTTTATATGTTCATCTACAAACTTGCTGAGTGGCATTACAAAAGTTATTGCAAACCTCCCTGGGCTGCCTTATCGTGGCTGGCATTGGGAGTTTGACGGAGCCACTCAGCAAGTTTTGTAGGCGAGCATATAGAAAACATTTGCAGCAGTTTTTCAACTTATCTCTAGGACACTACTCAAATGCTGCATATTTTGTATGATCTTCATTTCATATGGTACCCACCTCTCTGCTGGTGACATGGACGTGGAGGCATTGTATACCAACATCTCCGGGGGCTCCACGCTGTTGCTGTCAGCTTAAGGGAGTCGTGCCTCTACAGAGATTGTCTCATTGATTTTTCTACTCTTAACTGAACTAGGTTTAACATATAACAACTTTGTGTTTTTGGGAAAACCTAATGTGCAAACTGAAGGTACTGCAATGGGGACAACCCTAGCCCCTAATTATGCTGGTATCTTATGGGGGCATGAAAGCAAGCTATTACCCAAGATGCACAAGCCAACACCTTCCACTCAAGCCTAGATGCTTATCAGCATTACATTGATGACCTCTTTCTTGTTTGTGTGGAAGGGCAGTGTAGATGAATTGTATTGATTCAAAAGGTTAGCTTGAAGCAAGTAATCCCAATTTATACTTCTCAGTTAAGTACAGTGATACCCAAATTGAAGTTTTGGATCTTATGATTATTAAGAACATCTTGAATGGCATTAGCACAGATCTATTCTATTGAAAACAAAAAAAAAAAAGGATTCCAACTCTTTATTTAATAGTAGCTGCCATCCTCACCTTCTACATGATAATGTGCCCCTGGGCCAATTCTTTAGAGTTAAACGTAACTGTAGTGAAATGACAGATCTCACAAAAGGGAAAATTAGTTGACTGAACATTGTAAAGCTAGGGGCTATTCTCTATACACATTTTATGCCCCTGATCGCCCTGGCACGCCTGCTTCCATCCAGTCCTGTCACCTGGCTTCTCTAGGACTTACCTTCTCACTGATGTTCCAGCTTCAGGACTGTGGCAGGGTGCCCGGTCACTGGTGCAGGACCTGCAAATGACTGAACTGGGGGGGTTTCCACTAATGTAATCGTTGACACTGCAAAATGTTAGTCACAGCTTAAGACAAGGGAAGAACTATTGGATTATCATGGTACTGTACATGACAGTAATAATAATGATCATCTGAACTTCGTCAGTACTTACACATTACATTTTAAGCATAGTCAGCAAATCTTAATTAAGAATTGGCATGTGCTACAATCAGAGACGGCTTTAAAGGGACACATTCATGTACAGCGGCCATCATAGTTTGAAAGCCTTTGAAAAGCTCTTTCAAATGAGGTACTAGGCTCACCTGTAGCTGGAAACACTGCAGAGATATAGATGACACAGTCTGTTCACCGTTAATACTATATTGCAGCCCTTTTTAGAACATTGTGAGGTCATCGAGGAACAAACTGTGACTAACTACACTGAGTCGAGCACAGCTTTTTTGTCATTGACATCACAATGTTCTACAAATGGCTGCAGAGTAATATTAATACTAAACAGACTGCACCGTCTATATCTCCGGAGTGCTTCCTGCTACAGGTGAGCCCAGTATCTCATTGGAAAGAGTATTTCATGGGCTTTCAAACTGTCACTCACTGTACATGAAGATTTCCCTTTACCTTAATATTTGGAGGCCCCCCCCCCGGAATGGTCTGTCACTGTGCTAAGAATATGGGTAACCGGATGATGCACAGTTTTCAGCCTATTGCTAAACCTAGTCTTTGGTTCCCCTGCCCCCAAAGGGTCTTTTCAGTGTGGAAACTGCAGCTTCTGCAGAGTGGTATTCAAAGGTAGTTCTTTAAAAGCGCTGCTGACACGGACTTCGGTGGCATCATCGAAGAATGGCAGGCTAGTGCTGGAGCTCCCCTACTCTCCACTACTTTTTCCTACCACAGAGCGAATCAAAATGTAAAATTCTTTCAACAAATGACTTCAAGGATGGTGGTAGGGATCATCGCAACAGATCCCTAACTCAGCAGTCTCAAATGAAATGGGATGCTAGAGGATTGAGCTCTGCCAGCCCTACAACAAGTGGCCAAGAATCTCCTGTAAGCATGGTGGGCCCTAAATTAGATACAGACGAGAGCACGAAGTTCTCCCACAAGGATTTAAAACTTTGCTGAATGAAATTAAAAACTTTCAAACAGAAAACCAACAGGAGTTTGAGTTTGAATGCCAAACATACCAACTTAGAGACCAGGGTCCAGGAGACTGAGGACAGGGTAGCGGTGACCGAGGATGGCTTAACTCAACTCACACAAGCCATGGACTTTCTAATAGATCACCAAGAACAGCTCAGTTGGAAGTGTTTAGATCAGGAAGCCCATTCCGATGGGAAAATCTTAGAATCTATTGGCTTCCAGAGGGTCTGAGACAGGAGAGATGGCAGATTTCGTCTCCGATCTCCTCAGACATGTGCTGGATCTTCCTTTGGCACTGAATTTTAAAATCAAGCTAGCCCACAGAGCCATAACTCCTAAACCTTCAGATTGTAAAGCCCATCCCAGGTCAATTGTGGCCAAATCTTCTAGCTGTCGGGATAAAGAAAGAGTTCTTAAACAAGCCTGCCAACAAAAGACTGTAGATTACAATGGCACCCACCTCTACTTTGATCAAGACTACCTCCCACCATACTTCAAAACGTCTGGCTTTATGTTCAGATTCTGAAAACTCTACGATCCAATAGGGTAAGATTTCAAACCCCTTCTCCAGCTAGGCTACGTGTGTTTTGAGAGACGGGAACTACACTTTATTCTACCCCAGAGGAGGCTATACAAGCATTAATGGAGAAAGGCTTGGGGGGTCGCCAAACCTGGAAATGGTGAGGGAGCCCTCGGGAATCTTCAGAGAGAGCAGTGGCAACCATCGAGTCTGCATAATGCCGGAAAGCGTTCAGCCCCTTCCACGTTGCAGGATATTAGAGGTCTGCTGAAGAAGCTTACCAGTAAACGGGCCCAAGAGTGCTGATGGTAGCCGAGAGCAACAACCTGAAAGAACTCACAGGCGAGGAGTGGCTTGTTGTTTCTTACACTGCACATGAGCAGCAGGCAAGTTTCACTTCTTGTTCCCTCATTAAAAACACTCTCCAAAGCCAGCGGATATTTAATTGGAAAGACCTCGGAGAATGTTCTTTTGGGAGTGCTATACATTGACTGATGTGTTTTCCTCTTTATTCTGTGCCTTTAAGCATTTGGGGAGCGAGACTTCCACTTTATATCGTTTAATAACTGCGATGGGGGACTGAGCAATTTTCACTCTTCACTGTATTTCCTGGGATGCATGGCTTAATGCTGACCTGCCTCCTAGCTGGGACCCCCCAGTTTTGGGGGGCCTTCCCCAGCCACGAAGAGGGCCTCTGTTTTGGACCCTTCTCCTGTGGGAGTACACTGATTTGTTTATATTCTTACAGTTGCAAGCCTACTAAGTTTAGACTGTTTTATGTAAATAGTTTCTATTTTTTGTTTAATACACAGGTCAGACATGGATAATACGTTACACAGGAATATCAACTCTAGGCTAACGGATATAAGGTCTGTGATGTCTTACTGGTCTCAAGCACTGCTAGCTGGGCTTACTGGGAAAGATGGAACATGGTCCTATTTAGTAGGACCAAAGTCTAGATTATTTAAGTGTACCTATGGCTCATTTACCGAAACGTAATATCTGCTCTGTTAATGTCAATGGGTTGAATAACCCGGTCAGAGGTATAAAGTCATGTCCCTTATTAAGAAGCAGCATCCGTCTGTTGTCTTTATGCAGGAGACGCACCTGAGTACTGAAGAACATCAGAAGTTAACCAAATTTGGTTATGCCCAGATGTTCTCATCTACATATAAAAAGGGCAAACGAAGGGGCACTGCCATTCTGGTTTCTTGGGCTATGCGATTTCAATTGCTCCGATCCAGAGGCCTGTCTGGTAATAGCCAGTGGTCACCTGGAAGGAAGGCTGGTGACATTGGCAAACTTGTACCCCCCCCTCCCCCAACCAGGGTCTGGCCTGGAAGTGGTACGTCCTTTATTCAAAAAAATTACTTCATGACTTCATGTCATTCAAGTCTTCTACTTATGGGAGGAGATCATAACATGATTTATGACCATAAGGATTCTACTAATTCCCACCCCCCTAGGAGAACAGCAGCCAAAAGGCCACTATCACATGTATCAAATCAACGGGTGGGTGGATGCTTGGAGAAACTCCATCCAACACAGAGAAAATACTCCCATTATTCGTACACCCACAGAATTTATACCCGGATTGATTGTCATATTTCTATGGAGCATGCTTATATGATAAAGACCTGCGAGACGATACCCTTCCTACTGTTGGATCATGATTTGGTTAAACTAACCCTGAGTTGGCAAAAAGAGGGGAAGAGAACCTGCTGGAGATTCAATAATTTTCTGTTGCACCTCCCAGATTTAAAAAAATGATGCAAGAATGCATCCCACAGATCCTTGGGGATAACCAGGGGGAGGAGACGTCTCTGGGAGTCATTTGGGATACCTTAAAAGCGGTGCTCGGGAGAAATAATTGAATATGCAGCCTATTATAAAAAATCACAAACTAAACTGATGGAAACATTGCAGACGCAGCTGCGAGACCTCCAAGACCAGCATGCGGGGGGGTGTGGGGTGTGGTGAATCAGTACTGCCCTAGCTGAAAGCCACCAGACAGCGTATTCAGCACCTGCTGGATCAAAAAACTGAACAAGTCCTTTAATATATTAGGCAGAAGTATTATGAGACAGGGCCGAGAACTACCAGGATTCTTGCACACAGATTGAGACAGAGGATGACCTAGTCGTCCATAAAGCCGATATATTCCCCTCAGGGCAAGATTACAAATATACCTGCTATGATGGAAGGAATTTCAAGACTTATATAACATTACTGGAAGCTCGATCTCAACCTTGAGGTGGAGGCTGCTGTCAAAAACATCTGCCAATAACCCGGATCCCAATGGTACAACAGTGAATTTTATAAGACCTTTAAAGTTCTTCTGCTTCCTCCTTACTGGAGGCGTAGTATGGGATGGGGGGACCCTATGCCTGACTCCTGGAGATTCGCCACCATATCAAGTATCCCAAAGCAAGGAAGGACCCAAGCCAGTGTTCATCTTACCATCACATCTCAGTCCTGAATATGGACTATAAAATTTTCACAAAGATCCTGGCATCTTGTCTGCAGGGCATCCTGCCACAGATAATACGAAACAGTGTGGTTTTGTGCCTTCAAGACAGATGCAGGACACAACATCAGGAGTTCCCTTCACCTGTTACATCACGCCGCTTGGTCAGGGACCCTGTTCCTGCTGATGAGTTTGGACACGGAAGAGGCCTTCGATCGGGTGGCATGGCCTTTTTTGACGGCCACACTGGGGGCACTGGGCTTCTCAGAGAACTTCCAGGGAATTAATGGGATTCTTTATGATAGACCCATGGCATATGTCAAAATGAATGGCTCTATTTCTGACCCGGTTGCACTGCAGAGGGGAACCAGGCAGGGATGTTCCCTCTCACCTTTACTTTTTGCAATATACCTGAAGCATCTAGTGCAGGCCATAAGGCAGGAGGAGGCAGTTAAAGGTGTGCAGGTGGGGGGGATAATCACCAACTTGCATTATATACAGATGATTTGCTGGTGTACCTGTCGGCACTAGAGAGGTCTATCCCTCCACTGTGGAGCTTGCAGGAGACTTTTGTGACCCTATCCGAGTTATAAGGTGAATCTGGAAAAACAGAGGTACTCTGCGTACATTACAACCCCTCCGTAGGAATTCAGCACCAGTTCCCCTTTAGATGGAACCTTCCTAGTTTAAAATATCTAGGGGTTAGCCTCACAGTTGATCCTGATCTGCTGTATAAACATAATTATGAACCATTCATGAATTCTCTAACTGGAGAAGTGATGGACATCCCTCTCATACAAAGAGTAAAGGCGATACAAATGAACCTTCTCCCCAAAGTTTTATATTTGGCATAGACCCTCCCGATTACACCCCATAACAATTTCTTACTGCCATAAATTAAAAAAAAGTCTCACACTATATATGGGATTATAAACCGCCTCTGGTAAGATATGCAACCCTGCAATTGTCCAAAGAGTTGGGGTGGCCCAGTTTAGAATAATTTTCCTTTGGCTTCATAAAACATACCACGCAGAGTGGAGGGAGCTGGAGATTAAGGCAGAGAACCTCACCAGTCTTTGGCAGATCCTGCTGGCTTGCCCCAGCCCTTCACTGGGAGACAGTACAACTAACCCCTATACATCTAGTACATTAAAATGCTGGAGAACTCTATTTAACTCCGCACAGTTTGCACCCCTTAGATCCAGTGATGAAAGTGAACAGGAGCGCACAGGAACTCAGTTCCTGTACCTTTGCTGCAGCAGGAACTGAGTTCCTGTACTTCTTCCCACTGACACTAAAACTGAAATTCTTAAACCAGCAACATAGTGACAGTTTCTGGATCTGTGATCTGCTCTCAGGGTTTCCATAACACCATTTGACTTGTACAAAAATGCTGTTTACCTAGAAATACTTTAATATCTCTAACTGAATCTACTAGCGTCAAATTAGATAGTTGTGCCTTGTCATCGCTATCCTTTAGATTGAAGATCTTCATTCTGTATTTCATAATTGCCAGTGCCTGAGTTCTGTACTTCTTGTCTACCACTTGCACTACTGCTTAGATCTCTGTTAATCTCTCTTCCCAGGCACTCCCAGTTTCTGCCGGCTAGGTTAGATACAGGTTTTAGAAGGTGGGAAAGACGGGATCATTACACTGGCGCACATTTTAAAAGAAGGGGTACTGCAAACATTTGCAGAACTCTGTGATCTATATGGGTTGCGACCCCATGACCAGTTCTGTTACCTACAAGTTCTTGACTTTGTTAAACAATTCCCTAGAACAGTATTGGAACAGGGTTCCCAGACAGGGTAATACAAGGTTATCAGACAGGCATTGGAAGGAAGAGCCCCTCTAACTCATATGACTTCTTATACATCTAAGATACTGATGGCCCTTCATGGTAACTCTATATCCTATGCCAAACAAAACTGGGAGAAAGACCTAGAAATTGCCCTCTCAGAGCAAAGCTGGGATTGCCACCTTATATTTTTGCACTCTTATACGGCTTCTTACAGATGGAAAGGATTCATTTGGAAACTGACCATTAGATATTTTAGGACCCCAGCCATACAAGCTAAATATTTGCCTGATCTGGGACCTCCTGTTGGAGAAGTGCGAGTCTCCTGGCACACACACCGTCATCGTTTTGGAGCTGCACTGCTCTGTCCCATTTTGTGACTGCATTAGGTGGCTCTTAGGGAGCTTTTTGTTTCCCAGCTCCCACTTACAGTGGAGGTTTTCCTTTTTTCCCAGTTTCCACCGGGATTCCAGGATCCAACAACCACCAAGAGACTCCTGGGTACATGTCTCTTGATTGCCAAGAAGGCCATTACTTGCAGATGGCTTTCAGCAGTAATCTTAACTGTAGAAGAATGGAGGGACTTCATGACTGAAGTTTCACATGGAGCATTTAACGGCTCTGACTCGCCATGCAAAAGATAAGTCTGAGTTATGCTGGCGCAGATGGCTGCTCTATATAATGCAGTATAGGGGGGATTTTGTGCCATAGGAGCAGCCTGGAGCAGGAGGGTGATGCAGTTTATACATACCGCAGCTTTTACCCTAGATGTAATCGAATTTCTAGAGGCCAGTTGGTTCATTCCTTTAAAGAACTATTGTGTCAGTATCTGATTTCATGAACAAAGCCTCCCCTGGGCACCTCTTGTTCCCCCTTGCTATTTGTGAAGTAAATCTGAGCAAAACTTTTAATTTTAAGTAATCCTGTTTATTTTTTGAAGTAACAACATTCATTAACTGAATTAAGATCTGGCCTGTATAAGTTGTGTATATTATTTGTTGTCCATTCTATGTGACTGTGTTTACTTTGTTCTGTACACTGAATGTATGAATAAATAAAAAGATGTGCTGACACACTCTTACAATTCTGGCAGACAGTTCATCTCAAGGAGTTGCCTACTCGATGAGCTCATTTAAAAAATGTTTAGGCAGTTTAAACAGTTTTTTTTTACCTTACTTTGCCCAGCTCGTAACTTCCGTGTATGAGCCGAACACTGCATCCCTGCCCCTAGAAACAGCACTTTGATGTGCAGTAGTGAACGGGTCTGTAGGCGCTCTGTGTAGTTAGTAACAGGATTGGTGGAGCTGTCTAAATGTACTGGATATTTAACTGCCTAAAAAATTTAAAAACTAGCTCATTTAGCTCATCGGGTAGGCAACTCCCTGGCATGAGTTGCCTGCCCAGACCAGGATAGCTGCTCCACCAGATCACTTCGCGATCTCAACCGCTATGTAGGAAAAATCTTTACCTAGTTTCTGCCGCTGCCCGTGCAGGCAAGAGATGTCTCGCACCGACCCGCATGCCATGTGCGTGTACTGCCTGGGTGTCGGACATGACACTCAGGCCTGTGAAATGTGTCTCGCATTTCACCCGAACGTCTTGGATGATCATCTCGCACGGCACCAATTGGGCAGACCAGAGAAACGGAATCTGCCGGTCAAATCTAAGGAAGCCCGATGGGCGGACTCCGCAGCTGAGGATCCGCTGAGCAGCTCGAACAAATGAAGACTTTCGAGGAAGAGGAGGCTCGGGCCATGGATCGATCCTCGATGTCCTTCTTCGTACTGCTCAACTTGGGCTTCAAGAGAGATGTGCCATCCCCCTCCCACCAAGGGCAAGGGGCGTTCGGGCGTGCATGTCTCTCGGTCCCATAAAAAGGACAAGGAACTGAGAGAATCTTTGTCTCGCTGACAACGTTCTTGGGATCATGAGAGATCTCGGTCCCAGGAATCACCTGTCTCGACTTCGGTCGAGGTTGCAGCCTCGGCCACTGGCTTCACGGTCCCCCCATCAGGACAGCCAACTCGGACTCTGGACGACGACCCGGTTCAGATCATTCTCGACCCAGTCGATCCATTGTCTCTCAATGAGGCCGACAACTCCTTATTCAGGACACCGGTCCTGCCTCTCCCCGATGAGGAGAACCAGCCCGCTGGGAATCCCATCGGAGACCTGGTCCCGGACCCAGAAGAACCGCCACCCTCCCCGGTGCCTTCTGATCGACCCCGTCGGTCCCCCGGGATATCGAGGTCTCAGACTCCTTCGATCGACAGGCTGAAGACAGGCAGAAGCGCCAAAGAAGAGGCGCCACTAACATTCTTCTTCTCCTCCTCGGATGAGGGCAGCTTCAACGGAAACTCCGGCAGCTACAAAAACAGTGGCAACAGCTGATTTTGTCCGGTCAAATTGATTCGGCTTCCACCCCGGCCATTGCTAGCTATTGCCTCCTAGGCTAAAGCCGACTCCTCTGGAGCCGGCCGCACCATTCCTTCTCCCTCGGGCTGGTCAGAACCGTCCTGGTTCAGCCATAATCAACCTCTCCACCGATCCTGGTGGGCCGCCCATAAACAACCCCCTGGGGCTCCAGCCAAACAGACTTGGACTGTTCCGGGACTTCCGCGCAAGCTTTCTGTCACCCTCACTGCTGACTATCCTAGGCGGGAGGAGGGAGACACAGGTAGCCGGCCAATTTATCCAGACTCCTCGGAGTCCAACGACTCAGACCTTCATTCCCGTCCCTTGGACAAGGAATCGGTCGGTAGTCTCTTGACGGAGGAGGGCCCCTCTTCCTTTATGGCCATCCTCCGTCTCATCTCCGAATCTATGGGGATGCCTCTTGAACAAGTGCAGAAACGGGCTGAATATCCCCTCACTGATATTCCCAAATGGGGGGATTCACCGACAGAAGCCTTCCCAGTGGCCGAGGCCATTGTTGGTCTGGTTTTGGAACTATGGCAGCACCCGGCCTCCTGCCCTGTACCGTATGGCCCGCAAATACATAGTGCCCATCAGGTCCCTTTTCGGGGTTCACAGAGCATCTCTTTGCTGAGGGTTTGGTGACTGAATCTGTGTTCAGATGCTCAGGTAGTTCGGCAGATACAGATAGACCCCCGGACAAGGAGTCAAAAAAACGGAACCACTCTGCCCAAAAAGTCTATGCCGCCTCTACGCTGGGCCTCTGTCAGGCAAGCTCTGCCTTTATCATGGCGCATTTCTCTCACGGCCTTCTGGACTCCCTTGATGAGGTTCTACCTCACCTTCCTGCAGACCTCCAGACCATGGTCAAGCAGGTCCGTGACCAGGGTCGGGCTGTTGAGAAGCAGTAACTCCAGATGGCTCTGGGCCTCGGGGACTCATGCACCCGCTCGGTGGTGGCTGCGGTTGCCATGCGCCGCAGGGTTTGGTTAAGGGCCTCCACCTTCACGGCAGACACCCAACACAAGCTAACAGACGTCCCTTTCCTGGGTACTGACTTTTTTGGCCCAGGTGTGGACGGTCACCTCCAACGCATCGAGAAGTCCAGTGCCACCTTGGACTCCATAACTTCTGTGCAGAAGGAATCCCAGGGTTCCAAAAAGCAGAAGAAGCAGCCATTTCAGCACTATGCCTCTACAGCCAAGCAGCCCTACTTTCAAGTGGGGCAGCAACAGCAGGCACAATCTTGGTGCCCTCGGCCCAAGTCCAGGCCTCCGGCGGCCTGTAAGCCTGAAGGAGGGGCTCAGGTGGTCCCCAATCTAGATCCTCTTCCTCCAGGCTCTGATCAGTGACAGGATGGGGTGGCCACCCCATACCTGTCACGCAAGCTCTGGGTCCTCCCGTGGGGCTGGCTCCACCATTTCCTTTCCGCCTGGTCTGTTGTTACCACAGACAGGTGGGTTCTAAAGTGGGTCAGGGACTGCCTCGGAATTAGAGCAGTACCTCTAAGCCCGAGCCCATGCCCCACTGGAGGATGTGGTGTCCGTACAACACAGTCAGCTCTTCGAGACGACATTGCCCAACTCCTCTGCAAGGAGGTTGTGGCCAGAGTCACGGACCCCCCCAGTCAACCCAGGGTTCGTATCTAGGTACTTCCTGGTTCCAAAGCGGATGGGGGGCTGGCACCCCATTCTAGAGCTGCACGACCTGAACCAGTTCCTCGGGTCATGCACCTTCAGGATAGTAACTCTGTCCCAGATCATATCATATCTCGAGCAGAACATGTGGTTTTGCTGTCTGGATCTCAGGACATATTCCTTCACGTCCGATCCGTTTGTCTCATCAAAGGTTCCTGTTGCTGAGCAGGAGGGAGCCTTTTCAAGTTCTGAGCCATGCCGTTCTGCCTGCCATTCGGCCCCACGGTCTTGCGCAAATGCATTGCAGTGGTGGCGGACCCATCTTGGCGTCGAGTCAGGGTTTACCCATATCTCGATGATTGGCTCTTGGCGGGATCCTCGAAGCAGGAGGTGCAGAGGTCCAGGGACCTGGCCCTCCAGACCTGTACTAGTCTTGGTCTCCTGATCAACGAGGCCAAGTCAGAACTCGTACCTTCACAGGTGATATGTTTTATCGGGGCAGAGCTCGACTCCTGCTGAGCCAGAGCCCAGCTCCCGACGGACAGGGCGGAGGTTCTCTCCTCCTTTGCCCAATCATTTCTGGTTGGGCACTTGCACTCTGCCCGGCACTTTCTGCGTCTTCTGGGGTACATGGTGGTCTGCCACCGTGGTCCGATGGGCCCAGTGGTATATGCGCCCCTTCAATGGGAGCTGGCCAGCCAGTGGACTCTGGCAGCTGTCATCTGCTGTGTTCCAGAAGATGTGAGATGTTCTTCAATGGTGGACCGTCCTCGAACACTTGCAGGAAGAGATCCAGTTTGTCTGTCCTGAGCCGACAGTCGTTCTCATGACCGATGCCTCTGTCACGGGCTGGGGAGTCCACATGGGGAACTACAGAGCCCACAGGTTCTGGACCCCCGAGGAATCACAATATCATATCAACCTGTTGGAGCTCAGAGCAGTCAGACTGGTACTGTCAGCATTCTCTCCGCTCCTTCGGGGACAAGTGGTGCAAGTCCAGACGGACAATACCACGAATGTGTACTACCTCAACAAACAAGGCGGCACGTACTCCCAGCTGTTGTGCAGGGAAGCGCTCCGCATCTGGATCCTCTTGAGCCAACTGGAGGTAGATCTCCTAGCCAGTCATGTGGCAGGAGCCTCAAACCAAATGGCAGACACACTCAGATGTATGCGCGAGGCGTCCCACGAGTGGTCTCTCTGAGGTAGTACACAGCCTGTTCTCCCACTGGGGGAAACCTCAGAAGGGCTTGCTGCAAGGGGATGCCTTCTCGAGGCCATGGACCCCAGGCCTCTTCTGTGCCTTCACTCCACTTCCCTTGGTTCACAAGGTGATCCTCAAGGTCAGGAGGGACATGGCACAGGTGATCCTGGTAGCCCCAGACTGGCCTCACCAGTTCTGGTATCCAGATCTCCTCAGCCTCAGCTCCAGGCCTCCGAGGCGTCTTCCAGTATGCCCGGACTTGTTATCAGTCAGTCAGGGGAAGGTATTCTATCCGGACCTTCAATCCCTGCACCTGACAGCCTGGTTTCTGAGTGACTAGAGTTCCAGGCTCTGGGTCTCTCTAAGGATGTATTCACAATAGTGGAAGCATCCAGAAAGGAGTCAACCAGGAGGTGCTATGGCTTCAAATCAATCAGTCAACTTTATTTAACCAGGCATAAACACCATTGAGCAAGCTCATTTTCAGAGTGGTCCTGGACATTAATACAATACATAGTCACAGAAAAGCTTTTCCACTTGGTGTCAGGGTAAGGGCCTGGACCCTTTGTCCTGTCAGGGGCTAGCATCCTAGACTACCTTTGGTCCCTGTCCAAAGGGGATCTTCGGTCTACGACCCTTAAGGTACACCTGACAGCCATCTTTGCTTACTGGGCACAGACTGGTCAGCAGACGGTGGCACAGGAGAAGGTGATCTGGCATTTCCTTAAAAGCCTCAACCACATATCCCCTCCAGTGTGTGAACCTCCACCTCCGTGGTATCTACTGCTGGTACTGGCAAAGCTCATGGCCAAGCCATTCGAACCAATGCACAAGTGTGAGATGTCTCATTTGTTGTGGAAGACCACCTTCCTGGAGACTATCATGTCAGCCAAGAAGGACTGGGGGCTCAGGCGCTCTCAGTGGAGTCTCTTACTTGGTCTTCCACAGGGACAAGGTTGTCCTCGCCCCTCCTGAAATTCCTTGAAGTTGGTGTCAGAGTTCCATCTTAACCAGGTGCTGACTCTGCCAGGGTTCTGCCAGACTTCACGTCTGAGGCCAAGTACCAAGCTCCATACTCTGGACCTGGGGCAGGCGCTTTCTTGTATAAGGGCCGGATGGCGAAAGTTCAGGGAGAGGTTTGCCAGCTGTTTGTCACCTCACGCTGAAACCGAACCTGGCAGGACCTGCAGCAAAGCGGACGATTGGCAGATGGATTACATCCTGCATTGATCTCTGCTACCGGTTGGCGGGCAAGGAGCCTCCATAGGGATAAGAGCTCATTCTACCTGCCATACTGCTGTGTCGTGGCTGCTTCCAGAGACATCCATATCCAGGAAATCTGCAGGGCTGCCACCTGGAAGACAGCAAACACCTTCATTACCCACTGCCACATCAACCTAGAGTCACACCAGGATGCTGGTTTTGGGGCCTCAGTTCTCAATCTCTGTTCCCCAGATAAGTGTAATGGGCGCACCTTGCTTGCCTCTTCCCAGAGAACTGTGGAGTCTACCTAATAGTGTGGATAGAACAACATATCCCACGATCCTAGAAAAACAGGTTACTCGCCTGTAACAGTAGATCTTCTATGGACTGGTCTCTTGCAGTAAGTCATTACTTCTGGGAGTATCCACCAGGTATCGCTGTCATACAGCAGCTTCTCCTAGCAGTCTTCTGTGGGGGCCATCCCACGACATCACTTCTGGATGTGTATAAGAGTGGGTGGCCCACAACACCCTCTGTTCATTTTCTTACTGACTTCCGCTTGCACAGTCAGCTGTCCTGACCTCCTGGGTTGTAATCTTCGACTCGATCTTGAACCAATTTTCTTACCTTTGAGCCGGGACCTGGGACTTGCTCTCAGCCTCCCCGGGCCTCTCTTTGCAGGCCTGTGAACCACTCACAGTACCCCTGCTGCTTCCAGGCTCAGGCCTTCCGGCTGGGCCTGGGGCCTCTGTTGGCAAAGCTCATTTCTTTTACAGCAGGCCCTGTGTTCCGTTAGTGCTCACGGTCCTCCTGCTGTCCCCCAGCCCCTGCACTTTTTGCTGGGTCTTGGGTCTCTCATGGCTGCTCTAAACAGCTCAGCCAGGTCTGAACGGACGCCGGTGGGGTCGCTTTCATGGCTCCCCAGCCAAGAGCTCTCGTTCCAGGCTTCGGTGGGAGCGGGCTTCACCCTCCCTCTCTGGTGCTCTTTGACGATTTCTCCTCCGTCGACGACTGTGCCTTCCTCCTCGTCAGGGCTGCTCCCCCATTGCTGGAGCTTGATGGACTTACTGTCTCATCCTCAGGCCTTATCCAGTCATATGAGCTTGCTTCAGACTGTTGTCCCGTCGACGAGGTGCTTCCCCGTCGACTGAACTAGTTGCTGAATGTTGTCTGTCGATGGGCAGTGTTGCTCTGGTTTGACGGGAGGCTTCCCCATCGACTGAGCTTGTTGAACGTTCTCGCTCGAAGGGTCATCTTGCCCCATTGACGGCACATTCCTCATCAATGGGGAGGCTTTCCCTGTTGAAGGAGCATATTTCTAGACATTTTCCATTGATGGGATGTGTTCCCTGTCGACAGTACAGGTTTGTACCTCTCCTTCATCGACGGGAGCTCCTCTCCCATCAATAGACCATGCTTCTCCTGTCCTCTCGTCGACTGATTCCTTTTTCCTGTCGACTGACACTCCTCATCGACAGGGTAGTTTCTCCCGTCGGCCAACTGCATGCCTTGCATGCCTCGTGACGGACCTGCTTCTCCCGTCGACGGGAAACTTCCTTTGGCTTCCCTGCCGACGGCACTGTTCTCACCATCGATGGAGGGGCCTCCACTTTCCCCTCGCCGACAGGGTTGCCCCCTCGCCGACCTTTGAGGACTTCTTACCCTAGGTCTTCCCCTGCTTGGGGCCCTCTTTCCTTGTCTCCCCACTTGTCCCAGTACTGGATGGCATCTTAGAGGATTCCTCCCATTATCCTTTTCCCACCCCTTTGGGCGCGACTTTTTCTGGGCCTTCGGCCCCGACATATGGCCCTTGCCCTCCGTCCCATGTTCCCTTTCCAGTCCCTGTCCAAGTGGGTCAGGGTGCCTTCCCCTGCTGTTCAGGGTAGGTACTTCCCAGGCTGACCTGTCCTCTTCCTAGTGCCGCCGTCAGGTGTCCTCCATTCCTGGACCTATCCCGTGCTTCGGGCATCGCCCGCGTGGTGCTGGAGGTCCTGCGGAGCTTGGGTCAGGATCTGGCTTTGTCCCGTTCCTCCCCCACTCGACCGCTTGCACCAAGACCCGTGCTCCCACCTGGTCAACCCCTCTGCCTGTTTCTGCGGATTCCCTTTATGGTGATTCCGACCGGGGGCGTCCGTTTTTGGGGGGATGTTCAGGGCGGGTCCCAGCTGATTTTGGTTTTTCTCGGTCCGCGTCCTCCCATCCGGAGGTTGCCCCACTTGAACACCCCTCTCGGACTCCTCCTTTGAGGAGTTTATGCTGCAGATCCAGCGCACTTTTGCTTTCCCGGCTGCAGATCAGGACTCCTTTCGTCAGGACCTGGCTGCCTACCTTGACGTTCCCAAGGAACCTGCCATAGTGGCCCCACCCTTAATTCCTGCGTCTTTTAATGCACTCATTTGTGTTTGGTCCTGTCCTGCCTCCGCCCCGCCTACTCCTGGCAGTGCTGATCGGCTCTATCGTGCCCTCCTGACCACCCTACATGTCCCGACTCCTGTGCCTGACTCATTTTGTCAGGCGGTGTGTATGACGGTACCTTAACCTCACCATACCAGTTCCGTGCCGCGGATGCTGATTCCGGCGCATGGTTCCTTTAGCATTCAGGTTTATTCCTCTGGTACTTTACAGATTCGTATTTTGCATTATCTGGGCCATATGGTCCGGTGCCTTCACACGCTTGGTGCTTCGGCGTTGGACCACTTCTCTGACATGCCTCCCTCCTTTGAGTCGATCCGGCTGGCCAAGCTGGTCCATGTCATGTCCTCCCTCGCATGTCACCTGCTCCATGCGCGCTTCGATGCGGTTGACACATTAGCCCACCTTTTGGCCACCGGCATCGCCCTTCGGCACTTCTCCTGGCTGCGGGTTTCGGGTGTACTGTCCAATGTCCAGCTGTCAGTCGCCAACGCCCCTTTTTCTGGGGACATGTTGTTTGGCCCTGGTGCTCAGGCCATCCTTGATTCCCTTTTGTCTTCAGGGCATATTCTTCAGTCTCTTCAGGTCCTCTGTCCTGCCCCCAGGTACCATCCCTTTGCCCCTGCGGGCGGGCCGTCTCGTTCCCGGCCCCCCTCCCGGGTTGCTCCAGGGACCGTGATAGGGCATCCAGGGAGGCGGCTCAGTCTGCCCCTCCCATGGCGGTGCGATACCTCACGGGGATGGGACCTGCTCCTACACTGTAATCGCTTTCAGGGTATCCGCCCTCCTCATGCAGGCCTCAGTGGCGCCCAGGGATCTTCTCTTTCTTGGAGGCTTGCTTCTGGACTAGATGCTTCACTCCTCCCTGCGGATCTTTTGGAACTCCTGCTTCTCTCCCTCAGGGAGCCCTTCAGTTGTTCCTTCTTCCACTGACCATCCGGATGTGTTTTCCCCGGTGCGCCTTTTATGCTACCTGATCCGCTCTACTTGTGTATTTCTTGATTTGACTTTCTGCCAGGGCCTGTTGACCTCTGTCTCATCAGGATGCATCGCTGTGCCTGGCTGTTTCCAGTTCTGTTTCTCTCATGCCATATGTCTTCGCCTACGGGCTTCAGTCAAGACATGATGCTTTGATCGGTCCTTACCCCACCCCCACCTTTGGGGGTGCGGTTCAAGTTAACCTCTCCTGTGGCTCAGTGTCTTCACCTTCGGGTTTGAGTTAGGACACCATATAGTCCTTGCCCACCTACACAGCCTTTCGGCTGCTGGGGGGTGCTGTTCAGGTTGACCTTTCATCTGCTTTTGCTTATGTAGCTTTGCCTTTCCTCCCATTTGCATTGAATTGCTTGGGAATCTCCCAGAGTAGTGACTTACTGCAAGAGACCAGTCCTTAGAAGATAGTTTGCTACTTAAGAACTTACCGTAACAGTAGATCTTCCAAGAACTGTCTCTTGCAGTAAGCCCCCCACCCTCCGTCCCCCTGCCTTCTTGCCTTGATTCTGCAACTCAGGACGTTGGGTGGGATCGCTATTCTCTCCGTTTCCTGGCCCTCATTTGCCTCGGCCCTGGCCGTGCTCGCCGACGCCGGCAGTCACCGGAGGGTGTTGGTGGCCGTCCACTCTTATACACATATCCAGAGGAAGTGATGATATGGGACGGTCCCCACAGAAGACTGCTAGAAGAAGCAGCCATGCAACGGTGACACCTGGGGGACACTCCCAGAAATAATGACTTACTGCAAGAGACAGTTCTCGGAAGATCTACTGTTACAGTAAGTTCTTATGTAATGAACTTTCTAGGAGTGGTATATGTTCGTCCACATGAACCCACCCGACCTCCCCGTCTTCGACGCACAACCTGAGCTTCCAGCGGGCAAAGCCCTGGCATCATGGGGCACAGCCAAGGGTTATACCACTCGGGTGGGTGGGAGGAGCCAGCTTAAAGACCTTCCGGCAAGATTCTTAAAGGGAAAGGACATGCCAAACAATGTGGAAGAACAACATAGACCACTCCCAGAACTACTGTTACAGGTAAGTAACCCATTTTGTTTTTTTAACATCCTTATGTACTTGCTGCATCCCATATGTCTGTCCATTTCTAATCTTTGCATTTTGACAATGCACTGAACTATATTTTAGATGTGTACCTGTAGGTCGAAGTCACCTTAATAAAGTACATGGTGGTTGTGCAAATGTCATTCTGCCTCCGCCCTGTTGTCTGAGAGTTGGTTTGCACCCTTTGCACTTTTAATAAATCTTAAGCATCTGAACTTTTAATTTGGTGTTGGATGTTTATTTTCTGAGCACTGTGCTTGTGCTTGGACTTTGTGCCCTACTTGTGTGCACCTGACTGTGACAGGGTTGAACTGCCCCATTTGTTATGCAGAAAGAGTTTAAATGCAAGGATCTTTTCTGTCTCTTCTCTGTCTGGCTGTGCAACCAAATTTTTTTGTGAGACCTAGGAACTGATCACCCTGACAGTTTCACAATTCTCTGCCTCTCGCTGTCTCTTTTCTTCCCCTTGTATATATGTGGTTATAAAAAAATATATGTGAATCTTTATGTAGAAATGTAACTGGTACTGTGATCCTTTTGTTTAAAACTATATGTAGTTATACTGTTGAAATGATTGCAGAAAGCTGTGTAGAACTCGAGGGGTTAATCCGAGATGCAGATTTTAAGTCCTTTGCAGAGTTGTAGGGTCAGTTCTGGTTCACTATGTTCTTTTTGCATCACCTGCATCGAAACTTACAAGGACATTCTATGAGAAGCAGGCTCTCTTTAACGAGTTCCCAAAGACTTCTAAAATGAGCAGCAGTACTTTTGCTAGAGAGACCAGGAGAGTGAGAGAGAGAGAGAGAGAGAGAGCAAAACTGAAACTTGGAATTAAAGATACCCTCAGATGAAGGACTTTGTTTTCTGTGTTTGTACTGCCTTTGTAAATAGTTATACTGAATATTTTTAATTTTTTATTTTGCTGTTATTGAGAAAAATAAAATGCTATTTGCAAATTTTGAAACTGCTCCTGGTTTTCCTATGCCTCCTGACCTGTGCCTCGACGACACTGACATCGCAGTTTTGCTGTGAAGATCTTATAATCTCAACAGAGGATGTGATGTCAGATATTGACAAGCAAATAGAGCAAACAGAGTGAGTCTAGGTGATAGTGGCCATGTTTTTAAGCAGCTGTTCACAGTATTAAAGAACCAAGTATTTCAGTGTCGAATGCTTACATGCTTGTATCTGCTTTGTAGTTGTTGGGCATAGATGGCACAGAGGGTAAAATTAGCAAATTAATAACAATTTAATACAAATTCAGCTTCTCATGTTTCATTGCAGTTTTATTGTGTGAATCAGAACTTTGCAATAGACTTTTATAAATAGACCTGGTATTTGTGGACACTTTTAGGGGGGTTAAAGCTGGCATAATTAACGGCTTCCTCTTTCTCCCAGAGGGAAACTGTGGCGTAATTTGCCGTTATAAAGGAGTGTTTGTAATGGCAGACATGCGCATGGTTTCCCCCACTCTGCGCATGCGCCTGCTCAAGCGCCTCAATTCTGGGTCGCTGTCTCCAGAACCGCAAACCCAACATAGATAGAAACTACCACGAACACTTGGCAGTAAGTAACATTTAAAATAAACTTAAATGCATCACATGGCTACCAGATCACCCACCCTCACAATATTTGAAAAAAAAAAGTTTGAAATAAAAGTGAAAGCCGACCGCGCGCCATGCCGTAATCTGACTGCGGCAGCACAGCAGCCTCTTTTATTTTATATAATTGCTGAGGCGAAAAAGAGAAAGCCAACAATTATATTAAAACAGGGATCTGGGTGTGTGTAAACTCAAATTTACACACCCAGACCCATACTTTATTCTATTTTTAAACAGCATATTTGCAAAGTAAAAATGCATTTAAACGTGAGGAGTTGTGTTTGTATTTTAAAAATGCAATTACCAGATTTTAGGTTGAGGCAGAGGGCCAAGAACCCCAGGTCTACCAGGGACCCTGCTGCCAAAACCCCCAAGAATGGTAGTAATCAGTCAGAACCATGTAACAAAGTGGGTGTGGGGACTCAACATCTGGGAACAGGACAAGACACCCTACCTGGCTACTAGTATTCCCTCACCAAGGCTCACACTAGACTCCCATCCCTGTTCAAGGCAGCCTAGTGGATCACCCATGTCCTCCACAGCAATCCGCAAAGGCTTATAACCCCCAGAGATTTAGACCCCCACAGCCATCAGTGCTAATTGCCAGGTAAGCGTTAAGCCACAACGAAGGTGGCATCTAATGGTGAATTATTGCATGGTGGTGGTGGTGGAGGGGGGTGTTGTGGTACGAGGCCGAAAGCAGAGTGCCTACAACCACCCAACCATGCATTAATTCCCCATTAGATGCCACCTTCGAAGTGGCTTAATGCTGTTGTAACATGGCATGCTTTAGGTCATAGTCACATTTGATTATGTTTGTGGTATGTACAAAAATGAAGTTCTACAACTCTTGTAGTAACATTATACGTTTAGTGAAGTTTGATCAGTATTTTGTTTTGCATAGTTGCATGGTTTTGTGTGCTGATGTCAGCACAGCACCACATATTTCTACACATTTGTTTTACTTAAGCAGATTTCAATAAGTTATATTGATTTCTAGATGGCTGTTATTTAGATAACCTGTCTAGGAGGTCCACGGTGCTTCCATTTCACTCTTCATAACTGTTGTGGTGCTCCTCATTTGCATAATGACTTGTTCAGCTGTATCTGGCTGTTCCGTGCTCCGTTAATGTTCTCCCCCCCCCCCCCGTTCATTAATTCGGCGCAAGATTCCTGTGTGTCACTATTGTTCCCTACATAGTGCTGCTGGTAGTCGCTTTCTTAGGATAGTGGTACACATTTCCTGTGCCATGCACAGTAAACGATTGCAGTGTGAATGCCGACACGGCTTGCGCTGTACTCCCCTTTCCTGACCTCGTTGTCTCTGGAACTATTCGACTCCAATTTTGTGAGCATTTCTGACTCTCGCTGCTTTTTCTGTGGGTTACTGTGCTGCTTATTTTCCTTTTGTGGACTCTTAAGGTATTTCACTTTGGGGACCGCATTATTGTAAAATTAATGCCGTCTCCAAAGTACACCATGTGATGTGTTTCATCTAATCGGTTCCACTTGTACATTGCTAAACTATTTTGCCATGTTACAAATAGTGGTAACAGCACATAGTATTGTCTGTACTTTGCATCATAAGAAATACAGTAGAGGCTGCAGGCATTAAGATCCGTCCAAACCCCTGGAAATGAATCTGGGTACCTGATATTTTTTACTGGCCATAAATTGTTTTAACAAAAGGAAGGGGAAAAAAAGGGCTTTAAAGGCCCTCCAGCACCCTCTCGGCCCTTAGTGCCCCTGACCCTCATCTCAATCTCTCCTTACCGCAAGAGCGATCTTCTGGTCCAGATGCCATCCTTTCCCCAGTCATGATCTCTTCTGACACCATCCAGCCATCAACAGTGAAGCTCCTTCCTGGCTGTGATCCTTCCCAAGCCAGACTTCCTTTCCGGTGTGCTTTTAATAAAAACAAACCTCAGGTTGTCCTCAGCACTCTCCCCCCCCCCCCCCTTCCCGGCACTGGTTGGTGCAACAGTCTGTGCCCAGGCTACTCCCTAGTTGGCACTGATACCTCACCCAGTGCTTCTGACCCCAACTCTGTCCATCTCCACTGCAACTCTGTCAGGGTGCAAGTGATGGAAAAAACACATTGCTGGACCGGAAGCTCCCTTGTTCTGTAAAAACCAAAGGAACCAGGCAGTTCCAGGCACTCCAGTAACTCCTCCTCCTTCCTCATGATACTGTGTGGTACCCTAATATTACACTGAAGGAGTTGCAGGTTAGGACAGTGCAGCAGGTGAGGAATTTATGCCGGACTGGGGGAGGGGCTGTTGGAGGCTTTTTCCCCTCACCCCCAGGCACCACACCTTCCGGAGCCTATGGTGTCTGCCCTGCTTCCTTCACCTGCCTGGAGCCCTGCTGCCCCCTCCCCCAGTGTAGCTGTGGGTCTTCCCACAGGCAGGGATGAGGTGGGGCCCATACACCCCAAACGTCTTGTCTTTGTCTGGTCCAGCTACGGGGCAGGCAGGCAGGCGGGAGTTTCTGGGGTCCGCACCAGGTGCTGTGTCTACCTGGTGCCTGGAAAGTCACTTTCCCATTTTCAGGCAAGCGTGGCGTGTGCCCCGATGTCAAGGCATCACCATGGATGTCCGCCATGCTTGTTCCCTCAGTAACATGGCTGGGCACTTGCCATCCCTCAGGCCTCCGCCTGGGGTTGGCAGGGTGCCTAGCCGCAAACCCCCTCCCTCCCTGAAGAAGGTGAGCGGTCCTTGGGATGCTCAGCCTCCTCTCCCGGCCATCCCACCCTTCGACTTCCTGGGCTCGTCCCGAACCGGTCATCGGCATTGTGAGCGGTAGTGCTACCGCTGTGCTGGCGGGCCGGCCCTCAAGAAGTTTTGGTTTTTTTTTTGGTTTTTCCTCCAAGTTTTCCTGAGTGAGGCAAAAGTGCTGCTTGCCCAAAACATCATGCTGTTGCACCCAAAATCAGGAGCTGGGTGAGGCGAGGCTTTGTGATGGCACCCTGTAATATACACTTCAAATGAGTTGCAATATGGACTTGGGAGGGATTGAGTTGGGGGTCAGGATGGAGCACTTGTTCAGGAATCTGCACCAAGATGGTGCTGGAGAGGCTTTAAAACTCATTATACCCTGGGCAGCCATTTTGTGGCAGGTAAACAATGTATAGTTCGGACTTCTCAAGTCATCTAGTGGAGGTAATGAGTTAAAGACTTTCTTCTCTCCCCCCCCCCCTCCTTTTAAGTCTTCCTGCATGAGATGGACAGAAATGTTAGTCACCTCAAACATTAAACTGTTGCACACAGAATCAGGAGTTGGATGAGGTGATACTTTATGGTGTGGACTGTGTTGGCAGCACTGGGGGGGGTAGAATCAGGAGTTGAGCTGGGGCTATGCTTGTTGGGACTGTGACGGGAGCACCAGTGACAGAATCAGAAGGGGGTGCACAGTGCTTTGTTGTTGCGACTATGATGAGAGCATGAGGGACTGGATCGAACTTCCCACTGCAGAGCAGGTGATGGAGTCTGGAGTGTAGGGGAGTTGCCAGTGTTCGTAGGGGGGGAGCTAATAACTACACTGCTCTGCTAACTGCTTGGAGGCATCTTGTAGATGAAAGGATACAGCTGCATCCTGATACGTGCGGCTTCCTCCTTTCAGCTACACAAAGTTTCCGCCCATCACCCAGCAGAACTCAGAACAGCGTCATGATCAGCCTTTTTGCTCATTGGCCTGTCACTGCCAAGCTCCTTGCATACTGAGCTGCCCTGGATGTGGCAGTAACACTCCTCTGAAGCCCACTACTCTATTCTCTCACAATATGTTTGTTTCGCGCATGCACGTAAGTAAACAAAAAGACAAACAATTATAGAAAACATATTAAATATAGCTGGAATTGTCTAATTATTACATTTTCCCAGCATTGACAAGGGCTCTTTAAAGTTTTGTTGGGTAATAATTCAGAATCATTTTGCATTTTTCACAAAGAAATGAAAAAGAAATTGTATGAGCACCGTCTATTAAAAAAATGATTTATTTCTAGGTAAACTCTTGAACATCCACCCATCGCTGTTGCCTTCATTCAAGGGAGTAAACGCCCACAAGCAGGTGCTGCAGGCTGGGGTTCGGCTTACGGGCTGCACGGTGCACTTTGTTGCTGTGAGTATTCTGAGATGCTATCTGGCCTGTTATCATAAGCTCCTCATTACATTACTGTGCTTAGATTGTATAAACTGTATTAACAGCCATGGAAAATAATTACATTCCTTAGAATAACACCCTGTATTCACACTGGCCTGTCAGCATAGCGGTGGCATCGCTGCTTGGGATGCAGACAACCTGGGTTCAGGAATGAGTTTGGGTTGTTTGATGGCAGGCAGGGCGGAGTGGGACCACCACCCGACTCTGCCATACTATTGCCACCTGGGTGACCACAGGTGATATTGCAGACAGAGCAGCAGGATAGGGGGTGCCATCTGGTTCAGTGCTGTGCACGCTTATGTGCGTGCACCCTGGAACCCATGTCCACTAGTGACATTAGTGGTACCGTACGTGTATGCTGCTCACCTGTCCCATTGAGTGCTGGATTTTGGTTCTTTTTTTTTTTCTGTTTATCTCTCTTATGTTCCTACCAGAGCCGCCCCATCAGGAGTCTCCAATGAAGCCCGTCCCCGCCAGCGTCTTACCTGTCAGCCTGGATTCCTCCATCCAGCCACGGATTGCCCCCTGGGCGGGGTTGGGCGGGGCTAGACACCATGATTCTTCAATTTCATCAGGCTCCCAGGACTGAAGGCAGACGCTGGCACATCGGGACCAGGATCGGCGCTCCATCTTACCGGCTCTGGAGGTTTTTTCCCTGTTTCTATGAGGATGTTGCTAGCCCTGACGTCAAGGCGTGAGCGCCAACGTCCATAACGTCCTTCCTCTCGATGATGCAGCCCCTAGAGGTGATTTGGTCTACAGGCCTCCGCCCATGGCCAATGAAACCCCCGAGGTGCCGGCTTTTGCTGTCGTGCCCCCAACCTCCGCCAGGGGTCACCGCTCGCCGGGTTGGAGCCCCACCCTCCCCCCGGAGAAGGTGAACTGTCGTCGGATGCTCAGCCTGTCTCCCTCCGGCAACCCGAACCTGCTCCCGAACCCGGGTCGGCGGCGTGGTGCGAGGTGTGGCGTCCAGTGCCTCAACCCTCAGCGCCACCAAGCCAACCTGGATTTGGTTCTCTAAGGGATTTAGGTAAGCCCTACCACAGGTGGTAAGTTCAGCACTGAGCAGGGATACCGAAAGAGCTGGGAGATGGCCAAGGGCTGATGAGTAGGGCTGCCTAGATACTGTGAGTTGAAAAAAGTGTAAAAATAGACAAACACTTTTTGTCACCCACAGTCTCTGTGTTCCTGTTGACTTGAATCAGAACAGTGTCCTCTCTGATTCATTCCAACTCTTAACTTTCTGGCCAGGTCACACACCCCACATAGGGCACTTCTTTTGTTATGGGAAATTTTGGAGAAAATCATGGTTCTACCAACTGGGATTCAGTTCACTATCCACACTTAGGAAGGAGTATGTATTTAAAAATTGGTATCTGGGGGAAGCACACTGAGCTGATGCTCATTTCCAGGTGCAACCCAGAGGAAAGAGGAAGGGGAGAAGCACAACTGTAAACAAAATACAGCCAGTCTGGTGATGTGGTTACAATGATTTTATTTTATTTTTATTTAAAATTCTGATGACCAGGTAAGCCCCCAAAGACCATAGATCCCTTTTTCAGGGGTGACGGATTAGTTACACATATAATATTCCATACAGTAGGTGGAATGAATGAACAGCAGTCCTAGAACAAGCAAGGTGAGTAATTGAAGCTGGGTAAAAAGTAAAAGGATATACAGCCATATCCAAAAAGTCATACCATGAGGGAAACCATACCCAACTACATTATTAGTTACAACAAGTTATTGAACACCTATCACAAACATTAAATATACACATTGTAAGAATTAATAATGCAAGCTGCTGCAGAACATGGGTAAAGAAGAAATTAGGACAGGGTAAGCAAACTAAAAATACCACCAACAGCTTAATCTGGTTCAAGGTCAGTTGTCATTCATCTATATCCCCCCTCCCCCGAGTCGTGCCTGAAAATAGGTAGACTTTGTCTAGTGCACGTACCTGGTCAACAAAAACTAAATAATAAAAAATGGTTATTTACTTTTTTTTTTTTTAACTCTCTATCCTCCTCTGATCCTCAGACTCCCTCCGGTGTGGACACACAGCAACCTATCCCGCCCGCCTGCCTGAAGTCCTAGTTTTACCCTTCGGAGGCAGGTCCCTAGCCGGTCTTCTGATCCCCTCCCCAGATCTAAGCCCACTGGGGAGAGGAATGCCGGCTCCTCTGGCGACCTGTCTGGAATCTAGACAGGTGACATGGGAATGAAGGGAGCACCAGAGGCAGGCTGAAGGACCTGGCACTTGGCGTGGAAGCCGGCCACTGGACCCACCATTGCCTACCGAGGGCCTGGGCCATTTTACAAGCTTGAGTTGCTCCCTGGAGCGCGGACATGCAGTGACGTCTGCGCAGGCATGCTGCTTAAGTCAGTCGCAGCTCCTCCCCATACAGCGCCGGTTCCTGTAGGACCCCCGATCTCTGTCAGGGGCTGCTAAGGAGTTGAGCAAGACCCACAGCCCACCCTGGGAGAGAAAGCAGTCCTCAGGCGCTCAGTTCTCTCCCTCCCCATCCAGACCCCAGTGACCCTCATCCATTCCCAAACCCGGGTCGCCGGTGTGGCGTCCAGCGCCTAAATTCTCGACGCCACCGGGCCGGCTGCTATTTACTCTTTAAGACCACAATTCAGCGCAAACATGTACAAAGGGGCATGATGATAACATAAAGAGCATAAGATAATTGCAGTGCAGTCAAAATGGCAAACATTGTATATGAAGGACAAATATATTAGCAAACAAATCGTACTAATTGGGCAAACTCAAAAAGTGCATCGTGCCACAGAGGCGGGAGGCTGAGCTGAGCCCGTGAAGGAGTCAAACAGGTTGATAAACTAAACAAGGTTGCCGGAACTGTGAGGTTAAGAAGGCGAGAGAGGGGTATCGGGTGGTCAAAAGCCAGGCGAGGGTAAGGAAGGGTTCAAGAAGAGGGTTGGTAGGAGTAGGGGGGAGGAGGTATAACTGGCATCTGAGGGAGGGAGGGGGAGAGACGGAGGGAGGCTCAAAGTTCCAAACATTTTATTCTAGTCCTCTGATGAATCTCATTTGAATGTATAGTAGACCATGAAGCAAGCATCAGGTCTCTTGGGGACAAGGGGATGCCCAGGTTTCAGTCTCTAAGCCCAGAAAGCTGAAAATCTGGAGCAGTGCAGCTTGGTCCTCATGTTTTATGGAACAAATGAAGGCATTGTCCACTTGAAGTTGATGTGTAGCAAAATTCAAGGAAGACAGAAAAACTGGCTTTGCTTCCATCTGGTAGAATGCCATTTGGAATTTTAGTGTATATGTTGTCATTATTCAGCATTACACTCCAGCTTATTTGTTTGGCATCTGTAAGCCTCGACTGGATATTGAGAATTCTTGTCCTAGTATTTGGTGTCAACTCCTCTGTTACAATCAGTCGATTATCAGAATAAAATAAATTAGCTGAAAGATTGTGATCCCGATGACTATTCCCTCGCCCACCTGGGATCTTCAGGGGTGGGAGAAAGGCATCAGGAGCTTCACCGAGGCCCCGGACCCTGGTTACCATGGCAATAGAAGGAAACCTTGGAACTTTCCACCAGTAGCACTATTAGCTGGGTGTAGCGCAGTCACTGAATATCTTCAGGATTAGCTCCTACCACTGTCGGTGGTGGTGTCCTCCAGCTCCGTCCTGTTCATTCGATCTTCCTTTCTGCTGGAAGGGACAGGTTTCCTCCTTTGCAGTTCAGCAGCACGAGGGATTCCAGTTTTCCAGCACCAGTTTCTTGACGAATAAAGTTAATGTGAAATTTATGTTTGTTAGTTTCTGTATAAGCATATACATACTGTACTAGTACAACACTCATACAGGGTAATAGAAATTACATCAGCAGAAGGCATATTTGCCACTACACCAGTTGATATGGAGTACATACATCACAAGACCCTGCAGTCTGGTATAAAAGGAGTTGGAGGAATCCAGAAAATAAGTCCCAAGAAATTGTTCAAGTATTTGCCAGCCTCTTCAACAGGATTAGGTTTGTCCAGTAGGGAGACTATAAAGGGAGAAAAACTACACAATCATGAGATTATTTAACCTGTTAAGTTGAATGGGTATACATCAGACAAAAGTATTAGGCCTCCTAGTAACTCTTCTCCACCCCATTTGACCAAGTAAAACCACAGTTCAAACAAACCTCTATAAAGCCTTGCAGGTAACAAAGTTAAGTATGTTACAGAAACAATGCAGCATAATAAACAGTATTTTGTTTAAAGTATAACCTTGGAAAACATTAGTTGGAGGCAATATCCTCCTATGCAGGAAAATATTTACTTGGCAATGTTTCGAGATGGTGGGAAACCTGGGCCCACTTTCATTGTGAGCACCATTAAAAAAATAAAGCATTGAAATGCATTTATGCGTACCCAGTATACTTCCCCTCCCATAGTGAAATAAAATGAACTGTGAAATATAGGATAAACAGTCTCAACAGAAGTCCATTTTTTCAGGAAGGCGGACCATCAGCGATCTTGCAGCACAGAAAAAAGGAATCTCTGCATCATGCTGCAGCTCACTACTCACAGCTCAGTCTTCTGTGTCCACGTCAGAGTGGGCCAGGTCCGCTCGTTTTCTTCAGTGCAGAAATTCCTGTTCCACCTTTTCTAGCCAGCGCCCTGCATCTTGTGGGTTGCTGAGCTCTCATGATTTTCCCCTATAGACCACTCGGAGCCTGGCTGGGAGAAGAAAGGAGTGAATGACTCCCAAGGTGCGTAGCCTTTGCCTTACTGCTTCAAAACATTTTCCTCTGGACCTCGTTTGATATAAGCGGTCTGGAAATAATTTGATATCCGACCCATTTATCTCCAATGGATGAACAGCTCGGGTCACCCGAATCACATTATCCCGCATTTCTGAACTGGGTGATTTACGTGTGATGGTGCATGGTAGATTTGGTACCGATGGATACACCCACGGGTTCACACAATAGACTTTCACCAGAGCTGACCATTGAAAGTTTTCAGGCAGAGCAAGGTTGTCCTGCATCCAGGAAACTAGATACGTGAGCAGTTTAGTCCCCGGCACTCCTTTGGGAACCCCCAGCAATCTGATGTTCCCCAAGCAGAGTTCATTTTCAGTGGCCTCCAAACAGCTACGCAGTTTCCCAATTTCTCTAGTCAGATTAGCCATTGTCGCCAGTGTGGAAATGGAACGTTTTTCAACCTCTGTTACAGTTCCAGTAATCTTTTGTAGTGCGGCATCCTGTGACTCCAATTTCTAGAGTGTTTTCTCCATTTTGGAGTCCATGGCCCACATGGACTCAAGTATGGCGCTTCAGGGTGGCTCTGATGACAGTGGGGGCCACTACTACTCACACCTGCCGGTCCCAAGGCCTTACTGGTTTGCAGTTACTGCTGATCTTTGGCAGACCCCTTAGGTTGCACCTTCCACCTTCCCATTTCCACAGTTTATATCCACTGGTCCGTAACAGTCTGCTGCATCGAAATCTGGAACTTGTTTTTATCAAAAAATAACTTTTTCTGCAATCTTTGTTAGTAGTAGTAATACATTTTATTCAGGACAGTGCCATGAAATGGATAAAACACCACTGAGCAAACTCATTTTCAAGGTGATCCAGTTATGCATTCATACAGTTACCTTACACATATTCTACATAAATATATAACAACACAAGGTACAACATTACAAAAGGACACACCACATATAATTAATATATCCAACATAGACTAATAATTAAGAAAGGCCAACAGACTGAAGAAATAGCTAATGATTCCAAGGAGTTGCTGACAAACACCACACTGCAGGTACATGACTTTGGTTATTAAACCATGTCTTAATATAATTCTTTTTATTCAGTGTGAAGGGATCTCTTATTTCAATTGGAAGATGATTCCAAACTACTACCCCCCTGTGTTTAACTGAAAATCTCCCTATATCTAATCTAACTTTAGGTACATTAAATTCTAAGCCAGCAGCTGAAGTCAATCTTAGTGGTATCAACCTAAGTAAAAAAAAAAAAAAAGAGTTCAATAACATATTGAGGGACTGTCCTTTTCAAAACCTTTACCATAAATAAAGAAATATGCAAGTCCCTCCTTTCACTCAATCTTAACCAATTTAGTTTTTGATACATCGCACAATGGTGCATTCTAGGGACATGGATATGTTGTTCATCCACACTCATTGGCAGGTATCCTTGCCGCTTTAAATCTTGCCGGAAGGTCTTCAAGCTTGCTCCTCCCACCCACCCGGGTGGTATAACTCTCGGCTCCGCCCCATGACGCCAGATCTTCCTTACAGCTTGGAGCTCAGGTTCCTCCTTAGCAGCTCTGCGTTTGAGACTGGTTCCTATTTCTCCGTTTTGCGGATTCAAAAATAAATTTTGCAAAAGACTTCAGTCTTCTATCCCTCTGGACTGCGATGGACAAATCGACTCGGATTTGGGAATGCCCATGCGAGCAGAAGATGTCTCTGCCGGATCCACACTCCACGTGTGTCTACTGCTAGGCCTTGAGCCGCGACCGCGGGCTTGCGACCTGTGCTCATCTTTCTCGACCTCGTCCTTGAAGACCGTGCTGCCCGATTACAACTGGGCCGTCCGAGCGTTTTCCCTCGGTGAGTCCAAGGCCGGTTGGCGGTGTCCTTGTGGGGCTCGGCGGATCGCTCGGCGGATGGTACGCCCTCGAAGAAGAGGCGGTAGCGGGCGTATCTTCCTCGGCAGCGGCATTTATCCGCTCTCTCTGGGCTCTTCTTACCGGCTTCTTTTAAGGAGCTTTGTCTGTCCCTCCCACTAAAGAAGGGCCTACGTTGGTGGGACCTTATTCTCGGTCCAAAAGAGGGACAGGTAGAATCCCTCGTCGGCGCTCTTGGGGCGGGAAGGTCCCTCCCGGGCCGTGGGCCGTCGGCTTGGTCGACAGCACCAAAACCCCGGCCACTGGCCTCACGGTGTCCCCGTCAGGTCAGTTGACGGACTCCACCCGATGAAGTCGAGATTTTCTCGACCCATTGAATGAGCTGTCGCCTTTAGCGGCGAGATTCCCCTCTCCCGGTTCCCAGGGAGGAGTTGAGGATCCCATGTGGCTCGCCTGTGCCTCCGGTTCCGAGCCCTCGGATGCACCATCCGAGCGAAGGGTGCCGGTTCCGGCCGACACCTCCCGCACCGACCTCGGAAATTCCGGGACTCTCGGTCTCGGACCTCTTGGCAGTCCAGCCGATCCCACCGTCATGCGGTGATCTCGGTCTCGGCACGCGGTAAGTAGCGTCGCCTTCGTCCTCATCCTCCTCCCGGATGAGGAGGCTCGGCGTAAATCGTCGGCGATGCGAGGGACCTTATGTTCCTACAGCTCCTCCTGGCGGGGACCGCCCGAGCCCGTCGCCTTCCCGGCCATTAAGTAACTGTCACGGGCGGCCGACACAACCCTCGACTTATCCGAGGCCTATACTGAAGGCGGTTGTTCGGCAAAAGCCAGCTGCTCACCGATTCCGGTGGAACCTCGACCTCCACAGCCACCAATTGGGGCTCCGACCAAGGATTCTCGGTCGGCTAAGGTCTACCCATCGGCTGTCAGTTACCCTCCTCGATCGACCTCGGCAGGTGAAGGTGGCTCAGGCCAGAGGCAGCTCTTCGAGGACTCTTCCGAGTCCGAAGATGATTCCTCCTTTTTTCCAGCGACTGGACTTGGGTCTTCAGGAGGTCAGTCAATGGACGATAGCCCGTCGTCCTTCCTAGGACTACTCCGGCTCATCTCGAGTCCACGGGATGGGCTCGAACCCGTTCCAAGCAGGCCGGTATCCCCTCACGGAGATTCTGGACCGAGGGGATTCTCCGACGGAGGCCTTTCCGGTGGCCGAGGCCATAGTGGGTCCGGCACTGGAGCTTTGGCAGCGCCCTGCTTCCTGCCCTGCGCCTTCGGCCAGGATGGCCAGGAAGTATGCGGTCCCTACTGGTTCCTTGTCCGGTTTTTCGGAACACCCCTCTGCTGAGGGGTTGGTTACCGACAGCGTTTTCCGGCACGCCGGCAACGCCAGGGATGTGGACAAACCTCCTGACAAGGAGTCCAAGAAATTGGACTATGTCGGGCGAAAAGTCTACGCTGCGTCCTCTCTCAGCCTTCGTCAGGCCAGTTCGGCCGTCCTCATAGCTATTTTCTCATGCCCTGTTGGGCTCCCTGGATGAGGTCATCCCTCATCTTCCGCCCGATCTGCAGACTACGGTTAAGCAGGTGCGGGACCAGGAGCAGGAGCAGTGGCCAAACAGCAGCTCCAGACTGCTTTGGATATAGGGGACTCATGTGCCAGATCGGTGGCGGCCGCGTGGCTATCTCGTCGGCGGCTTAGCTGAGGATATCCACCTTTACCCGGATACCCAGCACAAGTTGGCGGATGTCCCCTTTTGAGGACTGACCTCTTGACCCTGGGGTGGAAGGTCACCTGCAGAGGATCGAGAGTCCAATGCTACCTTGGACTCGGTCTCTTCCGCTCAGAAGGACAAGGCCGCAAACCACAGCCTAAGCCCTTCGTCCTTCTCTGTGCCCGGCGCGCCCGGCCCAGCATCGCCAGGGCCAGCAGGCTCGCCAGCATCCCAAACCCAAGCCCGCGGCTTCTCTAACAGGAGGCAGGGAGGAAAGGCCCAGGAGGTCCCTCGGCGGTCCCTCCTCCAAGCCTGCCCAGTGGCGGGCTGAGGGTGTCGCCCCCATTCCCGTCACCCATCCCTGGGTCCCCGTGGGGAGGCGGCTCGGCACTTCCGTTCCGCCTGGTCCGCTGTTTCCACGGACAGGTGGGTCTTGAGAGGTGGTGGGAAGAGGGCCTGCCTCTGGAATTCGAGCAGGCACCACCTTCAAAGCCGTCGCCCCTCGGGGGCCTGGGATCCCCAGCCTCACTGGCGGCTCGTCGAGCCGACAGCTCTCCTCCTCCAGAAGGAGGTGATAAGAGAGTGGTGGACCCTCCTTCAGACCCAGGGTTTGTGTCCAGGTACTTCCTGGTTCCGGCGGACGGGGCTGGCGCCCCATTCTGTCTACGACCTAAACAAGTTCCTAAGGTCTCGAACCTTCAGGATGGTCACTCTGGCTCAGATAATACCATCCTTGGAGCGGGCGTGTGGTTCTGCTCTCTGGACTTGCAGGGCGCGTTTTCACGTCCTATCCGTCCGTCTCACCAGAATTCCTCAGCTTCCAGCGGAAGGATCCCTCTTGAGTTCAAGCCATGCCCTTGACTTGTCTCCAGCTCCAGGGTCTTCACCAAATGCATGGCAGTGGTGACAGCATTCCTCGGCGCGAGGGTCGGGTGTACCCTTACCTGGACGACTGGCTGATAGCAGCTCCCTCCAGGAAGGAGGCAGAGTGGTCAGAAATCTGGCCCTCCAGGTCTGCTCTCAACTGGGCCTCCTTATCAACGAGGCCAAGTCGGAACTCGAGCAAGCAGGTGATTCTATTCATCGAGGCGCCTCGACTCTCTTGAGCCAGAGCGGCTCCGGCGGACAGGGCCGAGGTTCTTTCCTCCTTTGCCCGATCATTTCTGGTTGGGCAATTGCGCTCTGCCGGGACTTCCTCGCCTCCTGGGTCTCATGGCGGCCTGCACCAGCGTGGTCCGTTGGGCCCGCTGGAACATCGCGTCCCTTCAGTGGGGACTGGCCAGCCAGTGGTCTAGCGCTGCGATCCTTTGGACCAGCTTGTGGCCGGTGACACAGGGATGTGGAGCAGCTCTCCAGTGGTGGACCGTTCCAGATCATTTGCAGGAGGGCATCCCGTTCAGTCCGCCCGAGCGAGCCGGTCTCTCTGTCGACCGATGCCTCTCTGATGGGTTGGGGTGCCCATCTGGGGAACACCGGGCTCATGGCCTCTGGTCAGCGGGAGTCGATGCCACATCAACCTGCTGGAGCTCCGGCGGTCCGCCTAGCTCTCACCGCCTTTGCTCCGTTCCTCCGGGTCAAGTGGTCCGAGTCAGGCGGACAATACCACGACCATGTACTATCTAAACCGCCAGAGGCGGGCGCTCCATGCTTCTATGCAAGGAAGCTCTCCGCATTTGGTCACTCGTCTGCGAGCCTGGGCGGATCTCCTAGCCATTCACGTGGCAGGAGCCTCCAACACCCTGGCCGATGCCCTGGGCGGATAGGGGCTGCATCCCACAGTGGTCTCTCCTGCGGAGGTAGTACAGCATCTGTTCTCCCATTGGGGCACACCTCAGGTGGACCTGTTTGCCTCAGGGAGAGCAGCGGCTGAGCCTGTTCCATGCCGCCCCCTCAGCAGGGCTCGCTGCAGGGGGATGCCTTCTCGAGGCAGTGGACCCCGGGCCTCTTTTACGCCTTTCCCCCATTTCCCTTGATCCACAAGGTGCTTCTCAAGGCGAGGAGGGACAAGGCGCAGGTGATTCTGATAGCCCCAGACTGGCCTCGCCAGTTCTGGTACCCAGATCTCCTCAGTCTCAGCTCCAGGACTCCGCGGCAGCTTCCAGCTCGCCCGGACCTGCTCTCAGTCAATCAGGGGAAGGTGTTCCATCCGGACCTTCAATCCCTGCACCTGATGGCCTGGTTCCTGGGCGGCTAGAGTTCCAGGCCTTGGGTCTTTCCGGCAGGTCCTCAATGTAGTTGAGGCGTCCCGTAGGAGTCGACCAGAAAATGCTATGCCTTCAAATGGAAAAGGTTTTCCATTTGGTGTCAGAGACAAGGGCTTGGACCCTTCCTCCTGTTCCTTGGCAAGCATCTTGGACTATTTATGGTCCCTTTCTAGTCAAGGAGCTTAGGTCGGCGACCTAAGGGTGCACCTGGCAGCCATCTCTGCTTACGAGGCGGGCCGGGGAAGCAGTCGGTGCTTGCCAGGAGAGGTGGTCTGGCGCTTTTTCAAGGCCTTGATCACATTTCCCCTCCAGTCTGGGAACCCCCACCTCCGTGGGATCTACTGCTGGTACTGGCAAAGCTCATGGGCAAGCCATTCGAACCTATGCACAGGTGTGCTCTCTCTCACCTGTCGTGGAAGACCGCCTTCTTGGTGGCTGTCACGTCAGCCAGAAGGTTGGGAGAGCTCCAGGCGCTTTCCATCGAGTCTCCTTACCTGGTCTTCCACAGGGACAAGGTTGTCCTGCGCCCCCAACCGAAATTCCTTCCGAAGGTGGTGTCGGAGTTTCACCTTAACCAGGTGTTGACTCTGCGGTGTTCTACTAATCACACCTCGGAGGCGAATAGGCTCCATACTCTGGACCCTAGAAGGCTGGCTTATTATAAGGGCCTTGCGGCTGGTCGAGGGAGAGGTTCGCCAGCTGTTTGTCACCTACGCTGAAGCAGCATCTGGCAGACCTGCAGCCAAGCGGACGATAAGCAGGTGGGTAACCTCCTGCATAGATCTCTGCTATAAGTTGACGGGCATGGAGCCTCCCAGAGGGATAAGAGCTCATTCTACCGCCATACTGCTGCAACGGTGGCTGCTTCCAGGGCGTCCCTATCCAGGAAATCTGCAGGGCTGCTACCTGGAAGTCAGCAAACACCTTTATTACCCATTACCACATCGACCTTGAGTCACGCCCGGGGATGCTGGTTTTGGGGCCTTGGTTCTCAGTCTCTCTTTCCCAAGTAAGTATTGGGGTGTGCGTCTTGCCTCCCTCCTCCCGGAGAACTGCTAGGAGTCTGCCAATGTGTGGATGAACAACATATCCATGTCCTAGAAATACAGGTTACTCACCTGTAACAGGAGTTCTAGGAATGGTATATGTTGTTCATCCTGACTCCGACCTCCCGGCCTCGGCGCACAGCACTGAGCTTCCAGCGGGCAGATCTGGCGTCATGGGGCGGGCGAGAGTTATACCACCCGGGTGGGTGGGAGGAGCAAGCTTGAAGACCTTCCGGCAAGATTTAAAGCGGCAAGGATACCTGCCAATGAGTGTGGATGAACAACATATACCATTCCTAGAACTCCTGTTACAGGTGAGTAACCTGTATTTCTGGGGTGTACATCCATGTTAAATTTGGCAACACAAGGTGAGCAGGTACTAGGGAGTGCGACCTGCCTGGAAGATGGCTCTCCAGCACCCCCAAATTAAGTTAGTTTGATCTTTTCGATCAGTACAGTGTGCCTCATCATCCAGTTACCACTCCGTCAATGATTTCAATTATGGAATGCAAAAAGCTGAATTTTAAAAGATGCATAACCTGCCATACCAAGATGTCTGTAATGGATGGCCACAATGCGTTCCTTTACTGCCTAGGGGCTGATCACAATGTCTGGGAATGTGTGCATTATTGGATATGCACCAAGTGTTGCTTAACTACCATAGGATGCGCTGACTCCTTGGTATGCCTTCGGAGAAAACGCATCAGCAGCCCAAATGGCAGCTATGGAAGAGGAGGTGGTAGCAGCAGGGCTTTCATCAACTGTGGCCTTTGTACTGGTGAGGCAGGCCTCTGGCATTCTATTCGTGAATTGCCCAGAGTTCAGGGAGATATACCTGGCTCATCAAACATTCAGTAAGAGCCCCTTTATCAACGCAAGTACAAAATGTGCCACCACTGGTGATTGTGGGAGAGCATTTCCACTCTTTCTGAAAGTTTGATTCACCCAACCAGTCACCTGTGGACAGGGCAGGAGGATCTTATCTCCTCTGCTCGATAATTTCAGTTTGGGCAGTCGTACCCAGTCTGGAAATTCCTCTGGCTATTGGTACATGGCAGCTTCAACCAGCGTGGTCTGTTGGGCCCACAGGTGTTTGCTCCCCTTCCAGTGTGAGCAGGCGTGCCACGGTTACCATCAGCCAGTAGAATCTATTAAAATCAGCCGGTTCAAGTGGCGTAGATGATGCTGGATGTTGAGTGGTGGCTGTGTCCCAGGAACTTTGCAGAGGGAATCTGTATACCCAGAGCTGACCCTAACCTTGATCAGAGATGAATCTCTGATGGGATGGGGACTCACCTATCCAACCACAGAGCATATTGTTTCTTCTATTTTTAACTTATTTTTTAATAATTTTCATATGAAAACTGACAGAACATGCATCACATCCTGGAACCAGCAATAATTGATGTCACAAAAAGGGAACTTAAGTCCATGGTTATACAGTTGGAATATTTCCAGGCTGTTGGTATAAATAGGAGGGTTGTACTAAAAACTTACAGAACATTAAACATTAGGGTTAAAGAAGTGTAATGTAAGCCCATAATGAGTGCAGTTCTGTACTGCTCAACTAGAGCTTTGGGTACTTCAAACAGGTACGGTATGTAGCTCAAGTAAAGTTCATTGTGGGGAAGGCATATAGAGATTAAATACATTTCTGCATCAAAAATAGCCATAAGACTCATTTAAAGTAACCAGAGTGGTACAGTATACCACCCCATACATATGGCTTTGGGGGAAAAAAACAAAAAAAAAACGTTTTTAACAGCTGAACCATGCTGTAGATAAAGAAACAGTATTGAGGGTGTAATACATAGTCCCAAATGCCCAGAATGCCTGAAAGGAAACAAGATGACCATAAAGCATATTCTAACACCCCTCTAGGATTCAAAGAATGAAATGAAACCTGTGGCACACCATGCTGCACGGTGGTGGGAGTTGGATCATCTGGGTCTTGCTGATCTGAGTTTCGCTTGCATTGAATCTCAGTGGATGCAGCCAACTTTCCTGCATCGATAGGATCTGTGAAGATATAGACCTGGTTGTCATGGATTAGCCATAGCTTCACTAGGAAGAGCATGGCATGCGGAACATTGAGCTCCCTCAGTTTCACTCTGACACTGTCAAATTTTGTTCTGCACTGGTGGTTTGCATAAGAAATGTTCAGAAACAAGTGGATAGTGTGCCCTTCTACACTGAGGAATCCATGCCTCTGTACCATACTAAGGATCTTGTCCCTAGTGCCCATGCTCTCAACCACCACCATCAGGACTCATGGGGCTTCCTCCGACGTCCTGCTGCATGGTTGAACCCTATATGCCTTCATCACTCTGCCATCTGAAATGTCCCCTTGCCCTTCAAATTGTTCAGCCAGCCAGTTCTTAATCGTGGGAGGTGTTCCCCCTCTGATCCTTGCATCAGTCCCATCACCAGAATATTTGCACTCCTAATCTGATTTTCTAAGAGTGGAAGTCTTTTCTGAATATTCTGGGTCTCCTTAGCTAGACCCAGGGCCCCTAATCTGCATTTCTTGGAATGCTGCTTTAAATCCTCCACTTCATGCCACAGCTGGTCCACTGCCATTTCCACAGAAGTGAGTCTACTGGACAGGCCATCTAATTTTTTGTTGATGGTCATGACAGATACAGTGAGCATGTTCATTTTGTGCCCCTGAGACACGTAAGGTTTACTCTGCATGATCTGCTTCTGTTGATCCCGGCTGAGACAATCGCACGGTAGGCCTTTCTGCACTGACTTTGCGTGTTCTTTGCGGCCATCTTCTGCTGCTTTATCTATTCTCAGGTTGCCCATTTGGTAGCATCCACCTTCTGACACTGTTCCGTAACTTTTTAAAATATGTAGCTGCAATAGGACTGCTGTTTGTTTTAAAGTTTATAAATGTAGTAGATGCAGAGCTGTGTTCCCTGCGTCTGTGCCTCTTGGGCTCCACAGCGCCCCCGCACCCCTTCCCCAAAAAGCCATGGTTTCTGGTTGCCCAGTAAGACCCACCAGCACGTCAGCCTGTTGGATTTCCTTGCAGTGCACATGGGCACTGACTGAGTTTTCTCCATTCGGGGGCAGGTCATGCAAATGCAGACCAACAACACGACCACCATGTTCTACCTGAACAAGCAAGGCAGGATGCACTTCTTTTCCCTGTGTCATGAGGTGCTCCACACCTGGTCACTGGCATGCAGCCTGCAGGCAGATCTCCTTGCACTGCACACGACAGGACAGCCAGTTGGCAGACACTCTCAGTCATGTGGGAAAGACCTCTCATTGGTGGTCCTTGCACCCGGATGTGGTGACGCATCTGTTCACCCAGTGGTGCACATCTCAGGACTTATTTACCTTCTGAGAGAACAGAAATCTGAGGCTCTTTTGTTCCCACCCTTTAGATGGGAAAGCTGACTGGGATGCCTTCTGCTGGCCCTAGACCCTGGGCCTTCTTTATGCCTTTTATCCATTCTCCTTGATTCAAAAAGTGGTGCTCAAGGCACATGGGGACAAGGCAGACCTGATCCTGATAGTAGTGGACTGGCTCAGACAGTTTTGTTACAAGGATCTCCTTAGCCTCAGCAGCAGGCCCCTGAGGCAGATCCTCCTCCTGAACCTGCTTATGAGACACTGGGGAATGGCCCAGCACCCAGACCTTTAGTCTCTGCACCTTTCTGGGAGTGCAGAAATTGCTGACGGAGAGGAGACTGCACCCCCCATACTGAAAGTAGCAGTGTAAGTGGATAGGAAAGAGAATCTTTGAGGATATATATTCTCTTAGGCCACACCTATGGAAATATACCCGTGTCAGTGCAAGGACCACATGGAAACTTTTGCTAGCCGGGGGCCGCCTACGACGACATGAGCGGCTGCATCTCTCCTCAGTTCTTTTCCCGCCATCAACTGTACTAGTCAGACATGCTGTGAAAACAAATACGCCTAGCCGTTGTTCATTTTCTTATAAAGTAATCGCTAATAATTTAGTGATACCATTAACTACTGTATGCCACCAAAACTAATGACATTGTTCCAGCACTGCGAGTACAGTGAAAAAATATACAAGGACGACACCCACAACGTTTGTGTCTGCTGTTTAGGACTCTCGTACAATGTCAGGACTTGTGAGATTTGCTGGCGCTTCAATCAAGCAACAAGGCAACACAGAAAAAGGCGCTCAAAGGTTTTCTTAGAAGAAACTAGCCGGGCCAGCCCAGTGGCGCTGGAAGTCGCACCTCTCGCCATGCCGGCGACACGAGTTCAGGAATGAGCCCGGGTTGTTGGGAGTCGGCAGGGGAGGGAGAGGATTGAGCATCTGGAGGACAGCTCTCCTCTCCCAGGAGTGACAGGGGTCCCTGTTCGGCGCTCTGCTGACTTCTGGCGGAAGCCAGAGACACAGCAGGCTGGCGTGGAGCCGGAAGGAGTGTCAGACATAGGTGGCAGATGCCTTGATGTCGGAGCTAGCCCTCCCAGAACAGGGGAAAATGCTCATGGAGACGGAGCACCAGAGCTTGCCCACGATTTGCGGCCACCCCCCTGGCACCCTCCCGACTGACGCTACCAGAGAAGTTCAGGGTGTTGGGGACCACCTCATCCCCGGCCGGGGGATAAACCAAGGCTACATGGGTGACGGAGGACTGACCAGGTAGGAGCGGATCATAGTGGGATGACTCCTAGGTGCTCCCAAGGAGAGTGGAGGGGAGAGGAGGAATAAATAGAAAGTAAAAAAGAAAAAAATAGCAGCCATGCAAAAACCCCAGATCAGAACGGGTTGCCAGCCTCATTGACCTAGTCGCAGTCATCGAAGTCAAGATTGCATATAAGAGAGGTCATTGGGACATAAGCATAAACGTAAGAATAAGGATAGATCAGCTTCCCTGGCAAGATTCAGATTGCTGCTGCGGCCTGTAGGTAATCAACATACATTGCCATTGTCCACTCTGGCGGTGGTGACAGCAGCTCCACCCCCCCAACCAGACACCAAGGTCAGGGCTTGGCTTAGGCACTGCCGTACCTACTACCGATGGTTGGTTGTTTTTAGGAATAACCATTGAGCGTAAACTCATTTACAGTGGTGACCTCTTATACACAATAATACAAACACATCATTTAATTTCATACAAAATATAAATAGACATCATTATTTAAAACATATACAGGCCTCAACATTTGATAGCAAGTGGTTTTTTAAAACATGTACTGTCAACAGTTCAATTAAGGATACCCTAAATTGACCAGGTAACACATTCCAAAATTTTGGGACCTGATAGCTAAAACACTGATGGGCTCTCTTGAGAAAATTCTTTGGGACATCCAATTGTAAAAATTTTGAATTTCTCAAAGATGGAGCCATTTCTCTAAAAGTAAACCTGTCACTCGAGTACTTGGGAACAAGACCTAACCCTGCCTTGTATGCAAAAAGACTAACCTGTATATCTCTTCTTATACACAACGATGTCCAGTTCAGCATTTTATACAGGTCACAGTGATGTACAGATATTGAACACCTTAAGATCAGTCTGGACAGCTTATTATATAAAGCATCATGGGCTGCATATGCAAATCACCACAGAATGTTATGCTGGTCCAACTTTAAGCAGAATTGCATGGTGCCGAAAGGCCTCTCACACAGTTTGAAAAGGGTGCTAACAGAAGACATAGACACGTATTTCGTCCTACCAGAACTCATCAGTATGCCTCGTCTGTTTGACACCCCAGTGGAATGGACCAGCTACCATTAAGGCAGTGTGCCTGGGATATATTGGGGCGAATCCATTAAAATAAAAAACTATTTAAAAGACAAAGAACCTCTGTGCATAAACACTGAGGCAAGGGTTACCCAAAGGGCATTTGGCTGGGAAGCCAAGTTTCAAGAAAATACAAAATCACACATTCCCCACAATGCAAAGCATCATGGGCTGCATATGCAAATCACCACAGAATGTTATGCTGGTCCAACTTTAAGCAGAATTGCATGGTGCCGAAAGGCCTCACACAGCATACTGATGAGTTCTGGTAGGGAATAACACGTGTCTATGTCTTCTGTTAGCACCCTTTGCAAACACTGTGAGAGGCCTTTCGACACATGCAATTCTGCTTAAAGTTGGACCAGCATAACATTCTGTGGTGATTTGCATATGCAGCCCATGATGCTTTGCATTGTGGGGAATGTGTGATTTTGTATTTTCTTGAAACTTGGCTTCCCAGCCAAATGCCCTTTGGAGTAACCCTTGCCTCAGTGTTTATGCACAGAGGTTCTTTGTCTTTTAAATAGTTTTTTATTTTAATGGGTTCGCCCCAATATATCCCAGGCACACTGCCTTAGGGGTAGCTGGTCCTTTCCACTGGGGTGTCTAACAGACGAGGCATACTGATGAGTTCTGGTAGGACCCTTTGCAAACTGTGTGAGAGGCCTTTCGGCACCATGCAATTCTGCTTAAAGTTGGACCAGCATAACATTCTGTGGTGATTTGCATATGCAGCCCATGATGCTTTGCATTGTGGGGGAATGTGTGATTTTGTATTTTCTTGAAACTTGGCTTCCCAGCCAAATGCCCTTTGGGGTAACCCTTGCCTCAGTGTTTATGCACAGAGGTTCTTTGTCTTTATTATATAAAACATCTAGTTTAGATAATCTATCCTTAGAAGCCCCACAGTATAATACATATCTATAATCTAATAAAGGCAACACTTGTGCGTGGATAATATGTTCATGATTTCCTTATCCAAACAATTTCGATTTCTAAATAAGCAACCTACCCTTTTCCCTACCTGTCCTATCAGATGATCTATATGTATGTTTCCTGTTCCCAGTGAGTCTAGTCAAGACCCCAGATATTTAAAGGACACACCCAAGAAGTCAAGTATATCTAACTTAACATCTGATTTTCTACGTTTCCCCCTAGGATTTCATAATTATTCGCCACCGTGGCTAAATAGACCCTGAGCCACAGGTCGAGTAGTGATAAAAATTCCTACTGAGGTTTATAAGTGCAAATCACATGATTATTTTCAAATAAATGATCAGATTTAACTATACATAGATATTTATCTTGACTGTTTATACTTTTATCTGCAACTCCCTTTAATTTTGGTAGTAGTTCATGTGGTTGTTAAAGATCCGTGGCACTTCTCGAAAAGAGTAGGGTAATTTTCCCAGTGGTCTGGCCAAATGTCTGACCATTCACTAAAAATACCACCAACAGCTTAGAAACATAGAATTTGACAGCAGATAAGGACCGCTTGGCCCACCCAGTCTGCCCATTTCCCTACCTGATGGATAAGTTGCAGATCCTAGTTAACCAGCAGCCTACTTCTTCCTACCCCCAACCCCTAGAATTGCCTTATGACTGTCCCATGCATGTTTGAATTCCACCACTGTTTTTGACTCCACAACCTCTTAATCTGCTAAGTGTTGCCTTTATTAGATTATGGATATGTATTATATTGTGGGGCTTCTAAGGATAGATTATCTAAACTAGATGTTTTATATAATAAGCTGTCCAGACTGATCTTAAGGTGTTCAATATATGCACATCACTGTGACCTGTATAAAATGCTGAGCTGGACATCGTTGAGCTTAATCTGGCTCAAGGTCAGATGGCATTTATTTGTATCCCCCTCCCCCGGGTCGTGCCTGAAAATGGGCAGGATTTGTCTAGTGCACTTACCCGGTAAACAAAAACTAAAATAAGAATTCTCCTCCAACCCTGCTTTAATTTACTGTTCTTGCTGGCCTTTACTGTAGCAGCAATTATGATTTGTTCACAGCCTGGCTTCTGTATTTTGTTTAGTAGTGTGAACTGCCTGAAATATTCCTCTGACCTCCTGCTTAACCCTGCTGCCCTGCAATTTTAATTGTGGTTTCTTAACATTGTGTCTCTCCTGCTGCACTTTATATTTTGAAAATATAAAGAGCAGCAGGAGAGAGACAATTTTAAGAAACCACAATTAAAATTGTAAGACAGCAGGGTTAAGCTGGAGGTCAGGAGAATATTTAAGGCCAAGTCACACTGCAAAATAAATATAGAAGCCAGGCTGTGAACATACCATAATTGCTGCCACAGTAAAGGGCTGCAAGAACAATAAATTAAGACAGGACAGTAGTAAAGAACTGACGACCCCCCACCAAAAAAAAAAAACAAGCCAGGCTGTGAACAAACTGGAGCTGCAACAGTCACCTTTCTAGGATCGCGGATATTTTGTTCATCCACACTCTTTGGCATGTCCCTTTCCCCTTTAAGGATCGCGGTAGTCTCAAGCTGGCTCCTGCCACCCACCTGGGTGGTATAACCCTCGGCTCCACCCCATGATGCCAGATATTCCTTTCCGCTGGAAGATTCAGGTTGCCTCCTTCGTGCCCCTGCATTTTGTAGGCCCTGGCTTTAAAACCTTCAGTTATTCTGAAACTTCATCTAGTTCGCATTAGCGATCACAACTACTTGCCTTCGATTATGGAAGACAAGTCTTCCCCTGGATGTCGCCGGTGTTCCTGCGGCCAGAAAATGTCACGCACCGTTCCTCACACCGTGTGCATCTGTTGTCTCGGTGTCAACCATGACACCTCAAAGTGCAATTTTTGTCTCGCATTTCACCCTAACATTCTCGACAACCTTCTCGCATGCCTGAAGTTGGGGAGGCCGGAAAAACGGAATCCTCCGGTGAAATCAAAGGAGGCTTGGTGGGTGGTTTCCACAGCCGCGGGATCCGCCGAGCAATTGGAACGAATGCAAACCATCTAGGAGGAAGCGGCTCAGGCCTCAGAATCTTACTCTTGGAGCTTCTTCGTTCCGCTCAACCTGGCTCCACCTTCTCGAGTTCCTTCTGAGAGCTGTGCCGATCTCTCCTGACTAAGGGGGAAGGTCCTATGGGCACGCACTCCTCTTGGTCCCAAAAGCGGGAAAAAGACCTGGGATCACCATCGTCTCAATGAAGTCATTCATGGGATCGGGAGAGGTCTCAGGAACCGGCAATCTCAACTTCGGTCGAAATTTCCTCTTCGGCTGCTGGCTTCTCAGCTTTGCCATCTGGCCAGTTGACTGAAGTGTTGATCAACAAGGTTGAAATCGTCATTGCCCCGATCGGCCCATTGTTGGCAACTCCTGTCGACGATTCTCTTGATCACCGATGAGGAGATCCAGCCCAATGGGAATCCCATCGAGGAAGTGGTTCCCGACCCTGGGAAATCACTGGCCTCGATGGTGTCTCCCGAGCGACCAAGTTGGCATGTCCGATTTTGATCGAGGTCCAGGACCCTCTCGACCAAAAGGCCGAGGAAGAGCCGCAAGCGCTCTAAAAAGAGGCAACGCCATCAGTCGTCCTCGTCCTCCTCGGATGAGGAGGAGAGGCTCTGGCGGAAACTCAGTTGCCGCTACGAGGACCTCATGTGGCAACAGCTGATTTTGACCAGGCACAAGCCGACCCTGGCCATTACTTGGCTTTCGCCTCCCAGGCCGAAGCAGACTCCTTTGGAGCTGATTAAGTCGGTTCCCCCACCCGAGGAGCCGACAAAACCTTCAGTTCAGCCTAAACCGGTCTCTTCACCTATAGTGGTGAAACCCAAGCAGCCTATGGGAGGGGCTTCTTCTAAGGAAGATAGACCAGACACCGGGCTTCCCCTGCGTCTTTCGGTCACCATCACCCCGGACCGCCCTCAGCGGGTCAAAAGTGACCTGGGTAGTCAACAGTTGTATCCGGATTCCTCGGATTCGGATGTGACCGGCCTACATTCTCATCCCGGGGATGACGAATCAGCCGGTGGGTTAGAGACGGAGGAAGGTCCTTCATCCTTTCAGGGCATTCAAACAACATGAAGTCTTACTGTATTCTGACTATTGCAGTTAGCTCCTGCCTTTCAACTGCCCCAGAGAACAAAGAGTTAACTTTCCATGGCCAGCATGGAACATTCGGTGCAAACTCTGTTGAAGCCCCTGTCTGCTGCTGTTTAAATTCCAACCGTCAGATTCTTTACTCCGCCTCACTGAACAGTCGCTCCGGAGATTTCTCCTTTGCTCGGTTTTAAAAAGTTGGTTAAAGTGTCGTTTTTTCGCTCGGTTTCTACCGAATTTCTGCTTCCGAATCTGTCGGTTTAAGTCTCTGTCTGTGGTACCGTGAGTACTAGATAGGTTTTACATTTAGTTTCTGTGTGGAACTTGTAAATTTTGGATCAGTTCGGTTTGAACCGATCAGTTTAGTCTTAAAAAGTTTTTGAATTTGTTTAGAGTGTGGTAACTGGTCCGTATCAGTTCTAAAAAAACACTGATTAAATTACGTTTTTTTCCAAGACCCGTAACACGGTCAGGAACCGATAGGGAAGTCTTGCTGGCGGATTGCCGAAAAAAAGGTAAGTTTTGGATAGGATTGGCCATGTCTGAGAAACCCAAGAAAAAAAACGGGCCCACTGGGTTTCAACACTGCAGTGTGTGTGTGTGGGGAAGCCTTTGCTAAGGCTGATCCCCACACCACCTGTGTTTATTGTCTGGGGTTTCACCACCTCGATTCAGACTGCCAGATTTGTAGAAGTTTTCCCAAAGCTACCCTGGATAAGAGAGTAGGTAGACTGAGGGAAAGGGAGGCTGAGAAGTCCACTGACTCGGATGGCCAGCCCGGTTCGGTTCCAACCGAACCAGAAGGAGTGCCCTCTGACCAGGGCAAAACTTCTTCGGGCAAAAGGAGAGCCGATTATGAGGAGTCTGTTCCGGTTAAAAGAAAGAGAAGAGAAACATCATCCGGTTCGGATCCACAAGTTCTTTCTCCAACCGCTGATGAAATAGCCAAAGCGATAAGGATAGTGTAATCACTAACTTCGGTTCCGGCCGAACCGGCACCATCTGGCACGGGTCGGTTCGGTCAGGTCCCACTGTCCTGGATTATACTTTAGAAGAATTTTATGAACCGGAGGAGGGAGAGAGAGAGTATGAGGAGGAGGAGGATGATTATTATGAAAATCTGGATGTGCCTATTGACCCGGACATCTCCCCAGACAGACCTTCAGGTGTTTCTCCTCCTAGGCTCTCTGAGTCCCCTTCCCACTTTGTTTTACAAGAAAGTGGCTGAAACCCTCCAGCTTCCAATGGAAGAAGCAGTAGAGGATCAGGAGGAGCCTAATTTTATTGAAATGATGGACATCCCAGAGTCCAGGAGGCTGTCTATTCCCCTCCATAAATCTTTTGGGAAACAGACATTTAAAATTCTAAAGACTCCTAACTCCATACCTCCTGTGGAAAGACGAATGGACAAGAGGTATACCCTTTCAGGCTCAGACACGGAGTTCCTTTCTCAGCAATGCAGCCATGTTGGGGTAGTGCAGGCTGCTGCCTGTGATAAGGCAAATATTCCCTTGGCATAACACCCCCCAGATAAGGACTCCAGGAGGATTGATGCCATGGCAAAGCAGCAGTACATGGCAGCATCTTTGGGACTCAGGCAGGCTAACTATGTGGCCTACATAGCTAGATACCAGAAGTCCAGGTGGGACACTGTGCTGGCTCTGGCTAAACAGGCCCCTGACCAGCTTGTCAAGAAGGTGGAGCAGGTGGCTGCGGATGGGATTGAGGCATCTAAGGTGCAATTTCATGCTGCTGTGGACTCCAGTGATGTTTCATCTAGAGTCATGGCTACATCTGTGGCCCTTCAGAGGATGGCTTGGCTCAGATATACTAGCTATCACAGGATACCCAGTCTAAGGCCATGGATTTCCCTGTCATTGGTAATTCTCTGTTTGGGGAGCAGACAGAGAACTACATGAAAAAGATGGATGAGTACAGGACCACCTACAGGAGTGCTCAGGCCAAAGAAAGGCAGGCCACTCCTCAGACAGCACTCCAGGGGCAGGCCCTTGCAAAGGCCTTTTTACCAAGCCCAGGCCTCCTCTTCTGCTTATGCTCAGAGGGGTTCTTCAGAGGGAGAGGCAGACGGGGAATGAGCAGGCCTGCTTCCACCCCTCAGCCAAGCAGACACCCTGATGGGTCTACCTGGGCCGATTCTCCACTACCTGTAGGGGGCAGGCTGGCTTACTTTGTCCAGGACTGGAAGTCTCTGACATCAGACAAGTGGGTCCTGGAAGTAGTAAGCCAGGGACTGGTTCTCGGCTTCAAAAAATTTCCCAAGATGAGAACCAGATCCTTTCCACCTGCAAAGCCATCAGAGACCCTTGCCCTAGAGACAGAGGTTTCTTCCGTTCTGGCTCTCAGAGCCATAGAAAGGGTTCCTACCCTACACAAGGGCAAAGGATTGTACTCCAGGTACTTCCTAACCCCCAGAAAAACAGGAGAATGGCGGCCCATCCTGGATCTAAGATATCTGAACAAGCACCTTTTAAAACCAAAGATCAGAATGGTGACTCTGGGAATAATTCTGCCCTCTTTAAGGCCAGGGGACTGGCTAGCCTCCGTGGACCTCAAAGATGCCTACTTTCACATTCCCATCAGGTGCTCCCACAGAAAGTACCTAAGGTTCGAGTTGCCCTCAGGCCACTATCAATTCAAGCAATGCACTTTGGCCTAACATCAGCCCCAAGGGTGTTCACAAAGTGCCTGGCAGTAGTGGTTGCTTTCCTAAGTCAAAAAAAGATTTCCATTTTTCCATATTTGGACGACTGACTCGTAGTGGATCAGTCTCCAGACCAAGTCAAGTCACATCTGCAAGTAGCTCAGCAAGTGCTCACTTCCTTAGGATTCCTCCTCAACCTTCCAAAGTCAGTTCTCGAGCCAGTACAGCTCCTCACCTTCATAGGGGCGGAACTGGATGCATTAAGGGCAAGAGCCTTCCTTCCCCTGGACAGGGCAAGGACCCTTATGGAACTGGCCTCTTCATTCACCCTACAGGTGTCTAGACCAGCAAGGCATTTCCTTCAGCTTCTGGGCCACATGGCAGCTTCCACAGCAGTGGTCCAGGGAGCAAGATTCCAGATGAGGGACATTCAGTTCCATTTAAGAGCCTTCTTGTCCCAAAGAAAGGATTCCCTTGCCAAACAAGTCCCAGTGACCCAAACCCTGATCCAAGCTTTGCAATGGTGGCAGGATCAGGATAATTTGAGACAAGGAGTTCCTTTTGTCACTCAGTCTCATTCAGTGATACTCACCACAGATGCTTCCCTGCTGGGCTGAGGAGCCCACCTGGGGGATCTTACCACCCAGGGACTGTGGTCACCTCAAGAATCTCTGCTTCGCATCAATCTCTTGGAACTCAGAGCAGTGTTTCTGGCACTGCAAGCCTTTTCCAAATCTGTACAGAACAAGGTGATCCAGATCAGAACAGACACCACCACCACCACCATGTGGTACATCAACAAGCCAGGAGGCACTCTGTCTACGGCCTTGTGCACAGAGGCAATGAAGTTGTGGTCCCTGGCCTATTCCCTGCAAACTTCTCTGATATCAGTTCACCTCCCAGGGAAGGACAATGTCCTAGCAGATGCTCTCAGCAGGATATCCCAGGGCCATCATGAATGGACCTTAGATCCCCTAGTTTTGAAGGTGATTTTCTCAAGACGGGGCACTCCACAGATGGAACTTTTTGCAGCCCCAGACAATCACCAACTTCCTCTCTTTTGTTGCAGACCCCCAGTCTTGGGCTCAGTCCCCCTGGATGCTCTGATTCTGAATTGGGAAGGGAAATTTCTGTATGCTTTCCCCCCTTCCCTTCCCTGTTCAAAGTGTTAGTCAAGATCAGGTCTCAACCATGCAAAGTGATTCTGATTGCACCAGACTGGGCCAGACAGCCCTGGTACCCACTCTTCCTGTCCTTAGCAGTCCACCTTCCCCTGTCTCTTCCCAGGAATTACAACCTGTTGATAGCCTCTCAGGGGAAGATTTGGTATCCGAACCTCAAATCTCTCAATCTCAAGGCATGGCTCTTGAAGAGTTAGTTTGCTGATCTGCACCTTTCTCAAGGGGTTCTGGATCTCCTTAAGGCTTCTCAAAAGCCTTCCACCAGAAAGACTTACAACTCCAAATGGAAAAGGTTCACTATTTGGTGCTCTAATAAGCATGTTTCTCCAGAATCTGCTGGGTTGCCTACAGTCCTGGACTATATGGTTCATCTTAATGGCTTGGGACTTAGGCCAGGTACATTTAAAGTGCATCTGGCAGCTGTTTCTGCCTTCTTGTCAGTAGGCACGCCCTCTCCTCTGTCAGCCCATCCTGTGTTTTGTAAGTTCTTCAAGGGATTGCTGCACACCAATCCCCCCTTTAGGGACCCTGCTCCTGCTTGGGACCTTAATGTTTGCATTGCTCAGCTTATGCAACCACCCTTTGAGCCTTTGTCCTCTGCAGAGCTTAAGTACTTGACTTGGAAAACTGTGTTTTTGGTAGCCATTACCTCTGCCAGGTGTATCAGTGAATTGCAAGCCCTGTCAGTGGAGCCTAATTTCGTCTCTTTCCATAGAGACAAAGTGGTCCTAAGAACTAACAGGAAGTTTTTGCCTAAGGTGGTTTCAGATTTCCACCTTAATCGGTCTAAGTCTCTCCCTGTTTTCTTCACTGACCATTCCTCCTCTGAAGAGAGGAGGTTGCACAGCTTGGATGTTAAAAGGGCCCTCAGCTACTACATAGAGCACACCGTGGGTCACAGGTTTGAGCCCCTCCAGTTGTTCCTTACATATGGAGAGGTCAGTAAGGGCAAACCTGCTACTAAGAGATCTATTGCCAGGTGGATTGTCTCTTATATACAGTTCTGCTATGAAAAACTGGGTAGAACCTCACCCTCAGGCCTGAGGGCTCACTCTACTAGAGGTACAGCTGCTTCCCTGGCTGCGGCCAGGGATATTCCTATCTTAGAAATTTGTCAAGCAGCCACCTGGAAAACAGTCCATACATTCACCAAGCATTACTCTCTGGATATCCAGGCTAGGAGTGATGCTCGTTTTGGCACAGCAGTACTTCAGATCCTATTCCCAAAGTAGGGTCTGTCCCTCCTCCATGGAGATACTGCTTGGTAGTCTGCAATAGTCAGAATACAGCAAGACTTCATGTTGTTTGAAGAAAAAATTACTCACCTTAATAATGTTGTTTCTTCTAATGGAGTCTTGCTGTATTCCGACCTCCCCCCCACCTCCCCTCTCAGAACCTGGTTTTTGGGATGTGGGTGGGCAGGAGCAGTGTTGGCACCCTAGGGGTGCCCCTTTTTCACCCTCCTTTACTTTGGGTGTGTGTTCTGTTTTGTTTTTTGGGTTTCCTGACTTGAGTCTTTGCTTTGAAACCAAAAAACCCTTTTTAATAGATTTAGTTGCCAGTTGGCTAGTGTGAGTTTTACAGTTTCCACACAGAACTTCTAGTGAGCATTGCTCGTAAAGATCTGACGGTTGGAGTTTAAACAGCAGCAGATAGGGGCTTCAGCCAAGCTCGCGCTGAATGTTCCATGCTGGCCATGGAAAGTTAACTCTTTGTTCTCAGGGGCAGTTGAAAGGCAGGACCTAATTGCAATAGTCAGAATACAGCAAGACTCCATTAGAAGAAACAACATTACTAAGGTGAGTCATTTTTTTTCTTCTTCGCCTCATCACTTGAGTCTACAGGGATGCCACTGGAACCAGTCTGGAAAAAGGCGGAGTACCGTCTCACTGACATCCTCAAGAGAGGGGGATACCCCGACGGAAGCCTTTTTTGTGGTCGAGGCCATAGTTGGCCTGGCCTTAAAACTTAGACAGCACACTGCCTCATGTCCAGCTCCGTCTGCCCACATGGCCCGCAAATATGCGGAGCCCATGGGGTCCCTTGCGGGGTTCACAGAGCACCCTTCGGCCGAGAGCCTGGTGACTGCCTCCGTGTTCAGGCGTACTGGCAGTTCTGCTGACACTGACCGACCTCCCAGAAAAGAATCCAAACTTGTGGACCATTCGGCCCAGAAGGTCTATGCTGCTTCATTTTTAGGCCTCAGTCAGGCAAGTTCCGGCCATCATCATGGCACACTTCTCCCATGCCCTCTTGGGGTCTTTGGATGAAGTCCTCCCACATCTCCCCGCGGACATGCAGACCGTGGTCAAGCAGGTCCGGGATCAGGGCTAGGCTGTTGCCAAACAGCAGCTTCAGACGGCCCTGGATATTGGGGATTCCTGCACCTGCTCGATGGCCGCCACAGTTGCCTCTCGTCGCAGGGCTTGGCTGAGACTCTCCTCCTTTCCAGCAGATACTCAGCACAAACTAGCTGATGTGCCTTTCCTGGGCACCAACCTTTTCGGCCCAGGTGTGGGTGGTCACCTTCAGCAAATTGAGCAATCCAATGCCACCTTGGACGCTACTTCTGCTAAGGGTTCTTCGAACAAGAAACAGCAGAAGAAGAAGCCTTTTCATCACTCTTCCCCTGTGACACAGTAACCCTCCTTTCAAGGAGGGCAGCAGCAGCAGGCTTAAGCTTGGCACCCTGGCCCAAGCCTGGGTCCTCCCAGGCCTGTAAAGGAGGCCGAAGTTCAGGTCCTGGATCCTCCTCCTCCTCCAAGCCTGCTCAGTGACAGGGCAGGGGCTGCATATCTCTCTCCCGTCACATCATCTTTGGGTCCTCCCATGGGGGTCCAGCTCCGCCATTCATTTTCTGCCTGGTCCACTATCACTATGGACAGGTGGGTTCTCGAGGTGGTCAGTCAGGGACTGCTTCTGGAATTCAAGCAGTACCCTCCAAGCCGAGCCCGCACCCCTCGAGAGGAAAGAGTACCCATCCAGACTCGGTCGGCTCTCCGAGACGACATTGCTCAGCTTCTCCTCCTCAAGGAGGCAGTAGTTCCAGTGGTAGATCCTCCAGCAGACCCAGGCTTTGTCTCCAGGTACTTCCTGGTGCCCAAGTGGATGGGGGGCTGGCACCACATTCTAGATCTGCACGACCTGACTCAATATCTCGGGTCACGCACCTTTTGGATGGTCACTCTGTCCCAGATCATACCATCCTTGGAGCAAAACGTGTGGTTCTGTTCACTGGATCTGCAGGACACGTTCTTTCGCATCCCAATCCGTCTGTTTCATCAGCGGTTCCTCCACTTCAGAGCCGAAGGGATCCTGTACGAGTTCCAAGCCATGCCGTTCAGCCTATCATCAGCCCCACGGGTCTTCACCAAATGCATTGCAGTGGTGGTGGCCGGGGGTCAGAATTTATCCCTACCTCGGCGATTGGCTCTTAGCAGGTCCCACCCAACAGCAGGTGGCAAGGTCCAGGGACCTGGCCCTCCAGACCTGCTCCCAATTTGGCCTCCTGATCAACGATGCCAAGTCGGAACGCGTGCCTTCCCAGGTGATGTGCTTCATCGGGGCAGAGCTAGACTCTCGTCATGCCAGAGCTGGGCTCCCGGCGGACAGGGTGGAGTTTCTCTCCTCCTTTGCCCAATCATTTCTGGTTGGGCAATTGTGTCCTGCCCGGAACTTTCTGCGCTTTCTGTGTTACATGGCGATGTGCACCTCAGTGGTCTGTTGGGCCCGGTTGCACATGTGCCCTTCAAATGGGCGCTAGCCACCCAGTGGACTCAGCGCCATGGTAATTTCTACCAGCTGATCACTGTAACCCAGAAGATATGGGATGCTCTCCAGTGGTGGACCGCCCCAGACTGATTGCAGGAAGGGATCCCATTTGTCTGCCCCAAGCCGACGGCTGTCATTACAACCGATGCCTCTCTCATGAGCTGGGGAGCCCAAATGGGGGACAACTGGGCCCATGGGTTCTGGATCCCCAAGGAGTCCCAATACCACATCAACCTGTTGGAGCTCAGAGCAGTCAGACTAGCACTATCAGCTTTCGCTCCTCAGCTCCGGGGTCAAGTGGTTCAAGTCCAGACGGACAATACCACGACCATGTACTACCTCAACAGACGCAGAGAGGCACTCCACATCTGCACCCTTGTCAGTCATTTGGAGGTGAGTCTCTTAGCCAGCCATGTGGTAGGAGCCTCAAACAATCTGGCGGATGTTCGCCGCTTAGGCGAGACATCCCATGAGTGGTCTCTCCATCCAGAGGTACCTTACAGCCTGTTCTCTTACTGGGGTAAACCGATGGTGGACCTGTTTGCCTCCAGGGAAAACACCAAGCTGAGGCTGTTTCATGCCCCCCCCCAGCAGGGCTTGCTGCAGGGGGATGCCTTCTCAAGGCCGTGACCCCAGGCCTCCTTTACACCTTACCTCCATTTCACTTGCTCCACAAGGTGCTCCACAAGGTGAGGAGGGGCAAGGTGAAGGTGATCCTGGTAGCCCCAGACTGCCCGTGCCATTTCTGGTATCCAGATCGCCTTGGCCTCAACTGCAGGCTCCCGGGTGCGGCGTCCAGCACACCTGAACCTGATATCTCTCCGTCAGGGGAAAGTGTACTACCCGGACCTTCAATCCCTGCACCTCACAGCCTGGTATCTGAGTGGCTAGAGTTCCAGGCTTTGGGTCTTTCCAAGGATGTCCTCCCCATGGTGGAGGCATCCAGAAAGAAATCGACCAGGAAATGTTATGCCTTCAAGTGGAAAAGGTTTTCCATTTAGTGTCAGGGCAAGAGCCTGGACCCTCTGTCCTGTCCAGTGGCCAACATTCTCGACTACCTTTGGTCTCTGTCCAAAGGGGGTCATCAACCCTTAGGGTGCACCTGGCAGCCATCTCTGCTTACCAGGTGCAGGCCGGTCAGCCGACGGCATAGGAGACAGTGGTCAGGTGCTTTTTCAAAGGCCTGGATCACATATCCCCTCCACCTCCATGGGATCTACTGCTGGTACTGGCAAAGCTCATGGGCAAGCCATTCGAACCAGTGCACAAGTGTGCTTTGTTACACTTGTCGTGGAAGATGGCCTTCCTGGTGGCTATTGCGTCTGCCAGAAGGACAGGGGAGATCCACGCACTTTCGGTGGACTCCCCTTATTTGGTCTTCCACGGAGACAAGGTCGTTCTACACCCCCCACCTGAAATTCCTTTCGAAGGTGGTGTCAAGAGTTTCACCTTAACCAGGCGTTAACTCTGCCGGTATACTACCCTAATTACACCTTGGAGGCCAAGTACAGGCTCCATACTTTGAACCTGAGATGTGCTCTCTCCTATTATAAGGAGAGGACGGCGGAAATTCGCGGAGAGGTTCACCAGCTGTTTGTCACCTACGCTGGAGCCACTTCTGGCAGACCTGCTGCAAAACAGACTATTGCAAGGTGGATTACATCTTGCATAAGTCTGTGTTACGAGTTGGTGGGCATGGAGCCTCCGAGGGATAAGAGCTCATTCTACCCACCATACCGCTGCATCGGTGGCTGCTTCCAGGGACATCCCTATCCAGGAAATCTGTCAGGCTGCTACCTAGCAGTCCGCAAACACCTTCATTACCCATTACTACATCGACCTTGAGTCATGCTGGTTTTGGGGCCTCAGTTCTCCAATCTCTGTTTCCTGAGTAGGGGGTGCGCGGCTTGCCTCCTTCCTCCTGGAGAACTGCTAGGAGTCTGCCAAAGAGTGTGGATGAACAACATATCTACGATCCTAGAATAACAGGTTACTCACCTGTAACAGTAGATCTTCCACAGAGTGGTCTCTTGCAGTAAGTCATTACTTCTGGGAGTTCCCAATAGGTGGCACTCTAACACAGCAGTTCTTTTCTAGCAGTATCCACATTAGGGACCACCCACATGACCTCACTTCCTGGGCTGTGCCTATAAAAGTGGGTGGTCCCTGGAAGTCTCCGTTCATTTTCCCATCGGCTTCAGCTCTGACAGCAGCTTACTCTTCTGCCAGCAGTCTGCGACATGGATTGAACCCATAGCTTGGGGTGCCTGCGTTTCATACACGGCACCATGTTCCTATACCCAAACAAGAGTTTTAAGGATGGATGACTTAGGGAGCTGTATTAACAGGCTCTGACAACACTGAGTCCTTTTCAAGAAGCATTGGAATGGAAGGTATTACTTCACCATAAGTCGTGCCTGATCACCTTTCAGTGGTCATATATGCTATACATATATTATCAGAGACTTTCTTTGTCAACAGAAGACAAATACCCCGTCGACGGCAGGCATTTCTACATCATCTTCATCACAGAACAGACTACAGAGGCTTATACTATATTCCCATGGACGGATGCATAATCCCCATTGTTGGAGGCCTCCTACATCTCGTTGACAGGAGGTTCATTCCCCATTGACTGAGGCCTCCTACATACTTCTTGTCAACGGGAGGTTCATTCCCCATCGACGGAGGCCTCCTGCATGATTCCCATTGATGGAGGCCTCCTTCATGATTTCTCATCGACAGAATATTTATCCACCGTCGATGGAGGCCTCCTACATGATTCTCATTGATGAATCACTCATGCCCTGTCAACGGAGGCCTCCTACATACTTCTCGTCAACGGGAGGTTCATTCCCTGTTGACAGAGGCCTCCTGCATTCTTTTCATTGATGGGAGGTGCATTCCCATCGATGGAGGCCTCCTGCCTGATTCCCGTCGACGGACAATTAATCCACCGTCGACAGAGGCCTTCTTCATGATTTCTCATCGACTGAATATTCATCCACCGTTGACGGAGGCCTCCTACATTATTCTTATCAACGGACCACTCACACCCCATCGACAGAGGCCCCCTACATACTTCTCATCGGCGGGAGGTTCATTCTTCGTCGACAGAGGCCTCCTACATTCTTCTCATCGATGGGAGGTTCATTCCCGTCGACGGAGGCCTCCTGCATGATTCCCATCGACGGACAATCCACCATCGACGGAGGCCTCCTTCATGATTTCTCATCGACGGAATATTCATCCACCATTGACGGAGGCCTCCCACATTATTCTCATCAATGGACCACTCATGCCGCGTCAACTGAGGCCTCCTACACACTTCTCATCGACGGGAGGTTCATTCCCCGTCAACTGAGGCCTCCTCCAAGACTATGAACAGTGGCTTCATATAAGAACAAGCCTCCCTCATCGACGGGCGTAATACCCCCCGTCAGCGAGGCACATTATCTTCATCTGTTGTCGATGAAACATTCCACCATCGACGGGACATGCTCTCTTTCTTTCATCGTTGATGGAGCATGGTTTATACTAATCATAGACTGCTTTCATTCCACCGTCTGCGGGGCATGGTATTCCTTCAACACCATTGACAGGGTTGATTCCACCATCAGTGGCCAACATTCCACCATGCACTGATCATGCCTTATTTACATATATACATGTGTGTGTGTATGTATATATATATATATATATATATATATATATATATACTTTATATATATATATATATATATATATTATGCATAATTAATGGGAGACATTTTCCATCAACTGAACATTAACATGGTTATATGTTCTCATCAATAGGGTGTACCCCTTCAACAGATGTCTCTTGGCTGCCTCCTCTATCAACAAGGGTACAAGGCTTTTTCACACTCATTTACGGAGCAAAAAACATACCAGTTGACAGTGCCAATGTATACAACTGTGAGGCTATTTATCACAATATATGGCATATCACTACTATTCAGAGGGGCTTATTTCATTGACGTCAGCTTCATATTTTACTACAGTCAACATATCAGATTCTTTGACGTCCGCTACTCTGGACCCAGAACTGCCTAAGAATGCATCATACTATCGCCTGTGCCTTGCGGATAACCTCACCAGTATTATAGAGGCATACCTCAGGGCGGAAGGTAAAATGTTTATCATGTTCCTATATACATATTTAATAGACGTATCACTGTTACAGGCCATTACAGTCACTTCATCGGGATGCCCCTCGTGTTCCTCCCACGAACAGAGCCTGCTACTACTCACACACAAAAAAAGAGAGGAACAAGGAACACATCTAAGCTGACCTATGACCGCCCCTTAGGATGGCTGGGTGCCTCTTCCTTTCATTAAAAACTTCAGACTACGCCCCGTCTCCTCTTCTAGGCCTTGGAGACCTTTTTTCTGGCGGCTTCAATTCAAAAGTACACTGAGCCCTTTCCCATGAGGATTTATACATCTAGCCACTTTTGAGGTATCACTGTTACAGACCGTTATGGTCATCTCATCGGGATGCCTCTCGGCCTGTTGTGCACTGGACCCTCACGTCCCTCTCACGAACAGGGTCTGCTAATGATCACGTGCGGAGAAACAATCAGTATATCCTGATAATATAATAGGGATCACAATATTATTACCAAACTTCTGCTGCTACATGTGGTCTTTACCTGGCCATATATAAAGGCCACAGAAACAATGGTGAATACATATATATTATAAACCTTATAAATGCTGCAAGACTTTTAATTTTTCTGATCCACACTACTTGGACAACAAACTGTGTGCATGTCACAAACCTTAATGACTTTTTCTTAGATTAACATGTTTGGAATCTCAAAGATGAGATCTAATGGTTCATAATTTGCAGTTATCCAGATCATTATTTAAACTTCTGTTCACCCGACAGCATAAATAAAGGGCCCACCATACTAACATTTCAGATTTACACCTAACAAGGCTGCACGCCCTGGCATACTTGGGACCCTTTTGCAAATGAGATTACTAATGCATGATGGAACTGACTATATCACTCTGTTGCATTCCATGTCTTTACCCTAAAACGGGTACAGTATTCACTACAACAGTACTGACTCTAAGAGCCACTGGATTCCATTATGAAATAGATGCATTGTTTCATTTTATAAAATGGGCATAGCAAATAAAGCATTTTGATTGGCTAGAAAAGCAGTGCCATATATGTATTACACATAGGGGGAAAAAGTACAGGCAAAGAAATCAATGCCCCTAAATGGAATGTGTAAGCAATAAGACATGATAGGGTGTGTGTTGAACGGATATTACCGCATGCCCAGGGGCATAGTAAGGCACGAGGCCACCGGCTGAAGGTGAAACCCCAGGGAAGGCTGGCCACAAAACGTCGGGCCCCCGCGGCCGCTAAGCCCCCTCCACCCAAAAAAGCAGCAGGTGCTTCAGCTGCGGCGCTGCCCCACACCACCTGACTCCTTTCCTCTCCCACTGCCTCCGGACTCCCTGGAGGAATCGGTAGGAGGGAGGTTTTCCCTCCACTTTCCGGGATGGGAGAGGATAACCACGGATTCTTGGGTGCTCCAGCTTATAGCAGGACGACACTCCATGGAGTTTCTTCAGAAACCACCCCGCCACCCCCCGCTGAAGTCATCATATTCACAGGAAACACCTTCCTTTGGTCCAGGAGGAAATCTCGGCTCTTCTCATGAAGCAAGCGATAGAGCCCGTTCCCCTTCATCTTCAGAGGATGGGTTACTATTCCCATTTCTTCCTGGTCCCAAAGAAGACGGGAGATCACACACCGATTTTTAGATCTCAGTTCCCTGAATCTTTATGTAGAGTACAAAAGGTTCAGGATGCTCTCTCTGCAGAGCCTTCTGCTCCTCCTCCGGCCGGGTCAATGGCTTTGTGCCCTGGATATGCAGGATGCCTATCTGCACATTCCCATTCGCCCCTCCCACATAAATACCTACGTTTTGCATTCCAGAGGACCACTACCAGTTCAAAGGCGCTCGTTTGGTCTATCCTCGGACCCCCGAGTATTTACCAAATGCCTGGCAGTGGTGGCGGCCCACCTGCGTACCAAGGGAGTACAGGTGTTCCCTTACCTGGATGACTGGCTCCTGGCGGCCTCATCCAGGGAGGAACTCCTGCGTTTCCTCTCCCTCACCCAGCAGGTTTTTGCTTGCCTGGGTATTACCATCAACCATTCTAAGTCTCATCTGGACCCTTCCCAGAGGCTACAGTTCATCGGGGCGATCCTCGATACGACCATGGGCAAGGCTTTCCTGCCTCCGGACAGGGTGGCCTCCCTTCAGACCCAGATATGTCTGTTATCCGACCGCAGGATGATCTCGGCGAGGTCGGTCCTTCGCCTTCTCGGGCTCATGGCGGCCGCTATACCGACGGTCCTCCGTGCTCAACTCCACATGAGGATCTCTGTGTACTCTACGCTCTCAGTGGGATCAACTAGTGGACAACCTAGATCACTCAGTTCTGATCTCCTCGCCGATGATGCGAGACTTGCAGTGGTGGATGGTTCGAGAGAACCTGTTTTGGGGGGTCCCTTTCTTTCATCATCCCCCCTCCCAAACTCTAACCACAGATGCCTCAGGCGATGGTTGGGGAGCCCATCTAGGCCCTCTTCGGACCCAGGGCTCCTGGTCCAGGCTAGAACAAGCTCTCCACATCAATGTGCTCGAGCTTCGGGCAGTGTTGTATGCTCTCCAAGCCCTTCACCGATGCATCCTTCCCGGCCACCTAGCCGTCCAGATGGACAACATGTGCGTAGTGTGGTACATCAACAAACAAGGAGGAACTCTGTCCTACCCTCTATGCAGGGAGGCAATGAGGGTTTGGGATTGGGCAACACAACACGACCTTCACCTCATGGCGATTCACGTTCCAGGAGTCGACAATACCCTGGCAGACAGGCTAAGTCACTCTTCTGCTCTGACTCACGAGTGGGAACTGGACCAAGGGGTCCTAGACGATATCTTCCAACTTTGGGGAACACCACAGGTCGGCCTGTTCGCATCCCCCCAAAAACGCAAAACTTCCCACCTTCTGCTCGCTCGTTCCAGAGCGAGGCGCTTTCTGGAACGACGCTTTTGTCTCTAGACTGGAAAGACAAATTAGTCTATGCCTTTCCCCCAATTCCTCTTATCCCACAAGTCTTGCAGAAACTAGCTTCAGAAGGAGCGAGAATGATTCTGATCGCTCCTTTCTGGCCCAGGCAAATCTGGTTCTCTCTTCTACAACAATATTCAGAGGATCCTGCTCTTCCTCTTCCTCGAGGTTTGTTGACCCAGGATCAGGGGACCCTGGTCCATCCAGGCCTCAGATCCCTTCAACTGCATGCATGGCTCCTGCAGACCTAGCCCAAACCCGTTTTGGTGTGTCTCCCGAAATGGCGGAGATTTTAGTGGAGGCCAGAAAACCCTCCATCAGGTCCACTTATGCCATGAACTGGAAGAGATTCACTATTTGGGTCACCTCCAAGAAATGTGGAGCCTTTCTCCTGTTCAGCAGGGCTTCTGCTGGAGTATTTACGTCATCTGTTCGACCTGGGTCTCAGCCATTCCTCTTTGAAGGTACACATGGTGGCCGTCTCTGCCTGTCATGTTCCTTTCGCAGACAAAGCTTTCGCTCAACTGGAGGTCTCTTAAGACCTTTCTCAGAGGGGTCCTCCATCTGAGGCCCCCCATCCGTACTCCTGCCCCGCCCCCCCCGGACTTGAATTTTATTCTCGAGAAACTTACCCCCAAAAACCTGCAGCTTCTGCAGATTTGAAGTTTCTTTACGTGGAAGACACTCTTCTTGGTGGCCATTACTTGACTTGAAGAATCTCTGAGCTCCAGGCCCTGATGTGTAAAATCCCCTACTTGATTTTTCACAAGGAACGAGTTGCTCTTCGCATGAATCCTAAGTTTCTACCTAAAGTAGTAGCAGAGTCTACCTTAAATCAGTCCATAGAGCTACTTGCCTTTTTTATGCAGTACTCTAACCAAGGGAATATTTACTCCATACTATGGATGTTCACCGGATTCTGAGATACTACACCAACAGGACGAAGGATCTCAGAAAGACTGATCAGTTGTTCATCTCTTTTGCTCACAAAAGGGAAGGCAGTGCTGTTTCCAAGCAATGCCTGTCTAAGTGGTTGGCTCATTGCATCACTTTCTGTTATGACAAGTACCACAAGATCCTCCCGGGTCAAGTCAGAGGCCACCCCACAAGAGGAGTAGCTGCCTCCGCAGCTTGTTTCAGGAATGTGTCTGCGACAGACATATGCGCTGCCGCCACCTGGACTTCCGTCCATACCTTTACGAAACACTACAGTTTGGATATTGCCTCTCGCCGTAGAGCAGGTTTCGGGCTAGCTGTTTTGCAAGGCCTCCTGTCTTGAGGCTTGCACGGCTAGAGCTATTTCTTGGAGTAGTTTCCTCCTCCTTATTCCAGACTGCTTGGGATTCAGTCCTATATGTAATTACCTACTGCAAGAGCCCTCTCGAAGTAAGATAGTACAGTTACGTAAGGACTTACCGTAACAGTAGATCTTTGAGAGGCTCTTGCAGTAGGTAATACCTTCCCGCCCTCCATCCCCCTAGGCTTTTTCAGCTCCTTTTCCATATAGAGAAATATCTGCTCCTCTCTCGTCCGGCCTCTTTTGGCCTGTGGCAGGAAAGAACTGGAAGGCGGGCGTCCGGGACACCCTTTATATCGACGTCTCCTGACGTGGGGGCGGTCCCTCGCCAGGGACTGCTAGCTAGAAATTTTTCCGTGGGGTCCTGCCGGCGTCAGTCCTATATGTAATTACCTACTGCAAGAGCCTCTCTTGAAGATCTACTGTTACGCTAAGTCCTTATGTAACTGTACTTTCTTTTCCCGCCATCAACTCACCAGCATTGGCCTCATGCATGCCTCATTAGCGAACGACGACTAGAACTTCTTCAGCAAAACTATTGCTTACTAAATGTTGGCATCTCGTACTCCTTCCACAGGACACCTCTCTAAGTGTGCCTGCGGCAAACGGATCCCTTTCAGGGATCTCCATATGGCCTGTCTGCTGTGCCTAAGCCTGGAGCACAACACCAAGGCCTGCTCCATTTGTCAGCAGTTTAACAGCCACACCAGGGGTTCCTGTTAGAGGAAAAGTTAAAAACGATGAAAAAAGACCCTGCCTCCAGAGGCGAGTCATCCTCCAAGTCCCATAAGTACCGGGAGAAACACCAGGAGAAGGCCAGGTCCAGATCCCCGAGCCGGGCCTCAGACTCGCGCACTAGCGCCACATGCTCAGACTGCTCTCCTTCCAGGGCTCGCTCTCAGCCTCCACCTGTTAAGGTCAGATCCTTAGGCGGTCCTTCGGCTTCTCTCCACCTGCTGAAGACTTCCAGGACTTCGGATCCTTCTCCAACGCCCTTCTGGGCCTCAGCGAAGTCTGCTTCTACTTCCTCGGACAGACACTGGGAACCCGATGCCACATCGGTCTCCCAGCCTCCCAAGGGACCTGATCCCCCTTCTAGGAAGACCATGGACCTGACGTCTCTCAAATGGACATCAGAGCCTAAGCGTGCTGCCGATCCTTCACCGGCCAAACGCCCGACAGACCAGATGTCCCTCAAGTACCCGACGTTGGTCAAGTGCCCTCCGGAGCCGACAGCCGCCCTCCTTTCACCAGTCGATACTGGTTGCCGGGGATAATCGGGGGATAATTTGACGTTGCCTGACGACCAGGCAGGCGGCACTGAATACGCCAGGCTTCCTCAGGAGCCTTCGCCTGAACTGGCGATGACCTCGGACCAGACGCCTGACACTGGCGACAGGCCAACCCCAATGCCTGGCCCGTCGTCCGGCATGAACATACAGGAAGTTAAAGATCTCTTCACTTTTTGGTGGGACACTGTCAAGAAGGATGTGATCCCAGTAAAACCTCCTCCTCTTCCCCAGGGTCCAGACTGTAGACCCCCGACCCCCAAGGAGCCTACACCACCTCCTGGGGTAGATCCAGAGAAAGAAGGCCCCCTTCACGGTCTCCCTCAGGGTCCCCCAGCCGCAAGCAACCCAGAGGAAGAAGGTCCACTCCGCAGGGGGACAACTCAAGACCGGACTCATCTGATACTTCCAGGTCTCCTTCTCCCATCAGTCTTCCATCACCAGACCCATGAGACCTCCCCAGGTCACCTCCGGATGATCCCTCCTTTGCCAAAATCATGCGGGACATCCAGGAGAATATGGGATAGGAGACAGAAGATCTAGATCCCTAATGACAGCGCCTAGCTAAATATCTTCGGCAGAAAGACCCTAAGCCCTGTGGTGGTGCCACCCTTGGTGGATACCTTTTCGTACATCACCAAGGCCACGTGGAAACATCCTCATTCCACCCCCGCTGTGCCAAAGAAGGCTGACCGCCTGTACAGAGCTCCTTTGGAGGACCCATATTTGGCTGATTCACTGGTCATCACAGCCTCACACGACCGGTCTCAACAGCCACAGCAGTGAGCACCCAGCCACCGGACCAGGAATCCAAGCAATTGGATTCACTGGGGAGGCGCATGTATGTGGCTGCTACATGCTCCGTCAGGTCGCTGAACTACCTAACACACATGGTTCAGTTTCAGAACGCCCTATGGGAACAGGGCCAGGACCTGGTTAAAGTCCTTCCAGATGGCGAGTAGAAGGAGGAACATTTGAACCTTCTTCACACAAGGTCAGATGTGGGGACCCAAGTTTTGAGATCCGCCTATGATTCGGCGGACTCTGCGGCCAGGGGAGCAGCCTCGGGCGTCCATCTCAGGAGACAGTCATGGCTTTGCGTCTCCGGATTTACTCCGGACATCCAGAAAAATATCCTGGACATCCGCTACAACGGAGATGTCCTGTTTGGTGAAGAATCCGAAAAGGTAATCACCAAGTTACAGGACGCCGGGAAGGTGGTGAGGACTGTACAGGCCCAAGACTGGTTCCTTTTGTAGGAACCAGAATCGCTTTCGTGGCCAGCAGCAAAGGGGCAACTTCAATCGCAAGGCTCAGTCCAAGTCTTCCCCAGGCCAAGGTCAGAGGTGCACTAGACCGACCCAGCCCGCGGGAAGCAACGCTGACACAGCATGACTCCTTCCCGGCCCCACCCTTCCTCTGGATCATTGGGAAGAAAAGGTCGGGGGTAGCATCTCCCGCCACCTTGCATGGTGACAGACGATAACCACCAACTGGTGGGTTCTACAGTTGGTAGAGAGAGGACACTCTATAGGATTCCTCGACTACCCACCTTCAAGACCTCCCCTGCTTTCCCGTTATTCGGGTCAGCACACCCTGCTCATTCAGCAGGAGGTGCTAGCATTTCTGGATAAAGAGGCCATAGAGCACGTACCATGGAACCAGAGAGGCGCAAGATATTATTCCTACTTCTTTCTGGTTCCCAAAAAGACAGGGGACCTCTGTCCGATCTTGCACCTCAGCCACCTCAATGCTTCGGTGCTATACAAACGCTTCTGCATGGTGACTCTTCCAGGACTAATTCCCATGCTCAAACAGGGTGCCTTCTTAGCATCACTAGACATGCAGGACGCCTACCTGCATATTCCGTTAGCTCGGGCACACAGAAAATTCTTGCGCTTCAAGTTTCTGGGTCGCCATTATCCGTTCAGAGCCCTCCCCTTCGGTCTGTCCTTGGCACCTTGGGTATTCACAAAGTGCATGGCAGTCATGGCGGCAGCACTCAGGAGACAAGGCCACTACGTGTTCCCCTTCCTGAACGATTGGCTTCTCATGGCCCCCTCTCTGGAGGCCCTGATGTCCACGACTCATTGTACTCGTTCCTTCTTCGGATCGTTGGGCATCACCATCAATCGGGAGAAGTCGCACCTAGTTCCGTCTGAGACTGCAGTTCATAGGCGCAGTCCTGGACACCATCCAGGGGAAAGCTTTTTCGCCTCAGGACGGAGCGGAGCACATCAGATCCCTCATAGGGGATATCTTGGCGAGGAAGACCGTTCCGGCAAGATCAGTCCTTTGCCTGCTCGGGCACATGGCTGCAGCCATTGCAACAGTCCCTTTAGCCCCTCTTCACATGCGGGTGACCCAATGGATGTTACAGGTGCAGTGGGATCAAAAGCAAGACCATCTGCAGCATCCAATCAGGATCACAAAGGCCATCATCCGGGATTGGCAATGGTGGCTTGTCCTAGAGCACCTTTCATTGGGAGTCCCCTTCGCTGCGCTGTCTCTAGTCGTGACACTCTCCACGGATGCTTTGGGGTCTGGTTGGGGAGCACACTTCAATGGTGTCGGGTCTTAGGGCTCGTGGACAACCCAGGAATCTCACCTTCACATAAACATTTTGGAGATGAGAGCGGTCCTTTATGCCTTGCAGGCCTTCCAATCAGAGATTCCACCGGGTACTCTTCTGCTGCTAACGGACAGTACCGCGGTGATGTACTACCTAAACAAACAAGGAGGCACTCATTCCTACCCTCTTTGCAGGGAGGCCATGAGGGTGTAGGATTGGGTACTTCAACATGGCGCAAACCTTATTGCTGTACATGTTCCAGGAGTGGATAGCGTTATCGCAGACTGTCTGAGCTGCTCTCAGGCCAGAGTCCACGAATGGGAACTATTCCAAGAGGTTGTAGAATATCTGTTTTGCAGGTGGGGGACACCAGAGTTGGACCTTTTCGCGTCCCCATCCAACTCAAAATTGCCCAATTTCTGCTCTCTAGAACCAGGGCCTGGTGTTTTCTGGTGAGATGCGTTGTCCCTCTCTTGGGCGGACAGATTGCTCTACGCATTTCCTCCCTTCCCGTTGATGCAGAGGGTTCTTCTGATACTCCGCAGAGAGCAGGCAACGCTGATCTTAATTGAGCCCTTTTGGCCCAGGCAGATTTGGTTCCCTCTGCTGTACCAGCTGTCTCAGGAACCGCCAGTGCCTCTGCCACTCAGCTCTCACTTACTGTCCCAGGAGGCAGGCTCCTTGGTCCATCCAGACCTACGCTCTCTGAACCTGCATGCCTGGCTCCTAAGGACATAGCAGTCATGCAATACAGGGTCTCACAAGAGGTAGCAGATGTTCTAGCGGCTGCGAGAAAAGCAGCCACTCATGCCACGTATGCGCCATGAAATGCCGCAGATTTTGTTTCTGGGCTCAAGCATGGGGACTTTCCCCACTGGATTGTTCTGAGGGTTCGGTATTAGACTACCTCCTGTCCCTATTTCAGGCAGGCTTGGCCTACTCCTCTATAAAGGTACACCTCTGTGCCATCTCGGCCTATTATGCGCCTATAGGCCTACGGTCCATATCCCAGTTGGAAGCCACACGTGCTTTTTTGCGAGGCGTTCTCCACCTTAGGCCTTCAGTTAAGGATCCCATTCCACCTTGGGACTTACCCGTCGTCCTGGAGCAGCTTACGCTGCCTCCTTTTGAACCAGCCGCGGATTGCGTGCTACGTCTTCTCGCATGGAAGACATTATTTTTAGTTGCTGTTACTTCTGCCAGAAGGATTTCTGAGCTTCACGCACTCATGTGCAAAGAACCTTATTTGGTTTTTCACCAGGACATGGTGTCCCTAAGGACAAATCCAAAATTTCTGCCTAAGGTGGTCTCAGCCCTTACTCTTAACCAGGATATCGACCTCCCTGTATACTTCCCAAAGTACTCCAATAGAGGAGAGGCCCTGCTGCACACTCTGGATTTGCATAGGTGTCTTAGATACTACCTGACCAGAACCAGACAAAACCGTAAATCTGATCAGCTTTTTGTCTCCTTCGCCCATAGGATGCTGGGTGCTCTGGTCTCTAAGCAATCTCTTTCCAGATGGCTCATGCATTGCATCACGTTCTGTTACCAGAAGCGTAACAAGTCCCTGCCGGGCTCGGTCAAGTGACATTCCACAAGGGGGGTGGCTACCTCCTTTGCTGCTTTTGAAGAACATTTCCACTTCTGCCAGCAGCACAGCGGCTACTTGGAGCACCACGCACATCTTCATCAGGCATTATAGCCTGGACGTTGCCTCATGGCGAAGAGCTGGTTTTGGTCTAGCAGTCCTTCAGGGACTACTGTTCTAGGCTCCAGTTCAGCTTGTGATCTCTCACTAGCCTTCTCCTGTCTGAGAGGGATTTCCATAATTGCTTGGGAATCAGTCCTAATGGTGTAACCTACTGCAGAAGCTGTTTCTCGCAGTAAGATAGTACCGTTACGTAAGAACTTACCGTAACAGTAGGTCTTCGAGAACAGCTCTTGCAGCAGGTAGTTTGCCTCCCACCATCCCCTCTGGAGGTAGAGTTGTTCCATTTATTATCACCTAGGCTTCAGTGTTTAAAACACCTCTCTGCTGCATACCTTCTTTGAAGGTGGATCCTCAGTCTCCACTTCAGATGTCACCTAGCAGCCTGGAGTCTCCGGTGGGAGAACTGGGGATTCTGGGAGGACCACCCCCTTTTACATGATGCCTGATGTCAGGGGCGGGGCCGACGTCAGGGGGCAGTCTCCGCTGGATACTGCTAGCTAGAACATTTCCGTGGGGTCCTGGCGCCTGCCGGCTTCAGTCCTAATGGTGTAACCTGCTGTAAGAGCTGTTCTCGAAGATCTACTGTTACAGTAAGTTCTTACGTAACTGTACTTTCTAGGAGTGGTATATGTTGTTCATCCACACGGACCTACCCGACCTCCCCAGCTGCAGATGCACACAACTTGGCTTCCAGCGGGCTAAGATCTGGCGTCATGGGTAGGAGCCAAGGTATATACCACCCGGGTGGGTGTGAGGAGCCAACTTGAAGACTTCTGGCAAGATTTAAAGGGGAAAGGGACATGCCAAGCAGTGTGGATGAACAACAGATACCACTCCGAGAACTACTGTTACAGGTGAGTAACCTTTTTTCTAGGAGCGTGGATATGTTGTCTATCCAGACTGTTTGGCATGTCCTTTCCCTTTAAGAATCTTGCTATAAGGTCTTTAAGCTGGCTTCTGCCACCCACCAGGGTGGTATATACCTCAGCTCCGCCCCTTGATGCTAGATCTTCCTTTCCACTGGAAGATACAGGTTCCCCCTTACTGCTCTCGTGTTTTGTAGGCCCTGGCTCTAAAATTCTCGGATTTACTTAAACTAAAGCTCATAAGAGTTGCAGCTAATCACTTCACGATCTCAACCACTAAGGAGGATAAATCCTCACCCGGTTTCTGCCGCTGCCTGTGCGGGCAAAAGATGTCTTGCACTGATCCGTATGCCATGTGCGTGTACTGTCTAGGAGTCGGCCATGACACTCAGGCTTGTGAGATGTGCCACGCATTTCACCCGCACATCTTAGACGATCATTTCGCATGGCTTCAACAGGGCAGACTGGAGAAACAGAATCCACCGGTCAAATCTAAGGAAGCCCGATGGGTGGTCTCTGCAGCTGAGGAGTCCACTGAGCAGCTCGAACACATGAAGGCTTTCAAGCAAGAGGTAGCGCGAGCTGTGGATTGGTCCTCCAAGTCATCCTTTGTTCCTCTCAACTTGGGCTCCGCCTTCTCAGGTTCTTTTCAAGAAATGTCAATCCCTCCCATCAAGGGTGAGGGTCCCTCGGGCGCACATGCTTCTCAGTCCCTTAAAAAGGACAAAGAACCGGGAGATTTTTCGTCTCACTTGCGTTCCTGGGATCATGTGAGATCTCGGTCCTAGGAATCACCTGTCTCGACTTCGGTCGAAGTTTACGGCCTCGGCCACTGGCTCTCACGCCTGTGCCCCATCAGGCCAGCAGATCGGACCTACTCCATCCAGTTGAGATCATTCTCGACCCATTGTTGCCCGATGGGGCCAACAACTCCTTATTCAGGAATCTGGTCCTGACTGTCACTGAAGAGAAACGCAACCGCTGGGAATCCCATCGGTGACCTGGTCACTGACCTGAAAGCTGTGTTCCTCCCTGGCACCTTCTCAACCTGTTGGTCCCCAGGCGATCAAGGTCTCGGACCCCTTAGGCCGATAAGCCCTGAAGGCGCTGGCGCTTCAAAGTAGCGCCGTCAGCCATTCTTCTTCTTCTTCATCCTCGGATGAGGAGAGGCTTCGATGCTACGAAGACCTAAAGTGGCCGCAGCTGATCATGTCTGGACAGAAGTGTGTTCCAGCGTCTACCCCAGCCATTACTTGGCTGTTGCCTCCTAGGCCGAAACAGACTCCATTTGAGCTGGCCCACACCGTTCCTCCTTCAGAACCGGTCAAGACCATTCCGGTTTGGCCAAAATCGACATCTCCACTGATTTCTAGTGGAGCTGCCACCCAAACAGCCCCTGTCGGGGGCTCCTACCAAGGGGTCTTGGCCTTTTCCGAGCCTCCCGCACAGGCTTTCAGTCACCCTCACTCCCGACCGTCTAGACGGATGGAGGAAGACTCAGGTGGCCGGCAGATTTATCCGGACGCCTCCAAGTCTGAGGACTTGGACCTCCATTCCCATCCTCTGAACGAGGAATCAGTCGGTTGTCTCTCGATGGAGGAGGGCCCCTCTTCCTTTATGGACATCCTCCGTCTCATCTCCGAATCCACGGGGATGCCTCTGGAACCCGTCCAGAAATGGGCCGAATATACCCTCACTGATATTCTCCAGTGGGAGATTCCCCGATGAATGCCTTCCCAGTGGCTGCTGCAGCACCCTGCCTCCAACCCTTTGCTGGCTGCCCGAATGGCCCACAAATGCACGGTGCCCATTGGGTCCCTTTTGGGTTTCACAGAGCACCCCTCGGTGGAGGGTTTGGTGACAGAATCTGTGTTCAGACACTCGGGTAATTCAGGAGACACTGATAGACCCCCGGACAAAGAGTCCAAAAAACTGGACCATTCCGCCCAGAAAGTCTACATCACCTCATCGCAGTCATCAGGCAGGCTCGGCCGTCGTCATGGTGCATTTCTCTCACACCCTTCTGGGGTCCCTCGAGGTTCTACCTGACCTCCCCGCAGACCTCCAGACTACGGTCAAGCAGGTCCGTGACCAGGGTCCAGCTGTTGTGAAGCAGCAACTCCAGACAGGTCTGGATCTTTGGGACTCTTGCGCCCACTCGACGGCGGCCGCTGTTGCCGTACGCCACAGGGCTTGGTCATGGGTTTCCACCTTCACGGCGGACACCCAGCACAAGCTAATGGACGTCCCCTTCTTGGGTACCAACTTCTTTGGTCCAGGGCTTGATGGTCACCTCCAGTGTATCGAGAAGTCCAATGCCACCTTGGACTCTGTGACTTCTGTGCAGAAGGAATCTCAGGGTTCCAAGAAGCAGAAGAAGCCTTTTTGGCATTCTTCCCCTGCGGCCAAGCAGCCCCATTTCCAGTCGGGGCAGCAACAGCAGGCTCAACCTTGGCACCCTCAGCCCAAGTCCAGGCCCCTGGCAGCCTGTAAACCTGGACGACAAGGCTCAGGCAGTGCTCAATCCGGATCTTCTTCCTCCAGGCCTGCTTAGTGACAGGATAGAGGTAGCCACCCCCATACCTGTCACACAAGCTCTGGGTCCTCCCGTGGGGGGCCGGCTCCGCCACTTTCTTTCTGCCTAGTCTGCTGTTACCACGGACAGGTGGGTTCTAAAAGTGGTCAGCCAGGGTCTACCTCTGGAATTCGAGCAGTACTTTCCAAGCCAAGCCCACACCCTACAGGAGGAAATGGTGTCTGTACACACTCAGTCGGCTCTTTGAGGCAACATCGCTCAACTCCTCTGCAAGGAGGTGGTGGCCAGAGTTACGGACCCCCCTGTCAACCTGAGGTTCCTTTCCAGGTACTTCTTGGTCCCGAAGTGGATGGGGGGGGGCTGGCACTCCATTCTAGATCTGCACGACCTGAACTAGTTCCTTCAGGTCATGCACATTCAGGATGGTAACTCTGTCCCAGATCACACCATCTCTCGAGCAGGACATGTGGTTTTGCTTTCTGGATCTCCAGGATGCATTTTCACATCCCGATCTGTCCGTCTCACCAGAGGTTCCTTCGCTTCCGAGCAGAAGGAGCCCTCTTCAAGTTCCGAGCCATGCTGTTCGGCCTGTCATCAGCCCCATGGGTCTTCAAATGCATTGCAGTGGTGGCAGCCCATCTTCGGTGTCGAGGGGACAGAGTTTACCCCTATCTCGACGATTGGCTCTTAGCTGGTTCCTCCAAACAGGAGATGGAGAGGTCCAGGGATCTGGCCCTCCAGACCTGCACCACACTTGGTCTCCTGGTCAACAAGACAAAGTCGGAACTCGTACCTTCGCAGGTGATATGCTTCATCGGGCCAGAGCCCAGCTCCTGATGGACAGAGCGAAGGTTCTCTCCTCCTTTGCCCAATCATTTCTGGTTGGACACTTGCACCCTGCACGGGACATTCTGTGTCTTCTGGGGTACATGGTGGCCTGCACCACCATGGTTCAATGAGCCCAGTTGCATATGCGCTCCCTTCAATGGGAGCAGGCCAGCCAGTGGGCTCAGCGTCATGGTCACTTCGACCAGCTGGTCACTGTGACCCAGAAGATGTGGGACGCTCTCCAGTGGCGGACCATCCTAGCTCATCTGCAGGAATGGATCCTGTTTGTCTCAAGCCAATGGTCATCCTCATGACAGACTCCTCTCTCACGGGCTGGGGTGCCCACGTGGGGAATCGCAGAGTTGACAGGTCCTGGACCCCTGAGGAATCCCAATATCATATCAACATGCTGGAGCTCAGAGCAGTCGGACTTGCACTGTCAGGATTTGCTTCGCTCCTTCGGGGTCAAGTGGTGCAAGTCCAGATGGACAATACCATGACTATGTACTATCTCAACAAACAGGGCGGCACGCACTTCTGGCTGCTCTGCAGGGAAGCACTCTGCATCTGGACCCTCGTGAGCCGACTAAAGGCAGATCTCCTAGCCATCCATGTGGCTAGACCCTCAAACCAACTGGCGGATGCTGTCAGCCATGTGGGCAAGATATCCCACGAGTGGTGTCTCCATCCAGAGGTAGTACACAGCCTGTTCTCCCACTGGGGCAAACCTCTGGTGGATCTGTTCGCCTCCAGCTAGAACACAAAGCTGAGGCTGTTCCATGCCCACCCCTCTCAGCAGGGCTCACTGCAGGGGGATGCCTTCTCGAGGCCGTGGACTCCAGGCCTCTTCTATGCCTTCCCTCCACTTCCCTTGATCTTCAAGGTGATCCTCAAGGTCAGGCGGGACAAGGCACAGGCAATCCTGGTAGCCCCAGACTGGCCTCGCCAGTTCTGGTATCCAGATCGCCTCAGCTCCAGGCCTCCGTGATGTCTTCCAGTACGTCTGGACTTATCAGTCAGTCAGGGGAAGGTGTTCCATCCAAACCTTCAATCCTTGCATCTGACAGCCTGGTTCCTGAGCAGCTAGAGTTCCAGGCGTTGGGTCTCTCTGAGGATGTACTCACAGTAGTGGAAGCATTCAGAAAGGAGTGGACCAGGAGGTGTTATACCTTCAAGTGGAAAAGGTTTTCCATTTGTCGGGGCAAGGGTTTGGAACCTCTGTCCTGTCCGGTGGCTAGTATCCTCGACTGCCTTTGGTCCTTGTCCAAGGGTGCTCTTCGGTCCACGACTCTTAAGGTGCACCTGGCAGCCATCTCTGCTTACAGGGCGCAGGCCAGTAGAAGACAGTAGCACAGGAGAAGGTGGTCTGGCATTTCTTTAAAGGCCTCGACCACATACCCCCTCCGGTTCGTGAACTTCCACCTCTGTGGGATTTACTGCTGGTACTGGCAAAGCTCATGAGCAAGCCATTCGAACCGATGCACAAGTGTGAGATGTCACATCGGTCGTGGAAGACCGCCTTCCTGGTGACTATCATGTCAGCCAGAAGGACTGGGGAGCTCCAGGCACTCTCAGTGGAGTCTCCTTACCTGGTCTTCCACTGGGACAAGGTAGTCCTGCGCCCCCACCCAAAGTTCCTCCCAAAGGTGGTGTTGGAGTTTCACCTTAACCAGGTAATCTTACTTTGAGATACAGCTCTTGCAGCAGGTTACCCCATAAGAACTGAGGCCAGCAGGCAGCAGGACCACACGGAAAACTTCTAGCTAGCTATATACAGCGGGGGACTGCCCCCGATGTCAGCCCCGCCCCCGACATCAGCTACATCATAAAAGGGGATGGTCCCCCAGCATACCTCAGTTCTTTTCCCGCCGAGGACTCGTGCGCATCAGCTCCACGGACACCTTCAGCAGACAAACAATGCCAGAAAGAATTTCTCCTGTTTTCTTTGATTTTCACCCAAAATCCAACAAGTACATGTCTTCTTCCCCAACTCCTTCCACAGAAGGACACCCCTCAAACAGATCCCCTTCAAGGCTAGGCACTCGGCCTGCATGCGGTGCATAGGCCCGGATCATGATATCGAGGCCTGTTCCATCTGCCAGCGGTTTAATAGCAGAACTGGGACCCGCCGCTAGAAAGCACTCCAGAGTTTTCTCCTGGAAGAAAAACTTAGCCATGGAGAAAGATCTGTCCTCTCGAGGGGAACTTTCACACAAATCGGGGAAGCACCGGGACAAGGATAGGAATAGATCCCCAAGTTGGGCCTCAGACTCCAGGGCCATTTCCAGCACCACCCAGTCGGACCGCTCTCTATCCCGGGCTAGGTCTCAGCCTCCCACCCTCCCCCGTTAAGGTTAGGGCCTGTGGGGCACTAGCTCAGTGTCTTTGCAACCACTGAAAACCAAGTCTAAAGACAGCCGCCTTTCAAGTTTGGCCGCCAGATCGGAGGCTTCCAACCGCCATAGGTCTCAGTCCAAGTCGGTGACGAGGCCTAGCGCAGACGCCAAGGACTGACACCAGAACACTAATTGTTCGGTCTCCCAAGCTCCAAGGGGCTCAGACGTCCCTTCAAGATGCCGGAGCCATCATCCGCCAAATGTCCCAGGGACCCGACACCACCTCCACTACCTGACGCCGGTTACAGGGGAACGTCAGAAGAAGGCATCAGAGCTCATGCCACCAACGACTAGCTGTCGGCCTGCCCGACGCCGATCTGCCCAAGGACCCGACGCAGGACCTGACTCCCCAGCCACCGGCGCCTGACCCTAACGCGGGACAGACACCAATGCCAGGCCCTTTGTCCAGCCTTAATATGCAAAAGGTCAAAGAACTTGTCTCTTTTTAGTGGGGTACCATTAAAATAAACATGGTACACACCAAACCACCCGGAGAGGCCCCACCTCCCGCTGCACCTTCTAGGGCAATAACACCCGAGTCTAAGGATCCTACACCACCTATAAGTAGGTCCAAGGACAGACGTTCGAAGGCCAGGACCCCCTCAGGGTCCACTAGCGACCATAGAAGAGACCCCAATGAAGGTCCTGCTCTTCACTGGGCGACGACTCATGTCCTGATTTCTCAGGTACCCCTCGGTCACCCTCTCCTTTGGAGCCTCCATCTCCAGATCCGCACGACCTACCTAGGTTGCCACCTGATGACCCATCATTCTCTGGTGTTATGAGACGCATTCAGGAGAACACAGGATGGGAGACGGAAGAGTTGGACCCCAAACTGCAATGCCTGGCACGTTACTTGAGGCAAAAGACTCCAAGCCTGTGGTGGTTCCACCCCTGGTGGATACTTTCCAGGACACTATCAAGACTGCATGGAAGCATCCTCATTCCACCCCAGCGGTCCCCAAGAAGGCTGACAGGCTTTACAGGGCCCCGCTGGACGCTTCTTATTTAACTCAGCAACCTGTGGCTGACTCGGTAGTCATCATAGCCTCACACAATCGCTCCCAAAGGCCCCAACACCTCAGCGCCCAGCACCCTGACCAGGAATCCAAACAATTGGACTCCCTGGGTCGTTGCATGTATGCAGCCACTACATGCTCTATCAGGTCCCTCAGCTACTTACCGCACATGGTGCAATTTCAAAATGCACAGTGGGACCAAGGGCAAGACCTGCTCAAGGACTTCCCAGATGGTGAAAAGGAGGAGCTCTTAAACCTCCTTTGCACGGGCTGTAATGTTGGGACCCAAGTCCTCCGCACCACATACGACTCGGCAGCAAGAGGTGCCTCAACAGGCGTCTGCCTCCGGAGACAGTCCTGGTTGAGGGTCTCTGGATTTACACCAGACATCCAGAAATGGAATCATGGATGTCCCCTATAATGGTTCAGTGTTGTTTGGTAAAGACTCCGAGAGGGTCATCACCAGGCTTCAGGATGCCGGGAAGGCAGTCAGAACAGTACAGGCAATGAATAAATCAAGGCCTGGTTCCTTTCGTAGAACACAGAACCGTTTTCATGGCCGACAGAGTAAGCAACAGCCTCGGTCAGACCAGCAGCAACACGGGCAGTTTTGGCCGTAAGAACCAACACAAAGATTCTCTGGTGGTCAGGGACAGACACACACTAAGCCTACCCAACCTGCCGGAACCAGCACCACTATAGCATGATTCCTTCTCGGCCCCTGCCCCCCGCCCCCAATCAAGGGGAAGAGCGAGAGTCAGGGGTCGAGTCGCTTACCACCTGTCAGGGTGGCAGAGGATCACCTCCGATCAGTTGGTCCTTCAGCTTATCAGTCGGGGACACTCTGTAGAGTTCCTCAACTGCCCACCGTCAAGACCTCCTCTGCATTCCCATTACTTGGGACAGCGTGCCCTGCTAATCCAGCAAGAGATCTCGACACTCCTTACCAAGGATGCCATCGAGGTCATACCGAGGAAAAAGAGAGGAGGAGGATACTATTCCCACTTCTTCCTGGTTCCAAAGAAAACAGGGGACTTAGCTCAATCATAGACCTCATTGACCTAAACATCTTTGTGATGTACAGTTTTGCATGATCACCTACAGGGTCTCATTCCCATGCTCAAGCGAGGCACATGACTAGCGTCTCTGGGCATGCAGGACACACAACTTCATCTTCCCATTACCTGGTCACACAGGAAATTCTTGCGCTTGAGTTTTTGGGATGCCATTACCAGTTCCGAGCACTCCCATTCGGCCTGTCTTTGGTGCCACACGTCTTGACCAAGTGCATGGCAGTCGTAGCAGCAGCCCTCAGGAGACAAGGCCATTATATCTTCCCTTATCTGGACGACTGGCTTCTGATGGCCTCCTCCCCGGAAGTGCTGGAGAAGGCCATTCATGACACCTGCTCCCTATTCCATACTCTAGGGATCGCCATCAACCAAGAGAAGTCCTCTCTCGTTCCCTCACAGAGACTGCAGTTCATTGGCACAGTTCTGGATACCAGTCAAGGGAGAGCCTTCCTGCCGGAGGACAGGGCGGAATGCATCAGGTCATTGATAAGGACTATCATGGCACGAAATCTGGATCCCACTCGGACCATACTTTTCCTGCTCGGACATATGGCGGCTGCCATCGCCACGGTCCCCCTTGCTGGCCTCAACATCAGAGTTACTCAGTGGATGCTGAGAGCCCAATGGGACCAGAGGCAGGATCACTTAGACCACCTAGTCAGAATCACAGGCCCAGTCATTCAGGACTTGCAGTGGTGGCTTGTCCCGGAACATCTTTTCGTGGGAGTCCCCTTTGTGGCACCTGCCCCATCCCTGACTCTCACCACTGAAGCTTCGGGGTCCGGTTGGGAAGCTCACCTGGAAGGAACTAGGACCCAGGGAACCTGGTCGCCCCTGGAAGCTCACCTCCACATCAGTGTTCCGGAGATGAGGGCGGTCTCTTATGCCTTACAGGCCTTACAATCAGAGATCCCACCAGGTCACTTGTTAGTCCAAACAGACAACACCTCGGTGGTGTATTACATCAACAAACAAGAAGGCACTCACTCCAACTCCCTTTGCAGAGAGGCAGAGCGGGTGTGGGACTGGGTACTACAGCACAGCGCCACGCTTACCGCAGTGCACATTCCCGCTGTGGACAACACTGTCGCGGATCTCCTGAGCCAGTCAAAGGCCAGAGCTCATGAATGGGAATTGCTACAAGAGGTCGTCAAGGACCTGTTCCTACAATGGGGAACACCAAACATAGACTTATTCGTGTCCCCATACAACCCAAAACTGTCCAATTTCTGCTCACTAGATCCAGGGCCTGGTGTTTTCTGGCGAGACACGTTGTCCCTGTCTTGGGCGGACAGGTCCCTCTGTGTCTCTATGGTTTCCCGCCCTTCCCTCTGATCCAGAGGGTTCTTCTCAAGCTCCAATCAGAACGAGCCTCAATGATCTTGGTAGCACCCTTTTGGCCCAGGCAGATTTGGTTTCTGCTGCTTCACCAGCTAGCTGTGGAGCCTCCCTTACCCTTACCGATCAGCTCACATTTTCTGTCCCAGGAGACCGGCTCCCTGGTCCATCCGAACCTCAAATCCCTGAACCTGCACGCCTGGCTCCTAAAGACATAGCCATTCTTAGACACAGGGTCTCGCAAAGGGTTGCCGATAACCTGGTGACAGCTAGGAAACCAGCTACTCATGCCACTTACGCTCTGAAATGGTGAAGGTTTTGTTTCTGGGCTCAGGCTCGTGACCGCGATCCACTTCAATGCCCTGAGAAGTCTATTTTGGACTACCTCCCATCCCTTTTCCAGTCAGTATTGGCGTATTCCTTTCTGAAAGTACACCTCTCTGCCATTTCAACATACCACACACCGGTTGGTCAGCATTCACTAGCCCAGTTAGAGGCTTCCTGCGCATTTCTGCACGGTGTCTTGCATCTGAGACCCCCTATAAAGGACCCAATTCCTCCTTAGGACGTTCTTTTTGTTTTAGAGCAGCTTACGCTGCCTCCTTTTGAACCAGATGCAGATTGCAAGCTTAGCCTTCTCTCGTGGAAGGCGTTATTTTTAGTTGCTGTTGCTTCTGCAAGGAGAATTTCTGAACTCCAGGCACTCACGTGTAAAGAGCCTTACTTGATTTTCCATAAGGACATGGTGTCCTTAAGGACCAATCCTAAGATCTTACTTCGAGACACAGCTCTTGCAGCAGGTTACACCATTAGGACTGAAGCCGGCAGGCGTCAGGACCCCACGTAAAAATTCTAGCTAGCTATCTTCAGCGGGGACCGCCCCCGACGTCGGTCCCGCCTCCGTCAGACGTAGTACATAAGGGGGCGGTCCCACCAGATTCCCCAGTTCCTTCCCGCCGTCGACTTGCATGTCTTGACCCTTCAGTTCAGCCTCTAGCGCGCGACGCGTGGTAAAGTGTTTTCCTACGGGAAATTCGTTCTCTTCGTTCAGTTTTTTCTCTGATGTCCTCTCCGACCTCCGGTCACTCCTCGAAGTGTGCCTGTGGGAAGCAGATCCCATTTAAGGATCCGCACTCGGCCTGTGTCCAGTGCCTAGGCCCAGACCACAACACCCGGTCCTGCACCTTTTGTCAGGGTTTCAACAGCAGAACCCAGATCCATCACCAGAAGGCCCTACAGGCATTCCTGCTCGAAGAACAACTCAAGACCATGGCTTCCAAGGGGGATTCTTCGCAGAAGGCCCGCAAGCATGCTGAGAAGCACAGAGAGAAGGCCCCTTCCAGGTCCCCGTCTAGGGCCTCCGACTCGCGCAGCTCCAGCTCCAGGTCTGACCGCTCTCCTTCCCGGGCCAGCTCTCAGCCTCCCCCGCTGCGGTGAGAAAGTCTTCAGGCTCCTCTTCTCAGACCAAGACTCCCAGGCCTTCTTCGTCCTCCAAGGCCTTGGCTAAGTCGGGGGATCGTCACCATCACCACAAGTCGGGTTCCCGCCATTCTGAACCCGACGTCCGGTCCGCTTCCTTGCCTCCTCCTCCCCAGCGGAAGACCAAGGAGCTCACCTCACTTAAGAGGCCATTGGACCCGACACCAGTTCGCCCGACGTCGGCCTCTCGGCACAGGTCCCCAGAGCCGTCGTCAGTCAGAAGACCGTCGCCGGCCAAGCCTCATCACCGATGCCGTAGGGGGGCCGGCGCCCGCTCCAATCGAGAAGAGGACCCTGATGCCTCCGACTGACGTCAGTCAGGAGACCATCACAGAGGAGGAGTTGACTCAGCCCGAGGACCAGACTGGCGACCCCGCTCCTGTGGGGACTCCCAGGGAACCCTCTCCGCAACCCGAGCCCCCTGTGGAGCCGACGCCGGGACCCGACGACCGACCACCGGCGCCCGGTCCATCGTCGGGCCTTTCCTTTTCAGAGGTGAAGGAGCTTTTCACTTACTTGTGGGATACCATCAAAAAGGACATGGTCCCCACTCCACCTCCGCTTCCCCCTCCTCCTCCTCCTACACCGATTACTCCTCCGGTTCCTGCACCCCCTTCGCCATCTGGGTCTGCAGGCCGGTTACCTCCTCCCCGGAAGCCCAGGACCCCTCCAAGGGGGAGACCAGACAAAAGGAGACCTCCGTCCAGATCCTCTTCTTGGTCACCCAGCCCTAAGAAACCCAGAAGACGCCGCCGTTCGCCTTCGACGGAGGACAGGGGATCAGAGTTTTCTACATCCAGATCCCCATCTCCTCTCCTCTCTCTATCCCTTCTCCGGACCCACGTGAGCTTCCAAAGTCTCCTCCGGATGACCCTTCATTCTCGGATATCATGAGACATGTCCAAGAGAACATGGGATGGGATGCGGAAGAGTTAGACCCCGAAAGGCTACGCCTTGCGAAGTATCTTCGGCAGAAGGATCCCAAGCCTGTGGTGGTGCCACCCTTGGTAGACACTTTCGTGGACGTTACCAAGGCAGCGTGGAAGCGTCCACATTCCCTCCCGGCGATGCCGAAGAAAGCTGACTGCCTGTACAAGGCTCCAAGGGAAGACCAGTACTTGACTCGGCATCCTCAGGCCGACTCTCTGGTCATAACAGCCTCACATGACTGGTCCCAGAGACCACAACATTTGAGCACCCTGCCACCGGACCCAGAGTCCAAGCAGCTGGGCGCCATGGGCAGCGCGCATATGCTTCCGCTACTGCGCCATCAGATCCCTGAATTATTTGACCACGTGGTGCAGTTCCAAAGCGCTGTGGGAGCAGGGTCTGGATCGGCTGAGAAATTGCCAGAAGGTGAGCAGAAGGAGGAGATGTTGCAGCTCCTCCACTCGGGTTCAGACGTGGGAACCCAGGTGCTACAGTGGCGTCGACTCCAGCGGACTCCTCGGCCCGAGCAGCAGCTTCAGGCGATGCCTCGGGGCACTCTTGGCTCAGTGTCTCCGGTTTTACCTGGACGTCCAGAAAAACATCATGGGCCGCCCATTCGAGGAGAAGTTTTATTTGGTAAACCCTCCGAGAAGATAATCTAAACTCCAAGAGGCGGGGAAGGCGGTGAGGTCGGTTCAGGCCATGTACCGACCTAAGCTTAGTTCCTTTTGTAGGAACCAAAGCCGATTTCGTGGATGGACGCAGAGACAACAGTCCCGACCCGTTCCACAACACAGGGGCTCCGGTTTCCGCAGAGCCCAGGGAAAACAACCCGCAGGTCGAAGCCAGCGCACTCTGAAGCCAGCCCAGCCAGCGGGCCCCTCAGCCGCCACAGCCTGACTCCTTTCCGGCCCCCGCCCCTCAGGATCAACGGGACATCAAGGTCGGGGGTCGCATTGCGAAGTACCTGCCAGGATGGCAGTCCATAACCACCGACCGGTGGGTTCTTCAGTTGGTCGAAAGAGGCCACTTTATAGAATTCGCAGAAAAGCCACCCTCGAGGCCTCCTCTGCTCTCCCGATACTCGGGTCAGCACAAGTCATTGATCAGACAAGAAGTACTCGCGCTCCTGCAAAAGGGAGCGATAGAGTACGTTCCAGAGAACCAGAGAGGACACGGATACTATTCCCACTTCTTGATTCAAAAGAAGACAGGGGACCTCCGTCCGATTCTGGACCTCAGCAACCTCAATTTGTCGGTCGCCTACAAAAGATTCCGCATGGTAACTCTTCCGGGTCTTATTCCCATGCTGAAGCAGGATGCCTTTTTAGCGTCTCTAGATATGCAGGATGCTTACCTGCACATCCTTATAGCTCAAGCGCATAGGGGGTTCCTGCACTTCGAGTTTCTTGGCCATCATCTTCGGTTCCGAGCCCTTCCATTCGGGCTGTCATCGGCACCCAGGGTCTTTACCAAATGCATGGCAGTCGTGGCAGCGTCTCTAAGGAGACAGGGCCACTATGTGTTCCCATACCTGGACGATTGGCTTCTCATGGCCACCTCCAGGGAGGCAGCGTTACGAGCGATCCAGAGTACCCAGGACCTGTTTCGATCTCTGGGTATCCTAATCAACCACGAGAAGTCTCTCCTGGTACTCGCCCAGAAGCTGCAGTTCACGAAGCAGTACTGGACACCGCTCAGGGAAGAGCATTTCTTCCAGATGACAGAGCCGAGAGCGATCAGATCCCTCATCAGGGACCGTCGAACAAGACCGCCCATGCCAGATCGGTCCTTCCGCTTGCTTTCGGACACATGGCTGCGACCATTCCTACTGTCCCTCTCGCAAGGCTCCACATGCGGGTAACTCAGTGGATGCTCAAGGTGCAATGGGACCAAAGGCAAAACCACATGCAGCATCCGGTCAGAATCACGAATACCATGATTCAAGACTGGCAGTGGTGGCTAGACCCAGGGACACTCTCTACGGGCGTCCCGTTTGTAGCACCGTCCCCGGAGGTAATCCTCAACACAGACGCCTCAGGTCGAGGGTGGGGAGCACACCTGGATGGGGTGAAGTCCCAGGGAACGTGGACCCCTCAGGAGGCTCACCTCCATATCAACGTCCTAGAGATGGGGGCGGTCCTTTATGCCCTGCAGGCATTCCAGTCAGAGATCCCGCCGAGTACTCTCCTGCTTCAGACAGACGACACGGCGGTGATGTATTACCTCAACAAACAAGGAGGCGCACACTCTTACCCCCTTTGCAGGGAGGCCATGAGGGTGTGGGATTGGGTGATCCGACATGGCGCGAACCTGATCACAGTACATGTTCCCGGGGTGGACAACACAATTGCAGACGGCCTGAGTCGCTCCTAGGCCAGAGTCCACGAGTGGGAACTTCTTCAGGAGGTAGCAGAGGATCTGTTTCTTCGATGGGGAACTCCAGAATTGGACTTGTTCACTTCCCCATCCAACGCAAAACTGCCGAATTTTTGCTCGCTAGATCCAGGGCCTGGTGTTTTCTGGCAAGACGCGTTGTCCCTCTCCTGGGCGGACAGATTCCTCTACGCTTTCCCTCCCTTCCCATTGATCCAGAGAGTTCTTCTCAAACTGCGCAGGGAGCATGTAACAATGATCCTGGTGGCCCCTTTCTGGCCCAGACAGATCTGGTTCCCTTTGCTAATACAGCTATCCCGGGAACCTCCACTCCCATTGCCATTCAGCTCCCATCTCTTGTCTCAGGAGGAGGGTTCACTGGTCCACCCGAACTTACGCTCACTGAACCTGCATGCATGGCTCCTAGAGACATAGCCATCTTGCGACACGGGGTCTCACAAGAGGTTGCGGAAGTTCTTTCTGCAGCCAGAAAACCGTCAGCGCATGCGACATACGCCATGAAATTGCGCCGTTTTTGTCTTTAGTCGCAAGCATGCTACCTTTCCCCTTTAGGTTGTCCGGTGAAAGCGGTGTTAGAGTACCTGCTCTCCTTTTTCCGTTCGGGTCTCGCCTACTCCTCTATTAAGGTGCACCTCTGTGCCATTTCAGCTTATCACCTCCAGTGGGACAGTGGCACAATTAGATGCCTGTCGACAATTCTTGAGAGGGGTGTTACATCTTAGGCCGCCCATTAAGGACCCAGTGCTTCCATGGGATTTTCTCTTTGTCCTGAGCAACTCACACTCTCCCTCCCCGAACCTGCCGCCATGACAGAGCTGCTGCTTTGTCATGGAAAACGTTGTTTTGGTTGCTGTTACGCCAGCGAGAAGAGTTTCTGAGCTTCATGATCTCATGTGCAAAGAGCCTTATTTAATTTTCCACCGGGACAGAGTGTCCCTGAGGACGAATCCTAAATTCTTGCCTAAGGTGGTTTCCACACTCACTCTCAATCAGGATATTGACCTGCCGGTCTACTTCCCTTATTATTCTAATAGAGGAGAGGCGCTGCTTCACACCCTGGATGTTCACCGCAGCTTAAGGTACTTCCTGGGCAGAACTAAGCAGTTTCGTAAATCGGAGCAACTTTTCATTTCCTTTACTGAAAGGATGATGGGCCAACCAGTATCCAAACAGTCCCTGTCTCGCTGGCTTGTCCAGTGCATCTCATACTGTTATGATGTCAAACAAAAGCCCCTCCCGGGATCAGTCCGGGGCCATTCCACTAAGGCAGTGGTCACCTCCTTTGCAGCACTTTGAAACGTTTCCACTTCTGCCATTTGTGCTGCAGCCACTTGGAGCTCTGTACATACTTTTATCAGGCATTATAGCCTGGACATCGCTTCACGGCGAAGAGCCGGCTTCGGCCTGGCCGTGCTACAGGGTCTCCTGTCCTAGATCCAGGACCTGGAACGTACTTTCTAGTTTTCCTCCTCCCACAGTGTTTGCAAGCGCTACTGCTTGGGAATCAGTCCTAATGGTGTAACCTGCTGCAAGAGCTGTCTCTCGAAGTAAAATAGTACAGTTATGTAAGAACTTACCGTAACAGTAGATCTTCGAGAACGGCTCTTGCAGCAGGTAGATTCCCTCCCACCTTCCCCTCAGGAGGTTTGGCTCTACTTCATAGCGTTTCTGATGCATCAGAATTATTAGTCTTCCTCTGGAAGCGGATCCTCTGTCTCCCCTTCTGAATCACATCATTACACTGGGAGTCTCTGGCAGGAGAACTGAGGTATGCTAGGGGACCGCCCCCTTTTATGATGCATCTGACGTCGGGGGTGGGGCTGACGGGGGAGGTCCCCCGCTGTATATAGCTAGCTAGAAGTTTTCCATGCGGTCCTGCTGCCTGCCGGCTTCAGTCCTTATGGTGTAACCTACTGCAAGAGGTGTTCTTGAAGATCTACTGTTATGGTAAGTTCTTACATAACTGTACTTTATTTATTTATTTATTGAAATGTTTCACCAGGACTGCACACTGAACAACAAGTTGCTCATCTCACTGTGCGACCTGGGGGAAGGGGTTACATAGGGTTGTGAAGGATGATCAGTTACAATAGTATGTGGGTAGTACAAACAATACAACATTGTAAGATCATGTAACAGTTGGAACACAAGGTATTGTACAATAAACAGTAGTGGAACATTGGGTAAATTACAATACATGTCCAAAATCATACAAAAGAACATATAAACGTACCAAACAGTAATAATGCAACAGAACCATTATAGTGCATGAGTGTACCGGGAGCAGGCTCGAGGTAGTACGCAAGTGCTGTTGGAATAAAAAGGACGGGGTAGGTTGTGCACACAGGTGACCCAGAAGGGCAGGTGGAAAAGAGAGGTGGAGAGGCAAGAATGTAATATGAGGAGAAGGGGTAGCCATTTCCTGATTCCCCCTTCAGGATGTTGAGAACTCTGCTAGGGGGGGGATGTCTGGGTAGGAATGCAGAAACTGGGGATAGGTATTAAGGAGGGTTAAAGCAGGAACAGCTGAGGGAGAGGTAATTGTGTAGGGCAGAGGTAAGGGAGTAGTTGGAAGAGGAGTGATGTATTTTGGGGGGAAGGAATTTCAGATTTTAGGGAAGTGATGGGCAAAACCAGTCTGACTTATGAGGGTGGAATGGCGAGGGAACGTCAAGGTGCGGGCGTCATTAGATCTGAGAGAGTGGTTTGGAGGAGGTGGAGTAGAAAGAGAGGATGAGAGATAGGAGGGGAGCACCCCGAACCAGAATTTGGAGGTTAGTTTGGCACAGCGTGAGATGCCTCTATGAGACAGTGGAAGGAAGGTTAGAGAGCGAGTTCACAGTGGTGGGAGCGGGGAGGGGAGTCAAAAGCAAAGTGGCAGAAGGAGTTAGAGAGTGTCCAACTTGGTCGGAGAAGATTTGTGATCAGCACCATAGACTACATCACAGTAGTCAGAGATGGACGGTATCATCTTCTGGACAATTTCATGCCTCGCAGTCAGCGGGATGCAACTACAATTCCTGTGCAGAGCACCAAGCTTGGGGTGCAGTTTCTTCAGGATAGCATCGATATACACAGAGAAGTTGAGGTGCTGATCCAGCCAAGCCCCCAGATATCTAAATGAGGAGGTGTCCTCCAAGATGGTCCCATCAAGGGTGTGGAAGTTGGGTAGGGCCGGGAGCCTAGAGAGTCTCTACGTGGTGCCAAAGGTTATTGAGACTGTCTTCTTGGTGTTTAGAAAAAGCTGGTGAGAAGCAAACCAGAGCTGAACTTGGTTGAAGTCATGCTGTAAGCTGGTTTCCACAGCAGCAGCATTTTTGCCAGAACTGTATGAGACAGTATTGTCAGCATACATGTGGATGGATGAGGATGAGCAGGCTGTGGGAAGATCATTAAGGAAAATGGAGAAGAGTAAGGGACCAAGCACTGAGCCCTGAAGGACACCAGTGTTGATGGGGAATGGAGGAGAGAAGGAATCAAGGATTTTCACCAGGTGGGTCCTGCCAGTGAGGTAAGATTTAAACCAGTTGGTGGCTGACTGAGCTGAGGAGAGGGAGTCAAGAAGCAGGGGAGGGGAAACGGTGTTGAAATCTTTGGCTAGGTCAGCAGAGATGGCCGAGGTGATCAGGCAATCGTCCATCCCTGAAAGGATGAAGTCGGTAAGCCTGAGGAGGGAGGGAGGTGGTTGTTGAGTGGTTCTTCCGAAAACCAGGTTGGAAGGGGGTGAAGGAGGATATGGAGAGGAAGGGTGATAGTTGAGAGAGAACTACACTACCGGTCAAAAGTTTTAGAACACCCCCATTTTTCCAGTTTTTATTGAAATTTAAGCAATTCAAGTCCAGTGAATAACCTGAAATGGTACAAAGGTAAGCGGTAAACTGCTAGAGGTTAAAAAAAAAGTTTAGGTTAGCAAAAACTGCTGTAGAGAAATTGCAAAGAAAGCCAAGGTGTCAGTGGTACAGTTTCCTACACCATCAAAAGGCACTTGGAAACTGGAGGAAACTCTGACAGGAAGAGGTCTGGCAGACCAAAGCCACAACAGAATCAGAAGACAAATTTCTGAGAGTCAACAGCTTGCGTGATAGGCGGCTCACAGGACAACAGCACAGAGTGACTGGCACCCTGAACCAAAAGGGCTACCACAGCATTTTGCAGCGCCATGCAATACCCTCTGGTCTATGCGTGGTTGGTCAGGGTTCATCCTACAACAAGATAATGACCCAAAACATACCTCCAGACTATGTCAGAACTACCTTCGAGGAAAAGAACAAGACGGTAGGCTTCAAATCATGGAATGGCCAGCACAGTCTCCAGACTTAAACCCCATCGAGCTGGTTTGGGATGAACTGGACAGAAGGATGAAAGCAAAGCAACCTACAAGTGCAACACATTTGTGGGAACTTCTGCAACAGTGTTGGGAAGAACTTCCCGAACAATATTTGATGTCCATTGTAGGAAGAATGCCACGAGTGTGTTCGGCGGTTACAGTATATCAGCAAAAGGTGGCTGCTTTGATAAGTCAAAAATTTAGATTAAATTTTGTTAAACAAAATGATTCTATGATTTCTTTTTTATCTCCAATTGTTTATTTGTTCTATGCTTTCATTTCAGAGTACATTGAGACATTAACCTGAGTAAATTTCAATAAAAACTGGAAAAATGGGGGTGTTCTAAAACTTTTGACCGGTAGTGTAAATGTTCTTGAAGTTTGGCAAGGGTAGGAAGGAGGGACATGGGGCCATAGTTGCCAGGAGTGGATGTGTCACCACCCCTGAGGAGAGGATGGACTACAGCATGTTTCCAGGATGAGGGAACTTAGGCAGAAATAAAGGAGAGGTTGAGGATTAGGGAGCTAGGATAAGCAATTGCAGGAGCAGAAAGGTAGAGAAGTTTAGGATCAAGGTCATCTGGTGAGGAGCCTTTAGAGGGGTTCAGGGATAGGAGGGCACTAAGAGCTTCATCAAAGGATATGATAGAAAAGGAAAAAGGGGGAGGGGTAGGCACTGGCTGAGGCGAAGAGCTGAAATTAGTAGGCTGCAAGGGGAGAGGAAATTTAGAAGAGATGTGGCGCACGAGAGGTGCAGTAGGCATTAAATTCATTGGCCATGGAGCCAGGGTCGGAAACTAGGGAGTTATTTATTTTGAGAACTGGTGGGGGAGCGTGAGAGTGGGGGAGAATAGGGCATGAACGACCCTCCAGAATTTAGATGGAGAGTTAATGTTGGTCAGGAATGAGGAGTTGAAATAATCGGTCTTAGCCAGTCTAGTAGCTTTAGCACATAAATTGCGTAGCATTCTGTACTTGGCATAGTTTGGATGTTTAGTAGATGTGTTTTCTCCAGGCCCGATCACACTCCCTGAAGTAGGCCAGTTTGGGGGTGATCCAGGAGAGGAGAAGCCCACGGACTCTGGTCCTTCTGAAAGGAACAAAGGCATTCCAGGCAGCAATGAATTTATCCTTAAAATAGTCAAGGGCTTGGTCGACAGAAATGGCAGTGGAGAGAGGGGCCCAGTCGATGGAAGCAAGTGCAGAGCTGAGTGGGGTACGATCTAAGGATTTAAAGGACCGAAGCTGTATGATTTTAGGGGGAGGTTTGGTGCGATGGACCTTATGTATAATGAAAATGGGGTTGTGATCGCTAAGGTAATCATGGAGGAGACCAGATTTAATGACGCGGTGCGGGTGGGTTGTGCGTGCCCAGTCAAGCAGGGTGTGGTTTTGTGTTTTGGGATTAGGGCGTGTGGGCTCAAGTATAAGTTGAGTGAGGTTTAGAGCAGTGACATCATTGCATAGCTTGTTTAAATTGGGAGACAACCAATTTAGATTCACGTCGGGCTAAGAGTTCAGTCGTGACCGAGGGTTGAATTCTTGGGCGGAAATAGATACCAGCCACAAAGATTGGGATTGAGAAAGGAAGGGTAATGCGGGTGACAAGGGCTTCATAGATAGCTGGGATGGAGGTAGCTAGGGTGGTAGTAAACTGCAGTGAGGATACATGGGTACTCCACCTCCGTGACCTGATCGATCTTGTCTGGAGAGGGAATACCCAGGGATAGCAATGGCATCGTCGGGGATGCTTTTTTTTGAGCCACTCTAGGTAATAATTATGACGTCAGGGGTGTGAGAAATCATGAGTTTGTAAGAGGTCGATTTTAGGTAGCAGGCTGCAGATGTTCAGGTGGAGGACCTTCAACCCGTTAGGAAGGGTTATAGTGGAAGTGGGGTTTGGAGACATGATGTTTGGGTAAGGAGTCTGGGTAGGAGAAGTAGGACCAGGGTTGGGGTAGATGTTCCCTGATGAAAGGAGGAGGGCAAGGATTAAATAGTGTAGTTTTTGGACTTTTGTAATTAGAGTAGGAAATACGGGAGGGAGGGAAGGGGTGGAGAGAAGGAGATAAGGAAATTAAGAAAGGCAAAGTGACTAGGAAGGGAAAACAAAGATGCTGGAGAGTAGTGGGGAAAGTGAGGTCTGTTTACAAGAGGAGCAGTAGGGGTGATTGACAAGATTAAGAAGGTATCTGGAACGGAACCGGAAAGAGAAGTGACAGTAGGTGTAGAGGGGGAGACTGGGATAAGGGTAAGAACCAGGAAGGGCGTGAGTAGGAGGGAGCTGGAAACCATTCTGGGTTGGGTAGTAGAGGCTTTCTACAGATTTGCAGATTCAGATCACACCACTGAAGGTTAGGACATAGATAATTTGCTTTAGGTATGAATGACACAGGACCAGAAGTGTTAGGGGAGAGCAATGGGAAGAGGATTGCAACCTACACATCTTGTTGCCCTCTAGTGGCTTTACAATATAATCTGCAAATGCCAAAAAAAAAAAAAAGTTAAAATTACACTTTAAACTGAAGAAATTCAGCACTGAGTATTAAAACAGTCCAGGTATCGGAGGCAATACTGGATATGGGGAAATAAAGGTTAAATAAACTGCCGATGGTAGTGACATAGTCCAGTCAGCAGGAATTTGAATATGCCTGGCAGGATGTGGAACCAAACAAGGAGCTCGTGGTCCACGGATGACCAATAAGAGCTTTCTCAAGAGAAGGGCAATTGTCCTTAGAAAATTTACAGACAGCCAGGCAGCCTTGAGTTCCTAGAATGCTGTCTAGGCCATACCTGCAAGCAATGGCTTGGGGAGTGTGGTAGCAGGCTCTTCTCGCCATGGAGGCGCGTAGACTCCCGTCTGAGGCACTGTTAGCCCAAAGGGCTATGAGAGGACACCTGCAAGCAGTGGCTCGGGGAGTGTGGCAGCAGGCTCTTCTCGCCGTGGAGGCATGAAGACCATCTGAGGCGCTGTTAGCCCTAAGGGCTATGAGAGGACGCCTGCAAGCAATGACTCTGGGAGTGTGGCAGCAGGCTCTTCTCACCGTGGAGGCGTGTAGACCCCCGTCTGAGGTGCTGTTAGGCCAAAGGGCTATGTGAGGACGCCGGCAAGCAATGGCTCGGGGAGTGTGGCAGCAGGCTCTTCTCGCCATGGAGGTGTGTAGACCCCCCGTCTGAAGCGCTGTTAGCCCAAAAATCTATGAGAAGATGCCTGCAAGCAATGGCTCAGGGAGTGTGGCAGCAGGCTCTTCTCGCCATGGAGACGTGTAGACCCCCCATCTGAGGTACTGTCAGCCCAATGGGCTATGAGAAGACGCCAGTCCACTGCCTGTGTTCTGTCCAAACTACACCTGGAATGCCGAGTACAGGCTTCATACTCTGGACCTGAGACACGTGCTCTCTTATTATAAGGAGCAGACGGCGGAGTTCAAGGAGAGGTTCGCCAACTACGTTGAAGCCACACCTGGCAGACCTGCAGCAAAGCGGACGATTGGTAGATGGATTACATCCTGCATTGATCTCTGCTGCCGCTTGGCGGGCAAGGAGCCACCCATAGAGATAAGAGCTCACTCCACTCGCCATTCTGCTGCATCGGTGGCTGCTTCCAGGGACGTCCCTATCCAGGAAATCTGCAGGGCTGCTACCTGGAAGACAGCAAACACCTTCATTACCCAGAGCCACATCCACCTAGAGTCATGCCGTGATGCTGGTTTTGGAGCCTCAGTTCTCCAATCTCTGTTCCCCAAGTAAATATCGAGGGGGTGTGCATCGCGCCTCCCTCCTCCTGGAGAACTGCTTGGAGTCTGCCAAACAGTGTGGATAGAACAACATAGCCACGCTCCTAGAAAAACAGGTTACTCACCTGTAACAGTAGTTCTACGAGTGGTATGTATTGTTCATCCACACAAACCCACCCAACCTCCCCGGCTTCGACGCACAACCTAGCTTCCAGCGGGCAAAGCGCTGGCATCAAGGGGCGGAGCCAAGGCATATACCACCTGGGTGGGTGGGAGGAACCAGCTTAAAGATCTTCTGGCAAGATTCTTAAAGGGAAAGGACATGCCAAACGGTGTGGATGAACAACATATACCACTCCTAGAACTACTTTTACAGGTGAGTAACCTGTTTTTTCCTTACCCAACCTTATATCAGATAATTAAGACAACATGGACTAGTGGTTAACCATGTCGAAGGCTTTGGACAGATCTGTGTCGCTCCCGTGTATTGTTGGCAGTTATTTGCCCTACCAGTGTCGTCCAAGACCCTCAACACGGAGACCACCATACCATGGACCTTCCGAAATCCAGATTGATGATCCTCAAATAAAGCCTGGCCAGTTAAATAGTCAGTCAGCTGGTCCGCTAAGATTCCTTCTAAAACTTTACTTACTATAGGGAGTAATGAAATGGGTCTAAAATTGGAAGGTAATCTTGGGCTTCCCACTTTAAATATTGGAGAAATTCTGGCACACTTCCATGCTTCCACCATTGTCGACGGGTGCAGGCCCCAGCGGTCACGGCCCCTGGCCATGGTGTCATCTACATGCAGGCTGTGCTGGCATCGTTTTTGGAAATTATATGGCACATTTTGCCAGGCTCACCTTTGCAGCCTACACTGCCATCGACAGAGGTTACAGCATTGTAGGCCCCATCAAGTTCCTCAGCTGGTACACAGCAAGCACCTACTGAGCAGACGCCTGTGACGTCGCCAGCGGGGTTCGCCATTCTTGGCCACCATGCGAGTTTAAGAGAGAATATAATCCTGCTTCATAATGGAGGAGGATTATGAAGAGGAGGGAGGATTATTTATTTTATTTGCTTTTGTTTACCAGGTAAGCACACTAGACAACCAAGTGCCTATTTTCAAGTGCAACCCGGGAGATTACAGAGATACATTCAGGCATAACAGGCAGCGACAAGAGCAAGTTAATAAGAGCAACCTATAGAGCAAGGTCAAGGCATTAACAACATGGGATTACAAAGCAAGTGGGAGGAAGATAATAGCATGGCACAGATGAGGCAGGCAGTAAGCAACATAGTCTGACAACAGCACCCTGGGTGATAAGGGTAGCAGACACATCAAGGAGGTGCAAAAGGGGATAGGAGAGGCCAGTGGCAACTTAAAAGCTAGAGCAGTGGAATTTTCAACAATTGATGAGCAGTAGGGCCAGGATGGGCCCCATGAAGAGGAACATTATGAACATATGAAGAGGAACATTATGCTACACATTCCAGCTCCACTGTATCCTCTTGCAGTGAACATTCTGTAGTGTACACACCCAGATCTCCTTCTGAAGACCCCACTTTTCAGACAGTGATGCAGCAAATACAAACTGCTATTGGGTTTGCAGTGGAAGAGGGTTCTTCTAAAAAGAGTTAGATGGAGTTTCTGGAGGTGCCCTGCACTCCCTCCCACATTGTGCCACCAGTTTATCCTGCCTTGGAGGATGCCACTTTTTCTGCCTGGTGTGAGCCAAATACCATACTGGCTGTTGCCAGAAAGGCTGACAAGCAGTACCCTGCCCCTGCTGCCAAGCCTTATTATGCCAACCAGCCAGAAACCGATTCTGTGGTTATGGCTGACCTTGACAGATCCAGGGCACCAACGCATAAGAGTACCCTGCCACTTGAGAAGGAATCCAGGATGCTTGATGTTATGGGCAAGTGAATATACACCTCTGCCTCATTAGGCCTGTGTATTGCAAACTATCAATCTCATGTGACTATAAAAGTGGCCTTTGGAAAGCTGCAGCTCGGACCCTTCCAGAAGGCACAGCCAAGAATGAATTACTAAAAAATGTGACTGTAGGTGCCGAGGTAGGCAAACGTCTACTGCTCTTAGCTTATGATGTCTCTGGTGCATCTGCCAAAGCAGCTGCCACTGGTAGTTGTATGAGAAGGTAGTCTCAGCTCAGGGTGGCTGGGTTTGCAACAGATGTGCAACAAACAGTGCTGAATACTCCTTTTAGAGGCACCAAACTGTTTGGCTATCATATAGAAGAGGCCTTCAGACCTCCAGAATGACTCTGAGGTCAGTTAAATCCTTGTACCCTACTCCTGGTAGAGGTTGAGGCAAAGGTTCCTTTCGCTAGCCTGCTGCCAGAGATGGCCATCAAGCCCACCGTCAGCAAGGCCAAGGGGACGGTGGTGGAACCTTGCCACTACCCCTCCCGCAAGAGCCCATTCCAAAGCCTCCAAAGTCAGTGGCACTGCCCCCACTGGCTCAGCATGTCTCTTGCAGGACCCCCCCCCCCAAAACCATTTTACATGCAGAAGGTGGGAGTAGGGGGTCGCTTCTCCATTCATCGAACACAATGCAGGCAGATTACTGCAAACGAGTGGGTCCTGGAGATTATTCCAAAGGACATGCTCTGGAGTTGTTAGAAATAATATGGTCTGGTATCTGCCTGGTCTTAGTGTCAATAATTTAATTAAGGGGTGTGTTTGAGTAAGCTCCCAGTGAGGTCCACATTTCTGCAGTATATAATGACGCATTTGGAGGAAACGGTAATAGTCTCCCTTGTTTAGCTGATAGGTCTGCTGTAATTGGGTAAATGACCTACGTGTCCCCTGTTCATACCACTGATAAATGTGTTTCAGACCCCTTCTCCATAAATCAAAGGTATTATCTGTTGTGGCTGGTAAAAATAAAGGGTCGAATGTAGGGATTATTAAGGGGATGGCCAAGGGCCTAATCTTTGGATCTTACTTCGAGACACAGCTCTTGCAGCAGGTTACACCATTAGGACCGAAGCCGCCAGGCGCCAGGACCCCACGGAAAAATTCTAGCTAGCTAACTACTGGCAGGGACCTCCCGACCGGTCCCACCTCCGGCGTCAGGCGTGGTACAAAGAAGGCGGTCCGCCAGATTCCCCAGTTCTTTTCCGCCCGTCCGACTTAGCTACCTGACCTTCAAGTTTCCAGTCTAGCGCGTGACGCTGTGAATAGTTCTTTTTCGATAAAATTTTGAAAATCTTCAGAATCTTCAAGCAAGATCTTGATGTCATCACCAACTTCTGGCCATCCACCGAAGTGCGCTTGTGGAAAGCAGATCCCGTTCAAGGACCCCCCACGGCCTCGTCGGTGCCTAGGCCCAGACCACGATACCGGGCCTGTCCTTCTTGCCAAGGGTTCAACAGCCGTGCCGGATCCAGCGTCAGAAGGCTTTGCAGGCGTTTCTTCTGGAGGAACAACTGAAGACCATGTCCTCAAGGGGAAAGCTCCAGGGTCCACAAGCCGCGCGGAGAAGAGAAGGAGAAGGCCCTTCCAGGTCCCTTCCAGGGTTGAGTCCCGTAGCTCGGTTCGAAATCTCCCTGGCTGCAATCAAGAACCTTCATCTCAGGAGAAATCCGCCAGGCCTTCCTCCTTCCAGGGCCTTGGCGAAGTCCGGGGAGCGACACCATCACCACCGCAAGTCGGGTTCCCGCTCCTCGGTACCCGATGTCAGGTCTTCGTCGGTGCCTCCACGCAAGACGCTGGAGCTCACGCCTTTAAAAAGGCCTGTAGCCCAGACGCCGGCTCGACAGCCGTCAGCCGTGCGCCCTTCTTCCCTGGAGCCGCCGGCCACCGACGCCGGCCATTACATCCCAGCGGACGCCGGTAGGGGGACCGACGCCCGCCCCTCCTGAAAAGAAGAAGGCCCTGTTGCCTCCGACCGACATCGGTCAGGAGCCTCTATCAGAGGAGGACCTAGAGCAGCCCGAGGACCAGACGGGCGACCCCGGTCCCGTCGGTACTCCCAGGGAACCCTCGCCATTACCAGAGCCCCCTGTGGAGCCGACGCCGGGACCCGACGACCGCCCACCGGCACCCGGGCCGTCGTCGGGCCTCTCTCTGGTGGAGGTGAAAGATCTGTTCACCTACTGGTGGGATACCATTAAAAAAGACATGGTTCCCCCCCCCTCTCCTCCTTCTCCGGTTCCTGCCCCCCCCCTCGCCATCGGGGTCGGCAGGCAGTGTTCCTCCTCCCGGGAGCCTAGAGCCTCCCAGGGGAGACCTGATAAACGGAGACCTCCGTCAAATCCTCTTCTGGATCACCCAGCCCCAAGAGATCCAGGAGGCGACGGCGTCGCCTTCAACGGAGGACACGGGATCAGACTACTCCACCTCTAGATCCCCATCTCACTCTCCATCCCTTCTCCGGACCCACGGAGATGCCTAGATCTCTCCGGATGATCCCTCGTTCCTTGATATTATGAGACATATACAAGAGAACATGGGATGGGATGCTGAAGACTTAGACCCCGAAAGAGTACGACTCGCCAAATATCTTCGGCAAAAGGACCCCAAGCCTGTGGTGGTACCACCCTTGGTTGACACTTTCGTGGACGTCACCAAGGCTGCGTGGAAGCGTCCACACTCGCTCCCGGCGAGACCGAAGAAAGCTGATCGCTTGTACAAGGCTCCTAAGGATGACCAGTACTTGACGCAGCATCCTCAGGCCGATTCTCTGGTCATCACAGCCTCACATGACCGGTCACAGAGGCCACAACATTTGAGCACCCTGCCACCGGACCCAGAGTCCAAACAACTGGAGCGCATTGGGTAAGGCGACGTATGCTTCCGCTACCTGCGCCATCAGATCCCTGAACTATTTAACCACATGGTTCAGTTCCAGAACGCTTTGTGGGAACAGGGTCTGGAAGCGGTTGAAAAGATGCCCGAAGGTGAGCAGAAGGAGGAGATGCTTCAGCTCCTCCGTACGGGTTCAGACGTGGGGACCCAAGTGCTAAGAGCAGCGTATGACTCGCCGGACTCATCGCCCGAGCAGCAGCTTCTGGCGTTTGCCTCCAGAGACACTCTTGGTTGCGCGTCTCCGGTTTTACCCCAGACGTCCAAAAGAACATCTTGGACGCCCCTTTTGAGGGAGAAGTATTGTTTGGTAATCCTACAGAAAAGATCCTTACCAAACTCCAAGAGGCCGGGAAGGCGGTAAGGTCGGTTCAGGCCATGTACCGACCTAAGCTTGGTTCCTTTCGTAGGAACCAAAGCCGTTTTCGTGCGCGGACGCAGAAGCAACAGACCCACTCCGCTGCACCTCAGAGGGGCCCTGGTTTTCGTAGAGCCCAGGGCAAACACCCCGCCAGCCGAGGCCAGCGTTCTCCTAGGCAGGCCCAGCCAGCGGGTCCATCTGCCGCCACAGCCTGACTCCTTTCCGGCCCCCGCCCCTCAGGATCAATGGGAGTTTATAGTCGGGGGTCGCATTGCGAACTTCCTGCCGGGATGGCAGGCCATTACCACCGACAGGTGGGTTCTTCAGTTGGTCAGTCTAGGCCACTTTATAGAATTACAGAAAGCCACCCTCGAGGCCTCCTTTGCTCTCCCGGTATCAGGGTCAGCACAAAGCCTTGATCTGGCAAGAAGTACTCGCTACTACGAAAGGGAGCGATAGAGTATGTCCCAGAGAACCAGAGAGGACTAGGATACTATTCCCACTTCTTCCTGGTTCCCAAGAAAACAGGGGACCTCCGTCCAGTCTTGGACCTCAGCGACCTCAATGTGTCGGTCACTTACAAGAGATTCCGCATGGTGACCCTTCCGGGTCTTATCCCCATGCTCAAACAGGACGCCTTTTTAGCGTCTCTAGACATGCAGGATGCCTACCTGCACATCCCTATGGCTCAGGCACACAGGAGGTTCCTGCGCTTCGAGTTTCTCGACCACCACCTTCAGTTCCGAGCCCTTCCTTTCGGACTGTCTTCCGCACCAAGGGTCTTTACCAAGTGCATGGCAGTCGTGGCAGCGTCTCTGAGGAGACAGGGCCACTACGTGTTCCCGTACCTGGACGACTGGCTTCTCATGGCCGCCTCCAGAGAGGCGTTGCTTCTTGCAATCAAGAGCACCCAGGATCTGTTCCGATCCCTGGGCATCCTCATAAATTACGAGAAGTCTCTCCTGGTACCGTCGCAGAAACTGCAGTTCATAGGAGCAGTTCTGGACACTGTTAGGGAAGAGCCTTTCTTCCGGCCGACGAGGCGGAGGCGCATCAGATCCCTCATAAGGGACCTATCATTAAGCAAGGTTGTACCTGCCAGGTCGGTCCTTGCTTGCTCGGACACATAGCTGCGGCCATTCCTACTGTCCTTTCGCAAGACTCCACATGCGCATTACTCAGTGGATGCTCAAAGTGCAATGGGACCAAAGGCAAGACCACTTGCAGCATCGGTCAGACTCACCAATTCAGTGATTCAAGACTGGCAGTGGTAGCTAGCCCCAGGGTCGCTCTCATCAGGCGTCCCGTTCATTGCGCCGTCCCGGAGGTCACCCTCACCACAGGCGCTTCCGGTCTTGGGTGGGGGCACACCTGGACGGGGTAAAGTCCCAGGGTACGTGGACCCAGATGGAAGCTCACCTTCACATCAACGTGCTGGAAATGAGGCGGTCCTCTATGCCCTGCAGGCCTTTCAGTCAGTTATCCCACCGTGTACTCTTCACTTCAGACAGACAACACGGCGGTGATGTATTACCTCAACAAACAAGGAGGCGCAGACTCTTACCCCCTTTGCAGGGAGGCCATGAGAGTGTGGGATTGGGTAATCAGACAGGCGCGAATCTGATCACTGTGCACGTTCCGGAGTGGACAACACGGTTGCAGGCGGCCTGAGTCGTTTCTCAGGCCAGAGTCCACGAATGGGAACTCCTTCAAGAGGTAGCAGAGGATCTGTTTCTTGATGGGAACTCCAGATCTAGACTTGTTCGCCTCCCCATCCAACGCAAAACTGCCCAATTTTGCTCGCTAGATCCAGGGCCTGGTGTTTTCTGGCGAGCGCGTTATCCCTCTCCTGGGCCAACAGATTCCTCTCGCTTTCCTCCTTTCCCGTTGATCCAGAGAGTTCTTCTCAAACTGCGCAGGAGCAGCAATAACGATCCTAATGGCCCCATTTGGCCCAGACAGATTTGGTTCCCTTTGTTGATTCAACTATCTGGGAACCCCGCTCCCGTTGCCGCTCAGCTCCCACTTACTGTCTCAGGAGAAGGGTTCACTTGTCCACCCGGACCCTCGTTCCTTGAACCTGCATGCTTGGCTCCTAGAGACATAGCCATTTCTGCGTCACGGGGTCTGCCATGAGAGGGTTGCAGAAGTCCTTTCTGCAGCCAGAAAGCCGACAACATGCGGCGTCACGCTATGAAATGGCGCCGTTTTTGTGTATGTGTCGCGAGCACGCGACCTTTCCTTTAGTCCTTGTGGGAGTAATATTAGAATATTTGCTCTCCCTCTTTCATTGGGTCTAGCCTACTCCTCTATTAAAGTGCACCTCTGTGCCATTTCGAAACACCACCTCCCGGTGGGGAAATCGTACAGTGGCTCGGTGGGTATCTCTCGGGGAATTTCTTAGGGGAGTGTTGCACCTTAGGCCTCCTATTAGAGACCCTGTGCCTCCATGGGATTTGCTTTTTGTCCTTGAACAGCTCACGCTTCCCCCCTTTGAACCTGCCGCGGATTGCGAGCTACGTTTTCTGTCGTGGAAAACGTTGTTTTTAGTTGCTGTTACCTCGGCAAGAAGAATTTCTGAACTTCACGCTCTCATGTGCAAAGAGCCTTATTTAGTTTTCCACCGGGACAGAGTATCCCTGAGGACGAACCCTAAATTCTTGCCTAAGGTGGTTTCTTCACTCACTCTGACCAGGATATCGACCTTCCGGTCTACTTCCGAACTACTCTAATAGAGGAGAGCTCTGCTCCATACCTGGATGTTCACCAGCCTGAGGTTTTACCTCAACAGAACTCAGTCCTTTCGTAGTTCTGAGCAGCTTTTCATCTCCTTCTCTGAGAGAATGATGGGCCAATCAGTATCCAAACAGTCCCTTTCTCGCTGGCTTGTCCAGTGTATTTCTCACTATTATGGTATCAAACAAAAGCCCCTCCGGGTACAGTCCGGGGTCATTCCACTAGAGGGTGGTACTCTTTGCAGCGCCAAAATGTTTCCACTTCTGCTATATGCGCTGCAGCCACTTGGAGTTCTGTCATACCTTTATCAGGCATTATAGCCTGGACACAGCTCTCGGCGAAGGGCTGTTTTGGTTTGGCGTGCTTCAGGGTCTCCTGTCCTAGGTTCAAGACCTGGTTTTTATCCTTTATTTTCCTCCTCCGGATTTTCTGACAGCGTTACTGCTTGGGAATCAGTCCTAATGGTGTAACCTGCTGCAAGAGCTGTGTCTCGAAGTAAGATAGTACAGTTACGTAAGAACTTGCCGTAACAGTAGATCTTCGAGAACAGCTCTTGCAGCCATACTATCCACCACCTTCCCCTTGGAGGAAGCATGGCTCAGTCTTTCTGAGCAGGAATTATCTTTCTGTCTTCTATGGCCCGAATCCCTAGGTCTCCCATTTTGATGTCAGCCTGCGACAAGAAGTCTCCGGCGGGAGAACTGGGGAATCTGGCGGGACCGCCCCCTTTTGTACCACGCCTGACGTCGGAGGCGGGACTGACGTCGGGGGCGGTCCCCGCTGTAGTTAGCTAGCTAGAATTTTTCCGTAGGGTCCTGGCGCCTGGCGTTTTTCGTCCTAATGGTGTAACCTGCTGCAAGAGCTGTTCTCGAAGATCTACTGTTACGGTAAGTTCTTACGTAACTGTACTTTCTCTGTTTCCTGCACCATATATTCAGCACAGCTCTGGTGAAGCTAGACCGAATGCTCGTTTTGTAGCGCAGGGGGATCCTATTACCCTCTTAATTCCTTCTGACTGCGTCTCTAGTTCTATTGTCTTCCAATGTGTGTCTGTATTTGAGCCCCAGTTCAGAGCATGTGCCAGTTGCACCGAGCAGTAATATGTTTTAAAATGTGGGCGAGCCAGACCTCCTCTAAATTTAGCTAACATGGCATAAGCTTTTCTTGGTCTCTTCCCATGCCATATATTCTGGGAGAACAGTTTATCCCAGAGCTTAAAACTTACTAGGGGAAGCAATATTGGGAGATTTTGAAAAAGGTAAAGAAACCTCGGTAATATTGTCATTTTGATGGAGTCTGTACATTGCATAAGGGGAATTGGAAGATGCTGCCACCTCTGTAAATCATTCTTTAGTGTCTTAACTAATGGGGAAATTTACTTCATATAACTTCAAAAGGTCTTGGGGTATTCTAACACCCAAGTATCAGAAATTCTGGGCATTCCATTTCAAAGGGAAAAGTTTTTGAATCATACTATCTGGCTCATACTTCCATTTAAGAACCTCGGTTTTAGAGGTATTAAACTTATAACCCACCAGGGTCTCTACCTCCCCTAGTAAGGTAAATAGTTTGGGGAGAGATGACTCTGGCGAAGTTAAATAAATGAACATCATATCTGCATAAAATGCTGTCTTGTGTTCTGTCTCCCCTACCCTTAAGCCCGTTATCTCTTTCTGCTCCCGGATCGCTTCTGCTAAGGGCTCAACATACAAAGCAAATAGTAAGGGGGATAGGGGACAACCCTGTCGGGTGCCTCTAGATAAGGTAAATTGTTCTGAATAAGCCTCATTTGCCTTCACCACTGCTTGGGAAGAAACCTATAAGGCCTACACCCATTCAACAGAATTGGGCTTGAAGCCAAATCTATTTAAGGTATGATATAAAAATTTCCATGACACACGGTCGAAAGCCTTTTGGGCATCCATGTTAAATAATAGGAAGGGGATTGCTCTCTCTTCTACTTTCCCTAATAAATAAAGGGTTCATTTTATATTATCTGTTGTTCTCCTTTTAGGGACAAAGCCTGTTTGGTCTTTATTGATTATGCTGGGTAAAAAGGATTCTAATCTGTGGGCAAGGATACTACCATAAAATTTATAATCTTGGTTAAGTACTGAGATGGGTCTGTACAATTCACAGTTGAGGGGGTCCTTTTCTGGTTTTAAAATTGATATATTTGCATACTGCCGTGAGGCTGGGGGGGTTAGTGTCTTTAATTTGAAGGTCATTAAATACCATTTGTAGAGTGGGAAGAAGTTCCTTAGCAAAGCTTTTGTAAAATTCCAGGGTTAACCCATCCTGACCTGGGCTCTTACCTGCTTTGGCAGTGTTTATAACTCCAGCTATCTCTTGTGAGGTAATTGGCCGAAGAAGTTGATCCCGCTGCGATTCCGTTAGTTGGGGTAGGTTTAATTTTTGGAAAAAGATCAAATATTTATCTTCATCTGGTTCTGGTTCTGGGTCATGGGAATAGTGGGTATAATAAAAATGTTTAAATCCCTCTAAGATATCTTTGGTATCAGTAAGAAGTTGTTTCGTCTGAGGGTGCCTAAGTTGCGTGATCATTCCTCTGTTTCTTTGGGCCTTTAGCCTGGAGGCGAGTACCCTAGAGGCTTTGTCTCCCCCTTCGTAATATTTTTGTTTGATATATAGAAGGGCCTGCTCTGTTTTATAGTCGAGTATCCCTTGTAATTTACTTTTAATATCATTTATTTTCTGTTGGGCAGATTTATCTCCCTGCACGTGTGCCTTTTGCCAAACTAGAAGTTCTGCCTCTAAGTTGTTCTGCCGTTGTTCTCTTGTCTTCTTTTCCCTAGCGGCGAACTTAGTGGTTCCCCCCTTATGATTGCTTTCAGGGCATCCCATAGTATTCCTGAGGAAATCTTGGGAAACTTGTTTTGGGCCAAAATCTCAGGGATGCATTACTTAATCAGATTAGTATAGTTCCGGTTCCTTAGTAGGGAATTATTAAAGCGCCACTGAGCAGGAGGTTTTTCTTTATGTGTTGAGCTCTGTTAACAGTGGGGCATGTTCTGCGAGTAAGATAAGGAGTATGGTGATTTGATGCCCCAATTCCCAATGTTCTGTTGTAATTAAAAAGTAATCTTTCCTGGAGTATATATGGTGAGACGCTGAATAATGAGTGTAGTGTCTACTTCCCCGGTTTTTGTATTGCCACATATCTATCAAACCCATTTCCCTGATCAGCTTCCGACTGTGTCTTTGGCCTGCTGACATGCGGGTAGATTAGGGTTCGAACTGTCCTTTCCTGGATCCATTAATAAGTTTAGAGCCCCTCCTACCACCAAGATCCCCCCTTCTAAAGTGTATTATTTTATCCATTAGTGTCTGATGCATCCGTGGGGAGGTAAAGGCTGACTACAGTACAGAGTGTTCCCCACCAGGACCCACTGACCATAGCCAATGTGCCTTCTCTAGTTCTATTGTCTTCCAATGTGTGTCTGTATTCGAGTCCCCAGTTCAGAGCATGTGCCAGTTGCACCGAGCAGTAATATGTTTTAAAATGTGGGCGAGCCAGACCTCCTCTAAATTTAGCTAACTAACATGGCATAAGCTTTTCTGGGTCTCTTCCCATGCCATATATTCTAGGAGAACAGTTTATCCCAGAGCTTAAAACTTACTAGGGGAAGCAATATTGGGAGATTTTGAAAAAGGTAAAGAAACCTCGGTAATATTGTCATTTTGATGGAGTCTGTACATTGCGTAAGGGGAATTGGAAGATGCTGCCACCTCTGTAAATCTATCAAACCCATTTCCCTGATCAGCTTCCGACTGTGTCTTTGGCCTGCTGACATGCGGGTAGATTAGGGTTCGAACTGTCCTTTCCTGGATCCATTAATAAGTTTAGAGCCCCTCCTGCCACCAAGATCCCCCCTTCTAAAGTGTATTATTTTGTCCATTAGTGTCTGATGCATCCGCGGGGAGGTAAAGGCTGACTACAGTACAGAGTGTTCCCCACGAGGACCCACTGACCATAGCCAATGTGCCTTCTCTGTCGTGATAAAGTGTCCTCTAATTGGAATGCTGAGTAACATGGAATCATTACTGCCGTGCCCCTTCTCCTACCAGAATGGTGGGAACAAGCCGCTACGGTATTCATTCCAGATTTTATCAACTTTTGATGTTCCACCGAATCCATGTGTATTTCTTGTAGTAATATCATTTGGGGTTTGTTTTTTTGTTTTTTTAAATTTTCATTTTTATTGAGGTTTTGTAACATATTTACAGACAAGTCATCCAGATCAATGAGATTAATTTCATGCAAATATACATATACGATTTCAGTGTGGGTATAAAGTTCATAACAAATAGCGGGGAGATCAAAAAATCCAGATTGAGCGCAGATCCTAAGGGAGGGTAGTTACTAATCAAATAGTCCTGGCCTATTAATAAATAAAGCAGGATTTTAGGTCTCCCAGACCCTAGATATCTTCAGGCACCTTCAGCGGCAAGGAGGTCAGATCAATCTCTTGGAGAAGTTCCTGGGCGCCCAGTTCTGTCTGGCTCAAGTAAGTATCTAAAACAATGAAGTTTATTATCTGCGTGTCATGAGTCTGTTGCTGGAAGTCTCCTCAGTGGCAGACCACAGGCCCTCATGTAAACAAAGCAGTCGCCACCCCCGTCTGCATGCGGCGGGGGAGAGCGAGGAGGGGACCCACCCCACTCTGAAATCATCTCTCCATCCCCCCTCACGGGACAAATGTAGGATCTTTTAGCATGTAGTATATTTGCCACCTAGCCCATCTAGTGGCAAATTTCCCTTCTTGATTATTTAAGCTGTGTGTTATTTTCTCCATGGTGTAGATTTGTCTAGTGATGTTCCACCAATCTTGTATCGTGGGAGTTTTTGGTGTCGACCACTGCTTTGTAATAGACTTCTTTGCTGCCGTAAGGAGAATGAGTAGTAGGTATCTGGTTATTGGTAAACGCAGGTCCTGGGGGAAAACTGAGAACAGAAACATTTCCGCTGTCAGCTGAAATTGGGGGTCCAACATCTCCCGCAGGTGGGACTGCAGGAGCACAAAGTAGGGTTTCAGGGATGGACACCCCCACAATATGTAGGTGTGGTCTGCCCTCACGTTACCATAAAGGTGCCAACAGGTGGCCCGTAGTGACTCGTAATTGCCGGGGTTCTGAAATACCGAATTAGGCACTGCCACGTGAACTCCCTCCATATGTGTGAGCTAGACACTCTGGCTGAGTATCTCCAGGCCCGCCGCCAGTCCTCAGGAGTTATTGGATAGCCAGATTCCTGGCTCCACTGTTCTCGGATACCCTCTGTGCATGTAAGGCTCTGTATCCTCAAGGCTTGATAGTACAACGAGATTAGGTTGTTTTGTTTTAGGGTTTTATTAAGGGCTATTTGGCTCTGTATTAATGGCGGGAGTTGTTCATTATCCCAGACCATTCGGGGTAGGTGGTCTATGTAGTGTCTGAGCTGCAAGTACCGGTAGAAGTCTCCCTTTGGAAGATTATATTTCTTTTGTATGTCCGTATAGGCCCACATTGTGCCCTGGTTCATTATCTGCCCCAAATATCTCAGTCCCCTTTTCTCCCATTGCCTAAAACTCCCATCTAGGTTGTTTGGGGGGGAAGTCACTCAAGCTGGAGATTGGGCAGATAAGCGATAGGAATTGGGTCAAACTGTGGTTCCGCTTAATGGTCCGCCAGCCCCTAATCGAGGCCTTAAGCCATGGATTTTCATTCTTGTGTAGGGCCTTCTCCTCCCTGTGTTGGTACAGAACTCTGTGAAACGTATAATCGTCCATCACTATTCGTTCTATGTCTAACCAATGTGGGTTATTTATCTTGGTTTGCCTGGACATCAGATGCATCACATTTACCACCTGCTGATAAAGCCTCAAGTCTGGGAGGCCCATGCCTCCCCCATCCCGGGGGAGAGTGAGAATTTTCAAACGCACCCGGGGTCTGCTATTTGCCCAAACAAAATTAGAAATGTGGCGATTTATTTTTAAAAGTTTTTAAAGGGAGGTGGATGGGAACATTCTGGAACAGATAGAGTGCTTTCGGAATGGAGACCATCCTAATTAGGTCAATCCTACGTGCCAGCCCAAGAGGGAGAGTTGCCCACGAGGATAGGTCCGCTTTAAGTGGCGTTACAAAGGGAGCATAATTATGTTTGTAGTACTCCAGAGGAGATTTGGGAATACGTGTTCCTAAATATTTTAGTTTTTCTAAGTCCCACCTTCCCGGAATATCCGCCCGGACTTTTTGTGTAGGAGAGTAATGAAAAGCGAGCATCTCTGTTTTAGTAAGGTTCAGCTTGTACCCCGACACCAGACCAAACGAGTCTAGTATTATCTTAATTGCAGGGAGAGATTGATCGGGATTTCGCAGATATAACAAGATGTCATCCACATAGAGGGCCATCCGGTGTTCCGTTCTCCCCCACCTCCACCCCCTCTGTCTTGTGCTTCCCTAATCTTCTGGGCCAGGGGTTCAATAAAGGCCGCGAACAGGAGGGGAGAGAAGGGGCACCCCTGCCTTGTCCCCCTATGTAGGGGAAAATAAGCAGAGTGGTGTCCGTTTACTTTCACGCACACCTGTGGAGAGGCGTAAATATTTTGTAGGACGGCTATCAAGGAGGGGGGGAAGCCAAACTTGAGTAGTGTTGCGTATAAAAAAGGCCATGCCACTCTGTCGAACACCTTTTTGGCGTCTAGGCTGACCAGCAGGGATGGAACCCCATCGGTGTGCATATGGTGTACCAAATGGAGGGTCCGTCTTATACTGTCCGTGGTAGTGCGGGATCTGACGAATCCGGTCTGGTCCTTGTGAATTAACAGAGGAAGTACCTGATCCACCCGATGAGTCAAAATTGCCATGAATAGTTTATAGTCTTGATTAAGTACCGATATGGGCCGATAAGAGGCACAAAGTTGTGGGTTCTTATTTGGTTTAGGTATCACAGAAATCGTTGCATAAGACCAGGATGGGGGGTTCCCCTCCAAAACTTTGTTAAAGACATTAAGGAGGTTAGGAGTTATTTGTGCCTTTACCACCTTATAAAGTTCTGCCCCGTATCCGTCTGGTCCCAGTGACTTCTGTGACTTGGCATTCGTAATGGCAGCCTCCAATTCCATCTCTGTTATTGGTGAGGTTAGAGCCTGGCTTTGGTCCTCTGTCAATCATGGCACGGTGATTGATCGTAGGAATTCTGCTATTTGGTGTGAGGATGCTGTATTTTCTGGAGTGTATAGGGACCTGTAAAACGTGGTAAAGGCTTCAGCGTTGTCATGTGTCTTTGTGAGGCACTGGTTTCATGTAAGGTGGTATACTGAAAGAATCGTGGCCACTTTTTTTTTGCTTCCGGATTTGGTATGCCAGCAGCCGAGTAGCCCTTGGGGCCCACTTCATAATACTTCTGTCGCAGGAAGGCCAAGGCCATCTCGGTCTGCTGTTGTATTAATTGGTCCAGCTCAAATTTGGTTTGTAGTACCGTAGTATCCCCCTGTTTATGTGCCATTTGTAAAAAGTGAAGGGTATCTTCCAGCTTAAGTTTTTGCACTTTACGCTGTCTTTCTCTTTCTGCAGTGTATTTTATTATATGTCCCCTCAGTTCAGCCTTAATTGTGTCCCAATACATGGCAGGGGTAGAATCCTTGACCGGGTTGTCTGCTTTTATCTCCTGGATCTTCTCTATAAGAAAATCACAGAACTTCTTAGACCGCAGACAGTATGGATTAAGCCTCCATAATGTCCGCTTGGGTTGTAGCTCAAAGTCCCACAAGGTCATCTGAGGGGCATGGTCTGAGACCGCAATGTCTCCAATTTGAATATCTTGCAGCATGCCCAGGTTCTCCACCTGTGTGTACACCTGGTCAATGCGGGAATAGGTCTGATGGACCGGGCAGTAGTAGGTGTAATTCCTCGAGTGGGGATGGAGCCTCCTCCAGGCATCACACCATCCCGCTTCGCTTGTGAATCTTTTGAAGAATCGTTGGGTTACCGACTGTTTAGAGGGTTTGGGATTGGTAGAGTCTAGGTTAGAGTCCATGACAAAGTTAAAGTCGCCTGCCATCATAAGTACCCCCACTGGTTTTTGTATAATTTTATCTAATAAAGGTTTAAGGTGGGCCACCGTGGTTCCCGGGGGGAAATAAACATTAACTAATGTTACTGGTTTGTCATGTAGTGTACCTTGCACCAGAATCATGCGTCCCTCCTGATCAGCCCAGGTGTACTCGGCTTTAAACAAAGTGCCCGGAGAGATTATTATGGCTACTCCCCTACGCCTTCCGGCCTTAGCAGAAGAATGAAAGACCTGTCCCCTACTTAATTTAGTCAATTTTGCATGTTCCGTCGCACTCATGTGCGTCTCCTGTAGGTATGTTATATCGGCTTTGAAGCGCCTAATAAAGGCTAGGGTCCTGGACCTCTTAATAAGCGACGCAAGGCCATTTTTGTTTAAAGAGAGTAATTTCACCTTAGTTGTATCCATATCTTGTTCCCATTTTTCTTCCTAATTTATACCTCCCTCGCCCTTGTGGGGCCCTAGGTCTGCCACCCTTGGAGAGCACCCCCACTGAGCCCGTTTGTTCGGATCTGGTGACTAACACGTTACAATATACAATACACAACGGTGCATAATTAATACAAAACATATAATCTGTTGTACAACATCTAAACATCACAACATTCATAACTTATAAACTGGTACTTCCACGAGTCAGGTAGTCCTGACCCTGTGGTAAGTAAAAACCTTAACAGTTGCCCAGAATCGCTGGGCTTAAGCACAAAGTGCTACTTGGGAAGGGGTAAAAAGGAAAGGTGACAGTTCTGTGCCACACCAGTGGTCCCCTAGGATCCCTGTTGTAACTTGTAGGGGAGCATATTTGTTTGAGGGGATTCTCTCACTTCCCAGGTCTCAAAAGGACAAGGGGGGAGCACAGCCAAGCCCCAGTCGGGGGGGGGGGGCATATAGCTAAGCCTCCACTCCTGTACCCTTAGGCGCAGGGAGTCATTTATCTATTCAGCCCATCATACCCAGAAGAGGGAGGTAGGCCAACCCGCCTTTCGCGTGCCGCCATCCAGCCATGCTCAGTCCTGGCATCACAGCCCACAGGGAGCATCAGCTCCACCCCGCCCACCCGGAGTTGACCATACGCTCCTCGGTAGTCGGAGGTCCTCATCCCACAGGCACCAAGCGGCACGGTCACTCGTGCTGCTCCATCTCAAACAACCCCCAAGGGGTCCCCATCAGCACATGGGGGGACCCCACAGCGAGCCAGCTATGCGCATCCCCCAGGCCAGCCATCAGGGATGGAGTGGGCCCCACCCCAACAGACCAGCTCACTCCCCCAACTACCCGGCTTCCCGGGGCAGCAGGGCTCAAACATCATCAGCAGGCAATAGCTGCTGGTCCACGGAGGTCGCACCGTTCGAGCAAGGCCCTTCCCATACACTGCCCTCGCAATTTAGGCACTCCTTCCCCCCGTTTACTGGGTACAACCTCCACCCCCAACAGTGCAAGTCAGTAGGAGGGGAAAGCCCCTGAGTCGCCGCAGATGGGAACCCCCCCACCCCGTCGTCAGAGGAGGCGGTGGGGAGCGTGTCCCCAAACCCCCAGTCATATCTTGAGTGTTTATCATCTCTTGGTCCTCCTGCCCCCGCCTCGCACCCTCCCGCCTCCCCTCCCCACACCATCAGCATGCCAGTTCTTATGCCACGTATTAGTTTTCTCTACAGAACGGTTAGTCCATGTTCACTTGAGCTTCTGAGGTAGTCTATTGCCTGGTTGCCATGTTTCACCCCCAGATTCCATCCCCTTATCAACCCTCCCTCATCCCTCCTCTTCCTTCCATCCGCCCACCCCAACCCCAGTCCTTCGTCCTCCATCTTCTCCGTTCCTCCTTAGTTGAATACAGGAATCGAAGCTGCTGGGAGATCGAAGCCTCTTCCTGATTGGTCTAACTAGGGCTGATTAACCCCCATTACTTCAACCGAAGAGGCCTCGTCTGACCCCCTCCTCCCCATACCCCCCATCACCGATCCCTCCTCCAGCATCTCTTTGTTTCTCCCCCAACCTAGCCCTCCAGGTCAGGGATCAAGGTATGCTTTCCCCTTGCTGCAGCTGCAATGCGGCTCGATTTAGGTGGCTCGTTCTCTCCTGCCTCTCTCCCCACCATCGGATCTTCCATTTTCCTCCCCACTAACCAAAGGGTACTCCCTCCCAGATTACCACCCCATCTATCTACCCTCCTGATCCTTCTAGTCTCTTCCCTACCCCCAACCCTCTCCCTTTCTCTGTAATGGTTCCCCCCAAGCCCCTTCAACCCTCAAAGGCCATTTCCCCATTTTAAGGAAGACTGTTGGCAACAGACAAGGCCCACCCCACCGTAGTCCTTTATTTCTTTTGCCTTTGCCGCCTTTAGGCCAACTCTCCTCTATCCTCTACATAATGAAACACAGAGTTACTTGCAGCCTTCTCATGTCTTCGTGTTGGTCTCCGGTGTCCGCTGCTCTTCCAGATTAGCCTGCGATGCCCTTAGCGTTCCGACGATCCGCTGTAGGGCCTCTGCTCCCTGCCTGCGCCTTGCGTCTCTCTGCCCAGTAATCCACGTCTTCTGGGCGAGTTTGGATGCTACTGAGGGCTTCCGGTGGACCCCAGTCAGAGGGACATCTATGTTTCTTCTCTTCAGTTCGGCCATCGCGTCCTCCGCCGACTCCATGGTGCGTGTTCCATCCGAAAACAGGATCATCATCTTCGCGGAGTAGGGGGTGCGGAATCTGATCCCCTCCGCCTGCAGTGCTTTCATCATCGCGGAGTAAGCGCGCCTTCGCGCCATGATCTCGGGGGCATAATCATCATCAAAGTAGAGACGCTGGGTCTCAAGCAGGACTCTCCCCTTCCTCCAGGCTGCTCTCAGGACAGCTTCCTTCTCTTAGAATCTTAAAAACTTTGCCAGGACGGTGCGAGGGCGAGAGCCCGGCGGGGGCCTTGGCCCGAATGCACATGTGCCCGCTCCAGCTCCAGAAAAACATCTTCAGGTAATGGGAGTAACTCTTTCAGGATTTTCTGGAGGTATTTTATCATGTCTGTCCCTTCAGAGCTCTCCAGGAGCCCCAAAATCCTAATGTTATTTCTCTGGCTGCGGCTCTCCGCATCTTCAGCCCGTGCCCTCAGGGCCTTAACTTCCCCATGGAGTTGTGCTATGACGCGCTCTGTGTCGGTCAGCCTTCCCTCAGTCTGTTCTATGCGGGCCTCACTGGTTTCCTGTCACTGCTCAAGTTTCCTAGTATTGGTGCGGAGAGCAGTCGCCGTCTATTTCATTTATCTGCGGAAGTCTCTTATTTCCGCCAGCATCTGGGCCATTTGTTTTTGCAGTACTACATGGGAAGCCTGCTCAGACGCTGCGCCGCCCCGGTGAGAGGATGACGAGGCCCTCGAGTCCTCGCTCTCCGATCCCTCGTCTTAGGATTTCTCCTCATTATGGTGTGCCAGGATTGCAAATTTGTTATCCCCTCTCTCCTTCGGCATTTTTAAGATACCCTCCTGGATTAGTTGTGAAGGGATGGCAATGGATATGTAGTATTAGGAGGGTTGTTGCAGGATCGTTCGGGGAGCCACTAGATCTAGGCCGCCATTCTTTCTATGACGTCACCGGGAGTCTCGGCTTTTTTTTTTTTTTTTTTTTAAGGTAAGATAACACCATTCCTCTTTTATTTGGACCACCCAAGCCATTTACATTCTGGGAAATTATTCTGACCTTATGGGATTGAGCCATAGTGGTGTATAAGGCGAGCTTTGTCCACCTAAATCCCTCCCTGCCCCACCCCTCCCCACGCAGCCAGTTTCCAATGTATCCCACTTTATACTGTAAGTCAGTATACATCTCCACGATGGTGCACTCCAAACTGTTTTCTTACAATTATAAAACACCATCAGTTCTACTCTACCTATTTGTTACTTACTAAACTTGTGCCTAACTATATACAAAATTGTCTCAGTGATTTCTATGATCCAGGGAAGTTTCCCAGGTCTCGGCAGTCTAACTGCTGCGAAGCAAGTGACTACACTTCTAGTACTGAGGTGCCCATCGGGGTGTTCCAAACCCCCAAAATAACTAAGCATATTTAAAATGAGAGTCGAACAAAGCAAAAACGGTATTTGGATCAACTTAAAAATAAATAGCACATTAACCAAAAAGTCTAATGGTGCTTTCAGAGAGTCCATCCATAAAGTTCTCCACCCCTCACATAGTCTATATCAGGGAGTGCTGAGCCGGAATGGATATGATTATACAACCGTTCCTAGGGCCTGTCTATATTTTAAACCCTTATGCGATTTCTTTACATCCTCAAAGTATTCTAGAGGAGGTTCGCCCTTCCTGATGTAGTGCAGGGACTAAAGTCATCAACAGTCTAAGCAGATCGTCTCATTCAGTGCGGACAGAACTGTTCCAGAGGGAGCCTAAAAGGCATCACTGAAAGTCCAGGTTCCAAAGAATCTCTGTGGGCCCGGGACAGGAGCCTCAAGGAGCAGCCCCAACCCCACCAGCCAGTAGCTTCCCCAATCCCGATCGCTCAGGCAGGCCCACCCAAGCCTCCATATTATTTAACTGCCTACAGGAAATTGTGCAGACCCTTGCTCTGTAACTAGTCACCGTCAGGCAGCCTCCCAGGAGATCTCCCAGATATTACAGCCTCTCTGGAGTGCCACTAGAGGACCTCCTCTTAAGAGTTGGGCGTTTCCTCCTAGCGCTTACTGGGAGCCAAAAAGCACAAGCCAATATCTTCTCAAGGCCTAAAGAATTCTTCCTTAAGCTGCCATAAGGACCAAGGGGTGGGGGGCTACCCCCCATCCCACCAGCGATCCCTAAGCAGTCTTTTAGTAGAGGGTCTAAATACCCGCGAGTAACCTGGGACCACCGGCCCGAGGTCATAGAAACATAGAATTTGACGGCAGATAAGGACTGCTTGGCCCACCCAGTCTGCCCCTTTCCCTACCTAATGGATAAGCTGCAGATCTTAGTTAACCAGCAGCCTACTTCTTTCTACCCCCAACCCCTAGAATTGCCTTATGGCTGTCCCATGCATGCTTGAATTCAACCACTGTTTTTGACTCCACAACCTCCTCCGGAAGGCCGTCCATGCATCCACAACCCTCTCTGTGAAAAATACTTCCTTACACACCTCTGAGCGCCCCATCTTCAAATTGTGCCCCTTGTTCTTGCACACCTCTTGTTTTGAAAGATGCTACCCTCTTGGACTTTGTTGATTCCCTTGAGGTACTTGAGCGTTTCTATCATGCCCCCCTTTCTGAGGTTATACATATTAAGCTCCTTTAGTCTCTCTTCATATGTCTTCCGGTGCAGACCCTAAACCATTTAAGTTGCCCTCCTCTGGAGAGCTTCCATCTTGTCTATGTCCTTGCGGAGATTGGGTCTCCAGAACTGCACACATTACTCCAGATGGGGTCTCATCAGCTGTCTGTACAGAGGGATAACAAATACAGGTTACTCACCTGTAACAGGAGTTCCAGGAATGGTATATGTTGTTCATCCACACTTATTGGCAGGTTCCTTGCCGCTTTAAATCTTGCCGGAAGGTCTTCAAGCTGGCTCCTCCCACCCACCGGGTGGTAAAACTCTGCTCCGCCCCATGGCGCCAGATCTGGCCCGCTGGAAGCTCAGGTTGTCTTGTCCGAGCCGAGAGGTCCGGAGGGATGGTGGATGAACAACATATACCATTCCTAGAACTTCTGTTACAGGTGAGTAACCTGTATTTCTAGGGACATGGATATGTTGTTCATCCACACTTATTGGCAGACTCCTAGCAGGTTCTCCGAGAGAGGGAGGCAATGCACACCCCTACTTAGGGAATAAAGACTGAGAACCGAGGCCCCAAACCAGCATCCCGGGCGTGACTCAAGGTCGATGTGGTAATGGGTAATAAAGGTGTGTGCTGACTTCCAGGTAGCAGCCTGCAGATTTCCTGGATAGGACGTCCCTGGAAGCAGCCACCGATGCAGCAGTATGACAGGTAGAATGCTCTTATCCCTCTGGGAGGCTCCATGCCCGCCAACTTATAGCAGAGATCTATGCAGGAGGTGACCCACCTGCTTATCGTCCGCTTGGCTGCAGGTCTGCCAGGTGCGGCTTCAGCGTAGGTGACAAACAGCTGGCGAACCTCTCCCCGAATTTCAACCGTGCGCTCCTTATAATAAGCAAGCGCCCTTCTAGGGTCCAAAGTATGGAGCCTGTATTCGGCCTCCGAGGTGTGATTGGGGTAGAACACCGGCAGAGTCAACACCTGGTTAAGGTGAAACTCCGACACCACCTTCGGAAGGAATTTCGGGTGGGGGCGCAGGACAACCTTGTCCCTGTGGAAGACCAGGTAAGGAGACTCAATGCAGAGCGCCTAGAGTTCTCCCATCCTTCTGGCTGATGTGATAGCCACCAAGAAGGCGGTCTTCCACGACAGGTGAGAGAGTTCACACCTGTGCATTGGTTCGAATGGCTTGCCCATGAGCTTTGCCAGTACCAGCAGTAAATCTCACGGAGGTGGAGGTTCATGACCGGAGGAGAATGTGATCAAGGCCTTTGAACCAGTGCCCACTCACCTTCTCTCTGGCCACCGACTGCTCCCCGCCCGCGCCCGGTAAGCAGAGATGGCTGCCAGGTGCACCTTTAGGTCAGATGGCCTAAGCCCTTGACTAGAAAGGGACCATAAATAGTCCAAAATGCTTGCCAAGGAACAGGAGGAAGGGTCCAAGCCCTTGCCTGACACCAAATGGAAAACCTCTTCCATTTGAAGGCATAGCATTTCCTGGTCGACACTCCAGGACGCTCAACAACATTGAGGACCTCGTCAGAAAGACCCAAGGCCTATAACTCTAGCAGCTCAGGAACCAGGCTGTCAGGTGCAGGGATTGAAGGTCGGATGGAACACCTTCCCTGATTGACTGAGAGCAGGTCCGGGCGAGCTGGAAGCTGCTCCGGAGCCTGTAGCTGAGGTTGAGGAGATCTGGGTACTGAACTGGCGGGGCCAGTCTGGGGCTATCAGAATCACCTGCGCCTTGTCCTCCTTGTCTTGAGAAGCACCTTGTGAATCAGGGAAATGGGGAAAGGCGAAAAGAGGCCCGGGGTCCACAGCCTCGAGAAGGCATCCCCTGCAGCGAGCCCTGCTGAGGGGCGGGCATGAAACAGCCTCAGCCTTATTCTCCTTGAGGCAAACAGGTCCACCTGAGGTGTGCCCCAGTGGAGAACAGATCTTGTACTACCTCCGGCAGGAGAGACCACTCGTGAGATGCAGCCCCTATCCGGCTCAGGGCATCGGCCAGGGTGTTGGAGGCTCCTGCCACATGAATGGCTAGGAGATCTGCCTCCAGGCTGCGCACGAGTGACCAAATGAGGAGAGCTTCCTTGCATAGAAGCATGGAGCGCGTCCCGCCCTGGCGGTTCAGGTAGTACATGGTCGTGGTATTGTCCGTCTGGACTCGGACCACTTGACCCCGGAGAAGCGGAGCAAAGGCGGTGAGAGCTAGGCGGACCACTCGGAGCTCCAGCAGGTTGATGTGGCATCGGGACTCCCGCGGGGACCAGAGGCCGTGCACTCGGTGTTCCCCCAGATGGGCACCCCAACCTATCAGAGAGGCATCGGTCGCTAGAGGACCGTCGGCTCGGGCGGACAAAGCAGGATGCCCTCCTGCAGATGGGATGGAGCGGTCCACCACTGGAGCGTTCCACATCTCCTGGGTCACTGTCACTTGCTGGTCCAATGGATCGCAGCGTTGGACCACCGGCTGGCCAGTCCCCACTGAAGGGGCGCATGTGCCAGTGTGCCCAACGGACCACGCTGGTACAGGCCGCCATGAGACCCAGGAGGCGAGGAAGTCCTGGGCAGATGCGTTGCCCAACCAGAAATGATTGGGCAAGGAGGTAAGAACTCGGCCCTGTCGCCGGGAGCCGTGCTTTGCTCAAGAGAGTCGAGCCTGCCCGAAGAACAGGATCACCTGCTTCGGCTCGAGTTCCGACTTGGCCTCGTTGATGAGAAGGCCGACTTGAGAGCAAACCTGGAGGGCCAGATCTCTGGACCGCTCCACCTCCCGTCTGGAAAGGGCTGCTATCAGCCAATCGTCCAGGTAAGGGTACACCCGGACCCCTCGGCGCCGCAGGAATGCTGTCACCACTGCCATGCATTTGGTGAAGACCCTGGGAGCTGGAGATAAGCCGAAGGGCATGGCTTGGAACTCGAAGAGGGATCCTTCCGCTCGAAAGCGGAGGAATCTCCAATGTGACGGACGGATAGGGACGTGAAAGAACGCATCCTGTAGGTCCAGAGAGCAGAACCACACGCCGTGTTCCAGAGATGGTATTATCTGCGCCAGAGTAACCATTCTGAAGGTCCGAGACCTTAGGAACTTGTTCAGGTCGTGTAGGTCGAGAATGGGGCGCCAGCCCCCCGTCCGTTTCGGAACCAGGAAATACCTGGACACGAACCCCAGGTCTAAAGGGGGGTCCTCTACCTCCATGATCACCTCCTTTTGGAGGAGGAGAGCGATGTCGGCTCGACGAGCCGCCAGTGAGGCTGCGGACCCCGAGGTGCGACGGCTCTGAAGGGCGGGGCCTGCTCGAATTCTAGAAGTAGGCCTTTTCCCACCACCTCCAGTACCCACCTGTCCATGGTAACAGCGGACCAGGCAGAAAGGAAGTGTCTGAGCCGTCCCCCCACGGGGAGAACCAGGGGTGAGGTGACAGGGATGGGGGCGACACCCCTCAGCCCGTCACTGGGCAGGCTTGGAGGAGGGACCGGCCGAGGGACCTCCTGGGCCTTTACCTCCCTGCTTCCTGTTGGAGGAAGCCGACGGCTTGGGTTTGGGATACCAAACTCGAGCCTGCTGGCCTGACGTTGCTGGGCAGGGCGTGCACTGGTGCAGAAGGGCGAAAGGGCTTACGCTGTGGCTTCGGCCTTTGTCCTTCTAGCGGAAGAGCCGAGTCCAAGGTAGCATTGGACTTCTCGATCCTCTGCAGGTGACCTTCCACCCCAGGGCCAAGAGGTCAGTCCCCAAAAGGGAACATCCGCCAACTTGGTGCTGGGTATCCGAGGTAAGGTGGATATCCTCAGCCAAGCCCGGCGAGCATTGCCACTACGACCGCCACAGACCTGGCACAGCGAGTCCCGATGTCTAACGCCGGTCTGGAGCTGCTGTTTGGCCACTGCCCTGCCCTGGTCCCGCACCTGCCTGACCGTAGTCTGCAGATCTCCGGGAAGATGAGGGACAACCTCATCCAGGGAGCCCAACAGGGCGTGAGAAAAATGTGCCATGAGGACGGCCGAACTGGCCTGACAAAGGCCGAGAGAAGACGCAGCATAGACTTTTCGCCCGGCATAATCCAATTTCTTGGATTCCTTGTCGGGAGGTTTGTCCACATCCCTGGCGTTCCCGGCACGCGGGAACGCGCTGTCAGTAACCAACCCCTTGGCCGAGGGGTGTTCTGAAAAACCGGACAGGGAACTGGTAGGGACCGCATACTTCCTGGCCAACCTGGCCGAAGGCACAGAGCAGGAAGCAGGACGCTGCCAAAGTTCCAAGGCCGGAACCACTATGGCTTCGGCCACCTGAAAGGCCTCCGTAGGAGAATCCCCTCAGTCCAGAATCTCCGTGAGGGGATACCTGGCCAGTTTAGAAACGGGTTCGAGCTTCATCCCGGTGGACTCCGAGATGAGTCGAAGCAACCCTAAGAAGGACGAAGGGCTATCGTCCATGGACTGCTCTCCCGAGGACTCCCAAGTCCATGCGCTTGGAGAAGAGGGAAGAACCATCATCGGACTCAGAAGAGTCCTCAAAGAGCTGCCTCGGGCCTGAGCCACCCTCTACCTGCCGAGGTTTATCGGGAGTGAGGGTGACAGACAGCCTATGGGGCAAACCCAAGGCCAACCGAGAATTTTTGGTCGGAGCCCCAACTAATGGCTGTGGAGGCGGAGGTTCCATCAGAATCGGTGGGGCAGCTGGAATTGGCCGAACAACCGGCCTGAGAACAGGCTCCTCGACTACAACGAGGGGTTGTTTCGGCTGCTCCGGTGACAGCCACTTAATGGCCGGGGAAGATGACTGGGTCGGCTTATTCCCGGTCAAAAGGAGCTGTTGCCACATGAGTTCCTTGTACTTCCGACGCAACTTGCGCTGAAGCCTCCCCTCGTCCGAGGAAGAGCGGCAGCGCCGCTTGCCGCGGTACCGGGACCGCCTATGGCGGCGGGATCGGTTGGACCGCGAGGATGACCGAGACCGAGAGTCTCGACTAGGCCGAGGAAGGTGAGGAGAAGTGTCGAATCGGCACTTCGCTCGGACGATCCCACCGGGGCTCCGAACCGAGGCACAGACGAGCCGACGGATCCTCAACTCCTACCGGGAGAAGGATTCTCAGCTTCTCCAGCCGACAACCGTCCTAGCGGGTCGAGAAAAATCTCGACCGCGTCGGCGAGTCTCGGTCAACTGGCCTGACGGGGACACCGTGAAGCCAGTGGCCGAAGCTGAGGGGTCGACCGAAGTCGACTGTCGACAAGGGGAGGGGGATCTTTCCCGCTCCCAAGAGCGTCGACGGAGAGACTTACTTTTGCTCTTTTTGGACCTGGAAAAAGGTCCCGAAGAAGTTGGACCCTCACCTTTGGTCGAGAGGGTCAGACAAAGCTCCTTAAAAGAAGCCGTCACGAGGCACCTAGGAGAGAGAGCGGGACAATGTCAGAGTCGAGGTAGAAGTGCCCGTGTCAGCCTCCTCTCTTCGGGAGGAAGCGATCATCTGCTCGAGCTGATCCGCCGAGCCCACCGCCACGGACACCGCCAATCGGGCCTCTTTAGATTTCACTGGTGAATTCTTTTCTCGGGTGCCCCATTTGTAATCGGACGCTTACGGTCTTCAAGGCGTGGGCGAAAGGAAGAGCACAAGTCGCGGGCCTGCGGGTCGTGCTCAAGGCCCAACAGTAGCGCATGCGTGGAGTGCGGAACCGTCCTAGACATCTTCTGCCCGCAAGGCACCTCCAAAACCGGAGTCGATTTGTCCATCGCAGCGCGAGAGAAGAAGACCAAGTCTTTTTAGCAAAAACTTTGATTTCAACTTTCGAAGAATTAGGAACCAGTCTTAAACGCAGGCGTTAAGGAGAAACCTGAGCTCAGCGGTAAGGAAGATCTGGCGTCATGGGGCGGAGCCGAGAGTTTTACCACCGGGTGGGTGGGAGGAGCCAGCTTGAAGACCTTCCGCAAGATTTAAAGCGGCAAGGAACCTGCCAATAAGTGTGGATGAACAACATATCCATGTCCCTAGAACTTCCTGTTTTCTATTGGTGATGCCTCTCCCTATGCATCCCAGTATCCCCCCAGCCCTCCTTACTGCCCTGTCACATTGCTTGCCCACTTTTAAGTCATCTGATATGACTACCCCCAGGTCCCTTTCCATTTTTGTTGTTAGTATCTCACCCCCCATTGTGTACTCTTCCCCTGGATTTTTGTTTCCCAGGTGCATTACCTTGTACTTCTTAGCATTAAATCTAAGCTGCCATACATTTGACCATTCCTCTAACCTTGCCAAGTCCCTTCTCATCCTTTCCACCCCACCTTGTGCATCAACTCTATTGCAGATCTTTGTGTCATCTGCAAAGAGACATACTTTTCCTTCCAGTCCCTCTGCAGTGTCGCTTACAAAGACATTGAAGAGGACCGGTCCTAATGCTGAGCCCTGCGGCACCCCACTAGTAACCCCCCTTTCTTCAGAGTGGACTCCATTTACTATTACCCTCTGTGTCCTATTCTCCAGCCAATTCTTTACCTAGGCTATCATCTTGGGATCCACTCCCAGGCTGGCTAACTTGTATATTAATCTTTTGTGTGGGACTGAGTCAAATGCCTTGCTAAAGTCTAGGTAGGCCATGTCCACAGCCCCTCCCTGATCTACTACTTTGGTCACCCAGTCAAAGAAATCTATTAGGTTCGTCTGGCTTGACCTTCCTGCTGTGAATCCATGCTGCCTTGGGTCCTGTGCCCTTCTGGCCTCTAGGTACTCGACAGTTCTTTCCTTCAGAAGTGATTCCATCATTTTCCCTATCACTGAGGTTAAACTAACTGGTCTGTAGTTTCCCGCTTCTGCCCTGCTCCCACTTTTGTGAAGGGGAATCACATCTGCCCTCCTCCAGTCCTCAGGTACCACCCCATCCTCCCATGATTTGTTAAAGAGGGTAGTCAGTGGTGTCACTAGTTCTACCCTTAGTTCTTTTAGAATTCTGGGATGAATCCCATCAGGCCCCATTGCTTTGTCCACTTTCAGTTTTAAGAGTTCTTTCAGAACCCTTTCTTCTGTAAATGGGCTGGTATCAACTTCTGTATCCAGAGTGTTTCTGTTTGTTTTGGGTACCTCCCCCTCTTCATTTGTAAATACTGAGCAAAAATATTTGTTTAGTATTTCTGCCTTTCACAGTCACCCTCTGCCCACCCTCCTCCCTTTATTAAGCCTCACTATCCCTCCCTTAGTCTTCCTTCGCTCCCTGATGTACCTAAAAAAGGTTTTATCCCCCTTCTTAACTGAGTTGGCTATCTTTTCCTCAGTTCAGGCCTTTGCTATTCTGACTGCCTTCCCAGCTACCTTTTGCTTTAACTGATGCATTTCTCTGTCCTGCTCCTTCTGTGATTCCTTGTACTTTCTGAATGCTTTCTTTTTCTCTTGAACCTTCACTGCCACCTCCTTTGAGAACCATAGTGGTTTCTTATATCGTTTTGTTTATTTGCTTCACACAAAGGCTTGTTACCTCTGTGGTGGCAGTTTTTATTATTTCCCATTGTTCTTCCACCCCTCCTTCCTGCCCATTTGCTAGTGCATTCCTTAGGCACTCACCCATTTTGGCAAAGTCAGCCCTCCTGAAGTCCAGCACTTTTGCCTTTGTATGGCCTGACTCTATTGCTGTGTTTATTGTGAACCATACTGTTCGATGGTCGTTAGTTCCCAGAAACCCATATTTGTATTGATGGCCCTGCTGTGCTTCCATTAGCCCTTATGCAAAGTGGGAAGCCCCATAGGCCCATTCATAGGGTCACCCTCAACGGGGGACTGCACCCCTGCTTGTTGTCTGGAAGACCCACCTCACCAGAGCGGTACACCATTCCACCCTGTGAGTGAAGGGAGAGCACAGCGTCTGACCCACAGAAGATGCCCAGAACTCACACCTCTTATTGGGCCGTCAGCATTATGCTACCTTGCGTTCAGGGTTACGAGCTACTTCTTGCAAACTGCCTTATGAGTTGCTTTATGGAATTTAGTGTCTCTTGCTGCAGTCGCGGGTCTGGCAACTGGGGTATCTTTTGTTGCTCTCTCTGTACCCCAGCACACTGTGGAAAAGATGTCTTAGTCTGTGATTCTTAATTTCTTTCCTTGAGATTTGCCAGGGCTTGTTCAGCTGTATCAGAACTCCAGTTGTCCATTTTGGTACTGGATCAGAAGCCTAGCCAGGTAAGGCATTCTGAATTTCAACTTAAGGCACCTCAGGATGGGAAACGGGAATGTTGTCTCCTCGGCATTGCACTGTCATTGGAGCATAATCGTTCTCAAAGTAAATTCTAGAGCTCTCAAAAAATGTTTTCCCGTGGCCCAAGCTTTCTTTAGGATCATGTCCTTTGGTGTGTATCTCCAAAAAATCTAATGATTATGGACCGTGGACGAGCCCCTGGCTGGGTAGGTGGGGACCCCAGAGCCCTCTGCACTCTCTCTACTTCTATTTGAACATCTGTTTCCAATTGCAGAGTTTCTCTAAAAAGGTGGTAAATAAAACTTTCCATATTGTTGTTTTCTAGGGACATGGATATGTTGTTCATCCACACTGTCTGGCAGGTTCCTTGCCGCTTTAAATCTTGCCGGAAGGTCTTCAAGCTGGCTCCTCCCACCCACCCGGGTGGTAAAACTCTCGGCTCCGCACCATGATGCCAGATCTTCCTTACCGCTTGGAAGCTCAGGTTCCCTCCTTAACGCTCTGCGTGACAGACTGGATCCTAATTCTTCGGTTCGTCCAAAACTCATTTTAAAATTTTCAAGACTTTGGTCAACTTTCTCCCTCGCGGCTGCAATGAACAAATCGACTCCCGGATTTCAGCGGTGCCCTTATGAGCAGAAGATGTCCAGGACAGACCCACACTCCACGTCAGCTCTACTGCCTCGGCCTAGAACACGCACGCAGGGGCCTGCGAGTCATGCTGTTCGCCGCCATCGTCCTGGAGGACTGCTGCCTGGTTAAAGCTAGACGCCCCGAGAAGCGCTACCCGCCGGTTAAGTCAAAGGAGGCCTGTTGGGCGGTTACCACGGCGGCTGGCTCGGCTGAGCAACTCGAGCAGATGATCGCCCTCGAGGAGGCGGCCCAGACCACATCTTCCTCTTCCTCAGTCGCGGCATTTATCCCGCTCTCTTTGGGTACCTTGTATTCAGCTTCGTTCAAGGAGCTTTGCCAATCCCTTTCCACGAAGGGAGAGGGGCCATCGGGACATTCCTCTCAGTCCAAAAAGAAAGATTCTAAGGGCAAGTCCCATCGTCGGCGTTCGTGGAGCGGGAGAGGTCTCCTCCCGGACAGCTGACTGTCGACTTCCGGTCGAGGTTAGCTGAAGCCGCTGGCTTCCACCGGCGCCCTGTCAGGCCAGCCGGCCGAGACTCCCGTCGACGCGGTTGAGATTTTTCTCGACCCGTCGGATGGGCTGTCGACTGGTGAAGCTGACAACCCTTCTTCACCAGTTCCCCCGGAGGAGACCGAGGATCTGCCTGCACCCCTGGTGCAGCAGTCCCCTATTAAGGTGACCGAGCCGAGGGAAGAGCGGTTGTCCCCCGCTCCTTCCCAGACCCGTCCTCTGAAACACCGAGGATCTCTGTCTCGGACTTCTTCTCGGTCCAGCTGACATCGGCGGTCTTGGTCTCTGCACCGAGGTAAGCGGTGCCGCCGCTCGTCCTCGTCTTCCTCCTCGGAAGAGGAGAGGCTTCGACGCAAATTACGTTGACGCTACGAGGACCTGATGTGGCAGCAGTTACTTCTGTCCGGGAGCAAGTCGACGCCTTCCCCGTCCATCAAGTGGCTGTCACCCGAGCGGCCGAAACAGCCCCTCGCTGTAGTCGAGATGCCCAAGTCTGGGCCAGTTGTTCGTCCAAAACCTGCTGCCCCACTGATTGTGGTGGAACCTCCGCCTCCACAACCAAAATCAGGGGGTGCCGACCAAGGACTCTCGGTCGGGTTAAGGCCTGCTCCACAGGTTATCGGTCACCCTCACTCCCGACCGTCCTCGGCAGGTGGAGGGTGGTTCAGGCCCCAGGCAGCTGTTCGCTGACTCCTCGGAGTCCAACGATGACTCCTCCCTGTTCTCCAGGCCGGTTGACCTGGAGTCTTCCGGGGGCCAGTCGTTGGACAAAAGCCCATCGTCCTTCATGGGTTTGCTTCAGCTCATCTCGGAGTCCACCGGGATGCAGCTCAAGCCCGTATCCAAACGGGCCAAGTATCCCCTGACGGAGATACTGGACCGAGGGGATTCCCCTACGGAGGCCTTTCCGGTGGCTGAGGTCATTGTTGGCACAGCCTTGGAGCTTTGGCAGCGGCCTGCTTCCTGCCCTGCGCCCTCGGCGAGGATGGCCATGAAGTATGCGGTCTCTACCGGCTCTTTGCCCGGGTTTTTGGAACACCCCTCTGCCGAGGGGTTGGTCACCGACAGCGTTTTCCGGCGTTCCTGGGACGCTAGGGACGTGGACAAGCCCCCCGACAAGGAGTCCAAAAAGCTGGACTATGCCGGGCGCAAGGAGTGCTCTGCGTCCTCCCTTGGCCTCCGCCAGGCCAGCTCGGCCGTGCTGATGGCACGCTTCTCTCACGCCGTCATGGCCTCCCCAGATCAGGTGATCCCTCATCTCCCAGCCGACCTGCAGACCACGGTCCGGTAGGTTCGGGACCAGGGTAGGGCGGTGGCGAAGCAGCAGCTCCAGACGGCTCTGAACATAGGAGACTCCTGTGCTAGATCGGTTGCGGCTGCGGTGGCCATGCGCCGCAGAGCATGGCTGAGGATATCCACCTTCACGGCGGATACCCAGCACAAATTGCTGGACATCCCCTTCGGCCCTGGAGTTGAAGGTCACCTCCAGCAGATCGAGAAGTCCATGCCACTCTGGACTCAGTCACCTCCGCCCAGAAGGACAAAGGCCGCCGACAGCAGCAGCACAAGTCCTTTCGCCCTTCTGCACCTGTGGCATGTCTGGCCCAACAGCACCAGGGCCAGCAGGCTCACGCTTGGCATCCCAAACCCAAGCCCGCGGCTTCCTCCAGTAGGAAGCAGGGAGGTAAAGGCCGAGGAGGTCCCTCGGCCGGTCCCTCCTCCAAGCCTGCCCAGTGACGAGCTGAGGGGTGTCGCCCCCAGCCTCGTTTCTCCCCCCTGGTTTCCACCATGGGGGGACGGCTCCGCCACTTCCTTTCCGCCTGGTCCGATATCACCACGGACCGCTGGGTGTTGGAGGTAGTAGGACAGGGTCTGCCTCTGGAGTTTGAGCAGGCCCCACCCTTCCGAGCCGTCGCCCCTTGGGGGGTAAGGGGTCCGCAGCCTCTCTGTCGGCCCGCCGAGCCAATATTGCCGTGCTTCTCGAAAAAGAGGTGATCAGGAAGGTGACGGATCCTCCTCCAGACTCGGGGGTTGTGTCCAGGTACTTCCTGGTCCCAAAACGGACGGGGGACTGGCGCCCCATTCTCGACCTGCATGACCTGAACAGGTTCCTAAGGTCTCGGACCTTCAGGATGGTCACTGTGGCTCAGATTATCCCATCCTTGGAACGAGGCATGTGGTTCTGTTTCCTGGACCTCCGGGATGCGTTCTTTCATGTCCCAATCCGTCCGTCCCACCAGAAATTCCTCCGCTTCAGAGCGGAGGGACCCTTTACGAGTTCCGGGTCATGCCCTTTGGCCTCTCCCTAGTTCCCAGGGTCTTCACCAAATGCATGGCAGTGGTAATAGCATTCCTGCGGCGCCGAAGGTTCCAGGTGTACCCCTACCTGGACGATTGGCTGATTGCAGCCCCCTCCAGAGCGGAGGTGGAGCGGTCCAGAGATCTGGCCCTCCAGGGTTGCTCTCGGGTTGGCCTCCTCATCAACGAGGCCAAGTCGGAACTCGTGCCAGAGCAGGTGATACAATTCATCAGGGCAGAGCTCAACTCTCTATGAGCCAGAGCATGGCTCCCAGCGGACAGGGCCGAGGTTCTTTGCCCAATCATTTCAGGTTGGGCAATCGCGCCCTGCCCGGGACTTCCTGCGCCTCCTGGGCCTCATGGCGGCCTGCAACAGCATGGTCCGTTGGGCCCGCTGGTACATTCGTCCCCTTCAATGGGGACTGGCCAGCCAATGGTCACAACACTTCGATCTGCTGGATCAGCTAGTGACCCAGGGGATGTGGAACCCGCTCCAGTGGTGGACCGTTCCAGCACATCTGCAGGCGGGCATCCCGTTTGTCCGCCCCGAGCTGACGGTCTTTCTATCGACCGATGCCTCTCTGATGGGTTGGGGTGCCCATCTGGGGGAGCACAGAGTACACGGCCTCTGGTCCACTCGGAAGTCCCAATGCCATATCAACCTGCTGGAGCTTCGAGTGGTTCGTCTAGCCCTCACCGCCTTTGCTCCGTTTCTACGGGGTCAAGTGGTTCAGGTCCAGACAGACAATACCACAACCACATACTACCTAAACCACCAGGGCGGGACGCGCTCCATGCCTCTGTGCAGGGAAGCTCTCCGCATTTGGTCACTCGTGCGCAGCCTGGCGGCGGATCTCCTAGCCATTCACGTGGCAGGAGCCTCCAACACCCTGGCCAGTGCCCTAAGCCGGATAGGGGCTGCGTCCCACGAGTGGTCTCTCCTGCCGGAGGTAGTACAAGATCTGTTCTCCCATTGGGGCACACCTCAGGTGGACCTATTTATCTCCAGGGAGAACGCGAGGCTGAGGCTGTTCCATGCCCGCCCCCCTCAGCAGGGCTCGCTGCAGGGGGATGCATTCTCGAGACAGTGGACCTCGGGCCTCTTTTACGCCTTTCCCCCATTTCCTTTGATACACAAGGTGCTTCTCAAAGCAAGGCGGGACAAGGTGCAGGTGATTCTGATAGCCCCAGACTGGCCCCGCCAGTTCTGGTACCCAGATCTCCTCAGCCTCAGCTCCAGGCTCCTGAGGCAGCTTCCAGCTCACCCGAACCTGCTCTCAGTCAATCAGGGGAAGGTGTTCCATCCGAACCTTCAATCCCTGCACCTGACGGCCTGGTTCCTGAGCGGCTAGAGTTCCAGGCCTTGGGTCTTTCCGACGAGGTCCTCAATGTAGTTGAGGCGTCCCTTAAGGAGTCGACCAGGACATGCTACGCCTTCAAATGGAAGAGATTTTCCATTTGGTGTCAGGGTAAGGGCCTTGACCCTTCCTCCTGTTCCCTGGCGAGCATATTGGACTACCTGTGGTCCCTTTCTCAGCAAGGGCTTAGGTCGACGACCCTTAAGGTGCACCTGGCAGCCATGTCTGCTTACCGGGCGCGGCCAGGAGCAGTCGGTGGCGCAGGAGAAGGTGGTCTGGTGCTTTTTCAAAGGCCTTGACCACATTTCCCCTCCGGTGCGAGAACCTCCACCTCTGTGGGACCCACTGTTGCATTGGCAAAGCTCATGGGCAAGCCATTCGAACCAATGCACAGGTGTGATCTCTCTCACCTGTCGTGGAAAACTGCCCCCTTGGTGGCTATCACGTCAGCCAGAAGGATGGGAGAGCTCCAGGCACTTTCCATGGAGTCTCCTTATCTGGTCTTCCACAGGGACAAGGTTGTCCTGTGCCCCCATCCGAAATTCCTTCCGAAGGTGGTGTCGGAGTTTCACCTTAACCAGGTGTTGACTGTGCCGGTGTTCTACCCCAATCACACCTGGGAGGCTGAATATAGGCTCCACAGTTTGGACCCTAGAAGAGCGCTTGCTTATTATAAGGAGCGGACGGCTGAAGTTCGGGGAGAGGTTCGCCAGCTGTTTGTCACCTACGCTGAAGCCGCTCCTGGCAGACCTGCAGTCAAGCGGACTATAAGCAGATGGGTCACCCCTGCATAGATCTCTGCTATAAGTTGGCGGGCATGGAGCCTCCCAGAAGGATAAGAGCTCATTCTACCCGCCATACCGCTGCTTCTAGGGACGTCCCTATCCAGGAAATCTGCATGGCTGCTACCTGAAGTCAGCAGACACCTTCATCCCACTACCCCATCGACCTTGAGTCACGCCCGGGATGCTGGTTTTGGGGCCTTGGTTCTCCAGTCTCTATTCCCTAAGTAGGGGTGTGTGCCTTGCCTCCTCCTCCCGGAGAACTGCTAGAGTCTGCCAGACAGTGTGGATGAACAACATATCCATGTCCCTAGAAATACAGGTTACTCACCTGTAACAGGAGTTCTAGGAATGGTATATGTTGTTCATCCACACCACCCAACTGACCTCCCCGGCTTCGACGCACAACCTGAGCTTCTGGCGGGCCAGATCTGGCGTCATGGGGCGGAGCTGAGAGTTTTACCACCCGGGTGGGTATGAGGAGCCAGCTTGAAGACCTTCCGGCAAGATTTAAAGCGGCAAGGAACCTGCCGGACAGTGTGGATGAACAACATATACCATTCCTAGAACTCATGTTACAGGTGAGTAACCTGTATTTCTCTGCCCTCGGCTACTCCATAGACTCACAAGTTCTTTCGCCTGTGCCTATTTTCAGCGTCATCCTGCCTTTCTCCCAGCGTCTGACATATTTCCACGAGCTGGGAAACCGTGGACTGGCAGTTGGTCATTGCCTCCGATTGAGTTCCCTGTGTCTCCTCCATTTCTACTACCCTCTGCTGTAGTTCAGTAATTTCCCCTCGTATTTGTTCTTGTTAATGTTTAAAATTAAGGAAGTCCGACTTAATCTCTTGTAACTCGCCAAGGATTAGATCTAGTTTTGCCTCCATTTTTGTAGCTGCTTTGTCTTTTGATTTTTTAAGCTTTTTGCTCAGCATGGTAGAAGGCGAGGGTCGGGAGTGAATGCAAATGCTAGAGTCAGAGGCCTTCTGGTCAGAAGGGTCCAGATTGACAGGTAAACTCGTAAATCTGTTCACACCGCCTTTTGTTCTGTTTGTAGCCATTTACCTAGAAAATTTGTGGGTTTGTCTCCAGGTGTAGTGGCTAAAAACTGTTTTACCCTAGCGAGGGGGTCACGGAGCTCTAGCAGAGTGCCACCATGCGCTCTGTTGCTGCACTGGAAGTCTGGAGAGGACAACTCTAAGCCTCATTGCTCCCCTGTAGTTTCGTCGGATCTGATTCCCCCAACTACAACAGCTGGCAGTGGAACTACCAGTACCTCTGCCCTTACACAAGGGCTTACTCTCACAGGAACAGGGAACGCTGGTCCATCTGGACCTCAGATCTCTTAATCTTTATGCATGGCTCCTGAAAACGTCATTGCTAGGTTTGGGGTTTCCCAAAAGGTGGCTGACGTCCTGGTGGCTGCCAGAAAGCCTTCCACCAGATCCAATTATTCCATGAAATGGAAGGAGTTTGCTCTGTGGGATGCTTCTCATCACTTTAATCCATTTACCTGTCCAGTTAACCAGGTTCTGGAGTATCTGCTGTCCTTATCAGATACAGGCCTGCAGTATTCCTCTGTTAGAGTGTACTTGGCTGCCATTTCAGCTTTCCATGTACCTGTTACCCGTATGTTCTTGAGGAGCACTCTACAATTGAAACCGCCTATCCACAATCCAGTGCCAGCTTGGATTTTGTGTTAGAAAAGCTTTCTTTGGCTCCTTTTGAGTCCGTTGAGAGTTGTGGCTTATGCTTCCTATCTTGGAAATCATTGTTTCTGGGGGTGTGGATATGTTGCTGTTAGCCACACGTTATGGTATGTCCTTTCCCTTTAAATATCTTGCCGGAAGTATTTAAGCTGGCTCCTCCCACCCACCCACCCGTGTGGTACACCCCTCGTCGCCCCTTGATACCAGATCTTCCTATCCGCTTGGAAGAATTAGTCTTCCTCCTTACTGCTCCTGCGTTTAGACCGTGGTGCTTAAATCTTTGGATTACTTACCAAAACTTAAACTAGTTAGTTTCACTGCTTCTGTCTTCAGTTGCAACCATGATGGAGGAATAGTCCTCACCTGGGTTCTGCCGGTGCCCCTACGGGCAGAAGATGACTCGCACTGCCCCGCACACCATGTGCATCTGTTATCTGTGTCACGATCATGATACCCAGGCTTGCGATTTTTGTCGCTTGTTCCATCCAAACATGTTAGACAATCGCCTCACCCGATTACAGCCCGGCCCACCGGAGAAACGGAACCCGCCAGTCAGATCTAAAGAGGCCCATTGGACGGTCTCTGCGGCTGCGGGGTCCGCGGAACAACTCGAGCAAATAAGGCTTTCGAGGAGGAGGCGGCTCAGGCCACTGATCAGTCCTCTTCAGCATCGGTCTTTGTATCGCTCAAACTGGGATCCATCTTTGCTGGCTCCTTCAAGGAGCTGTGCCAGTCTCTCCCTACCAAGGGGGAGGGCCTATTGGCTTTGCACAGCTCCTGTTCCCATAAAAAGGATTCCAAGAAGTCGAGAGAGAAGGAGAAGTCTTGTTGATGTCATTCTTGGGATCGAGAGCGGTCTTGTCCCCAGGAATCTCCAGTTTTGATGTCTTCCCAGTGCCCCCATCAGGCCTGCCGGCTAAGACATGGGGGGACGACCCGGTCGGAATTATCGACCTGTTGTTGCTAGATAATTCCTTGTTCAGCACTCCGGTCCTGACTGGACCTACCGAGGAGGAGACCCAGCCTGCTGGGAACCTCTTCACAGTCCCTGTCCCTGACCTGGAGGAGTCGCGGGTCTCCCTGGCTCCTTCTGAGCTCCCCCGTCGGTCCCCCCGATGGTCGAGGACTAGGTCTCGGTCAGCTTCGACTGACAGCTCGAAGAGAACTCATAAACGCCACTCTGGGCGTTTCAAAAAGTGGCGGCACCGCTATTCATCCTCATCCTACTCAGAAGAGGAGAGGCTTCAGTGCAAGTTGCATCGACATTATGAAGATCTTACGTGGCAACAGTTGGTGTTGGCCAGTCCGAAGTCGACCCTGGCTTTCATGTCGACGCCAACTCCTCCGGAGCCTGCCGACACCGTCCTTCCGCCCATGGAGCTGGTGAAGCCCTTCCCGGCTCGGCCAAAACCGGCCTCTCCACTGATTATGGTGGAGCCACCACCTAAACAGCTTCCATCCGGGGCTCTTGTCAGGGAGTCTTGGACCGCTAAGGGCCTCCCGCACAGGCTGTTGGTCACCTTCACTCCCAACTGTCTGCGGCAGGTTGAAGGTGACTCAGTTGGTCAGCTGATCTACCCGGAGTCCAGGGACAACTCTGCACTCTCGTCGGCTCGACAAAGTTTTGCTTGGGGGTCTCTCGATGGAGAAAGGTCCCACGTCCTTCATGGGCATTCTCCGTCTCATCTCTGAATCCACGGGGATGCCTTTGGAACCTGTTCAGAAATGGGCTCAATATCCCCTAACCTACATTCTGGATAAGAGGGATTCTCTGACAGAGGCCTTCCCAGTGGCTGAAGCCGTTGTTGGCCTGGCCCTGGAGCTTTGGCAGCACCCTGCCTCCTGCTGTGTGCCATCAGCCCGGATGGCCCTCAGGTATGCGGTTCCCATCGGCTCCCTTTCTGGGTTGGTGACCGACTCTATGTTTCGGCGCTCTGGCAATTCAGGATATACTGACAGACCTCCAGACAGAGTCCGAAAAACTGGACCACTCTGCCAGAAAAGTTTGTGCTGCCTCTACGCTTGGTCTCCATCAGGCGAGCTCGGCTGTCATCATGGCACACTTCTCCCATGCCCACCTGGGCCCTCTAAATGAGGTGATTTCTCATCTCCGCATGGACCTTCAGACTATAGTCAAGTAGGTCCGGGATCAGGGTCAGGCTGTGGCAAAGCAGCGGCTCCAGACGGCTCTGGATGTTGTGGATTCCTGTGCCCATTCAGTGGTGGCCACAGTAGCCATTCACCACAGGGCCTGACTGAGGGTCTCAACCTTTACAGCGGACTCACAGCACAAACTGGTGGATGTTCCCTTCCTGGGCACCAGCTTGTTCGGTCCAGGGATTGATGGTCACCTTCAACACATCGAGAAGTCCAGTGCCACCTTGGACTCCATTGCTCCCACCCAGAAGGAATCTCAGGGTTCCAAAAAGCAGAAGTGCAAGCCCTTTTGGCCATCTGCTCTGCATCCAAGCAAGCCCAGTACCAATCTGGGCAGCAGCAGCAGGCTCAGTCTTGGCACCCTCAGCCCAAGTCGGGGCGACGGTGGCTCATAAACCTGAAGGGAATGGTTCTGGTGGTCCCACGGCCGGATCCTCCTCCTCTAAGCCTGCACAGTGACAGGATGGGGGTGGCCATCCCCATGCCCGTCACACCCACTCTGGGTCCTCCGGGGCCAGCTCCGCCATTTCCTTTCTACCCGCTCCACTGTCACAACGGACAGGTGGGTCTTGGAAGTGGTCAGCCAGGGGCTGCCTCTGGAATGCAAGCAGTACCCACCAAGCCGAGCCCGCGCCCCACAGGAGGATAAGGTATCCGTGGACACTCAGTCGGCTCTTCTTGACGGCACCACCCAACTCCTCCGCAAGGAGGTAGTAGTCAGAGTCACGGATCCCCTGTTAACTGAGGGTTCATTTCCAGATACTTCCTGGTCCTGAACCAGATGGGGGGGTGGTGCCCCATTCTAGAGCTGCACGACCTGAACCAGTTTCTCAATTCTTGCACCTTCAGGATGGTAGCTCTGTCTCAGATCATACCATCTCTTGAGCAGAACATGTGGTTTTCCTTTCTGGATCTGCAAGATGCGTTCTTCCATGTCCTAAGCTGTCCATCACACCGAGGATTCCTCTGCTTCAGAGCAAAGGGAACCCTCAATGAGTTCCAAGCCATGTCGTTTGACCTGTCATTGGCCCCCAGGGTCTTCATCAAATGCTTTGCAGTGGTGGTGGCGTATCTTCGGCATCTAGAGGTCAGAGTAACCCCTATCTGGACGATTGGCTTATAGCGGGTCCCTCCAGACTGGAGGTGGAGAGGTCCAGGGACCTGGCCTTCCAGACCTACATCGACCTTGGCCTCCTAGTCAACGAGGCCAAATCGGAACTCGTGCTTTCGCAGGTGATCTGCTCTTTCTGTGTCAGAGCCAGGCTCCCAGTGAACAGTGTGGAGGTTCTCTCCTCCTTTGCCTGATCATTTCTGGGTGGGCACTTACACCCTGCCTGGGATTTCCTACGACTTCTGGGCTACATGTCAGCCTGCACCTCCGGGGTCTGATGGGCCCAATGGCATATGTGCCCCCTTCAGTGGGAGCTGGCCAGTCAGTGGACTCAGCAACTAGGTCTTTTCGACCAGCTGGTCACTGTGACCCAGAAGATGTGGGACGCTCTCCAATGGTGGACCATCCTAGAGCATCTGCAGGAAGGAATCCTGTTTGTCCGCCCCAAGCCAACAGTTCTCTTGACGACCGACGCCTCTCTCACAGGCTGGGGTGCCTGCATGGGGGACCACAGAGTCCACGGGCTCTGGACCCCCAAAGAATCCCGATGCCACATCAACCTGCTGGAGCTACGAGCAGTTCAACTAGCGCTGCCTGCATTCGCTCCATTCTTTCAGGGTCAAGCGGTTCAGGTCTAGACAGACAACACCATGACCATGTACCATCTCAGCAAACAGGGTAGCACGCACTCCCAGCCTCTGTGCAGGGAAGTATTCCGTATCAGGACCCTTGTGAGCTGACTGGAAGCAGATCTCCTTGCCATTGATGTGGCAGGAGCCTCAAATCAGCTGGCGGACGCCCTCAGCCATGTGGGCGAGGCATCCCCGAGTAGTCTCTCCATCCAGAGGTAGTACACAGGTTGTTCTCCCAGTGGGGCACGCCTCAGGTGGACCTTTTCACCTACAGGGAGAACGCAAAGCTGAGGCCGGTTTGTGCCTGCCCCCCTCAGCAGGGCTCACTGCAGGGGATGCCTTCTCAAGGCCATGGACCCCAGGCCTCTTCTATGACTTCCCTCCACTTCTCTTGATCCACAAGTTGCTGCTCATGGTCAGGAGGGACAAGGCACAGGTGATCCTGGTGGCTCCAGGCTGACCCTGCCAGTTTTGGCACCACAATCTCCTCTGCCCCAGTATCAGGCTTTCGAGGTGTCTTCCAGCATGCCCAGACCTGCTCTGTCAGTCAGGGTAAGGTCCTCCACCTGGACCTTCAGTCCCTGCACCTAACAGCCTGGTTCCTGAGCGGCTAGAGTTCCAGGCTTTGGGTCTCTCCGAAGATGTACTCACCGTAGTTCTGGTGGTAGGAAGGAATTGACCAAGAAGTGCTATGCTTTCAAGTGGAAGAGATTCTCAATTTGGTGTCAGGGCAAGGGGCTGTACCCTTTGTCCTGTCCAGTGGCTAGCATTCTCAACTACCTTTGGTCTCTCTCCAAAGGTTTTTTTTTTTGTTTTTGTTTTTTTGTCAACGACCCTTAAGGTGCACCTGGCAGCCATCTCTGCTTACCAGGCACGGGCCAATCAGCAGACAGTGGCTCTGGAGAAGGTGGTCTGGCATTTCTTCAAAGGCCTCAACCACATTTCCCCTCCAGTGCATGAACCACCACCACCGTGGGATCTGCTGCTGGTACTGGCAAAGTTCATGGGCAAGCCATTCGAACCAATGCAACAGTGTGAGATGTCACACCTGTCTTGGAAACCCGCCTTCCTGGTGGCTATCACGTCAGCCAGAAGGATTGGGGAGCTCCAGGCGCGCTCTGAGTCTCCTTATCTGGCCTTCAACAGGGACAAGGTTGTACTGTGCCCCAATCCAAAGTTCCTTCCAAAGGTTGTGTCGGAGTTCCACCTGAACCAGGTGATGACTCTACTGGTGTTCTACCCCAGTCACACCTCAGATGCCGAATACAGGCTCCATACTTTGGACCTGAGACGAGCCCTTGCTTATTACAAGGAGCGCACAGCTGAGGTTTGGGGAGAGGTTCGGCAGCTGTTTGTCACCTGCGCTGAAGCCACACCTGGCAGACCTGCAGCCAAACGGATGTTTGGCAGATGGGTTACATCATGCATTTATCTCTGCTGTAGGTTGGCGGGTAGAGAGCCTCCTGGAGGGCTATGGGCTCAGTCCACCCGCCACACCACTGCGTCGGTAACTGCTTCTAGGGACGTCCCTATTCAGGAAATCTGCAGGGCTGCTACCTGGAAGTCAGCAAACACCTTTATTTCCCACTACCACATCGACCTAGAGTCACGCTGGGATGCTGGTTTTGGGGCCTCAGTTCTCCCAAACTCTATTTCCGAAGTAGGGGGTGTGCGCCTTGCCTCCCTCCTCCCAGAGAACTGCTAGGAGTCTGCCATAACGCATGGATAAGAACAATGTAGCCACATCCCTAGAAACACAGGTTACTCACCTGTAACAGTAGATCTAGGAGTGGTATATGTTGTTCATCCACACGGACCCACCCGACCTCCCTGGCTTTGACGCACAAGCACTGCTTCCAGTGGGCAAGATCTGACCACAAGGGACAGAGCCAAGGGGTATACCATCCGGGTGGGTGGTAGGAGCTAGTTTAAAGGTTTCCGGCAAGATATTTAATGTGGAAGGACATGCCAAAACGTGTGGATGAACAACATATACCACTCCTAGAACTATCATTAAAGGTGAGTAACCTTTGTTTTTAGTTGCAATTACTGCTGCTCGAAGGATTTCAGAGCTGCAGGCTGTAATGTGTGAGCCTCCTTATCTGATTTTCACAGAGACATGGTGTCTTTGTATACTGATACCAAGTTTTTAGCAAAGGTGGTGTCTGAGTTTACTTTAAATAAAACCATCACCTGCCAGTTTATTTTTCTAAGCATGCCAGTCCAGGGGAAGGAAGCATTGCTCCATACACTAGATGTACATGGAATACGCTAGAACTATATACGCCACACTGCAGAAAGTCCTTGCAACTTTTTGTTTCATTAGCTCCTGGGAAAGGGGGCGCCCCAGTTTCTAAACCGTGCCTGTGCAAATGGTTAGCATACTGTATTATTTTCTGTTACAGGAAGTATGGTAACAAACTTGCTGGGGTTCATGGTCATTCCACAAGAGGCAAGGCCACGTCTGTTGCTTGTTTTAAAAATGTGTCTGCTGCAGATACCTGCTCAGCTGCCACCTGGAGTTCTGTCCACACCTTCACTAAACACCGCAGCCGGGACACTGTCTCCTGCAAAAGGACTGGCATTGGCCTAGCTATGCTGCAGGGCCTACTTTCTTAGGCCTGTGTGCTCCAGCCACCCAGACTGTGTATGGTCAGTACTGCTTGGTACTCGTTCTACAGGTGTGGCCTGATGAGAGATGCTCCAAGAAGATAGAGCAGTTATGTACTTACTGTAACAGTAGATCTTTGAGAGAGTCTCTTTAATCAGGCCACACCGTTCCACCCTCCTTTTCCCTACAGGGTCCTGAGACCCTTAATTAGTGCTGTCTGCTTCGTCTGGTTGGCAGAGCCCTAGGCTCTTACCTGTATCAGTCTTCACCATTCATCATTGGTGGGTACTACGCCGGAGGCACTAGGACCCCACAGGAAACTTTTTAGCTTAAATAGCTTTTCTCTTATGAGGAGGGCTGACTGGGACGGCACCGCCCTCGGAACAGACTCATTGTGTGGCGCTCGCAGGTTGTCCAGTAACCGTCATCGGCCCCTCCACTACCTCAGTTCTTCTCACCCGAGTGGAAACTGGCATAAAGAAAAAGAAGGGTGGAGGATGGGGAAAGAGAGCCCAAGGGACAGCAAAAGGGAAGGATTAAAAACTCAAAAAGGAATAAGCCGACCAGGTAAGGAAAAGAGATTGGAGCCTAGTTTGTTCTGGGAGGAGGGCCCCAACCTCTGGGCAGGCTAAGGAGGGGGGGGGGGAGTAGTAATAATAAACACACGCCCATGCTCCATAAGTCCCTGTGGACCAAAGGGAGTCTAAAACTACACTGTCTACATCCTCTTGTTAAGGTGGAGATTTCCCTTTTTTGGGGGCCTGAGACAAGGTAATAATTCAGAGAATAGGACTTTGCAATTGGAACGGGGAAATCTAACCCCTTCCCCCCAACCAGCAAGAGGGATCCAACAGGAGAACTGCTTGACAGGTCAAGCTAACCCTCTGGTCCACTAGGGGAGGAATATTTGGTAATAGATGCTCCTTTTCCCCTTCTCCTTAGCCGGAAGATGGAAGAGAACCCGTCATCCAGTCAGAGTTCACCTCTGCACCCAAGGGGAAAGCCCCGGGGTGTAAGGGGGTAAAATCCTATATTTAGCACCACCGGGGAGGTGAAGTCAATAGGAAATGGAGACCTCAAGGAGGTCCCTGAGTCTTGAATCTAAAGGGACTTTGAGTGAACAAGGGACCCAGAAGAAGGTGTCTTGCAGTTGGAGAAAGAACAACAAAATAGAGAGGGTCCTCGGCACCCTAATCTCAGCAGTGAGGTTCAGATGAAGGCGGGACCCACAAGAGTAACTCCCAGACAGGAGGCCTAAAGATCTCCCCTACCGAGAAGAGGGGCCTGGGGAGGTGAGGAAAAAGAGGGCAAGAGCTCCTGCTTGTCTCTATCTCTCCCTCCCCCAAAGTGGGCCCCTGGTGCTTCAAAGAAGTGTCAGGGAGCCTGGAGGTACCAGTGGACTTCGCCCATAACTGGCCTCAATTTGGGGAGAGACAAACAGGGAGAGGAGGCACTGCCTAGAAGCTGAAGCCCAGGAGGGGAAGGTGGGCGGGACATAGTGATGAATGGTGAAGATAAAGAATTACGGTAGGTATGTAATTTTCGTATCTTACCTGTCACTCTTCACCATTCATCACTGGTGGGCATACCTCTCAAGTGTCCCTCATTTTCAGGGATGTCCCTGATTTACCTCAAAATTTTACTCTGTCCCTCCTAAAATTTGTGTTTTTATGGCGAAGCAATGGGGACTGTAAGCACAAAACAATGTCAAGCATTAAAGTTACAGACTTGTTCTTCTTTAGAAAATGCATTTTGCCCCAAGCCCCATATTCTACCAGCTTTCTGGGTGGATATCTAATTTTGAAGATGTGTCCCTGACTTTGATCCTTTGTCCCTGATTTTTTTAAGCCTTGTCCCTGATTTATGAGGCAGGAGGTTGAGAGGTGTGCTGGTGGGTGAGTATCAAGCCCACAAGGTGGACCGGTATCTCCCTGAAGGCTGGACAGCCTTCAGACCCTTGTGGGAGACTCATGAGGGAAGAGGGGCCCATCACAGGTTTGGCCAGACCCGCTACTGTTCAGAGCTAGGACTGGGCTCCTGACCTGCAGGAGAGGGAGAAGGAGGGTGCTCTGACATTTCCCGCCTGGCTCTTTGGGAGAAAAACCGGGCCCCCCAGAATGGAGAGGTGAAGCCATGCCATCCGCCTAATGCAACTGCGGATCCCACAACCCTTGAGACTACTGCACTGGCGTCATAAGGTGCCCACGACTGGTGTTTCAATCACTCCAGGCCTCTTGTGGAAATGGCAGTGGCTCACCTGGTTGCTTTGCAATCAGGCAAATCCTCTAGGATTTCCCCCAACGCGGCCCACAGGTGCCTCTCATAGGCCACCATATATGCATGATCAGCAGTGGACAACAAGAGACATGACGAGGCGAAAACAATCCTGCCCCAGTGGTAGAACTCCGCAGAATCCGCATCCATGGAGATAGTCTCTTGTTGGGCGCCAATACCCAGAAGGGGTGTCCAACCACTCCAAGGGAAGCGAGTGACTGCCAGACATTGTTCAATGAATGATGACGATACACAGGAAGATCAAGAATTGTGGTAGGTACGTAATTTTCATTTCTCTCCTGGTTCACTATAGAGATGTCCCCTGAGCATGATCTCTGGCAGGGAACCGAGGAGGGAAGGGGCCACCCACATTTATGTAGCATCTGACATCATCGTGGGTGGCCCCTGGTGGACTGATTGCAAAAGCTTCTTTGGGAAAAAGGTTCTAGCGGGAATGAAAACACAATATAAAATTACAGTGAATTAAACATTCTGGGTAAAGTACAATATATGTTTTTTTCTTTTTCTTTGCGCCTTCCTCTGCGCGCGCGCACACACACACCCAGCCTCCCACTCCTTTTGGCTGCTGAACATCCCTGTCTACTTGCTAGTCTCACCCTTTGCTGCTGCTTTCTATAGCCTGGCTCCATAGGTTGCCCCCATGTATTCGAAGGGTCCAGCTTATCCCTGCCAGGGGGGCCCCCCTTTCAGTGGAGAGGAGGGGAGTAGCATTCTTGGGAGGTCCTCCAAGGTATGTAGGGCTAGGGGGCAGGAGGTGTACACTAGCGGGACTGTGGCATGGAGGGAGCTAGGCAGCTGTCATCTGGCTGGCCGAGACTGGTGCTAGTTTCCAGTTTCTGGGCCCCTCTCCACACCCCAGTGGCTTGCACTAAGGTAATGCCCTGGAGCTGGAGCCAGCCGACGTATGGTCACCCACGGCAGCAAGGCCCTACATATACCACCAAATCTCACTGTCTGAGCGGTGCTTCACAGTACCCTCCCCAGGAGGAGAGGGTCCACACAGATGCTCTGTCCATGCAATTTTTTTCATTTGAAGGTTGCATATAAATATGGCTGTTGATATGTTTAGTGTTTGTTTCTGCTGCATCCATAAGCTTTAGTATTCTTGGTAATAAGTGACAGCAAGTTTTCATGCACTGTCTCTGACGCACAGCTTAATCTATGATCAGAAAATGTTTCCAGCGCAGCTATAAGGTTACCCCTCCTGATCATGGTGACGAGTCCAGGAACCTGGTTGTGGTGAGAAGAACAGAGTGTCCCATCAGATGCTCTCCTCCTCCACTGGGGAGGGAGGCTGGTGTGCTCCACACCAGTACTGTCACCTAGGAGTAAGGAAGGGGGGTGAAGCTGGAGCCACAATGCAAGGAGGGGTGACACTGCACGCTGTCAGTACAGCTCAGCCGTTCAAGAAGCACGTGCCCTGACCTTCCATGTTGGCATCCCAGGGGAGGGATAAAAGCACTGGAAAAAAAACGATAGCCAGCCCCTTGCGGGTCCTCCATACACGACAGGGCACTTTCTCCACTGGATCCAGTCTCCTAAGGGGTCTGGCCAGCCCCAGTGGCCCCATCGCAAGGGAGTAAGCCAAGGTCTTTTGGAGAGGAAAACCCTGGTGAAGGCAGGTGCCAGAGCAAGGGACTGGATGGTGACACAGGCAAGAAAAGCTTAGGAAATAAAAGGTTTTTTCATGAATTGTTTCTCTCCCCCCCCCCACACCAGGAGGAAGTTGATGCTGGAGCAATCATTGTGCAGGAGGCAGTCCCAGTGAAAGCAGGAGACACGGAGGAGACCCTGTCAGAGAGGGTCAAGGAGGCTGAGCACCGAGCCTATCCTGCTGCCTTGGAAATGGTGGCCAGTGGAGCAGTGAGACTGGGAGAGGACTGCAACGTCCATTTTAGCAGCTACTGATTGAGGTCATTAAGTAGCCCAGTCGTAACATGGACTTGACAAATCTGGTTGAAAGAGCTTCATTGCCAACAACACATCCGCACTTCTGAAGGGAAACAAATCACGTAATTTGGGTTGGCTGTTGTCATGACTTATCTGGATACTGTAAACTTGTTGAGAAGTTCACCAAGTAATGTTTCAGCTAGAATTTCACCTTTTTTAAGCATTTTGGGCCAGTAGCCATCAGAACTGTTAGCCAAAGCCCAAACGTAAAACGGATGTCCTGTCATACTGTAGTAGCTGCTGTGTCTAACAATATGAACCAGTTGGTCATCTAAATACAGAAATGCTTAGCAAATGATTTGGTGAGTTGTAGCTTAAATTCTTTCAAGCATATGCTGTAGATGTTCTTAACAAGCACAGGAGAAATGTAAACAGGACCCAAAACAAAGGGATTGCTTGTATGATGTAGAAGAAAATACAGTATAAATAGAGGATATGGAATGGCACGACAAAAAATACAATTTATCTTTACATTTGAGAGGGCAGGACCATAATTCATGAGTGGCAGAGTATAAAAAATCCTGCCCTCACAGGTGACGATAAACTGAGTTATTTTGTGCCAAACCATTGCATATTCGATTTATACAATATTGGTTTCCTAGTTACAACATTTTAAATCTGCCGTTTGAACATTTAACTGTTTCTCTGATTTCTGCTGCTGGCTTAAGTGGTGCCTTCAGCAATACTGATGTCACCAGCATTGTGTAAGCTGCTCTCTGGTTGGTTCAGTACTCTGTTGTGTGGATGCTAACCTTCAAGATGGCAACTGGAACAACACTAACAACACAATATCCTGGTTTCTTGAGTTTAGCTACAAGACATTTTTATTTTCGTTGGTGTTGTACAGACATATGTATATATCGTTTTCAGAGTACAAAAATACAAACTGCCTAAATGTTCAAAAAGTTACGAGCCCAAATATCCAGCGGTGCCTCCCTTTCTTCCTGTACTGAGTTACTCTGCTGCCAGACCTCCCCGATACTACCACCCCACCACCACCAGACATTTGTCACAGTTGTATAACAGCATCCCCTTAGCAAGTCACATAATTGTTTCCACATTGACAGTGGCAGAAACATTAGTCCTGAGCCTTGTTTAGCAAACATTTTTTGTTTTACAATACAGTAGTAAATCTGCATGACTTATGCGTCTCCAAACTCCAGCAGATTTTTCCATCATGATTTGTATCCCTGAAATAAAGGTACAGAAACTGAATATCTTGTTTTGTTTTACATTTGTATCCTGTTCCGTGTGTGAATTTTTCACAAATAAATGAATTTCTTGAAAGATAAATGTAGCTGTCCCTGACTTGTGCATTTAGTTCAGCTCTAACAAAGTGAATAAGAATTGAGGCCTGATCCACAAAAAGAGGAAAGACTATGCACTGCTGCAGAAGGCAGCTCCAAGATGGTTTGTAAGAAACATTGTTCTTTATCAGTCTCTTCTCGCCCCCCAAAATGGGATTACAGCAGTCCTTTGGGGGAGGGGGGGGGGAGAGATGACATATTCAAGTCATCTGCTCTGCACAGAGCAGAGAATGCTCTCTGGTGCTGACCTGAGCATCCAGCTAGAAACTCAGTGTCTGACCCCAGAACACCCTTAGCCTACTTGGAGACCTTCATACGCAGATATCAGAGCAGTAGGGGGTGCAGTGTGGAGTCGGCCATGTACAGATAAGTCCAAGGGCGCAGAGCTCTGCGGCATAATACCCATCTTTTTTGTGTATCGGTCCCTTAGAGTGAACTGAACCCTTTCGTCAGTACCTCTGAAACCTGTAAAGCCTGTCTTCAAACCATTCATCACATTAACCACAAATATTTGCTGAACAGACAGACCAGCAGCGCAGCATCAATGATGCCGTTTGTGATATCTGCAGCCTGGGGTCACATCCAAAGCTCAGGGCATTGGAGGGCCAGTGAGGAAGAGGAGGACTGAGCATTTCAAAGGACACTTTTTTTCATCTGGTGACAGTGGACATCTGTGTCTGCTGCAGTACTGCTACCAGGGCGACCATAAGTGGTGGTGTACTTGGGGCAGCGAGCAGGAAGGAGGATCCGGACTAAAGTTTGCTGTTCCCAAAAATTAGAAAGGACTTAGATGTGCCTTTTGACTTTATGTCCCTAAATAACTGGCACACTCTGGCAGTTCCACTGGAATGCAGTGATTGACTGGAACATCATTAAGCTAAGCTCCTCCCACCACCCAGGTGGATGTGTACCCTGACTCCGCACCATGATGTCAGATCTTTCCACTGGAAGAACAGGTTACCTCCTTTGCACTGTGATAAGGATTTTACCTGCACCATTGGCAGACCTTAGTTTTCAAAGTATTGCAAATGAAGTTTTGTGGTTCTTTTGACTCCCGTCTCCAGACCAACAATGAAATACAAGAAACCTGGATTTTAAGTTCTGCGTTGGGTGCTGCCGGAAGATGTCGGTCACCGATCCATACAACACGTGCGTGTACTGCCTGGGTGGGTAACACGATGTGGCTGGGTGCGGCCTTTGCCTTCCCATACTTCCCAAGTCCCTCGAGGACAGGAAGCTCGGGCTTGTGCTGGGTCAGCCTTCAGAACGGGATCCCAAAGGATTGCCCTAAGGGCCGCAAGAAGGCCTCTGCTGCAGTCGGTTTACTGCTCAACTTTTTTTTTATTTTGTACACTTTATTTCTGCACGAGGGACTAGGGCATCTCTCAGGAGTGTGTTCTCAGCCACTACCTCTACTCCCAGCCTTAACCTCCTAGCCACTGGGAGACACGTTGCTGACCACCCCCTCCGGACCCACTGTCCCATTCAGCCCCCCGATCACCCCCCCCCGGGGGAGGGGCCCGCCTCTCCTACCTGACTGCCTATCTGGAATTAGAGGGATGGTCCGCGAGCTCAGGAGAGCCGGTGGTCGGCAGGTCCGCAACAGGATGTGGGCTCACATTGGGGCTCAGCTACCTCCCTTGGTCCTCCAGGGATTTTCCTGTTTGTCTCCCCCGGATGTGGCGGCAGTGGCTCCTGCGTGGCTGTTCCACTGCACCTCTTGCCACTGGAGCCTGCCATTGTCCCGCCCTTCTACGTCCCATACGCTTGTGCCACCTCCGATCTCCACCAGAGGCCACTACAGTGCCGGGAACCCCCTAGAACCCACCCCGGGAGAAGAGAGCAGTCCTCTGGATGCTCAGTTTTCTCCCTCCCCTGCTGACTCCCAACGGCCCAGGTCAGTTCCCAAACCCAGGTCACTGGCGTGGCGCGAGTTGTGGCGTCCAGCACCTCAACCCTCAGTGCCACCAGGCCAGCTCTACGGCTCAGCTTGGCAGCCCTTGAGGCAGAAGTGGCAGCTGCCATGACTGGCATCTCCTTGGTCTTGGCGCTGTTCCTATCCAAGGCTGGCATCTGAGGGACCTTCGCAGACAAGTTCCTTGATATGTGCAGGTCCCCCCAGACCATGGGGGGAGAGCCCCATCCTCTGTGGTTCTAGATCCAAGAACAAAAACAAGAAATCTCACCACCATCGCCAGTCATGGGATGGGGCGAGATTGTGGTTCACCCTGTCCCTCAACTCGCCCAACCGCTAGACAGCCATTGAGCACCTCTTGGCTGAGGGGCTGGTTGGGCAGGTCGAAGGCTCTTCGGCCCCTCCGTTGAGCTAGACAACCTCGACTCCCAGTCGACCAGGCCATTGAGATTTTTCTTGACCTGGTCAACTCATTGTTGATCAAGGAGAAGGAGTTGGCCTTGCCAGATCCCAGTGTTCCCAGTTCTCACTCATGAGGACGTGGAACAATTGGTGACCCCAATTGACCTTGCCAGGGACCAGCCTCCACCCAGGGTTGGGTCTTGGCCCTTTTTGATAAATCTTGGTAGGCATGTTTTCTATGGCCAACCTCAGGAAGGGCCCCTCTCACCGTCAACTGGGTGATAGAGGTCACGGTCCAGGCATTTTTGCTGTCGATCCTACTCGACCAGGAAGCACAGCTGTCAACAATCCTCATATTTGAGTGAGGAGAGGCACCACTGGAAGATGCGCCAGTTCTATGAGGAGATCTTAGTTCGAGAGGGCTCTTGCAATAGGTAATTACATATCGGACTGAAGCCAGCAGGCGTCAGGACCCCATGGAAAAATTTCTAGCTAGCAGTCTCTGGTGAGGGACCGCCCCCCGTCAGGTGACCGACATCATGCGACGTCAGTATAAAGGGGTGGTCCCCCACACTCACCTTCCAGTTCTTTCCGGCCGTTAGCTTGCGAAAGCGCCTCGCAGTTAAGTTCACTGCTTCTTCAGTTTGTGGGTTTATTACTGATTTTTCTCGATTTTCTTCTTAAAATCATCTGCCATGTACGTCGTCCCTTACTCCATCTGATTCGCATAAAAATAAGTGCGATTCCTGCAGCACCCAGCTCCTGCACAAGGACGGACACTCCCAGTGCCTCTTCTGCCTAGGCCCGGATCACCCCATAGAGAAGTGCCAGCACTGCCAGCAATTTAACGCCGCCACCCGCAAGTGAAGGCAGCAGTCCCTGGAGGCCCACATCCTGAAGATGTCCTCCATGGAGAATGAGCTGAAGAAGCTCCGGCAGGCTTCAGCTTCCCCTGAGGGTCACCATAAGAAGAAGGACCGGGACTCCGCTTCCACAGCCACCACTACTGGCTGGAGTCGCAGTGCTCCAGAGCTCCCCGGGGACCGTCCCTTCGTCGTCCACCTTGGAGGTTTCTAGGCGGCGACGCCTTCCCTCCTGTCGCGCCGGGCCCATCGGGAGCCTCGGGACAGCGCAGCCGCTCGGGAAGCTCGTTACCAGCGCCTTCTGGTCGAGCCGGCTCTGGTAAGTCAGACGCCTGTGCCCAATGTCCGCGCGCCGGGTCAGGTCGCTAAGACAATTTATTTCAGGCAATGATGTTTAAAAACTCCCGCCAAGACCGCCATCCCTTGTGGCCTTAGTTGGGAATTGGGTGCAATGAGTTGGATGCCGGCTTCTCCAACGGATGCACGGTGTTAGAGCCGATGCCGGACCCTATCATCACGTCCGTTGTCCCCAGCTCGCCATTACTGTTCAAGGCTCTAGCGTCTCCTTTGTTAGACTCTGGGGACTTTAGTTCCCCTTCCCCGGGCTACAACGAGGATTCAGGTGCGCTACGGTCAGGTCTCCCTCCCACCGGGCCGGACAACCTGACATGAGGCCCTCGGACGCCAGCTTCGACGCCGGCCTATCCGACGTCAGACGACATCCCCTTACTGGACGCCGTCCCAACGCCAGACCCGGCGCCTGCCAGGCCTCCTGTACCTGGCCCGCCGGTGGGGCCTTTCCCAGGGCCTTCTGCCCCATCAGAACCCCTGGTGCCCGAGTATCCGACCCCGTCTTATCCGACGCTGTCCTACCCTGGACTGCAGTATCCCGCACCACAGTACGCGACGCCGCAGTACCCGGTGCCTCAGTACCAGACACCAGGCTTCCCACCATCGGGATACGGATACTCACCTTACGGACATTTGCAATATCCATATCCCCCTCCTCCAGCGCCCCCACAGCTGCCGGTGGACCTGAAGGAGACTCTGTCTTCCTGGTGGGCTGAGGCCAAGGCTTAGCTCACCAGGGAGGTAGAGAGCCGATGCCGGACCCGGTTCCGGACCCCCATCGTCAGAGACGAGAGACTCCCTCCCCCTTGCCTGGTGCCAGAGGTGAGCCCTCAGGCACAGGGGCAGGGGAGGACACGCTTCCCCGAGGGGTTCCCAAGGGGTCCATTCCTTCCCCGCGTCTGGAGGGATCGTCGTCTTCCTCCTCCTCCTCTTCGGAGACCTCGGACTCTGATTCCAACGGGTGCTTCGATCCAGACGAGCCACGCACTCCAGACAATCCCAGGCCAAGGACTCCTCCGAAGTCTCCTCCAGAAGATCCTTCTTTCCTGGAGTTGCTTGAAAAGATCCAGGCAGTCCACCAGTGGCAATCTCTGGAGCCCGGATCCACAGTGGAAGAAACTCGCTGCTCATCTGGATCTGCCTGAAACTGCTCCTATGTTGATTCCACTATAGATCGAGCCTCATGCAGACCTTGTTTCCACTATTTGGAAACAACCGTTGGCATTAGCCCCCCTTCTGAGGAAGGCAGATAGACTATATCAGCCTCTGGAGGGTGTGGATTCCTTGAATACACACCCCAAGGCTGACTCGGTCATGATTAGCACCGCTCACGGGCGGTCGGCGAACACGAAACATCTGAGCTCGTCTCCACCCGACAAGGAATCTCATCTTCTGGACCAGTGTGGGAAGAAGGTGTACACTTCATCCACTCTGGGGATCAGGGCACTGAATTATGTCGCACATATGGGGGGATTACCAGAAGACAATCCTGAGTGAGGTGGAAGCCAAGTTAGACTACCTTCCTGAGTCTCAGACTAAGCAGGAAGTGGCTGATCTAGTCCGTTCGGCAAGTTGGCACATGATTCGTGCCACGTATGATGCAGTGGACGCTACTGGTCAAAGCTTGGCTTTCGATGTAGGTTTGCGGCGTCATGCCTGGCTCAGAGTGTCAGGTTGGGTCCCTGAAATGCGGTCTGCTATTCAGGACATGCTGTTCGGTGGGGATGTCAAGGACGTAATCACCGACCTACAAGAGAAGGGCACTGCACTGAAGTCTGTTGACTCTTTGTACAGGCCCACTCAGAGACAGCGTCGCCCTTTTCGCAGATGTTCTTGGCCCAAGGCGAAACCTCAGGACAAACGGGCCAACAAACGTCTGGCCCCACTGGGTGCCAAGCCCCCCAACCCCACCCAAAAAAGCGGCGGGAGCTTCAGCCCTGGCACTGCCCCACACTTCCTGACTCCTCTCTTCTCCCACAGCCTCTGGGGCTCCCAAAGGAACCAGTAGGAGGGAGATTCTCCTTCCATTTACCGGGTTGGGAGAGGATCACATCAGATGCTTGGGTGCTCCAGCTGATAGCAGCAGGGCACTCAAGTTTCTACAGAAACCACCCAGAAAACCACCCCCAAGTCGTCTTACTCCCAGGAACATCTTCCTCTGGTTCGGGAAGAAATATCCTCCCTTCTGTTGAAGACAGCGATAGAACCTGTCCCTTCCCACCTTTGGGGGACAGGTTACTACTCCTATTTCTTCTGGGTTCCAGAGAAATCTGGAGACATGAGGCCCATTTTAGACCTCAACTCCTGGAACTTGTTTGTGGAGTACAAAAGGTTCAGGATGCTCTCCCTGCAGAGCCTTCTGCCCTTACTTCAGCAGGGACACTGGCTGTGCGCCCTGGATATCCGCCCTTCCCACTGCAAATTCCTTCGATTTTCGTTCCAGGGGAACCACTACCAGTTCAGGGCCCTTCCATTTGGTCTTTCCTCTGCGCCCCAAGTGTTCACCAAATGCCTTTCCATGGTAGCGGCTCACCATGCTCCCAGGAGTACAGGTTTCCGTACCTGGACGACTGGCTCCTGGCGGCCTCGTCCAGGAAGGATCTCCTGCGCTCTCTTTTCCCTTACCATGCAGGTTTTTACCAGCCTGAGTATCACCATCAGCCAGGCCAAGTCCCACCTGGTCCTCTGTCAGAGGCTTCAGTTTATCGGGGCGATTCTGGACACGACCACCGGCATGGCTTTTCTGCCACTGGACAGGGTGGATACCCTTAAGGCTCAGGCGAGTCTGCGGTCCAGTCGCAGGCGGGTCAGTGCCCTGTCAGTCCTTCGCCTCCTTGGGCTCATGGCGGCTGCTATTCTGACAGTCCCTCACGCTTGGCTCCACATGAGGATCTCTCAGTGGATGCTTCAGTCTCAGTGGGATCAGCTGGTGGACGACCTAGACCAAGAAGTCTTGGTCTCCGACCCCATGGTTCGGGACTTGCAGTAGTGGATGGTTCAGGAGAACCTTTGCCAGGTAGTTCCCTTCTGCATCACGCCTCCCTCCCAAACGCTGACAACAGACGCCTTGGGAGAGGGTTGGGGAGCCAATCTGGGGTCTCACAGGACTCGGGGCTCCTGGTGCAGGCTCGAACGGTTGCTTCACATAAACGTCCTCAAGCTCAGGGCTGTGCTGTATGCTCTCCAAGCTCTGATTCTGCATGTGCTTCCTGGTCATCTGGTTGTCCAGACAGACGTGTATAGTCTGGTACATCAACAAACAGGGAGGAACTCATTCCTACCCCCTTTGCAGGGAAGCAATGAGAGTTTGGGATTGGGCAGTGCAACACAACCTTCACCTCACGGCGGTTCACGTGCCAGGAGTCGAAAACACGCTGGCAGACCACCTCAGTCAGTCGTCGGCTCAGGCTCACGAGTGGGAACTGGATCAGAAGGTGGTAGAAGATGTCTTCCTGCGTTGGGGGACACCTCAGGTAAACCTGTTCGCTTCTCCTCACAACGCAAAACTTCCCGCCTTCTCGCTCGCTCCAGGACAAGGCATTTTTTGGAGAGACGCTCTGTCTCTAGATTGGAAGGACAGATTCGTCTATGCCTCCCCGATTCCTCTAATTCTGAGGGTTATACACAAACTCAACTCAGAAGGTGCTCGCATGATCCTGATTGCTCCGTTCTGGCCCAGGCAAGTTTGGTTCTCTCTTCTGCAACAGTACTCAGAGGAACCTCCTCTTCCTCTGTCGCAACTTTTGCTGACGAAGGATCAGGAGACCCTGGTTCATCCAGGTCTCAAATCCCTTCAGTTGCAAGCGTGGCTCCTGCAGACGTAGCTGAAGCCCGATTCGGGGTCGCCCCGCTTGTGGCTGAGATTCTAGTGGAGGCTAGAAAGCCTTCCACGAGATCGACCTACACCATGAAATGGAAGCGGTTCTCTAAGCTGAATCAATCCATTGAGCTACCTGCTTTCTTTACGTAACACTCCAATCAAGGGGAGTACCTCTTGCATACTTTTGTTGTTCATAGAATTCTGAGATACACCACCAGGACGAAGGATCTCAGTAAATCTGATCAGCTTTTTGTCTCTTTTGCTCACAAAAGAGAAGGCAATGCTGTTACCAAGCAATGCCTATCTAAATGGTTGGCTCATTGTATCACTTTCTGTTATGACAAGTATCATAAGACCCTGCTGGGTCAAGTCAGAGGTCACTCCACTAAGGGTGTCGCTGCTTCTGCGGCTTGTTTCAAGAATGTGTCAGCGGCTGACATTTGCGCAGCCGCAACTTGGACTTCCATCCATACCTTTGTGAAACACTACGGTTTGGACATTTCCTCTCGCCGTAGAGCAGGCTTCGGGTTGGCTGTTCTGCAAGGTCTCCTTTCTTGAGACCCTTACAGCCGGAGGTTCTATGGTTGTGTAGTTTTCCTCCTCCCATGTGCTTCTCCTTATTCCAGACTGCATGGGACTGAGTCCTATATGTAATTACCTACTGCAAGAGCCCTCTCAAAGTAAGATAGTACAGTTACGTAAGAACTTACTGTAACAGTAGATATTTGAGAGAGGCTCTTGCATTTGGTAATGCCTTCCCTCCCTCCATCCCCCTAAGCTTTTTCAGCTCCTTTTCCAGGAAGGGAAATATCCACTTCTCTTCGCCTTGCCTTTTTGGCCCTATGGAGAGAACTGAAGGTGGGTGGGGGACCGCCCCTTTATACTGACGTCGGGGGATGTCCCCTGCCAGAGACTGCTAGCTAGAAATTTTTCTGTGAGGTCCTGACGCTTGCTGGCTTCAGTCTGATATGTAATTATGCACTGCAAGAGCCTCTCTCGAAGATCTACTGTTACGGTAAGTTCTTACATAACTGTACTTTCCTCTGGCAGCAGTAGGCCTTCGTGAGGCAGGGCAGGGCTCTATCCCAACAACCTTTGGTCCCCTGTCAGCTGCCAGCAGTTGCCCCCTCCCCATCCAGGTTCTGTAGGTGCTCTCCACACCTGTCTCTCCACCGATCACTGTGGAGCCACCACCCCGCCAGTAGGCGGTCTGACCAAGGAGGTCGGCGTTCAGCTCCCAGCTTGCTAGGCCGGTAGTGAGGATTACATTGGGTGATGATTCCCAGGAGAACCATGGCAAGCAGTGGCTGAGGGCCATCTTTGAGGAGTCATCAGATGACTCAGATCAAGAGACCATGGCCTCTTCTTGGGCTCCGCTCTTCAACCGTGGCTTGGTCAAGGAGCCTTCCACTGATCATGTGCCAGTGTCTTTTGGTGGGCTGCCCTGGCTTATTGTGGAGTCCACACTGATCATGTTGGAGCCAGTCCCGAAGAAGGCCAAGTACCCTGTTATGGACATTTTGGACCAGGATGACTCCCTTGGGCTTAACTTCCCAGTGGCCAAGGTCATCCTGGGACTGGCCTTGGAGCTCTGGCAGCATCCTGCCCAACACCCTTAGCCAGCATGGTCTTCAAGTACACGGTCCCTATGGGCTTCATTTCTGGATTTTCCAACCACCCTTCAGCCAAAGATCTTGTCACAGATTTGCTGTTCTGCAAGTCTGGACACCAGGAGAACATGGACAAGCCTCCAGACAAGAAGTCCTGTAAGACTGACGATGCTGCTAAAAGGGTGTACACTGTGACTACCTTGGGTCTCTTGTCAGGCTAACTGTGCCGTTATGATGGCTAATTATGCTCATTCCCTGATGGGGATTTTTTTTCTCTTCCTCCTCACCACTGCCTTGCTTCCTTTCTTCAGGAGACTCCGTAGTGGCCTTGTACGTCCCTGCTCCTCATGCCAGGCGTCGATGCAGTCCATCTCTCCCCCCCCCCCCCCAAACAGAGCTTTGGTTATACCCACTAAGCGCTATGGGATGGGACCCTTACTGTCAGCTCTTTCTATTGTCGGGGCATGCTGTCATCAGGCACTGGTATCGGGGCCTGGAGCTCCGTGTACAGGGAGCACTGCAGGGTTTTTCTGTCCCCTCCCACAGGACATTGTCACGCTAGGGGAGCCTGGGGCGGCGCACGTCCAGACATGCGAGCACTCTGGCCCACATCCCCCTCCCTTCTTTCTGCAGTCCCGCTGCACCTCCACCTGTGGTCACCCAGGTGGCGGTAGAGCGGCGGGACATGCATCCCACCCCACCCCAGAGGAGGAGAGCAGCCTCTGAGCTCTCAATCCTCCTCCCCCCGGCCAACCCTTGAGCAGCCCGAGTCCATTCCCGAACCTGGGTCGCTGGTGCCACGAACGGTAACCCTACCGCTGTGCCAGCTGGCCGGCTTCCTGATGGGCATCTTTGATGCAGTCATTCCCCAGCTCCTTCCTGAGCAGCAGTGGAGCTCATCAGAGACCACAGTCAATCACTGGCTAAACACCAGCTCCAGTCAGCCTTGGACATGGGTGACTCTTGTGCACATGCAGTGGCAGCGGCTGTCTCCATGTGTTGCGGGGCTTGGCTGCATCTATCCATCTTCACGATGAATACCTAACAGAGGTTGGCCGATGTCCCATTTCTGGGCACCAACCTCTTTGGCCCTGGGGTGGAAGGACATCTCATTAGGGTTAAGAAGTCTTTGGTGATTTTGTCTCAGAAGGAGCTGAAGAAGTCGTCGAAGAAACGGGCTTTACAGTTAAGGTCCTTTCAGTCTCAGCTCCCTTGGCAGCAGCCCCAGCAGGGGCAGTTTCAGGCCTACTATAGCTAGTGAATTTGGGGCAAACAGGGTGGCCCAAGTGGTCCTTATCTGCCAACAGCTTCTGTGATCTTACTTCAAGAGGGCTGTTGCCATAGGTAATAACCATTAGGACTAGAGCGTTCAGGCACTAGGACCACATGGAAAACTTTAGCTAGCAGTGTCTGGTGGGGGACCTCCCACTCGACATCATGTGACTCTCAGTGTGACTCTATATAGGTGGCGGTCCCCATGCCCACCCTCCAGTTCTTTCCTGCCATTGACCTGCGCATGTCGGACCTCACAGAGAACGCTGCTTCAGTCAACCGCCATTTTCAGATGAGTATTTTATCGCTTTATTTTTTTTTTCTGTAAGTCTTTGAAAAGTATTAACCTTTTTTGTGTATGTCTTCTCCGATGCTTTCCGAGTCGCCTAAGAACAAGTGCGATTTCTGCGGCACTCTGCTCCCTCACAAGAATGGCCATTCCCTCTGTCTCTTCTGCCTGGGACCAGAGCACAAGACCAAGGACTGTGGGGCCTGCCAGAATTTCAACCAGGACACACAGCAATGCTGCCAACCGGCCCTGGAAGGTCACGTTCTCAAACTGAAGATGGCTTTCATGGAGAAGGAGCTACAGAAGCTGCAGGGATAGTCCTCCTCCTTGGGGGGGGTTCTTCAGACTCCCATATCAAGAAGAAGGACCGTTATCGGTCTCCTTCCCACCCGCGACCTCTTTCATGGGCCACGGACGACGAGTGGCCTCCTGTTCATGCAGGTACTATTCCTCCGGCCAAGCCTGCTCCCTTGTTTGCGGAGCAGCCCCCATTGATGCGGGTACTGTTCCTCCAGCCAAGCCTGCTTCCTCCTTTGCAGAGCAGTCCTCCCCCCGCCTGAGCTGGTCACAGTTCAGGCGGGTGCCTCTGATCTTCTGGAGAGCTCCACCACCCTTAGGCCCCTCTAAACTCCAGGGCCTAAGCCTGGTGGCACAGCTGATAACTCTGTCATCCACTCCTCTGATGACTGAATGCCCGGCCCAGGCTGTCGCATGCCAGCTTCTCTTGTGTCCACCCAGCCACTGCGCTTACACCGGGCCCCGATAGGCTTGACATTGATCCTCCGGATCAGTGCATGCTGATGCTTCTGCCGCAGCCCTCCCCAGAGGATTGCCACATGCCTTTACTGTCCGGGCCAGCTCCCCCACCCCAGACTCCAGTGGGACCCTCAGCCCCTTCGGGGCTGATGCCGGAACTTCCTCCGGAGAGTCCGACATGAAACCTAATGGGCCCTTCATACCCTCCATCAGAGCCCCTGTCGGGTCCCTCAGACCCTCCTTTGGCCCTATGCTTGGCTACCTGCCGTCAGGGCACCTGGCAGGACCCTCTGCTCTTCATCCTTCGGGGCCTACGCGTGGTTACCTACCGTCAGGGCCTCCAGCAAGTCCTTTGGCTCTGTCGTTGGGCCCCTCGCCAGGCTTTCCAATGCCAGGTTATCCTGCGCTTCACTATCCTTAACCAGGGTATCTGCCCCCAGGGTATCAGATGCCAGGATTCCCCACACTGGGGTATCCAATGCTGGACTATTCACCATATGGTGCACTGGGCTATCATTACCAGACGCCGGGTTTTCCTTTCCAAGGCTACCCGCCCGTCTACCAGCCTTCTTCACCTCCTCAGCCTCGGGTGGATTTCGGGAGGCATTGCAATCTTGGTGGACTGAAACCAAGATGCAGTTGGTTTCAGAGCTGGACCGGCGGTGGCCTCCACTCTGGCCAGCATGGACCCTACGCCAAAGTCCCTGTGGAGTCTCACCCCTCTACCTTGGGACAGACTTCGCGTCTTACCCTGGTAGGTGGTAACAGCAGGGGCCTCACTGTCTCCCTGCAGGAGATTCCACTCCCATGCACTCAGTCTCCGGACTCCGACAGAAGTCCATTGTTGGACTCTGACGCAGACTCCGCCAGTTCTTCTGCGGGCTTTGAGACCCCCCCTTCCAGAGGATCCAAAATACAAAGGCTCCCCCAAGTCCCCTGCAGAGGACCCCTCCTTTACAGAGCTCCTCCGGAAGATTCACGAGGGAGACAGGTGGAAGACCGAGGATCAGGATCCTCAGCGCAAGAGGTTGGCGGAACACTTGGATATACCTGAGCTGTCCCCATTATTCATTCCTCCATGGATTGGTCCACATGAGAACCTGGCCTCTACGGTCTGGCAGCAGCCTTCGTCAGTGGCCGTGGTTGCCAAGAAGGCCGACAGATTTATCAAGCCCCTGAGGGCAAGGACCACCTTAGTTCCCATCCTAAGGTGGACTCTGTCATTAATGCAGCCTATGACTAAATCTAAACACTTGAGCACTTCTCCTCCAGACAAGGAGTCAAGGCATATAGACCATTTTGGACGCAAGGTTTATTCATCCTCCACATTGGCCCTCAGAGCATTAAATTGCGTGGCCCACATGACTGTGTACCAGAAATCTATCCTGGGACAGTTGAAGTCGGAATTCGAGGCTTTGCCCAATTCTGAAGCTAAAACAATCGCCCAGATGGTCAGGACAGCAGAAATCTCCTGCCGTCATTCCCTTAGGGCGACTTGCAATGCGGTAGACGCCTCTGCCCAGAGTACCACCACAGCTGTCAGCATGTGCAGGTACTCCTGGTTGTGGGTATCCGGGCTGGCCCAAGACGTCCAATTAGCCATCCAGGACGCCCCTTTCAGAGGACCTGTCCTTTTCGAGGGTGGCATCAAGGACATAATTACTGAACTCCAGGACAGTGGCAAGGCACTGCACTCTGTCTAGTCCATGTATCGCTCTCACACCAAGCCAAAACAGCCATTTTGTTGTCAGCAAAGATGGAGAATAGGCAACATCCAGCCAGACATCAGAACAAACATTGGGCTCCTTTGGCAGCGGCCACCCCTCCAGCCAAGTCTCAAAGGGCTGCCGGGGTAATGCTCCCCCCACAACCCCTCCACCTCCTGACAGGGCCCCCAGCCTCCGCCACTAGCCTCGGAGGAACCAATAGGGGACAGATTTGCCAATCTCCTGGCCAGGTAGGAGGTGATCACTACAGACACGTGGGTCCTTCTGCTAGTCACTCAAGGCCACACCATCAAACTTACAGAGAGACCTCCAAGAAATCCTCCAGGTCTTTCTCACTACCCACAAGGCCACATTCCTCTCATAAAGAAAGAAACCCAGACTCTTCTGACAGTCAGCCATAGAGCCTGTTCCTCGGGCCCAGGAAGGAAAGGAATATTACTCCTTCTTCCTCCTAGTCCCCAAAAGACAGGGGACCTCATTCCAATCCTGGATCTCAGCACACTAAATCTATATGTAGAGTACAAGAGATTCTGTATGCTGACCCTACCAAGTCTATTGCCCCTACTTCACCAGGGACATTGGCGTTGTGCTCGGGATATGCAAGATGCTTATCTACATGTTCCAATTTTTCCCTGCAACCGCTGCTTCCTTTGCTTTACCTTCCAGGGGGAACATTTCCAGTTCAAAGCGCTCCCCTTTGGCCTTTCCTCAGCACCCAGGGGGTTTACCAAGTGCCTAGTGGTGGTGGCAGTTTCCTATACCTCGACTACTGGCTCCTGTCAGCACCATCAAGGGACAGCTTGGTAGTTTCCCTGACTGCTACCCTGAATCTGTTCAGGCAAGTGAGATTTATGGCGAATTACCCCAAGTCCCACCTTGTACCTTCCCAATGCCTCCAATTTATTGGGGCAGTGTTGGATACTGTTCAGGGTCAAGCTAGCCTCCCTTTGGATCAGGCGGAAACCTTGCATCAGCAGGACATCCTAGTGGCATCTAGCCAATGAACCTCAGCCTGCTCTGTCTTATGCCTTCTGGGCCTTATGGCAGCAGCTATTCCCACTGTCCCCCTGTCCAAGCTCCACATGCGAATTTCGCAGTGAACCCTCAGGGTCTAGTGGGACCAGAAATCCGATGACCTGGATCACAGAATCCTGGTGTCAAGCCCCATGCATCGGGACCTCCTTTGGCGACAGGATCTGACCAATCTCACCAGAGGGGTTCCTTTTTCAGATGCCCCCTCTGGCTCAGACCCTGTCAATGGATGCTTCCGGTCAGGGCTGGGGCACCCATATGGGCGACCACAGGACTTGGGGATCCTGGTCTCAGCAGAAGCTCTCTGCACATCAATGTGCAAGAGATACAGGCTGTACTATACTCCCTTCAGGCTTTTCAGCCCATCCTCCTCCCTGGACCTCTCCTTGTACAGACGGACAACATGTGTATGGTCTGGTACCTAAACAAACAGGGAGGCACACAGTCGTATCCACTGTGCAGGGAAGCGATGCACATGTGGCAATGGCAGTACAACACTCCCTGCAGCTCACGGCAGTGCACATCGCAAGCGTTCAGAATGTCCTGGCGGACACTGTCTGTCGCACTCGGGCAAGGGCACACAAATGGGAACTGAGACAGTCAGTAGTTTTCGATTGGCGGGGTCACCCAGATCTCGATCTGTTCGACTCCCCATCAAACGCAGAACTACCCAGTTTCTGCTCGCTCGTTCCTAGGCATGGTGTTTTCTGGCAACAAGCGCTGTCTCTTTGCAGGACAGTGAGGTTTTTGTATGCTTTCCCTCCCTTCCCGCAGTTGCAGAGTGTGCTTCTGAAACTACAGCAAGAAGGGGCCCACATAATTCTCATAGCCCCTTATTGGCCTCACCAAGTGTGGTTTCCTCTGCTTTAGCAGTTGAAGCTGGAGCCTCCTGTTCCCCTACCTCTCTGCCAGAATCTGCTGACTCAGGACCAGGGCAAGCTGGTCCATCCAGGCCTCGAGTCCCTTCACCTTCCACTGTGGCACCTGCTGATATAACTGTTGCATGCTTTGGGTTCTCTTCCAGAGCGGCACAAGTCCTTGTGGAGGCCCGGGAGCCATCCACTAGAACCACATATGCCATGAAATGGAAGAGGTTCTCCATTTGGGCATCTTCCAAGAGTCGGGACCCTTTCTCTTGCCCCATCGCACAGGTAATGGAATACCTGCTGCATCTCTCTGACCTTGGCCTTAGTTACTCTTCTCTGAAGATCCACTTGTCTGCCATTTCTGCCTACCATACTCGAGTGCATAGCAAAACCTTGGCCTAGCTGGAGGCTTCCAAAACCTTTCTGAAAGGAATTCCCCATCTGAAACCCCCAGTCAGGAATCGTGTACCTCCATGGGATCTGAACTTCATTCTTGAGAAACTCACTTTGCCTCCCTTTGAACATGCCGCGAGTTGCAACCTGCGCTGCCTTTCCTGGAAAGTGCTTTTTTTTAGTTGCCATTACTTCTGCTCAAAGGATTTCTGAGCTTCAGGCCCTGATGTGCAAGGAGCCATATTTGCTTTTCCACAGAGACGGGGTGGCTCTGCGTACAAATCCTAAATTTCTACCAGAGGTGGTTTCTGAGTTTACTTTGAATCAGACCATACACTTGCCAGTGTATTAACCTTTGCATTCCAATCAAGGGAAGGCCATTCTGCACACGCTCGATGTGCACAGAACTTTGTGTTATTGTACGAACCAGTCGAAACCAGTCTGTAAGACGAATCAGCTTTTCGTTGCACCCAAAAGAGAGGGTGCTGCGGTTTCTAAACCATGTTTGTCCAAATGGTTAGTAAACTGCATTTTGTTTTATCGGATATGTAACAAGCCCCTTCCGGGGGGAAATAAAAGAACACTCAGCCAGAGGCATGGCTGCCTCTACTGCTTGTTTCAGGAATATTTCTGCCGCAGACATCTGTGCAGCAGCCACTTGGAGCTGTGTCCACACCTTTACCAGACACTATAGTCTGGACATTTCTTCTCAGTGCAGGGCAGGCTTTGGACTAGCTGTCCTTCAGAGCCTCCTGTCAATCTGGTACCTACTGCAGACCTTTCCTGCCTCCCATGCCTCAGCCTTTGTCTGAATTACACTGCTTGGGACTCTGTCCTAATGGTTACTACTTATGCAAGAGCTCCCTCGAAGTAAGATAGTACAGTTACATAAGAAATTACCATAACAGTAGATCTTACTATGAGAGGGCTCTTGCAGTAGGTAATTACATATAGGACTGAAGCCATCCGGCACCAGAACCCCACGGAAAAAGTTCTAGCTAGCAGTCTCTGGCAGGGGACCGATGTCAGTATAAAGGGGCAGTCCCCCATGCCCACCTTCCAGTTCCTTCCCACCATCTGCTCGCCATAGCACCTCGCGGTCAAGTTCATCAGCTCATCAGTCATTCGTCTGTCTATTAAACCGAATTTTTTCTCTGTTTTAACTTTCTCTACAAAAATGTCATGTATGTCGTCCCCTACACCATCAGAATTGCATAAGAATAAGTGCGACTCGTGCGGCGCCCAGCTCCTGCACAAGAACGGTCATTCCCTGTGCCTCTTCTGCCTAGGCCCGGATCACTCCGTGGATAAGTGTCAGCACTGCCTGAAATTCAACGTCGCCACCCATAAATGGAGGCAGCAATCTCTGGAGGCCCATATTTTAAAAAAGAAGATGGCCTCTATAGAGAAAGAGCTGAAGAAGCTGAGGCAGGCCTCCACTTCGACTGAGGGTCACCGCAAGAAAAAGAAGCACCAAGACCCCGCTTCCACGGTTACCGCAACTTCGCTGGAGTCGCCGTACTATGGGTAACATCCCCTCCCCCCGGGGAACCGATCCTCGAGCGGTTACATCTTGGAGGCTTCCAAGGCGGGCGACCAGCCTCCTGTCGGGCTCGCACTTGGGCCCCTTGGGAGCCTCTGGGGAAAAGAAGGCTACCACTTCTGGGAAGGCCGATGGTCTCTCAGCTCTCCAGGTCGAGCGGGTCCGGTAAGTCGGACGCCAGTGCCGGAGACGTCCGCCTGGACATGGCTGATAAGCTGTCGATCCCTTCGAGGGTGCGCACAGCTCATAAGACGGTAGTCGGCCCCTCCCACGATCGCACGGTGAAAGAGCCGACGTCGGACCCTTCTGATCAGTCCACCGTGCTCAGCTCGCCGCAGCGCTCACTGCTGCGTTCCGAGGCCCCAGCGTCTCCCCTGTTGGACCCCGGGAATTTCAGACCTCCTTCCCCAGGTGACACTGTGGACATTGGTGCGCTGCCATCAGATCTCCCTCCTTCGAGACAGGATTCCCTGACGCCGGGCTCTCAGACGCCGGCCTATCCGATGCAGAGCGACATTCCGTTACCAGACGCCGTCCCAACGCCGGACCAGACTCCTGCGGGGCCCCCTCTTCCGGGTCCGTCCGCTGGGCCTCTTCCAGGGCCTTCTGCATCGACAGAGCCCCTGGTTCCCGGGTACCCGACTCAGTCTTATCCGATGCCGTCTTACCTGGGACCGCAGTATCCCGCGCTGCAGTACCCGACGCTGGTCTGTCTGACACCGGGCTTCCCGCAGTCAGGTTATGGATACTCTCTTCCTAGTGGCCATTATTTCGGCTCGCCGAATTTCCGAGCTTCAGATCCTGATGTGCAGAATCCCGTATTTGATCTTCCATAAGTAGGAGGGAGGTTCTCCTTCCATCTACCGGGCTGGGAGAGGATTACATCGGATGCTTGGATGCTCCAGCTGATAGCGGAAGGACACTCAATCGAGTTTCTTCAGAAACCACCAAGAAGACCACCCCCCAAGTCGTCTTACTCCCCGGAGCATCTTCTCTGGTTCAGAAAGAAATATCCTCTCTTCTCTCGAAGGCAGCGATAGAACCTGTTACTATTCCCATTTTTTCCTAGTTCCAAAGAAAATGGGAGACGTGAGACCTGTTTTAGATCTCAGCTCCCTGAACATGTTCGTGGAGTACAAGTGCTTCAGAATGCTCTCCTTGCAGAGCCTTCTACTGCTCCTTCAGCCGGGACTGTGGCTATGTGCCTTGGATATGCAGGATGCCTACCTGCACATCCCCATACGCCCTTCCCACCGCAAATTCCTCCGGTTTTCATTTCGTGGGGGGGGGCACTGCCAATTCAAGGTCCTCCCATTTGGTCTTTCCTCGGCCCCCCGAGTGTTCACCAAATGCCTTTCTGTGGTAGCCGCCCACCTGCGTATCCAGGGGTGCTGGTTTTCGCGTACCTGGACAATTAGCTCCTGGCGGTCTCATCCAGGGAGGATCTCCAGCACTCTCTTTTCCTTACCCAGCAGGTTTCCACCAGCCTGGGTATCACCATCAACCAGGCCAAGTCCCACCTGGTCCCTTGTCAGACTTCAGTTCATAGGAGCAATCCTGGACATGGCCATCGGCAAAACCTTTCTACCGCAGGACAGGATGGACACCTTTCTGGCGCAAGCAAGTCTGTTGTCCAGCCGCAGAAGGGTCAGTGCCCAGTCAGTCCTTTGCCTCCTCGGGCTCATGGTGGCTGCAATTCCAACAGTCCCTCGCGCTCGGCTCCATATAAGAATCTCTTAGTGGATGCTCCGGTCTCAATGGGACCATACTTCGGACGACCTAGACCAGGAGGTTCTGGTCTCTGACCCCATGATCCGAGACTTGCATTGGTGGATGGTGCAGCAGAACCTTTGCCGGGAAGTTCCGTTCTGCCTGGAACCTCCCTCCCAAATGTTGACAACGGAAGCCTCAGGAGAAGGCTGGGGAGCCCACCTGGGTCCTCACAGGACTCGGGGCTCCTGGTCCAGTCTAGAGCGCACCCTACACATCAATGTGCTAGAGCTCAGAGCAGTTCTACATGCTCTTCAAGCTCTCCACTCTTGTATTCTTCCCGGTCACCTAGCAATCCAGACGGACAACATGTGCATAGTCTGGTACATCAACAAGCAGGGAGGAACTCATTCCTACTCTCTGTGCAGGGAAGTAATGAGAGTTTGGGGTTGGGCAGCTCAGCACAACCTTCACCTGATGGCAGTTCACATTCCGGGAGTAGACAGTACATTGGTAGACCACCTCAGTCGGTCATCAGCCGATGCCCACAAATGGGAACTGGGTCAGGAGGTACTAGACGAAGTCTTCCTGCGTTGGGGAACCCCTCAGATCTGTTTGAGTCTCCTCTAAATGCAGAACTTCCCGCTTTTTGCTCACTTGCTCCAGGGTGAGGCACTTTTTGGCAGGACGCTCTGTCTCTAGATTGGAAGGACAGATTTATCTATGCCTTCCCTCCGATTCCCTTAATCTCAAGGGTCTTACACAAATTCCAATCAGAAGGAGCGCGAATGATACTCATCACTCCATTCTGGCCCAGGCAAGTTTGGTTCTCTCTTCTTCAACAGTTTTCAGAGGAACCTCCTCTTCCTCTGTCGCAGCACTTGTTGACCCAGGATCAGGGGAACCGGGTCCACCCAGGTCTCAAATCCCTTCAGTTGCATGCATGGCTCCTGCAGGCATAGTACAAACTCACTTCGGGGTTTCTTCTCTCGTCACAGACATTTTATTGGAGGCCAGAAAGCCTTCCACTAGGTCCACCTATGCTATGAAGTGGAAGCGTTTCTCGATATGGGCCACTTTGAAGGGTTTGGAGCCCTTCTCTTGCCCTGTTGAGAGAGTCCTGGATTACATGCGTCACATCTTTGACCTGGGTCTCAGCCATTTCTCTTTGAAGGTCCATATGGTGGCCATTTTGGCCTACCGTGTCCCTTTTGGGGACAGGACTTTCGCGCAGTTGAAGGTCTCTAAGACTTTCCTCAGAGGGGCTCTTCATTTAAGACCCCCCCATCTGAGTTCCTGTGCCACCTTGGGATCTGAACTTTGCTCTCGAGAAGCTTACTCTGCCTCCCTTTGAGCCAGCAGCTTCAGCAGACTTGAAGTTCCTCTCTTGGAAGACTCTCTTCCTAGTGGCCATTACTTCGGCTCGACAAATTTCCGAGCTTCAGGTCCTGATGTGCAAAATCCCTTATTTGATTTTCCACAAGTAACGTGTGGCTATGCGCACCATCCTTAAGTTTCTTCCTAAGGTGGTAGCGGAATCGACGCTGAACCAATCCATAGAGTTACCGGCTTTCTTTATGCAACACTCCAATCAAGGGAATACCTCTTGCATACTTTGGATGTTCATAGGATTCTGAGATACTATACCACTAGAACTCAGAATCTCAGGAAGTCGGATCAGCTTTTTGTCACTTTTGCTCACAAAAGGGAGGGCAATGCTATTATCAAGCAATGCCTTTCAAAGTGGTTGGCTCATTGTATCACTTTCTGTTACAAGTACAACAAAACCCTGCCGGCTCAAGTCAGGCGTCACTCCACCAGAGGAGTAGCCATCTGTGCTGCTTGTTTCAGGAATGTGTCAGTGGCAGATATCTGCACAGCCACGACCTGGACTTCTGTCCATACCTTCACGAAATATTATGGTTTGGACATTGCCTCTCGCTGTAGAGCAGGCTTCGGGTTGGCTGTTCTGCAAGGTCTTTTTTCCTAGACCCTTACAGCCGGAGGTTCTGTTGGTGGTAGTTTTCCTCCTCCCGAGTGCTTTTCTTTGTTCCAGAATGCTTGGGACTCACTCCTGTATGTAATTATCTACTGCAAGAGCCCTCTCGAAGTAAGATGGTACAGTTACGTGAGAACTTACCCGTAACAGTAGATCTTCAAGAGAGAGCTCTTACTGATAAACTCTTATCCATCCTCCATCCCCCTTAGCTTTTTCAGCTCCTTTTCCAGAAAGGGAAATATCCGCTTCTCTCTCGTCTTGCCTTTGGGCCCTTGGTGGGAAAGAACTAGAAGGCGGGCAGTGGGGACTGCCCCTTTATACTGACGTTGATCACCTGATGTGGGGACGGTCCCCCGCCAGAGACTGCTAGCTAGAATTTTTTCCATGGGGTCCTGGCGCCTGACTGCTTCAGTCCTAAATGTAATTGCCTACTGCAAGAGCCTCTCTCGAAGATCTACCTGTTACGTAAAGTTCTTATGCATACTACTATCTTCGAGAGAGGCTCTTGCAGGTACCTTCCTCCCACCTTCCCCTGCTTCTGTGGCTACTTTTCTTAGCCTTTCTTTTGGCTCCAGGAATCCCTCTCCTTTCTCCTGTTGCACTTTCTTAGGACTCCAGCGGAGAACTGGAGGGTGGGCGTGGGGACCGCCCACTGTATAGTCACTCACACTGATGTCGTCATGTGACATCGGGTGGGCAGTCCTTGGCCAAACACTACAACTAAGTTTTTCCATGTGGTCTGTGCGACAGCTCTGGTCTAATGGTTATTACCTACTGCAAGAGCCTCTCGAAGATCTACTGATCTCACTTTGAGGGAGCTCTTGCAGCAAATATCGTGGGACTAGAAAGCCACCAAGCGTTCGGACCCTCTGGAAAAAACTTCTATCTAGCAGTCTATGGCAGGGACCACCCCGACATCAGACATGATATAAAGGGGGCGGTCCCCCGGCATCACCTCAGTTCTTTTCTTGCTGTCGACCCGCATACATCGGATCCACGGACGCCATTGTTGCAGTCGACTGCCATTTTGCACCTCGCGCAGTATAGTAGTAGTTCGTTCTTTCCTCCACTTTTGTCAAGAAAGTGCATGTCTTCATCGACTTCTCAGTGGCAACATTCGAAGTGCGCATGTGTGAAGTAGATCCTGGCGAAGGACAGCCACTCTGCCTGCCTGATCTGCCTAGGCCCAGCCCATTGGCCTGACTGATCACACTGCCAGAAGTTTAATAGCAAAACTCTGATTCGCCACCTAAAAACGCTGAAGGCCTACCTACTGGAGCAACAAGTGGCCGCCATGCAGAAGACCCCATCAGGACATAGTTCATCCTCCTCAGCCAGGGAGTCTACCCCCCAAGGAGAAACGATCAGGAGGGAAACACCATCACCGGGAGAAGGAGAGAGCCAGATTGGAATCCTGCCTAGAGTCCCTTCACAGGACTTCTGCTACCTCCTCCTCTGGCAAGAGGTTGGAGTCTGTTCCCCCAAGTACAACAGCAGTTTCAGGGGTTCACCAGAAGACCACTGCCTCAACACATTTGAAAGGTAGGGAGTCCTCATCCTAGGGGCTTTTATCAGCCCAAGTTCCCTTGGCCCACCGACCCCACAAATTATCGCATAGGTCGACCCAAAAGGGGACAGGCAGCTGCTTTGGGCAAACCCTCACACGTAAGCACGCTGGTTCGTCTGAAAGGCATAAAGAGTCGGACAATTCCACCAGGTGCCAGGAGGTCGTCGGTTACCGGACGCCTCCTCCACCCAAAGAAAGGGTGACGTCCGCCTCCGAGGGAAGGCAGACGAACAGCCACTCCAACTGTGCATCGGAAGCGGATCAGGCACCACCGGCCAAAGAACTGCCGTCTTCCCCGAAGGACTGGCCATCGGCCCCGGTGACCAAGGCCCCAAAAGACAAAGTAACAGGGGCACAGGACGCCCAGCCACCTCCTCCAAAGGAGCCAGACACCAGACCACAAGGGGGTTTGGCTCCACCAGACAAGGCCCCGTCAGGCCTGACACCAGAGACACTGATTAAAAAGATGCCCCAGGACCAGATGCCAGCACTCAAAGGTCCACAAGATGAGACGCCTGGCCCATCCAGCGTCCCAAACCCGACACCTCCTCCCCCAGTTGTTCCATTATTTGAGGTTGGAGCGCTGTTTAATACCTGGTGGAATAAAAGGGATCTCCTCCCAAGACCCAGGAACCCATCAGTGGTCCGGCCACCACTTGGGGACCAATCGCCTCAGCGGCCTTCCCCACTGACAGAGCATCCGCCGTCGAATGAAGAAAATGCGTGGGTGCCAGGGTGGGGCACCAGAAAAAGGTACCCATTGTCCGTCCCGTCCATGGGTGGAAGCCCGCCATTGACCTTGGGGGAGGATGCTGGAGACTCTTCATCTGAATACTCTGACGAGGATGAATCGCCTGTTCCATCTCCAGTACCTAGAAAAGTGGACAGGCTGTATAAAATACCTAATGCGGAGCCTTTCTTAGGAGAGCATCCAAAGGCCGACTCAGTGATACTGACAGCTGCTCACAGCAGGGCACAACAGCCACGGCACGAGTGCCCAGACCTAGAATCCAAAAAGCTGGACCAGATGGGCCATAAGGTGTACTCATCACAACCTGCACGGTCAGGTCATTGAAGTTCCTTGCCCACATGGTCACATATCAGAAGTGTCTGTGGGCAAAAGCAATGGATTTGGCCAAGGCCCAGCCAGACTCAGAAGGTAAGGCAGAACTCCTTGCTGTCCTCCAGTCCAGTATGGATGTGGACAAGTACGTTAAGGAGCTCCTCGACTTGAACCACGCCACAAGGGCAGCGGCCATCTCTTATTTGCATGCGAGTCATGCCTGGCTCAGAGTTTTGCTCACCAGGACTGTAGAAAGCATTTTGACGCCCTGTCAGGATCCAGTCCTTTGGCCAGGAGACTGAGAAACTTATAACTGGGTTTCAAGACTCTGTAAAGCAGTATCTGAGGTCCGGTATGTACAGATCAGAGCCACAGGCACTGACAGCATGTCCCTTTCGAAAGAACCAGGACAGCAGGAAGATCTACAACACAAAGGAGATTTTAAAAGAAGAGGCCCCCTGTTCCTTCAGGCGCCCAGGGCCCCCAAGGTGCCCAGACCTCCCCTGCCTACCCCCTCCATGACAGCATGACTCCCTACTGACCCTTCCCTCCAGAACAAGTGCAGGGGGAGGCGAGGGAGGGAGGGAGATTCTCCCTTTACCAATCCAGATGGTCCAATATCATGTCAGATCAATGGGTCCTCCAGATAGTGGAGAGAGAGAGGATACTCCCTAGAGCTTTCCCAAATCCTACTGGAAAATGCACCAGTCCTCTCCCGCTGCTCACCCTCCCATGCAGCTCTCCTATGAGCAGAGATACAGGCATTGCTAGTCAAAAGAGCCATCTAGGACGTTACCTATGCTCAAAGAGGCAGGGGATTTTACTCCCACCTCTTCCTAATCCTGAAGAAGATGGGAGACCTCTGTCCTATTCTGGATTTGAGTCAGCTGAATACCTTCATCAAATACAAAAGGTTCAGAAGGGTGACCTTAGCGAGCCTGTTGCCCATACTCCATCAAGAAGACTGGTTGTGCTCACTGGACATGCAGGATGAGTATATGCATATAAAGATCCTGCCGTCCCACAGGAAGTACATTTGCTTCACCTTCCAAGGAGGGCACTGCCAGTTCAGGGCACTGCAGTTCGGCCTGCCATCAGCACCACGGGCTTTCACCAGTGCCTGGCAGTAGTGGTGGCGGTCCTCAGAAGAGGGGGTCACTTTCTCTACCTCTACCTGGACAATTGGCTTCTCATAGCTCCAACAGAAGGAAGCAGTATAGCGCAGTGGTCTAAGGCTCTGAGCTGCAAATCTGGTGACATCCAGCAGGCCAGACCTGGGCTTGAATCCCACAGCTTCCACTTGCATACTGTGTGACCCTGAGCAAGTCACTTAACCTCCTTGTGCTCCCAGGTCGCTCCTGTAAAAAAGCTTTCAGCTTAGTGTGCTATACCTGGTTAAAGAACTTAAAAAAAAAAAAGACCAGTTGAACTGGATGATGGAGGAGATGTTCAGTCCATTCAGGACTCGGGGCATCACCCTAAGCCTGCCCAAGTCACACCCATGGCCTGCTCAAAGGCTGCAGTACATAGGAGCAGTCCTGGACACCATCCAAGGAAAAGCCTTCCTGCCTGCAGACCGGGCAACCAGGCTAAGAGAAGTTACTCACAGGTTGATGGACTTGGACTTGGTCCCAGTGAGGGTGATTCTGCAGCTTCTAGATCATATGGCCACAGCCATAGCTACAGTTCTCTCGCATGCTTGAACATGAGGATCGTGCAGTGGCACCTCAGAGTACAGTGGGACCAAGGCACAGATGAGCTCGAAGAGCCCATCCAGATCTCCAGTGCAGTCCGTCAGTCCCTGACCTGATGGGTCCCCCCGGCCTATTTGGGCATAGGAGTTCCCTTCGAGTGACCTAGCCCACAGCAGATCCTTACTACGGATGCCTTGGGACTGGGCTAGGGAGCACATCTTGCTTCTCATCAGATGAGGGGGTTCTTGGAACTCAACGGAACAGTCTCTCCACATAAATATTTTGGAGATGAGAGCCGTTCTGTACGCCCTTCAAGCCTTCCAAGGGGTACTCCTTCCTGGGCCCCTTTTGGTCCAGTCGGACAATACCCCAGTAGTCTTCTATCTCAGCAAGCAAGGGGGCATGCATTCTTATCCCCTTTGCAGAGAGGCGATGAGGGTATGGACTTGGGCAGTGGATCTTAGCCTGGATCTCACAGCAGTCCATGTTCCAAGGATTCATAACGTCCTTGCAGACAGGCTGAGTTGCTCTCTGTCTCAGAACCACGAATGGGAACTACGTCAAGAAGTCGGAGACTACGTCTTCGAAAGGTGGGGTTGGCCTGAACTGGACCTCTTTGCGTCCCCACACAACGCCAGACTGCCCAATTTCTGCTGGCTAGATCCAGGGCCTGGTGTTTTTTGGCAAGACGCATTGTCTCTCTCGGACAGGGAGGTTTCTGTATGCCTTCCCTCTTCTTCAAAGGATCCTACTCAAGTTGCTGGCAGAGGGTGCCCGGATGATACTGGTAGCACCCTTCTGGCCTTGACAGATTTGGTTCCAGTTGTTGCAACAGCTGGCATCAGAACCGCCATTTCCATTGCCCCTCTCTACTCACTTACTCTCCCAAGATCAAGTAACGTTGGTCCATGTGGCTCTCCGCTCCCTGCAGCTGCATGCCTGGCTCCTGCAGATTTAGCTAGGGATGGATTTGGAGTATCCTCAGAGTGGCAGAGGTGCTCGTGGCAGCAAGAAAACCCTCTACCAAGGCAACATATGCCATGAAATGGAAGCATTTCTGCTTGTGGGTGTTCCCCCATTCTCTAGATCCTCTCAATCGTCTGGTGGAATCTGTGTTGGAGTATCTTCTCCACCTATTGGACTTGGGCCTTAGCTACTCGTCCATTAAGGTGCACCTCTGTGCATTATCAGCTTATTATGCACCACTGAATAGGAAGACTCTGGCATAGTTGGACATATGGAAGACCTTTCTAAGGGGCATCTTGCACATTAAACCTCCCAGGAGAGACCTATTGCCACCTTGGAACCTCCTATTTGTTTTGGAGAAACTCGGCTTGCCTCCCTTTGAACCAGCCGCAAGTTGCGAGCCTCACTTTCTCTCTTGGAAGGCATTATTTTTAGTTGCTATCAGCTCGACTTGAAGGATTTCCGAGCTGGAAGCTCTGATGCGCAAAGTCTTATCTTATTTGTCACAGGGACAGGGTAGCCCTGTGTACAAACCCAAAGTTCTTTCCAAAGGTAGTATCTGAGTTCACGTTGAACCAGGACATTCAACTACCAGTTTATCGCCCAGAGTACTCTAACAGAGGGGAGGCCTAGTTACACACTTTGGATGTACGTAGGATTCTGCATTACTGTTTGGCTCAGACCAGTTCCTCCAGAAAGACAGACCAGTTTGTCTCATTTACCCACAGAAAAGTTGGGCGCTCATCACGAAGCAGACTGAAGTGGCTCGTGCACTGCATCACATTCTGTTGGCAGCAGCACAACAAACCCTTACCGGGACCAGTTAAGGGTCATTCCACCAGAGGGATAGTGACATCCTTTGCTTCCCTGAGGAATGTTTCTTCAGCGGACCTCTGTGCAGCCTCTACTTGGAGTTCAGTGCACACCTTCGTTAGGCACTACTCTCTGGACATGCCTTCCAGAATGAGTGCAGATTTCGGCCTAGCGGTCCTCCAGGGACTCCTCTCCTAATTGCCTATGTTTTTGGCACTATTGCCCTCCATCCTTCTGACCTGGGTCTCTTCTTGGGTACTGCTTGGGACTCTCTCCTAATGGTATTACCTGCTGCAAGAGTTCCCCCTCAAAGTGAGATGGTACAGTTACGTAAGAACTTACCGTAACAGTAGATCTTCAAGAGGAGCTCTTGCAGCAGGTGACTTTCCCATCCACCTGCTCCTGAGGACCAAAAATATATTTTCTCTTTGGGGATAGGAGATCCTCCTCGGTTCTCCATCTGTTTTTCAGCTGGGTCTCTAGTGGGAGAACTGAGGTGGTGCAGAGGGACCGCTCCCTTTATGCCACGTCTGACGGGGCACAGCCAATGTCTGGGGCAGTCCCCCGCCATAGACTGCTAGCTAGAAGTTTTTTTCTATGCGGTCCTAACGCCTGACAGCTTAGTCCTAATGGTATTACCTGCTGCAAGAGCTCCTCTCAAAAATCTACTGTTACAGTAAGTTCTTGCAGAATTGGAGTATCTTACTTTGAGATAACAGCTCTTGCAGCAGGTTACACCATAAGACTGAAGCGCAGGCAGCAGGACCCATGTAAAACTTCTAGCTATGCCATACCAGTGGGGACCGCCCCGATGTCGCTACCCGAATCAGATGCATCATAAAGGCGGTCCTCAGCATACCCCAGTTCTTTTCCCGCTGTTGACAATGCCAGAAAGAATGTTCTTTATTTTTCCATTGATTTTCACAGCAAACCAAGTACACGTCTGCTTCCCCGACTCCTTCTACAGAAGGACACCCCTCTAAGTGCGCTTGCGGCAAGCAGATCCCCTTCAAAGACAGGCATTTGGCCTGTGTGAGGTGCCTAGGCCCGGACCATGATACCCAGGCCTGCCCCATCTGCCAGCAGTTCAGTAGTAGAACCAGGATCCACTGCCAGAAAGCACTAAAGAGTTTCCTCTTGGAAGAGAAACTTAAGGCCATGGAGAAAGACCCATCCTTTCAAGGGGAACCTTCACATAAATCGGGAAAGCACAAGGATAAGCACTGGGACAAGGATAGGGATAGATCCCCAATCGGGATTCAGACTCCCGGGCCAGCTCCAGCTTCAGCTCCGCCCGGTCAGATCGATCTCCATCCCGCGCTAAGTCTCAGCCCCACCCCCATTAAGGTTAGGACCTCAGGGGTCTCCAGCTCTGTTTCTCTGCAACCGCTGAGAACCAAGTCTAAGGGCAGCTGTCCCTCAGGGTCGGCTGCCAGGTCGGAGTCTACCGACAAGCACAAGTCAGTGATTAGGACTAGGACCGGCGCCAGGACATTGATATGTCCAGTCTTCCACCACCGAAGACCTCGAACGACTCTCCCAGGAAAACTTTGAGCTCACGCCCCTTGCCGGGACATCGGAGGCCAAGCGGACGCCGATCCATCGTCCACTAAATGCCCCGAACCCAACCCCACCCCTGCCTCCACCACCAGACACCGATCGCAGGGGGATGTCTGAGCTTACGCTACCAAGAACCGCACATCGGAAGACACAGAAGGCATCGGTCTACCAAAGGACCTGATGACGCTTTAACTGCCGACACCCGCCCCTATTGACAGGCGAGCACCGACACCAGGCCCTTCGTCCGGCCTTAATTTACAGGAGGTTAAAGATATGTTCACCTTTTGGTGGGACACCATCAAAAAAGATGTAGTACCCACCAATCCTCCTGGAGGGACTCCAACCCCCGGAGCACCTCCCAGAGCAGTAATACCTGAGCCTAAGGACTCAACACCACCACCCAGGGGTAGGTCCAGGGACAGAAAGGAAAATGTCAAGAGACCTCCATGCTTCAGGACCCCTTCAGGGTCCCCTAGCGATCATGGATGCGAGAGACCCCGGCAAAGATCCCACTCTTCATCGGACGATGACTCACGTCCTGACACCTCCAGATCTCCCTTCCCTCTGGGTACCCCTTCCCCAGAGTCTCACGACCTTCCTAGGTCACCACCTGATGACCCATCGTTCTCCGACATTATGAGGCACATTCAGGAGAACATGGGTTGGGAGACAGAAGATTTAGACCCCGAACGGCAACACCTAGCACGTTACTTGAGGCAGAAAGACCCCAAGCCTGTGGTGGTTCCACCCCTGGTGAATACCTTTTTGGACACTACCAAGGCTGCATGGAAGCACCCACATTTGACCCCAGCAGTCCCCAAGATGGCTGATAGACTTTGCCGGGCCCCGCTGGATGCTCCTATTTAGCTCAGCAACCTGTGGCAGACTCTGTCGTCATTACAGCTCCACACAACCACGCACAAAGGCCCCAACACCTCAGCACCCAGCCACTGGACCAGGAATCCAAACAATTGGATTCGCTGGGCCGCCGCATGTATGTGGCTTTCACGTGCTCTCTTAGGTTCCTCAATTATTTGAGGCACATGGTGCAATTTCAAAATGCACTGTGGGACCAGGGCCAAGACCTATTGAAGGACTTTCTTGATGGTGAGGAGGAGCTACTTAATTTTCTCCATACAGGCTTGGACATTGGGACCCAAGTCCTCCAAGCTGCTTACAACTCATTAGACTCAGCAGTAAGAGGTGCCTCAACAATCGTTTGCCTCTGGAGACACTCCTGGTTGAGGGTCTCCGGATTTACTCCAGATGTCCAGAAAGGCATCCTGGATGTCCCCTACAATGGCTGTTTGTTATTTGGTGAAGACTCCAAGAGGGTTATCACCAGACTCCAAGATGCTGGGAAGGCGGTCAGAACGGTTGAGGCCATGTATAAATCAAGGCCTGGTTCCTTTTGCAGACCACAGAACCGTTTTCATAGCCAACAGAGCAAACAACAACCTCGGTCAGGCCAGCAGCAACACAGGGGCAACTTCGGCCGTAAAAACCAGCAGAGATTCTCCGGAGGTCAGGGTCAGAGACACACCAAACCTACCCAACGTGCCGGAGCCAGTACCGCCACAGCATGACTCCTTCCCGGCCCTCGCCCCTTCCCCACCTCTGGATCAAAAAGGGAAGAAAGGTTCGGGGGGTTGACTTACTTACCACCTGTCAGGGTGGCAGAGAATCACCTCCGATCAGTGGGTTCTTTAGCTTATCAGTTGAGGACACACTATAGAGTTCCTTGACCACCCACCGTCAAGACCTCCTCTGCATTCCCGTTACTTGGGACAGCATGCCCTGCTCATCCAGCGGGAGATCTCAGCACTTCTCTCCAAGAATGCCATTGAGGTCGTACCGAGGAGCCAGAGAGAAGGAGAATACTATTCCCACTACTTCCTGGTTCCAAAGAAAATTGGGGGCTTACACCCTATCCTAGACCTCAGCGACCTAAACATCTTCGTGGTGTACAAGCACTTCTGCATGGTTACCCTTCCGGGTCTTATTCCCATGCTCAAGCAAGGCGCATGGCTAGCATCCCTGGATATGCAGGACGCGTATCTTCATCTTCCCATCACCCGGTCGCACAGAAAATTTCTGCGCTTCGAGTTTCTGGGATGCCATTACCAGTTTGACTTCTCAGCACCACATGTCTTTACCAAGTGCATGGCAGTTGTGGCAGCGGCCCTCAGGAGACAAGGCCATTACGTCTTCCCTTATTTGGACGACTGGCTCCTGATGATCTCCTCCCCAGAGGCACTGGAGAAGGCCATTCACGATACCTGCTCCCTATTTCAGTCTCTAGGAATCAACATCAACCAAGAGAAGTCTTCTCTCATTCCCTCGCAGAGACTACAATTCGTTGGCGCGGTTCTGGATACCCGTCAAGGGAGAGCCTTCCTGCCCAGAAACAGAGCGGAACGCTTCAGGTCACTGATAAGGACTATCACGGACAAAATCTGGTCTCCCCTCGGACCATACTTTGCCTGCTCGGATATATGGCGGCTGCCATTGCCATGGTTCCCCACACTCACCTCCACACGAGTTACTCAGTGGACACTGAGAACCCAATGGGACCAAAGCAGGATCACTTAGACCAGCCAATCAGATTCACAAAGCCAGTCATTCAAGACTTGCAGTGGTGGCTGGTCCCGGAACATCTTTCCGAGGGAGTCCCTTTCGTGGTGCCAGTACCGTCTCTGACCCTCACCACCGACGCTTCGAGGTCCAGCTGGGGAGCTCTTCTGAGAGACACCAGAACCCAGGGTACCTGGTCGACCCTGGAGACTCTCCTCCATATCAGTGTCCTGGAAATGAGGGCAGTCCTGTACGCTGTACAGGCCTTAGTCAGAGATTCCACCAGGTTATGTGTTGGTCCAAACGGACAACACCTCGGTGATGTATTACATCAACAAACAAGGAGGCACTCACTCCTACCCCCTTTGCAGAGAGGCAGATTGGGTGTGGGAATGAGCACTACAGTACAGCACCATGCTTACCGCAGTGCATGATCTTACTTCGAGAGGGCTCTTGCAGTAGGTAATTACATATAGGACTGAAGCCGGCAGGCGTCAGGACCTCATGGAAAAATTTCTAGCCCCCACAGCAGGTGCCCGACGTCAGTATAAAGAGGCGGTCCCCCACGCCCACCTTCCAGTTCTTTCCCGCCGATAACTTGTGAAAGCGCCTCACGGTTAAGTTCCACTGCTTCGTCAGTCGTTCAGTAGTTTTACCGCCGTTTTCTCTTTCATTTCATCAAATTTTTTGTCAGGTTTTGTGCAGTGTATGTCGTCCCCGACTCCCTCTGTGCACAAGAGACTCATGTGGTGCCCAACTCCCGCACAAGGACGGACATTCCCAGTGCCTCTTCTGTCTGGGCCCTGACCACCCCGTGGAGAAGTGCCAGCATTGCCTGAAATTCAACACCACCACCACCACCACCACCTGTCGACGGAGGCAGCAGTCCCTGGAGGCCCATATACTTAAAAAGAAAATGACATCCATGGAGAAGGAGCTGAAGAAGCTTCGTCAGGCCTCAACTTCGCCCAGTGTCACCGTAAAAGGGACAAGGAGAAGGACGGGACTTCTCTTCCTTGGCCACCAGCGACTTGGCTGGGTCGCCGTGCTCAGAGTATGTCCCCGAGGACCATTCCATAACGATCGTCTTGAGGTGTCCAAGACAGCATCGACCTCCCATCTGCGGCTCGCTGGCTCTTCGCTGGAGCCTCCAGGTTAAAGGAGGCCTCCATTCCCAGCAAGGTCGCTGCCGTGCAGCCTTCCAGTGTGAGTGGCTCCATCGCCATCGGGGTACAGATACTCGCCATACGGATATCCTCAATATCCGTATCCCCCTCCTCCAACGCCCCCCCAGCCACCAGTGGACCTGAGGGAGACTCTGGCTTCCTGGTGGGCTGAGGCCAAGGCTCAGCTCACCAAGGAAGTAGAGAGTCGCCTTCCGAAGCCGGAACTCGTTCCGGACCCAGTCGTTGCATCAGTGGAAATCTTTGGAGCCGGATCCACAGCGGCAGAAGCTAGCTGCACATCTGGATCTGCCTGAGGTCGCTCCTACCTTGGTTCCACCCTGGATCGAGCCTCACGCGGACCTTGTTTCCACCATCTGGAAACAAACCGTCCACCATAGCCCCCCACCCCCTTCTGAGGAAGGTGGACAGGCTGTACCAGGCTCCGGAGTGTGCTGAATTCCTCACTTCACACCCCAAGGCTGACTCAATCATGATCAGCGCTGCCCACGGCCGCACAGCCAACCCAAAGCATTTGAGCTCATCTCCACCCAATAAGGAGTCCCGTCTTCTGGACCAGTATGGGAAGAAAGTTTTCGCTTCTTCCACTCTGGGTATTAGGGCCATGAACTAGGTTGCACACATGGGGGATTACCAGAAGGCCATCCTTAGTGAGGTGGAAACTAAATTGGACTCCCTTCCTGAGTCGCAGGCCAAACAGGAAGCGGCAGACCTAGTCCGTTCTGCTCGTTCAGCCAGTAGGCACATGCTACGCGCTACTTACGATGCAGCGTACGCTGCTGGAAGAAGCTTGGCGTTCACCGTCAGTTTGCGGCGTCGTGCCTGTCTCCAAGTGTCAGGTTTGGTCCCGGAAGTGCAGTCCACTAACCAGGACGTGTCCTTCAGAGGTTCTGTGCTGTTTGGTGGTGATGTCAAGGACATCATCACCGGCCTGAGGGAGAAGGGCACTGCCCTCAAGGAAGCTGATTACATGTACAGAGCCCCTCAGCCTCAGTGCCATCACTTTGCAGGCGTGCCGGGCCAAGGTGAAACTACAAGGGAAGTGGGCCAATAAACATCTGGGGCCCCTCCAGCTGCAAGCCCCCACCCACCCAAACAGGCTGGGGCTCCAGCCGTGGCGCCTGCCTCACACCTCCTGACTCCCTTCCTCCCCACAGCCTTCATCTGCCAGGTCGGGAGAGATTCACTCCGACATTTGCTCCAGCTGATAACGGAAGAACACTCAATAGAGTTTCTTCAGAAACCTCCCAGAACACCCCCCTCTCCCCCCAAAATGTCATCTTACTCCCCAGAACACCTTCTTCTGGTTCGGGAAGAAATCTCCACCCTTCTTCTGAAGGCGGTGATAGAACCCGTCCCTCCCCATCTCCAGGAGACGGGTTACTGTTCCCATTTCTTCCTGGTTCTGAAGAAATCAGGCGATGTGAGGCTATCCCAGACCTCAGCTCCCTGAACCTGTTCGTGGAGTACTAGAGGTTCAGAATGCTCTCTCTGCAGGGCCTTCTGACCCTACTTCAGCCGGGACAGTGGCTGTGCGCTCTGGACATGCTGGATGCCTGCCTGCATATCCCTATCCGCCCATCCCACCGCAAATACCTTTGTTTTTCTTTTCAGGGAGACCACTTCCAGTTCAAGGCCCTCCCATTTGGTCTCTCCTTGGCTCCCCGAGTATTTACCAAATGCCCTTCTGTGGTAACGGCACACCTGCATACCCAGGGGGTTCAGGTTTTCCCATACCTAGACGACTGGCTCCTGGCGGCCCCATCCAGGGAGGACCTCCTGCGTTCCCTTTCCCTTACCCTGCAGGTTTTCACCAGCTTGGGTATTACCATCAACCAGGCCAAGTCCCATTTGATCCCATCACAAAGACTCGTTTATCGGGGCGATCCTGGATATGACCTCCAGTATGGCCTTCCTGCCTTTGGACAGGGTGGCCACCCTTCAGGCTTAGGCCAGCCTGTTGTCCACCCACAGACTGGTCACTGCCAGGTCAATCTTTTGCCTCCTCGGGCTCATGGCGGCTGCCATTCTCACGGTGCCTCGTGCTCGGCTTCATATGAGAATCTCTCAGTGGACGCTTCAGTCTCAGTGGGATCAATTGGTGGACGACCTAGATCGGGATATCCTGGTCTCCTCTCCGATGGTTCAGGACTTGCAATGGTGGATGGTTCAGGAGAACCTTTGCCAGAGAGTTCCCTTCTGTCTTTCTCCTCCCTCCCAAACTCTGACAACAGACGCCTCGGGCAAGGGTTGGGGAGCCCACTTGGGATCTCAATGGACCCAGGGCTCTTGGTCCAGACTTGAGCAGTCTCTCCAAATAAATGTGCTCGAGCGAAGGGCTGTCCTGTATGCCTTACAAGCTCTGCATCTGTATCTGCTTCCCGGTCATCTAGCTGTTTAGACCGACAACATGTGCATAGTGTGGTACATCAACAAACAAGGAGGAACTCGTTCCTACCCTCTTTGCAGGGAAGCGACGTGGGTTTGGGATTGGGCAAAACTTCACATCCTTCACCTCACGGCGGTTCATGTTCCGGGGGTCGAGAACACATTGGCAGACCACCCCAGCCGGTCGTCCACCCAAGCTCACAAATAGGAACTGGATCAGGGGGTAGTAGACTGTGTCTTCCTATGCTGGGGAACCCCTCAGGTAGACCTGTTTGCCTCTCCTCTTAACGCAACACGTCCCATCTTCTGCTCGTTCACTCCAGGGCACAGAGTTTTTTTGAGAGACGCTCTGTCTCTAAACTGGAAGGGCAGATTAGTCTGTGCTTTCCCCCCCGATCCCGTTGATTCCAAGGGTCTTAAACAAACTCTGTTCAGAAGGAGCTCGCATGATTCTCATTGCTCCGTTCTGGCCCAGGCAAGTTTGGTTCTGTCTTCTGCAACAGTATTCAGAGAAACCTCCTCTCCTCTTCTCTGTCGCAGCTCTTGTTGACGCAGGATCAGGGGACCCTGGTCCATCCAGGACTCAAATCCCTTCAGCTGCATCGTGGCTCCTGCAGATGTAGTTCAAACCTGTGTTCGGGGTTTCTTCGTGGGTGGCAGAGATTCTAGTGGAGGCCAGAAAGCCTTCCACTTGTTCCACTTACGCCATGAAATGGAAGAGGTTCTCCATTTGGGCCTCTTCCAGAGATTTTGAGCCATTCTCCTGCCCTTTCGGGAGGCTTCTGGATTACATGTATCACCTCTTCGACCTGGGTCTCAGTCACTCCTCTTTGAAGGTTCACATGGTGGCCATTTCCGCTTACCATGTTCCTTTTGGGGACAGATCTTTTGCGCAGCTGGAAGTCGCTAACCCCTTCCTTAAAGGGGTTCTCCATTTGAGACCCCCCCATTCGCGCACCTGCCCCCCTTGGGACTTGAATTTAATTTTCAAGAAGCTTACCCTGCCTCCTTTTGAGCCGGCAGCATCAGCAGACCTAAAGTTCCTTTCCTGGAAGTCCCTCTTCCTGGTAGCCATTACCTCCGATCGATGAATTTGCAAGCTTCATGCCTTAATGTGCAAAATCCTGTACTTGATTTTCCACAAGGAACGTGTGGCTCTGTGTACCAACCCTAAGTTTCTCCCTAAGGTGGTAGCGGAATCTATGTTGAATCAATCCATGGAACTGCCTGTATTTTTTATGCAACATTCCAATCAAGGGGAGTACCTCTTACATACTTTGGATGTTCACCGGATTCTGAGATACTGTACCACCAGGACAAAGTATCTCGGAAAGACTGATCAACTGTTTGTGTCTTTTGCTCCCAAAAGAGAAGGCAATGCTGTTTCCAAGCACTGCCTTTCAAAATGATTGGCTCATTGTATCACTTTCTGTTATGACAAGTATCACAAGACCTTGCCAGGTCAAGTCAGAGGTTACTCCACTAGGGGTGTCGTGGCCTCTGCTGCTTGCTTCAAGAATGTGTCGGCGGCTGACATCTCTGCAGCCACAACTTGGACTTCTGTCCATACCTTTACAAAACATTACAGTTTGGATATTGCCTCTCGCCGTAGAGCTGGCTTCAGGTTGGCTGTTCTGCAAGGTCTTCTTTCCTAAGACCTTCCCAGCCAGAGGATCTGTGTATGAGTAGTTTCCTCCTCCCATGTGCTTCTCTTTGTTCCAGACTGCTTGGCACTCAGTCCTATATGTAATTACCTACTGCAAGAGCCCTCTCGAGTAAGATAGTACAGTTCATGAAGACTTACTGTAACAGTAGATCTTTGAGAGGGCTCTTGCAATAAATATCTCTTCCGCCTCCATTCCCCTTAGCTTTTCAGCTCCTTTTCCAGGATGGGAATATCCACTTCTCTCGTCTTGCCTTTTGGCTTTGGCGGAAATAACTGGAAGGCAGGCATGGGGACCTCCCTTTATACTGACGTCACATGGCGCGGTCACCTGACATGGGGTCAGTCCCCCGCCAGAGACTGCTAGCTAGAAATTTTTCCGTGAGGTCCTGACGCCTGCCGGCTTCAGTCCTATATGTAATTACCTACTGCAAGAGCCTCTCTCGAAGATCTACTGTTACGGTAAGTTCTTACGTAACTGTACTTTCCCAGTGTGGACAACACTGTCGCAGACATCCTGAGCCAGTCGAAGGTCAGAGCTCACGAATGGGAACTGCTACAAGAGGTCGCCGAGGACCTGTTCCTGCGATGGGGGACACCAGACATTAACTTATTCGCCTCCCCTTACAGCACAAAACTGCCCAATTTCTGCTCGCTAGATCAAGGGCCTGGTGTTTTCTGGCGAGACGCATTGTCCCTCTCTTGAGCGGGCAGGTTCCTCTGTGCTTTCCCTCCCTTCCCTTTGATCCAGAGGGTTCTTCTCAATCTCCGATCAGAAAGGGCGTCAATGATCTTGGTAGCACCCTTTTGGCCTAGACAAATCTGGTTTCCGCTGCTTCACCAGCTGGCTCATGAGCCTTCCTTACCATTACCAGTCAGCTCTCACTTTCTGTCTCAGGAGGCCGGCTCCCTAGTCCATCCGAACCTCAAATCCCTGAAGCTGCACGCCTGGTTCCTAAAGACATAGCGATTCTTGGCCATGGGGTCTCTCGAGGGGTTGCAGATATCCTGGTGGCAGCCAGGAAACCTTCGACTCACGCCACGTATGCTCCGAAATGGCGGAGATTTTGTCTATGGGCTCAGGCCCGTAACCTCGATCCTCTTCGATGCCCTGAGAAGTCTATTTTAGACTACCTCCTATCCCTTTTCCAGTCGGGATTAGCATATTCATCTCTGAAGGTACACCTCTGTGCCATCTCGGCATACCACACACCGCTTGGTCAGCGTTCATTAGCCCAGTTAGAGACTTCCCAAGCTTTTCTGCACAGTGTCTTGCTCTCAGACCCCCGATTAAGGATCCGATTCCTTCTTGGGACCTACTTTTTGTTTTAGAGCAGCTTATGGTGCCTCCTTTCTAACCAGCCATGGATTGCGAGCTTCGCCTTCTCTCCTGGAAGGCGTTATTTTTAGCTGCCGTTACTTTGGCACAGAGAATTTATGAGCTTCAGGCGCTCATGTGTAAAGATCCTTACTTTTTTTTCCATAAGGACAGGGTGTCCTTAAGGACCAATCCTAAGTTCCTTCCCAAGGTGGTTTCAGCCTTAACCTTAAATCAAGACATTGACCTTCCGGTGTACTTCCCCAACTATATGAACAGAGGGGAAGCCCTCTTGCACACTCTAGATGTGCCTAGAATTTTGAGGTTCTACTTGGCCAGAACCCATTCGCACAGACAATCTGACTAAGTGTTCTTATCCTTTGCTTGAAGGACGATGGGTGCACCTGTATTGAAACAAACTCTCTCCAAGTGGCTTGTTGACTGCATTACTTTCTGTTACCAGAAATGCAACAAACCCTTACTGGGACTGGTAAAGGGCCATTCTACAAGTGGGGTGGCTTCCTCCTTCGCTGCCTTGAAAAAAATGTAGCGACATCCGCCATCTGCGTGGCTGCTACTTGGAGTTCAGTGCACACTTTAGTAAGACACTACGGTTTGGACATCGCCTCCAGGCGTAGAGCAGGCTTCGGCCTGGCAGTCCTCCAAGGACTTTTGTCCTGAGAGGTCCCTTTTTTGTCTTGATCTCTCCTATTCTCCTCCCGACTGGGTTAGCATTACACCCTTACTGCTTGGGAATCAGTCCTTATAGTGCAAAGGTCTGCAACGTGAGGCTCGGGAGCCGCATGCGGCTCTTTGCCTGTGTTCATGCGGCTCTGCATCTCCTTAACTCTCAAAAGTCCAACTTTATGCTTTTCAGTATTTCTGCTACTTTGCTCCACAATAAAGTATTTTGGAATTGTTTGTGGAGGTCACGCACTGAGTATGCAATATCACATACACACTGATATCCTTGATAGAAACACAGAAATGTGTAGGCAGAAAAGGACCGCCAGGCCCACCCAGTCTGCTCAGTGTGCCTAATAAGCTGCTGGAACTTTGCAATTTCCTACATCTCCCCCCCGAGATCCAAGAGACTCTTGTGTCTATCCCATGCTCCCTTGAATCCCCCCCACAGTCCCTGCTCCCACCACCTCCTCTAGGAGTTTGTTCCAGTTATCCACCACCCTCTTCGTGAAGTAGAATTTTCTTGATGCTGGGACAATATGAAGAAGTCAAGCATAATTACTTATGAGAGGCTATTGGCACTGCAGTGTCCACTATGTTACAGGCCAGTACTGATACTATGATTTGCATTACTGACATCAGCCAGTGGGATGTGAGGGAGAAAGCTTTCAAGGGTTAATGGAAGGGCTGCCTGATGACATCATAGTGTTACTGCTTACTAAGGTGCTGAACAAGGTTGGTGCCAAAGCCCAGAGTATTGCACATCAAGTGGCAAACCCAGTGACAATCAGCTCTGGATGCCTCAAGACTGCACAAATGCTCTCTGGTAACCAAAGGGGAGGGATCATGTTGGCAGAGATTTGCAGTTCAGGAAATGTTGCCAGTTGTTAGCAGGGCTTGCAGTACTTGACACTGAATGCAGAGGCAACAGCCGTGCCATGTGTTTTTATGTATAGCAGGCTGGGCCTGGTAGATGTCCATACTCAGCCATCCTTGCCTGACTAAGACATCAGTGCCCCAAGTGGGATGGACAGATGGACTCATACTCAGATACACAGGATGGTCCAGCCAGTTATTTTGTCATCCTTCTCCATCTCTTAACAGGTGCTGAGCACTTTATGTACTGTATTGTGATAACCTCACATCATTTGGGATCCAGTACAACCACAGTTACATCAGGATGTTATGTAGCATTCAGATCATTAGAAAGGCAGTTGTTCCTCAGGCAGGATACAAAGCTGTGGAGATGGAAGGAGGACAGAGTCAAGTCATGCAAGGTCATACAACTGCAAGAAATATTAGAGACATTGTCAACCTTTTTTGTATTATTTTAGGTATAAATACACATTTTATGATTGCTTACTTTCACTAAAATTCATGGTTGCTGGTTGTTTTATCTACCTCATTGCTTGTTAGAACTGACATGCATGGTAATGTATAGCTGTGCCCAGCTTTGTTTTGCTTCGTATCACTGAGCTACTCTTAGTGCACATTTCCTGAACATTAGAAACACCCTCAAACAGTGCAGCCACTCATGATACAATAGTCTCCTCTACTCACACTGCATATTCAGCGGCTAGATTGTCTTGGGGGTGTTCCAGAGTCCCGGAAGGCTGTGGTGTGATGTGGTCAAGAAATGTAAACAAACATGTTTTGGTGTGGTAACACCAGTATGGTGGGCTGTTAGTTTTTCACTTTTTAAAAGAAAAAAGGGATGTGAATCAAACTACCAGCTGCATAAACAGTCTGAATATAATGTGAACAATCATAAATTATGCATTTTAAACTTGGGACACTTTGAGGCTTAAGTAAGTTGGCAATGTTCCTTTAAGTGTGTTAAACAAAGCTTTGCCAATATTACGGTGGCACTGATGCTGTGAATCAGCCATACATGTTATGATAAAGTGGCACACCCAACAAAGAAAAAAATTCATAGATGAGAACATAGCCTTTCTGGAAGACTGGGGTGCTTTTGGTTTCATCAGCAGGGGTGGATGAATGTTTCAAGTGATTTGCAGCAAAGGTTTCCAAAAAATATTAATTCCAGGGCATGTCCCAAACAAACATTCTATATATGTCAATAATATGTGTGGTAGGGGTGGCCAGGCTCACCCCTACCTATGCCGAGACATAGGAAGGTTGCACCAGGGAACAGAGGCCCACAGAGTGGGACTCTTTCAGTGACTCTAAGAGGTTTACCTGAAGCTCGTATTAGGGATTAATTTTCAGTTACTGTTTGCTTTTTCAACTACAAAATCATGGCTAAAGCTCCTTTGATTCTCTTAGGGAGAATCTGGAGAGGAAACTATCCAGCGTAGCTTTTTTGTGCAGTGTTCCAGTTGATTAACATGTTTTATTCAAATAGCATTGTTGGATGAGTTTAAGCTAAATTATGCACTACAAAGGACCTCTGCTGTGCATACACTCATATGGCTCTTTGGTGATCAGATTGGTCATGCCAGGAGGACATGTGGCTCCCAATCCTGAAAAGGTTGCAGACCCCTGTTATAGTGTAACCTGCTGCAAGAGCTGTATCTCGAAGTAAGATAGTACAGTTATGCAAGAACTTACTCTAACAGTAGATCTTCAAGAATAGCTCTTGCAGCAGGTAGTTTCCCTTCCACCTTCCCCTCAGGAGGTTTGGTTCTACTTCATAGCGGATCCTCAGTCTCCCCTTCTGAGTCACATCTATCTTCCTGGACCCAAGTCTCCACCACTCATTCACACTAGTGGGATAGCGCCAGAGGCGCTAGGACCAAACGGGAGCCAAAAATGTTCTGAAGGGTTGGCGCTGAGACAGGACCACGCATGTGCGGCACCGTGAGACTAGCTCACGCCTGTGTAGGCTATCTCGATGTTGACCCTCCAACCGCCTCAGTTCCTTTTCTCCCGCCATCACGTGCGCTTGGATGTCGATGTCGCTTGTCTGCCGGAGTCAGTTTTTGTCTCTATGACAGCAGCTTTTAGCCATTTACTATTCATTTTATTTAATATTTTTAGCAGTATTTTCTTATTCTACGAAGAAGAGAAAGAAGAAAAATAAATTCTCACCTGCCATCAATGGAGTCGTCCTTAGATGGTAGCGGTGACAGTAGGAAGACGTTTGAAAGTTATTATGGCAGAGGGTCTGTGTCCGGTCTGCCGCCCTTTGCTAAAGGGGGGGGTCTGACTACGGGCAGTCCTGTGCTCGGGGAGGAGAGACAGTCCACTGAAGCACAAATCTGGCAGTTCCAGGGATCCGGCTCCGCTTAACCTCGAGCTCTTCTTCCTCGTTGGGGGAAGAAGAATCGGTGCCGCTCGAGGTTGCCGTCTGGAATGTCTGCATGGGGATTGTCAGTCGGGAGAGGCAATAGGCCTGAACCAACTTTGGTGGGTTCCCCTTGGTCCCGCTCTTAACTGCCGCATTCTTCAACTCCGGACTCCGCCTCTGTCCTCACTGGAGTTCCGGTGAGTAGTTTCACATCTGGGCCGCTCCTGTGGAGCAGGGGGTTTGACTTCTGTCCAGTTTTCCTGGCCAGTGTTCCCGATTTTGAGGCCTCCAGGCCTCAAAGCCACTGGACCGGGGCTGGGTCGATTGGATCAGGATGTGTGCGGTGCCTTCGCCATCGTGTCGACCCCTCGAGCCTACCCCCCTCCTTGTTTCCATGCAGGAGCCAGCACAGGCACCACTTTTTCCCTTCTCCTCAGGATTTTCTCCATTGGCATTCTCCACAGTGCTGTTCCGACGCCATGGGTGATGCTGCAAGTCCGGCTCCGTGGAGCAGTGCCACTGGAATTAGTGTCAGTGCCATAGGCGGCACCGTTGCTGACCTGCGGCGCCGCGGGTGCTATTTGTGCCGCTTGGCACCATGGTTGCTGTTGGTTCCCGGTGCCACTGGCGGTGCCGCAGGTGTCGTGCGGCACCGCAGGCAGCGCCAGGCACCTATGGGTGCCATGAGTGCTTGCGTGTGCCCTCGGGTGCCAAGGGTCCCTGCGGATACTGCTGCGGGTGCCCTCAAGTGTCACCCAGGATGGCATAGGCACTGCTTGGTGCCATCCTGTGCCACGAGTGATGCTGGTGCCACTGGGGGTGCCAGTTGGTGCTGTCCGGTAGAACTAGTGCCAGATTTTTCCTTCTGCAGACCTCTTCTTCCACGGAGCTTGTGGCGAGATGTTTTCCACAGAATGAAGTCTTGTTCTGCAGATTATTTTTCCATAGATCTTAGTGAGTGGCTATCTGCGTGGGATCTTGTGACATACAGTGGTTTTCCGCTGATGGAACTCTTCTGTGCTGTTCTGTCAGCGGAATACCTCAGTCTTACTTTGAGATACAGCTCTTGCAGCAGGTTACACCATTAGGACTGAAGCCAGGACCCCACAGAAATTTTATAGCTAGCAGTCTTCAGCGAGGACCGTCTCCGACGTCAGACCCGCCCCCGATGTCAGGCGTAGTACATAAGGAGGCAGTCCCCCCGTAATCCTCAGTTCTTTTCCACGTGATCGACGCCATCCAATGCTGGCCTCTCGGTCCCTCTTTCTAGCGTGCGACGACCTTTAGAGCTACGACAATTTCGTCTTTCTTCACGACTTTGGATTCAACTGATGTCCTCTCCAACTACCTCTCTGGAGGGTCACCAATCGAAGTGTGCCTGCGGCAAACAGATCCCCTTCAAGGATCCATATTCGGCCTGCGTGCGCTGCCTAGGCCCGGAACACGACACCAAGGCCTGCTCCTTCTGCCAGGGCTTCAACAGTCGCACCAGAATCCGCCACCAGAAGGCCCTTCAAGCGTTTCTCTTAGAGGAGAAACTGAAGACCATGGATAAAGAACCTTCCTCCAGGGGGGAGTCGTTGGGTGAAACCCACAAGCACCGGGATAAACACTGGGAGAAGAAAAGGCCCAGGTCCCCTGCGAGGGCCTCGGACTCCCGAAGCTCCAGCTTCGATCGGACCGCTCCCCCTCCAGGGCTCAATCGCAACCTCCCCCAGTTCAGGTCAGATCCTCCAGTGGTTCATCTTCTTTGCAGCCCCTGAAGACTTCCAGGCTGTCTGCCTCTTCCACTTCATCTAAGGCCTCGTCGAAGTCCGGGGAGCACCATAAGTCTTCCTCCCGCTGGCGGGACTCCAACGCCAGGTCGGTTTCCCAGTCTCCGCGTGGGTCGGATCTGGTTCCTCGCAAGACCAAGGACCTGACGTCCCTCAAACGGACGTCGGACCCGATGTCGGCCAAACATCACCGGTGCTCCCAGGAGCCGACGACACCAAAACACCCTTCGCTGGCCAGGCGTTCGCCTCCAAGGGCGTTGGCCAGGGGACCGACGGCAGCTACCCCAGAGAAGAGGACCGCAGCTCCATCGCCGGCTGACGCCAGTCGGAAGGACTTGTCGGAGGAGGAGGATACCACACAGCCCGAGGACCAGACAGGCGACACGGAGACACCGGCTCCCGCGGAACCTTCCCGGTCGGAGACCCCGGGGACCAGCGCCCTACCCTCGCGACAGGCCAACAGCGCCAGGCCCGTCGTCTGGCATGACCTTGGCAGAGGTAAAGGAGCTCTTTACCTTCTGGTGGGACACCATCAGAAAAGATGTGGTCACCACACGTCCTCCTTCTACTCCGACTCCGCCTCCTCCCACTCCTTCACCGCCTACACCCCCTCCTCCATCCAAGGGGCCCGTAGGACGGTCGCCAACCCCCAAGGAGCAAACACCACCTCCTCGGGGCAGATTCTCAGAAAGGAGAAGACCTCCCTCCAGATCCACCTCAGGGTCACCCAGTCCCAAGGGACCCAGACGACGCCGGTACACCCCGTCTGGGGAGGATTCTAGATCTGACACCTCAGGGCGCTCCAGATTTCCTTCTCCCATCAGCATTCCCTCTCTGGACCCACACAACCTACCCAGGTCTCCTCCGGATGATCCCTCTTTCGCGGAGATCATGAGGCACATCCAGGAGAATATGGGGTGGGATGCTGAAGAGCTTGACCCCGAGAGACAACACCTTGCCCGCTACCTTCGGCAGAAAGACCCGAAGCCTGTGGTAGTGCCGCCCTTGGTGGATACCTTTGCGGACAACACCAAGGCTTCCTGGAAACGTCTGCATTCTACTCCAGCAGTGCTGAAGAAGGCTCACTGCCTATACAGTGCCCCTAGGGAGGACCAGTATCTGGTGAACCATCCTCTGGCTGACTCCCTCGTCATCACTGCCTCGCTTGACCAGTCTCAGAGACCTCAGCACTTGAGCACACAGCCACCGGACCAGGAATCCAAGCAATTGGATGTCCTGGGTAGGCGCACGTATGCGGCTGCGACTTGCGCCATCAGGTCACTGAATTACCTCACCCACATGGTTCAGTTCCAGAACGCACTGCGGGAACAGGGACAGGACCTGGTTGAGAAAATGCCTGATGGCGACCAAAAGGAGGAGCTCTTGAACCTCTTCCGCACTGGTTCGGATGTGGGGACCCAGGTGCTCAGAGCCGCATATGATTCTGCGGACTCTTCAGCCAGAGCTGCAGCCTCAGGCGTGTATCTCCAGAGACATTCTTGGCTCTGTGTCTCCGGTTTTACCCTGGACATCCAGAAGTACATCTTAGACGTCCCTTATAATGGCAAGGTCCTATTTGGTGAAGCCTCCGGGAGAGTAATCACTAAACTTCAGGATGCAGGGAAGGCAGTCCGATCTGTACAGGCCATGTACAGGTCTCGGCCCAGTTCCTTTCGTAGGAACCAGAGCCGTTTTCATGGCCAGCTACAAATGCAACAGCCATGTTCCGGCCAACAGCAGAGGGGCACTTTCACCCGCAAAGCCCAGGCCAAGTCATCCCCAGGCAGGGGCCAACGTTTTGCAAAGTCGGCACAGCCTGCCGGATCAAACGCTGCCACAGCATGACTCCTTCCCAGCCCCCGCCCCTCCTCAGGATCAACGGGAAAAGAAAGTCGGGGGTCGCATCACACGCCACTTGCCAGGGTGGCGAGTCGATCACCACCGACAGGTGGGTTCTGCAACTGGTCAAAAGACCACTATATAGAATTTGAGGCAGTCCACCTACAAGACCTCCCTGCTTTCCCAATATTGGTCAGCATGCCCTGCTCATACAGCAGGAGGTGCTCGCGCCTTCTGGAAAAAAAGCCTTAGAGCACGTTCCAGAGAACCAGAGAGGACTAGGGTACTATTCTCACTTCTTCCTGGTTCCAAAGAAAACAGGGGACCTCCGTCCAATACTGGACCTCAGCGACCTCAACCTGTCGGTCATTCACAAACGCTTCCGCATGGTGACCCTTCCAGGCCTAATTCCCATGCTGAAGCAAGATGCCTTTCTGGTGTCTTTGGACATGCAGGACGCCTACCTGCATATTCCGATTGCTCAAGCACACCGGAGGTTCCTGCGCTTCGAGTTTCAGAGCCGCCATTATCAGTTCCGAGCTCTTCCCTTCGGGCTGTCATTGGTACCTCGCGTATTTACGAAGTGCATGGCGGTCGTAGCGGCGTCTCTGAGGAGACGATGCCACTACGTGTTCCCATACCTGGATGACTGGCTTCTCATGGTGCCCTCCAGGGAGGCTCTGATGATGGCCATTCACTGCACTCAGTCCCTTTTTCAATCACTGGGTATTCACATCAACTACGAGAAGTCACTCCTGGTACCGTCCCAGAAACTGCAGTTTATAGGAGCAGTGCTGGACACCATCAGAGGGAGAGCTTTTCTTCCCTCGGACAGAGCGGAACATATCAGATCCCTCATCAGGGACTTGTTGGTGAAGAAGACCATCCCGGCCAGATCGGTCCTTCACCTGCTCGGACACATGGCTGCGACCATTGCCACAGTCCTGCTGGCACGCCTCCACATGCAGGTAACCCAGTGGATGCTAAGGGTGCAATTGGACCAAAGGCAAGACCATCTGCAGCAGCCAATCCGAATCACGAATGCTGTAATTCGGGATTGGCAATGGTGGCTAAATCCGGGGAACCTCTCCGTGGGGGTCCCCTTCACAGCGCCGTCTCTGATTGTGACACTCTCCATGGACACCTCAGGGCTCGGGTGGGGAGCACACCTGGATGGTGTTCGGTCTCAGGGCCTGTGGACAGCCCAGGAGTCTCATCTCTACATCAACATTTTGGAAATGAGGGCAGTCCTTTATGCTCTGCAAACCTTCCAGTCGGAGATTCCATCGGGTACACTCTTCTTACAAACAGACAATACCGCAGTAATGTATTACCTCAACAAACAAGGAGGCACTCACTCCTACCTACTTTGCAGGGAGACCATGAGAGTGTGGGAGTGGATATTACAACACGGCGCAAACCTAATTGCAGTACACGTCCCGGGTGTGGACAACACCGTCGCAGACAGTCTGAGCCACTCTCAGGCCAGAGTCCACGAATGGGAACTTCTACAGGAGGTGGCAGAGGATCTGTTTCACAGATGGGGTACTCTAGTGTTAGACCTGTTCGCGTCCCCATCCAACGCAAAACTGCCCAATTTTTGCTCGCTAGATCCAGGGCCTGGTGTTTCTGGCGAGACGTGTTGTCCCTCTCCTGGGCGGGCAGATTCCTCTATGCCTTCCCTCCTTTCCCATTGATCCAGAGAGTCCTCTTAAAATTTCGCAGGGAGCAAGCAACGCTCATTTTGATCACGCCTTTCTGGCTCAGACAGATTTGGTTCCCTCTTCTGCACCAGCTATCCCGGGAACCACCAGTTCCTTCTTCAATCAGCTCCATCTATTGTCTCAGGAGGCGGGTTCATTGGTCCACCCAGACTTACGTTCATTGAACCTGCACACTTGGCTCCTAGAGACATAGCCATGATCGTACTGGGTCTCGTAAAAGTGGCAGACGTACTCTCTGCCGCCAGAAAACTGGCAACCCATGCAACGTACGCCATGAAATGGCGTAGATTCTGTTTGTGGGCTCAAGCGTGCGGCTTTTCACCATTAGACTGTCCAGAGAAGCTGGTTCTGGACTACCTGCTTTCCCTTTTCCACTCGGACTGGCTTACTCCTCGATTAAAGTGCACCTTTGTGCAATCTCTGCTTACCATGCCCCAGTAGGCCATCGGACGGTGGCCCAGCTGGACACTACTCATGCCTTCTTAAGGGGAGTTCTCCACCTTAGGCTGCCCATCAAGGACCCAATTCCTCCTTGGGACTTACCTTTCGTCCTGGAGCAGCTTACGCTGCCACCTTTTGAACCAGCCGAGGATTGTGAGCTACTTTTTCTCTCTTGGAAAACGTTATTTTTAGTTGCTGTTACTTCGGCGAGAAGGATCTCGGAGTTGCATGCTCTTATGTGCAAAGAGCCTTATTTGATTTTCCATCAGGATAGGGTATCCCTAAGGACAAACCAAAAGTTTTTGCCTAAGGTGGTTTCAGCCCTCACCCTTAATGAGGATATTGATCTACCAGTGTATTTCCCAAGGTACACTAATCGAGGAGAAGCCCTTCTGCACACCCTCGACATGCATTGGTGCCTCAGATACTATCTGACCAGAACCAAACATCTCCGAAAGTCGGACCAACTTTTCGTTTCCTTTGCTCACAGGATGAAAGGAGCTTCTGTCTCCAAACAGTCACTCTCGAGGTGGCTCATCCAGTGCATCACTTTCTGTTATGACAAGCGCAATAAGCCCTTACCAGGCGCAGTCAAGGGTAATTCCACAAGAGGGGTGGCTACTTCTTTTGCGGCATTAAAAAACGTCTCAACCTCGGCTATTTGCGCTGCAGCTACTTGGAGCTCTGTGCATACCTTTATCAGGCATTACAGTCTGGACATTGCATCGAGGCGAAGAGCAGGGTTTGGTCTAGCCGTCCTTCAGGGACTTCTGTCCTAGGCTTGAGTAATATCGAGACCTCTACCTTTCCTCCTCCCAGTGGCGCATGATTGCCACTATTGCTTGGAAATCAGTCCTAATGGTGTAACCTGCTGCAAGAGCTGTATCTCGAAGTAAGATAGTACAGTCACGTAAGAACTTACCGTAACAGTAGACCTTCGAGAACAGCTCTTGCAGCAGGTACCTTCCCACTCACAATCCCCCTTTTTGGAGGTAGGTTGTAGTTAAGCACCCATCTTATGGGATGGGACATTACTATTCACTAGTCTTTGCCATCTGGTGGCGGATCCTCGGTCTCCTCTTCTGATGTCATCCAGTGGCCGGGAGTCTCCAGCAGGAGAACTGAGGATTATGGGGGGACCGCCTCCTTATGTACTACGCCTGATGTCGGGGGCGGGACCGACGTCGGAGGTGGTCCCCGCTGAAGACTGCTAGCTAGAAAATTTCCGTGGGGTCCTGGTGCCTGCCGTCTTCAGTCCTAATGGTGTAACCTGCTGCAAGAGCTGTTCTCGAAGATCTACTGTTACGGTAAGTTCTTATGTAACTGTACTTTCCGCTCAGCACTTTCTTAGCTCCTTACGTGGTGCCGAGCTCCTCGACACCCTCCTTGGTGGCGGAGTCTCTAGTGGCTCTGACCTAGCCCTCCCTTTAGGGGTCCTTCTGGGGTAGAAGTGCATTTAGATGAGTCTCTCCCTGTCCTACTTTTCAGTGATACAGCGGATCACTCATTTTATAGACTGGAGGGCAAGCCTTCTCTATCACCAGAGTCCGTGATGGAAGATCTTTTCAGTTGTTCCTCAGTGATGGGGTCCACTATAGTATTTCAGACTGCATCCATGGACCAAACGCTTGTGTGTCTGGACTCTTTTCAGTCGTCAGGACAATTACACTCTGTGGAACATTCTAATTCAGTGGTCAGGAGCCGTACAGGCTCTTCTGCTCCTTTGATAGGGGTATGTAGCCCCCTTGTGATACTGCCCCTTCAGCGGCTTCATCGGCAACAGGTGGTTAACATCTCTTCACCTGTGATTATTGGTCCGGTCACAATTTCAGTTATGGACACTCAGGCTTCTCCTGCCCCTCAGATGGACGACATCTTCATCATTTTTGTGTCCGGCAATCCTTGTGAGATAGCAGCCTGAAAGCCTTGTCAGTCTCGGACTAATGATAAAAAAAAAAAAAAAAAAAAAAAAGAAAAATCATCGCAGCACAGGGCCTAGCACGGAACTACCTGATACCATCCTTTTTAATCCGGCCAGGTTCTGCCTCAGCCCCTGAGGTGGTCGTCCCTAAACTACAGTAAAGAGTACCTGACTTCTACCCCTAGGGGGAGTCCGATCCAGTGGAGGTATGGGTCATCTCTTTTCTCCAAGAGAGATTTTTATTATTCAGAGATATTTCCTAGGCGTAGGCGGCTGCCCAGTCTGTTGGTTTCCCTTTTTTTATCAGGCTTTCTTCTCTTGATCAGAGCCTCACAGCAACAGAAGAGACTCTCCAGCAAGTCGGAACTCAGGTTCCTAATTCCTTGCTTGCTTTAAGTTAACAGACTGCATGCTCCTTTCTTGACCGTAGGTCAAGTAGGTATTTTTTCAGAGATGGCTTCTCGATATTCACGCCTTCGGTTCCTGCGCACTGGTTCCATGCCTGTCGCTCATGAAGTTTACCCACTTCGAGTGGGTGACGAAACTGTGATGTTTGTTTTTCATCAGTAAGTAAACTAGAGTCCTTTCCTACTCCCTTTCAGGAAGGCCGGAGCAAGTGATGCCTCACCGCATTGAGTCACTTCTGCCATTATTCAGTCACTTTCAAAGAATGGGTTACCCCAAACTTGGTCCTGCTACGTCCCCCCTCGAAACATCTGCCTCTATTTACCTTAGAAATCCAGACACTGTTTTTTTCTGTCGGAATGTTTTTCCGCAGTGGACACATCGTCCTGTACACTTTCTCTCTCTTCCCTTAGTTCAGAGACTGCTACTACAGTTGTAGGCACACAGGGGCAGAATGATTCCTTTTGGAATATGAAGTGGAAAGGATCTGGTTCTACTAGACGGCTACAAGAAGCTTCTAGGTCGTGCTTGGCCTTCCATCAGGAAGGTTTCAGTGACTAAGTGGAAACCATTCTCCTTGATGGGCTAACCCCACCTGGACTCCCTTTGCTCACCAAGTAAGGGGTTCAAGTGCTCCTGGACCTGTTGTTCATAGATCAGCCATACTTGGTAGTGGGGGTTTCCATCTGCACTTTCTGTTCTACCCTGAACCAGTAGACTTTACCTCCAACTCTTTCAGTTCCTGAGGTTCCTTTACATTAGATTAGTACATGTCTTTGATGCCATTAATTTTTGTCCTAGACCAAATTGTGGGGCTGGGTTTCTTGCCACTCACCTAGAGTGGTTGCGGCCTCCTGGCAGAGTTTCATTTTGTGTCCATTGCAGTTTTCTGCACAGTGGTGAGTTAGAACTCAAGCGCTTATCTTGTAAGCACTATGTTCTAGATGATCTTTCCAAGACAGCTCTTTTTATTAGCAGGACAGTCCTTGTCCGTCCTTTCTGAGTGACCCCTATCTCCTACCACCCTACTCAGGGTTGTTGGTTTTAGCTTGGTGCTCTCCCGCTAGCGTGAATCAGTGGTGGAGACTTGGGTCCAGGAAGATATGGAAATGACGTACTTACCATAATTGTTGATCTTCTTGGACACAGTCTCCATCACTCATTCACACGCCCACCCTCCATCCCCTGGGCTCACTCATTTTCTTTCCTGATCTTCACGGTCCTATGGTTCAGGCTGTGAAGACATTGTTCTTGCAAGGGCCATCCGAGCCCTCTCAGGCCCCAGAAAGTCAGGATAAGTTACTTCCATTAGTTGTGCTACACCTCCTCGTACTGAGGCGGTTGGCAGGTCGATGCTGAGATAGCCTACACAGGCGCAAGCTAGTCTCGTGTTGCCGCGCATGCGTAGTCCTGTCTCAGTGCCTAACCCTTCAGAACATTTTTGGCTCTCGTTTGGTCATTGAGCCTCCGGCGCTATCCCACTAGTGTGAATGAGTGATGAAGACTGTGTCCAAGAAGATCAACAATTATGGTAAGTACGTAATTTCCATTTATGCCGGGAGTCTCTGGCGGGAGAACTGAGGTATGCTGGGGGACCGCTCCTTTTATGATGTATCTGATGTCGGGGATGGTTCCCCACTGGGTATAGCTAGGTAGAAGTCTTCCGTGGGGTCCTGCCGCCTGCCGGCTTTAGTCCTTATGGTGAAACCTGCTGCAAGAGCTATTCTGGAAGATCTACCATTACAGTAAGTTCTTATGTAACTACTTTTCCATGGCACCTCAAGCTGAAGTCTGGGGGCCATAGTCCTAAAAAGGGGAGCGGGGTAGTGTTCTCTTCCAGCAGCAGCTGCTGGTGCCCCCACAAAAGCAGCCCAGTTGAGGGGGTGTCATCCCTCCACCTGTCCTGTTCCCAGTTGCTCTTCCTGTTGAATGCTGGCTACGTCATGGCTTGCCATGCTGCTCAGCTATCCGGACAAGTGAGTGTTGGACGTAGTGGGCAGAGGAGGGTTGCGTATCCAAGTACTTCCTGATCTTACTTCGAGACACAGCTCTTGCAGCAGGTTACACCATTAGGACCGAAGCCGGCAGGCGTCAGGACCCCACTGAAAAATTCTAGCTAGCTATCTTCAGCGGGGACCGCCCCCGTCGGTCCCGCCTCCGACGTCAGACGTAGTACATAAGGGGGCGGTCCCGACAGATTCCACAGTTCTTTCCCGCTGTCGACTTGCATGTCTCGACCCTTCGGTTCAGCCTCTAGTGCGCGACGCGTGGTAAAGTGTTTTCCTAAGGGAAATTTGTTCTCTTCGTTCAGTTTTTTCTCTGATGTCCTCTCTGACCTCTGGTCACTCCTCGAAGAGCGCCTGTGGGAAGCAGATCCCATTTAAGGATCCACACTCTGCCTGTGTCCGGTGCCTAGGCCCAGACCATGACACCCGGTCCTGCACCTTTTGCCAGGGTTTCAACAGCAGAACCCGGATCCATCACCAGAAGGCCCTACAGGCATTCCTGCTCGAGGAACAACTCAAGACCATGGCTTCCAAGGGGGATTCTTTGCAGAAGGCCCGCAAGCTTGCTGAGAAGGCCCCTTCCAGGTCCCCGTCTAGGGCCTCCGACTCGCGCAGCTCCAGCTCCAGGTCCGACCGCTCTCCTTCCCGGGCCAGCTCTCAGCCTCCCCCCACTGTGGTGAGAAAGTCTTCAGGCTCCTCTTCTCAGACCAAGACTCCCAGGCCTTTCTCGTCCTCCAAGGCCTTGGCTAAGTCGGGGGATCGTCACCATCACCACAAGTCGGGTTCCCGCCATTCCGAACCCGACATCAGGTCCGCTTCCTTGCCTCCTCCTCCCCAGCAGAAGACCAAGGAGCTCACCTCACTTAAGAGGCCGTTGGACCCGACGCCGGTTCGCCCGACGTTGGCCTCTCGCCACAGGTCCCCAGAGCCGTCGTCTGTCAGAAGACCGTCGCCTGCCAGGCCTTATCACCGGACGCCAGTAGGGGGGCTGGCGCCTGCTCCAATCGAGAAGAGAACCCCGACGCCTCCGACCGACGTTGGTCAGGAGACCATCACTGAGGAGGAGTGGACTCAGCCCAAGGACCAGACGGGCGACCCCGGTCCTGTCGAGACTCCCAGGGAACCCTCTCCGCAACCTGAGCCCCCTGTAGAACCGACGCCGGGACCCGATGACCGACCACCAGCGCCCGGTCTGTCGTCGGGCCTTTCCTTTTCAGAGATGAAGGAGCTTTTCACTTACTGGTAGGACACCATAAAAAAGGACATGGTCCCCACTCCACCTCCTCCTCCTCCTACACCGGTTACTCCTCCGGTTCCTGCACCCCCTTCGCCATCTGGGTCTGCAGGCCAGTTACCTCCTCCCCAGGAGCCCAGGACCCCTCCAAGGGGGAGACCAGACAAAAGGAGACTTCCGTCCAGATCCTCTCCTAGGTCACCCAGCCCTAAAAGACCCAGAAGACGCCGTCGTTCGCCTTCGACGGAGGACACGGAATCAGAGTTTTCAACATCCAGATCCCCATCTCCCCTCTCCATCCCTTCTCCGGACCCACGTAAGCTTCTAAAGTCTCCTCCGGATGACCCTTCGTTCTCGGATATCATGAGACACATCCAAGAGAACATGGGATGGGATGCGGAAGAGTTAGACCCCGAAAGGCTACGCCTTGCGAAGTATCTTCGGCTGAAGGATCCCAAGCCTGTGGTGGTGCCACCCTTGGTAGACACTTTCGTGGATGTTACCAAGGCAGCGTGGAAGCGTCCACATTCACTCCCGGCGATGCCGAAGAAAGCTGACCACCTGTACAAGGCTCCAAGAGAAGACCAGTACTTGTCTCAACATCCTCAGGCCGACTCTCTGGTCATAACAGCCTCACATGACTGGTCCCAGAGACCGCAACATTTGAGCACCCTGCCACCGGACCCAGAGTCCAAGCAGCTGGGCACCATGGGCAGGCGCACGTATGCTTCCGCTACCTGCGCCATCTGATCCCTGAATTATTTGACCCACATGGTGCAGTTCCAATATGCCCTGTGGGAGCAGGGTCTGGATGCGGCTTAGAGATTGCCAGAAGGTGAGCAGAAGGAGGAGATGTTGCAGCTCCTCCGTACGGGTTCGGACGTGGGAACCCAGGTGCTACGAGCCACGTACGATTCCGCGGACTCCTCGGCCTGAGCAGCAGCTTCAGGCGTATGCCTCCAGAGGCACTCTTGGCTCCGTGTCTCTGGTTTTACCCCGGACATCCAGAAAAACATCATGGACCCCCCATTCGAGGGAGAAGTTTTAGTTGGTAAACCGTCCGAGAAGATAATTACCAAACTCCAAGAGGCCGGGAAGGCGGTGAGGTCAGTTCAGGCCACATACCGACCCAAGCTTAGTTCCTTTCGTAGGAACCAAAGCCGATTTCATGGACGGACGCAGAGACAACAGTCCCGACCCGTTCCACAACACAGGGGCTCCGGTTTCCGCAGAGCCCAGGGAAAACAACCTGCAGGTCGAAGCCAGCCCAGCCAGCGGGCCCCTCAGCCGCCACAGCCTGACTCCTTTCCAGCCCCCGCCCCTCAGGATCAACGGGACATCAAGGTCGGGGGTCGCATTGCAGTACCTGCCAGGATGGCAGTCCATAACCACTGACCGGTGGGTTCTTCAGTTAGGTCGAAGAGGCCAGTTTATAGAATTGCAGAAAAGCCACCCTCGAGGCCTCTCTGCTCTCCGATACCGGGTCAGCACAAGTCATTAATCAGACAAGAAGTACTCGCACTCCTGCAAAAGGGAGCGATAGAGTACGTTCCAGAGAACCAGAGAGGACACGGATATTATTCCCACTTCTTCCTGGTTCCAAAGAAGACAAGGGACCTCTGTCCGATTCTGGACCTCAGCGACCTCAATTTGTCGGTTGCCTACAAAAGATTCCACATGGTAACTCTTCCGGGTCTTATTCCCATGCTGAAGCAGGACGCCTTTTAGCGTCTCTAGATATACAGGATGCTTACCTGCATCATACTAGCTCAAAGCGCACAGGAGGTTCCTGCGCCTGAGTTTCTTGGCCATCATCTTCAGTTCCAGTCCTTCCATTCAGGCTGTCATCAGCACCAGGGTCTTTACCAAATGTGCATGGCAGTTGTGGCAGTCTCTAAGGAGACAGGGCCACTATGTGTTCCCGTACCTGGACGATTGGCTTCTCATGGCTGCCTCCAGGGAGGCGTTGGTACGAGCGATCCAGAGTACCCAGGACCTGTTTCGATCTCTGGGTATCCTAATCAACCACGAGAAGTCTCTCCTGGTACCGTCGCAGAAGCTGCAGTTCATAGGCGCAGTACTGGACACCGTTCAGGGAAGAGCATTTCTTCCAGATGACAGAGCGGAATGCATCAGATCCCTCATCAGGGAGCTTTCGTCGAACAAGACCGTCCCAACCAGATCGGTCCTTCGCTTGCTCGGACACATGGCTGTGGCCATTCCTACTGTCCCTTTCTCAAGGCTCCACATGTGGTTAACTCAGTGGATGCACAAGGTGCAATAGGACCAAAGGCAAGACCACATGCAGCATCCGGTCAGAATCACGAATACCGTGATTCGAGACTGGCAGTGGTGGCTAGACCCAAGGACACTCTCTACGGGCATCCCGTTTGTAGCGCCGTCTCCGGAGGTAATCCTCACCACAGACGCCTCAGGTCTAGGGTGGGGAGCACACCTGGACGGGGTGAAGTCCCAGGGAACGTGGACCCCTCAGGAGGCTCACCTCCATGTTAACGTCTTAGAGATGAGGGCGGTCCTTTATGCCCTTCAGGCATTTCAGTCAGAGATCCCGCCAAGTACTCTCCTGCTTCAGACAGACAACACGGCGGTGATGTATTACCTCAACAAACAAGGAGGAGGCACACCTCTCCCCTTTGCAGGGAGACCATGAGGGTGTGGGATTGCAGTCCACACGGCCAGTCACCTGATCACAGTACATGTTCCCGGGTGGACAACACATTGCAGATGGCCTGAGTCGCTCCCAGGCCAGAGTCCACGAGTGGGAACTTCTTCAGGAGGTAGCAGAGGATCTGTTTCTTGATGGGGAACTCCAGAATTGGACTTGTTCGCTTCCCATCCAACATAAAAACTGCCCAATTTTTGCTCGCTAGATCCAGGGCCTGGTGTTTTCTGGCGAGACGCGTTGTCCCTCTCCTGGGCGGACAGATTCCTCTACGCTTTCCCTCCCTTCCTGTTGATCCAGAGAGGAGTTCTCAAACTGCACAGGGAGCATGCAACAATGATCCTAGTGGCCCCTTTCTGGCCCAGACAGATCTGCTTCCCTTTGCTAATACAGCTATCCCAGGAACCTCCGCTCCCGTTGCCATTCAGCTCCCATCTCTTGTCTCAGGAGGAGGGTTCACTGGTCCACCCGGACTTACGCTCACTGAATCTGCATGCATGGCTCCTAGAGACATAGCCATCTTGTGATACGGGGTCTCGCAAGAGGTTGCGGAAGTTCTTTCTGCAGCCAGAACCGGCGACACAGACGTGACGCCATGAAATGGCGCCTGCTTTTGTCTATGGTCGCAAGCTCAGCCTTCCCCTTTAGGTTGTCTGGTGAAAGCGGTGCTAGAGTACCTGCTCCTCCTTTCCGTTCAGGTCTTGCCTACTCCTCTATTAAGGTGCACCTCTGTGCCATTTCAGCTTATCACCTCCCGGTGGGACAGCACACAGTGGCACAATTAGATGCCTGTCGAGAATTCTTGAGAGGGGTGTTACATCTTAGGCCGCCCATTAAGGACCCAGTGCCTCCATGGGATTTGCTCTTTGTCCTGGAGCAACTCACGCTCCCCCCCATTTGAACCTGCCATGGATTGCGAGCTGCGTTTCTGTCGTGGAAAACGTTGTTTTTGGTTGCTGTTACGTCAGCGAGAAGAGTTTCTGAGCTTCATGTTCTCATGTGCAAAGAGCCTTATTTAATTTTCCACCGGGACAGAGTATCCCTGAGGACGAATTCTAAATTCTTGCCTAAGGTGGTTTCCACACTCACTCTCTCTCAATCAGGATATTGACCTGCCGGTCTACTTCCCTAATTATTCTAATAGAGGAGAGGCGCTGCTTCACACCTTGGATGTTCACCGCAGCTTAAGGTACTACTCAAGAGAACGGCAGTTTCAGAAATCGGAGAACTTTTTGCTTCTTTACTGAAAGGATGATGGGCCAACCAGTATCTAAACAGTCCCTGTCTCGCTGGCTTGTCCAGTGCATCTCATACTGTTACGATATCAAACAAAAGCCCCTCCGGGATCAGTCCGGGCCATTCCACTAGAGATGGCCACCTCCTTTGCAGCACTTGAAACGTTTCCACTTCTGCCATTTTGTGCTGCAGCCACTTGGAGCTCTGCATACCTTTATCAGGCATTATAGCCTGGACATCGCTTCACGTGAAGGCAGCTTGACCTAGCCGGTACTACAGGGTCTCCTGTCCTAGATCCAGGACCTGGAACGTACTTTCTAGTTTTCCTCCTCCCAGAGTGTTTGCAAGCGCTACTGCTTGGGAATCAGTCCTAATGGTGTAACCTGCTGCAAGAGCTGTGTCTCGAAGTAAGATAGTACAGTTATGTAAGAACTTACCGTAACAGTAGATCTTCGAGAACAGCTCTTGCACCAGGTACCTACCCGTCCACCTTCCCCCTTGGAGGAGGCATGGCTTATGCCTTTTTAACAGGGATTTTACCCTTTTGTCTTCTGACGGTGGATCCTCAGTCTCCCATTTCATTGTCAGCCTGCGGCTGGAAGTCTCCGGCGGGAGAACTGGGGAATCTGGCGGGACCGCCCCCTTATGTACTACATCTGACGTCTGAGGTGGGACCGATGTCGGGGGTGGTCCCCGCTGAAGATAGCTAGCTAGAATCTTTCCGTGGGGTCCTGACGCCTGCCGGCTTCGGTCCTAATGGTGTAACCTGCTGCAAGAGCTGTTCTTGAAGATCTACTGTTACGGTAAGTTCTTACCCAACTGTACTTTCCTGAAACTGACAGGGGGCTGGCCTCCCATACTGAATCTACATGATCTCAGCCAGTACGTGCGGAAGCACAACTTCCAGATAGTCAGTCTGAGACAGATTATGCCACCCCTTGAGTAGAACTTGTGGTTTCTGCTCCCAGGACCTTAAAGATGCGTTCTTCCACATTCTCATCCGCAAATCCTATCGCCGGTACCTTCATTTCTAAGTGGAAGGGGTCCTGTAGCAGTTGAAAGTCATGCCAGTTGGCCTCTCTCTCAGCTTCCAGGGTCTTCACCAATGAATGTTAGTGGTGGTAGCCCACCTGTGGCGCCTAGGGGTCAGAGCGTACACCTACCTGGATGCCTGACTGGTAGCCGGCCCATCCAGAGAGGCCATGGCAAGATCCCACAGCCTTGGCTTTCCAGACTTGCTGAGACTTGGGCCTGTTGGTCAGTCAGGACAAGTCCAAACTGGTACCGAAGCAGGCAATCAAGTTAATCAGAACTAGACTTGCTGCGGGCCAACACCTGCCTACTGGCAGACTGGGCACAGGCTCTTACCTCCTTTGCCCAGTCATTTCAGGTTGGGCTGTTGCGCCCTGCCTGGGATTTCCTACAAGTGCAGGGGGTACAGGGCACCCTGCACCAGCATCTGGGCCACTTGGACCAGCTGATCACAGTGACAAAGCCAATGTGGGATGCCATCCAGTGGTGGCTGATCCCAGAACATCTGGAGGAAGAAATCGTGTTGGTCTGCTCAGAGCCAACTGTCAGACTGACAGCGGATGTGTCTCTGGTAAGCTGGAGAGCGCACCTGGGAGACCATCTGGTCCACGGGTTTTAGTCGTTCAGGGAGTCCCATCACCACATAAACCTGCTGAAGCTCCGTGCAGTGAGCTTGACTCTGACATCATTTTCTCCACTAGTCAGGGGTCAGGTCATTCACGTCCAGATGGACAACACCATGACCATGTTTTACCCGAACAGACAGGGTGGCACACAATCCCTTCCCTTTTGTTGGGAGGCACTCCACACCTGGAACCTCATGCGCAGTCTAGGTGCCGATCTCCTGGTGATTCACGTCCTAGGGGAAAACAATCAGCTGGCAGGTGCTCTCAGCTGGCTAGGACAGACATCACATGAGAGGTCTCTAAATCAGGAGGTGGTGAACCACCTTTTCTCTCTGTGGGGCTGACCCTCAGTAGACCTGTTTGCCTCCTGGGAGAATGCCAAACTGAAGCTGTTTATGCCCCCCTTCCAGTCCTGAACACTGATGGGGATGCCTTCACGAGCCCATGGATCCTGGGCCTTTCCTCCCTTCCCCTTGATCCACAGAGTACTGGGTAAGGTCAGGAAGAACAAGGTGTGGACGATCATGATGGCTCCAGATTGGCCAACGCAGTTGAGGTACGTGGACCTCCTCAGCTTCAGCAGCTGGTCTTTGTGGCGACTGCCTCTCAGCCCAGACCTGTTGATCAGAAATCGGGACAGTCCTGCAGCTGAACCTCTGATCTCTGCACCTCATAGCTTGGTTCCTGAGCAGCTAGAGTTCCAGACCTTGGGTCTATCTGAGGAGGTCCACCATGTCGTGGAAGCATCCAGAAAGGAGTTGGCTCTTGTAGGTGCTATGCCTTCAAATGGAAGAGATTTTCCATTTAGTGTCAGGGCATGCAGCTTGATTCCCTTGCCCTGCCCTCTGGCTAGTGTCGTGGACTACCTCTGATTACTTTCTCAGCTGGGACTGAAGCAAAACTCTTAATGTGCACCTAGCAGCCGTCTCTGCTTACCAGGCATGGGCAAGTATGCCAACAGTGGCCCAGGAGAGTGTGGTCGGGTGCTTTTTTTTTTTTTTTAAGGGCCTTAACCACTTGTCCCCTCTGGTGCATGATTCACCTCCACCATGGAATTTCCTGCTGGTCCTAGCTGTGCTCATGGGCAAGCCATTTGAGCTGATGCACAGGTGTTAATTGTCACACCTATCGTGGAAGACAGCCTTCTTGGTGGCCATTACATTTGTCAGAAGGACTGGGGAGCGCCAGACACTCTCAGTAGACTTTCCCTGCCTAGTCTTCCACACAGACAGTCATCCTTCAACCCAACCCAAAGATCCTCCCAAAGGTGGTACTGAAGTTTCACCTCAACCAGGTGATTAACTTACTGGTGTACTTTACCAGCCCTACTTCTTAGACTGACTGCAGGCTCCATACCCTGGACCTGTGCAGAGCGCTGTCATATTATGTGGAGTGTACGGCTGGATTTTGGGGACAGGCTCGCCAGTTGTTTGTCACCTACACTGAATCCGTGTCTGACAGACCTGCAGCTAAGTGGACTGTTTTAAGGTAGATCATATCTTGCATCAACCTCTGCTATAGGTTGACTGGTCGGAAGCATCCCTTTGGGATTAGGGCACATTCCACCAGACATACTGCTGCCTCGGTGGCTGCTTCCAGGGATATACTGTACCCATACAGGAGATGTGCGAGGCTGCTACCCTGAGGTCAGCACACACCTTTTTTTTCCCCTCACCACTACCGCATCGACCTCGAGTCACGCTGGGATGTATGTTTTGGGACCTCTGTTCACCAGTTTGGGCTGTGTGCCTTCCATCCAAAGAAAGCTGAGCTCTCAGACAAGAGTGGGTGCTGGAAAAATATATAGGCAAGACAAGGCAAAGTTTATTTCTGGGTGCCCAATCCCGGAGGCTCTGGGCGCCTTGCATCAAAAGCAAGGACAGATAAAACAGTAAACATCACAAAAATTAAAATACAGCAACAGAATAAAATGATAGTACAGCAGCATATCACATCAAACTGGTTTTAAACTAGGTCAGATCTCCATGTCTGGGAAGACAAGAGAAAATAAATGGGCCTTGAGACCGTATTTAAATGCCTCGGCCAGTGGGGCCTCCCCGACAGATAACAGATTCCACAGGACTGGGCCGGCAACACTAAATGCTCTGTCGCTGGCAGTTCTAAGTCTAATCCTGGGAACATCAAAGAGGCCCCTGGATGAGGAGAGAAGGTCTCGAACTGAGGTGGCCAGTGTCAGATCAATCGGATAGCCAGGGCCTAGTCCATGTAGGGCCTTATAGGTGAGAAGATACACCTTGAAGATAACCCTCCACCTGACCAGTAGCCAGTGCAGTTCCTGCAGCACTGGGGTCATATGACAGGGCCTCGAAATGCCCATCAGTAACCTGGCGGCAGTGTTCTACACCAGTTGCGGTCAGTGGAGGGTACCTCCAGAGACCCCGAAGTACAGAGCATTGCAGTAATCAAGCCTAGATGTTACAAAGACATGAACCAGCATTGGCAGGTCTTCAGGCGGAACTAGGTGTTTGATCCTGGCAATGTTCCTTACGTGGTAAAAAACACTTTGGACAACAGATGACACCTGAGATTCAAGTGTCAACCTGTCATCCAGGAACACTCCAAGATCTCGCACCCTAGGAGAGGCCTTTAACAGACCATTCCCAAGAAAAAGGCCTGAGACCACACCAGAGGCACTCCCGTCACACCCTCAGCCCTGTTCATGCACTAGAACCTCCGTCTTTTCAGGGTTCAGTCACATCTAGCTGAGGGACATCCAGTCATTGATCTCAGCCAAGCAGGTGTTAAGCAGTTTCACAGCATCTGATGTTCCCGGGGCAAAGGACAGATACAATTGGGTATCCTCTGCATAGCAGTGAAAACCCACATTGTATCCCCTAGTGAGCTCTCCCAGGGCACAGCAAATACATTGCAAACAACATCGGCAACAAGATCGACTCCTGAGGTACTCCACATGGCAGGGGCCTCAGGGAGGAGGAGAAATTCCCCATCACCAGCTGCTGTTTTCTGCCAGACAGGTAGGACTCATCCACAGTACTCTCTGAGATGATCAAGAAGCACAATGTGGTCTACAGTGTCGAAGGCTGAAGAGAGATTGAGGAGAACAGGAATTGACTTGTCTCCTCTAGCTATAGCTCTAGCCCTGAGGAGGCCATTATGCACCCTAACGCTGTTTCGGTGCTGTGCTTGGCTCTGAAACCAGACTGGAGTGGCTTATAGATATCAGAGGTCACAAGGTGCTCCTCAAGCTGTTGCGCCGCAATCTTCTCAACAACTTTTCCCAAGAATGGGAGGTTGGAGATTGGTCGATAATCGTTAGGATATCCGGGTCGAGAGATGACTTCAGAAGGGGCTTCACCAGAGCCTCTTTCAAAGAATCCAGGAAGATCCCATCTGACAACAAGCACCGGACAATCAAGGTGAACACTGGGCCTACGAAACTGACACATCTCATCAAAAAAAAAGCGTTGTGCTGGGTCCAGTTCACAGTATGTGTGCTTCAGCTTTGAGATGACCTCAATGACCTGAGCCACCTCCACCAGTTTAAACTCCTCCCAGACAGGCAGAGCGCCTCTGCCACACATAAGGCGACCACCCGGTCACAACGACTCTGCCAGCTGAATCCCCTGCCGGATGGAAGACACCTGTCAGAGAATTCTTCACAAGAATGCCATTTATCCAGTTCCTCCTTCGGAGTGCCATCAGGATTTTACTCCCATTTTTCTGGTACCCAAATTTACCAGGGATCTCAGACCTATACTAGACCTCAGACAACTGAACCTACACATTCAGTACAAGAGGTTCCGGATGGTCACTTTTAACATTAGTATGCCGATGTTAAAACAAGGGGATTGGCTATGCGCAATAGACATTTTATTTTTATTTTTTTTTTATTTGTGAGAATCAGTTTACAACCTTTGAGCCAGAGGCTCGTTTCCGAAGGTACCTCGACACATTGAGACATACATAGCATTTAGATTACATTGTACAGGTTTTCTTCAAGTAGGCGTTTGTTAGAGGCGCCACGTCACACTGTGGTCAAACAACATACATTTAAGTTACAGGACACTTGTAATAGAAAATAGGTCTGACACTACTGGTCTCATTTGCTGAGCAATCAACTGGCATGAGACAGCATGCTCTGGCCCGGTTATACATAGGAATGGCGTGCTGGGTAAGGGATGGGGCTGGACTAGGTGGGGAGCTGCCGGTGGGCATTGTCACGGGTGGAGTGGTCGAGGCAGGGCCTTATTCAGAGACAGGAACAGCTACGAGTGTTGAAGAGTTGGCTGAGAAGGGTGGTTTTGAATTTGGTTATTGTGGTGGCATTGGAGGTGGTGGAAGGGAGAGAGTTAAACCAGAGTGGGGCTCTGTACCAGAAGGACCTCTGACCATAAGTGGTTCTTGATCTGGAGACCAGTAGTGGTCTTGTTGGAGGACCGTGTAGCAACAGTGGGCGGGATCCGGTGGATGGATGCAGTCACCCCTGGTGGAGAGAGCCCGAGTAGGGTTTTTTTTGTGAGTAGGCAGGTATGATAGCGAAGTTGCTCATCTAGTGTCAGGAGTTTAGCATCGTTATACAGTTGACAGGTGTGTGTGAGCCTGGGGGCACCAGTAATCAGTCTGCAAGCCTTATTTAGGGTTATGTGAATTTTTTTGAGAGCAGTTGTGTTAGCAGCACCATAGATTGGTAAGCCATAGTCTACCAGGGACAGTACTGAGGATGTGACAGCGAGCCGGAGAGCATTTGGGGGGAGGCAGTTTCGATGGCGGAAGAGGATGCCAAGCCGTATGTTGGCGGTGGATGCAAGGGCATCAATGTGTTTGTGGAATGTGAGGGCTGAGTCGAAGGTAATCCCGAGGTATTTGTACGAGCAGACTTGTTCCAGAGGTTGTTTGGTACTAGGAAGAATATGGAGTGGGTGGTTTCTAGCTTTGTTTGGGGGTGGGAAAAACATAGCTTTGGTTTTTAAGATTAATGATGAGTCTGTGCTTCTAAACCAGGCATCTGCCTCATTGAAGGACTGCTGTAGGAATCCTGAAGGGATAGGGTTGTGAGTGGGCAAAATGACAGCATCGACAGCATACAGAATTCATTTTGCCCGAGCAAGCACTGGGCAGGGTGTTTAGATAGAGTGAGAAGAGGAGGGGACCCAGGATGGAGCCTTGGGGAACTCCTGAGTGTATGGGACAGGTATCAGAGAGTGTTCCACTGATTTTTACACACTGTGATCGGGTGCTTAAGTAGCTTGAGCACCATGCCAGTAGGCCAGCTGTGAGACCAGTGTGACAGAGGGCGTTCAGCAGAAGAGGGTGGGAGACAGTGTCAAAAGCCTTGATAGGTCAATGAACACTGCACCAGCTAGTGAGCTGGTGTCCAGGGAGGAGTAAAGGAAATTGAGACCACTGCTGTGTGTTGGTACTGTGACCAGCACGGAAGCCATGCTGCTCAGGGCATAAGATGTCATGCTTGGATAGATATTCGTGATTTGAATGGCCATGATTTTTCCAGGGCTTTTGAGAGGGGAGGAGGATGGAGATTGGTCGGTAGTTGTTGGTTGCAGACCTGTCACCACCTTTATGAATGGGCGAATCTTGGCTGTTTTCCAGGCAGAAGGAAATTGTCCCAGGCAGAGCGATCGGTATAGTAGGCTGGTGAGCGGGGCTAGGACTTCATCTAGCACCAACCTGAGGATACTGGGATCCAGTGAGTCGCTGCCAGGATTGTTGCCATTTAAAGCTTTGATAAGGATGGGTCTGGCCTCCCGAGCAGATACCTTGCGCAGATGGAAGCTGGGGTGGTGGCGGACGGGGGGGGGGTTGGCTTGGGGGGGTTCAAAGAAATTACTGGGGAGGACTGAGCTGAGGTCGGTGAAAGTGGTGTTGAGGCAGTTAGCTATGGAGGCAGGATCGGTGGAGGTAGTACCATCACTAGAGAGCTGGGATGGGGGAGGGGACCGTATCTTTCCATTTAACTGCTTAATATTATCCCAGAACTTGCAGGCCAAGCCCCAGGAAGAGGTGAGGTGGCCTGGTAGCACAGCCTTGGCTTCACGGACCGCCCAAGAGCACTTATTCGGGCTGCATTGTAGGTTTGTCTGTCAGCCAGCCGGGCCTGTTTCAGTGGCACGGTGCCAGAGGTTATCCCGATCTCTAAGCAATTGTAGGAGGGCAGGGCTGACCCAGGGTGCATTGTTTTTTGGATCGGGTTTTTGTGAAGGGTGCAAAGAGATCACAGGCGTTGTTGAACGTTTGGGAGAAGAAAGCGAGGGCAGTGTCAATGTCGGGTGCATGCTGAATGGGGGACCAGTTTATCTGGGTGAGAAACAGCCTAAGTTTTTTCAGCCCACCGGGGCGAAAGCTCCTTCTGAGGGTGGTTTGTGCTTTGGTTTGGGATTGGGGGCTGCCCATAGAAATAGGATAGGGGAGTGGTCACTTAGGGAGTCTGGTAGGACCTGGATGTTTTGGATTTTTTGGGGTCGATTGGTGATGAGTACATCCAGTAGGGTGCTGGTTCCTGTTTTTGGGTTTATTCTAGTGGGTTGGGTGACGAGTTGTGTCAAATCTTGGGCCGCAAAAGTGTACTGGATTGAGGGAAGAGTAGGGGCTGAGCCAGTTTATGTTTAGGTCACCAACTAGGATTTGTTCCGCCGCATGGTGAAGGGTGGCCAGATAGTCAGTTAGTGATACCAAGGCTGGGTTCTGGTTTTTGGGGGGAATGTAGGCAGTGGTGAAATAGAGAGGGCCCATAGAGGGGTCAGGGGTAAGCTTGAAGGTGAGGGCCTGGGCCTCATTTATAAGGGCAGGGGTAGGGAGTGCTTGACCAGTAATTATGTCCCGAGTGTAGATTGCACAGCCTCCCCCTCGTTTGCCTACTCGGTCCTCCCAGTATAGGGTATAGCCAGGCAGGGAGACAAGAGAGCAGGGGGTGGATTTGGACAGCCAGGTTTCTACCAGGGCTATGATGTCGGTTGGTGTGCTGTGGCCCAGCACTGGAGGGCCAAATTTTTCAGCAGGCTGCATATGTTCATAGAGGCTATTTTTAAGGCCAGTGGGCCAAGTTGATGGGTGGGAGGGGCTGGTCCTGGGTTGGGATGTATGTTGCCAGAAAGTAGAAGCGGAGGGCCAAGGCTCTGGTCTGGGTGCAGCAAGTCAGCTTTTGGTGTACGCTGGGGAGGGGTGGCCATGGTGGTGAGAGGAATGGGCAGGGTTTGAAGGTTTGGGAGGGCATGGATGAATTCCAATCATGGGGTGTCAGGGTAGACGGCGGGGGGATGGATAGAGGGTGGGTACTGTGGGCCAGGGTCCATGGTCAGTGTAGGGTGTGATTTTACTAGATCAGTGAGAGTTGAGGGCACCGGGATGCATGGGCCTGTGAATATGTTTGGCTGATAGGATGTATGTACTAGCAAGAGAATGGGGGGGGAGACATTTGAGGAGAAGGGGCACAAACATAATACCTATTGTAAGGAGCAAGGTAGGAAGGGTACAAGTATCTTGTATGCCCCCAGGAAAGCGTGGATATCACTTTGGATTAGTGGTAGTGTCACGGACTCTGGTTGACAGGGTACAAGGTTCTAACCCCTGGTGGGGCAAGAGGAGAATGGACCTGGGCAGGTGTAGGTTCCACTATCCAGGTGGTTCAAAAACGGGCTAGCATTGGGCTAAAACCAGGGTGGAAATAGCGACGCCTAGTGGTCACTGAAGGTTAGCGTCAGGCTAGGGTGTGGTCCGATAGTTGGGTCAGATCAGTGTGCCAGGCTAGTATGACGTCTGGGTATAGGAATGTAGAGTTCAGAGACAGGAGTGGGAGTAAGGGGAGAGAGTACTGCACGTGGGTAGAGGGTTCCCAGGAAGTAGGAGAAGGGAAGTTCGGACAGTGAAAACCAATGTGGGTAGTCAGGGGTCCCTCTGGTGGCAGGCTGGTATAAGCTGCTAATGGGAAAGTGGGGACTTAGAAAATTTAGGAACAGGATGTGATGTCATAGGTAAGAGACTATAAAAGTAAGCCGACCCGGGGTGGGGGTAGGCGGCTGCGCGGCAGCGTGTCGACGGGCTAACACCCCACCCTGGGGTGCTTTCAGAGGTGACATTACCTCCGCGCCCATCGGAGCTTAGATAGCTCAGCTGCGGCTGCCGCTCCTTGGAGTGATTGTCTGGGCCAGGATCTGGATCGGGCCTATATGATGGGGAGGACAAAGGGATCAATTAGTATGCAGCGGGAGGACAGGCTTGCTACTGCGCCTGCGCGGGAGAATGTCCCGACTGACACTAGTTCTGGTGATATTGGTCTAGGTAAGTTTGCAGTTTCAGCTAATATGCAGATTTGCAGACTTCAGAAGCTCTCGCTAACATTCCGTTGTAAAACAGCACGGAAAATACAGCGGTGAACCCCTGGGACAGTTGCTTGCTTCTCCCCGACTCACAGACCCTTCAGGTTAGAGGAAAGGCATGTTGATGCTGTGTCCACACTGATTGGGTGCATTTCCTGATTCTAGTGCCGATAAAACAATGTCTCAGTTGCCAACCCCTCCCTAGGGTGCACTTCAGGAGGTGGTTTAATTACCTCCGCGCCCGTCAGAGCTTAGATAGCTCAGCTGCTGCTGCCGCTCCTTGGAGTGATTGTCTGGGCCAGGGGTAGGATCTGGATTGGGCCCCCATGCCCGTCGGAGCTTAGATAGCTGATATGAAAGATACCTACCTACATCTCCCCATTCACCCCGCCCACCACTGGTTCTTTTGCTTCTGCCTGCTAGGACAACATTACTAATTTCGGGCACTCTCGTTTAGTCTCTCATCTGCCCCGTGAGTCTTTACCAAGTGCCTAGCGGTGGTGGCCGCAGCCCTAAGATGGGATTTATTTATTTAATATATCGTAAAGACCTTTGAGCGTGAGCTCTTTTATAAAGGTTCCACGTCAGGGTGGACAACAAAACAATACACAAATTCAGTGATTACAGAGGCCCGATCATATGCAACAAGAGCAGTTACATGAGAATTAGACAACTAGGAAAAAACTGAGCAATTTTTAATAGAATACAAAGCTAGATCTAAATGACTACCTAGGTAGCACACCCCTTGAAACCTCCAAGTCCAATGGTAGACTAACGACAGAGTACTAGCATAGTGTTTTGAAACTATCCCAGAGAGCGAGAGGTGGGGTGACAGTGAAACAGAGGGTAGGTGGTGATGGGGGCAGCTCCAGAGGGCTTTGTTGAGTAGGGGGTTGGTTTAGGGAAGGGCAGTACCGAGAGTGCTTAAGACTACTGATTGCATACTTACACCCTTGGCTAGGTCTGACTGGAGGCAGGGTCTCTATGTGGCTCTGGGTGCTGTCTTGGGGTAGGCCAGTTGAGCAATGGGGGCCTGAGAAGCAGGTGCATTTTGAGCTAGTCATTAGGTGCTGTTTGAGGCCAGCTTTGAACTGAGACAGGCTGTTCATTCATCCAGAGGGGGCTCCGATAGGAGAAGGCGCGCTGCCCTAGTGAGGTTCGGCAGAATGGGATGGACAATGCCCCATTCTTCCTCACTCTGGTGATGTGTGATGAGAGAGATGTCTCGAGCAGATCTCCTACACAGGGTAGGGTTTTACCCAGGAGTGCCTTCTTCCCCAGGAGGCAAGTTTGGTATTTTATCCTGTCTTTTAGTTATCCAGTTTGTATGCTTATACAGGGTATAGGTATGAGTGTAGTGATCTGCGCACAGGGTGAGGTGGCATGCCTTATTAAGTGCAATTTGGACCCTTTTTAGCACTGTATCAGTAGCAGCTTCGTAGACCACCAGCCCGTAGTCTATCGTGGAGAGTATGGAGCTGGAGACTGAGATGCGGAGTGCTTCTGGGGTGAGGGATTTCTTTTGCCTATGGAGAACCCCAGTCTTTGTGTTTACCACTCTGACAAGGGAGTCTGTGGTGCGTGTAAGTGAGAGAGTCATCAATGGTGACTCCAAGGTACTTGAACAATTGCACCTGTTCAGTCAGCTCACCAGCCGTATTGGAGATTACGAGGGGAGCAAGCCTGTGTTTGTTGTAGGGGCTGGATTGTAGCAAGGCCTTGGTTTTCTTGTAATTTAGAAGCAGCATTTGCCTACTGAACCAGTCCTCGAGTTTATTGAAGGAGTTTTGTAGTTCTGTTTGTAGGGCATCTTGAGAGGTGTTGCTGCTCAGCAACACGACATCGTCCACATGCAGGATAAGTTTGGTGTCACAGGCTGTGGGCAGATCATTTACAAAGAGGCTGAAAAGCAGGGGCCCTAGAATTGATCTTTGAGGGACTCCTAACAGTACATCTCTGAAGCTGGATAATGTCTGCCCAATTTTTGACTCGCTGGCTTCTGTGTGTAAGGTAGCCAATGAACCAGTTTAGGGCGTTTGGTGCCACTCCCAGTCTTTGGAGTTGGAATACTAGTAGAGGGTGGTTGATGGTGTCGAAGGCTTTGGTGAGGTCTATGAAGATGGACCCCATCAATTTGCCTTCATCCAGTGCCTTGTGTGCATAGTCAGTGTAGTCCAGCAGTGTCATGGTGGTACTGTGTTTTTGCCTGAAACCATGCTGGTTTGGGCAGAGCAGATTGTACTTATTGAGGTATTCTGTAAGTTGACTTGCCACGATTTTTTCCAGTGCTTTAGATAGTGGGGAGAGGATGGATATTGTCCTGTAGTTTGGCACCAGCGTCGTATCACCATTTTTATGCACTGGAGTTACCGGGGCTTGCTTCCATACCTCTGGAAATTGAGCTAGAGCCAAGAATTTGTTAAATATCATTGTTATGGGCAAGATGAGAACATCCAGGGTGAGGGATAGTAACTTCATGTCTAGCCCATCACTCCCCAATCTGGTTTTGCCTAGGACTTTCCTGACCATCGTTAGGGCCTCCTTCACCATCACCTTCTTAAAGTAGAAGGCTGGGTGGTTAGTTTTGGGCAAGTTGGTGCAAGCTTGGTTCTCCGCAGGCAGAAAGTAGTCTGGAGGCAGCACTGAGGGCAGGTTTGTAAAGGCCTGGTTAAAGGCATCAGCAATGGCTAGCGGATCTGAGGAGGATGTTATTAATGTTGAGCATCCTAGGGTGCTGCTTTTGATCTTTACCAAGGATGTTCTTAATGTTGTCCCAAAACCTCTTACCATCTCCCCATGCGTTGTTAAACTGGGTCTTACAGAAATCTGCTTTTGCAAGTCTGATAAGTTTGGTGCACCGAAATCTAGCCATTTTGTAGCACTAGGTCGTGCTTGCTACTTGAGTTTAAGGCCCTTTCCCAGAGGCAGTCTCTCTCCTTCCAGAGGAAGTGGAACTTTCCATCAATGCAGTCGTCTACCTGCCCCTGAATTTTCCATTTCGTGCATGGTGCATAGATATCACATATGGAATTGAAACCCTCAGTGAAGAAACTAAGGGCCTGGTCAAGCGTAGGTGCCTTGTTTATGGGGGACCAGTTGTAGGCAGATTGGACCGATTTGAGGGATCCAAGTTTTCCTTTCCGCAGTACCCTGCTCTCTTTGAGGAGGGGTGGGCTTTTGGCAAGTTTAGTGGTCCATAAAAAGGAGACCCTGAGTTCGGAGATCCGAGTTGGTGAGCTGGCTAAGACCCAGTCAATGAGGGTATTGGTACCAGTCTTGTAGTTCTGCCTGGTGGGGTCGTTTATGAGTTGCGTGAGATTGTGGGAGGTGATTAGATCTCTGGAGGGTGCTACCTCCTTACTTATATTAAAGTCACCGATTAAGATGAGTTCTGAGCTCTTGATGCGTGTGCTAATTTCTTCCATAACAAGAGGAAGGCCTTCCTTGGCTTTTTTGGGGGGGCAGGTAGGTTGTGGCGATAGGTTCTTGCCTTGTAGGCCAACTTGTATTTTTACTATTAATAGCTTGTGGTCCTCCGCAACTTTGGAGATGGGGAGGATGGAGCAACTCAGTGAGTTTCTGGTGTATACGAGGCAGCCGCCACACTTCCTGCTTATTCTGGAAGCCTTCGATGGCCATCTCACAATCTTTGATCCTACCGGACAGTCAGGTTTCAGTTAGGCAGAGTATGTCAGGGGCATGGAGGGCCATCCAAGCCTGGAGCTGGTCGAATTTGGCAGTTAAACTGCAGATATTTAGCGATGCTATCTTTAGGCCATTCACTGTATGGGGACCCCCCTGCTCCTCAGGGTTTAGGTCTGCATTGCCAGAGAGTAGCAGGAGCAGAAAGATTACCTTTCTGGCAGATAGACATTTCGTCTTCCCATACTTGGACGATTGGCTCATAAAAGCAGACTCCAAAAACCTCTCTACTTTTGTCCCTCCAGGCAACACTCACTTTGTTCCAGTGCCAAGGAATTATGGTCAGCTGGCCCAAATCCAATCCAACTCCTACCCAGCTGCTCCAGTATGTAGGAGCCGTTCCGAACACTAACTCCATCAGGGCTTACCTCCCTGCCGACAGACAAGATGGACTTCAGCCTCTGGCTTCCCTGATACAAAATCAACAATTTAACACAGCCAGGCATGAGTTATGCCTTTTGGGACATATGGGCGCAGCCATCACCACGGTGGCCTTTGCCCGTCTACACGAGACCAATCCAATATACCCTTCAGGGTCAATGGAGGCAAAAAATGGGATTTCGAAGACAGAATCAGAATCACTCCCGTTCTACACTCGGCCCTAGACTGGTGGACCCATCATGCCAACCTGTCTCAAGGCATGCCTTTCCAGTCCCCTCCTCCCCAGCAGACATTGACTACGGATGCTTCCTCTGATGACTGGGGGATGCACCTGGGTCCCTACAGGACACAGGGCAGGTGGCCCCGATTCCCCATCCCTCCTCATATAAACTTATTGGAAATGAGAGCAGTCCGCCTTGCCCTTCAGGCCTTTCGCCCCCACCTTTCCCCAGGGCCTCTACTTATCCAGCCAGACAAATGAAGTGCCAAGTCCCACACTCGCTGCAGGGAGGTGATGGCGGTTTGGCAGGAAGCCACACTTCAACATCTGTCATTGATTGCCATCCATCTGCCGGGATGCCACAATACCCTAGCTGACACTCTCAGTCGTCAGACCTCCATGTACAAGTGGACACTTCATCACGAAGTTCTTCAGATGATCTTTCAGTTGCGGGGGACCCCACACCTTGACCTCTTTGCCTCCCCTGACAATCACCAACTCCCCAGATACTCTTCCATTATCCCAAACAGAATGGGACTGTCTATAGATGCCCTGTCCCAACCGTGGACAGGACTTTTCTTATATGCCCCCCCATCCCACTCTTGCAACGGACTTTACTGAAACGACAACTCGAACCTGCCACCACAATCCTCATAGCCCCTCTGTGGCCTTGGCAGGTGTGGTTTCCCGAACTTCAACAGTTTTCAGTGGAAATGTTTCTCCACATGGGCTGTCTCCCTGTCTTTGGACCCTTATTCACGTCCATTGACTAAGGTATTGGACTACTTGGCTTCGCTTGCCTCGACAGGCTTGAGCTACTCCTCTGAGGTCCATCTGGCCTCTATTGTGGCTTTTCATGGAAATGATAGAAGACATCCTTGGGATGGCAGAGCAAGGGGAGATATTGCTGATGGGGGACCTGAATATGCCAGATGTTGACTGGAGCACCTTTGCTGCAGCCACATCCAAGAGCAGAGCCATTCTCGATGCCCTACAGGGGGCATGCCTCAGACAGCTAGTTTTGGAACCCACTCGGGATGGAGCAACCTTAGACCTGGTACTCTCAAATGGGGATGGAGAGAGGATCTCAGATCTTGAAGTGGGTAGCCATCTGGGAACAAGCGACCACCAAACAGTGTGGTTCACGATAAACTTAGCTGTAGAGTCAAGCCACACAAAATTGAAGGTACTGGACTTCAGGAGGGCTGATTTTATCAAAATGGGAGAGTGCCTCAGAAAAGCACTAGCAAACAGGCAAGAAGGTGGGGTGGAGCAACAATGGGGAAACATCAGAACCACCATCACAGAGGCAACAAGCCTTTGTGTGAAGCAAATAAATCAAAATGAAAGGAAAAACCACTACGGTTCTCAAAAGAAGTGGCGGGGAAGGTAAGGGAGAAAAATATAGCATTCAGGAAGTATAAGGAAACACAGAAGGAGCAGGACAGAGAACTGTACCAGTTAAAGCAGAAGGAAGTGGGTAAGTCAGTCAGAATACCAAAGGCCCAAACTGAGGAAAAGATAGCCAACTCGGTTAAAAAGGGGGATAAAACTTTTTATAGGTACATTAGGGAGCAAAGAAAGACTAATGCAGGGATACTGAGGCTGAACAAAGAGGAAGGTGGTTGAGCAGAGGGCGACAGTGAAAAAGCAGGGGTACTAATGAATACTTCTGCTCAGTAGTCACAATGGAAAAGCAGGGGGAAATACCTAATCCGGTCAATAGAAGCACTCTGGATAAGGGGGGTTGATATTAGTCCTTTCACAGAAGAAAGGGTTCTGAAAGAACTCTTAAAACTGAAGGTGGATAAAGCAATGGGGCCTGATGGGAGTCACACCAGAATTCTAAAAGAACTAAGGGAAGAACTAGTAACACCACTGACTACCCTTTTTAATAAATCATGGGAAGATGGGGTGGTACCTGAGGACTGGAGGAGGGTGGATGTGATTCCCCTTCACAAAAATGGGAGCAAGACAGAGGGAAGAAACTACAGACCTGTCAGTTTGACCTCTGTGGTAGGGAAAATGATGTAATCACTTCTGAAGGAAAGAATTGTTGAGTACATAGAGGCCAATGGGGCACAGGACCCAAGGCAGCATGGATTCACAGCGGGAAGGTCATGTCAGACAAATCTAATTGATTTATTTGACTGGGTGACCAAAGCAGTAGACCAGGGAGGGGCTGTGGGCATGGCCTACCTAGACTTTAGCAAGACATTTGACACAGTCCCACACAAAAGATTAATAAACAAATTAGCCAGCCTGGGAGTGGGTCCCAGGGTGGTAGCCTGGGTAAAACGCTGGTTGGACAACAGGACACAGCGGGCAATAGTAAATGGAGTCCACAGTGAAGAAAGGAGGGTTACTAGTGGGGTACCGCAGGGTTCAGTACTGGGGCCGGTCCTTTTTAATGACTTTATAAGTGACATTGCACAGGGACTGGAAGGGAAAGTATGTCTCTTTGCAGATGACACAAAGATCTGCAACAGGGTTGATACACAAGGTGGGGTGGAAAGGATGAAAAGGGACTTGGCAAGGTTGGAGGAATGGTCAAATGTATGGCAGCTTAGATTCAATGCAAAGAAGTGCAAAGTAATGCACCTGGGAAACAAAAACCCAGGGGAAGAGTACACAATGGGGGGTGAGATACTGACAACAACAAAAATAGAAAGGGACCTGGGGGTAGTCATATCAGACGACCTAAAGGTGGGCCAGCAATGTGAGAAGGCAGTAAGGAGGGCTGGGGGATACTGGGATGCCTAGGGAGAGGCACCACCAGTAGAAAACAGGAAGTTGTTGGCCCTCTGTACAGACAGTTGGTAAGACCACATCTGGAGTACTGTGTACAGTTCTGGAGACCCCATCTCCGCAACGACATAGACAGGGTGGAGGCTGTCCAGAGGAGGGCAACTAAAATAAAGCAGGGTCTGTATCAGAAGACATATGAAGAAAGACTGAAGGAACTAAAGATGTATAGCCTCGAGGAAAGGAGGGAGATGGGGGACATGATAGAAACTTTCAAATACCTCAAGGGAATCAACAAAGTCTAAGAGGGTAGCATCTTTCAGAAAAAGAGATGTGCAAAAACAAGGGGGCACAATTTGATAGAGGGGGGGACGGCTCAGAGGTGATGTGAGGAAGTATTTCTTCACAGAGAGGGTTGTGGATACATGGAACAGCCTTCCTGAGGAGGTCATAGAGTCAAAAACAGTGGGGGAATTCAAGAATGCATGGGACAGACATAAGGCAATTCTAGTGGGGGTAGGAGGAAGTAGGTTGTTGGTTAACTAGAATCTGCAGCTCATCCGATAGGTAAATGGACAGACTAGGTGGGCCATGCGGTCTTTATCTGCCGTCAAATTCTATGTTTCTGTTTCATGAACCTTTAGAAGGGAGATTACCTTATCAGCATCACCTTGCCAAGTTGTTTCTAAGAGGTATGTTACACCTCAAACCTCCCACTAGACGGCCCACACCTCCATGGAACTTGAATTTCCTACTGGAAAAGCTCACCCTCGACCCCTTCAAGCCTGCAGCTCTCTACGATCTTCACTTCCTAGCCTGGAAGACCTTATTCCTAGTAGCTGTCACTTCAGCTCGACGAATTTCTGAGCTTCATGCCCTAATGTGTAGAGAACCTTACTTAATCTTCCATAAAGACCGAGTGGCTGTTCGCACCAATCCCTCCTTTTTACCCAAGGTGGTCTCGAAATACACCTTAAATAAGTCTATAGACGTGCCTGCCTAATTCCCTGAACATTCTAATTCAGGAGTATACCTACTACACACTTTAGATGTTCATCGCATCTTAAGATATTATATCAATCGTACCAAACTTTTCAGGAGGACTCCTCAACTTTGTTATCTTTGCCTCAACCAGGGAAAGCTTTCTGGTCACTAAACAGATCCTCTCCAACTGGTTGGCACATTGTATAACCTTTTGTTATAAGAAGTATAACAAAACATTACCAGGATCTGTCCAAGCCCATTCTACCTGAGCCATGGCCACTACAGCAACCTGCTTCAAAGGGGCATTTATCACAGACATCTGCAATGCAGCTACTTGGTCCACAATACATACCTTCATGAAGCAATACAATTTAGATGTTGCTTCTTGCTGTAGGACAGCCTTTGGCCATGCAGTCCTGTAAGGCCTCCTGTCATAACTTTTCCGCCCTTCCTGGGTTTACTGCTTGGGAGTCATCCCAAGTGTATTACCTGCTGCAAGAGATTATCCTGTAAGATAATGCAGTTATGTACTTACCGTAACAGTAGATCTTCGAGGTATCTCTTGCAGCAGGCAATGATCCTCCCTCCTCTCCCCTCCTTCTAACAGAATACCCTGATCCAAATATACATATATACATGGGGATACCTAAGGTGCCTTGCTGTTCTCAGTCCTTGCTTAGCGTGCTGAATCCGGCGGGGAACTAAGGATGCCTGGGGCCGTCCACTCTTATATAGGTGCAGGATGATGATGTGTGTGGGCAGCCCCTGGAAAAGACTGCTAGAAGAAAGCTACTTTGCACAGGAGTGCCCTCTGGCTATGACCCAAGTGTATTACCTGCTGCAAGAGATACCCCTCGAAGATCTACTGTTACGGTAAGTAGGCAACTGTACATTCTAGGAGTGGTACGTGGGTTACATCCACTCAACTCACTTGGCCTCCCCTGGCAAGTGGCACCTGATCCTGCTTCCAGCATGCAAGATGTGACATCACAGGGTGGAGTTGGGGGGATATATCTGCCTGGGTGGTAGAAGGAGCTTAGCATAAAGATGTTCTGGCTAATCATCACATTCCATTGTGGAACTACCTGAGTGTGTATGTCAACCATATACCACTTAGGGTCACCCTCTGCAAGGTCTGCCACAAGATCTCCATGCTTTAGGGACCGGAGGCCATAGCAGACTTATTCAGGGTCACTGAGGGCCTCTGGTTTCAGGAGGTCAGTCTTGGACCTGGAGTCCCTCTCTGGAAGTGGGGACTCCAGTGGGTAGTTTCACTATTGAGCAGTCCTTATGGAGCAGTGGATGCAGCGTTTGGCCCATGCACCTCTGCTGGTGGAACCGTTCTCTGGCCTCTCAAGGCTGGTGGAACTGGGGCTGCAGGTGGGGCCCTTAGGCCAGGTAGAACGTTTGGCTCCTGCAACAGCCCTTGGGTCCTTGCTGGTGACCGCATCATCAATTCCTGTCCCACTGGTCATTCCTCCATTCCAGGTCAGGATGGGGCCAGCCACAGTGCCAATTGGGTCATCAACATAGGGTCTGGTTCCAGTGGTGGTGCCAGGTTTGGACCCTTCAGGGCCTGGCCCGGTGCCAGTTCTGGTGCCAGATTCAGTTCTGGTAATGGTGCTGCCTCTGGCCTAGGCCCCTCATCCTTCCTGGCCATTGTCTGATGTTGTCACAACCAGAGTCTGGATTAGGGGGCCTACAATCCTCCTTACAAGGAGTGTCTAGATGGGGATGGGTCTAACCCGACCTTATTTTTGAGGGTGGTAATGATGTCTCTTTCTTCAGCATAGACGTATCAGATCCAGGTCCTTTGTCTGTGCCTTGGGAGGATCTAACTTTCCAGGCTTTGTGCAGAAATAAGCATTCTGTACTTAATTTTGAGCCTGCTGCCATGGACCATGGTAAACAACCCATCTGGAGTGACGGAATGGTTCCAATGTACCTGTTAACTCAGATCTTGTAAGAGGATAGCTCCTCCATTAGGTCACACTTTTGGAACTATAGTTGTCAGGCACTAGGATCACACGGAAACTTTTGCTAGCCAGGGGCTGTGCATGACAACGTCCCAGGTCAATGTCTATATAAGTGTGTTTGGCCCCATCACTTCTCGGTTCTTTTCCCACTGTCAGCCATCCTCATTAGACTTGCTGAAGGAAATGCCGTCAACCTAGCCTTTGTCATTTATTCTTTTAATTTACTACAAGTGTTTTTTGTCATCTCTGCATGCCGCTGAAATCAAAAGATCCTTTATTTTGGTATTGTAAGTGTGGAGAGAAAATTTACAAAAGAGAGAGACATGTTGTCTCTGTGTGCTGTTTGGCCTTGTCTCGCAACATGAGGACTTGTGAGATTCAGCAGAGCTTCAGCCAGACTACAAGACAACACCAAAAGAAAGTTAGAAAATGTTCTCCTCCTCAAATCTTTGAAAGTCATGAAGAAGGAACAATGCCTGTGTCTCCCTCATTGGCCTAGAAGCAGTCACTCAAGTCAGAGGATCAGGACAGGAAACTGTTGTTGTCATGACCCTCCTCATCATCCGGTCACAAGAATGAACATAGAGATAAAGATCTGCTTTGCCAGAGAGGTCCCCGTTGCTGTTGAGATGAGGTAAATTTACTGCGTCATCGCCTGCTCTGACAGTGTGGACTACAGCCCCCCACCCCAACCATCAGTGGGACACCAAGGTTGGGGCTTGGCTTAGACGCCGCCATATTTGCTATGGAAAGTAGGACATCATTGATGCTGGGCCAAGGCCCATTGACACAAGTAGTCTGGGCCTCTTTATAAAGCACCGTAGACTCTCGGGCTGTGCAGGTGTTACTCTCAGAAATAATCAGTCTTGATTTTGCCAGGTGGACCACCATTGAGAGAACTCATTTACAAAGGTGAACTTGGGCCAAGGAGAATACAAGTCAGCAGTGTGTTACAGCACAGGATAGAATCATATAATATTCACAGAGCACAGTATAACAATGACATATAGTACACCTAAGCAAGAAATAATATTACTATTAAGTTGAGAGGCAGAAACAGGTAAGCAAGAGCATAAGGGGGCAAATGGAAGAGGTAGATGGCAGGGAAGAAGAGGTAACAGCAACAAGTCATACTAGATGAGAGTTGGGGTAGAGTGCAAGCATGCAAAGCTCCAGACATGAAGGTGGTTAAGGAAAGCAGTTACAAGTATCTTTAGTAGAATGCGCAAGCAGAGTTTTAAAGGTGGCCATTTTAACAAAATTTGATAGTTTCAGGGTTTTTTGGAGATTATTCGAAAGGACAGGAATGGCATGGCTCATAGAAGATCTGCCAAAGCGCATTCTGATTCTAGGGGTATCGAGAGAGATCTAGGAGTGACTTCTCAGGGAGTAACTTTCAGGGGTACTAGTTAGCAGGCAATTTGAAATGTATTGGGGGATTTTGTTAGTAAGTACTCTATAAATCCAAGTAGCTGCATTCTTTAGTCTTCTGGATTTAAGTGACTTCAAGCTAGGAATAGAGGGAGCAATTACTGGTAGAGTATGGTGCTCCAGTAATAAATCTTAGTGTTCTGTGATGCAGGGTGTCAAGCTTGGTTAATACAGTGCTGGGTCCATGACTATAAAGAAAGTAGGCATAATCCAGGAGAGAGAGAGGAAAGTAGTTTGCACCAGTCTTGTTTTGGCATCCTGTGTTAGTGTTGAATTCAAAAAAAAGAGGCATAGTCTTTGTTTTAACTTTTTTGCAGTTCCTCAATATGATCAGAGAAAGAAAGATTGCGGTCAATCCAAAAGCCCAGGTATTTAAATCTGTCCACTAACTCCAGTAGTTCTCCCAGAAGGGTTGTGATTTGTGGTGTGACACCTAAGGAACAGTGGTTTATTGAGTTGACGTGCGGGGAAAAGAACGTAGCTTTGTTTTTTTTTTTTAGCACTTAGAAGTTTTAGGTGCAGGAAGTTTTGCTGTAACAAGTTAAATTCATGTTGCAGTTCCTTGCAGGCAAGTTCAATGGTGGGCCTGGCGATGCAGAGGACAGTTTCATCAGCAGAAAGGTGGACGTTTGCAGAGTTGATACCAAAGTTGATATTATTGACATAAATTGCAAATAGTAACTGATCTAATATAGACCCCTGTGGTACACACCTCTCTAAAGTGTTTTCAGAGGGGAGAGATCCCCTTCCACCTTGACTTGCTGCTGCCGGCCTATAAGGTAACAAGAGAACCATCGCAATGCAGTGGAATCGAGACCAGTGTTACATAGTTTGAGCAGTAGTAGGTCATGATCCACTGCGTCAAATGCCTTGCCCAGGTCGAGAAATAAGGCACCCACATGGTTTTTAGAGTTCAGCGCTAGTTGCCAATCTTTGGTCACCTTGGCTAGGGCAGTTGCTGTGCTGTGATTTGGTCTAAATCCAGACTGTACAGGGTTAAGCATGTTAAATGATTCTAGGCAGTTTCTTAGTTGTGAATTGACTATCTTTTCGAGTAATTTAGATGGGATGGGAAGGAGAGATATAGGTCTGTAGTTATTAAGGTCACTCTGATCACCTGACTTAAATAGCGGGATTACATGTGCTAGTTTCCACACCGGTGGGAGAGCACCTTGAGCAAGTGACTTGTTGAAGAGATGAGTGATGGGCACAGTCAGAACATGATAACCTAGTCAGGGCTCGAAATATAGCCTTTCCGTATTTCCATGGAAATGCGGAAAGGCTGCAGGAAATGTGCTTTTTAGTTTAGCATTTCCTCTGGAAATGCTGTTGCTGTACCTGCTGTTTTCTGCCAGTTGGAGAAGCCCGTGAGCAACTTCTCTGCAGCCTGATCTTGGGTGGCGGGGCGGGCAGGTGAAGTGCACCATCAGATCCTCTCAGTGCACACTCGCAACGGACTCCAATTTAGAAACAAACACTCCTTGGAGAGCTGGGGGTCCTTAGCAACAACGCGACCCATATGGTCATTCATCTGGGACCCGTGTGACTAAGTCAAACCCAGCTGCCTTCCGATTGGCTGTCCAGGAGTTCTTCCCACTGAACTAACTACTGTTTGCTTCAGAAGTCCGTCAGCAGCAGGAGAGGAAGGAGCACTTACTTGTAGAGCGCATCATCGGAGCCACGAGGCTCAAATTGCGAAAAAAACATACTGATTGTGTCTCTGAGTGCAGCAGCAGTCTAGCTGCAACACTCTGAGAACACACATTGTTTACACCGCCAAGGAGTAGTAGTGGGGGAATACTGGAACGGATCTCAGACTTAAAAAAAAATCCTCTGATCACAGACTAAGGTGTTCTTGAGAGAACACTGAATTTGCAGTATTTGAAGGGGACTCGGGAACTTGCTGGGCATAGCAGGCATCTGTGAGCCTAAGCTAAAGCAGGCTTGATAAACGTGGAGTGGGGGGGTGGAATTTAAAGTAAGTGGGTCTGTGTCAAGTCAACAGTCAGAATAAAACCACAGACTGCATATTCATTCTGCCTAAGATTGTGTGGGGAGATCTAACTTTTCTTAAAAATAATTCCTCCTGGACCTGCTTAATTACCCACTACAGTAAGGGATAAACTAAGGAGAAAATTCTTCTCTTGGTTTGGCTGGCAGTGTGAATATAAAAGTAAATTTGCTAGCTGCTTTCTAGTACATTGCCCTAAACTAGGAAAATTAGTCTTTGTGAGGATCAGCCTGCACTAGCTGCCTGGATTAAACAAAAAAATAACTCTCAGCTGCTGTAGTCAGAGTAAAACTACAGATTGTGACCTGTCCCTAGGCGACTCTTCAGTGGTTTTTGCTTACAAAATAACATTTCTGCCAATAGAGTGAGTATAAAGGGGACTGAAGTTTGGGGAAAATCTTTCTTAAGTGGCACTGAAACTGCTGCTGTAATTTTGGATTGCCCTAAGGGGGAAGTCAGTTGGGGATTTTTCTATCTAGGCTGCACTGTCTAATCTGGAATAACTGCTACTTAGTGAGCTCTCACACTAGAAGTTAGCCATTTCGGTTGCCTGCTTACAAAGTTGGTTTGCCATAGGGGAAAAGTCTTAAGTACTGCTTGTGGTGAATTTTCTAACTAAGCTGCGCCTTAGTTGGTTACTGTAAACTAAATTACTGGCTAAGCTTTACTGAACTCTTGCCTACACTACAAGGGAAAGTGTGTCCCTGTGCTTCAGTGTGGATAAAAAAAAAAATCAAAAATTCCCGATTTATTCTAAACTGTCTCACTGCCATACAAGTAGGGGATCAGGGAGATCTCTGTTGGAGACTACTGTAAAAAAAAAATAAAACATAATTCCTGAATTCTAAACTATTCTGCCCTACAATAAGGGGATCCTTGTGGGGAGAGACTTACATAGAAACATTGACTTTGACGGCAGATAAGGACCATTTGGTCCACCCAGTCTGACCATTTCCCTACCTGTTGGATAAGCTGCAGATTCCAGTTAACCAACAGCCTACTTCCTGCAACCCCCCACTATAATTGCCTTATGTCTGTCCCATGCATGTTTGAATTCCCCCTTTTTAGACCCCACAACCTCTCCAGGAAGGTGGTTCCATGCGTCCACCACTCTCTCCGTGAAAAATAATTTCCTCACATTACCCCTGAGCCATCCCCCCTCTAACTTTAAATTGTGCCCCCTTGTTCTTACGCATATCTTTTTCTGAAAGATGCTAACCTCCTGGACTTTGTTGATTCCCTTGAGGTACTTAAACGTTTCTATCATGTCCCCCCTGACCCTCCTTTCATCAAGCGTATACATATTAAGCTCTCTCAGTCTCTTCATATGGTTTCTGATGTAGACCCTGCACCATTTAGTTGCCCTCCTCTGGACTGTTTCCATCCTGTCTATGTCCTTGCATAGATGAGGTCTCCAAAACTGCACGCAGTACTCCAGATGGGGTCTCGCCAACTGTCTGTATAGAGGGATAACCACTTCCCTTTTTCTAATTGTGTTGCCTCCCTATGCATCCCAGTATCCCCAGGCTCTCCTTACTGACTTCTCACATTGCTTACCCACCTTTAGGTCATCTGATATGACTACACCCAGATCCCTTTCCATTATTGTTGTCGTTAGTACCTCCCCTGCTATTGTGTACTCTTCTCCTGGATTTTTATTTCCCAGGTGCATTACTTTGCACTTCTTTGCATTGAATCTAAGTTGCTATATGTCTGACCAGTCCTCCAACCTTGCCAAGTCCCTTCTCATCCTTTCTACCCCCCCTTGTGTATCAACTCTGTTACAGATCTTTGTGTCATCTGCAAAGAGGCATACCTTTCCTTCCAGACCCTCTGCAATGTCACCTATAAAGACGTTAAAGAGGACTGGACCCAGTACTGAGTCCTAAGGTACTCCACTAGTAACCCCCCTTTCTTCAGAATGTGTTCCATTCACTATTACCTTCTGTGTCCTGTTGTGCAACCAGTTTGCTACCCAGGCTACCACCCTGGGACGCACTCCCAGGCTGGCTAACTTCATTATTAATCTTTTGTGCGGGACTGTGTCAAATGCCTTGCCAAAGTCTAGGTAGACCATATCCACAGCCCCTCCCTGGTCTATTACTTTGGTCACCCAGTCAAAGAAATCGATTAGATTCGCCTGACATGAATTTCCTGCTGTGAATCCATGCTGCTTTGGGTCCTGTGCCCCACTGGCCTCTAGGTACTGAACAATTCTTTCTTTCAGAAGTGATTCCATCATTTTCCCCACCACTGAGGTCAAACTAACAGGTCTGTAGTTTCCTGCTTCTGCCTTGCTCCCACTTTTATGAAGGAGAATCACATCTGCCCTCCTCCAGTCCTCAGGTACCACTCCATCTTCCCATGATTTGTTAAAAAGTGTGGTCAGTTGTGTCACTAGGTCCTCCCTTAGCTCTTTTAGGATTCTAGGGTGAATCCTGTCAGGCCCTATTGCTTTGTCCACCTTGAGTTTTAGGAGTTCTTTCAGGACTGTGTGTGTGTGTGTGTGTGTGTGTGTGTGTGTGTGTGTGTTAAAAAAATAAAGCATAATTCCTGCATTTTAAACTACTCTGCCCTACAATAAGGGGAATTTTGTGGGGAGAGCTCTGCCAGAGACTGCTGTGTGTGTATTTAAAAAAAATTATAAAGCATAATTCCTGTATTCTAAACTACTCTGCCCTACAATAAGGGGATCCTTGTGGGAAGAGGTCTGCCGGAGACTACATTGTGTGTATTTAAAAAAATAAAACATAATTTCTGCATTCTAAACTACTCTGCCTTACAGTAAGGGGATCCTTGTGGGGGGAGCTCTGCCGGAGACGACTGTGTGAGTGTATTTAAAAAAAATAATAAAGCATAATTCCTGCATTCTAAACAGTACTCTGCCCTACAATAAGGGGATCCTTGTGGGGAGAGCTCTGCCGGAGATTACTGTGTGTGTATTTAAAAAAAGCATAAAACATAATTTCTGCATTCTAAACTACTATGCTCTACAATAAGAGGATCCTTGTGGGGAAAGCTCTGCCGGAGACTACTGTGTGTGTATTTATAAAAAGAATAAAACATAATTCTAGGAGCATGGAAATGTTGTTCATCCACACTGTTTGGCATGTCCCTTTCCCATTTAAATCTTGCTGGAAGTCTTCAAGCTGGCTCCTCCCACCCACCCAGGTGGTATGTACCTTGGCTCCGACACATGATGCCAGATCTTCCTTTCCGCTGGAAGATACAGGTTTCCTCGTGCTCTTACAGCAATTCATAGGCCCTGGATTCAAAGCGCTGGTACCGCATCTGACATGAAGGAAAAATCTTCCCCCGGATTTCGCTGGTGCCTCTGCGGCCAGAAGATGTCACGCACTGATCCTCACCTAACCTGCATCTACTGTCTAGGTGTCAGACATGACACCGCGTCATGTGGCTTTTGCCTAGCCTTCCATCCCAATGTCCTGGATGACCGCAAGGTGCACTTAAAACTGGGGAGACCAGAGAAAAGGAACCCGCCGGTGAAATTGAAGGAGGTGAGATGGGCGGTTTCCACGGCCGCGGGATCGACCGAACAGCTGGAACAAATGAAGGCATTTGAGGAGGAAGCAGCTCAAGCTTTGGCCAGTCGAAGCTTTTTTGTTCCGTTGAACCTTGGCTCTACCTTTTCGGGCTCCTTCAAGGAGCTGTGCCAGTCTCACCCCACACGGGGTGAGGTGCCCTCGGGCTCGCACTCCTCCCACTCTCGCAAGAGAGAGAGAAGGACCCGTCATCTTCGTCCCGACGAAAGCGCTCTTGGGACCAAGAAAGGTCTGAGTCCCAGGAGCCCTCAATCTCGACTTCGGTTGAGATCGCATCCTCAGCCGCTGGCTTCACGGATCTTCCATCTGGCCAGGGGACCAAGGAGGTGGTCGACGAGGTAGGTCGGGGTGTCCTATTGTCATTGCCAGCCGTAGCTCAGCCCGACAACTCTTGGAAAGGACTCCGGTCCTTGTCTTCCCTGATGAGGAGACCCAGCCCACTGGTGTCCCCATTAAGGACCCGGTTCCGGACTCTCGGTTTTCACCGACCTCGGTGTCTCCCGATCGACCAAGTCGGCCTCCCCGATCTTGGTCAAGGTCCAGAACCCCCTCGTACGAACGGCGGAGAAAGAGCCATAAGCACTCTAAAAAGAGGCAACGCCACAGGTTTCATCCTCCTCCGGACAAGAAGAGGCTTTGTCGGAAACTCCGTCGACGCTATGAAGACCTCATGTGGCAACAGCTGATTTTGACTGGGCAGAAGTCGGCTCCGCCGTCTACCCCAGCCATCACTTGGCTTCCGCCTCCCAGGCTGACACCAACCCCTCCGGAACCGAAACCATCGGTTCCTCCTCCAGTGGGGTTGGCCCGTATCCTGGTTAGGCCTATTCCGGTCTCTCCACCAATTCTGGTGAAACCACCGCCTAAGCAGCCTCAGGGGGCGCCCTTGAAAGAGGACCGAGCAGACACCGGGCTTCCCCAACGTCTGTCGATAACTGTCACCCCCCAGTCACCCTCAGCTTATCGAGGGTGACTTAGGCAGGAGACCGCTGTATCCTGACTCTTAGGACTTGGACGTCACCGGACTACATTCACACCCTGGGGATGATGAGTCGTCTGTGGCAGGGTTGGAGGAAGGCCCTTCCTCCTTCCAGGGCATCCTCTGCCTTACCTCCGAATCCACTGGAATGCCTGTGAAGTCCATCCAGAAAAAGGCGGAGTACCCCCTTACTGATAGTCTCAAAAGGGGGGACACCCCGACGGAGGCCTTTCCAGTGGTCGAAGCCATTGTTGGCCCAGCCCTTGAGCTTTGGCAGCGTCCTGCTTCCTGCCCAGTACCATCTGCCTGCATGGCCCACAAGTACGCGGTGCCCATGGAGTCCCTTGCGGGATTCACAGAGCACCCTTCGGCCGAGAGCCTGGTGACTGCCTCTGTGTTTAGGCGTACTGGTAGCTCAGCCAACACTGACTGACCCCCGGACAAGGAGTCCAAAAATATGGACCACTCTGCCCATAAGGTCTATGCGGCCTCTTCTTTAGGCCTTCGTCAAGCCAGTTTGGCTGTCATTATGGCACACTTCTCTCATGCTCTTCTTGGGTCATTAGACAAAGTCCTCCCTCATCTCCCGGCGGACTTGCAGACCCCACGGTCATGCAAGTCCATGACCAGGGACGTGCTGTTGCAAAACAGCAGCTCCAGACGGTCCTGGACATTGGGGATTCTTGTGCCTACTCATTAGCAGCTGCAGTGGCCACTTGCTGCAGGGCTTGGCTGAGGCTTTCCTCCTTCCAGGCGGATACTTAGCATAAGCTTGTTGACGGTGCCTTCCTAGGCACCGACTTGTTCGCTCCAGGAGTGGCCGGTCACCTTCAGCGCATCGAGCAGTCCAGTGCTACTTTAGATGCTACTTCTGCTAAGGGCTCTTTGGGCAAGAACCAGCAGAAAAGAAAGAATAAGCCATTTTGGCATTCTTCCCCTGCGGTCAGGCAGCCCTCCTATCAAGGAGGTCAGCAGCAGCAGGCTCAAGCTTGGCGCCAGCAGCCCAAGCAGGGCCCTCAACAGCCCCGTAAAGGAGGCCGAGGTGCAGGTCCAGGAGCCTCCTCCTTCTCTAAGCCTGCTTAGTGATGGGTTGGGGGTTGCCAACCCTACACCCCTCATGCCAACTCTGAGGTCCTCCTGTGGGGGGTTGGCTCCACCACTCCCTTTTCGCCTGGTCCGATATCACTTCGGACAGGTAGGTTCTCGAAGTGGTCGGTCAGGGACTGCCTCTAGAATTCGAGCAGTACCCTCCCAGCCAAGCCCGTGCCCCTCGGGAGGAAAGGATCTCAGCTTGCATTCAGTCAGCTCTTCGAGACGAGGTAGCTCAGCTCCTCCGCAAGGAGACCATAGCTCCAGTGCCAGATCCTCCTACAGACCCAGGCTTCATTTCCAAGTACTTCCTGGTGCCCAAGCGGATGGGGGGTTGGCGTCCCATCCTAGATCTCCATGACCTGAATCAATATATCAGGTCTCACACCTTCCAGATGGTAACTCTGAACCGGATCATACCATCCCTGGAGCGAAACATGTGGTTCTGATCACTGGATCTACAGGACGTGTTCTTTCATGTCCCAATCCATCCATCCCATCAGCAGTTCCTCCACTTCAGGGTTGAGGGGACCCTGTACGAGTTCTGAGCCATGCCATTCGGCCTGTCATTGGCCCCACGGGTCTTGACCAAGAGCATTGCAGTGGTGGCAGCCCACCTTCAGCGTCGAGGAGTCCGAATATACCCTTATCTCGATGACTGGCTCTTGGCAGGTTCCTCCCTTCAGGAGTTGTCAAGGTCCAGGGATCTGGCTGTCTCCGAGCCTGCTTCCAACTTGGCCTCCTGATCAACAAGGCCAAGTTGGAACTCGTGCCCTCTCAGGTGATGGGCTTCATCAGGGCAGAGCTCGACTCTTGTCAAGCCAGAGCTTGGCTCCCAGCGGACAGGGCGGAGGTTCTCTCCTCCTTTGCCCAATCATTTCTGGTTGGACACTTGCGCCCTGCCCGGGACTTTCTGCGCCTTCTGGGTTACATGGCGGTGTGCACCTCAGTGGTCCGTTGGGCCAGGTGGCACATGCGCTGGCCACCCAGTAGACATTTAGACCAGCTGATCACTGTAACCCAGAAGATGTGGGATGCTGTTCAATGGTGGACCTCCCCAGGCCAGTTGCAGGAAGGGATCCCGTTTGTCTGCCCCGAGCCGACGGTCATCCTTACGACTAATGCCTCTCTCATGGGCTGGGGAGCCCACATGGGGGACAACAGGGCCCACGGGTTCTGGACACCCGAGAAGTCCCAATGCCACATCAACCTGTTGGAGCTCAGAGTGGTCAGACTGGTGCTGTTAGCTTTTGCTCCTCAGCTCCGGGGTCAAGTGGTTCAAGTCCAGACGGACAATACCACAACTACATACTACCTCAACAAACAGGGTGGCATGCACTCATGTCTGCTGTGCAAGGAGGCGCTCCGCATCCGGACCCTCGTAGCCCGGTTGGAGGCAGATCTCCTAGCCATCCATGTGGCAGGAGCCTCGAACCAACTGGCGGATGTTCTCAGCCACAAAGGCCAGACATCCCACATGTGGTCTCTCCATCCAGAGGTAGCTTACAGTTTATTCTCCCATTGGGGCAAACCGTTAGTGGACCTGTTTTCCTCCAGGGAAAACAACAAGCTGAGGCTCTATCATGCCCACCCCCCCAGCAGGGCTCACTGCAGGGGGATGCCTTCTCGATGCCGTGGACCCCAGGCCTCCTCTATGCCTTCTCTCCATTTCCCTTGATCCACAAGGTGTTACTCAAGGTGAGGAGGGACAGGGTGAAGGTGATCTTGGTAGCCCCAGATTGGCCGCGCCAGTTCTGGTATCCAGATCTCCTCAGCCTCAGCTGTAGCCCCTGGAGCGGCTTTGTACATGCCCAGACCTGATATCACTGAACCAGGGGAAGGTACTCCATCCGGACCTTCAATCCCTGCACCTCACAGCCTGGTACCTGAGTGGCTAGAGTTCCAGGCTTTGGGTCTTTCCGACAATGTCTACACCGTGGTGGAGGCATCTCAAAAGGAATCGACCAGGAAATGTTATGCCTTCAAATGGAAAAGATTTTCTATTTGGTGTCAGGATAAGAGTCTGGATCCCTTATCCTGTTCTTTGGCTAACATTCTCGACTACCTTTGGTCTCTCTCCAAAGGGGGTCTTCGGTCATCGAACTCTTAGGGTGCACCTGGCAACCATTTCTGCTTACCGGGCGTGGGCCGGTCAGCCGACATTGGCACAGGATACAGTGTTCAGGCGCTTCTGTAAAGGCCTGGATCACATATCCCCTCCGGTGCGTGAACCTCCACCTCTGTGGGATCTACTGCTGGTTTTGGCAAAGCTCATGGGCAAGCCATTCGAACCAATGCACAAATGTGAGTTGTCACACTTGTCGTGGAAGACAGCCTTCCTGGTGGCGATCACGTCTGCCAGAAGGACAGGGGAGCTCCAGGTGCTTTCCGTGGACTCCCCTTATCTGGTCTTTCACAGGGACAAAGTTGTCCTACGCCCCCACCCGACATTCCTTCCAAAGGTGGTGTCATAGTTTCACCTTAACCAGGTGTTGACTCTGCCAGTATACTACCCTAACTACACCTCGGACACCGAGTACAGGCTTCATACTGTGAACCTGAGACATGCTCTCTCCTGTTATAAGGAGAGATCGGCAGAAATTCATGGAGAGGTTTGCCAGCTGTTTGTCACCTATGCTGAAGCCGCTTCTGGCAGACCTGCAGCCAAATGGACCATAGCAAGATGGATTACATCATGCATAGGTCTGTGCTATGAGTTGGTGGGCAAGGAGCCTCCCAGAGGGATAAGAACTCATTCTACCCACCATACTGCTTCTTCGGTGGCTGCTTCCAGGGACATCCCTATCCAGGAAATCTGTCGGGCTGCTACCTGAAAGTCAGCAAACACCTTCATTACCCACTACCACATCGACCTTGACTCATGCAGGGATGCTGGTTTTGGGGCCTCGGTTCTCCAATCTTTATTTCCTAAGTAGGGGGTGTGCGCCTTGCCTCCCTCCTCCCGGAGAACTCCTTGGAGTCTGCCAAACAGTGTGGATGAACAGCATATCCATGCTCCTAGAAGAACAGGTTTCTTACCTGTAACAGTAGTTCTAGGAGTGGTATATGTTCATCCACATGCACCTACCCAACCTCCCTGGCTTCAGGCACACAACCTTGCTTCCAGCAGGCTAAGATCTGGTGTCATGGGGGTGGAGCCGAAGTATATACCACCTGGGTGGGAGGAGCCAGCTTGCAGACTTCCGGCAAGATTTAAAGGGGAAGGGGACATGCCAAACAGTGTGGATGAATGACATAATACCACTCCTAGAACTACTGTTACAGGTGAGTAGCCTGTTCTTCCTGCATTCTAAACTACTTTGCTCTACAATAAGGGGATCCTTGTGGGGAGAGCTCTGTCGGAGACTACTGTGTGTGTATTTAAAAAAATAAATAAATAAAACATAATTCCTGCATTCTAAACTACTCTGCTCTACAATAAGGGGATCCTTGGGGAGAGCTCTGCCGGAGACTACTCTGTGTGTATTTAAAAAAAAAAAATAAAACATCATTCCTGCATTCTAAACTACTCTTTCCTACAATAAGGGGATCCTTGTGGGGAGAGCTCTGCTGGAGACTACTGTGTGTGTATTTAAAAAAATAATAAAGCATAATTCCTGCATTCTAAACTATTCTGCCCAACAATAAGGGGATCCTTGTGGGGGAGAGCTCTGTGGGAGACTACTGTGTGTGTATTTAAAAAAATAATAACGCATAATTCTTGCTTTTTAAACTACTCTACCCTACAGTAAGGGGATCCTTGTGGGAAGAGCTCTGCCGGAGACTACTGTGTGTGTGTGTGTGTGTGTGTGTATTTAAAAAAAAAAAATCCTGCATTCTGAACAGTACTCTGCCCTACAATAAGGGGATCCTTGTGGGGAGATATCTGTCAGAGACTACTGTGTGTGTATTTAAAAAAATAAAACATAATTCCTGCATTCTAAACTACTCTACCCTACAATAAGGGGATCCTTGTGGGGAGATCTCTGTCGGAGTACTACTGTTTGTGTATTTAAAAAAAAAAAAAATATAATTCCTGCATTCTAAACTACTCTGCCCTACAATAAGGGGATCCTTGTGGGGAGAGCTCTGTCGGAGCTAGTGACGCACTGCCGTGTGTGTATTAAAAAAAAGTAAACATAAATTCCTGCATTCTAAACTGCTGTGCCCTACAATAAGGGTCCTTGTGGGGAGATTGACTCCAGCCTCTTGGAGATAGTGTGTGGACTAAAAAAATACAAGATTATCTGCTGCTATCCCATACATTTAATACGCCTACAATAAAAGAAGTTCCTAGTCTGATCTCTGACTGAGCTAGCCCAATAGTAATTTGTTGACTAAAAGAAAGAAAGACTCGCACAAAAGTCAGTTTGAAAAATCTTTATTCATATTAACTGTTTCACAGATCATCAGTAAGCATGTCTCTTCTTAGATTTGGTTTTACCAAGAAAAATACAGAACAACCACAGTCAGGTCCATCTTCCTCTGCTGAACCTGAAAGCACCATCCCTGACAGTAGTTCCATGTCTTCTGTGGAGGCGACTACTGTGGAGACCCCCCACCCACCAAAAAAATAATGCTTGTGTAACCCCTTTGTTACCCGGGGTTACTAGAATCCCAGTAAGACCTAGTGGTAGGCAGGGAAGGCAGCTTGTGAAACTCCAGTTAAATGGGTTTCACACTGTCTCACTCTGTCCTCAGTCACAGCTGAGACTTGAGAGATGACATCGTAATAGAACTGTCGCAGCTGCATGAGCCACATTCAGAATATTCAGCTCAGAGTAAGTTTAGAACCTTAGGAATTCAAAATCAGTCTTCAGTTTGTCCTTAAGCAAACAAGAATGACACCAGTAGTGTCTGTTTACCCCCCTCCCTCTGGGGGGGTGAGGAAAAGTTCTTTGTGGGTTCCAGGGGCAGTCCCCTTCTCCCACCCTGGGAAGAAAGCTGCCTGTTTTAATTTAAGTTCAGTCTGTTTATGTATAACAGCAAAGGTTACAGTTTTTCACCTGTGGGGCACCTGCAACGAATGGGTGAGTGTTTGGCCCCATTGGAAGGGGCAAACAACTTATTTTCTTCAGTTGGATTTCAAGTATTGGGGACTGCTATTTGGGAGGACTATGTCAACTAGGACAAACAAATAGAGCAGTCATCTGTTTAAAGTGTTAATGGATTTAAAGTTCACTGTAGAGGAGGTGCTTCAGGTCATCCACCATCAATCTACATGTTAAAGTCTAAAGTTCTGTGTGTCCAGAGAAATGGCCGGGTATGGGCTGTGGGAGCTGGAGGTGGGAAAACCCCCCATCTTTAGTAACCAGGTCCACCTCTACGGATTTCTTCTGTGTTTTTGCTACTTGCCTCATGCGCTTGGCCAGTGATGGGGTGGGTACCCAGACGTGGGTCGCAACTTGAAAATCTCTCTAGGAGTTGCAGACTTCAAGTGGTGTGGGGAGCCACAGGATGGGAAAATTACTCCTTGTTTGATGGGAGTTTCGATTTGGAAGTACGAAAACAAATCTCTCTAGGAGTCGCAGACTTCAAGTGGTATGGGGAGCCACAGTTTGGGAGCCTCCTTGTTTGATGGGATGTCTTTCCAAGTAGAGTTTGGGTCCATTCGCCAAGTGGACCATCAGTCGAGTGGCCGGCAGAGGAGCCGGGCCAGTCGGGCTGTGTATCCAATGTGCATGCAAAGTCCGGGCTGAGTGCCTGGTGGGTCCAAAGCCAGACAACTGTTGTATTGTGTTCATTCCTCAAATGACCGCTGTGTTTAACCTCTAATCTGCATTACAGTTACGTAGCCCTGTGGGGGACCATGCAGTGCTTTGTTTATGTTCAGTGAGTTAATAAATAAAGCCACACTGAAAAATCCCAATTCTGGTTCTGGACATTACAGTTATTGCTTCCTGTAGTTGGATTTACTTGGGTGCCCCTGTGCAGAGTAGCCAAACCTAGGTCTCTTGTGCCAGGTAACCTCATCCTTCCCTGAACCCGTAGATAGCATCTGTATATCCACCTTACAAAAATGGAGCATATGCCTTACACTTGCCCACCCAAACCAAGGAAAAATGTCACAAAAAGAAAGAGTATGAACAACAAAGAACCAGGCATTTTCAAGAGTCATGGAAGAAAGATAGAGAATGGCTTTTAGTAAATAATGACTGAACTGAAATGTACTGCAGAAAAATATTTCCAAATGACAAAGGTTAATTTGTGGTTGGCTGCAAAACCATGATGCTGGGCACAATAAAAACATACAAAACTAGTCACATTCATCATGAGTCAAGCAGCCACATTGCTGCGTAACGTCACCCTAGCAAAAGCTCAATTGTCAGGGGGTTGCTGTCGATGGATAAAGAGACAACAGAAATCATGACCCACAGGTTCCTGACCACTTTTAAGGTTGCTAAAGCAGGGCAACTATTCACAAGTTTTACACAAGACATGTAACTATTGTCACGGATAGGGAAACAGGAAAAGATTGGGCTGAGCTATACCAGTGACAAGGCCTGTGCCAGTTTTACTAAATTCATCAGTAAGGATATTAATGCACAACAGGTCAGGCAGTTGAAATATTTTTCAATGTTGTGTGATGGTAGTACCAACTCAGCTGTAATAGAGGAAGAGCTAATTTATATACACTATGTGAAGGATAGTGAACCTGTGACAAAATTTCTCACCATTGTAGACATAGGCAGGCGTACTTCAGATAATACTTTCCATGCAGTTATGAAAAGTGTAAAAGAAAATGCAAAAGTCGAGGATTACTCTTGCATGGCAGGATTCTGTGCTGATGGTGCAGCAGTAAATTTTGGACTTAATGGGGTTGCCAAAAAAGTTCAGGATCAGGTTCCTCATGCTATCTCGGTCCACTGCTCAGCCCATCGCTTTGAACTGGCATTGCGAGGGTGCAGCCAAGCCTTGCTCTTTAGTACAGCTAATTGATGACCTATTACAACTGATTTTCCGGTACTACCATTCATCAGCTGTGATGCGTAATGGACTAAAACAAATATCTTCTGTTCTGGGTCTCCAGTACCTTGTGCCTGTGAATGTGCTGGGAACCAGATGGCTAGCCCACAGAGTTTGAGCATTAAATGTGCTCATTAAAATGTGAAAAAGTATTGTTGTGCATGTGACACAGGTGGGTGATGGTCAGGTCAGTACTAGTGGCCATATGGACACCCGAATGAAAGCTGCTAAGATGAGAAAAAATCTCATCTCACTTAAATACCTCATTGCAATACATCTAATTCACAAGCTTTTACAGATGATTGTGTCTGTATCTTTGGCATTTCAACACGAAAAGCTGCTAATTTTCCAAATTGCAGAAAGTGATGAGGCTGCTGTTCTTTCATTAGAACATTATGACATACAGCAAGCCTGTGAGTGCTTCCTTGCTGTTAACAACATTTCTGCTGACAGAATAGAATTTAGAGATGAGGTACTTGTGTTGGAATGGGGGCAACAGTTCACTGGCACTATACATACTGTTACAAAGGAGGTGACCCACTTCAGAGATGAAATTAAGTCCATGAAACAGCGTTTCAGTAACATAAGTCCGTCACCAGGGGAAGTTGTACAAGCATGTCAAATTTTCAGTCCTAACAACTGGCCAGGCTTGCATCCAGACAGCAATGATACATAGATATATAGACAGTGTCGGCAGATAAGGGCCTATGGCCCACCCAGTCTGCAAGTTCAGTTTATGTTTTCCAAGAAGTCTGTTGCCCCTTACCCCTGACCTCCAGAATTCCTTTATGTCTATCCCATGCATTCTTAAATCCCGTGATTGTTTCAGCCCCCACCACTTCCTCTGGCAGGGTGTTCCACTTGTCCACCACCCGCTCTGTGAAGAAATTCTTCCTCACGCTTCCTCTGAATCGCCCCCTCCAACTTCATCCCATGCCCTAGTCCTGGAACATCTTTTTCGCTTAAAAATAGTGCATTCCTGCACCCTGTTCCTCCCTGTAAGATACTTGTATGTCTCTATCATATCCCTCTCTCCTCCTCTCCTCCAGGGAGTACATGTTCAGTGCCTTCAACCTGTCCTCATAGGACTTGTGATGCAATCCATGCACCATCTTTGTTACCCTCCTCTGAACCTTCTCTACCCTGTCTATGTCCTTACGTAGGTAAGGTCTCCAGAACTGCACAGTGTACCCAGGTACGGCCTCACTAGTGTCTTGTATACTGGAATTATGACCTCCTTTTCCTGCTGGTGATGCCCCTGCCTATGCATCCCAGCATCCTATTTGCTTTACCTGCTGCCTTGTCACACTGTTTCCCTGCCTTGAGGTCATCAGAGATGATAACCCCAAGATCCCTTTCCTGCTTGGTGCTTGCTGTATCCTCACCCCCCAACTGATATATTGTGCCAGGGTTTTTGTGCCCCATATGCATTATCTTGCACTTCCTTGCATTGAATTTCAACTGCCAAACCCCTGATGATGTTGCATATGACAGAAAATATGTGACATTCCTAGCAGAACACTTTTCTAAGGCACTTGAAGGTCAAGGTCTTAACCCAACATTATGTTTTGGGGAATTCTGTCTGCTAATGAAATATGCCCTCCGACTGCTTGCTCTCAAACCAGTACTGGCTAACAATCCTCACGCACTACTTAAAAAGTTGTTTAGAAAACAGGATAACTTGCCCAACATCATAGCTCTGCTGAGCATTGTATTAGTTTTAAGTTCCAGTTCAAGCATTGTTGAGTCTGGGTTTTCAGTTATGAAATGCATTAAAACTGACTGGAGATCATGCTTGACTCCAGAGATGCTGGGACATTTGATGAATGTCAAACTAAACCTGACACAAATCAAGGAGTTCGATCCAACTGGTGCATTGTCCCTGTGGGCACTGGAGAAAGAGAGGAGACCAGAGACTGCAAAGTACAAAAGAAAAGACAAAGTGTTGCAAAAACACATGGAATGCAACTTATCAAGCAGTTCCTCTGAGGGAGATCGTGAAGGGAAGGTGTAAATTATGTTTCCTGGATAACTCTGTCTTTCACTGCTAATTTTTTAAATTTTCTATTATTTTTAATGTGGAAATGTACAATTTGGTCAGGAAATGTATGGGAAACCATCCACATTTCCGGTGGAAATGTACCCTTTTGGACGCTATTTCAACATCTGCTAGTTTTAGGAAGACTGGATCATGCTGATCATTGCCCACGCTTTTTCTTGTATCAAGGCCCAGTAGAAGATCTTCCAACTTGCTTGAAAGTGATAGGGCAGAATGAGAATTTTGCTTCTTGCACAGGGGGCGCTTATGGTTGGACAGGTCGAGTTAGGGACAGTGGTCTGGGAGCACAGTTTATTTGCAGGAGAGGTATCGAAAGCTAACCCAGCTGTAGCAAAGTGATTGTTTGGAAGGTCTAAAATAGATTGTTTACTAGTAGTGGTAATACCGCCAGATGAGATTTTGGTGGGGAGAGAGTTAGCTGGACTGTGCCCTTCGATTTCCTTCAGTGTTCTCCAGAACTTAGCAGGGCAGTTAAATGAGGAGTCCAGTTCTGACTGAAAGTATTTGGCTTTCTCGGCCCTTATTAACTTTGTGCATTGGTTCCTCACCATTCTGAATGCTGCCCAATCTGTTGGCTGTTTAGATTTATGTGCTCTTTTCCATAGGGCATCCCTGTTACATGGGGCTGCTTTTAGATTGTCGGTGAACTAACGGGGCATGTTTATCTATGATATTTGAGACTATGTTTTAGAACAGGTCATAGGTCTCAGGCATAGTAGTAGCTAGGTATAGAAGTCTTGCTGTCTGGTATTCTTTAGGTCCAAGAGGAAGGCATAGCAGTTGAAATTACGACAACTTCTTTTGAATATATATCTAGAGGTGAAGATAGGTTTAGGAACAGCCCTCACACAGGCTATGGAACTGTGGTCACTTATGTCATTGAAAAAAGTGCCAGCGTGAGTTATAAAGTGGGGCTTATTTACAAGAATTGGGTCCAACAGTGTACTATTTGCAGGATTTTTTTTTTTTGGGCTACAACTTTCTTCCCCCCAGCCCTGGTCAGCCTCTCATCTGGTCACAGTCCCTAGCCTCTGTTCCCTTCAGGCCCTCACCCTTGTAGCTCCCACGGCTTACCCCCCATGGCAGGGCAATGGGGAACCCCCTACTCACCCGCCCATCCAGGATACGGCTTAGGGTGTTACCTCTGGGAATGAAGCACCACGGGACAGCCATCAAACCACCATGACCACCCACCAAGGTCTTTTTCCATTTTTCTCCCCTGAGGGAGCCGGCATGCAATGACACCGGTGACAGGCACGCATCTGCACGCAGCATCTGCCATGCTCCCACCTCTATGTAGTGTCGGCAGTGCTGCACCGAGCCCCAGCCTCCGCCAGGGGTCAGACATGCACCGATCACAGAGCACCCCCCTTCCCAGAGATGGAGAGCAGTCCATCAGATGCTCGATCCAACTTTTTCCCTGCCGACCCCCAGCAACCCACATTCATTCCTGAACACGGTTTGCTGGTTTGGCACGAGGTGTGGTGAACAGCGCCTTAGTGCCACCAGGCCGGCATTTGTAGAATTTTTATGATTTGGGTGGGTGGCCTCAGAGATAAGCTGAGTGAGAACATAAGCATCACAGAGGTCTTTTAGTGGTTTAGAACTAGGAGAGAGCCAATCTATGTTGAAGTCACCCATGATGATCTCCAATGACTGTGAATCCAGGGAGATGCATAGATGACCCAGCAATTCAAGCCCCCCTGAGGAAGGTCTGTAATAGCATAGAGACACAGCTGGAGATAATTCGACTTTTATTGTGAGACTCAAATTCTTTGGGTATGGTAGTCGAGTTGATTAGAGAGGCTGTGAATTTATCTCGGATATAAATCACGAACCCCCCCACCTGAATTTTCTGTCAGCTCTGAATACGTTATAAGAAGGAGGGTTTAACTTACAGTCGGGGTGGAGCTTCTAAGCCAGCTTTGTTACTACTAGTACGTCAGGTTTTGTATGGCAAATCCACGATTGTATAGTGTCAAGTTTTCTTAAACTGCAAGCATTTATGTATAGAAATCTCATGCCCTTTAATAGTGCTAGATCGGAGGGAGCAGAAAATAAGAGAAGAGGAGCTGGGATGTAGTTCAACATTTCCCGAGCATAACAATAAAAGAAGTTTCTTGAGGGCACCTAACAGCAACCTGAGGAGTCAAGTCTGACTTCCTTTGGAGTTGGAGGAGCTTTATGAGGATGGGCAGGCATTTAGAGGACTACAGAGACCAATAGAAGCATATAAGAGCACCCAGCCAAAAGGGTTACAAGGGCAGGGAAGGAGGGTGAAGGCAGTAGAATAGAAAGGTAAATCCTACTTTCCTGAGAATTAGTGCCATGGTGGAAGGTGTACTGTGCAAAAAAACGTCATATTTGTCAGTGAATATGGGTTTATAGTTACAGTATATGGCTCAATAAGGGTCAGGTTTATCTGTGAATCTGGGTTTGTGGGTACAGTGTGTGGGCTGAGGGTACTAAGGAAAATTCCTATTAAGCAGCCAAGAGGTAGCAAGAGAGACTGCATTTTTGGCAGCCTATATAATGCTAAGCGACCAGCCTGAAAAAGTGAGGAGGCACCTAGGAGTAAGAGGAAGGATTGTAGTCCTTCTAGTGGCAGAGCTCTGTAATCTGCAATTATCAGGAATTAACCTAATCAGAGATGTAGTAATTGTGCCCTCAAGTGGTAGAGATGTATAACTTGCAAATGGGAAAGTCGGGATATAAAAAAAAATGTGTAGGCAAGTGAAGTGGTGTTAATGGTGCAGCCAATGATGGTCTCCAGCTGGGGAGATGATTAGCCAATCTGCGATCAGGAGGCCCGGCAGCAGAAATTAAGCAGAGGCAAGGTTTCTTCAGGAAACATACCTTCTTGGGCGGGCAGGCGTGCTGGCTGTGTGCGGTCGGCAGCTGTGTCAGGAAGGTCTGGGTCAGATGTATTCTACCTGAACTATCACTACAGGCAGCAATTCCACTGACAGGACCTTTTGCTCTGCAGCCCTCATCAGTTGCCTTTGCTAGCTCACCACAGATTCCTTCCTCTCAGCTGCCACCAGAGTCACTGATGCATTCTGTGGCATCCACCATCGATAGAGATGTCGATGAAGTTGAATGAAATCCTGACCTCATGGTTGGAGAGGATGATTATGAGGGAGAACAAAATAATATGTGGCACCACAATCTAGTTCTGCAGTGAGGGCTCAGTGTTTTATACCTTGAGAGCTCCTGAGGATCCAACATTACAAGTCATGATGCAGCAAATGCAGCCTGCCATGGGCTTTGCTGTAGAAGAGGAAGATTCCACACAAAAAGAAATTAAATGGAATTTTTGAAGCTGCCTTGCACATCCTCCATTATAATTCCACCTATATACCCTAATTAGAAGATACTACCTTCATTGCATGGTCAGACCTAACTCGCTGCCTGCAGTGCCTAGAAAGGCTGATAAGCAGTATCCTGCACCATCTGCTAAGCCTAATTTCTGCTAAGCAGCCAAAAACTGACTGTAGACATCATGGCTGCTCATGATTGGTCTATGACACCTAAAACATGAGTACTTTGCCTCCTGATAAAGAAACTAGGAGGCTGGATGTGATGGGCAAGTATGCATATGCCTCTGCCTCACTGGGCTTTAGAATTGCTAGCTACCAGGCCCAGATGATGAAACAACAGCTTGTGGAAAGCTGCTTTTCTAGGGATGTGGATATGATGTTCTATACACACTTCTGGCAGTTCCCTTTTCCTTTAAGACTTTCCAGAAACATCTTCAAGCTGGCTCCTCCCACCCTGGGTGGTAACTCCCTCGGCTCTGCCCCATGACGTCAGATCTTCCTTTCTGGTGGAAGAAGCAGGTTCCCTTCTTACCGCTCTCGCACTGAGTAGGCTCTTTGCTGATAAATCTCCGGATTTACTTCCAAAATGTTTCAAAAAATGTTGTCTTCAAGCTCAATCATTGATCACGACCGCGATGGACAAGTCCGCTCCTGGGTTCCGTCTGTGCCCTTGTGGGCAGAAGGTGTCCCAGACAGATCTGCACACCACATGTGTCTGTTGCCTGGGGCATGATCCCCAGGCCTATGACATTTGTTGAACTTTCCATTCTACCTTTCTCAAGAACCATCTCGTCCGACTCAAGTTAGGCCGACTGAGCAGATGGAACTTGCCGATCAAATCTAAAGATGTCCATTGGGTCGTCTCTGTGGCTGCGGGGTCCACTGAACAGTTTGTGGTGTTTGAGGAGGCTGTGGCCCAGGCCACATCCCAATTCTCTTCGGTGGCTGCCTTCATGCCACTCCAGCTGGGTTTGAATTTCACAGGATCCTTCAAAGAATTGTGCCAGTCCTTGTCGACCCTCCACAAATCCAAGTTGAAAAAAGAGTCCAAAAAAACGGTCTCATCAACGTTTGTGGGATCGGGAGTGCTCTTGGTCGAGAGCTTCGGTTTACCATGCTTCTCCGGATTCGACTTCAGTCGAATCCTTGGCCTAGGCCATTGGCTCCACAGTAAACCCCATCAAGCCAGTTGGCCAAGATACTGGTTGATCTTCCGGCCAAGATTTTTCTCAAACCAGTTGACCAGTTGTCGACTGAGAGGCCAGCACTTCCTTATCCAGACTCTGGTCCTGACTCAGACCATTGGGACAGATCAATCTGCTGACCCGCTGCCTCTGGTCGATGACCAAGACCTGGAGGAGCCTGTGTTCACTGACTCCCTCCGAGCCCTGCCCCCAGTCCCCCTGGCAGTCATCTTAGTCTTCTTCCCATGGGTCAAGTGGTTCCCGCCGGCATTGGCCCTCCTGCTCTTGACACCAAGGAAAGTGGCACTGCCACTACTCTTCATCCTCATCCTCCTCAGGTGAGGAGAGGCTTCAGCGCAAGTTGTGTCGATACTGCGAAGATCTCATGTGGTAACAGCTGGTGCACACTGGCATGAAGCTGGCTTCGGCTACTACAACAGCCATCACCTGGCTTTCGCCCGACAGGCCAACGCCTTCTCTGCCTAAGGAGCCAACCAAATTGGTTCCGGCTCAACCGAACCCGACATCACCAATTCTGGTGGAGCTGCTGCCTAAACAGCCGCCAACCAGTGCTCCAACCAAGGAACTTCCCCATCAGCTGTTGGTCACCGTCACCCCTGACTGACCGCGGAGGGTTAGTGGAGAATCAAGCAGTCAGCCCCTCTTTAATGTCTACTCAGAGTTGGAGGGTTCCTCCCTGCACTCCCATCCAGTCAATGTGGAGTCAGTGGAAGATCTCTCAATGAACGAAGGCCCTTCCTCCTCTATGGGCCTTTTCCACATGATCTCTGAGTCCACAGGTATGAAAATGGAGCTCTGGGCTCATTACCCGCTGACCAAGATCCTCCACTGGGGACATACTCCTACGCAGGCCTTCCCAGTAGCAGAGGCCATTCTTGGCCCTGCCCTGGAGCTTTGGCAGTGCCCCGCTTCCTGCCCTGCGCCCTCTTCCCAGATGGCCTGCAAGTATGTGGTACCTGCTGGTTCCCTCTCAGAATTCACAGAATATCCCTCGACTTAGGGGCTAGTGGCCAATTCTGTATTTAGGTGCTCCGGCAACACTGGGGATGTTGAAAAGCCACCTGACAAAGAGTCCAAGAAATTGTGGACCACACAGCTAAAAAGGTCTTTGCTGCCTCATCACTTGGTCTGCGCCAGGTGAGATCGGCCCTCCTTATGGCCCACTTTCCCATGCCCTGCTAGGCACTCTGAATGAGGTGCTTCTTCATCTGCCAGCGAACCTCCAGACCACTGTCAGACAGGTCTGGGACCAGGGCCAGGCTGTGACTAAGCAGCAGCCATGGACATTGGGGACTCCTGTGCCTGCTCCATGGACACTGCAGTAGCCATGCGCCGCAGGGCTTGGCTGTGGATCTCGAACTTCACGGCAGACACTCAGCACAAGCTGGCAGCTGTTCCTTTCTTGGGCACTGACTTGTTCGAGCCCAGGGTCGAGGGCCACCTCACCCACATTGATAAGTCCAGTGCCACCTTGGACTCTGTGACATCTGCCCCAAAGGACCTCAAGGGCTCCAAGCAGCAGTGGCCAAACCAGCCCAACCTCAGGCTAGTCAGCAGACCCAGGCCTGGCAACCTCGACCAAATTCAGTGGCCTCAGTCATCTGTAAGCCTGGGGTCAGAGGCTCCGGTGGCTCCTCAGCCAGACCCCCCCTCCTGCAAGCCTGCCTAGTAACGGGATGAGGGGTACCCCCTCATGCCCGTCACACCTCCCCTGGGTCCTCCCATGGGGGGGCAGGCTCTGCCACTTCCTTTCTGTCTGGTCCACTGTTACCATGGACAGGTAGGTCCTTGAGGTGGTGGGTCAGGGTCTGCCTCTGGAATTCAAGCAGTACCCTCTTTGCCAAGCCTGTGCCCCATGGGAGGACTTGGCATCTGCAGACAGTCTGTCACATAGCCCAGTTCCTCTGCAAGGATGTCATGGTTCCTATCGCGGATTCTCCGGTACATCCAGAGTTTGTTTAGAGGTACTTCCTAGTGCCAAAACAGATGGGGGGCTGGCACCTCATTCTAGATCTGCATGACCTGAACAAGTTTCTCAAGTCGTGCACCTTCAGGATGGTAACTCTCTCAGATTATACCATCTCTAGAGCATGACATGTGGTTTTGCTCCCTGGATCTTCAGGATGCACTCTTTTACATCACTATCCATCCATCACACCAAAGGTTCCTCTGCTTCCAAGCAGAGGGAACCCTCTATGAGTTCCAGACCATGCCATTTGGCCTGTCCTCGGCCCCCAGGGTCTTCACCAAGTGTACTGCAGTGGTGGCAGCTTATCTGAGGTGCTGAGGGGTCTGGGTTTACCCCTACCTGGATGACTGGCTGATCGCAGGTCCCTCCAGGCAGGAGGTGGAGCAGTCCAGGGACCTGGCCCTTTAGACCTGCATCAGTCTTGGCCTCCTGGTCAGCAAGACCAAGTCAGAACTCATACCTTTGCAGGTGATCCATTTCATCAGTGCGTAGTTTGACTGTCGCAGAGCCAACTCCCAGCAGACAGGGCAGAGGCTCTCTCTCCTCCTTTGCCCAATCATTTTGGGTTGGGCAACTGTGCCCTTTCCTGAACTTTTTGCGCCTGCTGGGTTACATGCCAGCCTGCACCAGCGTGGTCCAATGGGTCTGCTGGAGAATACGCTCCCTGCAGCGAGAGCTGGACAGACAGTGGTCTCAGTGCAGGGGTCACTTTCACCAGCTGATCACTGTGACCCAGTGGATGTGGGACACCCTCCAGTGGAGGTTAGTCCGCGAGCATATGCGAGAAGGGATCCCGTTTGTCCGCCCATAACCGATGGTCATCCTAATGACTAATATCTCTTTTATGGGCTGGGGTGCCCACCTGGGGAACACAGAGTCCATGGGCTCTGTACCCCCGAGGAGTCCCGATGCCATATTAACCTGCTGGAGCTCCAAGCAGTTCGGCTGTTGTTGACTGCATTCACTCCACACATCCGGAGTCAGGTGGTTCAGGTCCAGATGGACAACACCATGACCACGTACTACTTCAACAAACATGGTGGGACACACTCCCTTCCACTGTGCAAGGAAGCTGTCCGCATTTGGACCCTTGTGCGCAGCCTGGAGGCCGATCTCCTAGCCATCCATATGGCAGGGGCCTCCAGCTGGCAGACACGCTCAGCCATGTGGACAAGGTGTCTCACAAGTAGTCTCCCCACCCAGAGGGAGTACACAGTCTGTTCTCCCAGTGGAGCACCCCTCAGGTGGATCTGTCACCTCCAGGAAGAATACAAAGCTGAGGCTGTTTTGTGCCTGCCTCCCTGAGCAGGGAATGCTGCAGGGGGATGCCTGCTTGAGGCCCTGAACCCCAGGCATCTTCTATGCCTTCCCTCCACTCCCCTTGATCCACAAGGTGCTGCTCAAGTCCAGGAGGGACAAGACACAAGTGATCCTGGTGGATTCAGACTGGCCACACCAGTTCTGGTACCCCGATCTCCTCAGCCTCAGCAGCAGGCTCCTGAGGCATCTTCCTCTCCACCCAGACTTGCTCTTCATCAATCTGAGGAAGGTACTCCATCTGGACCTTCAGTCCCTATACCTGATGGCTTGGTTCCTGAATGGCTAGAGTTCCAGGCTGGTCACTCCGAAGATGTCTTCACCATTGTGGGAGCATATCTCTGAAGGAGTCGACCAGAAAATGCTATGCCTTCAAGTGGCAGAGGTTCTTTATTTGGTGCCTGGGCAAGGGGCTGGACCCCTTGTTCTGTCTGGTGGCTAGCATCCTTGACTACCTGTGGTCCCTCTCTAAGTTGGGCCTTTGGTTGACAACCCTTAAGGTGCACCTGGTAGCCATCTGTGCTTACTGGGTGTGGGACATTCAGCAGTTGGTGGTGCAGGAGAAGGTGGTCTGGTGCTTTTTCAAAGGCCTTGACCACATTTCCCCTCTGGTGCGTGAATCACCACCACCGTGGGACTTGTTGCTGGTTTTGGCAAAGCTCATGGGCAAGCCATTCGAACTGATGCACAAGTATGACATGTCTCACCTGTCGTGGAAGACTGCTTTCCTGGTGGCTATCACATCAGCCAGAAGGGTTAGTGAGCTTCAGGCGCTTTCAGTGGAGCCTCCTTACCTGGTTTTCCACAGGACAAGTTTTCCCTTCGCCCCAACCCAAAGTTTCTCCCGAAGGTTGTGTCTGAGTTTCACCTTAATCAAGTGATTAATCTCCCAGTGTACCTCACCAGCCACACCTCGGAGCCCGAACACAGGCTCCATACTTTGGAACTGCGGTGAGTGCCTGCCTACTATAAGGAGCGCACAGCTGCAGTTTAGGGAGAGGTTCACCAGCTATTTGTCACCTACTGAAGCCGCACAATGGCAGACTGGCAGTTAAGCAGACGATTGGCAGGTGGATTGTATCCTGCATCAACCTCTGCTATAGGTTGGCAGGTAGGGAGCCTCCTGGAGGGCTAAGGGCTCATTCCACCTATCATACTGCTGCCTCGGTGGATGCTTCCAGGGACTACCTATCCAGGAAATCTGCAGAGCTGCTTCCTGGAGGTCAGCACACACACCTTCATTTCCCATTACCACATTGACCTCAAGTCACGCCAGGGTGCTGGTTTTGGGGCCTCAGTTCTACAGTCTGTGTTCTCTAAGTAGGGGGGTGTGCGCCTTGCCTCCCTTCTCTTGGAGAACTGCTAGGAGTCTGCCAGGAGTGTGGCTAGAACATCATATCCACATCCCTAGAAAAACAGGTTAATCACCTGTAACACTAGATCTTCCTCGAGGGCATCTCTTACAGCAGGTAATACTCTTGGGTCCTCACCAGAGGGTGCTCTTCTGCATGGCAGTTTCTTCCAGAAATCTTTGCCTAGGGGCTGCCCACAGAAATGACATCATCATCCTGTGACTATAAAAGTGTGGGTGGCCCCAGGCATCCTCAGATCTTACTGCAAGAGGGTTCCTGAAGTATGTCTTCACAAGTAGGACTGCGCCCCCTGGCATCAGGACCGCATGGCAAACTTGTAGCTAGCAATCATCAGTGAGGACCGCCCTCAGCGTCAGGTGACAGACATCAGCGTGACTATAAATAGGGGCAGTCCCCCATGCTCCCTCCAGTTCTTTCCCACCATCAACCTGGATCGTCGGACCTCAAGGTGAAACAGCTTCAGTCGCCCTCCATTTTTGCGATGGTACCCTAAATCAGGGTGTTGAACTGCCGGTGTTTTACCAAGAGCATTCCAGCGGGGGGGGAGTATCTCCTGCACACCCTTGACGTGCACAGGAATTTGAGATATTACGTCTCAAGGACTAAGGAGGTTCGCAAGTCAGATCAACTCTTCACAGCCTTTGCTCCCAAGTGCTAGGGCAAGGCTATTTCTAAATAGACTTTGTTTAGGTGGCTGGAAAATGTGTTTTCTTTACATTTACCAGAAGTATGAGAAGCCCCTTCTGGGGATGGTCAGGGGCCACTCAACTAGGGGAGTGGCCACTTCCACTGCCTTTTTCAGAAATGTGTCCACTGCGGACATATGCACAGCAGCCACTTGGTCCTCCATCCACACCTTCATGAAACATTACAGCCTGGACATTGCTTCTAGGTGCAAGGCTGGATTTGGTCTAGCAGTCCTGCAAGGACTTCTGTCATGAGCAGACTCATTGGCAGACATTTTCCTCCTCCTGGAACCTAGTCTCTGACTTGTATTTAGTTGACCGCTTGGTATTCAGTCCTACTTGTGAAGACCTGCAGGAACCCTCTCGAAGTGAGATATAGTAGTTACGTAAAAACTTAACCATAACAGTAGATCTTTGAGAGAGGTTCCTGCAGTAGGTCTAGATTTCCCACTCACCTTCCCCCAACTCCTGTGTTTTTTCCTCTTTATTCCCTTCACAGGACTTTGTTTTATCCAGGGCTCAGGGTCCCAGGAATTTCTACTCCTTTTTTTTCCTGCTTCCTCTTTAGAGGTCTCCGGCAGGAGAACTGGTGGGCTGGTGGGGGACTGACCCTATTTATAGTCACGCTGACGTCTGTCACCTGACGCCGGGGGTGGTCCCCGCCGATGGTTGCTAGCTACAAGTTTGCCATATGGTCCTACTGGCATGGTGCGCAGTCCTACTTGTAAAGACCTACTGCAGAAACCTCTCTTGAAGATCTACTGTTATGGTAAGTTCTTACGTAACTGCTATTTCTTTTTCCCACCGCCTTCAGCTCCCACACAGCGTTTTTCTCTCCGTGCAGCAGTCCATCGATGAGAAATTGAACTGGGAATTTTTTTTTCTTATGTTTCCACCACCGACAAATGTCAGAAGATTCTTCAAGCAACTCACTTTTTCACAAGTGTGGTTGTGGTAGAAAGTTCTACCGCTACAATAACCACTCTGCCTATGTTAGGTGCCTGGGAACCACACACGACATCATCTCCTGCCAGCATTGCCAGGAATTCAACCAGGCTACCAGGCATCAACGATTACAGGAGATTGAGACCCAACTAAGGTAACAAAAGCTAGCTCTCCTGGAGAAAGATGCCCATCCCAAGGACCCCACATCGATGACATCCCATAAAAAAGATAAGGAGAAATCCTGCTCATCGTCGGCCACTGTGACCAGTGATCCACCATCGACGACGCTTACCAGGACCGCTTCTTCGATGATGCTGCCCACTCTGTCATCGACAGCACTTTCCAGTGCCTTTTCAGCAGTTTCTGTTGAACCCTATACAAAGAACTCTTCATCGACGACCCCTCGATCCCCACCAAGATCGTCGACAACTGCTGGTTTTCAGCATTTCCCATTATCTTCCTTTACTACCCCATCGATGACCAGCCAAGGCTATGTTATTAGGGATGAAGGTTTTTCATTGATGATGATTCTTAAAATACCTCCATTGTTGTCAATTTTTTACAGAGGCCAGGCTGACAAATCCAAGGATCCTGGCACCTACATGCCAGGGTCCCAGCCTTTATACTTACCATGTCCCACCCCTTCACTTATTCCTCTGGTGTCACAAAGGCAACAACCTCCTGCCTCTACTCCCTCTTCAGTGGATGTGGCCACTGTTGTTCAGACAGTCCTACAAGTTATGAGGGGCTCTCAACCCCCTACCCCTAGGGACAGGAGACCCCCTTCCCATTCTCCTTCTCCTCCTGCAAAATGCTTTCAAGAGGACAGGGATTCCTCTTTAGAGGCATCTCCCCATTTTTATGAGGAGTATTACCCAGAGGACAAGAAACGTGAATAAGAATTTGAGGACCTCCTTCCCCAGGAGAATGATCCTCGCCCACCTTCTGAGGCCTTTACTTTGTCGTCCCTTCAGAAGGATGCTGTTCGCCAGGCAGCAGCCTCTCCTCTGGATGACCCATCCTTCCAAGACATGATGACCCAGATCCAGAAGGTTATGGGCTTTTCAATAACAGAACAAGATAAACAAGAGAGACACATGGCAGATTACCTGGAACTCCCTGAGGAGCCAGTGATGGTCGTACCTTCCCTCATACAGACATACCAAAATGCTGTCTTTTTGGCTTGGAATCAACCCTCAGGAGTGCCTGCCATTCCAGGAAGGCTGATCACCTCTATCAGGCACCTATAGGCCACCCTTTCTTTTCTGCCACACCAGAAGCAGATTCTGTTGTGATTAATGCTGCTCATGATTGCACTAAGCGCCCAAAACACATGAGCTCTCTACCTCATGACAAAGACTCCCGGCGTATTGATTACCCATATTGATTACCTGGAAAAAAAGGTGTATCAAGTGGCCACTATGAACCTGAGAATTCTAAACTACATGGGTCATATGGTGAAGTACCAACACACACTCTGGTCCTCTGCCATGGACCTTGACAACAAGCTTCCCCCTCACCTGAATGGGAGCAATTGTTGAACACTATTTCAACTGGAAATTCCATCTCCAGGCATCTTCTCCACTCTGGTTATGATGCCATGGATACCTCTGCCCAAACCTCAGCCATTGGGATAACCCTTAGAAGGCATGCATGACTCTGGGTTTCAGGATGCATCCCGGATGTACAGCACAAAATTGTAAATGCACCTTTCAACGGCTCAAATCTTTTTGGCCCTGGAACCCAAACCCTCCTAGATAACCTCAAGGCATTGAGGAGAACCTTGCATATGGTACATGGTATGTACCACTCCACCCAACCATCCACCCGCTTTCACTCCCAACAATCTTTCCAGTACAAAAGAAGTAGGAAGCACCAAGAAACGTATAGGGGCAGTTTCCGAGGATGTTCACAATCATCCTCCAGAATGACTACTCCCAATACCAAATACTCCCAGCCCAGCCCTTTGGGTGGGGCCAGCCAGCCTGCCTGTTGCTATCTGACCATCCAGGGCTTTGTCCCAGCTTCCTTCTCCCAGCCTCAGAAGCTGTGGGCAGTCACTTTGCCCATCAGTTAGAGGCCTGGCAAGCTATCACATCGGATAAGTGGGTGCTTCAGATCATCAGGATAGGGCACACCTTGGAGCTCACCTCCATGCCACCCCCTCACCCTCCCCACTCGGTCTCTTACCCCAATGACCATATCCCCATCCTTCAGGAGGAACTTCGGGCACCCCTTCAAAAGAATGCTGTCTACCCCGTTCCACCACTTGAACATCATCAGGGATTTTACTCCCATTTTGTTTTTTCTGGTGCCCAAATGCACAGGAGACCTGAGACTTATACTACACCTCAGATGTCTAAACCTACACATTCAATACAAGGGGTTTTGGATGGTCACTCTGACATCCATCTTGCCCATACTAAAGAAAGGAGACTGGTTATGTGCACTGGACATGAAAGACACCTACTTACATATTCTAATCCATCCTGTCCACCACCGCTTCCTCCATTTCCACTTACTAGGAAACCATTATCAATTTATGGCCATCCCATTCGGACTCTTGTCTGCTCCAAGGGTCTTCACCAAATGCCTAGCTATGGTGGTAGTGGCTCTATGCAGAGAGGGACACTTTGTCTTCTCTTACTTAGACAACTGGCTCATCAAAGCAGCCTCCAAGTCTTCCCTACTTTCTTCCCTGCATGTGACCCTCACCCTATTTCGAACTCTGGGCATTACAGTCAATTGGCCCATATCTCACCCAGAACTGACTTAGAGACTCCAACATATTGGAGCCATCCTGGACACGACCTCAGGAAGAGCATATTTTCCAGTGGACAGACAAGAAAAAATCCTGTCTCTTGCTTCCCATTTCCAAAGGGAACAGTCCATATCAGCCAGGCAAGTATTATGCCTTCTAGGGCACATGACCGCAGCCATCCCTACAGTGGCTCAGGCATGCATACATATGAGGCCGGTCCAATGGATCCTACAAAAACAATGGAATCAAAAATCAGGGAATTTCAAAGACTGCATTCTGGTTACCCCCATGCTCTGTGCTACCCTCAACTAGTGGACCTATTGTGCCCACCTCTCCCAGGGTATGCCTTTGCAGTCCCCACCACCCCAACAGATGTTGACTACCGACACCTCCCCAGAAGGCTGGGGTGCGCATCTCTGCCCTTACAAAACTCAAGGCCAGTGGACCCCGGACTCTGTCCATCTCCACATCAACTTACTGGAAATGAGAGTGGTACACCTCGCCCTCCAGGCATTCTGCCCTTATCTAACTCTGGGACCGCTCCTAATTCTGTCGGACAACACCTCAGTTGTATATTACTTGAACAAACATGGAGGAACACTGAAAGTCTGGGGAGAAGCTATACAACAGTTGACATTAACAGTTGTACATCTACCCGGTCGATACAACACCCTGGCAGACTTTATCAGCTGCCACATTTCCACTCATGAGTGGACTCTCCATCATGAAGTTCTGCAGAACATTTTTGAGATGTGGGGGACCCTGCAACTGGACCTCTTTGTATCCCCAGACAATCACCATCGCCCCAGATATTATTTCATTATCCTGAACAAAAAGGGATGATCTACCGATGCCCTGTCCAAACCATGGACAGGACTCTTCTTATATGCTTCTCCCCACCCCCCCCTCCTACTATGAACTCTATTGATGCTATAGCTGGAACCAGCCACCATGATTCTTGTAGCCCCTCTGTGGCCTCATTAAGTTTGGTACCCGCTCTTACAACAATTATCTGTTGCAGACCCCCCCACTGCCCATCAGACTGGACCTCTTGACACAGAATTGGGGCACTCTACTCCACCCCAGCCTGAAATCCCTTCACCTTCATGCCTGGCTCCTGAAGACACTTTCATAGCCTGGCTCCAGGTTTCCTCTCCAGTAGCTAATATTCTACTGGCTTCCCGTAAAACATCCACCAGACAAACATACAATGCCAAATGGAAGCGTTTCTCCATCTGGGCCTTCTCTAAGTCTTTGGACCCCTTTTCGTGTCCTTTAACTACTGTCTTAGACTACATATTATCGCTTGCCTACTCAGGCTTAAGCTATTCCTCTATCAACATACATTTGGCCTCTATTTCGGTCTTTCATGAACCCTTGGAAGGAAGACTGATTTACCAACATTATCTCGCAAAGATATTTCTTAAGGATATGCTTCATAATGGTATAAATGTTTTTTTTTTCCAACTTTGGTGCATATCTCACCCATTTTGGGGAATTTTTTCACCAAATTTTCAACATGGGGTTTTTGGGACCCCACCTCACGAACTCGGTCACTGTCATTTTGTTATTCGGTCCTGACAGGTGATTTCACGGTCACTGCGCGGAACCAACTTTCTTGACCAATTAACAAAATGACAGTGTCACAGTTCATGAGGTAGGTCCCCAAAAACCCTATGTTGAAAATGTGGTGAAAAAATTCCCCAAAATGACTGTTTTATGAGCGTGCATTGCTCAGTTCCTACGCACACTCATAACTTAGAGTATTTTTAATATTTTCACTCCAGATTTTCTGTATTGTCATTTTACCACACCTCCTTATGAACAGTATTACTGTCATTTTTGTCATCTCACCCGAAATGTGTTTTTGCACATGTAGCTCACAGTGGCGTGGTCAGTCTGCGAAATCAATGCTCGGGACAGATTAAGAATATCATAGTGACACTGTTCATGAGCAGAGGTCTTAAACTGGCTATGTTGAAAATCTGGTGAAAAAATTCCCCCAAATTACTGTTTTATGAGCATGCATTGAGCAGTGCCTACGCACGCTCGTAACTTTGAGTATTTTTAATATTTATTTATTTTTTATTTATTTAGTTTTTGTTTACCGGGTAGAGTGCACTAGCCATGGCAATGACTATTTTCGGGCATGACCTGGGAGTATTACACATACAATACAGTTGAAATTAACATTTGAATCAACAAGGGTAGAGGCAAAAATACTGAACATTAAATACAATAAGGTAAAAGCTTAGACAGTAGCAAATACAGAGAAGTCATAAAACAACATGATACAGATTACATAGGCAATAACATAGAGTGAAAAAGTGCAATAAATAAACCAATGAAGCAGTTATCCGGGTGGAGAAAATGGTATAATACACAAATCAAAGATGCCCCCAAAAGTAAAATTGTACATAGAGGAATAGAGTAAAGTGAGGAATATGGCTAGGAAGAGGCGCGGTAAAAGGGGAAGGATGGAAGGCAGAAAATGGGATAGGAATTAGTTAAAAAGTAAGGGTACAAGTAGACATATGGAGGCGAGTAAAGTGCTTACTAGAGGTGAGAGGGTGAATGGATCAAGGAAGTGATAAAAGGCTATGGTGGTTTGAAACAGGAGCATGACCAGGAGTCAGCAAGATGATCATGAAGCAGTTCCTTGAAAGAGGCACGGGAAGGTGCTAACCTTATAGCTAGTGGGAGGGAATTCCAGTGATGGGGCATAACAAGAGAAAGTGCTAGCCCCTTTAGTGGAGTGATGCCGAGGAATAAGCACAGGGGCATTAGCAGTTGAGCTAAGATCAGATTTAGATGGCTGGATGAGGAATAGATCTGCCAAAGATTTTGGCATTTGGTTACGGATGACTTTATCTATGACTGAGCCCAACGCAAAGTCTCTAGATGCCGTTGGAGAAAGCCACCCAAGTTCAGAATATAATAGGCAACGATGTTTCAAACGATGTGATGAGGATGCATATCTACAGATATTATTGTAGGTGACATCCCATTTCCTGAGAATAGTTTCACTCGAGGAGGCATACACTACAACTCCATAGGTGAGAGACGGAAGGAGTATGCCTCTGGCTACGGCAAGCCTCACTGAAGGTGTGAGTATATAACTGGAACGATAGGTCATACCAAGTTTTATGTTAGTCAGCTTGCAGGATTGTTGGATGTGGAGATCAAAAGATAGAGTTGGGTTGAGTGTGAGACCAAAGTATTTAAATGAGGGTACAACATCAACGGAAGAGCCGTTAAAGGTAGTAACTTTGAAAGCAGGTAGAGAGAATTTGAGCTTGGCATTAGTACCAAATAGCATGGCTTGAGTCTTGGATATGTTGAGCAGCAGTTTGTGGCTAAATAACCATTGCCGAATCCTTTGAAAGTCAAGTGAAAGATTTTCATTTACTTCTGTAATGTTTTTAGCACTGGGATAAAGGACAATGTCATCTGCATATAGTATGGATAAACTCTGAAGAAGGTTGGAGGTAATATCATTTATGAAAATGGTGAAGAGCAGATGCCCAAGAATAGAACCTTGTGGCATGCCTATGTTAATGGTCACAGAATCAGATAGGGTGGAGTAGAATTGAACTTGCTGGGTGCGATCGGATAGGTAGCTGCCAAACCATGCTGTGGTATTATGGGAGAAACCTAGGGAACTAAGAGTGGCCAGAAGGATATGATGGTCGACTAGGTCGAACGCTTTTGTCATATCTATAAAAATAGCTCCTGTTAGGAGACCAGAGTCCGTGGTAGATAGGGTATCAGATGAGAATTTGAGTAATGCGGTGGTGGTGCTATGACCCTTACGGAAACCATGTTGCGCATTGGTAAGGAGGTCATATTTCTGAAGAAAGTCTACGGTTTTGGTGGCTATGAGCTTCTCAAGGATTTTGCTGATGACTGACAATATAGCAATAGGTCTATAGTTGGAGGGGTTTTTGCGGTTACCCTTTTTGAAGACAGGGGTAATCATGGCCATTTTCCAGAGAGTGGGAATATAGCTATAACACTGGGAAAGGGTAAAAATCTTTACTAGAGGAACGGCAATGTAAGGGGCAGCAAGTTTTAGCAGCTTGGGTTCAATACTGTCACAGCCTGCTGCAGAATGGTCGGAAATGTTATTGAGCTGCCTAAGTACTTCCAGATGGGTGACAGACTTAAAGTGAAATTTGGGTCCCGAGTTAATAGGTTGAGCATGGAGATTAAATGAAACTGAGAAGGATGATGTATAGTTTGTAAGATCAGAGAACTGTGCATTGAAAAAGTTGGCAATAGTGGAAGGATTGTTGTAGTGGACACCATTAAGCGTTATATCAGTTGGGGTGGGGGGCGGATTTGAACCAAGGAAGCTCTTTATGTGGGACCAGAATTTTCTGGGGTCACCATAAGATTTAGTTAGGAGATCTTTACAGTATGTACTCTGCACTTTTAATATCCTTTTTGCAGGAATTTCTGAGAACCCTATAGGAATTGTAGTCAGCAGGCAGACCTGTCTTTTTATAGCTGCGCCAGTTTTTATCAAGCAGGCATAGTTTGGAGAGAAGGTTGGACTTAAGCCACCGGGTATTCTTGTTTTTTACTCGATGGGTAATGAGGGGGCAGTGTTCTGAATTTCCAAAAAGCGAGTCAGGAATAGGTTTAACACAGTTTGAAGGTCATCCGAGTTAAACAGGGGAGTCCAGTTGATGGAAGCAATGTCCTGTAGGAAGGACTGGTGGTCGAGGTGTGCATAGTTACGGAAAGTGATAAACTGAGGCTTTGATGGGAGGGGCTTGGTTTTACCCCAAATGCAGAAGGTAGGGTAATGATCTGTAATGGAGTCAGCTAGAATGCCAGAGGAGATAATATTTTCGGGGTGGTTGGTCATAACCCAGTCGAACAGAGTAGAGGAGTTAGAGTGATGAGCTGTTCTTGTGGGATCAGTAATAACCTGGTGTAGGTTGAACTTTGGATTTTAGAAAGTAGTAGAGGTTGGGAGTTACCCAGCCAGTTTATATTGAGATCCCCAAGTAATAGAACCTCATTCCTACCTGAGAGAAGAGTGGTTTGTCCAAGCAGCTCATCAAGTACCTTTTAAGCCACTGGAGGGAGGGTTGTAAGCACAGACAATATGAAGTTTTTTGGAGCCCAAGGTGTGAAGAACATGTAGAGCTTCACTATGGACTAGTGGAGAGGCACAGATCTCAGTGATACTGAGGTGGTCTTTGAAATAGACAGCAGTACCACCACCTCTCTTGGGGGCAGGCCTGTCAACTCTCAGGAGGTTATGGGAAGTAAGAGAGCACCGGGAGTCTTGAATGGAAGGCTTAAGCCACGTTTCGGTAAGACATACGATATCTGGTTTGTATAGGGTAATCCAGAATTCAAATGCGGCAGAATTGTGCAACAGACTTCTGATGTTATGATGGACTACTGTAAGACCCTTAGCATAGGAGAGGTGGCAACTTTCAACGTAGGTAGGTCCCGGGTTCGAATGCATGTCACCAGCAAGCAGAAGGGTAATTGGGATGAAATACCAGAGTTTACGATGCACAAAAGTGCGAAAGGCATGCAAGTTGAAGGGGAAGAATTTTAGCGTGTGGGTAACAATATAGGCCCAGGATCTGTTCAATAAAAGAGAAATAGGGTCGCAATAGAGAGGGGATAAGAGGATCAGGTTGGAGAATTGGTAGTCGTGGGGCAAGTGATGGGGGAGTGATGAATGGGCAAGAGGAATAGATGGGAAGGATAGGTAGAGCAGAGCAACTGAGGACACAGGAAAGAACAGTGAGATTAAGAGGTTCATGGCTAAATGAACTAGGAGAAATCAGGTACAGAGGGAGGGTGTAAGTGGCCAACTGGAAAAGATAGTAGTGAGAGAACAGAGCTAGGGAAGCAAGAGAGAGAATCAGAAAACAAATCAGAGAGACAGGTGTGTGGTATAATATGTCAGGGTTGTGCAAGAAGAGTGCAGAGTACAGACAGCCAATGGGAGCTTCTGAAACACAAGAAGGGGAAGGGCGATTGAGTATTTAAAGGAGGCCTGGGAGGGAGAAAATTTAGCCCACTTTTAGCCCACTTTGGCAGCGCTTAGGAAATCAGCTTAGTTTAAACAGAGCCGAAAAATGCTATGGTGAGTCAGTGCAGAAAGGCGCACCAATTGGGACAGGCTTCTGGGCACCATGGACCAATAAGCATCTGTTCTCCAAATGCCGCACCACTCAGAGGCCTTGTAGCTGATTTAGCAGAGAGTGGCAGTACCTGGGTATGGAATCTGGGGCTGGGAACTGCAAAGGCGCCCTGGAAATGTCCGGGGAGTCGGGCGGCGACACCGAGGCGGCAACTGATCCTCCTGCTTCTGTGAGGCTCCACTCTGGCACTGGACCACTGAGAGAGAGAGGGAAAACAGAGTAATTATAGAGGCTCAGTGAATGGGGGGGATGGGGTGGTTGCGCTGCTCCGACAGCAGGGGGTTGGGAGATGGCACTTTACAAGACAAAGGCAGACAGATTTAGAGAGGGGCAGGGGTTGGGGTGAGAAGTGGACAAGAGGGAGGAGGGTAGGAGACAAGGAGGTGAGAGAGATTTGCAGCCAAAGCTATTGAAAGGCAGGGAAATAGAGACAAGACAAGGGAATGAGATGAGAAGGCAAAGAATTGTGGAACGTAGGGATTTAGGACTTAAGACAGCACCAGAGTCACAGAGAAAAGAGGATTTTAGACAGAGCAACAGTAGAATTATCAGCAAGCGAGTAGACAGTAACAGAGCAGAAAAATAAGTTAAGTACAGTACAACTCTGCAGAGCAGAAATTAATATTAGCTTGACATAATGCCCAGTAGTTAGGGAACAGCTAAACAATTCCAAACGTGGTCCACAGGTGGTATAATAATTACAATTTAGCCCACTTTGGTGGTGCTCAGGGAATCAGCTTAGTTTAAACAGAGCCGAAAAATGCTATGGTGAGTCAATGCAGAAAGGCGCACCAATCGGGACAGGCTTCTGGGTACCATTGACCAATCAGCATCCGTTTGCAAAATGCCACACCAATCAGAGGCCTTGTAGCCAATTTAGCAGAGAGCAGCAGTACATGGGTGTGGAATCCGGGGCTGGGAACTGTTAAGGCAGCCTGGAAATGTCGGGGGATTCGGGCGGCGGTGATCAGAGGCGGCAAATTGATCCGCCTTGCTTCTGTGAGGCGCCGCTTCTGGCGCTGGCCCCTGGGTATGGAATCTGGGTCTGGGAACTGCAAAGATGGCCTGGAAATGTCCGGGGAGTTGGGCGGCGGCAACCAGAGGCAGCAAATGGATCTGCCTTGCTTCTGTGAGGCACCGCTTCTGGCGCTGGCCCCTAGGTATGGAATCCGGGGCTGGGAACCACAAAGGTGGCGTGGAAATGTCCAGGGAGTTGGGCGGTGGTGACCGGAGGCGGCAAATGGATCCACCTTGCTTCTGTGAGGTGCCGCTTCTGGCGCTGGCCCCTGGGTATGGAATCTGGGGCTGGGAACCACAAAGGTGACCTGGAAATGTCTGGGGATTTTCAGCATTGCCATTTTACCACACCTCCTTATGAACAGTACAACTGTCATTTTTCACATCTCACCCGAAATGTGTTTTCACACATATAGCACACAATGGCATGGTCGGTGTGCAAAATCAATGTTTGGGACAGACTAAGAAAATCACAGTGACACTGTTCATGAGCAAAGGTCTTAAACTGGCTGTGTTGAAATTTGATGACAAAAGTCCATAAAATGACTGTGTTACGAACATGCATTGTATCAGATATGGCGAAAAACCAAAAAAGGGCAAAATTAAGGGTAAAAATGTGCTGCAGATTTGCCGCAGAAATTAGTGTTAGCGCCATGAAGTTCTGTGGCAAATGAGAACCCTGCCATGAGAACTTTGCTGCCATGTGCCGCAGAAAAATCAGGGCCCTGCTTATATGATCTTCCATAAGGACAGAGTATCCTTATGTACCAATCCCTCCTTACCCAAGGTGGTTTCAGAATATACCTTAAACTAATCTATAGACCTAACCAGTATTTTTCCCCGAATACACAAACCCAGGGGAATCCCTTTTAGATATGTTAGATGTGCACCATAGTCTTGGATACTACACAACTTGCACCAAACCATTCAGGAAATCACCTCAACTCTTTGTTTCATTTACCCAGTCCAGGGAAGGCTTCCCAGTCACAAAGCAGACCCTTTCCAACTGGTTGGCACATTGTATAATATTCTGTTACAAAAAGTATAACAAACCATTACCAGATCCAGTCCATGCGCACTCTACCAGAGCCATGGCCACTACTGTGGCTTGCTTCAAAGGCGTGTCCATTACAGACATCTGCAACGCAGCTGTTGGTCTACAATACATACCTTGAGGAAGCACTACAATCTAGATGTTGCTTTTCACCGTAGGACAGCCTTTGGACAGGCAGTCCTATAAGGTCTCCTCTCATAATTCCCTTTCCATCCTTCACGGAGCTTACTGCTTGGGAGTCATCCCAAGAGTATTACCAACTGCTCTGGCTAAATAAATCAGCATTTTGCATTTAGCAACACTGTTAAGTGTTTCTTTTTACTGCTCAAGTGCTGAGTTCTTGGAATGTTTGCAAGAGATACTGAAAATACTATCAACAGCTTAATCTGGTTCAAGGTCAGTTGGCATTCATCTGTATCCCCCTTCCCCAAGTCGTGTCTGAAAATAGACAGAATTTGTCTAGTGCAGTTACCCGGTCAACAAAAACTAAATAAATAAATAAGATACCCTCAAGGAAGATAGTACAGTTGCGTACCTAAAATAATGGTAGATCTTTGAGGGGATCTCTTGCAGCAGGTATGATCCCTCCCTCCTTCTCTAACGGAGCTATTCTTTGTTCCAAAACAAAAAAAGAAGGGGGGAGGTTGGGGGCATCTAGGGTACCTCGGTTCTCCCATAGCAAGCTGAAGCTGGCGGGGAACTGAGGATGCCTGGGGCCACCCACAGCTTTATAGTCACAGGATGATGATGTCATTTGTGTGGGCAGCCCCTAGGCACATACTGTTGGAAGAAGCTGCCTTGCAGAAGAGCGCCCTCTGGCAAGGACCCAAAAGTATTACCTGCTGCAAGAGATCCTCTCAAAGATCTACTGTTATGGTAGGTACACAACTGTACTTTCTAGGAGTGGTATATGATCATCCACACGGACCCACCTGACCTTGGTGCACACAGCTGCTTCCAGTAGGCAAGATCTGGTGTCATGGGGCGGAGCCGAGGGAGTTACCACCCAGGTGTGAGGCAAGCTTGAAGACATTTCTGGCAAGTCTTAAAGGGAAAGACAACTGCCAGAAGTGTGGATGAACATTACATCATATACCACTCCTAGAACTTACAGGTGAGTAACCTGTTTATACTGCAGCCCAAGCTTTGCCAGATTGCTCTTCCAAGAATTAGTTACTTAAAACATCATCTTCTGGTGCTAAGGTGTGCAAACATTTGGTATTTTCAGCTTATGATGAATCTGATGCTTCTGCCAGAGCTGCTGCTTCAGGCATTTGCATGAGGAGAGTTTCTTGGCTTAGAGTAGCTGGATTTGCCAATGATATGCAACAAGCAGTTTTGAATGCTTCATTAAGAGGCACAAAACTGCTAGGTTATGATGGTGAAGAGGCCATATGTAGCCTTCAGAAATCAAAAATGACTCTCGAGTCTGTCAAGTCCCACTAACCCACTCCTGCTTGGTGTCATGGGAGGTGTTCCTTTCATCACCCTGCTGCCTGAAGTGGCTGTGCCTACTGTCAGCAAGGTTGTGGCAGAGGAGGTTGCACCCTGCCAGGTCCCCTCCCTTTAGGTGCCCATACAAAAGCACTCAAAGCACTTGGTACCAGTGGCTCCCTTCCTGGTTCCATATGTCTCTTCTGGACACCTCCCCACCTCCACTGCTACCTCCAGGGATGACTGTTTGGGGGAGGAGGTAGACTCTCCATGCACCTGAAAGAATTGCAGGAGATTACTACAAATTAATGGGTTGTGGAGATAATTTATTTACTTATTTATTTGGTTTTTGTTTACCGGGTAAGTACACTAGACAACAATGTTGCCTATATTCAGGCACGACCCGGGAGAGTACAGACAGGGGAGACCAGAGACAACATTAAAGAGTATTTCATGACGCAGCATGAGGAGAGAACAAACATTTGAACAGTATACAGCCAGGTACAGTCATTATCAGTAACGACAAAGAAAACAGATAACATTACATTAATTATTTTCATCTGATGATCCATCAATGACTAAATTGAAACGACAAACAGCAAACAAAACTTAAATGAAGTAGCATTATAACAATAGGATTTCTGTGGATGTGGGAAACTTTCAGATTTTGGAGACCAGTACGAAATCAGTAAGTGCCATAGGGAGGAGAAAATGCTAGGAGAGAAGCTCAAGTTACGGCACAAGAGCAGCAGTCGGATTCTCAATAGGTGTGCCCGAAGACCAGTTTAAAGGCCTGTGGGATTTGGAGAGTTGATGGGAGTAATGGAGTTCCAGAAGTGGGGGGCAGATATGGCAAAGGATCATTCTCCTTTTGTGTGAGATATCTGGGAATTTCAAGTTGGGTTTGAGCAGATGCCCTGAGGAGGTATGCTTGGGAGGCTGAGTTAATAGTTTGGAAGGTATTTACGGGACCCGTTCTGATCATATTATTAATTGTACAGCCTGCAGAATAGTGTCTGGAGTGAGTCTGGGAGAGACAATTTAGTTTTGAGTAGAGCAGGCAATGATGGGTAAGTCTGTGAGCGGAGAGAGCAAATCTGCATATACTGTTATAGCAGGTGCTCCATTTCTGGAGTGCTCCTTTGCTAGCTTTAAGGTAAACCTGAGAGCAATATGTCAGAGCAGGGAGGAGAAATCCTTGTGCAATAGCAAGCCGGGCAGCATCATTGAGGGAGGACCTAATTTTAAAGGCAAGACCAAGTTTTGAGTAAATTGTCTTACATGTAGCCGCAATGTGGAGGTTAAAGTCAAGAGATGGGTAGAGAGTGACTCCTAGATACCTGAAGGAGGTAACGAATTCAAGAGGGGAGTCATCTAGAGAATGTATCAATAAGTCTGGAGTAAGAGATCTGATTCTTGACGGGGGGCCAAAAAGCATAGTTACAGTTTTCTTAGCATTCATTAGGAGCCTGTTCTGTAGTAACCACTCCTGCAAGCAGTTGAAGTCTGCTTGAAGATGTGCTCTTACTGATAAGGGATCTTTACCACTGGAGAGAAGCACCATGTCATCGGCATAAAGAATTAATGAGGAGGAGCAGGGAAGGGAGGGCAAGTTGTTAATGAAAAGGGAGAAAAGTAGTGAGCCAAGAATAGATCCTTGGGGGACTCCAACAGAGGTAGGGGAAAGATTTGAAACAGCGGATTCAATTTGGACAAATTGCAACCTCCCTGAGAGGTAGCTATCGAACCAGGAGATGGACGACAGGTCAAAGCCAAGGCGGGACAGTTTGGAAAGTAGCAGAGAGTGATTCACAAGGTCAAATGCCTTTGTGAGATTGATAAATATAGCGCCAGTGAGCAGGCTCTTATCCATCACTGTAAGGACTGCATTTGTCAGCTGAAGTAGAGCTGTTGTGGTGCTGTGTCCTGTTCGGAATCCGTGCTGGGTAGGGGATATAAGGTTGTTAAGGTGCAGGTAATTTGTGACCTGAGTAGCGATGGCCTTCTCGAGAAGTTTATTTAGAGTAGAGAGAATGGCAATTGGTCTATAGTTTGACATATTTTTGGTATCCCTTTTTGTGAACAGGTACAACGCGAGGTTTCCACAAATGTTGGTACCGTTTGGGTTATTATGGAAAGATTAAAGATTCTGCAATAGGAACAGCAGGGGCAGGGCTGCCTGCTTCAAGAAGTTGGCAGTAGCCCATCCGGCCAGCAGATCCATAGGTGTATACTGATTTGAGGAGATGCAGCACTTGGTGGAGGAGACTAATGTGAGATGAAAAGGGTTTCATGGAAAGTTGCACCTCAGAGGAGGTGAAAGAGGTTGGTTGAATTTCTCAGTGTATTCGGAGAGATCCGAGAATTGCATTAAGAGCATTAGCAATAGTAGGTAACTTGTTACAGTTTGCGCTATTCAGTGTCATGTCGGTAATGGCCGCCTTGGGCCTTGCCCAATGAAATTTTTGATGTGGTTCCAAAAACCCCTGGTATCACCCGCTGAAGATTGGAGAAGCTTAAGGCAGTAGCTCCTTTTAGCCTTCTGAATATCTTTTTTGCAGGCATTTCTCAGTTGTTTATAGTTAACCCAGTCTTCTGATTGTTGGGACTTCTTTGCCAAGGTTCAGGCCTTGTCTCTTTTTATCATGGCTCGAAGGAGGTCTTTTTTAAGCCATTTATTAGGGGAGCCCCTTAAACGCCTTTTTTTCAGAGGGATGTGCAGATCCTGAAGGGCCAGAAGCTGAGACATCAGGTATTCAGGTGCTGTGTTTACATCATCAGTGTGATAGATGGAGACCAGTCTATATTATTAATATCCTCGAGAAGTGCAGTTCGGTTTAGTTTGGCAAAATCCCGAAATTGAATGATTCTTGGGGGGTGTTTAAGGCAGTGGCCATTCCAGATATAGAACGTAGGCAGGTGATCACTAATAGAATCCGAAAAGTTCCCTGCAGCAATTATTTTATTTGCTCTATTTGTAGACATCCAGTCCAGGAGAGACTGGTGCTCCGAGTTGGAAGAGATCCGTGTAGAGCTAGAGATAAGTTGAGCGAGGTTAAGTCGGGCGAGAGCTTCAGTATATGTACCGGCGTGACTCCCTGATAGGTCTAGGTTGAAGTCTTCCATAAGTATGACTTCAGATCTACCGTTTAGAGTGACCAGATAATCCAAGAGCCCATTTAAGCCAGGGAGAGCCCCCTTTGGAGGATTGTAGGCACAGATCAGATTTAGCCTTTTATCACCACCTAGTTGTAGAACTGTATGCAGAGCTTCACAGTGATTTGTTATCCAAGACTGGAGTACAGAGACATTGAGATGCTCTTTATGATAAAGGGCAACTCCTCCACCCTTTTGTTTGGTGGGGCGATCGAATCTGGACAAGCTGTAGCCAGGTATTTTGTACATGGAATCAGGCATCTGTGGCCTGAGCCATGTTTCAGTTAGTCCAAGTATGTCTGGACAGTACAGGGCTATCCAGGCTTCAAGTTCAGGAAAGTTTGCTGGTAAACTTCTGATATTCATGTGGGCAATTTTCATGCCCTTAGTGGAAAACCAAGAGTAGTCATCCGTGGACCTGGCATTCCAATGGGGGGCCAGGGTTAGATTCTATGTCTCCTGACAAGCATAAGCAGAGCATCACCCAAACTTCTTTGTAGAATCTGTAATCTGCTTTGAGGTATTTGGGCATGCTAGGGGGTGATAGAGAAGGAAATGCCTCAATTTGGAAGGATGAGTTATATGGAGTTACAGGTTAGGAGAAGGGAGCAAGGTTCTAGTTGGTATAAGGTTGGAGAATACAAAGGAGAATTCTTCATGGCAGTGGGACCCAGGGTATCCAGCTGGTATGTTACATGAGAGATAGGAGAGGATGATTATGGTGGGTAGTAATCCTGATAGCACCAGAAGTGACCTTGGGCATGCAAGAGAGAACATTATGTATGCCTTGTATGAAACCTCTGTAAATCAGAAGTAGATTGTCTCTTATAAGAGAAGAATATAAGTGACAGAAATGGTGACTTAAGGGCAGGGTGACACCTATAGTGAAGGCAGTTTGAGTGAGACCCTTAGTGGCCAGAGGTTGGCAGTCAATTATACAAGTTATTCACAAGAGGCAGGTATTCCAATAGAGTGCAGTTTATGAGGAGTGGACAGGAGCAGGGGGAATTTGAAAGGTGAGGAAAAGATAAAACTGGGATACCCTCAGTCTGAGTTACTTTTCCATGCAAAATAAGTGTAGAACAGAGGCAAACAGAAAATAGGCAAGAGTGAGTGGAGGGAGAAAAGAAAAAAAAACCAAAAACAAAGGACTGCCTCGCTGGTTTGAATTAGGACTGATGCAGCAAGGGGGAGGGGTAGGACTGCCCTCCAAGTGAGTTTATAGGTTGGAACAAAAGTGGGCGGGATTACCAGTGTATTTAATTAATGGTAGAGGAGGGGGTGGGATTTCAAGCCTGCAAGCAGCTGCTGTGTTAGAGGATATGCTAAAATTAATTAAAACAGCAGCTGCAGTGTACCAGAATCAGCAAAAGTTGATTAAATCAAGGTAGGCAGGCTAGAGTGTATCGTAGGCACAGTCTTAGGCACAGTCTTGAGAGTCAACATAAATTAATTTCCTTGGGATTAAAGTGGCTGCAGCAGCGAGTACTACAGCACCAGGGAGCTGAGCAGAAAAAAGGCGCCACGGTTTAAAACCGAGCGCAGTCTTGAGATCATGTACCTTCCTGCTGCCAGCCTTGTAGCTTCAGGGAACCGAGGGGAGCTGGGGAGGGCTTTTCAACAAACCGTAGCCCTCTCGACCCTGGGGAAAAGAGAAAAAATACAAGGGCTTAAATACATTGAAAATCAGGGCTGGGTCAGACAGTGAATATGCACAAAGGAGTTAATCAGGGGGACGGGAGGGGGATTAGAGCTTAGCAGAGTGAGAAGCAAACAGAACAAATCAGTAGGAATGAAACAGAAATTGTAAAGGCACACTTTCAGCTCATTTTTATACTTGGGTAACTGGAAAAACAGCGAAAATTTCAATTTAAATTTCAATTCAAATTAATTAAACAGCAGCTGCAGTGTACCACCAGCCGCCGTCCCCCAGTAGTACACTAGCTAATAGTGCAAACAACAATGTAATAACTAGAACTCTACTAATAATATGCGCACACCAGCCACCGTTCCCCAACAGTACACTAGCTTATAGTGCAAACAAACATGTAATAACTAGAAATCTACTAATAATATGCACACACCAGCCACCGTCCCCCAACAGTACACTAGCTTATAGTGCAAACAAACATGTAATAACTAGAACTCTACTAATAATATGTTTCAAGCCTGCAAGCAGCTGCTGTGTTAGAGGATATGCTAAAATTAATTAAAACAGCAGCTGCAGTGTACCAGAATCAGCAAAAGTTGATTAAATCAAGGTAGGCAGGCTAGAGTGTATCGTAGGCACAGTCTTGAGAGTCAAAATACATTAATTTCCTTGGGATTAAAGTGGCTGCAGCAGCGAATACTACAGCGCCAGGGAGCTGAGCAGAAAAAAGGCGCCAAGGTTTAAAACCGAGCGCAGTCTTGAGATCACGTACCTTCCTGCTGCCAGCCTTGTAGCTTCGGGGAACCGAGGGGAGCTGGGGAGGGCTTTTCAACAAACCGTAGCCCTCTCGACCCTTCCTGCTGCCAGCCTTGTAGCCTGGGAACCGAGGGAGCTGGGAGGGCTTTCATCAAACTGTAGCCCTTCGACCTTCCTGCTGCCAGCCTTGTAGCTTCAGGAACCGAGGGAGCTGGGAGGGCTTAACAAACTGAGCCCTCTCTCGACCTTCCTGCTGCCAGCCTTGTAGCTTCGGGGAACCGAGGGGAGCTGGGGAGGGCTTTTCAACAAACCGTAGCCCTCTCGACCCTTCCTGCTGCCAGCCTTGTAGCTTCGGGGAACCGAGGAGAGCTGGGGAGGGCTTTTTAACAAACCGTAGCCCTCTCGACCCTTCCTGCTGCCAGCCTTGTAGCTTCGGGGAACCGAGGGAGCTGGGGAGGGCTTTTCAACAAACCATAGCCCTCTCTACCCTTCCTGCTGCCAGCCTTGTAGCTTCGGGGAACCGAGGGGAGCTGTGGAGGGCTTTTCAACAAACTGTAGCCCTCTCGACCCTGCAATTACAAGGGGACATGCTCTGCAGCTGTTACAGACCCCTCCAGATCATCTTCCACTTTCTTCCTGTTATCGTCTGGGCCGTTTAAGAAGTGAAGTCATTATTCCAAAAACGTGCTAAAGAACCAGTTCCTGTTCAACAGAGAAACAAAGGGTTCTACTTCAGATACTTATGGTCCCAAAATGGACTAGGGACCTGCATCCTATATTGGAACTTAACTTCTACACTGAATACAAAAAAGGTTTGAATGGTATCCCTGTAAGCTCTATCCTCCATCTGCAAACAGTGGACTGGCTTTGTTCTGTTGACATGAAGGATGCATATCTTCATGTCAGGGTCAGGAAATTGCACAGGCAATACCTCAGCTTTGTGCTAGAGGGGGAACAATATCACTTTAGAGTATTGCCCTTTGACTCGACTTCTGTGCCACGGGTCTTTACCAGTAGTGGAAGCAGACATCCTCAGAAAAGGCCTGTATGTAGACCCTAGCTGCACGACTGGCTGTTGAAGGCCAGCTGCTGGGAAGATCTGCTACATACTCTTGGACATTGTAGTTTGACTTGTGGATCAGTGAATGTGCCAAAGTTTGTACTGACCCCTGCTAAAGACTGCAGTGCATAGGGAGCAGACTTGGACACAGAGAAGGAATGTGCTTTCCTGTCACGGGACAGAACAGACATTCTGATTCTCCAAGCACAGTTGGTATTTATTTATTTAATTCAAATATCGGATTACAACCTTTGAGTCAAAGACTCATTTACAAAGGCACCTTGTCGCAGGGAGGGGGAAACAACCAACTTGTGAGACAAGACAGCGTGGAACAATACAGGTGAGATACATACAGCATACATAGCAGAAAATTCAGCAAAATAAACATAGGCAGTTTAGCGAAGCACATAACAGTAATTCATTGGGGGTCCCAGCAGGTCATGCAGGCAATAGTCAGTGGGAAATAGCCTGGGGTAGGCTATCGAGCGAACTGTTGGGCCTGGATCAGTTTGGAGGCACATACATTTCCGAGTGCTAAGTAAGTGCTTGTGTAGGGCAGTTTTGAATTGACCAGTTTTAGGGGTGTTTGAGATGTGCGTGGAGAGGGAGTTATACCAGGACAGAACTCTGTGATAAAAGGATCTTTGGGCAAGTGAGGTCCTGGCTCTAGGTACCTGGAAGGTGGCTTTGTTGGCGGTATGGGTGGCGACCAAGTGAGAAGCACGCTGAAGCTGTGCAGTGACACCTGGGGGACACAGTCCAAGTAGAGCCTTTTTAGCCAGTATGCCGGTGTGATAGTGTGATATTGCAGGCGTTCTTCCAGATTGAGTATGTTCGAGGTGGAATAGAGTCGGCATGTGTGTGTTCTGCTTGGGGCACCGGTCAAGAGTCTGCAGGCTTTGTTGATGGAGGTCTGAATTTTGGTGAGGGCAGTGGGGTCAGCGGCTGCATAGATGGGGAGGCCATAGTCAACTAATGACAGGATGGAGGAAGTGATAGCCAGCAGTAGGGTGAAGTCAGGGAGGCAGTCTTTGTGGTGATAGAGGAGTCCAATCTGGGTGTTCATGGCAGAGGATAAAGCACTGACATGGGCATAGAAGGAGAAAGCCGAATCAAAGGTGATGCCGATATTTGTATGTTGATACCTGCTCAAGGAGGTGGAGGGTGTTGGGAAGGATGGAAAGGGGAGCATTTTTGGAGTTACTTTGGCGGTGTGAAAAGATCATTGATTTTGTTTTCTTGAGGTTCGGGACCAGGCGATGGTCGAGGAACCATTTTTCAGCTTGGCTGAAGGAGGATTGCAAGTTGCTCTGAAGAGTGACCAGGTCGGGGTGTGAGGTGAGTAGGACTGCATCATCAGCATATAATAGCAGCTTTCCTGAGCAAGAGCTGGGAAGGGTGTTCAAGAAGAGACTGAACAACGTGGGGCCCAGAATGGAGCCTTATGGGACTCCGGAACGTACAGGCAGTGCCGAGGATAGGCTACCATTTAACTTGACATGTTGGGATCTATCACAGAGGTAGCTGGAGAACCAGGCCAAAGGGCCAGATGAGAGTCCCATTTTACAGAGGGTGTCTAGCATTAATGGGTGGTTCACAGTGTCGAAGGCCTTGGACAGGTCAATGAACACTGCCCCAGCCATCTCCCTGGTATCTAATGTGGAGTGTATATGGTGGGAGAACTCCAGCAGAGCTGTGGTGGTGCTGTGACCTGGGCGGAAGCCATGCTGTTCAGGGCACAGAATGTTGTGGCTGGATAGATAAGCTTAAGTTGCATGGATACTATTTTTTCCAGGGCTTTGGAGAGGGGGGGAGGATGGAGATTGGTCTGTAGTTGTTTGGTACAGTGCGGTCTCCATTTTTATGGATAGGGTGATTTCAGCCTGTTTCCATGCCCCGAGAATTGGCCGAGGCACAGGGATCGATTAAGGAGGTCCGTGAGGGGACTAGCATGACATCCAGTGTTAGGCGGAGTATCCGGGAGTCGAGGGGGTCACAGCTCGGGTTGCGGGAGGAGAGAGTATTTTGGAGGATTGGCTTCGCGTCCTGTGGAGAGATAGTCCTAAAGAGAAGAGGGGGGTGAGTGATAGCTGGGTTGTTGTTTACCGAGATGAGGTCAAAGAAGTGGGCCGGAAGGACTGAGCTTAGATCAGAGACAGTTTTGTTAAGGCAGTCAGCAATACAGGAAGGGTCCAGGTTAATAGCACCATTTATGACCATCTGAGAGGGAGGAGGGAGAGCAGGTCATCCCGTTTAACCCCTTCACGTTATCCCAGAAGGTACAGGCATTGCCCCAGGAGGAGGTCAAGGTGGATTGGTAGTGGCTGGCTTTGGCTTGCCTTATGGCCCAGGTGCACTGGTTGCGAGCTGCATTATAAGCTTGCCTGTCTGCTAGTTTGCCAGTCTCGACAGCAATGTGCCATAGGTTATCACGCTGCTTCAGTTGTTGGATCAGGAGGGGGATATCCAGGCAGCTGAGTGTCTCTTAGTACGGATGTTGGTGACAGGGGCGAAAACATCACAGGCCTTGCAGAAGGCATTGGTGAGGAAAGCAAGGGCGATGTCTATATCCGCTGCGAGGGAGATTGGGGACCAATCAAGCTGGGCAAGGTTCCGCTTATGTTTGTGTAGTCCTCCGGGGCGAAAACGGTGACAGGGGGTGGCATGGTGTGCAGTTTTGAGCGTTGGGGAGGACCAGTGGCAAAGAATTGGTGAGTGGTCACTGAGGAAGTTGGCTAGGACATTAACATCCTTTAGTTTGTGAGGGCAGTTAGAGAGCACAATGTCTAGTAGCGTGTTAGTTCCACTTGATTGGTTAAATCTGGTGGGTTGAGTCACTAGTTGGGATAGGTCAAGAGCTGTGAAGTTGTCTTTAATTTATGTTGAGGTGGAGCCGAGCCAGTTGATGTTGAGATCTCCTACTATGAGCTGTTCAGCCTTGTGTGGCAGGGTAGTGAGATAGTCGGTGAGGGAGCGGATAGCTTGGCTTTATTCTCATGGGGGTACATATGCCATAGTGAGGTAAAGAGGGCCAGGGCCTGGGTCAGGGGTAATTTTTAAGGTGATGACTTGAGCCCCATGGTCGAGTTTCAGGGTGTGCAAGGCATGACCCAGGAGGGAGTTGGGTAGACAGCACATCCCCCACCACGCTTACCCACACGATCTTCTCTGAAGAGGGTGAAGCCAGGGAAGGAGACCGTCGAGTCTGGGGTCGATGGCGAGAGCCAGGTTTCCACTATGGCAAGGATGTCGGGCTTATGTTGGGAGACCCAGCAATGGAGTGCAGCAGTCTTTTTTGGGAGACTGCAGATATTCATGAAGGCAATGCTGAGTCCATGCCCTACGGGGGGCGATGTACCAGGTCCTGCTCCTGGGTTGGGGTGGACATTCCCAGAGAGCAGCAGGAGGAGGAGTAGGATGGTGAGCCGGAGTAAGGGACTGTGGCAGTAGCGGTAGTGGTAGGGATGCCTGGGCAGTTGGGAGGATTTGTGGGGGACAGAGCAGGGGATGGGTAGGGAGTTAAGGGTGTGATAGGGCTAACGAGAGGATATCACCTGCTACTGTGGGCTGTGGGGTATGGGCACCGGGGTGAGATGGGGTGGTTAGGTGATCCAATGTGTGCAGGGTGTTGATGGAGAATGGAGGGTAGATGGAGGGGTTAGAGGGAGTGGGTGGGAGGGATGAGAAGCTAGCATAAGTACATATAACAGGGTGTTAGGGAGATTTTTGACTGTGATTTTTTGTAGAGGGGTTGGGATAGTAAGGAGCAACGTGAGTAATCCAAGGCCTAAAAGAGGCATATTGTTATATTGCTGTTTGAGAAATATGTCAGGGGAGGGCTTAGGCAAGCAGGATCCCGTTAGTGTTCAGCAGGTATAACCTGCAGATGGGAAAGTGGGTTGATTGGTTCTACAGCCTCATGTGATACTGCCTATAAAATAGAGAGCCGACCAAGCGTGGTGGTGGGGGTGAGGGGGAGCCGGCACGCAGTGCCGGTGGGGTTTAAACTCCGTGCCTCCAACTGTCCTGGCTTGGCTTCCTTTGCACATACCTGTGGTCCGGGGGGCGGTAAGATCGAGTCCGGCTGGGCTCCTGGTGCTGGGGAGGGTGGGCTGCTTCCTCCGGCCCTCGCGACCCATGGTAGAGATCTAGGGAGAGAGGAGAGGTTTAAATACCGTGCTGAGATAGGAGGCGGGTCAGGTAGGACAATGGTCAGATTACTAGCAGTAGTCGCGATTTAGGAATTTAGAAAATGCATTGGCTACACAATTCAAAGAGAGCTTTCCTATGGTTTTAACACAGTGATCGATTAAGCAGCAGTCTCTCTGAGCAAAAACACTGGCTTTCTACCAGGAAATGGCTTTCTATAGTTTAACTAAGTTGGCTAAGCATGTACACTTTGTTTTAGCTTTTAGTTTTACAAATGTCCACAGCTGTGCAGAGAGCTGTTTGTTTGCATTTAGGCACCAGGTTTAAACTCCATGCCTCCAACTGTCCTGGCTTGGCTTCCTTTGCACGTACCTGTGGTCCGGGGGTGTGTGGCAAGCGAGTCGAGTCCTGCTGGGCTCCTGGTGCTGGGGAGGGCGGGCTGCTTCCTCCGGCCCTCGCGACCCATGGTAGAGATCTAGGGAGAGAGGAGAGGTTTAAATACCCTGCTGAGACAGGAGGTGGGTCAGGTAGGACATTGGTCAGATTACTGGCAGTAGTCGCGATTTAGGAATTTAGAAAATGCATTGGCTACACAATTCAAAGAGCTTTCCTATGGTTTTAACACAGTGATCGATTAATCAGCAGTCTCTCTGAGCAAAAACACTGGCTTTCTACCAGGAAATGGCTTTCTACAGTTTAATTAAGTTGGCTAAGCATGTACACTTTGTTTTAGCTTTTAGTTTTACAAATGTCCACAGTTGTGCAGCGAGCTGTTTGTTTGCATTTAGGCGCCAGATTTAAACTCCACACCTCCAACTGTCCTGGCTTGGCTTCTTTTGCACGTACCTGTGGTCCGGGGGGGGGTGCGGCAAGCGAGTCGAGTCTCGCTGGGCTCCTGGTGCTGGGGAGGGTGGGCTGCTTCCTCCGGCCCTCGCGACCCATGGTAGAGATCTGTGGTCCAGGGGTGTGCGGCAAGCAAGTCGAGTCCTGCTGGGCTCCTGGTGCTGGAGAGGGCGGGCTGCTTCCTCCGGCCCTTGCAACCCATGGGAGCTATGATTCCAAGATGGCATCAGTAATGGTTGTGTGAGTGAGCTGCATCTCTGAAAGCTGCCCCGATATTCTAATTCGATTTCTGAGTTCACACTAAATCAGTCTGTCCATCTCTCTGTTTGTTTACCTGAGCGTGCCAATCCGGGGGAAGCATTGCTCCATGTTTTACATGTATGCAGAACTTTGAAGTATTACGTGCTTAGGACTAAGGAGTTCAAAAAGTCAGAGCAGTTGTTTGTTTCCTTTGCCCCAGGCAGAGAGGGCACTTCAGTTTCTAAGCAATGTTTATCCAAATGGTTGGCAAACTGCATTGTGTTCTTTTACAACAAGTAGAGCAAAGTATTGCCTGGGTGCTGTCAAAGCTCATTCCACAAGAGGAATGGCTACCTCGGTGGCTTGTTTCAAAGGGGTCTCAGCCACTGATATTTGTGCAGCTGCCACCTGGAGTACAGTCTGCACTTTTACCAAGCACTACAGTCTGGACATTGCCTCAAGAGCCCATGCAGGATTTGGCAGGGCTGTATTACAGGGACTCCTATCTTAAGTTTATGGAGATCCAGCCTCCCAGACTGTCTGTTTAGACTTGTAACTGCTTGGTAATCATTCCTACTGTGTTACCTGATGACTGAGATACCCTCAAAGAAGATGGAACAGTTACGTAAGAACTTGCCATAACAGTATGTCTTTAAGGGGATCTCAGTCATCAGGTATATTTTCCCTCCAACCATTCCCCTTCTTGGGGCTCCTGTCTAGGAACTGGCTATCTGGTGTATCCAACTTTTCTTTAGGTCTGGGTATCTCCTTGTCTCCTCAGCTCCCCAGGGTGAGAGCCTTGCTCCCTTAGTCTCCAAGGGAAAGAACTGAGGAGGAAGCAGGGCCGCCCACACCTATATAGGGTTGGTGGCATCCATGGATGTCGACAGCATGGGCGGACCCAGTTATAGTGCTTAAAATCTTCCATGTGGATTCCCCTTCTCTGACAGCGAAGGTTCCTACGGAGTTACCTGATGATTGAGATCCCCTCGAAGATCTACTGTTCCGGTAAGTTCTTATGTAACTATTCTTTTTCTTTCCATTGGTTGCCTTAACCCTAACCAGTACTGGATGAGATGCTATAGATTCATCTAACAAAGCACCTATCACATCATAGAATCCCCTAGGTTTGATCAGTTCCTCCTCATAATCCACCCAAATGGGGAAATTCATACTAGTAAGCCAGGATTCCAGACCTGCGCATTAGCAGTCTAATGCACATCTGGAATCCCAGCTTCAGTTTTTGGACACAAAATGCAGAACCCTAGAGTACTCATTTTATTGTAAGACTCAGTTTGTGCTACTTTGTGCTGCCAGCTGTATCGGAAAAAGTGTTTAAATTACATGTCACCAAAAATGTTCAGCTCGTTCATGAATGAGTTTCCCCTCGGCACTGCGCCACTGCAGTGAGTGAAAGCGCAGTGCCAAGATTGCCAATGGCCCAACAGTAATGGAAATATTACAAACATTACAAAAATTAAGCACTTGGCCATAAATTTAAAGGCACCTGTGCATTTTACATTGGCACTTGGTACACCATACACCTTAACTTGCAGCACTTACAATTTTTCCTGAACCCTGACAGTGTCCTTTTAATAGGGAGATGTTCTAAAAGAAATATCTTTGGTGACCAGATCAATTTGAAGGCATTATTTTTTCCCCATAAGGTAAGATTAAGCTTCTCCCATTTAGCCAGATCTAACTTAATTTTCTCCATAAATGGTTCAAAGTTAACCTTTTCCAATAATTTTAGATTCCTAGTAACTTTGATTCTCAGATATGTAATTAACTCAGGTTCCTATTTTATCAGAAGTTTAGCTTGTAAGAATTGTTCATAAGAGAATAAATGATTAGTGGGCATTAGTTCAAATTTTTCCCAATTGATGTTTAAGCTTGACAGCAGCTGACATTCTTTTATTGTCTCCATTGCTTGGTTAGCAGAGTGGATGAGGCTTGTTAATGTTAATAACATATCATCTGCATACACAAGGATCTTGCTTTCTTGGGTTCTAATTTTTATTCTTGTTATATTTGGATTATTTGTAATGTAACACAACAGTGGTTCCAACGCAAAGACAAATAAAGGAGACAGAAGGCAACCCTGTCGGGTGCCTCTCTCTAAATCAAGTTCTGGGGACAAGATACCATTTGTTAAGACCCTGGCAGAGTCTTTGCTATATAGCATGAAAACCCAATCAGAAAAATAAACTCCAACACCAAAATGAGTAAGAGTAATTTGTAAATAAGGCCATTACTGAATCAAATGCTTTTTCAGCACTGCTAGCCCACTGGCACTGAGGGTTGAGGTGCTGGATGCCACACTTCATGCCACGCCGGTGACCCAGGTTCGGGAGCAAACTCGGGCCTTCGGGGGTCACCAGGGGCAGGAAAGGCATGGCAGGCGGCATGCTCTTTTGGGGCGGGGGTGCGGCGGATGCCTTATGCACGGGTGTGGGAGCATGCCTGTCATGTGCAGGGCATCATTGCACATCTGCACCCCTGTGGGAAACCGCAGACAGGAAAAGCCCTTGCACCCAGACAGGTGAAGGTGGGGCCAAGGACGTCTATCACACCCACAGCCGAGTCCTGCCTGGCTGGTCACTGTGCCTCTCCTCCACTCCCCAGCCACCCTTCTTGATTATAGATAGAGCACTGGAGGAGTTAATGGCGGTCCCACCCTGGGAGAGGCTCAGAACCAGGAGGGTGGGGTAGTCGGCGGAGTTGGGGGAGAACTCCCAGGAGCAGCAAACCAGGCTCAGGGGGACCTCAGGTGGAATGGGAAACAGGCATCCCCATACCCCACTGGAGAGAGGTCTAAGGGGTTTGTGAGGAGGAGTAGTAAACAGAGTTTAAAAAAATGCTTTTTCAGCATCCAATGATAGAATCATTGAAGGCAAATTTGACTGGTTAGAAGACCAGATAACAGGAAGCAGTCTTCTGATATTATCTAGGCTATATCTGGATTTAATAAAGCCTACTCGATCTTTGTGGACTAATGTTATTACTGTTTGGAGACTAGGATTTTTGCAAGCATCTTATAATCAATGTTCAGTAGTGAGATACGGTGATAATTATTGCAGTATTGAAGATACTTATCCTTCTTTGGTAATACTGTAATAATAGTCTCCCTTATACTGGGTGGAAGTTCATTCCTTTCTTGGACTTCTTGATAGACTCTTAAAAGAAAGTTCGGTAGATTTTCCATTAAAGTTGCATAGAACTCCTTTGGTAGGCCATCAGAACCTGGTGTTTTGGGGGGGGGGCACTAGAGAGCCATCTTCCAGGTTGGAAGCATTTCCACAAGCTCTCCTCATGACGTGGCAAAAATCTGGAAAAATTGCAATTTAAAGAAACTTTACATTAAAATAACCTGTAGCATCTATCGCAGCAAGTTTGTCTGCATCGGAGGATGTCCAACTTGAGATGGGAAGAACAAAGACACAACAGCAGGGGCCGTAGAGACTGACACCACCACAAGTTAATAAGGCCATGGGCTCCTTGAGTGAAACTGCAGCGGCTGCGTCCGATCAGCAGGTGGAACCTCCATGGCAAACTGTGCTCGAGTCCATGCCGGCCATGGACTCAGAAACTGAAAGGACATTACAGAAACTTGAACACCACGATGCAGCAATCCAGACATTAAATGCTGCAGTAGTAGAGTCAGAGAAACACTCAGTAACCACAATGGCCACAGTGGCAAACCTGACAAAACAGATTGGTCATCTAAGGGGGCACATGGAAGCACTTTAAAACAAAATCAGAGCTGGCAATGTAAGAACTGTAGGGCTCCCAGAGCGAGTCAAAGGAACATCTTTACTTACTTACTTGCTGGACTGGTTTAAAAATGTCAGTGTTAGTGTCAGTGGCTCAGTAGGTAGCACACTCGCTTCTGAGGCCGGGAGATCAGAGGGCTGTGGGTTCAGTTCCCACATCTGGCACTTGGGTTAATATCCCAGTACTGACACTGTAGTGCAGCATGAGAGGGGTGCTGCACTTCTGAGGTGCCGCCTTTCGGATGAGACGTTAAACTGAGGTCCCATCTGCCTGGATTGGTGGTAGTTCAGGTGGATGTTAAAGATCCCATGGCACTTATCAAAAAGAGTAGGGGAATTTCCCCGGTGTTCTGGCCAAAATTTCCCTCATTCACTAAAAAAAATACCACCAACAGCTTAATCTGGTTCAAGGTCAGTTGGCATTCATCTGTATCCCCCTCCCCCGGGTCGTGCCTGAAAATAGGCAGGATTTGTCTAGTGCACTTACCCGGTCAACAAAAGATAAAAAAAATAAATAAATAACACTCCAGTTGGATGAAGGATTCCCTTGAGAGGCCATTACCAAGGCTTACAGAGTCTCCCCTCAAGTTCGACCAGCAGATACCACCCAGCCACTCACAGTACTGCTAAAAACAAGCGGGTCAGAAATCAGGGACACACTAATTGCAGCGGCCAGAGCAGTATATCCTGTAGAGATCAATGGAGCTGATATCAAGCTGTTTCCAGACCTCTCCTATCAGACCCGAGCTAGGTGCAAATGTTTTGATGCAGTGTGTCAGCAATTGAGAGGCACTGAAATTATCCACTCCTTTTTGTTGCCTGCCCATCTGTGAATAGTGTATGGCGGTAAAACATGGCAGTTCTCCAACCCACAAGATGCTGGTTGTTGGATGGAGAAAATTTAACAGGAGTTTGTGGCACGGCCAGTGCCTTCTGAACCACTGAGTTCCAACTCGGAGGACACCTGAACAGTGAGTCGGATGCAGCACTGGACTAAATTAAATTTGAACTGTATAGCATAAACCCTTAGTTTGGATTGCTCGTTTAATAGGGTTAGAGCATAGGGAAGGGAAACTCACCTTCCACGTGGATTTTTGTTACAGGGCATGCATTAGGGGACAATCCTTTAGCTTTTTGGATATACTGTAACAGTGGCTAATAGGCCAAGTGGGGTTCGGCAGACGTACTGCTAGTTAATGATTGTTCCCAGTGTATGCTCCATAAAGGGGGAAAAATGCTTAATAATGAATGTGATGCACAATTTCTTTTAAAGTTTTGGATCAGGCTCTGTGTCTGTTAAATGGGGCCATGATTAATAATAGTTTAATGAATAGGTAAAGTTGTTTATATAAATACTACATTTTTGCCACCAGTTATGAGGCAGACATGTGGAGATATGTTACTTAGCTATGTCTTCTACCTAGTCTTACAACAGTTTTTAATAGCAGTCGTTGACTGTATATTTCCTCCTCGTTTTGTTCTCCCTATTGGACATACCTTTAACCACTGAAGAGGTTCGCAACATTTGAAGCTTTTTGGGACAAATATTGGACTTTTGTCCGGGGTTACCCCCACCTCCTATTGTAAAAGATTACATGGACTTGAATATCCGTATATCTCCATTTCTGGATTGTAAATGTAAACTAACTGTGCCATGTATGAGATGATGTGGATGTTAATTGTCTAGAAGATTAATAAATATAAAGTTCAAAAAAGAAACTGGTGTTTTGGAAGATGGCAGCATGCTGATGGCTAGTGAAATTTCTCATTTAAATTGGTTTATATAAAAAAATTTTGCCTTTCTTGCTCAAAGTAGGAATATTTATTTTTGTCAAAAAGGCATTAATGTCAGAGATATTTGGAGCCACTTTGGTAGTATAGAGCTTTGTGTAAAATGTGTGAAAGCTATCCTTAATCCCCTTAGAATTTACTGTTTTTCCCCTTTGCTGTCAAATACACTATGAATTATATTCTGGTTGCGAGTTTGTTTCAGCCTGTACGCCAGTAAATTACTGTTTTTTTTCCCGATTCCCAATAGTTCTGTTTTGTCAGAAATAAAACGTATTCTATCTTCTCTGACAACATTTTATTGATTTCATATTTTGTTAAGGTTACTTGCCAGTAAAGTTGTTTATCGTGTGGATGCTTTTTATGGCAGGTTCCAATTTTTTTTTATTCTACTTCTAATTTTTATAATTTAGCTGCTTTTTCCCTTTTAATCTTGGAGGAGAATCCAGTGATTCTAGGTGCCTTTGCCAGCAAGACTAGGTTTGCTGGCAAAGGCACCTAGCTTCACCCGAGCTCTTTTCTTCTAGGTTTGCTTTCAAGGACAGAGCAATGAATATTATCAGAGCAAGGAAAAAGATTAAGGCTTCTTTTGGCTAGGCAGATTTACTGTGTCTTACTATTTTCTTTTGTGCTCACAGGGTTTGTTACTCTTTTTTGTTAACATTTTACTGCTTTATTGTTCTCTGATTCAAACTGCTATTGCAGGGCTTTCTGCTGTATTATTACAGGGTGTGCCTACAGGTTTGTTACTGTTTTGTGCTTACAGATTACTGCTGTAATCTTCTCTGATTCAAATTGTTTTTTGCAAGGTATATCTTCTGTTACTGCATTACTTTTCTCTGTAGCAAAGTGTTTTTTGCAGGGTTATACCATCTGTGAAATTATTACAGGTGGTGCTTTATAGGTTTTAGAGTTTTATCTATCATTAGGCTAAGCTTTCAGGGCTACTGCATTTGTTGTTGGTTAATTGTTTCTGCTCTTACCTCCTTGTTTCTTTCGTCCATGGTTCTTCTTTTTCAGCAGGTGAAGGACCCAGCCACCCAACCCCATCCCCAACCACTCCATGCTAAATTCCTTTTTAAGCAATAATGAATGATGGGGGTTACATTAATGTTCTAGTTAATCACCCCCTGGTGGTGTAATGTAGCACGAGGCGCAGTCCGAAATAGTCAGACTCGGGGTGATTAACTAATATTAACGTAAGCCCCTGGAGTTCATTATTGCTATTATTATAACTGGGTTATAAGTTGTTGAAGTTTTAATCTTTTTTATTTAATGTTTTGCTTATTTTTGTTAAATTAACATAAAATAGTTCCTCCGCCAAACATTAAGGCAACCCCCGTCATTCATTATTGTTTTAAACATCTTGTGCACATTAAAACAAAAAATTAAACTCATTTGGGATTTATTACTGTGACCATGGGAGAGGTGAGGGGACAGAATCCTCCCTCTCGCAGTTTGTGCTGCTGTTGGTAAATGTTAATCTGCAGGGATCTGCTGCAGGAGAGAGAGACAGAGACAGAGACTTTCAAGTTGTGGAAACAAAAATGGAACAGACAAGAAGGTGAAAAAAACCCAGGGTGCCTTTGATTCTAATTGACTTCCCCCACCTGTTTTCTTTCAAACTGCTGACATCGCTCCATAAACCCTGCACAACCCAGCCATGTGAACCAGTGAGTCCCACCTTTTGAAACAATGTATAACGTCGTAGTGTTCTAGAGAATTGTGTAATTATCGAAGTGGGTTGTTGCAGGTGCAGATATTTATTTAAAACTCATTTCTTAGCCCGTTTTTAAAATTGTTACCTTTTGGTCTTATTTCTTTAGGGCATCTGCCCACATTTTCATTGCAGAATGGAGAAGTGGGCAACTCTTTCCCCTTGCAGGTTTGCTGTATGTCCGTGTCAGTTACTTCAGGGCTGGGGGGGGGGGAAAGCACGTCGGCTCTCACTGTACACCAAGTGCTGCTGTTACTGTAATTCGCTCTCTCTGACAGATCCAGTAACAGCAGCAACTCCCATCCCACTCAAATTTACCATAAAAAAACTTCACCTGGTCAAATTTGTGCCCCAAACTGCAACAACTCAACCTCCAACATTATTGTTACTGTTTTAATGATTTTTTCGGAGGACGAAGGGAAGTTAATATTGGGAGCCAGAGCCGGGGATAACAGTATTTTGTTATTTGTTGTGGCTATGGCAAGGGGGAACCATGCTGCCAAAACAGCTCAGATTGGAACACTCCTACCATCCCGCCCGTCCACTCAGAAACCAACTTCGTGCCGCGGCCATTAAGTGAACCCACGAGCACACTTGCCACACTCGGTGGTTCTGGCTGTAAACACCCTGTTAATCACAGAATGCTCTTTTAAGGCTGTCTAAGGAGGCTGATGTTTGCTCTCCTTAATCAATCTTCAGGTTCGCACACTGGGGGAGTCAGCAGTGGGACATAATAGATGCCCAGGTAAATTGTTGTCACAAGCAGAGATAAGAGAAGGCTACGCATTCACGTTTCAAGTATGGGTCAAACAGTATCCTGACACAGGAAGATACCAATACTGAATCTAACAGCAGCACTTGAGGAAAGTGCAGCAGCAATGCTTAGGTTTTTTTATTTTTTGAGTTACATTTAGCCTTTTGTGATCACTATGTATTTTGGCTCTGTCAGCCTTAGTCTAATGGCATCTGTAACTTCCAGGCATAGAATGCTGGAAGGTAAGTAGGACCTTACTTTTTTTTTTTTAAATCAGTGCTCCTGTAATCAGGCTGTACAAGCATATTAATAAGTAGGTTAACATAAGGCTCTCAGAATGCTCGCAGCCAATAAGATTGCAGCATTTCTGAGACCCTTATAATAATATAGAGTAGCACAGACTTGACATTTCCTGTAGCAAAGCAGGAAGGGAAGGATCAGAGGGGTATCCACACAGTGACCTCACTTACAGGGGCACAAGTAATTTAACTTGTTATAACAAGTTATACAAAAACAAACAAAACAAACATTTTTGTTTTCATTTTCCTCCTTCTAATTACTCGACTCAGGTTATAAATCCAGCAAGTCAACTGGAATGGATATTATTAAGTGCAGGTACTGCAGGACATTTTTCAAAAGGGCAGTTATACAGGACTTAGGATGCTGTCCTACATTCTGGACCATTGGAGATCTAAGGGCTCAGCTCCAGCCAGCATGGGCAGAGATTGCACACCTCAAATCGCATATTCAGGAGGAAATACATTATAAGAACTGCCTGACATTTCCCCAACAACCAACTGAAGCACCTTGACCTCGGAGGATAGTTGATCCTGGAGGTTGGCAGGGGGTTAGGAGAGGCAAATCGGGTGCCCCATCACTCAGTGCTCTCCAATATAGCACCTCCACAAACCATATAAAAACTACAAATAGATATCTACCTCTGAAATCAAACAAAGGGGCTGAGGACACTGCAGAGCAGGACACTGCAGCACAGGAGCTAGAGCAACAAAACTCGTCCAAAACAGGGACCAAAACAAAAAAGGCAAAAAGGAAATCCAAAACACTTCTGATCGTAGAAGACTCCATCATTCGGGGAGTTGATACCTACTTCCAGACGAAGGTAATGGTCAGATGTCTCCCAGGTACATCAGCTTGGAGAGACACTGACTGCATTGCTAAAATCATGTAGGAAGCAGGAGAAAACATCGATGTCCTGGTACACATACGGACTAATGATCTCGCCAGCCGGTCAGTTGTGGAGACCATGGAACATCTGACCAGACTGGGAGACAAACTGTCATGCATTTCATCCAGCATCTCCTTCTCTGAGATCCTGCCAATCTGGGAGAGGGGAGCAGATGGACAGAAGATCAGAGAGGGGGAGATAGGGGAGCTAAACATGTGGCTCAAGGGCTGGTGCCAGGAAAAAGGACACAAATTTGTAGGTAACTGGCAACAGTTTTGGGAACAATGGACTGCATCTGACTAAGGAGGGAGTCAGTGCATTGGGGCAGAAGTTTGGCATCTTTGCTAAATATTTAAACTAGCAAATTGGGAGAGGGCTGCAGCACCCGATACATCGAACGGGAAGAACACCCCTCCCCCCCCTCAGCTAGTGATCAAACAGGAGTTCATCATGTTTGTAGTTCATTTGTATCACCAGGTAAGGAAAAAGGTCCAGCTCCCATACAACATGCAGGGGAAATGCGGACCTCGTCCAACAACTAACACACCGAAATCTGGCCAATGGAAAATCATGTACACAAATGCCCACAGTCCAGGAAACAAGATCCCAGACATGCAGGCAACAATGACAGAGGCTAAACTGGACATAGTAGCCATTAGCAAAACATGGTTCACCAGTAACCACACTTGTGAGACTTCAGTAAACGGCTATGTACTGTTCAGAAGAGACCGAGGTGCAATGGGGAGGGTGCCATTTATGTCAATGAAAATATCAAAAATACAGAAATTCAGAGCACACATAAGGAGCCAGAAGAACCGTGGGTCACCCTGGAAACAGGAAATGGGACAGCCATACGAACTGGGGTTGTCTCCAGGCCTCCAGACCAGGGGGAGGACATAGACACATTACTGTTAGAAGATATACAAAACATGACAGCTATGGGGGAGGTTCTGCTAATGGGAGACTTCAACATGCCAGATACAGATTGCTCAATACCAGCAGGAACATCCACCAGAACTAGACACAGGCAAGGCAAGACCACTTTTATTTTTCAGGTGCCCAATCCCAGAGGCTCTGGGCATCGTACAATGAAAGCAATGAAATTTAAACATTATAAATAATCAACATTCAATTAAAACTTCATATCACGTCATTAAAAAGGTCTAGATTGTCAGCAAAATTCAGTACTAGTTCTAATAAATAGATAACCCATAAGTTATCTACAGAATAGTGTCTGGGAATGCCCGGCTAAACAGGAAAGCTTTAAGGCGGGCCTTGAACACCTCCACTGAAGGGCCTCCCTTACTGATGGAGGAAGCAAATTCCACAGGACGGGGCCGGCGACACTAAAAGCTCTATCACAGGCAGGTCTTAACCTCATCCTGGGAATTGCCAGGAGGCCCCTAAAAGAGGATTGGGGGGAGTGGACTGGGGCAGCAGGTGTAAGAAGGTCTGACAGGTAGCCAGGGCCCAGTCCATGTAGGGCCTTAAAGATAAGCAAGCCCACCTGGAAGAGAACCCTCCATCGAACCGGCAGCCAGGGCAGATCATGCAGCACCGGGGTGACGTGACAGTACCTAGACTGTCCAGTCAGCAACCTGGCAGCTGCGTTCTGCACCAGCTGCAGTCGTCCGAGGGTACCTCCTGAGACCCCGAGGTGGAACGCATTACAGTAGTCAAGCCTAGATGTCATGAATGCATGCTCTAAGGTGGGGAGGTCCAGGGGCAGAACCAGATGCTTGATCCTCGCGACATTCCTCAGATGGAAAAAGCTGGACCAGACAACGGACGACACCTGAGATTCAAATGTCAATCCGCTGTCGAGAATAACACTGAGGTCACGCACCCGAGAGGAGGCCTTCAATGGCACAGATCCCAGGAACAATCCAGTGTCTGTGCCAGAGGCCAACCTATCACATGTCCTGTTCGACTCCACCACCAGTACCTCCGTCTTATCGTGGTTCAGTCACAACCAGCTGGAGGCCATCCAGTCATTAATCTCAGCCAGGCAGTTGTTAAGTACGTCCACTGCATTGGATGTCCCGGGGCAAAGTATAGATACAGATGGATATCATCGGCATAGCAATGAAACTCCAGACTGTACTTCCTAATGATACCCCCCAAGGGCAGCATATACACAGCAAACAACATCAGTGACAAGACCGAACCCTGAGGTACTCCACACGATAGAAGGCTCAGTTAGGAGGAGAAATTCCCCATCACCACCCTTTGCCTCCTATTTGTGAGATAGGACTCGAACGAGCAGACGACCATGATGGTGAGTCCACAAAATTCCCTCAAGCGGTCGAGTAACACACAATGGTCTGCCGTGTCAAAAGCTAAAGAGAGATCAAGGAGAACAAGAATTGTCCCCTCACCTCAATCCCTTGCCCTGAGGAGATCACTATGCACCCAATTTAATGCGGTTTCTGTACAATGCCTGGCACGAAACCCAGATTGGAGTGGCTCATAGATGTCAAAGGCCTTGAGGTGTTCTCCAAGCTGCTGTGCCACAATCTTCTCTACAACCTTACCTAGAAATAGCAGGTTGGAGACAGGACGGTAATTCACCTTGTTGTCAGGGTCTAAAGATGGCTTCTTCAGAAGGGGTCTCACCAGTTCCTCCTTCAACACATCTGGGAAGACCCCATCTGACAAAGAGCACCAGACAATCAAGGTGAACACAGGGGCAACAGCATCAACACATCCCATTAAGACACGTATTGGCACTGGGTCCAGTTCACAATATGTGTGCTTCAGCATCGAGACCACCTCAGTGACCTCAGCCACCTCCACTGGTTTAAACTCCCCCCAACCACCAACCAGTTGGAGTGCACCTCAGACAACCCGGGCGACCACTGTTGGCCACACTGTGGCTCACTAGCAGGATCCTCTGCCTGATGGTGGACACTCTGTCTGAGAAGAAGCGAGCAAACTCATTGCATAATGCATCAGAAGATGCTTTTTTCGGCTGTAGACAGGCTGGATGTAATAGCCTGTCCACAGTCCGAAAAAGCATAGCTGGTTGGTTCTTCCTGGTGGCAATCTCCCTGGACAGGAACACTGCCTTGTTACGGTTGATTGCCCCCTGGTACACTAAATAATGTGCACGCAGGGCCAGCCTGTCTGTCTCCAGACCAGTCTTCCACCAGCAACACTGTAACCTCTGACCCTTGATCTTCATCAGCTTGAGCTCCCCATCAAACCAAGGGGACCTCAAGTGAGAGGATCTGGGTCATACACAGACCGGTGCAAGGGAGTCGAGTGCTTCAGACATCGCCTCATTATAAGCGGCAACTGCTTCACTCACATCCCCCATGCATGCATTGCCCACTCTAGATAGATCAGCTACCACCAAAAAACACTCCAGGGGCTATGAATAGATAGGCCATTGACAGAGCAAAGGCCGATGGCACATTTATAAGGTAGAAAAAGAAATGGGCAGATTGGATGGGCCTTGCAGTCCTTATCTGCCGTCGACTTCTATGTTTCTGTGTTTCTATGTCAAACCCCTCAAAGGGCGGTAGCTTACCATCTCTGCAGGGGGAGGGCCCTGAGCAGTAACTCCACCATGCAATGATCAGACCAACTAACCCAATCAGTCTTGAGATTATCAATCTCAAGCCCCAGCGAAAAGATCAAGTCCAACATGTGGCCACCATGGTGAGTCACAATTGAAACCTCTTGCGACAGGCCCAGAGATGCCATCATCTGGAGGAAGTGATGACCCAATCTAGATAATTCATTGTCAGCCCAAACATTGAAGTCCAGCAGGACTAAACACCGGGGGGCTTCCAATGTTTCACCGGCGACAAAATCGGCTACTTCCTGCAGGAATTCTCCTCTGCCCCCGGGGGGCGGTAAACTAGGAGAATCCTGCAACCTGCACCTGGACCACCATGGATGGCTACACATTCAAATGAACTCAGTGTTTTTTTACTGGGTGCACAGTGAAGCCCAGCTCAGATGTAAAACAGATAGCCACACCCCCGCCCCTGTATTCCACTCTGGGGCAGTGTGCAATGGAGTACCGGGGGGGGGAAGGGATGGCAGCCTCTAAAACTGGGCCAGCATCATCCCCAATCCAGGTCTCCGTAATGCATTCCGGATCGACCAATGAAACCAGATCCGAATAATTGTGATCTTTTTTCTGATCGACCTGGCATTACACAGCACCACCCTCAGGGGATTGGTGGACAGTGCCGCCCCTCTGGCTACCTGCCCACTCAATCTCGTGGAATACCTGGGGATGGGAACCAAACAAGTCTGGCCTCTCTCTAGGTCACGTCGAATCCAGGGCGCCTTCTGCACCTCACCACCTCTATCCTACCACCATCTCATGTGCATGGGGCACCCCACCAACTCCAACCAATATGGCCCCTTCTAATCCCAACCTCTAAACAGCGATGTGCTGTGTTGTTAGAAACAGAGAAGTCGGTAAAGGGCCGTAGGTCATGGAGCTGAGACGCCCAATACACAATTCTTGCTCGCCCCTGCTCCCCAGGCACCCCCCCACACACATGCCAGCAATTTAGGCCCTCAACCCAACAAAACTTAACTAAGTAAATGACCCATACACAAACCAATCATACACTAATACAATTATGCCCAAAGTCACACACACCACATACACACCACTAACTACCCCCCACCCAATCACCCTAACAAACAAAAAAGTTAAAATAACTACAATATGGGGAAATCACAAACCAGCAGTGTGCTACAGCAACTAAAATAACTAGAACAGAAATATAAAATGTCGAAGCAAAACAGTCCAGTCCAAGAATTCAGCCAACAGGCTTGCAGCAGTTTTAGAGCAAAGGGGAGCAATGGTGCTCTCACCACCAAAGTTCCCAGGTCTGAATAATTTGCACCTCTGATAACAAGCAAGTTCTGTCCCAAGGAGCCCCTCACAGTATCTCTCGAAAATGCTCTCCTCTCACCAGAGCGGTTTTAAATATCAAGCTTGTTTAAAAAATAGTCATTCACACCACGAGCAGGACAGTCAACAGGTGAACATTCTCCCACAGTCTTCTACCACCCAACTGGGCTCTTCCCTCTGCCTAGTACAACCAAAATTTTTGCTGATAATTTAGCATGTTGATAAATTGGTGTGTTCCCAGTTTAGCTTTTAATATGTTTTAATATGTTTTATTCTGTATTTTATTGTAATGCGCTTTGATTTTAGAAAGGCACAGATAAATAAAGTTATTATTATTATTATTATTAAAATCGTTCAGAAAAATGATCCACTGTCTACCAGAAAAAGGTCCCAAAACCACTCGAAACCCCCAATCAGGATGACACTCAAAAGAAAAGGGGGGCGGGGTGTCTCACTCAGGCCCAGGATCTGCAACACCCATTACTCTCGAGCAGTAGGAGACAGGCAGATTTCTCCCAGGAGGCACCGGAGCTCCCACCTCCTGCCTCGCCAGTTACCCCCACCGCTCAACCACCACCCACCACCGCAGATCCCCTAAGCCCCAAAGGCAGCCACCAGCAGCATTAAACAGCTCCGCCGATGCAGGAAGGGGGGGTCTGCTAGAGATCCTTCATACCAGTCATCAAAAATCTATTCAATTGATGGTCCAGTCCTCCAATGGAAACTGGCAATACCCACTCCTGTTCTCCTGCCGTGGGTGAGTAACCAATGCTCCAATACTCCAATATTCTCCTTCTAAACAGTAAAGCCACCAGCAAAAACAAAAGCTTTAGCACACTTTTACTTGGTGTTATTTCCCTAACTAAAAATTAAAAAACCTAAAACCACCTAGTCTACCTCACTATACAAGCCCTGCCTATAATCCTAGCTAAAATTCCTTAACGAGGCCAAATGTCAGACCTCTTCCCCGCATTCAGCTGTTATCCAGCTACATTCACAACCACTAGCAGAGAGAAACCCCAAACAGCTGTAACCCCTTTGTTACCCGGGGTTACTAGAATCCCAGTAAGACCTAGTGGTAGGCAGGGAAGGCAGCTTGTGAAACTCCAGTTAAATGGGTTTCACACTGTCTCACTCTGTCCTCAGTCACAGCTGAGACTTGAGAGATGACATCACTATAGAACTGTCGCAGCTGCATGAGCCACTTTGGAATCTCCAGCTCAGGGACTGAAGTTTAGAACTTTGGGAAATTCAAAAGGAGTCTTCCGTTTGTCCTTACAAGAAGGAAGCATCAGTCTGCTGTTTGATCTCTGACTAAGAAAAAGGAAGTGTTCCTGTGTTTACCTTTTTTAAAGTGGTGGAGACCGCTCCCCCGGTCTCAGTGCCCCCCTCCCTCTGGGGGGGGGAAGAAAAGTTCTCTGTGGGTTCCAGGGGCAATCCCCTTCTCCCACCATGGAAGGAAGGTGCCTGATTTTGTCTTTGTCTGTTCTTGTGTAACAGCAAAGGTTACAGTACTTCACCTGTGGGGCACCTGCAACGAATGGGTGAGTGTTTGGCTCCATTTGAAGGGGCAAACATCTTGTTTTCTTCAGTTGGGAAATAAATGTGGACTGCTATTTGGGAGGACTATGTCAACTAGGACAAACAAATAGAGCAGTCAAACAGTTTAAAGTTTTAAATGGATTTAAAGTTCGCTGTAGAGGGGGTGCTTCAGGTCATCCACCGTTCAATTTACATTTTAAAGTCTAAAGTTTTCTGTGTGTCCAGAGAAATGGCCGGGTATGGGCTGTGGGAGCTGGAGGTGGGAACCCCCCCCCATCTTTAGTAACCAGGTCCACCTCTACAGATTTCTTCTGTGTTTTTGCTACTTGCCCCATGCACTTGGCCAGTGATGGGGTGGGTACCCAGACGTGGGTCGCAACTTGAAAATCTCTAGGAGTCGCAGACTCTAAGTGGTGTGGGGAGCCACAGGATGGGAAAATTACTCCTTGTTTGATGGGAGTTCGATTGGAAGTACGAAAAAAAATCTCTCTAGGAGTCACAGACTTCAAGTGGTGTGGGGAGCCACAGTTTGGGAGTCTCCTTGTTTGATGGGATGTCTTTCCAAGTAAAGTTTGGGTTTATTCTTCAAGTGGACTGTCAGTCAAGTGGCCGGCAGGGGAGCCGGGCCAGTCGGGCTATGTATCCAATGCGCATGCAAAGTCCGGGCTGAGTGCCTGGTGGGTCCAAAGCCAGACAACTGTAGTAATGTGTTCATTCCTCAAATGGAACGCTGTGTTAACCTCTAATCTGCACATACAGTAACGTAGCCCTTTGGGGGACCATGCAGTGCTTTGTTTATGTTCAGTTAGTTAATAAATAAAGCCACACTGAAAAATCCCAATTCTGGTTCTGGACATTACAGTTATTGCTTCCTGTAGTTGGATTTATTTGGGTGCCCCTGTGCAGAGTAGCCAAACCTAGGCCTCTTGTGCCAGGTAACCTCATCCTTCCCCGAACCCATAGAGATATGTTACACAGCATTTTCCCCTCAGTTTTCAGGCTCAAACATTAGTGCCCACACAGACAGGAGCCCAGTGTGGCCGCCATCTTGTTGCTTCAATTGGATATAGTGGATTCCCTGCATGGGGAGAGCCTCAAACAACTGGTACAACAACCCATAAGAGACAGGGCTATCCTAGATCTAGTAGTGACTAACGGGGAAAGGCTCACAGATCTTCAGGTAGAAGGTCACCTGACCAGTGATCATCACATGGTATGGTTCAATTTGGCCACTAGAACTAAATCATCCCATCCCATTCCAAGGGAAAAATATGGGACTTCAGAGGAGCTGACTTTGATAAGATGGCCAACAGAGTTAAGCTAGCCCTGGCAAGAAGAAATACAGTTGAGGGGTACAGGCAAAGTGGGCAAACATTAAGGAGGCAATACTTGAAACAACATCCCATTGTGTTAGAGAGAAAAGCAAGAGCAAAAGAAGGACAAAACCACTTTGGTTCTCAAAAACAGTAGCAGAAAAGGTCAGCGCCAAAAGGCTGGCCTTCAGGAAGTATAAGGGAACGCAGCAGGTCGAAAATAGGGAGGCATACCAAACTTCCCTAAGGGAAATAGGGAAGGCAATAAGGCAGGCAAAGGCCCAAACCGAGGAAACACTAGCATGAACAGTAAAAGAAGGGGACAAGACTTTCTATAGCTACATTAGTGAAAGGAGAAAGTCCAGAAGGGGTATTGCTAAAATCAAAGGGGATATGGGGGAGTGTGTGGAGGAGCACCAAGGAAAAAGCATCTATCCTAAATTTATACTTCTCCTCAGTATTTACTGAGGAAAAGGTAGGGCAGGGCCCACAGCTCAGCACCATGGACACGGGGAGGTGTGCATAAGTCCCTTCACAAAAGAAAGGGTCCTACAAGAGCTTGTTAAGCTCAGGGTGGACAAGGCAATAGGACCTGATGGCATACGTCCCAGGGTACTAAAGGAGCTAAGGGTGGAACTAGTAGAGTCATTATCAGAACTGTTTAGTGAGTCTCTGAGCACAGAAGAGGTCCAAGAAGACTGGAGAAGGGCTCATGTGATCCCACTGCACAAGACTGGTAGCAGGGAGGAGGCAGGGATCTACAGACATGTCAGTCTTGCCTCAGTAGTGGGCAAGATTATGGAGGCACTCCTTAAGGAAAGGATAGTGCAATACCTGGAATCCATAGGAGCACAAGATCCAAGACAGCATGGATTTACAACAGGAAGGTCCTGTCAAACTAATCTCATAGATTTCTTTGACTCGATAATCAGAGTGGTGGACCAAGGAGGTGCAGTTGATGTTGCCTACCTTGACTTCAGCAAAGCTTTCGATACTGTTCCACACAGAAGATTGGTTAATAAGCTGGGTGGGCCAGAAGTTGGTCAACTGGGTGGCAAATTGGTTGGCGGGCAGAAAAGGTTCTATGTGATAATGGCGATCACCAAATGGCGACTTGCATTATTGCAGCATCAGGGCAGCGAAAACAATTTCGCCACTCTGACATCCTCGGCACATGGGAAGAATTGCACCAGGGACTTAAATCACTTGCTTTCTGTGGGGAGGGCTGCATCTACCCACCCCCCTACTAAAACATTCTCAACTCCAGGGGGGTGCATGCTGGGGGAGCAAAACACAAGTTTTGGGCCGGGCGCAACAAAAACGCAGTAGCACCCGGACCCAGACCTGAACCCGGTACCCCACGCACCGTAAGCAGAGGCCAACCCCCGATGCCATGGTGCAGCTCAGCAGCCCACCACAGCACCAACCCCTACATCCCCTCCGCCCCCTCCCAGCCCATGCTCGCCATGCTCACTCCCCTGCACGCATGTACATATAGCGACATCCTGTTGCTGAAGTCACCCACCCCACCACATCTGGTCGCCCAACCCCACTATCGCCATTCAGGTTTTTGCCCACTTCGTGTTGCCGTTTGGACGGCCTAATTCAGGCACCAACCTCATGTGCTACCCAGAAACAGAGTGGTGGTAAACGGTATACAATCAGAAGAGATGCAAGTCACAAGTGGGTACCTCAGGGACTGCTAGCCAGTCCTCTTCAATATCTTCATCAGTGACATTGCAGATGGACTGGAGGGTAGGTTTGCCTGTTTGCAGATGACACCAAGATCTGCAGCAGAGTAGATGATCCAGATGGGGACGGGGTGGACACAATGAGAAGAGATCTGGATAAACTGGCAAAATGGTCAGAAGAGTGGCAACTGGGGTTTAATGCAAAGAAGTGCAAGATCATGCACATAGGGAAGAGAAACCCTGAAGCCACCTATAGGTTGGGAGGGGAGTTGCTGGCAACCACAAGGGAAGAAAGAGACTTGGGCATCATCATCATCATCACAGATGACCTGAAATCATCCAAGCAGACCACTAAAGCAGTAGGTAAGGCTAGAGGGATGTTGAGATGTATTAGTAGGGTTATCACAAGTCATAAGAGGGAGGTAATAATCCCTCTTTACAAGACACTGGTTAGGCCCCATCTGGAGTACTGTGTGCAGTACTGGAGGCCGCACCTAAACAAGTACATTAACAAAATGGAGGCAGTCCAGAGAAGGGCAACCAAAATGGTGCAGGGACTGCATCAGAAAACATATGAGAACAGATTAACGGAGTTCAATATGTATACCCTAGAGCAAAGGAGGGAGAGAGGTAATATGATCAGAATATTATCACATAGCTGTTGCTAGCCTTGCTTGTAGAGCAGAAAGCAGCTAACTAAAAGAAGCAACATTTTCTTATTAATTTGACACTTATATCTCAGCAGGAGTCAGTGTATGTTGAGATTAAGCAAACAGATACTTTATTAGAAGTAGAAGGGGTCTTATTTAGGGTTAAAAAAAGAAAGGAAAGAAAAGAAAGAAAGTCAGCGTGTGTTCTGTGCTGGGAATGGTACTGTATCAGTTTACTTTGCTAAACCAGTAGGAGGAGAGAGAGCTTAATTGGGGGTGTGGCTCAGACACTATAAAAGCAGGTGGCTCAAATTACAACTTCCTGTTGCTAGCCTTTTTTCTTACTAATTGCCCTCCATCCCACACACCCTAAGCCAGTTCTACTTTTATAGCCACTGGATTTGACTGTCAACAGGAACTTCTTGTTTGGCAGTAGGAAGGGAAGGATCATAGAGAAACATTGGTTTTGTCAACCCTAAAGGAAAAAAGCAGCTCACTCTCCCCTCAGCTGCTGGTGGTCTGACACTGAGCAAGGAAGAAGGAGGCTACTGAAGAATATAGGAAGTTGCTGTCCCAGAACAGGAAGGGTGGGAGTTGTAAGGAGAGGAGAGAGTAAGCATACAGAGAAACAGGAGAGGGGACACAAAATAAGACATGATAGGAGTGGTGCAGTGCAATGGCTATGGGGCGGCAGTGTTCCGGGAGACATTCTGGAGGCTGCGATGCTGCCCTATTTGCAGACACCTATCTGGTCTGAGGGAGGAGGTTGCCCGTCTCCAGGCTGACCTGGCTAGGATTCGTGAAACCTCCTCTCCCACCCAGGGACCACCAGGGCCAATGCCACTACCTCAGAGGTTGCCAAGAAAGAGGAGAGGCTGGACCAGAGTGGGCTCAGGGAGGGAGAGGGTGGTGGAACAGAGTTGCATCCCTCCAGCTGTACCTCTCCACAATTCATTCGCTCTTCTGGTGGATAGTGGTTCCTCTACGGAGGCACCCGCAGTGGAGACCAAGGAGGATGCTGGGAACCTTCACAAAGGAGACCCACAGGAGGGTAGCATGAGATCCCACAGGGGAAGGAAACAACTCCTGGTGGGGGACTCAATCATTAGGGGGTAGAAATGGGGGAGGAAGGGGAGAGGGAGGTAAGGTGCCTGCCTGGCGCCACGGCTTGGAGGGACAGGAAGTGAATCCTCAGGATCGTGGGAGCAGCTGCATGAGGGAGGGAGCTGGATGTTATTGTCCACCTAGGGACAAATGACCTGGCTAGGAATGGGATCAGAGCAGTGCAAGAGGAGTTTGTAGAGTTGGGGAGGGGCCTTAGACAAGTAGTGCATACAGTAACCTTCTCGGAGGTGCTGCCTGTCTATGGCAAGGGTAATGCTAGGGTACTCCTTGCCAGGGAATTCAATGAATGGTTGAAAAACTGGTGTGGAGCTCAGGGTTTTGGCTTCATTGGGGACTGGGGAGCCACCTGGAGGGATGCAGACCTATACTGGGCGATGGTCTGCATCTGTCCAGGGGAACCAGGATCCTAGGTGAGAGGTTTAAATGCTTAATTGGCAGCATTTAAACTAGCCAAGGGGAGGCACTGAAAAGGAGCAGGGAAATCCCAGCCTCCCCCCACAAAACACGGTAATTAGTGAGGTAAACACCAAGGTAGAGAAGTCATTAGGGAGCAGGACAGAGGTAAATATAAAAAAAGGCAGTAAGGACAGGAATGGGGCTAAAAGGGGTAAGGCCATCAAAAAGTGGAGGGTGATAAGTACCAATGCCCATAGTCTGTGTAACAAGCTCCCTGAACTAGTGGCCTTGATGGAAGTGGGTTGCCTGGATATTGTGGCAGTCAGAGAAACATGGTACACAGAGAACCATGACTGGGATGTCAACATGCCAGGATACACAATCTACAGGAGGGACAGGGAGGGTAAAAGAGGAGGAGGAGTAGCTCTCTATGTAAAGGAAGGGATCAAAGCAACAGAACTAAAGAGTAAACAGGGAGCAGATGAGACACTCTGGGTCACCCTGGAGACAGGAAATGGCACCACAATCCGCATGGGGGTTGTATACAGACCCCCATCTTAGGGGGAGGAATGGACAAGGAAATGATAGAAGGCTTCCTTAGAATGGCAGAAAAAGGGGAAATATTGTTGATGGGGGACTTAAATATGCCAGATGTTAACTGGAGCACCTTTGCTGCAGGCACATCCAAGAGCAGGGTCATTCTTGATGCCCTACAGGGGGCATGCCTCAGGCAGCTAGTATTGGAACCCACTCAGGAGGGAGCAATCTTAGACCTGGTACTCTCAAATGGGGACGGAGAAAGAATCTAAGATTTAGAAGTGGGTAGCCATCTGGGAACAAGCGACCACCAAACAGTGTGGTTCACGATAAACACAGCCATACAGTCAAGCCTTACAAAAGCAAGAGTATTGGACTTTAGGAGGGCTGACTTTGGGAAAATGAGAGAGTGCCTCAGAAAAGCACTAGCAAACAGGCAAGAAGGAGGGGTGGAGGAACAATGGGGAGTAATCAAAACAGCCATCACAGAGGCAACAAGTCTTTGTGTAAAGTAAATCAACAAAACAACGAAAGAAAAAAACGCTATGGTTCTCAAAAGACGTGGCAGGGAAGGTTAAGGAGAAAAGGATAGCATTCAGGAAATTTAAGGAAACACAGAAGGAGCAGGACAGAGAACTTTATCAGTTAAAGCAGAAAGAGGCTGGGAAGGCAGGCAGAATAGCAAAGGCCCAAACCGAGGAAAGGATAGCCAAATCTGTTAAGAAGGGGGATAAGACCTTTTATAGGTACATTAGGGAGCAAAGAAAGATCAAAGGAAGGATACTGAGGCTTAATAAAGGGGAGGGAATGTGGGTAGAGGGTGACAGTGAAAAAGCAGGGATACTGAACAAATGTTTCTGCTCAGTATTCACAAAGGAAGAGGAGGGGGAGGTACCTAAACCAAACAAGAGAAACACTCTAAGACGGGGTTGATACCAGTCCATTTACAGAAGAAAGGGTTCTGAAAGAGCTAATAAAATTGAAGGTGGACAAAGCAATGGGGCCTGATGGGATCTACCCAAAATTTTAAAAGAACTAAGGGTAGAACTAATGACACCGCTGACTACTCTCTTTAACAAATCATGGAAGGATGGGGTGGTACCTGAGGACTGGAGGAGGGAGGATGTGATTCCTCTTCACAAAAGTGGGAGCAGGACAGAGGCAGGAAACTACAGACCAGTTAGTTTGACCTCAGTGGTAGGGAAGATGATGGAATCACTTCTGAAGGAAAGAATTGTTGAGTACCTAGAGGCCAGTGGGGCACAGGACCCAAGGCAGCATGGATTCATGATGAGAAGGTCGTGTCAGACTAATCTAATAGATTTCTTTGACTGGGTGACCAAAGTAGTAGACCAGAGAGAGGCTATAGACATGGCTTACCTAGATTTTAGCAAGGCATTTGATATAGTCCCACACAAAAGATTAATACACAAGTTAGCCAGCCTTGGAGTGGGTCCCAAGGTGGTAGCCTGGATTAAAAATTGGCTAGGCAACAGGACGCAAAGGGTAGTAGTAAATGGAATCCACAGTGAAGAAAGGAGGGTTACTAGTGGGGTACCGCAGGGTTCAGTACTGGTACCAGTCCTTTTTAATGTCTTTATAAGTGACATTGCAGAGGAGCTGGAAGGAAAAGTATGTCTCTTTGCAGATGACACAAAGATCTGCAACAGGCTTGATACACCAGATGGAGTGGAAAGGATGAGAAGGGACTTGGCAATCTTGGAGGAATGGTTAAATGTATGGCAGCTCAGATTCAATGCAAAGAAGTGCAAGGTAACGCACCTGGGAAACAAAAACCCAGGGGAAGAGTACACAATGGGGGGTGAGATACTGACAACAGTAGAAATGGAAAGGGACCTGGGGGTAATTATATGAGATGACCTAAAGGTGGGCAAGCATGCCGCCTGGTGGCACTGAGGGTTGAGGCGCTGGATGCCACACCTCATACACGCCTCGCTGCACTCCGGGTTCGGGAACGACTCGGTCGCTGGGGTCGGCAGGGGAAGGAGGATGAGCTGCCCCATCGGATGCCTCCTCCTTCGGGAGGGACACTGGGGGTGTTTAATACATCCGACGCCAGGAAGAGCCGGTGGAAGCACCGCGGCTCCCTTTGGAGAGTCGGGAGGGGGACACTATTCGGCACTTGGCAGGCGTGCGTGTTAATGCCCACCCAAGCCGCGCCCCCAGTGGGAGGAGGGGAGGGATGAAGAAAACGGAAACAACCCGCGGCACTCTGGATAACGGCCGCTCCAGCCACCCAGTCTGCAACCATGGGCAGACCCCACTGTGCAAGGTGAAGGAGGCAGGTAGGAGTCACCAGAGAAGGCACTCTAGGGGCAGACTCAGTGGGGACTGGAGGGCATTGAGCTAGCCCAAAGGAGTAGAGTGGCGAGGGTGACCAGGAGGATAAAAAAAAAAAAGGTGGGCAAGCAATGTGAGAAGACAGTAAGGAAGGCTGGGGGGATACTGGGATGCACAGGGAGAGGCATCAATAGTAGAAAACAGGAAGTTGTTATCCCTCTGTACAGACAGTTGGTGAGACCCCCATCTGTAGTACTGTGTGCACTTCTGGAGACCCCATCTCCACAAAGACATAGACAGAGTGGAGGCTGTCCAGAGGAGGGCAACCAAAATGGTGCAGGGTCTGCACCAGACGAAGAAAGACTAAAGGAGCTTAATATGTATACCCTTGAGGAAAGAAGGGAGAGAGAGGACATGATAGAAACTTTCAAGTACCTCAAGGGAATCAACAAAGTCCAAGAGGGTGGCATCTTTCAGAAAAAGAGATGTGCAAGAACAAGGGGGCACAATTTGAAGATAGAGGAGGGACGGCTCTCAGGTAACGTGAGGAAGTATTTTTTCACAGAGAGGGTTGTGGATGCATGGAACAGCCTCCCTGAGGAGGTCGTGAGTCAAGAACATTGGGGAATTCAAGAATGCATGGGACAGACATAAGGCAGTCTTAGTGGGGGATAGGAGGAAGTAAGCTGTTGGTTAACTAGGATCTGCAGCTTATCTGTTAGGTAGGAAAATGGACAGACTAGGTGGGCCAAGCAATCCTTATCTGCCGTCAAATTCTATGTTTCTATGTTTCAAACATCTTAAGGGCATTAACAAGGTGAAAGAGTCTAACATGTTTCAGTATAAGAAAAATAGCAGGACAAGAGGACACAGCATGAGATTAGAGGGATGCTGATTAAGGGGTAATGTGAGGAAGTTCTTTTTCACAGAAAGGGGTGGTGGATGCATGGAATGGCCTACCTCAAGAAGTGGTGGATATGAATACAGTGCAGGGCTTCAAACAGACATGGGATAGGCATAAAGGAGCAATATAGATGAGTGTGAATAGGCCATTGACAGGGTAAAGGCGTATGGCACATTCACACGGTAGAAAAAATGGCAGACTGGATGGGCTTTGCGGTCCTTATCTGCCATCAACTTCTATGTTTCTATGTTTATACAAGCCTTAAAGGACTCCCATAAAATGGCTTCTGATGTTTCATTATCATTCATTTCAAAGAACATTTAACCTCCTGTTTAAGCCATTGAGTTAAATTATCTGATTTAAGCAAATATACATTAAGCCTCCACCTATGTGGACCATATCTAGTAAGGTTATTAAGTAAGGTAATTGTCACCAGAGCATAATCAAAGATTACATTATGGCTAATGTCTGCAAGATTATTTCACTACAGCACTGATTAGAAAGAAAAAGATAATCAATTCTGCCATAAGATTCATGGAGCTTGAAGTAGAAGGTGTAATCTCTTTTGGTGGGATTCACCAGTCTCCATGCATCAACTACCCCATATCTGATAGGAGATCCTTTACTACCCTTCTGCTCTTGGGGTTACCAACCTTCATTAGCCGATTACTTTTATCTAAAACTTCATCCCAAACAAGACTGAAGTCTCCTGCTGTAACAACTTTCTCCCAACTACAGGTACCAATTTATTTCCTAAACTAGTAAAAAAACTCAAGGGAGTCCCAATTTGGTGCATAGATATTGCTAATAAGGTAATCTACTCCATCCATACCACACTGTAAAATCTGCCATCCGCCTTCAACATCTGTTTTATGAGCCTTAACTTGTAGATTAATTGCTTTCCTCACTAATGTTGCTGTTCCCCTTCGCTTACTATCAAAACTGTAAAATACTTCCCCCACCCATTAACTCCTATGTTTCTCAGCCTCCAATGGGACCAGGTGGGTTTCTTGAGGGAGTGTAATATTGGAGTGAATCTTATTTAGATGAGACAGTACCTATGCCCACATAATTGGGCTTCCAAGCCCTTAAACATTCGAAGTGACAAAAGTAAGTGTATTAGCCATAACTGTGCAATACTAGGGAATTATGTATCTTCTTTGAGTCACTCCCTTGCAGTAGGCCATAACACACGGGATATCCAGCCGTAGGTATCACTTCCTCCGGATGATTTTCCAGCAGTCTTTTCCAGGGGCCTCCTTCCTATCACCTGATGTGCTCTTGCACATATATAAAGGGGAGCCCCTTGATACTCCTGTTATTTTCCAACCACGACCGAGTCAACATCAAGTTCTCCTGACCAAGAGGGCCAGCTTTTTTCAGGTCGTCACCAAAGAAGCCACCTAGAATTCTTCTACTACCTCCTCAGGGTCCCAAAGGGGTGAGCATCCATCGTTAATGGAGCATGGACCAGGAGGAAGCATGCGTAGCACCAGGCATGCTTACCCCACACCACCCTCTTCCTCTTCACAGTCCTCAAGATCTCATGTAAGTAGTGGAAGGGACACACTGAATGCCCCATCTTCTCCACTGTTGACGGTCCCTCCCTTCCATTGTCAATGGCTCCTCCGTCAGTGACCTCTGTTGTAGAGGTTTCTTACACCGCTGCCTGCCAACAGTTTTTTGAGCCATCGTCTGGTGCAGATGGGAGCTCAACTTAAGTAATTGGAGGACCCACTGACAGCCCAGCTTCTCCACTGTCGATGGTGGTGGGTCCCTCCCATCATCGACGGCTCCTTCGTCGATAACCACTGTTGTGCTGCAGCTTCCACCGCTGCCTTCACCAACATGTCCTTTAGGCCATCGTCTGTCAACACTGGCTTCTGCTGCTCTGGCAGTTCTCCCAACAACGGAGCATGTTAAGGAAGTTTGGCTCTCCCTTCAATGACGGAGCATGTTTTTGGCTGTTCAGCTCTCCCATCGACAGTTCATACCATCGACGGGGTGCTTTTGCCTTTCGTCAGCTCTCCCATTGATGGTTATCCTGTTGCCATAGTCTATGGTGGACCCCTTTTTCCACCATCTCACCAACAGCCTTGTCATTGATGGTTCTCACATCAACAGTGGCTCCTAGCCTTACTGCCTCATCACCCGTGTTCCCTTCGATGATTGTAGACTCCACCTTGGACTTTCTTGGATGGGATCCCCATCAAGACTCCTCCATCTACCACGGTGTTGGGGTCTTATGTGCACCCCTTCATGCTGCCTGCCGACTGAGTCCCTTGCACCATTCCATCAGTAGTACCCCTCCAGTTGCGGACCCCTTCTTTTTCCGGGGGTTACTTGCTCATGGTGGACATCCAGGTTTTTTTGTCCACACCTCCAAGGAGGCTGTGGTTCAAGCCTCCCCCCCTTCTAACCGGGGTTCCATCCTGGGAGCACGATTTGGCATCCCATTCTTACCAGATTGGGATATGGAAAACCTGACAGGGAGATGGATCTGAATTATGGATCCCAAGGGTCCTCCTCAGAAGCGTCTTCCCCTAATGGGACCCCTTTATAGCCGCTTCTCTATTCTCCTCCAGATGACCAAACTTCCTTTTCGGATGTTCTACTACTTCTGCAGTACTTTTTGGATTCCAAAATACGGAACAGGATGCCTCCAGAAAATGGTTGACCCTATACTTTGGTTTTCCTCATGGCCCCAACTTAACGTCCCTCCCCTTGTGGAAAGCTTTCAGGGAGGCCATATTGGCTGGCAGGCAACAACTGTTTCAGATTCCCTCCAATCCCTGCAAGGCAGACAGACTTTCTGGGGCTCCTGTGGACCACCCTTATCTTTCTCCGTCTCCACAGGTGGATTCTATGGTTACTAACTACAGCTAGCGATAGCTTCTCTAGATCACTACATATGTGTGCTTCATGCTGTATCCAATACATTGGATTTCATGGGTAACACTGCTATGTCCATTTGCATTCTGCATTGTATGGGCAACCTCCTGGAATATTTTTTTTTTAACACAACATTATTTGTCACCACTGCCGCAGACCTGGCAGGGGCTACAACCCTCCCCCCCCAGAGGGGTATGTCCTCCAGCCCATCAGGTCCATCATTGGTCCTGCCAGGTCCCAGTATTTTTCTTCCATTTTCTCCCCCACGTCCATGCCCATACAATGGATGCAGCAGCTATCTCCACCTCCATGGAGGCAGGCAAGCACCCTGGGCATGGGCCAAACCCCTCTTGTTGTACTGACACGCAGCACAAATCCCCGCCCTGAGGAAGGAGAGCAGTCCTCTGGATGCTCAATCCTTACCTCCCTGGCCAATCCCCAAACGACCCGAGTCCATTCCTAAACTCGGGTTGCCGGCATAGCACAAGGTGTGGCATCCAATGCCTCAACCCTCGGTGCCACCGGGATGGCTTAGGAAGGAGCTCCTTAAGGTTACTCCAGATTTGGTCCAGTCCCTTTCACCTGGCCAAGTCTCAGGGGACCTTCCATGACAGCCACCTGCTGCCACCTGCTATGGACTACCTCTGATGCTGTTGATTCCTCAGCTAGAGCCTCCTCTGCAGGTGTTTGCCTCAGATGCCATGCATGGCTGAAGGTTTCAGGATTCTTGCTGGATGTACAACAACCCATCCTTTATGCTCCCTTTTACATGGATGAACTCTTTGGCCCATGGGCCCAAACCATTTTGAAAGCCCTGCAAGACTTGGGTCATACCTTTCAGTCTGTTTGGAACCCTATATTGCAACCTCAGGCAAAGTCTGCATACAGGGGATCCTTTTGAGGCCACTCCTTCAGAGATAGGCCTACTACTCAGAGGCAACATGCTAATGAACGTAAGGCTCGGTTAGCGCCGCTGAGCTCACAATATACCCCAGAACCATCCCAGTAATTCCTTGCTGCTCCTCAGCAGGGACGCCCTTCGGCCTGCAGGTATGTCTCTGGCTGTGGAGGCACAGACCCCCTCCTCGGCCATTGAGGGCAGGTTCTCCGTGCACCTCGGAGGTTAACAAAGGATCGCATCAGACCAATTGTTCTTTCACTTGATCCAGTCCGGTCCCATGATGGACTTCACCAGTACCTCCTCCCTTTGCCCCTTGGGTATCACGCTGTCCTCCAGACTATGCTCTGGTACTGCAGGCAGCAATAGATGCTCTGTTACAAGATCATGCTATAGCACCAGTTCCCGCCCATTATGGAGGCTTAGGATATTACTCCTGGTTATTTCTGGTTCCCAAATGGACAGAAGACTTCCATCCTGTTCCAGCTCTTAGAGGTCTCCACCTCCACATACAGTGCAAAAATCTCAGCTGTTACCCCTACTAGATACGGGGAACTGGCTCTGTTCCCTGGACATACAGTACGCATGCCTTCATATCCTGCTGTACCCTGCCCACAGACGGTTCTCACGATTCCAGTTTCAGGACCATCATTTTCCCTTTTGGTCCCTCCCTTTTGGCCTTTCTTCAGCCCCGGGTATTTAAAAAATGCCTGATGGCAATGCCAGGGGGCCTTTTGCCTGATGGGTCTGTCCATCTTTGCATACCTGGCTGACTGGCTCCTACAGGCGTCTACATGCCCCATGCTGGAATGCACCCTAACCACGCACCCTAGAGATGCTCTCCATGGTAGGCATCTCAGTCATCTCCCCAAAGTCTATGATGTGCCCATTACAAACTCTCCGGCATATGAGGGGATTCTAGATGCCTCTAGGGGTGTAGCTTTTCTCCACTTCACTTGGGCGCATGCCTTTCTGACCCACATTCTGAGGTTGCAGACTTGTCGGTAAGTCTCCGCCAGGGACTACCTTCAGCTCCTGGGACATTTAGGGCTACCCTTCCCATTGTCCCTCATACCTGTTTTCAGATGAGGATCCTTCAGTGGAATATCAGGGTCCTTCAGTGGGATCAGACGTGGAACAACTTCGATGCCCCAGTCCTTTTGTCTTTCCCACCAGTTCACACACTGCAGTGGTGATTCCACGGACAATCTCCTACGAGGCATGTCATTCCATCCTCAGGTCCCGGACCTCATCCTAAATGAAATGGCTGCCTCCTTGATGGGCTGGAGTGCTCATCTTCCAGGGCTTCTGTCCCAGGGCTCTTAGATGGTGCTGGGAGTCTATCTTCACATCATTGTCCTGGACATGAGGACTGTTCTATACGCCTTACAAACGTTCAAGACCTTGAACCCTCAGGGGTACCTTCAAGTGCAATGAGACAGTTCCATGGTAGTTCATTACCTGAATGAACAGGCAGTACCCGTTCATACCCTCTCTGCCTTGGGTCCATGAGGGTGTGGCATTGGATGATCCGGAGAGGCATTTTCCTTCTGACGGTCCACATTCCAGGGATTTCAGATACCCTGGAGGATGCCCTGGGAAGAATTCATGCTCAGGCTCATGAATGGGAGATCCCCCCCAGACGTCTTGGCAGATGTTTTCCTCAGGTGGGGTCACCTGGAGTTAAGACTGGTTTGCTTCTCCACAAAACACATACACTGCCTCCCTATTGCTCTCTACGGAGAGGTCCTGGAACTTTATGACTGGATGCCCCCTCTCGTTCCTGAACAGGACACTTTCTCTACACTTTCACATCCTTTCCTTTCATACAGAGCGTACTTTTAAAACTGGTCAAAGACGGGGTGACTATGATTCTCATAGCCCCCTACTGGCCGAGGCTGATTTGTTTCCCCATGCTGTTGTAAATCTCAGATGGGAATCCTCTTCCTCTGCCTCTTTGTCCGGCCCTCCTCTCACAGGAGGACGGCTCCCTGCTATACCCAGACCTGTGCTCCCTGCACCTGCACTCATAGCTCCTGAGGACATAATCCTCTCTCATTATCAGGTGTCCCCAAGGGTAGCAGAGATTCTGTGGATGGCACGGAAGCCCTCTACTGGGTCATCCTACTCTATGACATGGAAGCGTTTCTCCATTTGGGCATTTTCCCAGGAACTGGACACCTATGACTGTTCCCCACAGAGAATACTGAACTACTTCCTCTCTCTGTCAGAGAGTGGTCTAAAATATTCATCAATAAAAGTACACCTTTCAGCTGTTTGTGCTTCTCATTTACCTGTGGATAACGAACCATTGTCCCAGTTACCTCTCATTAAAACCTTCCTGAAAGGTATCCTACATTTCCATCCCCCTGTTAGGGACCCTGTCCCAGTGTGGGATTTGAATTTTGTACTTGAAAAATTGACTGAAGGTTCTTTTGAGCCTGCTAATACATGTGATCTCTGACTTTTGTCATGAAAACATGATCTTTTTGGTGGCAATTACATCAGGTAGATGTATCTCTGAGTTACAGGCACTTATTTGCAAGCCACCTTATTTACAGTTTCATAAGGATCGGGTGTCCTTACATACTAACCCCTCCTTTCTACCTCAAGTTGTTTCAGAATTTACTCTAAATCAGTCCATTCAGTTGCCACTATATCTGCGGAGCCTGAGAATCCAGGGGAAACCTTGCTTCATACTCTCAATGTGTAAAGAACATTGAGACTTTATCTTTTCCACACTGAACAGTTGCGTAACATTCAGCAACTCTGTTTCTTTCGTCCCAGGATGACTGGGCAATTTAGTTTTTAAGCAGTGCTTGTCCACCTAGATTGGTCAACTGCATTACTTTCATATCTAACAAATATGATAAACCTCTCACAGGCTCTGTGAAATCCCACTCCACTAGAGGCATGGCAACCTTCACAGCGTGGTTTTGAGGCATTTCTGCTTCAGACATTTGCGAGGCCGCACCTGGTCTACTGTACATACATTCACAAAACATTACAGTCTAGACATTGCTGCTAAGAAGCGTACCGCTTTTGGGTGGGCCGTCCTCAACGGCCTCCTGTCCTAATCTGTTGTGGTTCACTTCCTCCTCCAGTGGGCACCATAACTGCTTGGGCTTCTTCCCATGTGTTATGGCCTGCTGCAAAAGATTGACTCAAAAAACATAGTACAGTTGTGTAAAGACTTACCATATCAGTAGATCTTCAAGAGCATCTTTTGCAGCTGGCCGTGCTGCACCGCCCACTGTTCCCCTTGCTTCAGAAGGGTACCTTACTACATCCTCATATGGCAGCCTTGAGCTGCTGCCTTTTTATTCCTCTCCTCGGTTTCCATTGGAGACTTATGATTAATTTTTCATATCAGTCGCTGAGATGGAAAATAGAATTTAGGAGTATCAGGGGCCTCCCCTTTATATATGTGCAAGAGCGCATCAGGTGACAGGAAGGGGAGGCCCCTGGAACAGACTGCTGGGAAATCATCCGGAGGAAATTATGCCTATGGCCGGATATTCCACGTGTTATGACCTGCTGCAAGAGATACTCTTGAAGATCTACTGTTACGGTAAGTTCTTACGCAACTGTACTTTCACCAGGATTCTTAACTTAAGCTTAGTGTATAGCTATAGGTTTTGTATAAAATGCTTACATTTCTGTATAAGGATGCGTAAACCTAAACATGAATCCACCTGACCAAGGAAGTTTATATTAAATATTGTTTCTATGACTATTAACTCGTATAATGCCCCAGTAGTCATAAAATACTTTGTAGCGTCTATCGTGCTTTGCTATAAACATCATTATATAGAAGAGACAGTCTGCTATTACAATTCGAACAACAGAACCATAGAGGGAAATAAAACAGTACTGATATGCCGAGAAAGCTAAGACTCTAACTGTAACTTCTAACTATAAATTAAGAAGACACAATAGGATTATGCTAAACTTAATTAATCCAGAGTATCTAATCAGATTGCTAAAGTAACAAATTGATATTATTATTAAAACAGTGTCAACAACTTGTTTTTTAAACACTTTTAACATATTATTGACTCTAGTCCCACCCCACCCCCCAAAAAAAGAGTACTTTTTAATGTGACCATGAACCAGAATTTGAGAGCATGGAAGTTTCATCTGAAGATTTTTATTTCAGTTCAGAGCTTCAACTGCAAATTTATATTGCAAATTGATATCCACCTCATTATTAAAGTAATATCCCTTGCCTTCAAACATAATTTGATGGGCGGTTCCAATTAATATTTGCTTAGATATGGAGAAGATCATTCAAGATGTAAGAAGAAAGCAGAGAATACTACATGGAAGTTGAAACCAATATACAGGCCAAAATTAAAATGTATTGATGGGCACAGAAGGAAAAAAGGAGGGGAAGGGAAGAGAATTATTTAGCGGCAAGAACATAGCAGGGTGCCACTCATAAAAGGGTTCTAGATAGGGTTCTAACTGTAGTCACTGGAGGCTGAGCCCACTTCAAGGGTCTCTTACAATGGGTACAATTGAAGTCCTCAAAGCTCTCCGTGTACTGCTATGTGCATATAGTGGCATCAGTATATTTTTAGCTACCTGAAGCAGTTGTGGTCTACAAGGACTGTCCCATAAAACAAGGGACTCTCTCCAAAAGCACACATATTGCATCAAACTACACACATATCTTTCCTTGTTATGAAGATCACAGAATCACAGAAAAAAATGTGAGTCTGGAGCCTAGAGGCCATATGGACTCGTCCAGTTAACCTAGAGGGTATATTTGTTATCCCCCATAAAATCATCTAGAAGCTTCTTAAAGCTATCTAGTGAAGTACTGTTAACTACATTAAGAGGTAGTTTGTTCCAAATACTGACTACCCTTTGATTTAGCCAATTGCCCTTTTGGTTTATTTTATTATTCTCACCTCTTAACTGATGCTGGTGGAATCTACTATATCTGTCATTATTACTGATTAAACCTATGTTTTCTTATGGGTCTAGATCTGATAATGCCTTGTACATGGTGTACAGATCACCTCTAAGTCTACAGTAGGCCATACTGCATAAACCTAGTTGTTTTAACCTGCTACCATAGTCTAAATACGTTGTTACTTATTTTCTTTGTTGCTCTTGTTTGTACGCCCTCAGTCAAGATTTTATCTTTCTTTTTATAAGGACCCCACACTTGAGCATAATACTCCAAATATGGTCACACCAAGGAAGCATACAGTGGGACTATCACACTACTCTCTCTACTAGAGATGTTCCTAAATATAGAACTCATTATTCTCTGAGCTCTTGTTATTGTAGATCTACACTGTGTTGAGCCACTCAGATGATAAGTTACTAGTACGCCCAGATCTTTTTCCTCAGTAGTAGTTGTGATAGGAGTTCCAAGTAAGTAGTATGCAGCCCTTGTGTTCCGCACTTCCTATGACCAAGGTGCATAATTTTGCATTTTTCCAGATTGAGACTTAACTTAGCTGTAGCCCAGCCAGCTAGGTTGTTGATTTCTTTCTGAAATAGATGAACAGACTGAGTATCATTTACAATACAAGCCACTTTGATATCATCAGCAAATTTTGCACTCCAGCATAGTTGGGATGTTTGCAAGGGAGTTATGTAAATACTAAACAGTATCAGGCTCAGGACGGAGTCCTGTGCTACTCCACTTGTCGCATCACCCCATGGTGATTTGGCACCTGCTACTGTCACGCATTGCCTTCTATCTGTCAGCCAGTGTCTTATCCATACTATATAACTATGTTGAATTCTTTCTCAAATTTCAGAAGATGTTTATTGAGTTGTTTACAAGGCAATGTGTCAAACTCCTTAGAAAAGTTCAAATACAGTATATGCACAGCTAAACTATTGTGCAGTACTGACCGGATTGAAAAAGTTGAGGAGGTTAATAAGACGAGAACGTCCTTTCTGGAAACCGTGTTGGTTTATGTCCCTTAAACTTCTCTTCTCTAGATGCTCATTTATTTTGTCACAAATAATCCCCTCAATAAGTTTACTCACAAGAGATGTAATACTTATAGGAAAAAACATTTTTGCAGTCTGTTTTAGGCCTTTTTTTGTGTAGGGGAGTAACAAGAACACTTTTCCAGGCTGCACCACGATACCCTCATTTAAAGAGGTGTTAATTATGTCAGTCAGTGGTCCCACCAATGCTTCAGCTGCGTTTTTAAGAAACGCTGGATGCACATCATCAGGGCCTGGGGACTTGTTTATGTTTTGATGTTTCAACCTATTTAAAACGTCTTGTTCCTCTATGTGAGTCAAAGTCCTAGGTGCTTGATTGCAAGTAAGCGACCATTCTTTGTTTGTGAAGTCAGATTTAGATTTAAATGTACTAGCAAAAAAAATGTTAAATGCTGCAGGGTATAGGGTTAATACAGCCAAGACTGAAATATTACAGATCTAATACGACCTTCTGAGACAGTAAAAACACAATTCCCCTTTCGTTGGCACTTAAAACACCTGAAATATCTGGGGTACAATTGGGGCCTGAATATGAACAATTGTTTATGCTTAACTATTCCTCCCTAGTTGACAGAATTAGATTAGACCTTGAAAGATGGCAAGGAGTATCTATGTCCCTACTACAAAGAGTTCAAACAATAAAAATGGTGGTCCTCCCCAGAATTCTGTATTTAGCACAGACACTACCCACTTTGGTACCTGACTCATTCTCTAATCTTCTTAATAGAAGGATTGCCCAGTTTATCTGGGGTCTGCAAAAACCGAGGATCTGGTTATCAGTCCTTCAGATACCAAGTACAAAGGGGGGATTGGCTTTACCCAATTTTAAGCTGTATCATAGGGCAGCTCAGCTTAGAACAGCCTTATATTGGTTTATTGGAGGCTATATAGCCAAATGGAAGACACTAGAGCTGTCTGAGGGACACATGACTGACTTACATGAGACTCTGTTAGGTTAAAGTTTAAGTTTAAGTTCAAGTTCAAGTTTATTGGAGGAAAAAAAACCCCATTGAGCAAGCTCATTCACAAGGAGGTCCTGAAACATCTATACAGACAAGGTGATGGAAGGGACACTCCTGGGGAGGAGGTGTTGAACCCCTACACAGAGGTGACCCTGAATTCTTGGTATTGGGTCACAGGGGACAAGAGCCTGGGGAAATGGAGGTACATTATTTGCTCAATTCCTTATATGAAGGGATTTCTTCCTGCTAAATGGGATGCCGGATTTAGAACCTGGGAAAAAAAGGCCTACATTTGATAGGGCACTTCTTGGACGGGGGGGGTTGGGGGAGATTAAGTCCTTCCAGGATCTGGTCTCTGGTTATGCTCTCTCTCTTGGAGAGATACGTTTCGATATTTTCAAACATGAAACTATATCAAGGCATTACAATTTGGACAAGGGGATGAGGTCTCCTCCCCATCCCAAATATTAGAGATTTTTAGGGCGGCAGTGGAGAATAAAGTACAGTCGAGCCGCCTGATTTCTTCTCTTTATCAGTCACTTCTTGTGAGAAAGGGGGATACCACGGACTCGGCTAGGAGATCATGGGCCCAGGATTTGACTACTCAGATAACTGATGAGACTTGGACATGGACACAACAGAGAATGTACTGTGGCCTGTCAACTGTGGGTTAGAGAGAGTTTTCTTGGAAAATGTTAATTAGATTTTTTTGAACCCCAGCCATACAAGCTAAGTTCCAAAAATCCCAAGTCCCAGTATGTTGGAGGGGATGTGGGTTTGCCCCTACGGCCATACATCATGCGATGTGGGCTTGCCCCAGGTTAGCCTCTTTTCTTCAAGAATGGGAACAAGCTTTACAGTCTATCTTTGATATGGACCTTCGGTTAACCGAGGTCATGTATTTCCTATTTGAGATTTTAGGAGGCAGTATAGCGCAGTGGTCTAAGGCTCCGAGCTGCAAATCTGGTGACATCTAGCAGACCAGACCTGGGTTTGAATCCCACAGCTTCCACTTGCATACTGTGTGACCCTGAGCAAGTCACTTAACCTCCTTGTGTTCCCAGGTCGCTCCTGTAAAAAAGCTTTCAGCTTAGTGTGCTATACCTGGTTAAACAACTAAATAAAAAATTAAAAAAAGATTCCAAGAAACTATCTAGATCCTAATAAGGGGAAACAATTAAGATATGCCTTACTGGCGGGTCAGAAAGCTATAACCAAGCAGTGGCTTACCCCTGGGGTGCCCACAGTGTCCCATTGGCATGAAATTATGATCTCTATTTATAGGATGGAGGCTATTACAGCCACTCTTAATAAGAGGCAAGATAAATTTGAACTTATTTGGAGGAGATGGATTCTGTATATGGCTCTTGCACAGCCAGATTTCACTCCATAAGGGGGAAATTCTAAACAAAATGTCTTTCTGGATTTTCCTACTCCCTCCACCCACCCCCCACTTGAGATGCTTGGTCACTATGGTTTCTTAAGGAATTCCTCCACAATTGAAACTGATACTTATATGCATTGTAATATATTTAACCTGATAGATCCGGATTAATTGTTTGTATGTTGTCTCCTTTTGTTTTTTCCCCTCTCTCTGTAGGTAGTGTGTTTTTATTTTTCTTGTATGGTCTTTTGTCTATATTGTAAACATGTATAGTATGTCTTTGTGTAATTAACTAGAAATTAATAAAGACTGAAAGTTAAAAAAAAAACTGTTAAATGCTTTAGTCTTGTCCTCATTATTGGACAGTTCCACATTATCAACTATAAGTGAATGGAAGATAGAGTTATCCTCTCTCATGCTATTAATGTAATTGAAAAATAATTTTTTATTGTTCACTCACAGATGTCACTAAACGTTGCTCAAAGTCCCTCTTGGATTTTTTAGTCATAGCCTTACAGGTTAAGCTTTTTAACTTGTAATCTCTGACATTTTTAGGTGATGGGTGATTTTTAGCTTTAAAGGATGCCTTCCTTCGTGCTTGTGACAAGTTTGACAATTTTTTTACTAAACCAGTTTGGAACTCTTCCTTTTTTGTTGTATTTGCTTTTATGGGAACAAACTTTTGAATATAACTTTCAATATGATCTTTAAAACATTTCCATTTGTATTCTAAGGGTCTATTGGTAAAATCATACTTCCATTTCCATTTGTGACATTGCTGCACTATACTGGCATAATCGGCTCTGTTATAGCATCTTACTAGCGTTTTCCCCAAAAGTGGTTTCCAGTTTGTTTTCATCTTGACCATAATTGAACTGTGATCACTGTTACATATGGTGCTAAAGGTGTACAATCAAAACTTTCTGGTTCAATAGTACTGAAAATTAAATCAAGGGTATTGTTACCTCTCATAAGTGCTTTAACTAATTGCTTCAAGTTGTTAGATAACGTGTAATTTAACAATCTGCATCTGTTTGAGGAATTAGTCTGCACAATTTCCCAATTAATATCAGGTAGATTCAAATGTCCCATGATTAATGCATCCACTCCTGGGTCTATTAGGTCAAGCATTTCAAAGAATAGACTGTTTTCATTCAAATTTAAGTTGGGGGTTCTATAACCTACACCAATTGTAATTTTCCTCCTAGACTGAGGGTAAATAGCAGCCCATACCTGTTCTATGGTATTAAATTTTGGATCATAGTTTCTACTATCACTGGTTTCTTACGTTGTTTGAGATATAAAGGGCTACTCCCCCCTCCTCGCTTCCCATTTCTGGTATGATGGTATAACTTGTAACCTGGTATATCAATGTTCCAGCTATCTTTACTCCACCATGTCTCTGTGATCCCGCAGATATCTATCTTTTCAGATTTTAGTGTATACTCTGATCTTTTTTTATGCAATAGACTCCCGGCATTTAAATATAACAAATTCATGTTGTCATAGTTTGATTTGGCTCCCCCCATGAGAGGTTTTTTGGATTAGGTGAAGGAATTAAGAGGGAATATGACCAAAGCAGAAGTAGGAAGTAGAGTAAAAAAGAGAAAATGGGGGGGGGGCAAAGATTGTAACAGGAACCACACAATCAAATTTCAGTACATTGGCATACTAGTTGTTCCTGTGAATGTTCATTATAGAAACCATACAATTGTCACTGAATAGTAGCATTGCTGTTAAATTCATGCTATTAAATCAAGTAGACTTTCAAAGCCATAACCGTTAGTTCTAAGAGAGCAGAACACAAGATGGGAGTTTATGGTAAATTAGGCAATCAGTACCTTTGCATCTATATACTTGCTTTTATATTTATTAGTACATAGAAGACTGCATATGCATATAATACAAGCAAAAGTCTGTGAAGCAAATTTGGTACTTAAATGGTTAAGTCAGAACCGAGGATTCAGTTTGAGGAAGCTGAATTTCCATTGGGGTAATTGCTTTACAACCCTCCTCTTCCTGGGAAGTATCTGCACACTCAGAAGGTTTCCTGCTTCCCATACTATGGCTCCTAGTGCATTGCACGTATTAAATGGCACAAGAGAGCGTGGGACTGAAATGATCCCTATTTCTAGAAATTTGACTGCTTTTTCTGTGTATGGATCTCCAGGTGCTGTCATGGTATGAACTTTTTGTGCTTACATGTGATCTTTTAGTGGGGAGAGTAGTCACAGAGGTTTTGGAACTTGCAGAGGAGTGTTCAGTATTTACATGAGCCACCAGGCTGTCATGCACACACAGATCATTCTCCATGCTCTATGGCCATTGGCTTTTTGTTTAGATGAGCTGCTCCCATTATTTGGCCAAAATTTAAACACAAACTCCCATGCCTCGTCCACATTATGAAATGAGTGTGTGACTCCATTACATTTAATAACAAAGAAAGCAGGATATTTAAAATGGTAAACCACACCACAGTTTTGTAAATGGCCCCTCATTTCATCAAATTGCTTCCTCTTCTCAATCACTTCACTGGAATAGTCCTGAAATAAAAATAACCTATCCCCATTCATTCCAACATGTTTTTCTTTCTTGTCAAGTCTAGAATTTGTTCTTTGACAGAAAAGTGTAAAAAATTAATAACAGGTCGTGAGCAAGCACTTGGTTTGGGCATAGGTACAAGTGATCGATGTGCTCACTCGATCTCTAATGGATATGACCAGGTGTAGTCAAGAACAGCAGGAAACATTCTGGGAGTCCAACCAAATGCAAATTGTTACATCTTGCACAATTCTCTAAATCATCAACCTTATTCGAAAGGTTAATAATTTGACTTTTCAGAAAGTCGTTTTCATTTTCAATCTTGAGTACCGAGTCCTCTGTAGTGGCAATACATGTTTCTGCCTCTTCTAATTTGTAATTTGTGACAGCATTATGTGCCTGTATCTCAGCTATCGCTGTCTTTAAAGAGTTGGTATCATTCTGTATATTTGTCAACATCTGCAGGATTGTGGATACATTACCGTTATGTTTGAAAGTTGTGGGCTGCTGAATAGAGTTGTTGTTAATGAGAGCTGCCCTCTGTTTGCCTGCCCCATTCCCCTTGTTCAGCATCTGCTGCATAACAGTGCCCAGTTTAAACTTCACAGCCAACTGTGAGGGAAATAAAAAGAGCTGCCCATAACTTTCACACTGTATAAAAAAAAAACAAAAAGAGTCAGTGGACTAAAACAAAACTTAACTCAGCTGTATATTTTAAGAAGCGGAATCGAACAATGCAGATTTTGACACTTGTCAATGTGACTAGTTGAACTGAAGTAAAATGATCTCCTCAGATTAAACTCTATGAAGAATTCAAGCTGTCACCATGTTCAGGTGCATGCATTGGCAAACTTTAATTTTCAAACTTTGTGAGTATATTTCTCAGTACCGCTCTTGTTGTTCAACCTTCATGATGAAACATGAGGAATCTGAGTCAGGATCTGGCTTCAAACATTGCATCCAGTGCAACCAGAAGTTGTCTCGGATAGATCCGCATACTTCATGCGTTTACTGCCTGGGGTAGAGATTGATGTCACTGCCTGTAGCCTGTGCAAGATCTTGCTCCCCTCATCCCTAGAAGGCTGTTACACCCATCTTTTTCTCAGCCAGCTGGTCAAATGGGACCCTCTGGTGTAGTCTAAGAATGCCCATAAGGTGGTTTCTGTGGCTGCAGGTTCTGCATCCCAGCTTCCAGCATTGGAAGAAGCGGTGGCAAAAGTTGCGGCAGATGCCTCATTGGTCTCAGCACTGCTCCTGCCTGGGGTCAGTGTAAGGGCATCATTCACAGGAGCCTTCCTTGATATATGGAAGTCCCTCCTCAGATCTTGCACACTGGAAGCAGGGATCCTTGTACCACTTGCCAAGGGAGGTCAGGTGGGTTGTGTGGATGCGCACCATATACTACTCCTAGAACTAGCTACAGGTGTGTAACCCTCATTTCTAGGGACATGGATATGGTGCATTATCCATACTCTGGCAGACTGCTAGCAGCTTTCTGGGAGGAGGGAGCAGTGTCCCTCCCACCACAGCAAGAAAAAGAAGTCCACCATCAGTCATGGGACCGGGAAAGTGTGTGCTGTTCCTGCTCCCATGACTCCCTTGAACACTTGACTGTTGTTGAGTGCTTGACTTCAGCTAAGCCCTCTTTGTTCAAGGGTCAGGTCACTAGCTCCACAGTAATCCCATCAGGATTGTTGACCTCAACACAGGCTGAACAAGTGGCTGAGATTTTTCTCAGCTCGGTCAACCTGCTATTGGAAGGGTTCAGTGATGACTTGATCTCTCGGATCCTGGTCCTTTCGGCTAGGTGGATGGTCTCCTGCATCGATCTTTGCTATAGGTTGGCTGGTAGGGCACCGCTGCTTTGGTGACTGCTTCCAGGGATGTCCATATCCAGGAAATCTGCATGGCTGCCACCTTGAAGTCAGTACATACCTTCATCTCCCATTACAGCTTTTATTTAGAGTGATGTTGGGATGCTGCTTTTGGGACCTCGGTTCTCCAGTCCCTGTCTGCCAAGTAGGGATGTGTGCCTTGCTCCCTCCTCCCAGAAAGCTGCTAGGAGTCTGCCAGAGTATGGATAATGCACCATATCCATGTCCCTAGAACTGAGGGTTACACACCTGTAGCTAGTTCTAGGAGTAGTATATGGTGCGCATCCACACAACCCAGCTGACCTCCCTTGGCAAGTGGTACAAGGATCCCTGCTTCCAGTGTGCAAGATCTGATATCACAGATTGGAGACCGGGAGAATACCGCCCGGGTGGGTGGAAGGAGCTTAGCTTGAGGATGTCTGGCAAGTCTTTTTTTTTTTTGGCAAATCGTTTTTTTTTTTTTTTGTATAATCTTTTTATTATTTTCTTTTACGTCAACAGACATACAGTACACAAACAGTCATACATGCATATAACTACTAATATGTACAACAGACACATAAATAAAAATAAATAAATAGATGCACTTCAATACAATTACTTTTACATCCAATAATCCTCCTCCAGACAGTTGATTCTTAATACTCATTTTGAATACTAAAAAGAAGGACCAAAAAAAGGCCAATATCCAAATTAATTGCCAAGCCTGTATACTGCAGATGCCAGTACGTATCACTCTTGAGTGTGTCCACTCTCAGGTGTACCCGGGGTGGGGGGGTGGATACCCATCCAGTCAGACCCCACCTTCCTAGACCAATCCCTCACATAGGGTGGTCATCTCTTGCCTCTCAGGTGTAGAGAGAAATGGCGCCCATTCCCCATAAAATACCTCAGATCTGTTCACCAGAATCAGTGATAGCCATTCCAATGCCAAATTCTGCAATATTAATTGACGCCACTGCTGAATGGTAGGTACAGCATTATTAACCCAGGTATGCTGAATGCAATGCCTAGCCATCACCATAAGGATCTTGATCCAATGTGGCATTGCCTCCCATTCCTCCACCCCATCCGCATTTAGACCAAACAGCCCTTTGATAGGGTGCAACTGGATAGGAACCCCCACCATCTGCTCCACTTCTTGAAACACCTTTCCCTAGAAGGATCGCAAAACAGGACAGCTCCAAAAATAATGCATGTATGTCCCCACCTCTCTTTTGCATCTCCCACACAGCGGAGATACAGCCAAATGGGCCCTATGCACCACAACTGGGGGATAATATAGCCTATGCAGAAACTTAAAATATGCTTCTTTAAATCTGTTACAAATCAGCAGACCCCAAATATGTCCCGACGATAACTTTTGCCAATTCTCTTCAGAAATTTCCCTCCCTAAATCTCTACTCCACTGCTGCTTCACTTTCTGGGTGTAATCCGGCCATCCCTGCTTCCCAATCTTTGCGGCTTTCCCAATAAATCCTTTAGGATCCCTCTGTGCTCCCAATATTACTAATTCTACCAAGTCCCATCCCTGAACCTCTGGCTTCTCTCTCTCTCCATTTTACCTATGAACGTTTTCACCTGAAGGTATCGAAATGACTGCTGCCCCTGCAGACTCAAATTCTTTTTGATATCCTCTAATGGGAGCAACATCCCTCTACTAATCATACTACCCACACACTTTATCCCCCTCTTTTCCCAGTCCCTAAATCCTCTATCCTCTAACCCTGGTAAAAAAAACAGATTCCTCGCCAGTGGCATCAGTATAGTTTCCCCTTTAACTATCCCTCTCGCTTTCTTTAACATCTCCCAAGCGTCCAAAGTCATTCCCACCAAAGGATTCTGGCCCCCTTGACTCCTATATGCCGGTGGTCCCTTACTGTGCAGGTGGGCAGACAGCCTCCCTACGCACCCCTCCTGTTCCAACGTCACCCAACTTGCTACTTCTGGCCTAAATACCCAGTCCGCTATATACCTCTGCTGGGTAGAAAAATAAAAATTTAGCAGATCAGGGAACTTAAGACATCCCTTAGCTACTTCCGCTTTAAGTCTTTGAAGCCGCATTCCTGGTCTTTTCCCCCTCCATATAAACTGAGCAAATACCTTTTCTAATTTGCCAATATTCCGCCATGTGATTCGCATAGGGAGCATCTGCATAGGGTACATTATTCTAGGTAAAACATTCATTTTTAATACATTTATCTGCCCCAACCACGATACTGGTAACTGCATCCACCTTCTTAGATCTGATTCTATTGTTTAAACCAAAGAAGCATAATCCAAGTCATACAAAGATCCAATTGTTCTTCCCACATTAATACCCAGGTACTTTATACTTCTGGATTTGCACCGTATACCCCACCGTTCATCTCCTATTTCCTGTTTGGGGAAGCACAACATTTCCGATTTATTCAGATTTATTTTATAACCAGACAACTCTGAAAAACCCTCCACCAATTGCAGGAGTGACATCATGGAAACCTCCGGTTCCCACAAAAACACCAACATGTCGTCTGCATATAACGTGACCTTATGTTCAGTATTGTCCGTCCCCTTCACCCCCCGAACTCCCAGGCATTGCCTAATCGCTGCCGCCAGTGGCTCCAATGCTAAGGCAAATAGCAGTGGCAAGAGCGGGCAGCCCTGCCTGGTTCCCCTTTCAAGCTTGAAAGGGGCCGTAGGGGTCCCATTAACTATAACACTGGCCCGTGGGGATCGATACGTTGCTCTGATCTACCGTACGTATGGGTCACCCAAACCAAACTGGACCAAAACCTCAAAGAGGTACTCCCACTCTACCCTGTCAAATGCCTTTTTGGCATCCATTGATATAACATATGTTTTCCCCACATCCTGGTGTGACTTCCATACCACATTGAGTAACCTACGTACATTATGATATGATAACCTCCCCTTAATAAACCTGGTCTAGTCTGGGTGAACCAACGACGGCAGATATTCCTCCAACCTCATAGCTAACACCTTGGCAAGGATCTTAAGATCACAGTTCAACAGGGCAATTGGCCTGTATGAGGCAAAATCCAAGGGATCCCTACCCCCCTTTGGGACCAGGCATATCGTGGCATCATAACATGTATCCGGGAGGCTTGGCACCTCCTGCCCCTCTTCCACTTTGAAGACCTCACTTAGCATCTCTGCCATCTGTCCCACTAATGCCTTATAAAACTCTATAAGAAATCCATCCGGGCCACTCGCTTTCCCCAGCTGAAGCTTCCCAATTGCTTTTAGTATTTCTTCCTTTGTCAAGGGTTGGCCTAGACACTTTCTTTGCTCCTCCATGAGGCTAGGTAAGTTAACCTTATTCAAAAAATCCTGCATTGTCTGTTCCCCCCCCCGTCCCCTCCGCCCTGCACAGGTGAGCATAAAATTCCCAGAAATGCTTTCTAATCTGTCTCTCCCCTCGCTGTATCCTTGTCTCCTTATCCTTAATCCCTGTTAATCTCACAGGGCACTTCCCCCACTTTCATTAACCTCACTAGTAGTGGGCCTGGTTTATTGGCCCATTCAAACACCTGCCTCTTACAATAAAACCAAGAGGTTCGGGCCTCCCCCCTTACCAGGGAGTTTAATGCCTCTCTTGTCACCATCAATAGGCACTCCACCTGCCCTCTCTCTCTCCTACAGCTACTCGCTTTTCCAGCTCTTTTAATTGTCTTTCTAGTCCTTGTCTCTTGTCCCGCTTCTCCCTTTTAATTTTGGCCATATATGCTGTTATGGAACCTCTAAAGAAGGCTTTCCCTGCATCCCAATAAACTACCCTGTCCACCTCTGTGCCCCCGTTGGTCTCTTTGTATAGTTCCCACTGCATTTTTAGGTATTCCCTAAAATCCTTATGTTGGAGCATATATGTAGGAAACTTCCACTGCGGCCTTTTGTCTCTCTCCTCCTGCATTTGAAACCTACCCACCACCATAGCATGGTCTGATATATGAATGGGGCTATGCGAGATATCTATAACCCTTCCATGCCATGCCCTAGGTATCAGGATATAGTCTAACCTTGTCCATGTTCCATGTGGGTTAGAATAAAACGTGTATTCCCGAGCCCCCCGGTATGCCATTCTCCAACTGTCTATCAGATCCAGTTCTGACATCCCCACCCTCCATTGAACTTTCTTTGCTCAGAAGAAGCCAGAAGTGGAAGGAAACATATTCATTTCTGTGCTTTACAGTAACTGATAATTGCTATTTTTGTTATTAAACTTAGATTGTGGGCTTTTAGTGACATTGTAATTTCTTTGCTGTCTTTGCTTAGAATTGTTTTTGGGCTGTTGAAAATTTAAAACGTAGTGGTGGTGTATTTCTTTGCTGTCTTTAATTGCTGCAAATTTAGTCTTGGCTTGTCTGACTTGCCCTGTAGTCTGTGTGAGGGGTGCTAATTGTCTGGCCTCTCACCTCAGCTACGTGATAACTGGAGGTGGGGCTTAGTCAGAGTTGAGGTAGCAAGTGATTTTTCTTTGCTCAGAAGAAGCCAGAAGTGGAAGGAAACATATTCATTTCTGTGCTTTACAGTAACTGGTAATTGCTATTTTTGTTATTAAACTTAGATTGTGGGCTTTTAGTGACACTTTAATTTCTTTTCTGTCTTTACTTAGAATTGTTTTTGGGCTGTTGAAAATTTAAAACATAGTGGTGGTGTATTTCTTTGCTGTCTTTAATTGCTGCAAATTTTTGCCCCCTTCCTCCCCTTCCCCCAACTCTTAATTATATACCCTGTTAAATCTGATTGACAGCAGCTAAACACAGGGGATAGTAGGGGTTGTGGAGTAGGAAGGGCATAAGGGAAAGAAGCCCACCCTCAGCACGACAAGTGTTTTGACTCATTTATTTATTTTTAAAGAAAAGTATCTGAGGATCAGTGGCAGGATTTTTAGGACAGTAAATTAATAAAAAGGGAACTAGGAGAGCTTCAGTAACAGACAAGTAGTGGAATAGCAGTATAATTGGGGAGTGGTGCAATGCAGTAGCAGCAGCTGCAGGGCAGCCATATTCAGGCAGACCTTCTGGACACTGAGGTGCTGCCCTATCTGCATATATCTCTCTGGACTGTGGGATGAGGTAGCCAGACTCGGAGTGGAAGTAAACTGGGTCAGGAGTACCATCACCCCTATCCAGAGACCACCCAGTCCAATGCCGCTGCCTCAAAGGATGCCTAGAACGAGGAGCACTTGGATGACAATGGGCTCAGGATGGGTTAAGAGGGTTAGGCAGAGGCACATCCCAGATCCTATTCCACTCAAGAACTCATATGCCACACTGGCAAATGGGGGGAACCAAATAGAGGTACCCAGAGAAGTGAAAGGAAAGGATGTGGAGGTTAGCCAAGGAGGTGACCTCAGCAGGCAGAGCAGTGGACCCCAGAGGAGGAGGAAGCAAATCCTGGTGGGGGACTCCATCATAAGAGGGATCCAGCTAGGAACACAGGAGGGGGAGGACAGGGAGGTGAGGTGCCTACCAGGTGCCACGGCATGGAGGGATGGAAGGAAGATCCTAGGGATCGCTGGGAAGGCAAGACGGGAGGGTGAGCTGGATGTCATTATCCACCTAGGTACTAATGACCTGGCAAATGGGGAGCCAAAGGAAGTTCAGGAAGAGTTTAGGAAATGGGGAGGAGTCTCAAGCAAGTAGCTACTTCTGTCACCTTCTCAGAAGTACTACCTGCGAGAGGCATGGGAGAGTTAGAGTGCATGCACCAGGAACTTTAACTCATGGTTGAAGAACTGGTGCTGTGAGGAAGGGTTTGGATTAATTGGTGACTGGGACCCACCTGGAGGGATGGAGGTTTGTTCATGCTTCGACGGCTTGCATCCATCCTGAGGGAATCCAAGCACTCAATGATAAGTTTAAATGCTACATTGACAAGCATTTAAACTAGCCAAGGGGGTGGCAGGCCAGCAAGGAGGGTACCTACTTGCTCACCCCCCACAGCTAGCAGTGGAACCAGTAAACTGGAGGAGTGGCTATTTCAACAAAGCAGTGTGCAAAAGATGGAGATTAGCACCCAAGAGGTGGATAGGAAGAAAAGGGGCAAAAATCAGCATAAGGGCAGACAGCTAGGAGAACCAGGGACAAATGACAACCAGGGAAGGGGCTGGAGTAGAACAGCTAAACCGTCTAGGGAGGTCAAATCATGGAAAGCCATCTGTGCCAATGCCAGGAGCCTTAGCAACAAGATGGAAGATCTGGAGGCTGTCATGGTGCAGTCAGACCTGGACATTGTGGCCATCACAGAAACCTGGTGTAATGATAACCATGACTGGGAGATGGCCATTCCTGGCTACAACATATTCAGAAGAGACCGGACAGGTAGGAAGGGGGGGAGGAGGAGGAGGAGTGGTGCTGTATGTGAAAAAATGACATAAGGGCCACTGAGATCCAGGAGGAAAAAAATTGGGGAGAGATACTGTGGGTTAAGCTGGAAAGGAAAATGGGGCCAGCCATCCGCACAGGTGTGGTCTATAGACCACCAGCCAAAGAGGAAGAAACAGATAGGGAGCTGATGCTAGCCATCCAAAGGATGGCAGACTAGGGTGAGGTAGTACTGGTTGGAGACTTCAATATTCCAGACGTGGACTGGAGCATCCCAGCAGCAGCATCAACTAGGAGCAGATTTATCCTGGACTCTCTTCAGGGTGCTTTCCTCAAGCAACTAGTCATGGAACCATCTCGGCAGAAGGCAATACTGGACCTTGTGCTCATAAACAGGGACAGTGTGATGGAGGTAACAGCGGGGGAGCACCTGGGGAACAGTGACCATCAGTCATTGTGGTTTGAAATCACAGAAGGAGCAGAACCAAACCACACAGAAACATGTATCCTGGATTTTAGGGGGGCAGACTTTGGGAAAATGGGGAGATACTTGAAAGAGGCATTAAGGGGAATGGGGCAGGAATCAGGGGTTGAGGAACAGTGGGCAGTATTTGAAATGGGGATTACAAGAGCAACAGAATTATGCATTAAGCAGGTTAGCAAGAGGAAAAGGAAGAGGAGGCCATTATGGTTTTCCAAACAGGTAGCAAAGAAAGTGAACGCCAAAAAGATTGCATTCAGGCAATACAAAAAGACTCAGGCAGAAGGGGATAGGGAGAAGTATCAGGAGAAGCAAAGGGAGGCAGGGAGGTCAGTAAGGGAATCCAAAGCTCAGACAGAAGAGCACATTGCAAAATCAGTGGGAAGAGGGGACAAAACCTTTTACAGGTACATAAGTGAAAAAAGAAAGGCAAAGAGAGGGATAGTGAGACTGAAGGGGGAGGATAGGGGTCACATGGAGGATGACAACAGTAAAGCTGACATACTGAACAGGTATTTCTGCTCAGTCTTTACTGAGGAAAAGGAGGGTAATGGGTCTGAAGGGAGTACAAGGGGTGAGAATGGTGTAGAAATGGACACAAGTCCCTTTACACGAGAAAGGGTCCTGAAGGAACTGGAAGTAATAAGAGTTGATAAAGCAATGGGGCCAGATGGGGTGCACCCTAGGGTCCTTAAAGAACTCAGAGAGGTGGTGGCTGAACCTCTGGCTATCCTGTTTAGCCAATCACTGGAAACATGGGAGGTACCTAAAGACTGGACGACAGCAGATGTAGTCCCCTTATACAAAAGTGGGAACAAGAGAGGCGAGAACTACAGACCAGTCAGCCTCACCGGTAGTGGGAAGATCATGGAAGCACTACTGAAGGAGAGATTGGTGGAACATCTGGTTGTCAATGGACTGCAGGATCCAAGGCAGCATGGTTTTACCAGGGGGAGGTCATGTCAGACCAACCTCATTGAATTTTTTGACTGGATGACTAGGGAGGTGGATCAGGGGAGGGCAGTGGACATGGCCTATCTGGACTTCAGCAAGGCCTTTGACACTGTGCCACATAGAACACTATTACACAAACCAAGGAATATGGGTGTGGGCAGGACAGTAGTGTGGTGGGTAGGTAACTGGCTGGGTGGCAGGACACAGAGGGTGGTGGTAAATGGCTGTCACTCCACAGAGGGAAGAGTGACCAGTGGGGTACCACAGGGATCAGTGCTGGGACTGGTCCTATTCAACATCTTCATCAGTGACATTGCGTAGGACCTAAAAGGCAGAATTTCACTGTTCGCTGATGACACAAAGCTCTGTAACAGAGTAGACACACCAGGGTGGTAGACAGAATGAGAAGGACCTGCAGAAACTTGAAGAATGGTCAGGGTTTTGCAGTTGAAATTCAATGCAAAGAAGTGCAAGATAATGCATATGGGGCACAAAAACCCTGGCACAAAATATCAGTTGGGGGTGAGGATATAGCATGCACCAAGCAGGAAAGGGATCTTGGGGTTATCATCTCTGATGACCTCAAGGTAGGGAAACAGTGTGACAAGGCAGCAGGTAAAGCAAATAGGATGCTGGGATGCATAGGCAGGGGCATCACCAGCAGGAAAAGGGAGGTCATGATTCCACTATACAAGACACTAGTGAGGCCCCACCTGGAATACAGTGTACAGTTCTGGAGACCCTACCTACGTAAGGACATAGACAGGGTAGAGAAGGTTCAGAGGAGGGCAACAAAGATGGTACATGGATTGCATCACAAGTCCTATGAGGACAGGTTGAAGGAATTGAATATGTACTCCTGGAGGAGAGGAGGGAGAAAGGGACATGATAGACATACAAGTATCTTACAGGAGGAACAGGGTGCAAGAATATACTATTTTTAAGCGAAAAAGATATTCCAGGACTAGAGGGCATGGGATGAAGTTGGAAGGAGGACGATTCAGAGGAAATGTGAGGAAGAATTTCTTCACAGAATGGGTGTTAGACAAGTGGAACACCCTGCCTGAAGATGTGGTGGGGGCTGAAACAATCACAGGATTTAAGAATGCATGGGATAGACATAAAGGAATTCTGGAGGTCAGGGATAAGGGGCAACAGAGTTCTAGGAAAACAAACTGAAGTTACAAACTCAAGTGGGCAGACTAGATGGGCCATAGGCCCTTATCTGCTGACACTGCCTATGTATCTATGTATGTATCTAAGTACTGCCTCCGGTGCTCGTCCCTTACCTTCTGAGTGATCCAGTACAGGATCTAAGGTACTATTAAGGTATCCCCCCAAAATTAAGCTTGGGAATTGCTCTCTGATAATCAGATCCAGTAATCCCAGGAAAAACTGCTGGTCATATTGAGCTGGAGCATATACATTCCCCAGGGTAATTAACTCACTATAAAGCTTCCCTATCAGGAATATGTATCTACCCTCCCTATTGTCCTTCACAATTCTATGGACCTCTAATGGCAGATTCTTATTCACGAGGATGGCCACCCCTCTCTTACGGGATGAGTAAGAGGATGCAAAACACCTTCCGACCCAACCTCGCGATAATTTTGCGTGTTCCACATCTGTCAAGTGCATCTCTTGCAATAACGCGATTTGTGCCCCCTTTTTTTGCAATGTAGTCAGCAGCATGGCTCGTTTAATCGGACTTGCAATCCCCTTAACGTTCCAGGAGACTACCACCATTTCCTGCTTACTAGCCATCTAACTATATCATTTGTTCCCCATGCCCATCCAATTAATTCCCCCATATATCTTCTCCAGTCCCCCACATCCCTTGTCCCATCATTGCTTTCCCATCCACAAGCATCTTTTAACCTTCGCTTTGTATGAAGTGCATCTGTCAACAAACTGTGTAAAAAAAAATGTAAACAGTTTTAACTATAAACATGATAAAAAGAACAATATTCCCTCTATAAGAACTTTCCTGATACTCCCTTTTCCCTACCCTTTGCCCCCCTCCACCCCCCCTCTTTAAGTTCCCTTTAACATAGTCTGTTCCATACCAGGTTCCCCCTCCCTTTGACACTAATTGGAGATTCCGCAAAAGTGTCCACAACACACCCTAAAAATATACACGTTCCCTCCGCTCTGCCCACAAGCAATTCCAATTTTATAGACCTGCTTCCTATGATCGCAGCGTTATAAAATTATATTGCCATACAGTGGAGAACATAAAAAAGAAAAAAAAAAGGTCAAGCTAAAGTAAAAGTAAGCTGGCAAGGGGAAAAAATAGGCAGTGTCTCCCCTTCAAAATCTCTTCCCAGTGTTCACCAAGCAACTTCCCAAGACCATCAAGAGGACTCCCCCATTTATGTTCATTCCATGTTCATCGTGGCTTATCCCTCCCCTTTCTTCCCATTCCCACCCATTCGTAGCACTGCGCAAACAGAGTGGCACTTACAGTCCCCTCAGTACAGTTGAACTGCATCTCCAGTATGGCTGTACACATTTCAATGGCGTAGATATAAAATATAAGATATTTCCCTCCTGTGCCATCAAGCCTCCCTCTTTTACCTCCCCAAGTTCTTACAGTCCCCCTAACTCTGCACAGCCATATATATATATTGCGTGCTCCTCTTGATGCAGCTTCCCCTGTAAGGCCTGGTCGTGACTCAGCACTCCGCGCCATTTCCTTTCCATCATCTTCTGCCAGGTGCAACCTCGTGGTTCGCTATTCCAGTCGCCATCCCTCCTATATTAATAGACAAGAAAGAATGGGGGGAAAAAAACAAAAAAACAGAGAAAAAAAACCTTTACCCATCTCCCTCCCACACATCCTAATGTCTCTGGGAATCTCAGTGACACCACCACAGTTTCCCCAAAACTGTCCAACGCTCTGAGACCTCCTCTTCCCTAGTACGCCCACATGTCATTCTCATAGTCCCATACATCTCACCAGTCCAGGTTTCACTTATTCATTTTCTTCTGTAACTCGGCTACAAACTGCACAGCCTTACAAAGTTCCCAAAAGGAATAAGTCGCTCCCTCGTGCTTTAATTTTCAGTACTGCTGGATACACCATAAAATTCTCAATTTTAAGATTCCATAGCTGGGCCATCAAACCATTAAAGACCTTCCTTCTCTGCAACAGTCTCATCGAGTAATCTTGGGAGATATACAGTCATGTGCCTTGGTATTCCAACGTTCCCGCTTCTCGATATGCTCGGAGGGGTCTCCTCCCTATCTTGGTAGGAATGAAAGCGGATGATGACTTGTCATGGGGGCATCCCCCTGGAGGCCTGGGCATCACAGCACGATGCGCCCTTTCCAGCTTGAATTTTCCATTTTTAGGCTGCAGCCCCAGCAACTCTGGCAAGGTCTTTGCACAAAAGCCCAACATGTCATCTCTTTCCGCTCCTTCTGGTAGTCCTCTGAGCCGCAAATTTAGCCTTCTATAGTAATTCTCCTGGTAATCCATCACATCCTTCAGTTCCTTCAACTCCTTTTGCAGGTGCACTACTTGACTCGGCACTTCCCCTGTGTCATCCTCCAATAGTGATATTCTCCCCTCAGCCTCTGCAATCCTGTTCGTATGGGCCACTTGCTGCTCTAATATTTCCTGCAGCTTAAGATCTATCTTGCCCTCGAGCTTAAGTAGCCTGGGTTCTAAGGCCGCTATCACTTGGCCCATCACCTCGTGGGCCAGGGCTCCAATTTCAGCTGCTGACAGTGAGATTACCCCCGTGCTTTCACCTGTAGCAGAGGCCGCAGAGATCGCCGCTTTCTTGCCAGTTTTGCCAGTCTGCCTCTGGCTCTTTCCGCCTCCTGCCACCAAATATTCCTCCATTCTTCCTTCCAATACGTGCTGCACCAGTAAATTTTATTATGACAGGTCGATTTTCTCGATTAATTTTACTTTTAATTGCCTGTTGGGACAGAGCAGCGCGGAAGCACGTCTATTCTCTCAGTCACTCATTAGCACCCCACCGTCATATTGTTTTTTTATTGATTTCTTTCAATAAGAACAGTGAACAAAAACACAAAGAAAGAACACTGTTCAAACAAAGAGAACACAGCTGCTTATCCAAGTATGAATATAAAAGTAGATATGCCTTTGGCAATTAACCTTCTAAGATAAATACAGGATTATCTCCCAACAACAGCTGCTATCAAAGTCCCTCTAACAATCCCTCTGATCCAGCACAATCCCCTCATTCCAAGTAATCATTAATAAATACAGTACATTCATAGTACAAAGTCAGGTTTCATAGTTATTGCATATAACACCCGTCTCCTCTACTACAGTTCAGATTTTGGTAATTTATGAGTTAAACTGGCAGTAATTTTTTTCCGTGGCATATATATGACACATTTGGACTTCCTGTGACATCATGGAGTAGGTTGGAAGCTAAGAGCGGGGCTCCCCACCATAACTGCCCTTAATATATATTTAAAAATTAAAACCGATCTTTCAAAATGCTAAAAATGTCTGGAAGGGACTGCAACAAAGATCGATTGCCTAAATCTAGGCACAAAAGTAAGCCCAAAGTGAATGATGTCTCCAGATTTGGAGACGAAGGAGTAGAGCGGAGTAGAAGCCTGTCTCCAGCAAGCATGGCGGAGTAACATTACGAGATAGAGGATGAAGCAGAGCAGCTTTCTAGATCAAGGTACGAAACACAACAAAGAAATAAAGGCAATGAAAGCAGAGACCCGAATGGAATTCAGACAGCTAAATAATAAATTGCAAGGTCTGGAGCAGAGACTCAATAAAGCTGAAGACCAACTTTCAGATGTAGAAGATGGCCCATTCCAAATGGGCTTGATGCTCAAAGCCCTAACTCACCAAACTGCTGCACCGCAAGCAAAGTATGTTGATTTGGAAGGATGTTCTTGGCGGGAGAATATTAGAAGAAACTGGAGCAGTGGTAGATTTTGTGATTGATCTGCTTATGGGCGTTCTACAACTACCAGCGGGCTATCAACTTGGAGTGGAGCAGGCCTATAGGGCGTTACAGCCTAAACCCTTAGAAGCTACAGCCAGACCTTGCTCAATAATAATAAAGTTTATTAGCTGCAGAGTGAAAAAAGATATACTCCATAGAGAATGGCAGCAGAAAGAGATAAAATATCTTGACACCCAGTTGCTTGTGGACTATGATTACCTTCCAGATGTACAGCGGCAGCGCCTCCAGTATGAAGACTTGATTAAGGAGCTACGATCTAGGAAGATTCGTTTTCATACCCCGTACCCTGCAAGAATGTGTATCTTTTAGCCAGAGGGCTCCAAGCTTTATCAGTCCCCTGAGGAGGCATGCATAGCTCCGGAAGAGAAGGGGTATTTATCGGCTACATCAACACACCTGGCTGAGGATTGCACGAGGCAGACACAGGACACATTAGTGGGATGGCAGCTGGTACTAAACTGAAGATGGGGAGATTGAGGTTTTTCTTGGGGACTGGCATAGAAATATAGACTTTGACGGCAAATAAGGGCTGCTTGGCCCACCCAGTTTGCCCATTTCCCTACCTATTGGATAAACTGCAGATCCTAGTTAACCAACAGCCTACTTCTTCCTACCCCCCGCCAGAATTGCCTTATGTCTGTCCCATGCATTCTTGAATTCCCCCACTGTTTTTGACCCCAACCTCCTCAGGAAGGCGTTCCATGCATCCACCACCCTCTCCATGAAAAATACTTCCTCATGTTGCCCTTGAGCCGTCCCCTCTATCTTCAAATTGTGCCCCTTGTTCTTGCACATCTCTTTCTGAAAGATGCTTCCTCTTGGACTTTTTGATTCCCTTGAGGTACTTGAAAGTTTCTATCATGTCCCCCTCTCCCTCCTTTCCTCGAGGATATACATGTTAAGCTCCTTTAGTCTCTCTTCGTATGGCTTCTGGTGCAGACCCTGCATCATTTTATTTGCCCTCCTCTGGACTGCCTCCATCCTGTCTATGTCCTTGCAGAGATGGGGTCTCCAGAACTTCACACAGTACTCCATATGGGGTCTCACCAACTGTCTGTACAGAGGGATTACAACTTCTGTTTTCTGCTGGTGATGCCTCTTCCTATGCATCCCAGCTTTGAGCTCATTACAAATAATTGTTAAAAATCTGCAAGTTCAGAAGCAGTCAGGCCAGCCCGCTACATCAGTGGGCTGACTGGAGTGCCGTTTTGGCTTCGAGAGTTATGGGGTAATTTACCTACACAGTTTTGGACTTCACTGAATAAAGTGCCTATATCGTCTACATTTTCCCATCTAAACATTAATCTGCCTGGACAGCTAGGGTTGTACCCCTCTCCTAGGTGACCTGGTCAGTACTCATCCCATTTTGGACCTTACTGGTACGTGGGAACTTATCTGCTGTCTCAGATGGAACATTTTTCATATGATTTAAACAGGCTGGATTTGCGATCGGTATATTAAGATGTCATGAACAGTTTATGAAATTATGATTTGGGGCAGTTTATTTATATAATACAAGGAGTTTTTATGGATATCAACAAAATAACTTTTATTTCCCAACATCAAAATAAGTTTTGTTTTGTGATATGGGGACAATTGGAACTTTCTGGAACAGACACTCAAACTCCTTCTCGTACTCTCGGACTTGCTTAGCGCCCCTTATTTCATCATATTTCAGCATGCTTTCTGCATGTTGCCTTATTTTCCCTTTTTCTTTTATTTTATAAAAATGGGTATATCAGTGGAGTTTATATAGTTACTCTTAATGGGGTGTTTTCTATAAGCATGGCTTCTTTGATGCAAAATTGATTTTCTTCTCACACGCACACCCATTATGGACTGAGTATAGCACACAGCATTCTGATGTTTATGGTTGACAATTTAAGCTTATTGCATAGGGAATGTGGATTATATAGGGCTGATAAAGAAATATGGAATGAGTCTGCACTAATGGTCCCCACATAAGTGGGGCTTTTCCCCCCTTTTTTTTCTGTCTGCTGTTTTCGCTTGCTGAGGCTCCCCTCCCTCATTTTGGGGGGGCAGTGGTGGATTAGATACAGTAGTCAAATTACTTTGGGAGATGAGATGTTGCTTCCAAGGTAACTGAAGGGGGAGAAGAAAAAGTTTCTTACTGATTTAAAGCAAGTGGGGAGGTAGGGCAGACATTAAGGGTAAATTGATGTTTTATTACATACATTTTTTTTTCCTTTGTGGAACTGGGATGATTGAGTTACCCGAAATTTGAAAGGAGAGAGGGCAGGGATGGATGGGGGGTCCTGATTGTTTGGTTGAGTGCTTTAAGTTTCCACTTAGCTCTGATTGGCAGGCAGAGTGCCTATTGACGGCATCCAGAAATAGAGCCCATATAGCATTCAGGGCTCCTGGTGGGCATGCTACTTGATTGGTGGCTCACTATACCCCTCCGGCCTTCCTGAAGGCGACACATTGAGTTCATTGCCTGCCAGGGTTGGCCATGGAAAATCTCATTGCAGGATCTCCACATCTGGAAGTCAGGTATAGTTTACTGTTATTTAACATTAATGGTTCAGGTTGGATTTTTCTGATTCACTTTTTCAACGTTTTTTTCAGTTACATGGAAATGGGGGATTTCTGACATATGTCTGGGCTATGCTGCACTGACACAGCTTGAAGTATTTTATTGTAACTGGGAGTCAATAGTGGAAGTGAGCATATATAGGATAGTGCATGGGGAACAGTTGACAACTGGGCTATTCTTTCACCAAGTTGGCACTATGACGACGGATTACCTCGAGAGCGCAGCTCGAGAGGTAATCAGTCGTCATGGTGCCAACGAGGTGAAAGATGCCCTGTTGTCAACTGTTCCCCATGCACTTTTCTTTATAGTGTATGGTGGAACATCGTTTTTTGGGAAAAAAAATCACTACAGCATGTTTCTGCTTCAAAACATTTTTACTGGGTTACTGGAAGGAAAAAAGAACTTTACATTTTGAACGTGTTCATGCTTGACATTTTAACTGTTTAAGAACATTACATTTTGAACGTTTTAACGCTAAACATTAGTACTGCCGCCGACATTGCTGCTTTCGTTATGTGTCCTGTCTATGGAGTGAGCCTTAACTGTCATGCTGCTCGAGGACACAGTGTGTGACGTTCGCAGTGCAGTAGAAAAAATCGTTCTGCTGCACTGCGAACGTCACTAGTGTGTGACTACAAGGTTTCGACAACGATGGATTTTGGGGGAGAACGATGTTCCACCATATACCGCAATTGCTTTCAAGGTAAAAGATTTCAGCTGGTTTGTATATAACCCGAATAATGGCTAATATAGGAACTACAGTGTTATCCTATAATGTTCACGGTCTTACCCACCCAATAAAGCGAAGTAGGGTGATGTATTTTCTTAAAAAATCTGGGTAGAGTTTTTTTTAGTACAAGAGACCCACTTAAATAAGACTGAACATGACAAATTGCGAAAGTATGGTTATGAGATATTTGCTGCTGCCTCATATAAACAGGGACAGAGGAGAGGTGCAGTGGTGTTAGTTCCTAATAAGACACCATTTGATTTGCTAGACACTGTCTTAGATGGGGAGGGTCATTATGCCCTGGTGAAAGGGAGATACAGTGGGGAACTGCTCATCTTGGCATCTATTTTTGCCCCTCCAGTGTCAGATACTACATTTTATAGAAATCTGTTTCTAAGAATTTCTGAATGGGCAGAAGGGAAGTTAATCATGGCTGGAGATTTAAATCTTCATTTTAATCCTCATCTGGATATGACCTGGGGTGGAGGGGGAAGAGACCATAAAGTGGCCTGGTTGGTAAACAAGTTGTTGGTAGGATTGGGCTATGTAGACGCTTGGCGTCACCTTCATGGCAAATCTTGGCAATGCACATACTATTCCCCTTCCCATAAATGTTTTTCAAGGCTCGCTTATTTTTGGATTCCTAAGGAGCTCCAGAGTTGTCTGAGGGATTCATGGTTTGGGGGAATGACTTTATCAGATCATGCCCCAGTATATTTAAAGATAAACTTGGGTCAGAATAAAAGGAACACTTTTTGGAGTCTTAATGCCTCTCTACTTCAAAATACGGAGCTACAAAAAGAGGTTAAGGAATTGATAAAATGGACAGTAGAAGATAATACAGACCCATCTATTTCTCCTGCTATCATGTGGTACAAGGTAAAGCAGTGGTGCGGGGCAAGTTCACTGAGACCGCTGTTAAAAAGAAGAGACAGAGGGAGGCCCAAAAAATCCAGTTACAGGCCTATATTTCAAGTCTGGAATCACAGCAACAACAAAAATTTGATAAAGGCAGAGATAAACAATTATCCATACTGAAGAAAGAATTACAGGCATTAATTGATTATCATATAGAGCAAAAGCCCCTATTTTTACAACCGAGGTATTATGAAGGAGGCCCTCAGGCCTTAAAATTATTAACTGGCAGGCTTAGACAACAAAGGGCTAGAGCTATGGTTTTGAAAATTAAGCACCCTCATACAGGACAGTTTAAATTACAAACTTCAGAAATAACTGAGGCATTTAGAATTTAATATGCAGACTTATATGCCAGGGTGCGTCTCCCTCCTCAAAGGAGGTGGAGGTTTATCTTAAACCACTGCAGTTGCCTCAACTGATAGCATCTCATAAGCAATCTTTGTCCATTCCTGTGTCTTCTGGGGAGATTTTGGTGGAGATAAAACGTTTAAAATCTGGTAAGTGCCCCAGCACCGATGGCCTGCCAAATTAATTTTATAAACAATTTAAAGATACCGTTGCCCCACCCTTTTGGTTAAAACTTTCAATGCGGCCCTGGGCTCAATGGGTCAGATTGCTTCCTCCTAGACTCAAGATATAATTTCGATAATACCGAAGCTGGCCAAGGACCCCACAATCTGCTCCTCGTACAGGCCAATATCTGTATTAAATTATTACTGTAAAATCTTGATCGGAGTGTTCGCTCGAAGGCTTGAGCAAATATTACCATCATTAATACATATAGACCAAACGGGGTTCATAATGGGAAGGCAGGCTATGGATAATGTTCGTCGAACAGTCCATATAATTGACCATCTTGCCTACACCAAACAACCTGTCTAGCTGATGAGCCTAGATGCAGAAAAGGTCTTTGATAAGGTCTCGTGGGCCTTTCTTCATGGGGTCCTGGCCAGCTTTGGGTTTGAAAAAACGTTATTAATTTTATTTTTAAGTTATATTCCTCCCCCACAGCTTACATCTGCGTGAATGGACACTTGTCTCGCCCACTAGAACTTGGTAGAGGTACAAGACAGGGGTGCCCCCTTTCTCCACTTCTTTTTGCTCTACATATCGAGCCATAAGGAGGTAGTACAGTGCAGTGGTTTAGGGCTCTGAGCTGCAAACCTGGAGACCTGGGTTTGAATCTCACAGCCCCCACTTGCATACTGTGTGACCCTGAGCAAGTCACTTGACTTCCTTGTGCTCCCAGGTAGCACCTGGAAACAAGCTTCGGCTTAGTGTACCTTTTCTGGTTAAACAGTTTCCCCTTTCCCCTTTCCATTAGCTCAAGGAATTTGGCTTAATCCGCAGATTACTGGGGTGGAGTTGGGGGATGCCCATCACAGATTAGCCCTATATGCGAATGATGTGATGTTTTTCTTAACCTCCAGTAAAACTCTATCTGGATTTGATTTGTGCCATATTCAGGACTGTTCTAAATTATCAGGTTATACTCTTAACTGGATGAAGACCGAAGTTTGGGTATTTTCCCAGGAGTTTCCCCAGGAAGTTCAAGAATCTTACCCCATGAGTTGGGACTTAGACTTTATCAAATACCTTGGAGTGCAACTAGGAAGGACTTCCTCAGCATTATTTGACTTAAATTATACTCCCCTGGTGGTGGCTATAAGAGCTTGACTGTTGGAGATGGTCTCTTCTCCCTCTGCCCTTTCATGCTAAAATACAAACTATTAAGATTAATATTTTGCCAAAATTACTTTATTTCAGTTTGTTCTGTATCCTTTAACATCTCTGATTTTAACTAAGTGGCAGACCTGGCTTCTGTAGTGTATATGGAACAATAACAGACCACGGGTCTCTCAGAAAGTTCTATACCTCCCTAGAGTGGAGGGTGGCTGGGCCTTCCCGAATATTACAGGTTATTGGGCTGCAACACAGATGAAAATAGCACTTCTCTGTGTACATCCAAATTATATTGCTCATTGGCAACAAATTGAACTTGCCCACCTCCTGCCCAGCCCTCTCCCTGCATTGCTTTGTCAACCTACTATTGCCTTCCAGAGGTTATAGCCTAAATATTTGGGTGCTAAGGCACTCCTAATGGGATGGGCTATGGGGGCAAGGAAGGGTTATACTGCTAATTCTATGTGGAAATCTAGATGGTGGACAAGGAATGAAAGTTTTCTGCTGGGGCGCCAGGATGCCTGGTTCCAGAGACAGGAGAGCAAGGGTTTTTTCTCCCCCTGGCAACTCATTCAGAAATGAACAGTTGTGCCTTTTGAAGTGGCTATGGACAGGTTCTCTTGGGGTCCCAGACATAGAATTCAATATTATCAGTTAAGGGGTTTTATAAATACTCAGATTCAGGTGTTCTCTATGATGGAGGACAAACGTCCCTTTCCTGTGGCTTTTGAGATGGTCTGGTGCTTGGCCCATGAGAAGGGAGCAATTACTATGCTATACACCAACTATATAGTGGATAAGCAATACACTATACATGCCTTGCAGCACAAATGGGAATATGATCTGCAGTTGAGGCTTGACACCAAAGAATGGGAGATGATTTGGCTGGCTACATGGCATTCAACTTCTTCCCCGTCATGGCGAGAGTTCGCCTGGAAGCTGCAAATCATGTATTTTTTTAACTCCACAGCTGCAATCTAAGAGGAGCCCCGGTAGTTCTCCATCGTGTTGGAGAGAATGTGGAGAGCGGAAGGCTACACATGCCCACATTTTCTGGAGCTTTCCAAAAGTAAGGGATTATTGGGAACAGATCTAGAGATGTTTGACAACATTGTTTGAGATCTTTTCTAGTTTGGGTCCTGAACATTTAATTTTAGGTCTTTGTCTGGGGTCCGTTACGGGAAGGGTCAGCAAATATTTATGGTCTGTGCTGATTTTAGCTGCAAATAAAACAGTTACTAAAAATTGGCTCCAAGAGAGCCCTCTGCAAGTCAGAGATTGGCTCTCTATAGTACAGAAAACTCAGGTAATGGAGTATATTACTGTTGCAGTTCAACAAAAGATGGCTTTGTATCTTAATAGATGGACAAGATGGGATTTGCAGCTGGATGATACAAACATACGAAGAAGCCAGCAGAAGAAGGCCATTTGGTCTATCTAGTCTGCTCATAGTACAGGATACACAGCTTGAACTACTGTCCCTGCCCTCCCTCCCCACACCTCCCATCCTTCCTACTCGTAATCCTTACCTTCCCAACATGATCTAATTTCTTCCCTCCCTCCCTCTGACTGATTTCTTAAGGCTATCTGAGAGACTATGATTAATGAATTTTAGTGGGTTTTTTTCTCTTTTGGAGACCGTGGACAGAAAAAAAATTCATGTTTTATTTTTTACAATGCATTTAGCAAAATCAATCTCTTTAAAAAGCTATGCTGCAATCTGCAGATACTTTTGTGACTATTAGGATTGTAGACATAATCTCACCTCTATCAATTTAACTTTATTTAAAAACTTTCCTCTTTCTAATTTACTTAGCAGTACTAGGCATAGCACAGATAAATTGAGCAGTGTTGAGGTTTGGCCTCCAGTAAGTTTAATTTTGTTTCTGGTGGCTTCTTCACCCTTGTTTTCTTGTTCTCTTATTTAAATTTGATAAATGTATTTGTTTCTTTATCTTGGAGAATATTATAGTCCCCATTTACAAAAAAAGGAAGTCGATCAGACCCAAGCAATTATAGGCCAATCAGTTTATTGGACAATGTTCAAAAATAGTTCACAAAAATTATAACTAATAGGATTATGGATTGGCTGGATAAAGTAAAGATAATTAATGAAGCACAAGCAGGTTTTATACCTAATCGCTCAACACTGGATCAGTGCTTCGTATTAACACATTTAATAAATAAATACACAATAATCACAGCTAGCAGTGGAACCAGTGAACCAGAGGAGTGGCTATCTCTGCAAAGCAGTGTGCAAAAGATAGAGATTAGTGCCCAAGAGGTGGATAAGCAGAAAAGGGGGCAAAATTCAGCAGACGGGCAGACAGCAAGGAGAACCAGGGATAAATGACAACCAAGGAAGGGGCTGGAGTAGAACAGTGAGACAGTCTAGGGAGGTCAAATCATGGAAAGCCATGTGTGCAAATGCCAGAAGCCTTAGCAACAAGATAGAAGATCTGGAGGCTGTCATGGTGCAGTCAGACCTGGACATTGTGGCCATCACTGAAACCTGGTGTAATGATAACCACGACTGGGAGATGGCCATACCTGGCTACAACATATTCAGAAGAGACAGAGCAGGCAGGAAGGGAGGAGGAGTGGCACTGTATGTGAAAATGACATAAGGCCACAGAGATCCAGGAGGAACAAAATGGGGAGAGATACTGTGGGTTAAGCTGGAAAGGAAAATGGGGACAGCTATTCGCAGACAGGTGTGGTCTATAGACCACCAGCCCAGGAGGAAGAAACAGATAGGGAGTTGATACTAGCCATCCAAAGGATGGCAGACAAGGTGAGGTAGTACTGGTTGGAGACTTCAATATTCCAGACGTGGACTGGAGCATCCCAGCAGCAGCATCAACTAGGAGCAGATTTATCCTGGACTCCCTTCAGGGTGCCTTCCTCAAGCAACTGGTCATGGAACCAACTTGGAAGAAGGCAATACTGGACCTTGTGCTCACAAACAGGGACAGTGTGATGGGGGTAACAGTGGGGGAGCACCTGGGAAACAGTGACCACCAGTCATTGTGGTTTGAAATCACAGAAAGAGAAGAACCAAACCACACAAAAACACGTATCCTGGATTTTAGGGGGGCAGACTTTGGGAAAATGGGGAGATACTTGAAAGAGGCATTAAGGGGAATGGGACAGGAATCAGGGGTTGAGGAGCAGGGCAGTATTTAAAATGGGGATTACAAGAACAACAGAATTATGTATTAAGCAGGTTAGCAAAAGGAAAAGGAAGAGGAGACCATTATGGTTTTCCAAACAGGTAGCAAAGAAAGTGAAAGCCAAAAGATTGCATTTAGGCAATACAAAAGACACAGGCAGAAGGGATAGGGAGAAGTACCAGGAGAAGCAAAGGGAGGCAGGGAGGTCAGTAAGGGAAGCCAAAGCTCAGACAGAAGAACACATTGCAAAATCAGTGGGTAGAGGGACAAAACCTTTACAGGTACATAAGTGAAAAAAGGAAGACAAAGGGAGGGAAGAGTGAGACTGAAGGGGAGGATGGGGTCATGGAGGATGACAACAGTAAAGCTGACATACTGAACAGGTATTTCTGCCAGTCTTTACTGAGGAAGAGGAGGTAATGGGTCTGAAGGGAGTACAAGGGTGAGAATGGCAGGAATGGACACAAGTCCCTTTACACAGAAAGGGTCCTGAAGGAACTGGAAGTAATAAGAGTTGATAAAGCAATGGGGCTAGATGGGGTGCACCCTGGTCCTTAAAGAACTCAGAGAGTGTGGTGGCTGAACCTCTGGCTATCCTGTTTAGCCAATCACTGGAAACAGGGAGGTACCCAAAGACTGAGGACAGCAGATGTAGTCCCCTTATACAAAAGTGGGAACAAAGAGAAGCAGGGAACTACAGACCAGTCAGCCTCACCTGTAGTGGGGAAGATCATGGAGCACTACTGAAGGAGAGATTGGTGGAACATCTGGTTGTCAATGGACTACAGAACCCAAGGCAGCATGGTTTCACCAGGGGGAGGTCATGTCAGACCAACCTCATTGAATTTTTTGACTGGGTGACTAGGGAGGTGGATCAGGGGAGGGCAGTGGACATGGCCTATCTGGACTTCAGCAAGGCCTTTGACACTGTGCCACATAGAAGACTATTACACAAACTGGGGAATATGGGTGTGGGCAGGACAGTAGTGTGGTGGGTAGGTAACTGGCTGGGTGGCAGGACACAGAGGGTGGTGGTAAATGGCTGTCACTCCACAGAGGGAAGAGTGACCAGTGGGGTACCACAGGGATCAGTGCTGGGACCGGTCCTATTCAACATCTTCATCAGTGACATGGTGCAGGACCTAGAAGGCAGAATTTCACTGTTTGCTGATGACACAAAGCTCTGTAACAGAGTAGACACACCAGAGGGTGTAGACAGAATGAGAAGCGACCTGCATAAACTTGAAGAATGGTCAGGGGTTTGGCAGTTGAAATTCAATGCAAAGAAGTGCAAGATAATGCATATGGGGCACAAAAACCCTGGCACAATATATCAGTTGGGGGGTGAGGATATAGCATGCACCAAGCAGGAAAGGGATCTTGGGGTTATCATCTCTGATGACCTCAAGGTAGGGAAACAGTGTGACAAGGCAGCAGGTAAAGCAAATAGGATGCTGGGATGTATAGGCGGGGCATCACCAGCAGGAAAAGGGAGGTCATAATTCCGCTATACAAGACACTAGTGAGGCCCCACCTGGAGTACAGTGTACAGTTCTGGAGACCCTACCACGAAGGACATAGACAGGGTAGAGAAGGTTCAGAGGAGGGCAACAAAGATGGTGCATGGATTGCATCACAAGTCCCTATGAAGACAGGTTGAAGGAACTGAACATGTACGCCCTGGAGGAGAGGAGGAGAGGGATATGATAGAGACATACAAGTATCTTACAGGGAGGAACAGGGTGCAGGAAACACTATTTTAGTGAAAAGATGTTCTAGGACTAGAGGGCACGGGATGAAGTTGGAGGAGGACGATTCAGAGGAAACATGAGAAAGAATTTCTTCATAGAACGGGTGGTGGACAAGTGGAACACCCTGCCAGAGGAAGTGGTGGGGGCTGAAACAATCATGGGATTTAAGAATGCATGGGATAGACATAAAGGAATTCTGGAGGTCAGGGGTAAGGTGCAACAGACTTCTAGGAAAACAAACTGAACTTACAAGCTCAAATGGGCAGACTGGGTGGGCCATAGGCCCTTATCTGCTGACACTGTCTATGTATCTATGTAATAATCAAAAAACAAAAACTATTTTGTGTATTTGTAGATCTAAAGGCTGCTTTTGATAGAGTAAATAGGGATAAACTCAGGGAAGTCCTTAGCAACTCTGGTCTAGAAACATCTTCACTAAACTTAATTAAAATTCTATATAAGAATAATCTCACAACTATTAGATATAATATGGAGGGAGATTGTACTGCCAAATTTCCAACTAATGTCAGCTTTAGACGGGGTGTGTATTATCCCCTATTTTGTTTAATCCTTGTCTGAATAAGGCTCTTGAGGGATTGGAGGATCCAGAGCTGCACATGCCTAGGGTAGGTAGCAGGGAGTGTCCCTACCTAGTATATGCAGACAATGTTATTTTAATTTCAACTAGTTATTTAGGAATAAAAAGAAGCTTAGATAAATTTCAATATGAGTGTGAAAAGCTTTCACTGGAGATAAATTATAGCAAAATTAAATACATGATTTTTAATAAGAATTTAATCAGAACTGGCAGGATGTGCTCTTTGAAATGTAAGGGCCATAATATAGAATATGTATCGAAGTTCAGTTATTTGGGCATTATATTCACATATAATCTTAAATGGAAGGAACATACATCCGGAGAAACAAAAAAAATAAAAATAAAAGGGGTAAAACCAGCACTAGAAAGATTTAATTACATATTTGGGGGAAGATCAGTTTTAGGAGCGCTTAAGGTATTAAATGCAAAAGTGCGATCACAAATACTCTATGGGGTAGAGATTTGGGGGAAGGGGAATGGGGATGGATTAGAAACAATAATTAATACATTCTATAAAAGGTTATTATGCCTATCATGTGGAGCATCCTCCAGTTTGTCTAGATTAGAACTAGGACATTTACCAGTAATTTGTAACATAGAACTAAGATTGGTAATTTACTGGATTAAAGCATATAACATGCATGAAAACAGATTGTCAAGAATGTGCATTGAGGAAATGTTAAATCAGAGAAGGGAAGGCTTCATAAACTCAAGCACACAAATACTTGAAAAATTAATATTACCTTATGGGTTACTAGAATTTTTGTTAGAAAGTACAAGAACTCCTTTAGAAGAGATTAATGAGATTATCAAGACTAGAATAAGGGATATCCACATCCAAAAGGAAATGCAACTAGTTAAACATTGTAAATTAAGTTCATAGTTGCCAATAAATACCAGGAGACAATTTGGGTTACACCAATATTTAAGGATAATAGGTAACCCAAGCAATAGAAAAGCTTTCACCAAATTTAGGTTTGGTTACCTGGAAAGCAACAGTCTGAAACAAAAATTTGGTATGGCAACTACTAAACTGTGTGCTTGTGGTTTAGATGAAGACACACCTAAACGTATATTACTACTGTATCCTCTGTACAAATCACAGAGAAATTTATTTCTGGGGGAATTGCTAATGAATCTCAGTATGGAATCAATTTATCAATATAACTATATATTAAAAACAAATAAGTTAAATTTGGACAGGGTCTCAAGATTTTGTAGAATTATTGAGTTAAATAAGTTACATATACAAAAATATGATGCAATAGGGGCATTACATTTTCCATTATATAGTGCAATATATGAATTTAGATATGGTTTCTATATATAGATTTTAATTATGTATGTATTTATATGTGACGGATGGTTGCTTTTATTGTATATTTTTTGTAATGGCAATACTTCTTGTCAAACAATAAACATCTACCTACCTTATCTTAAATATTTGAAAGATAAAAATCTTCAGATAGAAATATTTTTAGTTTTTACATAGCAGAAGCTTATACTAATCTATTATGGTAAACTTTACACTTAGGATTGTATTAGGAAATGTATTATTATTGGTTAAATGGATAGGAAATACGCTGTAAGTACAAGTACTCAGAATTTTTATTAATTGAATCGGATTGTGCTGTAACTTGTACTTGGTTCTTCAATAAATTAGTATAAAAATATTTATTTTTATTTATTGAGTAATCAGAATGACAATCTTTGAGCTAAAAGCTCATTTACAAAGGATCCTCATCATAAAGGGAGGGGAGAGTTTTGGGAGTCAATAGAAGCTAAAAAGGCATTGTCAAGAACATCTAATAGAAAGATAATGTGATCAGCAGCAATCAATAACATTGGCAATAGCAACACATCATAGGATAACATAGGCAATAGCAACACATAACCAAAGCATGTGTACATTGTACATGAAGATACAGTTCACACAGCAAGCCAGACAATTAAAAGTGCATAAATCAAAGTTATGTACTAGTTGGAGAATAGCAGAGGTAGGAGATATACAGGAGCTTGTAGAGAGGAACAGGAGATGTGGCTGTACATCATTACTGATTCCTAATTGATTACTAAGGCTACAGCCAGGGGAGTAAGCAGGCGGCTACAGCCAGGAGAGCAAGCACTGCCATGGTAGGCAGTCAGGGTAGGAGGGAACTAATCAGGATTAGGTAGTAGATGAGGAATCAGAAGAGGGGACAGAGGTAGGCTCATGGGTTGGCATGGAGGGTATGGTGAAGGTAGATAGTAGGTAGGTGAGGGCTCATCAGGGAGTATGTGAAAGGAGCAGGGGGGCACGGTAGGTAGTCAGGCATGGGCAGGTGGAGAGCAGGGAGCTTTGGGCTAATTTGTAGAGTGCAAGATGAACCTTGGCAGGCCCTGGGTTCAGGGGGCAGGTAACTGCTGGGTTAAGAGTGGCAGTAGCAGGGTACAGGTGGGGAGCTAGACTTCATTAGCTCATACTTGGAAGGACAGTGGCATGCAGGGCTTGTGGATTATGAATGGCAGTAGCAGTATACAGGAGGGGTGATAGACTTCCTTAGCTTGGACTTGAAAGTACTAAGGTATGTAAGGTGGTGGGTGGTAGCTCATTTAACCAGCGGGAGCCTTAACAGCAAAGGCTTGCCTCCTCAAGGTAGGCCTTCTGAATGGCACAGCTAATGCTTGCTTAGTAACAGTTCTTGTGGCATGTTTGGCTGGAGCAGGACGGAATAAGGCTTGCAGGGAGGGAGGTGCAAGTCCAAGTAGGGCTTTCTTTCCCAGAAGGCAGTCATGAAGCTTAATGAGGTCCATAAGTGGGAACCATTCAGTCCATATGTAAAGGTCACATGTATATGTTAGGCGAACAGCACCTAACACAAACCTGCAGGTTTTATTTAGAGAGGTGTGCAGTTTGAGCAGACCTGTATCAGTGGCAGCCCCATAGACTACATTCCCGTAGTCCAGGATAGGTAGGATTGTACTGTTGATTGCCTGTTTCCTGGTCTCTGGAGTAAGGCAGAACTGAAGCCTGTATAGGGCCCCTAGTTTTCTATAGACTGCAGTGGTAATATTGCGTATGTGTTCTTCGAACGTCAAGGACTCATCTGTTGTGAGACCAAGATATCAGAACGAAGACACATGCTCCAAGGTGGTGTGAGAGTTGCAGGTAATTGAGAGGGGTGAGTAGATCTCTTTTTTGTTGTCTGGCAAAAAACATCATCTTGTATTTTTTACTGTTGAGCACCAGTATGCTGTCCTTGAATCAGTCCTGTATTTGTTTTAAATTGTACTGCAACTCCCTAGTAAGCGCTTCTTGGCAGGCGTTTCAAGAGCATACCATTGTGTTGTCTGTATAAAGCAGGATCTCAGACAAGGGTCAGGCATCAGGGAGGTGGTTCACAAAGAGGCTGAATAAGAGTGGGCCCAGTATAGACCCCTGGGGGACCCCTACTGAGACCTTGCAGGTGTTGGAGATGGCACCATTAATTCTGACTTTATGAGATCTCCCAGATAAATAGCTGGAGTACCACTGGACCATGAATGGGGACAGTCCTAGGCCGCTTAGCCTGTGGAGGAGCAATTGGCAGTCCACAAGGGCAAAGGCCTTGGTTAGGTCTATAGAGATTGCCCCAACCAGCTGACCCTGGTTGAGTGCCTCGTGTACTTATCCAGTGAAGTTAATTAGGGTGGTGTTAAGTACTATGCAGTCTGTGAAAGTCATGCTGTTGCGGGGAGAGGAGGTCATATTTGTGCAGATGATCTCTGAGTTGGTTGGCTATGATTCTTTTCAGTGCTTTAGAGAGAGGTGAGAGAATTGAGATGGGTCTGTAATTTGAAACTAGTGACCGATCACCCCCTTTGTGAACGGGTGTAACCAGGGAGGTTTTCCAGATGGAGGGGAACGTAGCCAGGCAGAGGGACAAGTTGAATAGCTTGTTGATGGGTCCGATGACCTTGGGAAGGGTGACAGAGATCAGGTTCATGTCTATACTATTACCACCCATCCTTGTTTTACCAAGGATTCCAGTACGGTATTTCCTTGATGGTTATGCATCTGAAGTAAAAGGTTGGGCAGGTCCTGGTATTTGAAGGAGAGGGCGAGTGGTCAGTGGTCTGATTTCCATCAGGGTATGTAGCCAGTTTTGGGGGGAGGACATCACTGTAATCCATAAATGCCTTGTTGAAAAGATTGGCCATAATGTCAGCATCTAGTACTACGTCATCATTGTGGTGAAGCATGGGGGGGATCTGTCATCATTTCCAATGAGTTTTTTTTGTAGAGGCCCAAAATTTCTTTCCATTGTCCCTGCATTGAGATTGACAGTTCTTGTGGTATGTAGCTTTGGCCTGTCAGAATGCCCAAGTGCACCTGTTTTGGGCCGCCGTGTAGTTTTGGACATCCGTTGCAGTCCCAGTTGTCCTAGCCCGATGCCAAAGTAGATCCCGATTCTGACAAGGTGGACTAGGACCCTGTCCCAGTTGTTATGGAAAGACTTTGAATGCAGGGATCTGTTCTGGCCTCCCTTTTCCTGTGTCTTCTCTGTCTGGTTGTGCAACAAAATTTTCCTGCGAGACATGGGATTTGATCACTCCAACAGTCTCGCAATTATTTGCTTTTCACTGTCTCTCAGTTTTCCCTTGCTGTTTGTCTTTTCCTCCCTTGCATATCTGCTGATATAAAATATCTGCAAATCATTGTATGGAAATGTAACTGATATTGGGATCCCTTTTGTTTAGAAATTATATAGTGCTAATTTTTGAAATGTATGTAATTGTGGTTTGAGGTGAATGAAGAAGCTATTGAGAACTCAAGAGGTTACCTGAGTGCAATTTTTAAGCCTTTTTCAGAAGAGCTGTGGAAAAGGGGCCTCAGCTCAGGCACACTGTGTGTTCCTGCCAGCACCTGCCTGAAACATACAAGAACACTTTGGAAGATGCTTGTTAAGAATGGGGGGTTGGAAGGACTTATAAGAGAGCTGAGCTGCAATTGCATGTCAAATGGACACAGAGATTAAAGAAAAACTCAAATGGATTTCTTCTGTTTATTTGGCCTTTGTAAATAGTTATACTGAACAATATTATTTTTTTTATGTAACTGCTAGTACAAATAAAACTCTAGTTGTGAATTTTACAACTGCTCCTGGTTTTCCCTATGCTTCCTGACCTGTGCCTCGATGACAGATGGTGTCAGCCTAAGTGGGATTTACACCGTGCATACTCTAAGCCAGGAGTTTTGTGCATGGGTACTGGACCTAGTACCAGAGAAGCATGAAGAAAGGTATGGATTCTGCAGCAGCAAGTCCAGGAGTGCTTACCAGGAAAATGGCAGCCAAACTAGCAGAGACAGAAGTCCAGACTGAGACTGTACAGTCAGCACAAGTTATGGAAAAAGAACAGGCAGTGACAGAACCTAAAAACCTAATGGACTTTTTCAAATGATGGGCTATACAACAAAAAGAGATGGAGAAGCAGAGAGAAAAAGAGCTTTAACGTTTAGAAGCACAGCGAAAAGAAGAAATGCAGCGACAGGAGCAGCGATGGCTGGATGTCATGCAAGCTGTCAATGGCAGAGGATCTGGCACAGATCTAGACGAGAAACAAAGCACAAGCAACTTAAAAGCCATTAAACTTACAAAGTTGTGTCCCTCGGATGATATTGAGGCATACCTGACAACTTTTGAAAGAGTTGCCACAGCCTGCCAATGGCCAAAGCAGCAATGGACAATCAGACTGGTACCCCACCTGACATGGAAAGGCCAAATTGCCTACAGCAATATGGACACTGCACAGTCAGAAAACTAAGACCTGGTGAAAAGCGAAATCCTGAAAAGGTATGACATCTTGGGAGAGACCTAGAGGCAGAGATTTCAATCTCTGAAGTACAACTCAGTCAATAATCCTTGAGAAGCCTTCACCCGACTCAGAGAACTCCTGATAAAATGGCTCCAACCAGAGGGCAAAACAGTCCCACAGATCATCGACACATTTGCAATAGAGCAATTCATAAAACATCCTGCCTACAGATGTACAGGTTTGGGTAAAGGAACACCGACCAGACTGTGGGGAAAAGGCTGTTCCTTTGGCCGAGGACTACCAAATGGCCAGAGAGATGCCACAGCAGCAAGATAACAGCCAAGCACCAGTGAGACACTCTTTTTCCCATTTAAACTTCAAGCCTGATAAGAACTCTGGTGGGGGGTAACAAATCTGTGCCTAAAGATGTTATTTGCTATAACTGTAATAATCCAGGCCATATTGCAAGAGACTGCCATAGTAAGGAGAGTGGCACTGTAGCAGATTTGTCCTTGGCAAATTGGGGCATGTACTTAACAGATGTGAAGGTGGGGCATAAGACTGTAAAGGGACTCATTGATTCGGGAAGCAGACAGACCCTAGTGCATGTTGAAGTGCTGGGAAAACACTGTAAAAGGACCAGGCACTGGTGTCATCTGCAATCACGGGGACACTTGATACTATCCCACCACCCAAGTGACTCTGACCATTAAGGTTGTGTTGCACCAAATGAAAGTGGGGGTAGTACATAAGTTACCTATACCTGTGATTATTGGAAATGACTTTCCAGGATTTACTGAGTTAATCAAATGAGTAAATCCTGATGTTTCAGCAGCTGTGGTGACAAGAGCTCAGGCAAAGAAAATTTCAGATAGTGGGGACTCTTTTCCTTTTGCTGATTTTGATTTGGACTTGTTGAGCACAGCTCCAAGTTCTGGAAATCCAGAAAAGAAAAGATGATACCTGAAGAAACTGTGTCAACAAATAGCTGATGGACATGAAGGGTTAAAATATGAAAAGGCTGACACTAAATTGGTAACTGATTGTGATTTTCTTTCAGAACAAGCTAATGATGTTTCTCTCCAGGGTTATTTTAAGCAGCTGGGGGGTGAAACCAAAACAGGGTGAATCAATGTTTAAAAAATGTAATGGGTTACTGTACAGAGTTTGGGTTAAACCTCAGACACAGGAATAGATAGAACAATTGGTTATACCACAAAAGTATAAAACAGAGTTGTTACAGATAGCACATGATTGTCCTATGGCTGGTGACTCAGGGAGGGATCGCACCCTTGTCAGATTGCTGTATAGATTTTACTGGCCTGGAATTCATGAAGATGTTGCTATCTATTGTAATTATTGTGCTGATTGTCAGAAAGTAAACCCAATTACTAGAAAAGACAAGGTGCCCCTACCCTTGATAGATGTGCCTTTTGAGAGAATTGCAATGGAGGTGGTTGGTCCGTTAGACAAAAGTAAAAAGGGTAATAGATTTATCCTGGTAGTATACGACTATACTACTCAATACCCAGAAGCAGTTCCAATACATACTGTCACAGCTTGAAAAGTGGCAGCAGAACCTGCAAAAATTTTCAGCAGAGTGGGCATACCTAAAGAAATTATTACTGATTAGGGTAGTCATTTCAATGCTGCATTACTTAAGGAGCTGTACAGACTACTAGGTGTCACTGCCATTAGAACCTCTCCCTATCACCGTCAGACAGACGGTCTTGTTGAGCTTTTTAACCAAACCCTAAAACGCATGTTAAAAAGGTTTGTAAAAGGGAAAGGGAAAGACTGGGACCAATACTTGCTTTATCTACTGTTTGCTTACAGAGAACTGCCACAGGCATCAATAGGGTTTTCATCATTTGAAATGCTGTATGGTAGGCAGCCAAGAGGGCCACTGGATGTGATAAAAGAAACTTGGGAAGATAACCCCACTCAGAAACAATCTATAACGTCTTATATGTGTGCCCTAAGAAAGAAGCTGGCAAAATATGTTGAAATTGCCTATAGTAATCAGGAAGAGGCCCAAAACCAGCAGAAGGTGTATTATGACCATGGGATAAAAGAAAATGTTTTTGATCCAGGTGAAAAAATGTTTCTACTGTAACCCACAACAGAAAATAAACCGTTAATGAAGTGGCAAGGGCCTTATAGAGTGTTTAGGCATACTGGCACCGTTAGCTATGAGATTGAGACCTCTGACAGGAAAAATCCTACTAAGATATACCATGCTACCCTCCTCAAGAAATGGGTAGAAAAAATGCCAAAAGTTGCTTTGCTAGTTTTACCAGAGACCGATAAGGAAGATATTGATGTACTGTAGCTTATGATAGACTGGAACAAACTGTAAATGCTGATGCTGTAAAGGTGAATGTTTCTTTAACCTCAGAACAAACTGCAGACATTCGTAATATGCTAAAGACATTTAACAGTACTTTTACCACAATACCACACCGATCAAAAGGGGTTGAACATGTAATAGTGCCAAGGAATGCTCACCCTATTAGGTAAAAGACATACAGGCTACCAGAGCGGTTAAGAGCTGACGTGGTTAAGGAAATACAAAAAATGAAAGAATTGGGTATCATAGAGGAGTCAAGGAGTGCTTGGTCATCTCCAATGGTAACTGTAAACAAAAAAGAAAGGGGAGTTAGAATCTGCCTTGATTTTTAGGAAACTTAAGTGTCAGAATTTGGCAGCTATCCTATGCCCAGAATAGATGATTTGGTGGACAGACTGGGGAGTGCAAAGTGTATCAGTACCCTCAATCTCACCAAGAGTTACTGGCAAATACCTTTAGTTAAAGAATCCAGAATCAAAACTGCATTTGCTACTCCTGTTGGATTCTATCAGTTCATCACCATGTCATTTGGTTTACATGGTGCACCAGCTGCTTTCCAGTGGTACATGGATGTAATTTTATTCCCTCACACTGTTATTGTGCTGCATACCTGGATGATGTTGTGGTGTACAGTCCAAACTGGAAAAGCCACCTGGAACACCTATGAGCAGTTGTCCAAGCTATTAAAAATGCAGGTCTGACTATTAATCCTACCAAATGTGCATTGGGCATGCAGGAAACAAGATACTTGGGCTATGTATTGGGGAAATGGAGAAGTTAAGCCAGAAATTTCTAAAATAGAAGATGTAGCTAACAGCCCTGTCCGTAAAACAAAGAAACAGGTCAGGCCATTTTTAGGGCTGGCTGGTTATTGTCAGAGATTTGTTCCCAACTTTGCTGAGTTAGCTACTCCCTTCACTGAACTCATGAAGAAATAGTTACCAAATAATGTAAAATGGACTCCAGAGTGTGATGAAGCTTTTCAAGCCATTAAGGCTGCATTATTTTCAGCCCTTATTTTAAGGAGCCCAGACTTTGAGAAACCATTTTTGTTACAAACGGATGCATCAGAGGTAGGCCTAGGGGCAGTCCTCAGTCAAAATATAGATGGGAAGGAACATTCTATTCTGTACATCAGTAGGAAGTTGCATGACAGAGAGAAAAGGTACTCCACTACTGAAAGGGAATGTTTAGCAGCAAAGTGGGCTGTTGAGTCCCTTAGGTTTTATTTACTAGGAACTAACTTTGTACTGATAACAAATCGTAATCCTCTCTGTTGACTTAACCAAATGAAAAATAAAAATTCCAGAATCACAAGGTGGTACCTGGCACTACAGCCATTTAAATTCAATGTGATACACAAATCTGGTAAAGAAAATAGCAATGCTGATTTTCTGTCAAGATATGGATCGGGAATTGAGGGTTCTGAAGGTTAAAAAACAAATGTACAAGTTTGAACTTTACTGTTTGCTGTACTGTTATAGAAAAAAGGATACTGCACATGTGCTTAATTTTTGAAAGAAGCTAATATTAGTAGAGAATTAATAGAAAGTTTTGGAAACCTGTTTAATAAAACAGGTTACCTCTTAAGAAGGGGGGTGTATGTGACAGGGTGGACTAGGACCCTGACCCAGTTGTTATGGAAAGACTTTGAATACAGGGATATGTTCTATTCTCCCCTTTCCTGTGTCTTCTCTGTCTGGTTGCGCAATCACATTTTTCTGTGAGACCTAGCATTTGATCACCCCAACAGTCTCACAATTATTTGCCTCTCAGTTTTTCCTTGCTGTTTGTCTTTTCCTCCATTGCATATCTGCTGATATAAAATATATTCAAATCATTGTATGGAAATGTAACTGATATTGGGATCCCTTTTGTTTAGAAATTATATAGTGTTCATTTTTGAAATGTATATAATTGTGGTTTAAAATGATTAAAAAAAGCTATTGGAAACAAGAGGTTACCTGAGTGCAATTTTTAAGCCTTTTGCAAGAGAGCTGTGGAAAAGGGGCCTCAGCTCAGGCACACTGTGTTCCTGCCAGCACCTGCCTGAAACATACAAGAACACTTTGGAAGATGCTTAAGAATGGGGGGTTGGAAGGACTTATAAAAGAGCAGAGCTGCAATTGCATGTTAAATGGACACAGAGATTGAAGAAAAACTCAGATGGACTTTTTCTGTTTATTTGGCCTTTGTAAATAGTTATACTGAACAATATTATTTTTTATGTAACTGCTAGTCCAAATAAAACTCTTGTTGCAAATTTTACAACTGCTCCTGGTTTTTCCTATGCTTCCTGACCTATGTCTCGACAGCACCGATGCTGCATCAAGCCAAGAAGTTGCAGGGTGACCCAGTCCATGCTGCAACCTTTAATCAGCTTCTTACGATTCGGGGCAAACTTTGCTGCTGCTGCATTGAAGTGGTTGGGGAAGAGCTGCAGGGTTGTGTCAGCAAAGGAGCATGAGTCAAGGAAATGCCAGTCTATCCCTTTGAGGTGTTTCCTAAAGTCTTCCATTGAGCTATTTTTAATGACTCTGTTCCTCACCATTCTTGGGGGAGGCTTGGTCTGTTTAGTCGACCACTCACACTGGATAGGTGAGTGGTCACTGAGGGTGTCAGGGAGAACCTTGACATTCTTTAGTCACTCTGGGTACATTGTCAGCACTCAGTCAGTCAGTGTGCTTGAGCCTGTGTGGTAATTTGTATGGGTGCAGTTCTTGACCATCTGCATTAGATAGAGTCCTAATACTAAATCTGTGTGCGGCGCTGGAGCCAGTTGGAGTTAGTCCCCTAGTACGATGATCTCTTCATTCTGGCTTGCCTGGGTGTAGAGGTTAGAAAAGGCTTCTAGCCTCACTTGCTGCCAACCAGGTGGGATGTGCACTGCCATAACAATCAGGCCTTTACTGCCTTCGCCTATCAGTATTTTTATTGCTAGGCATTTGCAGTCATTATTGGTGGTCGACAGCTGGACTCTGTGGCATTGAAAGTTGTTGCAGGTATAGATTAAACATCCGCCTCTTTTTTTCCCTGTGCTGTCCAGCCTGTGCAGGTTGTAGCTGGGTAAGGAGACTGCTGAGTCAGATGTTCAGGTAGTCAGCCAAGTCCCAGTCAATGCAATAACATCAGGCTGGATATGTGTCACCCGAAGCTCAAACTGTGTCAATTTGGCTAGGAGGCGGCAGATATTCATAGTTACAATCCTCAGTTGACCATTCATCACTGAGGTCTGGGCTGGTGTTGCCTGGGGTCCTGGGTTGGAGTAGATGTTTCCTGACATCAGCAGTTGGATTACAATGAGTTTCCCACTTATTTTTGGAACATGGAGTTTTAGTTTTGACCTCCAATGTCCTGGGAGTTGCAATTAGTAGCTGGGGTACTAATTGCCAGTATTATAAACTCTGGGTGACATGTGAGTGTGTTTTGCAATGCTAAATGAGTTAGCTGTATTCTTTAGAAGTCTGGCTGCAGTGAAGCTGAGAACATCACAATAATTGTAATGAGCTGAGGCAGAGTGTCAGAACAGCTGATACTATTTTTAGTGGTAATTGAGTTAGCTGCAGGCAGAGTGCAGAGTGTTATGTGAAATTGTGCTCTTTAGGATTCTGGTTGAAGTCAAGCTGAGAATATCATAGTAACGGTAATGGGCTGAGAGTCAGAGTTTGAGAAACGAGTGAGAGCATGTTTCAGTGGTAATTGAGTTAGCTGCAGGCAACGGTGAGGAATAGACTATTCTGTGAAGCTGTGCTCTTTAGAATTCTGGCTGCAGTCAAGCTGAGAGTATCACATTAATGAGCTGTAAGTTAGAGTGGGGAATAGATGTGTTTTGTAATGCTCACTGAGATAGCTGTAGGCAGCAGTAAGACCTCTCATATAGTTCTGCATTTGTGTCTATGATAAGAGCACAGGTGTTTCTTGCATGCTGAGGGGAAGCTGCTTAGAGTGATGATACCAGTGACCTTTTGTGACCTGTGTGTAAATGGCTGATATCATCACAGTAGAGCAGAGGGTAAAAATATCACACTGCAGTGGATGATACACTGTTTTATCACACTCATTTATCACTCACCCCTATTGTATGTATATGTATATATATACATATATACATATATATATATATACATTATATGACACCTTAGCTTGCTCCACATCTCTACAGAAGGAGCCATTGGGGTGAGCCATAACCTGGAAATAGTTTTAGTTTTCTTTGTTGTGATGTGACCATCCCCATATTAAAGAGTTTTCTGCTGTTGGAGGAACAATAGTCCTCGGGAATGTCCAAAAAGAGAAATAGATGGGCTGTAAGCACCAACTCGTCATCCCACAGCTCCTGGAGGACTCTTTGGAGATCCCCAAAGAAGGGAGCTAAGAGTGAATGTGACCAAAAAATAAGTACAGGGGTCACCAGAGAGGCACCACAATTCCTCCAACAGTGTGCTCCCCTTTGGGGAAGATATTTGATTTGCTTATCAGGTGTTACAAAGAATTGCACTAGTGTTTCCTACAAATACTCCTTCCAAATATGGGAGGAGGTAACTTAGTGCACATTCTCAAGACACAGATCCCATTGCTAGGCTGACAGAGTATTCAAATCCTTTTCCCATGCATTCCAGATATGGTTAATGGAAACATCCTGTAAGGATAATAATGCCTGTTAAAGTCTGGATATATGATGCTGGGTACAGTCCACTCCCCTCAGTCTGTTCAGTCAACTGTATAAAATAGTGGTATCCCCTGTTAGAGCCTCGTATGTTGTAGTAAAGGGCACGAGTGATCCCTGACCTGTAAGTATAGAAAAAAAATAAGTGTGCATGTATGTTAAAAGTTGGTATGAGGTCCTGAAAGGTTCACACTGTGTCATCCTGCATCAACTGGGACCAAAATTTAAGACCCAGTTGCACCCAATGGGAGAATCCATGGTCAAGCTTAGTTGGACCAAAGTCCTCCGTGCCTGTCAGAGAAAGTACACATCTGGCAAATCTTAAAGGGAAAGGAAGACTGCCAGTGTGTGGATGTGCACAATATACCACTCCTAGAACTATGGTCACAAGTGAGTAACCCTTATTTTTAGTTGCGATCCTTCTGCTCAAAGGATTTCAGCGCTTCAGGCCCTAATGTGTGAGCCTCCTAATTTGATTTTTCACAAAGACAATGTTATTTTGCATACCCTAAGTTTCTACCAAAGATGGTATCTGAATTTATAGTGAATCAAACAATGTACCTTCCTGTTTATTATCCTGAGCATGCCAGTCAGAAAGAGGCACTGCTTCATACTTTGGATATACATAAAATACTTAAGTTGTTATGTTACCTGCACCAAGGACTGCAGAAAGTCCTCTCAGCTTTTTGTTTAGTTCACCTCTGGAAAAGAGGGCACCCCTGTGTCTGAACAGTGCCTATCCAAATGACTGGCACATTTTATTATGTTCTGTTATAGGAAGTATGGTAAGGAACTTCCTGGCATGGTTTGTGGTCACTGCAAAAGGGGTATGGCCACTTCTAATTCTTGTTTCAAAAATGTTTCTGCTGCTATCTGTGCTGCAGCCACATGGAGCACTGTCCACGCTTTCACTAAGCATTACTGTCTGGATGTAGTCTCTCATAGACATGCTGCCTTCGGGCTTGCTGTACTGCAAGGCCTCCTGTCCTGAATATATATATCAGACTGCACCAACCTCCCAGATTTTATTTGGGATTGCTTGGAAATCATTCCAAAGGTGTGGCCTAATGTAGGAGATATCCTTGAAGAAAATAGAACAGTTAAGTAAGAACTTACCATAATAGTAAATCATCAAGAGAATCTGCTCCATTAGTCCATGTCATCTGCCTTCCTTCCCTCCTTCCCTCCTTCCCCTTCTGCTTCAATGAGGGATACATCAGATGTGACTAAAATGTACTCCATGCATCATATATCTAGTCCCATGCCTCCCTTGTATACCTGGTGCTGGTTTTATCTCTTGCTCCCCCACGGTTGGAGGTCCTCCGAGGCTAATCTCTGGCAGGGAACTGAGGAGTTATAGGAGCACCTGTGCTTATATAGATGTAGACATGCAGTGTTGTCATGGGTGGACCCTTGCTAGCAAAAGTTTCCATATGGTCCTAGCACCTGACAGCTATAGTTCCAAAGGTGTGGCCTAATGGATGAGATTCTCTCTAAGATCTACTGTTATGGCAAGGTCTTCCATAACTGTACTTTCCACGTATTCCTTCTGTATTTGAAACTCTGTTTGATATGGTCTGGAGTAGGCCTGCTATGGTGGCATCCATCTGCAAGGAGGCTGACAAGCAATACACTGCCCCCGAGGATCAGCCAGTGTATGTCTCTCAACCTATAGCTGATGCCACTGTTATCCTCACTGATAATGACAAGGCCATTCTTCCCCAGAAGATTACTGTGCATCCTCTTAATTTGGGAATTGCACAAGACCGATACTATGGCCAACCATGCTTACGCTTCAGCTACCGTAGTTATGAGAAATGGCATCTATCAAAGGCATTTTTCTAAGTATGGGTATAGCCTTTGGAGCAAACTTAAGTCTTTAGCAGAGTCTCTGCCAGATACAGAGGCTAAACACAATATTCTGCCGACTGATGAACAGGGTACTGAGTCAAACAGTTACCAGTTTAAAGCCTCTATGGATGCCTTTGATTCTGCATCCCGCAAGGTTGCTGTAGGCATTTGCATCAGGTGGTATTCCTGGCTACATATGTCTGTTTTTCCCCCAAGACATCCAGCAATAGGTCAAGAACATTCCCTTTTTTTTTTTTTTTGTGATCTATTTTTCCACCCCTGTGCTCGCTGGTCCACAACTCCTTCAGGCTCTATCAAGTTCCTCCCCAGCCCCTACTCTCCTTTCGCAGCCCTCCTCTGATCCTCGTAGTGCAGCCGGCCCCAGGATATCCCAGTGTATCCCTTCACTGGGCAGTTCCCCCCTCCTCCACGGGGGAAGGCACCGGGGGAGAGGCGAGACCCCAGCACATACTTTCTAGGGCCCAGGAATGCTGCTGAGGAACAGGAAGCCCTGGGAAGGTGCTGGAGGCCCTCAGGGAATAGAGAGCCATCATCCAGTGGGCAACGAGTGATTTTCCTGGCTTTCTTAAGGTGCGTGATGTCCGGACGTCAAGGCAAGAGCCAACATCTATCACACACCACCCCAAATGACCCTGATGTGTTGCTCTACCCCTGGCCTCCACCAGTGGTCACTACAACATCAGGTCGCAGTCCTTTCCCTCCCTGAAGGCAGCCAGCAGTCGTGGGATGCTTAAGCTGCCTCCGCCCCCCCGGCTGGCCCTCCAGCGACCCGGGCTCGTTCTCAAACCCGGGTCGCTGGCGTCACAAGTGGAAATCCAACCACTGTGCTGAAGGGGCCAGCCTAAGAACATTCCCTTTGATGGAACTTACCTGTTTGTACAACAGGTAGAAAAGTCTCTTAAGGCATCTTATTAAACTAGAACAATCCTTAAGACTCCCAGACTAGCCCCAGTTAACCATCAAAAGGGCAATGGACTGCTGGCCTGGTGGCTCTGAAGGTTGAAGTGCTGGATGCGGTTTGGGAACAACCTCTGGTCGCCAGGGAGCTGGCACGGGTGGGGGCAGGGAGGGAGTAGGATCAAGCCACCTAATGGCAGCTCTCCTCTCTCAGGGAGGTTGTCACCCCCCCGTAGTTCTGCCACCACCCGGTGGATGTCCGGTGATGGCGTAGGTGGGAAGGGGCAACATGAAGGGGAGGTCATCTCATAGCACAATGTGCACATTGAGATAAGGACAGACACAAAACGGGGGTACAAAATCCAGTCAAATAGTAATAAAAAAAGGGCAAAGGACATGGTTTCTTTCAGAACAAGCAGTCCTTTCATGGAAAGGGTGCAGGAGCCCAAAATGAACTCGGCCTCAGGAAAAGGCACAGCCGAAGGCACAAGAGCCAAAAGCACCCAATGCCCCTCCCAAAGTTCCAGCCCCAGTCTTGCCTCAGTCGCCCAAGGCAGACCTCTCCTTCCCGTGGGAGGAGGGCCTGATCCAGTCTTACTATCAGTGAGAATCCATCATGACAGACAAGTGGGTCCTCAGGATCATCCGAGAAGGATACTCCCTGGATTTTACAGAAATCCCTCTGGATTATCCACCCAGAAGGCAGCCACTCTTGTAAGTTCAGATGTCAGAGCTTCGGGCGCAGGAGATTATGGGCTTTCTGAGGAACAGGGCAGTAGAAGTAATGCTAGAATCAGAATGAAACACAGGTTTCTTCTCAAACTACTTTCTAGTACCAAAGAAGTCAGGGGGTATGTGTCCCATTCTCGACTTCAGAAATACAAACAAATTCATGGGTCAAGAAAAATTCAAAATGATTTCTCTGAGGTCCCCATTTCCCTTCCTGAACTCTCAGGCTTGGTTAGCGTCCCTGGATATGCAAGATGCATACTCGCACATACTGGTACACCCTGGCCACTACAGATACCTCTACTTCGTTGTGCTGAGGCAGCATTATCAGTTCAGAGTCCTGCCCTTTGGGCTTTCCTCTGCACTTTGAATCTTTATGAAGTGCTTTGCAGTACTAGCAGCACACCTGAGAAAGTCAGAACTCCAAGTCTTCCTACAGCTGACTGACTGGCCGACTGCCAGCTTGTCCAGACAGAAAATAAAAGGGGCAGTGGCACCTGCCTTTTGGTTCCTCACCTCCATGGAATTTCTGCTGAATCTCAAAACGTCTCTGCTCTAACCCTTACAGCAGCTGCTGATCTTCATTGAGAGTATCTCTTCCATTAGGCCGTACCTTTGGAAACATAAGACATCTGCATCAGGACCACTCAGAAACGTTTTGCTAGCTGGGGCCACCCACAGTGACATGCAGCATCTATGTGTATATAACATGGGCGGCGGGCTCACCATTTCTCAGTTCTTTCTTCTGCTGTTGATTGTCTTCATCAAACCTGCTGAAGGAAATGCCTACAACTTGGCCACTGCTGTTTTTTATTTTAGATTTATTTGATTTTTCACAAAGACAGAGTCTCTATGCGCATGAATACTAAGTTTCTACTAAAGGTAGCATCTGAATTTACACTGAATCAAATGATAATACCTTCCTCTATATTATCCCAAGCATGCTAACCAGGGTGAGGCACTGCTCCACACTTTGGATATATGTCGACTACTAAGATACAGTATTGATCGCAACAAGGACTGCAGAAAGTTCTCTCAGCTTTTTGTTTCCTCCACCACTGGGAACGAGGGCGTTCCAATGTCTAAACAATGCCTGTCCAAATGACTGTCACATTGTACTATGTTCTGCTATAGGAAGTTACAGGATAGGTCCTATGAGGAGAGGCTGGGAGCCCTGGGGATGTACTCCCTGGAAGAGAGGAGGCAGAGGGATGATATGAGAGAGAGACCTTCAAGTACATGAAGGTAATTAACAGCGTGAAAAGGGAGGGTCTCTTTAAAATGAGTGACAACAGCATCACTAAGGGAGCACAGTCTAAAACTGAAGGGGGGAGATTCAGAAGGGATGTAAGGAAGCATTTCTATATGAAAAGAGTAGTGTCCACCCAAAATGAGTTGCCAGAGAAGGTGGTATGAGCAAGGGCGGCAATATCATTGGCATAAATTGTAAGGCCAGACCCTGCGTCACTTACCGAGCAGACGCGATAGACCAGGTGGTCTTCTTCTGCTGGCTCTTTTTGTATATTCATATGTTCATAAGTACAGTAAGGAACTTCCTGGTGGGTTCGTGGTCACTCCACAAGGGATATGGCCACTTCGGTTGCTTACTTCAGAAATGTCCCTCCTACTGACATGTGCTGCAGTCACATGGAACACTGTTCAAACTTTCACTAAACATTACAGCTTGGATATCATCTCTTATACATGTGCTAGTTTTAGGCTTGCTATACTGCAAGGCCTTCTGTCCTGATTACATACTAGACTGTGCCATCCTCCCAGTTTACTTTGTACTCCTTGGGAGTTGTTCCAAAGGTGTGGCCTAATGATGGGGATATCCGTGATTAAGATAGAACAGATCATAGCTGGCCTGCCAACACAGTGGTTGAATTTCCGATAGTGATGCTGGCAACCTGGGTTCAGAAGCAGACCCAGGAACCAGAGGGCTGGCCAGGGGGGAGGATGCCTGAGCGTCCGATGGATCGTTCAGCTCCTCCGGAGAGAGAGAGGGGGCACAATGGCTTGGGGACGGTCTGACCTCTGGCAACAACCAGAGGTATCGTGTCCCCATTTCCCACAACAGCAGGGGGCACGTGATGGATGCTGGCATGTGGCACGTCATGCTCGGGGGAGTGTACACTAGAAAAAACACCTCTCCTGGCATGACACCGATGCGAGGGCCTGAAATGGGTCCTCATCTGCCCATGGCTGCAGTACCACTCCGGGACCCCGACGCAGACTTGATTCCTCTGGGGAGGGGGTTAAGGGGAAGCCCCCCACTGTGTTCCCATTTGGAGGGTAAGCCAGGACTCCATGAGGGATCCCCAGTGGGAAGAGATGGCCAGAGCAGGGTAGTCGGGTGACAATGCTGGGTAGGGGCAGGGCAAAAATAGAAAGTAAAAAAAAGATAGAACAGATCCATTAGAACTTGCCGTAACAGTAGATCTTCCAACAAAATCATGTGATTTCTGTGAAGGTCATATCAGATACTGTGCCTAAAATCTTACTCTGTGCATCCTGTCTCCAGCACCATGTCTCTGCTAGTGTGCCTGGTGCTGGTCTCATCTCCTAGTTCCTCACAACTAGAGATCCTCTGAGACTAATCTCCAGCAGGGAACTGAGGAGTGATGGAGACACTCACATTATATATGTGTAGACGCTGCACATCATTGTGGTTGGCCCTGGCTAGCAAAATGTTTCCTAGTGGTCCTGACGCTAACGGCTTATAGTTCCGAAGGTGTGGCCTAAAGGAGGAGATTCTTTTGAAGGTCTACTGTTACGGTAAGGTCTTGTATAACTGTTCTTTCATAGGATATCTGGATATGACCAAAGCTTTGGACTTTTTTCCAGAGAGCATAATGCAGGCAATCCTGCAGATGGCATGCTACACCATGGAGCGTAAGACTGTACAAGCCCACTGCAAGCACCGCATACTGGGTCCGATAGTTTCTTCAGTGTTCACAGTGCCCCTGGGTATGGTTGCAGATGAGAACGACTCAGTGGATGTTCACTGCACAGTGGTCACAAGCAGCACATCCTCAGACCTATCCTTTTCAGGTCAGCAAGCCCCTGGTTCGGTAACTCACATGGTGGTCAGTGGAGAACAGTCTCCTCCAGAGCTTCCCCTTCTCCCAACCAGAGCCTCCAGTGACTGTCATCATGGATGCCTCCCTGATGGGGTAGGGGCCCATTATCAGGGCTTCCAATTACATTGGGCAGGATTTTCAAAGCATAGTGCAGGGCTTGTATGGCACCGGATCAAAATCCTGCGAACAAAAACACTGCGGGCAAAAACAATGCAGGGAAAACAGCGCAACACAAAACATTGCTGAGGAAAAATGAGAAGCAGGCACAGCACTGCAACTCAGGGTTGATGAACGTCGGGGGATTGGGCCGATGGAAAGTACATGCAGCACACAAGTCAGTCAGCAGGAACAAATTGGGATGGTGGGCAAAACAAATCCATACACTCTGCAGGGCAGGCAACTTGGGTGGGGGGGGGAAGAAAGTCGGATGGGTGGGCAACACAAAGAAACACAGTCCCTAGCATAAAGCACATGTCTGTTCCTAATTTTATGGGAGGGGAGCTTTGACCCTCGAACCCTCCTTCATATATATATATATATATATATATATATAAATAAACATCCTTGAGAATGCACAAACCATGAAAAAAAAGTAAAAGGAAGGGTACAGAGTTGAACCCCAGTCAGGTAGACATATCAGCCATTGACAGCCTATTACTCTTAACCACTAAGCAGTGAAAGCAGCATGGGGTCCCAGTTCACAATGGAACCCTTAGACTGCTCAGCAGGACTGAAAAGAGCTACATATTTAGTGCTATAATGCCCACGCTATACTTCCCTGGAGCTCTTTTCAGCCATGCTATTTTTGCAGTGCGGTTTTTCCCATGCTGTCATTCCCACAACTTTTTGACTGGATACCAGCTTGCACCAAGCCCTGCGCCATGACACTCGGGTTCTGGCAATGTGCTAACCTGTCACTGCACCTGCATCCAGTTCTACAATCTCAGGTGCAGTTGCAACAGTTTTCACAATTTACAGCAGCTTGCACCAAATATCTGGCGCAAGCTCATTAAAAAAGGAACCCATGATTGCCACAGGTTTGACCAGAAAAAGTTGGTCTAACTTGCAGCAACAGCTGCATGGGATACAGACTCCCATTAGATCACCGCAAGCCCCATGCGCCATATTGTCGGCGCACCCATGGCTTTCAGTGTTACAAACCTTTTTGGAAATCCTGCTCAAGTTGTCTGGGACCCGTTACAGATTCATCTCCATATCAATGTGTTGGACATGTGAGCTGTTTTGTATGGTTTGACAGCCCTGGTGGACACACTCATAAAACAGTCCTCCTCCAGACAGACAAGTCTGTCATGTACTGCAGCAACAAACAAGGGGGAGCACACTCTTACCCTCTGTGCAGGGAAACAATGAGAGTGGGTATGGTACCTGGAGCAAGGGATCCTGCTCCTAGCAATTTATCTGCCAGGAGTCCAAAACACTCTGGCAGACAAGTTCAGCTGAACAGAGGTCAATACTTTTTATCCCCCCTCTCCCAGCCAAGCCCTCCTCTGGGTACCTTCTCCCGCCCCATCACCCAGCTTCTCGCAGAATTACCTTCCAACTCTGGCCTCCACTTGTCTTACCCCTCCTGGGAGGGTAGCGGCCGGGCCTCTCACCACATGGACGAGGTCCCAGATGGAAGAGCGCCATGTCGCTGGTGCAGGGACTGCAGAGAACCAGTGCTCATTCTGCCTGGCCAGGGCTTTTTTCCTTGTTCTGGTTTCCCTCAGGACATGCGCAGTGAGGGTGCACATGTGCACTCATGCAACCATGTGTTGTCACATGCCACCAGTCTGCAACCCCTTCCCTCTATGCCTCTCCAACTGTACTACCACCTGTGGTCACCCAGGTGGCAGTGGAGCAGGCAACCTTCCCTCCCCAGAGAAGAAGAGCATCCTCTGGGGTGCTTGATCCACCCCCCTGGCCCCTGACAATCCACATTGGTTCCCAAACATGGGTTGCCATTGTCGCGAGCTGTAACGCTACCGCTGCGCTGATGGGATGGCATATACAGAGGCCAATCCTCATGAGTTGTCACTAGTTCCAGACATCAAGACATTGCTGTTCAACAAGTGAGGTACTTCCAATGTGGACCTTTTTGCATCCCTGCTCAATGCCAGACTGCCTCAATTCTGCTCCAGAAATTTAGGACATTTTCTGTCAGGATGCACTCAGACTGCAATGGCAAAATCTGTTGCTGCGTGCATTTCCACCAGTCCCTCTAGTTCGGGGGCATTGCTCAAACTGGAGGTACATGTGAGCAACATGATACTGATGGCCCACTGTTGGCCTCAACAGATTTAGATTCCTCTGTTGAACAGACTGTCAGTCAGCACACTGAAGATTCTTTCATTCCTGATGGTCTTGCTGACTCAGGGATACCTGGTCCATCCCAGCCTGCACTCCCTTCCTCTTCAGGCCTGGCTCCTGAAGAAACAAAGGTAATGCTCCATCCATCAGTCCCACCATGGCTATAGCACTCTCTCACTTTCAGCTGATTTAATGGACTCCACTTAGCACAAGCGGGCATTCTGGTGAAAGTTGGCTAACAGATGTTGCTAACTCAGGTATATCCTGATATCTCACAGAAGGTCTCTTGACAGAATCCCTAAAAAAGATGGCCCTCTTGAACTCTCTCACATTATCCATGAAGCTATACAGATTACCAGCTTTTTTTTTTTATTTACATTTTTTAGGTGTTTTTTACCCCGGTTTTCTCCCTCCCTTCCTCAGGCACGCACGTGCACGAGTGGAGGCACATGCACATCACATTCCAAGATGCCTTCCTGGCTTGCCACCCCCTCCTGCCTGCACTGCCACCAGACCTCCACCCAGTGACAGCAGAACTTGGGGGGGCTCAATCCTGCTCCCTCCCCCCACCCGTGTTGGTGCCTCGATGACCCAAGGTCATTCCCAAACCCGGGTCACCAGCGTAGCGTGAGGTAAGGTGTCCAGCGCCTCAGCCTTCAGTGCCACAAGGCCGACACAAGATTACCAGCTTAACTCTATCAGCCATTCCTCGTGCATGGTTATCAGGTAAGCAAGAGTGCAGTCAAAGATTTCTGGAACACTGGCATAAGAACATTGCCTAATAATAAATTGTAAATCTTATATATTTAATGTATGATAAAGCTGAAGCTGAGTTTGCTGTCATAGTACCAACTTACATCCAAGAAATAATTTCTTTATAACTTTTCTTTATGTATACTTATGCTAAACAAATTTTGAAACTGGAGAAATCCTTTGTACTGTATTAAGGCACTGATTTTTCTCTCTCTTTTGTGAGCTTATTTTTTTAATGGAGCCTGACAATGTTACCTACAGTGGCCCTGAAGTGCAAAACACAAACAAAAAAGTAATTTGCAATCAAATAAGTAAAGCAACAACCAAAAAATATGAAATGCAAACAAAAAAGTAAAACATTAAAAAATGAAATGTAAACAAAACACAAAAATAAAAAAGTAATTTGCAATCAAATAAAATAAAGCAACAATCAAAAATGAAATGCAAACAAAAAGTAAAACAATATAAAAAAAGAAATGCAAACAAAAAGCTATAGTGCAACTATAAAATGAATGTAAACAAAAATGAAAAAATGTATAGCAAACATAAAACATGAATGCAAACCAAAAGTATGCAAACAAAAAAGTAGTATGAAACAACATGAATACAAACAAGAACAAAGTAAGTCTATCTAAAAAACAAAAAGGTGGATGGTACAAACAAAAAATGAAAGCACCTAAATTGATGAGGCACCAATTACAACACTAAAACAACTCAAAAATGAAGCCTGCAAATCAAAAAACAGTTGCACAACAAAAATATTAAACATGCAAAAAAAGCAGCTGACATAAAGAAAAAATGGTACACACAAAAAAATTTAAACAGAAGTTGGTTCCACAATGGAAATGACCTAATCTTACACAACCACGAGGGAAGGAGGGGAAGAGGACAGACATTTTTTTTAGTTTTTTTCTGACTCTGAACTTTATTAAAGATCATGTGCAAATGTATCCTGTGAATGAGTGACATGATGCTGTTTCCTGTATTAAAAATATTATTGTAAACATTCTACAATGGTACTAGTAAGATTAAAAGGCTACTTTTTTAGCAAAGCAACATGGCTTTGTGGAGGGAACTAACCTTGTGAATTTATTAAATGCTGTGTTGCAAGTGTTGGCTAAGGACCACTCCTTTTACCTGGACTTCAACAAGGCCTTTGACTCCCCCATAAGAGACTAGCAAAGAAATTGGTGGGTGCTGGCCTGCTGGCACAGAGTAGCACAACCTTCTGTGACACCAGTGACCAGTGTTTTGGAACAAGCCTGGGCTGCTGGAGAGCAGGCCAGGGGAGACTGAGCATCTCATGAATGCTCAGCTTATATGGGGAGGGAGCAAGCCTGTTCTCTGCTGCTATACTGCCACCTGGGTGACCACAGGTGGTAGTGCCGTGGAGCCTGAGCACAGTGATGTTAGCATTGGCATTCTGACATGTTGGCATCAGACACACCATCTCTCAATGCTCGGAGATGGGGCAAAAAACAATAGAAAAGCCTCTGATCGCGCAGGATGCTGCCCACTGCCCTTCTGCAGGTCCTACACCCCCGACTGGGGCGCTCGCTCCCCAACTGATGCTAAACTCTGTTTCTGGGTAAGGGAATGACCTGAGACAGCTCTTCCCATGGAGAGTCACCCAAGGGGGAGTACAAAAGAGTGAGTAAAGTCCCAGGGATGGTGAGTGACGGGGCTGGGCAGTGCAGAAGGGTTGAAGGGGGCTGGTTGGAGGAGTAAAAAGCACAGTAAATTCAAAAAGAAATTGGAGTGACTTAGATGTTGAGGAGAATGTCAGTAGATGAGTGGAGAATTGGCTTGGGGGAGAACCCAAAGGTTAATACTCAACAGGGCATACTTCAAGGTCTGGGGGTTATGAGAGGGGTCCGGACTGGGTGCTCTTCAATGTGTTAATTTACAATGCTGGAGATAGAACCAGGGCAAGATGTGTGTCTTTGCAGATGACACAAAGATATATGACATGGTGGATAGTGTGGAGGGTAGCAGGGACTTGAAAAGAGGCCTAGGCAAACTGGAAAGGTGGTCCAAGGTTTGGCACCAGAAATTCAGTGCCAAAAAGTGCAGGGCTATGCACTTGAGAATGGGGAATCCGAGGACAGAATATTGGATGGAGGAGGTATGACTGGAGCAGACCTCAGAATAGAAGGATCTAGCAGTTTTATTTATTTTATTTATGAAGCCTAGGATTACAAATACCTTTGAGCCTTGGCTCTTTTACAAAGGTTCCACATCAGAGAAATACAAATTATGAGGAACATCAAGACAGACATTACAACAATGTGGACATTGCAAACAAAGTACAGATTAATACAATTCAAGGGTAGCATTGTAACAAGGCAGCCAGCGGCATTTGTCATAGAAAACAGACAACAGATAAGAAGTGCCAAAGTCATAGGGAGAGGGAAGAGGGGAGGAGGGGAGAAGGAATGTAGGAAGGGTGGGGAGAGGGTGAAAAGTGCAGCATTGGGTATACCAAGATGTGAAGGTAGAATCCAGTTGGGAGGGGTGGGGTGGACCACTACAGCAGGCAGGGAAGAGGAAACAAGGTTAAGTTGGGCAGTCACAGGAGCTGTTGGTAGTGAGATAGTCCCAGAGCCTAGTTTTAAACATACCAGTTGATGGGGCAGAGGAGATGGTGGGGCTGAGGCCATTGAACCAGAGTGGTGCTCGATAAGCAAAAGAGCATTGTCCCTGTAAAATGTGTGACAGTGGGGGACTTTCAGTAGCTGTAGCGTGGATCTCCTAAGACACCATTTGTTAATTCGGTGTTGTAACAGAGTTGAGACCCCAGAAGGTGCAAGGCCAAGGTAGATTTTTTTCGCCATGGAGCAGGTGAGAAACTTTATGCGGTTTGATAGTTGGAGCCAGCCGGTCTGAATGTACAGGTCACATGTGTGGGTGAGACGGTGAGCACCAGTGATGAGCCGACATGCCTTATTTAAGGCAGTTGAGAGGCGTCTAAGGGTTGTGGTTGTGGCCGAGCCATAAATGGTGAGACCATAGTCTATTACAGAGATCACAGAGCTCAGGACTGCAACCTTCAAAGCTTCTGGTGTGAGAGGTGTGGTCTGTGTTTGTAGAGGAGACCAAGCCGTATATTAGCAGCTCTAGCTACATTATCTACATGAAGTCCATAGGCGAGATTAGGGTCAAGCTGTATCCCTAAGTATTTGAAGGACTCCACCTATCTAGAGTGTTCCCCTGGGTGGTGGAGTTAGCCAAGTGGTGTAGCTTGTGTGGGTTATGAGAGCTGCAGAAGAGCATAGATTTGATTTTCTTGCCATTGAGGACCAGTTAATGATTAAGAAACCATGTCTTTACAGAACTGAGACCAAGTTGAAGGTAGTGTTGAAGAGTTGCAGGATCTTTGTGAGTGAAGAATACAACAGCATAATCGGCATATAGTATGATCTGCTCAGAGCAGTGGTAAGGGAGGGAGTTTAATAAAAGGCTAAAAAGGAAGGGGCCCAGTATGGATTCCTGTGGGACACCCGAGCGAACAGGCAGGGTGTCAGAAAGAGCGTTTTCGCACTTTTTACACTCTGCAACCGGTTTTCTAAGTAGCTTTTAAACCAGAGAGAAGAGTCAGGTGATAGCCCAGCATTCAGTAGTTGGTGAATTAGTAGTTCATGGTGTACTGTATCGAAGGCCTTGGAGAGGTCAATGAAAACGGACCCTGTGAGAAGGCTGTTGCCAAGGGATTTGTGCAAAGCTCTAGTGAACTCAAGAAGGGCTGTGGTGGTGCTGTGACCTTTCCGGAAGCCATGTTGTTGTGGACAAGGTATATTGTATTTATCCAAGTGGTTGGTAAGTTGATCAGCCACGATGCGCTCGAGTGCCTTAGAGAGTGGGGGCAGTATAGAGATAGGGCGATAATTTGAGTGATTCGTCTTATCCCCACTTTTATGGACGGGTGTCACGGTGCTGTTTTCCATAGGTCCGGGAATTTTCCACAGCTGAGAGAGAGGTTTAGGATTTTTGTTAATGGATGAATGACCTCATCGAGGTTGAGCAACAGAAGCTTAAGGTCCAGGGTATCACTACTAGATCTAGATTTAGAGACAGCTGCAGTAATATAGCGGCGAGCTTCATTCAGCCTTACCTCCCTGAAGTAGAAGAGGGGATGATTAGACAGAGGGGCTGAGTTATTTAAGGAGTAGGCCCTGTTTTCAAAAAAGTCATGGGGTAGAACAGCACCAAGGTCTGAAAAAGCCATGTTGAAGATGTTTGCGATCACCTTGGGGTTGAGGGTTGAGGATCCATCAACCATTAACATGGCCAGAGAGGTTTTTGGCTGCTTTCCTGTGACATCCTTGATATTGTCCCAGAGAGCACGACCATTTCCCCATGTATTGGTGAGAACGTCTTTGTAATAGGTGGATTTCATTAGCCGTATGGCTTTTGTGCAGGCATTTCGTGCTTGTTTGTAATTTTGGATGTCCAGTTGTTTGCCAGTGGCCCTGGCAACTGCCCAGAGGTGATCCCTTAGTTTCAGCTGTGAGAGAAGAGCTGCGGTGACCCATGGGTTAGAGAGAGATTTTGTTTTGTGCCTTTTAGCAGGGGCAAAGAGGTCGCAGGCTTTGTTGAAAATTGAGATGAAGTGATCAAGAGCCGAGTTAACATCTGTTGCTTCATAGATGGGTAGCCAGTTTTGTAGAAACGGGTATTGTTTGAGATGTGGAAGTTTTCCACGAGGAAGGACTCTGCTAGCAATAATTTTGAGAGGGGGCTTAAGGAGTTTGTTAGACCATGCACACATGACTGGGGAGTGGTCACTGAGAGAGTCTGGGAGAACGGTCGTACGAGAAATCCTTGTGGGATGAGTGGTGAGGACCCAATCCAAGAGGGTACTGGTGCCAGTCTTGTAGTTAATCCTAGTAGGGGAGTTTACCATTTGCGTGAGGTTAGCAGCTGAGATGGAGTCTTTACAGGCACTGGCACTCGATGCTGACCAGTTTATGTTGAAATCCCCTAGTAGAATAAGTTCAGCTTCAGGATGATGAGAGTTGATAAAGTTTAGGACATCGTTGAAACCATGTTTCAGGGTCCCTGGGTGGGAAATATACGGAGACAATAGTCAGGGCTTTATGGTTGGGATCTAGGACGATTTTTATTGGCAGAATCTGGGCCGAGGCAGAAAGTGATGGAGTTGTTACAGGCTGCCAAGACAGGGAGTCTTTGATATAGATAGCCAAAAAAAGCAGTGGTTGCGCAATCTGGTCCAGCCTGTGGACATTGTAGCCCCGTAGTGTCACTGCTGAGTCAGGAACTTTAAGTGTCAGCCAAGTTTCCATCACTGCAAGGATGTCAGGGCTGTGTTGGCATATGAAGGCTTGGAGTGCATCCAGCTTTGGTAGTAGGCTGCAGATATTAATGGTTGCAAGGATAAGGGCACCTGGAGTTTGTGTGTGGCCTGAGCTTCTACGGCCAGGATTGGGATGGACGCTGCCTGAGATGAGAAGGAGGAGGAGCAGGAGTTTTAAGGAGCAGAGTCGCAGCTCTTTGAAAGATAATTTTGATCGTTGTTTCTGGGAGTAGAGGTTGCAAGGTTCCAGGCGGTATCCCATATGGACTGCAAGGAGGTACAGTGTAGAGAGGTGGCCACACTTGTTGACAGTAGTGGTCGGGTTAAGTAACCAGGAATATCCAAACAGTGCACCAAGCACTAGTCTCAAGTGGAAGTGGAGAGTTCCCTGAGTAGCAGTGGAAACCAGAGTAGAGGGTGGCGGGGGTGGGGTTGGGGTGGTGATGGCTAGGACCAGGGAGAGATAAGAGGGGGGCAGGGCAAGGAGAAGGAGGAGAGGCGAGAGAAAGGCAGAGAGAACCCACATGGCTTACGTACTAGATAGAGACAGAGATAGAGATATAGTCCTCTAGTGGTGAGAGAATATAATCTGCTAATGGAAAAGTCAACAATAAAAAAAAGCAGTTATATTTAATAGCCTGAAGGCCACAGCCCAATATAACAAGGCATCTGGGAAATGTAGTAGGATGCTGGGATGCACAGGTAGAGCCTTCTCAAGCAGATGGAAAGTGGTTATCTTCCACCTGTACAGGCTGTCGTGAGGCTGCAACTGACCTTCACCTAAAAAGAGACAAGGGCCACCTGGAGTCAATCCTAAGGAGAGTGACAAAAATGATTCACAGGTAGCAGGGACTTTTATAAGGAAAGACTAGCTGACCTCAATGTATATTCACTGGAGGCCGGGGGAGTGATAGAAATCTTCAAGTACCTGAACGGTATTAACAATGGACAGCCAGCAACTGTTTAAGCTTAGCAAGGGGTCCATCACAAGGGAGCACCACTTTTTTTTTTTTATCGTATTTCTCTTTTTTCCTCCTGCAGCCTGATCTGTGATCATCCAGCCACTGTGTCATTTCCCCCAAGTGACCTGGAGGCTCGCCCACACACCAGCTGGCATATGCTGCCGTACCTTCAAAAGGGACCCCACCTAATCCCCGGGAACCAATACCCGCATGTGACTGTGCACGGCAGGCTCCACTGGGCAAGGAAGTTGCGGCCATCAAGCTGCCCGGTCAACTGCTGCCATTTTCCTGTTAGATCCCCCTGGAGTGCAGACATGCAATGACGTCTGAGGCACAATGTGCCAACATCCGCTGCACTCCATCCCCGATTGCAGCAACTCTGACAGTGCCCCCGATCATCACCAGGGGCTGCTGCAGAGCGGTGAGAACCCTCAACCCTCCCCGGGATAGAACAGCAGTCCTCTGGACGTTCAATCCTATCCCCACTGCCAACCCCTGACAACCCGGGCATGCATCTGAACCTGGGTTGCCAGCATGGCGCAAGGTGTGGCGTCCAGTGCCTCAACCCTCTTGCCACCGGGCCGGCTCAAGGACCACAACTTTAAACTGGCAAGGGAAAAGTGTAGTAGGGACATGAGGACAGGGTGTTGGAAAGTTGGAACCTTCTACCAGTGGAGCTAGTCAGTGATAAAGGGGTGGTTTTGGGGTGGGAGGGGGTGCTGTGGAACATGCTTCCTGAGAGGACATGCTTTGCTCCGCCTCTGAGGTGTGGAGATCTTCAGTTAGCACAAATCCTTAAATAATTCTTTTTTTTTTTTTGCACTTTATATTTTTGTCTCCTCCCACAGCCGACATCTCAGTGCCCTCGTGCTGCCTCAACTCCACCACCCCTGCCATCCTGAAGGACTTACTTTACTTCCGGAGTGGATCCCCATGGTATCCCCTCTCCACAGTGTAGGTATTCAGGCTGGGCCAGGTGCCTCAGAATCAGGCAGGTTGGGATTCCAGGAATAGGCCTAGGTCAGCAGGGTCTGCAGAACGCATAGAGCCATCATTCTACATGACTGTGTTTTTCCTCCACTTCCCCTGGGATGCTGGCTGAGGTGGACATCCATTCAGCCAATCACCAGTCCCCTGCCCCTCTTGCCGCAGTTCCTGTGCACCACCACCTGTGGTCATCCACGTGGTGGTCACATGATGATAGTAGTCCACCCCAGAGGAGAATGTTCTGTGGGATGCTATCCTTCTCCAGCCAGTCCTCCATTGCTCTGGGCTTGTTCCTAAAGCCAGGTCATCCGCATCATGAGCAGTAGCACTACCACTGCACTGGCGAGCCAACTAAAAAAAAAAGTGAAATAATTCTAAAAAGCAAACTACAACAGTTCTCATCAAGAGGAGCAGAGAGGTACCAAAAGTGGTCATAGTTCAACTGAGTACTAAAGGAGGCATAGGCAGCTCTGAAAAAATAGCAACAGACAGAGCAGCAGGCCACAGCATCCACAACAGTAGCGTCAGGGACAAGTGACCAACTCTGGGAGTCCCTGATCCTATCCATTCATGCCACAGAGCTGAAAGTCAAAATGATCCTGAAGAGATGGGAAGAAAGGACCTAAAGATCAAGTCAGCCACCAAGACAGCAACCTTGGTGGAGGTGCAAGCCACAAATGCTCTTTCCACTATCAGCAAGTTAGTACAGAACAGCTTACTCCAGTGCTGAGTGGAGGCACTGGAGAACTCATAACGAGCTGTGAATATCTGGCTAGTAGGGTTCCCCGAATGTAGCGAAGGAACATATTTGCTTAAATTTATACAAGACTGGCTGCCCGGGGCTCTGTATATGAACACAGCAGTTACAGCAATGCAAATAAAAGCATATACTGTATTTCACTATGGTTGGCGGGAATGCATCAGGACCTGCCCAGAACAATTTTAATTGTGACTGCTGGAGTAATCATTAGGGACTCAATGCTCAAAGCCCAACATTTGAATTCCGATGGACATATTCTACATGTCTTTCCTGAATTGTCATTTCTGATCCAGTCATGACAAACAAAGTTTGATGCGGTCTGGGAGTGGCTGAACAGTTTGGGGGTCATCCATTCACTCTTAATGCATGTCCGTGTCCACATTCAGTATGGTGGACATGTTTCAGTTTAGTGATTTGAGTGGAAGCAGGGAATTTGATAGTGGCCATTGAAAGAAGGTTGAGATGGCTAGGGACAGCCTGGTGGTGCAGAGCGTTGAGGCGCTGGATGCCACACCTCATGCCACGCCAGCAACCCGTGTTCAGAAACGAACCTGGGTCATCAGAAGTCAGTGGGGGGGAAGGAGAGGATGCGAGTGGCTGCCATCCCTCTGCCTCAGGAGGGAGGAACAGGTTGCCTTGGAGCTTGGCCGTCCCTGGTGGAGGCCGGAGTGGCTGCGTCGCTCTGAGGACTACTGACGCAAGGCCGAGGGAGGGTTGAAGAGAATAGCACTGGAGCTGTGGTGCACATGTGTGCTTCCACGCACATGCGTCACCACTTCTAGGGTCTCGGGAGTAGGATTCACTGGGGTGGAAAATGTAGGAAAAAATCAGGGGCCACCAAGGATGAAGCCTCCGGACTGGCTCAGGGGATCTGCCAGGGCACGCATTGTGCCATAAGATCCCAAAGAACCCCAAGACCAGTAGGGTTGGCAGACGTAGACGGTGGTCTGCTGAAGAAGGATAAACAGATTGTGAAAAAAAAAAAGGAAAAGATGGCCAGGGAGCAGAAAGAAGAAGAATCGGCAGATGAAACCTGATTTGGAGGCCATGCTGCAAATATTTCTCTGCTTATAGGGGACTAATGGACCTTAGGACATATAAGAGCTGATGACTGTTTTAAATAATTCTTGTTTTCTGTGTTAGTACCATTGAACTTTGTTTGGACTAAGGTAATGTCTTATTGCATAGTGCTGTGCAAGCCACAATGTTTTATAAAACAGTCAGTCCTTTTAGATAATTGGCATGGCAGACTCCATGTGGTGATGGCAGCATCTCGCCCTTATCATGCAGGACTACATTCAAGTTGATTCTTGGTAAGAGACAGTCAGTGAAGACTCATTCAGGTTTTTCTTATTTTTATTAATGGTACTTCCAGTTAATGTAAAAAAAAAATGATTTTAAAATACTTTCATTCTCTGTATAACGCTCTTCAGGCTATCCCAGGGATTTAGGCTTGGCTGGGGTATGTGTCAGGACTGCCCCTGTCCCCCATTGTACTTGCCCTGTATATTAACCCCCTAGCACAATGTATTAGAATGGAACGTCATATCCATGGGGTTCAAATTGGGCCAATGGAGCATATAATTGCATTTATGCCGATGATGACGTGTTACTTTACTTAACTGACCCCTAGCAATCCCTACCACAAGTGAAGGAGATAGTGAATGAATTTACCCTATACTCAGGTTACTTATTAAATGCCACCAAAACTTAGATCCTAACCTTTAATCCCCCCCCACCAGTAGATATATAACATAGCTTCCCGATGAAACGGGACTTACAGAAGTTAAAATACCTTGGCATCTTCTTGAAAGCAGACAGGACATTTCTATATCAGGATAGTTATCTCCCCTTGCTTCATACCTTGAAAGAAGGCTAGAGGACTTCCAGGGATGTCAACATTGATATGGCAGCCTAAGCCCGGAGCTCCGTTTGCAGTGGCACAAAATTAGCTTACTAATCAAAGTTCTCATAGAAAAAGTAGCATTTTATTTACGAACATACAAATGTGCCAGCAGAAACAGATCATCCGGTCTATCTAAGTCTGCTCGAGTGTGCAGCTAGCACCCCTAGTTTGCAGCTGCTCCACCCCCCCTTCCCTTTGTCATCCCACTGTCACCCCCACCTTCCCCACCCTAACTCTCCCCTCTTCCCTGTCCCATGCCCTTTTGAAGCTACTCACAGATTTACATGATACCACCCATTCTGGTAGTGCGTTCCATTTTGCTACCACCCTCTCTATGAAATAGTGTCTCCTTATTTCCTTCCTAAATCTTCCCCCCTCTATTCTTAGCCCATGCCCCCTGGTGTCCCTCCCCCTTCTGGGCTGGCAGTATAGCCTAGAGGTTAGAGGAACAAGGTGTGAACAAGCTTGGTACATCCAGCAGACTAGACCTGAGTTTGATTCTCACAACCTCCACTTGCATACTGTGTGACTCTGAGCAAGTCACTTAACCGCCCAGTGCTCCCAGGTCGCCCCTGAAAACAAGCACTTGTGTCTAGTGGGCCTTACCCAGTTACCAAAAGACTAAAGACTTCTTAGCTTAAAGACCCCGTCTGCCCCATCCTTATTGATTCCCTTCAGATACTTGAATATCTATATCATGTCACCCCTGTCCCTTCTATCCTCCAGTTTGTACATATTCAGGTCTCCCAGTCTGCTCTCATAGTCTCTCCTCTCCATTCCACATATCATCTTTGTTGCCCTCCTCTGCACCCCCTCCAGTAGCCAGATATCACGCTTTAGGTATGGCCTCCAAAACTGTACACAATACTCTAAGTGCAGCCTTACCAGCGACCTGTAGGGGGCAAGATCACCTCTCTTTGCCTGGATGAAAACCCCCTCACTATGCACCCCAGCATTCTGTTTGCTTTTGCAGCCACTCTCCTGTACTGGGCAGTGTTGTTCATGGTCCCTGTTATGATTACCCCTAGGTCCTTCTCCTCTTCCTCAGTGATCCCCAGCTTAACATCCCCCCAAGCCAGTATCTCTCCTTAGATTCTTCACCCCAAAGTGCATAACCTTACACTTCTTTTCATTGAACCCCAGCTGCCACCTCTCTGACCAGTCCTCTAGCTTGCTTAGGTCCCCCTGCAGCTGCTTCCATCCCTCCCCTCCATCCACCACTGCTCTGATTTCGGTGTCATCAGCAAACAGACTTACCTTGCTCACCACGCCATGTGCAGTGTCTGATATGAAGAGCCCAAATAATACTGGTCCCAGCACAGAGCCCTGTGGCACCCCACTCGTCACTGGCCATGGAGTTGAGAGCTGTCCTCTCACCACCACCTGCTGCAGCCTCCCACTTAGCCAGCTTGTAATCCAGTTCATAATTTTTGCCCCATCCCTACACCAGTTAGCTTCCCCCCAAGCCACCCATGAGGCATTGAACTGAAGGTCTTGCTGAAGTCTAAGTAAAGAACATCCACCTCATGACCCTTATCCAGCTCACCTGTCACCCAGTCATAATATTGTATCAAGTTGGTTTGACAAGACTTCCCTGAAATGAACCCATGCTGCCTCACATCCTGGAGGCCATTGTCCTCCAGGTACAACACCAGTCTTTCCTTTAGTATGATTTCCATGAGTTTGCACACTATGGAGGTGAGACAATAATTACCTGGTTCATCCCATGGCCCGCTCTTGTGTAATGGTACTACATGTGCCATCCTCCAGTCCAGTGGCACACATCCTGACTTCAGTGAGGTGCTGTACAGCTCTGTCAGTGGCTCCACCAGCATCTCCGCTAGCTCCCTCAGCACTCTGGGGTGGATACCATCCTGCCCTGGTGCCTTGTCTACCTTCAGTGCCCTCATTCCCTCTACTTGCCTCAATCCCTCCATCTGTTGCCTCCTCCCCTGTCCCCACCCTCCCAGCCCATGGTGGTAGCTGTCTCACTTTTCTTCCGTGAACACTGAGCAAAAGTATTCATTCAGTGCTTCTGCCTGCTCCTCCCCTTTTCCGTCCACTCCCACCTCTTTTTATCCTCACTATTGTCTCGTTGCACCTTTTCTCCTGATACATCTGAAAAAGTCCCCTCTTAATTCCCTGCGCTAATCTCAGCCCTCTTGGCCTTGGCTTCTCTCACTTTTCTAGTCACCTCCCTGGGCCATCTTGCATATTCCTCCCTGTCCACTTCCTTCCCCATCCTCCTATACCTCTGGTGTGCCACTCGTTTTGTCCTCACCACCTCCACAACCTCGCTGTTCAACCAGCATGATTTTCTTATTCTGCTCCTCTTACTCTGTGTCTTGGTGCAGGCTTCTGTTGCCTCTGTAATCCCCTGTTTAATAATATCCCATTTCTGCTCCATATCCATCTTCTGCCGTATGCCCTCCAGTTTCCTTTTCAGTACTTCCTGCAACCTCCCAAAGTCCACCCCCCTGAAGTTTACCACCCGAGTAACTGATTTCTCTGGTTTTCCCATAAACTGTGATATTAAACCATACCGTTTGGTGATCGCTGTCGGCTAGTGGGTCCTCCACCTTTATTTCCCTTACTGCCTCCCCATTTGACAATACCAGATCTAAAGTGTTCTTTAGCCTAGTAGGTACATTAACCAACTGTGTCAGGAGACCCTCCTGGATCGCTTCCAGGAGCACTTGCTTACTAGCACTGGAGGTGACCGGAATGCTCCAGTCAACCCCCGGCAAGTTGAAATCCCCCACGATGACCACCTTCCCTTTTCTACATACCTTTCTGATTTGTCCCATTAATTCCCTGTCAAGCTCTTCAGACTGGGACGGTGGCCTGTAAACCACCCCAAACCTCAGCTTCCTACCCCTCAAGTCTAGGAGCTGCAGCCAGATTGCCTCTGTTCTCCTTTCTTCACCCTCATTCCTTGTGCATTTGATCCTGTCCCTCACATAGACTGCCACCCCACCCCATCCTTATGGTGCTTCCTGTATAATTTGTATCCTGGGATTGCCAGATCCCAGTTCCGGTGCTCAGTTGCCCACATTTCTGTGACAGCTGCAATATCCACCCTCCACACTGCTAAGAGTGCCTGTAGCTCAGCAGATTTGTTTCCTAAGCTTCTTGCATTCAATGAGACCACCCTTCATCCTGCCCTCTTCTCTTCACTGGCCTCCATCTCCTCCCTTCTGCTCCCTCCTTTTTTGGCCACCGTGAGTCCTTCCCTACTAGCTTGGGGGGTAGGCTGTGACTCCACTCTATCGGATCCCTGCTTACTTGCTGTCCACTTGGCCCCCCATCCAGTTTAAATCCAACTTTGTCACAATACACCTCCCCAGTCTTTGCTTTAATACCTCCTTCTTCTCCCACTTCAGGTGCAGCCTATCCCTTGCAAACAGACTGTCATTATCCCAGGTACTGCCTCAGCCACCCACAACCCCATACCCCTTAGTTTGACACCATTCTACCCACCATGTGTTCAACTCCCTAATCCTCCCCTTTCTCACTGTGCTTGCGCAGGGTACTGGGAGTACCTCAGAGAAGGTCACAGACTCCCCCGTCTCCTCGCACAACCTTTCCACTTCCTCAGCCCTCTCCCTTGTTACCTCCACTATTTCCCCTGCTAGGTCATTTGTCCCCACATGTACCATAATGTGTGGTTTCCTCCTACCCCCTCCTTACGCACCTTAGGATTGCCTGTCCTGCCTTGTCTGCCTTTAATCCTGGTATGGATTCCACCCATATCCAACTGTGCCTCTCCCCCTTGCTGCCCCATCTGATCCCCTTGAGTATGGAGTCCCCCAACACCAGTACATCCCCCTCCTCTTTCCTTGTGCCTGTCGCCACTCCCTCTCCCAGGTTCTTATTTCTGGGGCCACTCAAGATGGTGCTTTTACCATGTGCCCCAGTGTCTCCCCCCCTGCCCCTCCCAATTGATACCCCTCTCCCTCCTTCTGTTTGACTGCCAACCTCCCTCTCCCTCCTCACCTCTCCGAGTATTATCCCTTCCCCTGCCACACCATTAATAATTTACAGCAGGAGTGCTAATCATCATTATGAAGAAGGCTGAGAAGCATAAGTTGGAGGCTGAAGCTGTGGATGCCGGCAGATGGAAGATGGACGCGGAGGACTCTGATGGCTCCATGGCCTCAGGATCCTTGTACTTCCTAAAGCCCGAATGGCCTACTCCCAAGAAGAATAACAAAAAAGGCAAGAAATTAGACATCATCCTCTGGGAGTTGAGAGAGTTCTGTATGACAATCGCGAGCAAGCTTCATGCTATGGGCATAGAACTCACTAATCTGAAGCAAAGAGCAGACACTGCAGAGGCTCAGCACATTGCTACAGATTAACTTGTGGACCATTTGGAGGCTGCGGTCTTACAACTGGCAGACATCCAACGTGCTAGTCAGGAGCATCAAGGCGACGCTGAGAGCTGCGGGAGACATAAAAATGTTCATTTTTACAGCATCCCTGAAAATTCTGAGGGTCAAGTCTGAAAGAGTACACTGGGCCCTCTGCCCACTACTCCCAGACAGAGCTGCTTGCCCTTGATGGGTAATTTCTCGGTTCCATCATTACAAAACTAAATAGGAGAGTCTGCTTAGAGCTCAGAGGATGAAAACAATTCAATTTGAGTACCATAGAGTGCTCTTTGATAAAAACTACCTTACTAATATCATGAGATGAAGACAGGTTTATGCCCCTATTATGCAGGCCTTGAAACAACAGATTAGATTTCAAACTCCATACCCATCTAAATTCACCATTTTTCATCCTGAAGGCCATCGGGTTTACAATACAGCAGAGAAAGCAGAAAGGGACCTGTCATCCAGAGGCATTCTTTCTATGGAGCCCCAAACCACCACACTGACTGACCATATTAGAACAGATACCTGGAAGCAGGTGGAATCATTGAGAGAGCGCCACACAGAGTCTGCCAAGAAAGACATCATAGCCTAGCTTCGGGCCTTCCAGTGCATCCCTCCTTCAGAGAAACAGGGACAGTGCAGTAAACCATGATAGAGCAGTCTACCTCACAGTTGCCATGGACTCTTACTAGGATCTCAGGTGGGTGCCCACTGCAGTAGGGAGCCTTTTGTTCAAATGAGGGAGCGATCTGCAGTCCGTAGTACTTTTATTCAATGAGGAACCCATTTAGAGGGGCCAGCAGGGTGTGTGGGGGGCTTAGCGATTGACAGTATCTGTCTAGGTACTCTATAATTTCCTCAGTGAGAGGGGACCCAGAGCGACTGATGGGGGCACTGGAGTCACCTTCAGCAGTGCTGATGATGCTGAGGGATGACCCTTAGTCCTGCATCTTGTTTTTCCATAAAATGTGAACTACCTTGTGCAGCAAAGCCATTTCATAGATTGGGGGGGTGTCTCCACTATCTCGTAGCCAGAGTATATCGGGTGGCTGGGTCAGACGGGAGCCCACCCACCCCAGAGTCTACCTCATTAAACTGAAGCCCCAAGTTGGACAATGACACAGCGTGTGCAATAGTGCTGCTTTTTTCCCACAAGGAGCTCCTGCCAAGACAAGCATAGTAAAGCAGCCACAGCAACCCAAAGGCATCTTATTCACAAGCTCAGAAATTAACACTCTTCCAGTTTATTCCAATGGGTATATGCTGCCCTTGCCTCCATGCTATTCTCTGCATCCTCCTCTCGACTAGATGGGACTTTCTCCCTGCCTTCCCCCACCTCGATTGGACCCCCTGCCAGTTTTTTTTTCTTTCTTCTCACTCAGGGTCATGTGGATTTCCCTGTAGGCAATCTGGGTACATGGACTATGAGATATGACTTTTCCCTCACCGGCAGGCGTCATAACCATAGGCCGATATGCACAATTTTACTTTCTTTTGTTTTAAATTTACTTTTTATTAGGAGAAGTATAGTACATACATTTAGGGTATGCTATTACATTTCAATAACAATAATATCCTAATAAATCAGAATTGATATATGATAATGACACTGCATAACACATTCATGTTGATAACAATGAGTTCAGGTTGTAGCTTGTAACAGCCCTGAATATAACTGTATTTTTTTTTTTTTTAAAGGGATAAAATAAATAATTTTCACCGAAATACCTGTCTGCCCATGGGAAAATACTACCACACCCCAGGTCCATTTCCTCCAGTCCTTGTCAGATATGTTGGAGGCCCATAAGGGCCAGTATATTACCTATATCCTCAGTGAAATGGCCACGAAACCCCCACATCTCCCTATGGTACAAACTCTGGATCATGCTGTGCTATATAAAGAAACCATTGTTGCCATCTCTCTCTGAAAATTACATGTCTATCATGTAATGCAGCCGTAAGGCCTTCTAGCTTATAAATAACTAAAACAATCTGTCGCCATTCAAAAACTGGGGGTATCTTAGGAGACATCCACCTACGTGTTATGACTTTTTTTGCTGCCAAGAGGTATAAGGGCAACAAGGTGCGTTGCCATAGGGGTCTATGTGGTGGGTAAATTGATAATACCACCATTTCGGCTGTTAGCACCACCTGCTCCCCCAGGCAGCCCTGCAGGGTACACCAATATGGCATTAACTTAGGGCAGAGCCAAAGGATATGGCCTAAGTCAGCTAGTTTACACTTGCAATTCCTCCAACATTGGCCATAAGAAGGAGGAAGGTATTTAACTAGAATAGCTGGAGAACGAAAGAACCTGGAACAGCATTTCCAGGCGAATTCTCTCCAGTTATTTGAAGAGGTGATTTTAATTGCTTTAAGATTTGAGTCCCACCTGAGGGAAAAGGGGATCTCCAGTTCTAAATCCTTATTCCAACCATTCAACACTGATTGAGAGGAGTGCCCCTAGTAATCTCTCAAAATATTGTACAGATAGCATATGAGTCATCCCCACGGATGACCCATCAGGGCGTCTTTGAGTAAAACTCAAAAGACTGGTAGGGGGGCCGGCAGTCTAGTGATTACATCCCTTTGCCACAGGATATAGTTTCTAACCTGGAGATAATGAAAGGAGCCTCTATCTGGAAGACCATATTGCTTTTGTAAGTCAGAAAAAGCTATAATGCCTGAATGTATTAAAAATTGGTAGAAATAGTTAAATCCCAGCTTTCTTCACGAAATGAAAGTCGTATCAAGTCTTTAAGGGTTAAAATGTTCGTCTTCCGATAACAATGTGTAAAAGAAATGTATTTCTTTGAGGGCTGGTTTTTGTTTTAGTTTATACCATACTTTCAGAAGCTGGGCTGTGTAATTAGTGAAATTAGAAAGCCGAGGTGCCCTTCCCCTGGAGACAAAAACTTTTTTCAATATCATATAAATCATTTATTAAGAATTCTATATCCTTTCAGGGAGTCGAAATAGTAGGAGACAACCATAAAATTAAGATGCTGAGAAATGCTGCCATTGCATAATGAATATTCTGGAACAAATATAGAGGACAGGGGAGAATGTTCATCCGAATTGCCTCTATGCACTGAAAAAAGGTGAGATTCAATTTTCCCCATCTGATTAACTCAGCCTGAATGAAAACAGACAATGGTTTGTAATTAACTAGCTCTAGGTGGTCCAGATTCATGGGAATATAAATTCTTAGATATTTAATTTTAGTACAGTGCCATTATAAAAGAAAATTTTGTTTTAGGGCCTGAAATGGCTGAAAAAACAGTAACAGCACCTCAGTTTTAGTAATATTCAATTTAAAATTGGCTACCTCCTCAAATTCCCTCAAAATCTCCCATGTTGCTGGTATTGATTGTTCTGGGGATAAAACTGTTAATAAAATATAATTGGCAAACAGGGAAACCATATAAGTTTTATGCCCCAGGGGGATCCCCTCTACCCGACCATCCATTCTTAGTGCTATAGCTAGAGGTTCCAGATAAATGACAAATAGGAGGGGGGGAAGGGGGCAGCCCTGCCTCGTTCCTCTTTGTAAATGTATGGGAGAGGAAAAGGCATCATTTATATAAATATAGGCCCAAGGATGGAGGTAAATATTTTACAGCCATTTCAGGAGAGAATCAGGGAAAGAAAAGGTCAACAGGGTATCCCAAAGAAAATCCCAGGACACCCTGTCATACGCCTTTTCAGTGTCTAAACTTATCAGAGCCACTGGAATCTGTCTCGAATGTATATGTTCTAGTAGTAAGATAGTCCTATGAATATTATTTGTGGTGTTCCTGTGCTTAATAAAACCGGATTGATCGGGATGATAAATGTCGGAAGGATAACTTCTAATCTTGTAGCCCATATGGCCATATAAATTTTATAATCCACATTTAGGAAGGAGCCCATATCAGTAGTATCTTCATCAGGCTTGGGGATTGAGGATATAACTGCATAATCCCATGAGGGAGGAGGGGACTCTCCTTCCACAACTGCTCTGAAAGTAGGTAGTAATAGTGGAATCAAGTGTCCAGAAAATGTTTTATACCACTCGGCTGTGAAGCCGTCTGGTCCAGTGCACTTGAGGGGCTTTAGTGCCTGAATGTGTGATAAAACTTCACTTTCACTTATAAGAGATTCTAAAGCCATTTTTTGTGTTTCCGAAAGCTTTGGGAGAGAAAGGTGAGATAGAAATGTTGCTCACTGGTCAGCAGGATAAGGTGTAGGGGAGGTTGCATATAAAGCTTGATAAAAGGAAGTGAAAGCCAACTGGATATGTTCATCTTTATGAGAAACTTTTTTTGAAATAGGGTCTTTAATCTTTAAGATTGTTGCCACCTGTTTTCGTGCTCTGAGTTTACGAGCTAATAGTTGGGAACTCCTTGAGCCCCCCACATAGTTAGATTGGTTCAAATATGTTAACGTTGGAGAACTCTATAGTCCATTATTTTCTGGATATCTTTTTTTGTCTCTCTTATTTTCTTCTGTAATACTTTATCCTCCTTCCTATAAAGAAGTTGGTAGGCCTGAAGTTGTTCAACTAGAAAATTATATGTGGCATCCATTTTATGCTTCTTGAGAGATGTATAGGCAGTAGTTTCACCTCATATTACTGCCTTCAGTGTGTCCTATTGTATGGAATCAGAAGACTCTGCTGTATCAGTATCACTCAATACCTGTGGGATGCGAGTCTGCGTAAGTGTTATTTATATTTTGTATAAAAATGTTTATGATTTGTAACTCACAGGACTGTCTTGTAAACAGGATTAGTTTTGTCCTAATGACTTGCTTCCTGAATAAAAATAAAGTTTTTACAGTTTACATATATGCCACACACTCTGGATCTCGCAGTAATGAGGGATTAAAATGCCAAAGCTTTAATTTCTTGGGCTTTCCCAGGTCTGTCTTGAGAAGCAGTGGATGGTGGTAGGAAAGGAGGCGAGGCCCCAGAGACAAATCTTGAACTAAAGAAAGATGTTCACAGGTTATGAAAAAATAGTCCAAGCTGGAATAAGTCTTATGGCATCCTGAGTAAAAGGTAAAATCAGATGCGGAGGGAAACAATTTCTTCCAAATATCTTCCAGACCTAAATGAGCCACAGTTCCTTTTAAATACTTCACTGCACTGGAAATTCTATAAGCCTGTGGATAAGAGGTGTCCAGTTGTGCAGAAAAAGCTACATTAAAGTCACCTCCCATGATTAAGATACCAAGTAGTATATCTAAGACCTTATGTATAAAAGAACCCATAATAGGGAGAGTGGATTGAGGTGGCATGTAGACACTAACCAGCGTCACTTCTTGAGAATAGAGAATACCCTTTATTGTAAAAAGGGTCTGAGAAATGGAGCTTTCTGATTGGCTGCAAACATTCTAACAACCTTATGTTAATCTTTTATTAACGTACATGTAGAGTTTAACCATATGCTGAGCAAGATTTAACACTGTTTAAAAACATTTTTCATTATTATAGCAATAAGGCACTCACAGGGATTATGTTAATGGTCAGTTAATCACCCTCCAGGGGCATGTGACACTCGGTTACACCTCGTGCCACACTACACCCCCAGAAGGTGATTAACAGACCATTAACATAACCCTTGGCCATCATGCCTTATTGCTTAAGTATCACATACCTGCCCTGTGGATCAGTGGTCATATCCTGGACTTCCAAGGTTCTGGAGGCTGGCACCAGAATGTCTGCCCCCCTCCTGCGACCACTAGTGTGTGAGGATGCAAATACCCTATATCGATGACTCCATTTCAATTTTTGGTATTCAATATCAGATAAATGGGTCTCCTGTACAAAATATAGATCTGCTGCTTGTTTTCCCATATATTGCATGAAACAAGTACGCTTAACAGGATTATGCAATCCTTTCACATTTTGCAAAAATATCTTAACAGGGTTCATAGCCATTCCAGAAGAAGAAAGGGAGAGGAAGAGGCTCAACCACGGGGAGGCAGGAACCTGAAGACGTCCACCACACAGCGTTCACCAGATGTGTCTCAACCCAGCCATCCCGAAGGACCCAACACAGCCAGCCAGGAAAAAGACACTGGATGCAGATATCCGGATGCCCCCCCGAGGACCCCTTCCCCCATCGACCATCCAAAATAAAGATTTTTCCTCACCTTGTTGTGCTTCTCCGTGTTTTTGGAAATATTGTAGAAAAACATTAGATAATAGAGGAAACAGATATGGTACTAACAAACAATATCTAAACGTGTTGACATTATAAGTCAAATTATCAAAAAGGCCCCTGGAAAACACATAAACAGAGGGATTTAAGTGTAAGCCTATAAACCAGAAGGCTAAAATAGTCCATGTATACCATGTAACACTGTGAAAGGTGAATACAACTATGTTACAGTGAGACTCCCAATATAGCAGTGGTAAATGTTCCTCACCTCTGGGGTCCCCAAAGGAAAAACCTGTATTCCCTTTAGGGCAGAGAACTTGTCCCACTAACGCTGTGGTTAGAGTCCTCTGGCGGACAAACAAGTCCCCAAAAAAAGAAGTAGTCCAGTGTATGACCAGGGAAAAGGTATAAAGAAAAAATGAAGTATAAATGGTGATGCCATACTTATCAGTACTTCCCAAGGGATGAGCTCCTCCCTAATAGGAACTTTTTGATAGTTACCAAATATACCCCCAATCAGCCAAAGTATTATTTAAAAATATCTCTTAAAAGCCCGAATTGTCCCAAGTGTTCTACCATTCTAGGTAGAGTTTTACTGCCTGGCTTCACCAGTATTTAAGGGTATAGAAGCCAGGGACCACTCAAGGCCATATCAATAAAAAGGTTTAGGTTATAGCTACTTTATTCATTTAGTCTTTAAAGGGTCTGGGTACTTCTAGATTGGTAATGCTTCATCCCAGGGTCCAAACCTTCAGAATATTGAATGGAGGGGTTAAGGTGCAAGTGTACTCCTATGGCGAGGTGTCCTGAAAGTTAGACAACTGGTCGAGGTGTCCCCACCCAATCAAGGGACCTCAAGAGGAGAATAGAGGGGAGCCTGGAGATCCTGTCACATTAAAGTGCCTGGGTTCTGGGTGGCACCCCCTCCAATGGTGCAGCACCACACCTCTGATCAGAGGGATGTCCCCTCCATTTATAAGGACCATGAAATGAACCTCCGGCCTCTTGACCTGTCCCAAAGTGGGGAAGGGGAGAAAATCTCCCCCCCAAAGGCCCAGAACCCCACCCTGCCCCAACCCCTCATGCCAAAGGCATCCTCCCCATGCCTGGCCTCTAAAATTAGCTTCAGACCTCAGTCACTGTTTTTCACAAATGTCCTAGTCCCAGCTCCAGAGTCATTTTAATAATTGTCCTATCTTTTGACTTGCTGTGAACTATGGAACATTATAAAAGTTGGAGGATTGTCCACTGGAAGGAATGAAACATTGGGTAATAAAATCTCTGTTACAGATTAGGTCCCATACTGGCCAATCAACCTGTGAGTTATGCAATAAATCATTCAGTAACTTATAGATGAAAATGGGGCCATCCAAAGTCAAGCAAGGTTATAAACCTGACCTTCCGATTCACTCTAAGTCAGGCTTCTTTGGTTTTATTCCTGGAAGGTGGCAGAGAGAAGGGGGCAGCAGGGGATGGAGCACAGTTGCACCCCAGTGCAAGGGACACCCCAATGCATACCACTGCACTCCTGGTCAGACCTCAAGGTCCAACCACTGGGAACAGCTGAAGATTTGAATTATTAGATCCCCTTGGACATGTCTCGGGGGGGGGGCCAGTCCCCACCCCAGGACCCAAGTCGCACCACCCACAGCCCTCCTCCCCCAGTCATATTGTGGCAAATCAGTCCCATAACCAGAAATCCAGGCTGTAGCAAAAATAAAGTCCAGCAGAGCCTACTGTATTGTCTCCATTATCACTGTTGTTGTATTCAGGGTGCAGGCTGGCAGGTCTGGTATTGCTGCAATTGATCTAACAGTTCAGTCAAGGACTGCTCTAAGTTGCCTGTTGCCTGTGTTGGTCGAAAATGGCCCCCATTATCCTGTTTGTTCTTTGTGTTCAGTCCCCTTGCCGCCTGTGGGTGGGCTGTATAAAGGCTGTGGTTCTGAAGGTCTCACTGCCTCTCCCCCTAACTGGTAAGTATTTTGACCATCAGGAAATTGGATAACCAGTTTAGCCAGGTAGGGGGTTTGAAATTTAAGGCCTTTTGCTCATAAGCTTGGGAACAGGGAAATATATTTTCTACGTAATATTTGTGTAAGAGGGCCATAGTCATTGTCAAAAAATATATGTCTTGTATTTTAACATTTTTTGGCTACAAGCTTTTTGAAGGAGGTCTTCCTTCGTTGCATAGTTTAAGAAACATGCCACGATGGATTGTGGCCTAGCATTAGGGGCCGCTGGCTTTGGGCCAAGCACTCGGTGGGCCCGTTCAATATCAAGAGGATAGTCTGGGCCTAGGTCGAGGAGGAAGCATAGGAGACCATGAAGAAAGGCCAACATATTGCGTCCCTCCTCGTTCTCGGGGAAGCCATAGATTCTTAAGTTTTTTCGTCATCCTCGATTTTCTGTGTCCTTCTGTCTAGCCGCAGTTTGAAGCAGAGACTGTGCCAGTTCAGTCATAGATGTTTGCAGATATTCTATTTTTGCTGTGTTAGAGGAAATCTGTCACTCTGCGTCATCGACCCTGGTCTGGAGTGTGCCCACATCTGCCCAGAGTCCCTGGATTGACTCCTGTTTTTCGGTATGAAATGCGGATATAGCCTGCAGGATAGAGTCAAGTTTATCCATAGATTGAGTACTGGAGAAGTCCTTTTTTGGTGTTTTTCTTGTGGAGCAGCTCTGTTTAGGGTCATCGACAACCTTTGGTGTAGGATCCATGTTGTTAAGTGCTGTATCATCAGCCTCCAAGTCTTCGGCCAGCATCTGGTTATCTGTTTCTTGTGAAATGCACCAGCTTTAATAATCAGAACGTAGGTACCAGATATTGTGATGTTTGTAGGTGCTGCGGTTTGAATTTTGAGAGGTTGCCACTTGTTTTGAGTATATTTTAATTTTCTAGAATCAAGGAGCTCTAGCCCTGTGGTCTTCACCCAGTCATGACACCACCGGAAGTTCCACAGTTTTACTTTCTGTGCCTTTGGGACTATTTCTGGATTTATTGGATTCATGATGACTTTCTCTCAGTCTACACAATACAGGGGACTATGGACAACTAAACTAGAGTTTGAACTATATTGAAAATGGGTATATACCCACCACTGGTTCCCCCTTTTTTCTTTTTGTTTTTATCTGTGTGTTTTGCTTAGTGCCAGCACAGTTCATCTTGTTCTTCTTCCACAAACGGGGATCTCTTGATTTCTGCTAGACAGTAAAAATAGTCTATATTAGAAAGTTCAGCAGTATAATCAGACAGAAACATGGCCTAGGAGAATTCCACTGGCCTGTCCAACCACCCTTAATGTTGCATCCCTTTACATTCCTACTATGGTTCATACTACGGATGATAAGGAGCGAGGAAGCTGTAAGCTCATGAGTGTTCCTATACTATCACAAATAAAACAAGCATTTGTCAATGCCGAATGTTTGCTTGCTGGCATTGACATTGGTAGTGTAGGAGTTACAGAGCTGCATAATAGGAATGGCAGTGAAGTATTGAACTTAAGCCAACCCCACCACCACCCTGCAGAGAGTGACAGGCATTGGGGTGTGCCTTTGGGTTGTCAGGCATAACGGCCATGCCATTTCACCATACCCTACCCTGCAGACACTGACAAGTGTCACGGTGTGCCTTGGGGTCTTTGGCCCTTATGTTCACCCCGTTCCATCAGGAAATATGGTGAGATGGGTGCAGTATAGGAGAATGGGGTAAACTTTGGGGCCGAAGAGTCCAAGGCACACCTCGATGTCTCTCAGTGGCTGTAGGGTGTGGATGGGGGTGGAATGGTATGAGCATTGCAGGCGACAATCCCAAGTCACAGCCCTGATGCCGGTCATTTTCTACAGGGTGGCGCGTTATGGTCGGAAACTCTAACGCCTTAGGCATTCGTTGATATTTTCACTCCAAATTTTCAACATGGTTTTTTGTGACCCCCACCTCATGAACAGTGGCAATAACAGTTTGTTAGCTGAAAGCTGCTTTTTCACAATGACTATGGCATTTGTCACCACAGGTGCAAAAACACATTCCGAACAGGATGTGAAAAATGACAGCTGTACTGTTCATGGGGAGGTGTAAAAAATGCCAATGTTGAAAATCTGCAGTGAAAATATTAAAAAAACTGGTGAAGTCATGAGCGTGTGTAGAAACTGTGCAACGCGCACCCGTAATGTAATTAGTTTGGGGATTTTTTACAGCAGATTGTCAACACAGGCATTTTGGGACCTCCGGTCATGAACAGTGTCACTGTGATTTTCTTTATCTGTCCCGAACAATGATTTCCCACAGCGCCCACGCATTTCTGTGTTGAAAGTGTGAAAACACATTTCGGCCATGTTATAAAAAATGACAGCTGTACTGTTCATAAGGAAGTGTGGAAAAATGCCACTGGTGAAAATCTGGACTGAAAATATTACAAATTCATGAACTTATGAGGGTGTGTGGAAACTGCGTAATGCTCACTCATAACACAGTCATTTTATGGACGTTTGTCACCAGATTTTCAACACAGTCATTTTAAGGCCTCTGCTCATGAACAGTGTCACTGTGATTTTCTTACTCTGTCCCAAACATTGATTGCACACATCGACTGCGCCATTGTGCGCTCCATGCATGGAAACACATTTTGGGAGATGTGAAAAATGACAACTGTACTGCTCATAAGGAGGTGTGGTAAAATGGCAATGTTGAAAATTTGGAGTACAAATATTAAAAATTTGCAAACTTACGAGCGTGAATAGGAACTGCGAAACGCATGCTCGTAAAACAGTCATTTTTAGGAATCTTTTTACCAAATTTTCAACACAGCCATTTTAAGACCTCTGCTCATGAACAGTGTCACTGTGATTTTCTTAATGTGCGCAAAACATTGATTTCACACACCGACTGTGCCATTGTGCGCTACATGCGCGGAAACACATTTTGGGCGAGATGTGAAAAATTACAGCTGTACTACTGATAAGGAGGTGTGGTAAAATAGCAATGTTGAAAATCCGGAGTGCAAATATTAAAAATTCATGAACTTACAAGCGTGCATAGGAATTGCACAATGCGCACTCATAAAACAGTCATTTTTAGGAATTTTTTCACCAAATTTGCAACATAGACTTTTTGAGAGCCCACCTTATGTACACTGGCACTGTCATTTCCTTAATCGATCCCAAAAGGTGATTTCACACAGTGACCGTGAAATCACCCTTGGGGCCCGATTAACGCCATGACAGTTCAAGAATTCACGAGGAGGGGTCCCAAAAATTCCATGTTGAAAATTTGGTGCTAAAATAATAAAAAAAATGCCTGAGATATGCATCAAAGTTGAAAAAACCCTATTTATTACATTATACAGCTTACAGGCATTTCCTCAGTTCGAGGTCGGCTTTGAAGAGTGCAGATGTGTCCACCGGAGATCGTCGCTCCGGACTCTGGAGGTAAGTATGGGGTGGGGAGGCAGGGTCACAGTGGGTGGGTGTGGGTGGGGCAGGGAGACTACGAGGACCATTTTTTTGTTTACAGGTTTTTTCCCAAGACGACGTGGGACGCTTGCCACGCTGTGGTGGGCTCCCAGCGTGGCAGCTGGAAGGCTGTTTTGAGGGGGCCTGGAGCCGACAGGAGATTGGGCACCCCTGTTGGCAATAACAATTTTTGCCACGCTGGGGTGGGCTCCCAGAGTGGCAGCTGGAAGGCTGTTTTGGGGGGGGGGGACCTGAGCCGATGGGGAATTGGGCACCACCGTCAGCAACAACAATTTTGCCACACTGGGTTGGGCTCCCACGTGGCAACTGGAAAGCTTGTTTTGGGGGCTGTGAAGCCGATGGAGAATTGGGCACCCGCCGGCCCCTACAGTGCGTGGCGTGAGGGCGATGAGCATACAATATGCGCAAGGTAAAGCGTGTGTGGGGAGGAAGCACTGCTCACTCAAGCGGTGTGCTCTCCTTTCCACTGTACGGCACTGCATTTTGGATTGTTGCACTATGTTTCTTGCACATGAGTGCAAGCAAACATAAAAATATATAACTGAATTAACAGTATTTTAAGTTTGTGTCTGTAGGTAAGAACGCATCTAGGCATTTTTTTAAATTCCTGTTTTGTTTTACTGATAATTACTTCTATGGGCAATTTGGTACATGGTTGTATAACCCTTAGAGTAAAAAATAATTTTCTGGTATTATAATGAAAATATTTACCCACCAGCTGTAATGGGTGCCCTCTAGTATCATACGTGCTGTCTTTGAAAACTAACCCGAGTTCAGACATCAAATGTGGGTAATTAAAAATGTAAAATAAGAATAGTAAATCCCCCCTAAGTCATCGAGTTTCCAGTGACATTAGGTTTAGCGCGATAAGTCTGTCATTATATGATATATTATAAAAACCTTTTACATTTTTTTTATCTGTCTCTTCCTTGCTCCAGGGCAGCCACTCCTTCAGGTTACCAAGGTCCCCGCTGACATCTCTGCCTCAATGCCATCCACTTACCACCCCATATCTGCAGTCCCCCCGGGTAACCTGGATGTAACCCTTCGCTGGGTGGGTCCCCCTCCTCTGAGGGAGATAGGCACTGGCCAGCACACACTATACTTGGCCTGGGTGCTGCTAGGGCGGATCTGGGCTGCATCAGGGACTCAGCGGCAACGGGAGCTGACAACTGTCATCCGGTCGTTCCTGGAGCCTTTTTCCACTTTGATCCCCAGGGGCGTGGTTACCACAACGTCAAGGTGCAAGCCAGCGATCCCCACACACCTCCCTTGGTATGTAGGGCCCCAGCACATTGCCATACCCCCAGCCTCCACCAGGGGTTGGTGAGCACTGGGTCCTTAATCCACCCTCCCTCTGAGAGAGGCAAGCAGTCTCTGGACACTCCCAGCTGTCTCTCCCCGGCCGGCCCTCCAGTGTCCCGAGTCCATTCCCAAACCTTTTACATTTTTGTTGAATTTCCTTTGTACTTTCTCTAATTGGGTACAAGCAGATTTCTTGTACGGGCACCATAACTGGGAAGCATATTCTAAATGAGGTGTTACGTAAGCTCCAACATGAGGGCATCATGATATTGGAATCACATGACTTAATATTACATCAGATAGACCAAATAACTCTGTTAGTTAAACTGATGATCTGATTAACTTGATTCGAGTATTCCATGTTATTTAAAATAATAATTCCTAGATCTTTTTCATCTGTGGTAGTCAATAAGGTGGTATCTCCTACAGTGTATAGTATATTAGGGTTCTGATGCCCCAAATGTATGATTTTACATTTGTTATTGTTAACTTTCATACCCTATTGTGTTACCCACTCAAAGATCTTATTTAAATCTCACTTTATGGTGTCAGCCTGGGCATGAGTAGCACAGGGTCTGCCAATTTTGACATCATCTGCGTATTTAGTGGAAGTACAAATGCAATTGTGTGTCATATCTGAGATGAAAGCCTGAAAAAGACAAGGACCTAGAATTGAGCCTTGCGCAACTCCGCTTGTTACAAGACCAGTGTCAGAAAGTTCACCATTAATCAGCACACACTGAGTCCTATTATTTAACCAGTTATATATCCAGTTGGTGATAAATTTATTTAGATTAAGATCTACTAATTTGACTTTAATGCCTAGTGAGGCATAACATCAAAGGCTTTACTAAAGTCTGTAAAGATAACATCATATGAGATCTTCTTATCAAGTTCTGAACTGACTGTCTCATAGAAGCACATGAGATTGGTTAGGCAGCCTCTACCTTGCCTAAACCCACACTGTTCAGGATCCTGTCTATCCAAAGCAGGAGTGATTAAATCCTTAATTAGACATTCTAATACTTTGCAGACAGACGAGCTTAGATTGATAGGGCTGTAATTCTCCCATGCAGATTTTGAACCATTTTTGTGGATGGGAATGACATGGGCATGTTTCCAGTTTTTTGGGATGTAATTGTTTCAATAAGCATTTCTCAAAAATTATTTTAAAGGATAGGCCAAATAGTTGGATAAAAGATATAATAAGTGGTCAGAAATATTATCAGGGCCAAAACTTGTCTTGCCTTTTTGAGCTTTTAGTTTGGTACAAATTTGGTCTACAGTAAAGGTGATCTGACTAGAAACCCTTGAGTTGCTGTCTCATTGGTGCAGCAGTTGGATTTGGTAACCCAGGTTTGAGAATGGACCTAGGTCATTGGAGGGCCATCAGGGGGAGAAGGATAGAGTGTCCCACGGACTTCTCTCCTTCTTCGGGGGGGAGGGTGCGGTGAGTGACCAGTGCTTGAGGGACCCCTGGCGGAGGCTGGGGGCACCACAGTGACTGGCACCAACAAGAATTTGAGGGGCGAGATGAATGCAGGCATCATTGCACATTCCCACCCCTACTTACAGGAGAGAAAAGCCTGCCACCCACCTCCTTGATAATGCCCACCCCCAGTTGCACCCACCTCCCAGGCCGACTCCCACTCTATCCTGTTGATTGAGGCACCCTTCAGAGGGGTTCAGGTGCTGTGACCCTGCCCTGGGGGTAAGCCAGGGGGTACCGGGAGGGTGGCTAATATGGGAAAAGTCACAGCCGAGGGTCCGTGACTGGGCAGATGGCGCCGGCGGTTGGAGGCACCAAAAAGTAATAAAAAAATTAAAATAAAACCCCTGAGTTGATATCATTACTGCTTTGTACATTCTGTGTATCGTTATTAAAAATTTCACAGAGTTTTGTGTTTAATAAATTAGCCATAGCTTATGTCTCTGCAGCTTTTTCATGGAGATGGTAGAGCGTAGTACTCTAGTCTTACAACCAGTCATTCACTACAATTCCTCCTCTATGGACATTACAGGGTGACTAGTGTCTTATGGACCCAAATCCCTCCCCATCTCACAGCATCCATATCTCTTCTAGTTTGGATCCTTAGCCCTCTCATCAGCAGAGAGGATCAGTTGCGCTGGTTGCAGCCGGGTGTTTACTCTTGGGTGCACTGCCTCCAGGTGGTATTACATCTTAACTAGACTGCGACATCAAATTGCGCTACCCCTCTACTTATTTCCCTCCTATATCTAATAGCCGGTTCGAATTTTGATTGAACCGCTATATTCCCTTCCCCTCCCCCAACCTCTGTTCTCTCCCCGAAGCGGTTGCTCCCTGGAGGCCAAAACTTTGCTTCCCTACCTCTCAGCCTTAGGAAGTGGGGGATCCTACCTCTGTCCTCTGGAATAGAGCTCCCATGTGATAGGAACTCCTTCCTTGGAAGCCCATGACCTACCTAGTACTGTTTATACAGTTCTGGTTTTATGCTTTGCATTTGTTGTTTGTTTGTGTTTTCCCTGGACATTACTGTTATGGCTAGGCTGGAATGCAGTGTGCAGTCCCCATGCCAGAATCTCCTTTGGACACTTTAGCCACAGATGGCAAGGATGGCTACTGACTCCTCACCTGACGACCACTGTTACTACTCAAACTCCAATCCTAATATTATGTGATGGGTAATCCTCGGTTTAAGGTGCATTCAATTAATGTCAATGGGTTACACAACTAAGTAAAAAGGGCAAAGATATTTTCAATTATAAAGAAAGAGCATTCGGCCATAGTATGTCTTCAGACTCACTTAAATCATGCTGAAAGCTAGAAGTTACTGAAGTATGGGTTTTCAGCAGTGTATCACTCCATCTGTGGGAGGAGTATGAGATGAGGGTGGCAATACTCATTGCTAAGCATATTACCTTTTAGGAAGTTAAAGTTGTCAAAATGGGGTGGGGAATGCTAGAGAGCCTCACTCCTGACAGGATGAATATTTGTTCAGCTCCACATCAGGCTTAATTAAAACTTAATTTTTTTGCAGTGTAAAGGCGATTAAGACTGCCAATTTTCACATCAATCAATAGATAACTACCCAAGGGTTCGGCAGACACCAGTTTATCATGGGGCGACTGAAAAACCAACCAGGAGGTTCCAGACAAAACACAACATCACAACAACCATCCCAGCAGGGATCTGGAGACTCCTCAAGCTCAGCAGGCCATAGTGAGGGAGGGGAGAACCTCTTCCATGGGAGACCATTTTGAAGGCTGTAAGAGATACGGACTGCAAAACTGAACAGGTCTTGGATAGACTGAGTGCTCAGGACACTAAAATTGCTGATGCAGTTAAAATTGCTACTGGAGCAGATGACTGCTCCCAGAGAACCCAATCTGCCTTTGCCAAAATGGTTATCAGAAAGCACCCATCTAAAGTCCCGATTAGAAAACCTTGAAAATACCAACAGAACTATGAATATCCATGTAGTGAGACTTACAGATGGTACTGAGGGTGAAAACCTGCTTGTTTTTCTCCAGCGCTGGCTAAAAACTATCCTGCCCGAGGATCTATGCTGAGCACCTGAGACATTGAAGCGTGCCTACCGTGTCCACTTCAGATGGGCCCAGGCAAATCGAGACTTATTCAGGACAATCCTATTAGTGACCGATGGCCCTGAGACTCAGGATGTCATCCTAGGATGGACGAGAGACCACTACCCTCTGTCAGTGGAAGACCAGGATGTCAAGTTATTTCCAGACTGGTCCTATGCTACTTAATGCCACCAGAAATCATTTGACTCCCTCAGACAACAACTCAGAGGACTGGGGATCTCGTACTCATTGGCTTCTGCATGACTGCGTATTACCTATGGAAGTAAGATGTTTGAGTTACGTGACCCAGAAGAGGCAAAAAAATGGGATGACAGGATTGTAGCTAGGTTCCACAGTGGGTCAGCTAGGGAACAATGCTAGGCAGAAGAATGGGAAGTCGAAGGTTGAAATTTTATGATGAGTCATTTTGAGACTGAGTAGCAGCGTAGTTCATGGTGTTTGAGTGACTGCCTTTTAACAACCACAAAATGTATTGACTGCTAAACTCTATACCGCAGAATCCAATGTTATGTTCTCCTTGATACTGTTCTCAATCCAGGTTTGTTGCACTTGAGGAGATAATCAAACCAATATGTCTTTTGTTTCTAAAAATACAGTATAGCCGGCCTGGTGGCGTAGGGGGTTGAGGCGCTAGCGCCTTACCTCAAACCACGCCAGCGACCTGGGTTCGGGAATGGACTGGGGACGCGGGGGGCTGGCAAGGGAAGGAGAGGACTGAGCATCCATAGGACTGCTCTTCTCTCCTGGGGTAGGTTGGTGGGATATCGCGCTGCAGCGGCTTCTGGTGGAGACCAGAGCTCTGCAGACGCATCTATTAGAGGAGAACAGCCAAAAGAGGAAAAACTGGCTTTTGCGACTGATTGGATGATGGTTGCCGTCCACTGCTGCCACCGATGCCCTGAAGGAGACCATTCACCTCAGCAGCACCCTGGGGCCAAGTATGTGTGCTGGGTGCCCCCCGGTGCCTTCCCTCTCGGAGGAGGGGGACCTGTCCGGTGAAGGGTTACATCTGGGTTACCCCAGGGACGGCTGCAATTTGAGGTGGATGGCTCAGTAGGGGACAGGCAGAGCAGATAGGACCTAGGCAGCTCGAAGGAGTGCTGGGTCGCGAGGCACGTAGGGGAGAAAAAGAGAAGACAAAAAAAATACAGTACAGGCTGTGGGAACAATGGCTAGCATAAGCCATGTTGTTTAATTTTGGTCATACCTATATCCTTTTTCTATCCCACAGGTTGTAGAGAGGCCAGTCTTCTGGACAATTCAGATGCCTCCTCATTGAGGAGGTTAATGTACATTTAGTATGTACCCCAAGTGTGGTATCACCATTTAGTGTATTGTCAAATACCCGGAGCTTATATATGCTGTACCTGTTCGTTTCTTTCTTTGTTTTATTTGTTTAAACTGGAAAATCCACGGGCCAAAGACCCACTTACATGGTCGACCAGTATACATAAACAATAAATTACACATAACAAACCACATAAAAAGTCAAACATAGTTTCCACACAACCTTAACAGACATCTACAAAACATTAGGATTAAACATTAGAATGATAATATGCATACATCCTTAACAGACATCTACAGAACATTTGGGATTAAACATTAAGATAAACATTTACAATCACATTCCTCCTATAAATAACATTTTAATTTCATCTTAAAGGTCATAACTGAGTTATTTAAACAATTAAAAATGGGTAATAGTGAATTAAAAAAGGAAGGTAATGTACATAAAAAAGACCTTTGACCTGATGAAGTCAGCATCCATGGAACTGAAAAAAATTTATACAACCTAGTAAAAACTGTGCTGTGATGTCTAGTGAAAATGGAAGCTAGGAGGGGAGGGACCTTATTCAAAGACACTTTTTTGGCCAACATACCAAGCTGCTGCTTGCATCGACATTCAAGGGGCAATAATCCAGCAGCCCTTAAAAGGGTGCAGCAATGGGTCCTTGTTTGAAACTGGGTGAAAAATATAGCAATTAAATTTTAAAGTACCCTAACTCTAGACAATAATCCTACCCCGGCTGAATGGTAGAATAGTAATCCATAATCTATTACGGTAACTGAAAAACATTGTGCCAACATTTTCCTGGTAGAAGGAACCAGGAGCGAATTAAGACGGTAGAGTGCTCCCAATCTTTGATGTAAGACTTTAGTTATATTAGAAATAAGAGGTTCAAAAGTAAATCCCTCATCAACAGTAAGACCAAGGTACTTGAACTGTTGTACTTGCTCTATTTCCGCCCCTAGAGCTGTCACCAAAGAAAGAGTAGTGTTTTGCTTTATTCTACTCTTAGTTTTATAAAAAAAATAGACTTAGTTTTTTTTTTTCAGTATAAGCTGATTCTTAATAAACCAATCATGAACAGCTAAGAAGTCATGTGACAAATTGGCCTGAACTGTTTTGAGATCTGCCGTGCTCATGAGGATCACTGCATCATCAGCATATAAAAGAATCTATGAGTGAATACAAACCAAAGGAAGAGAATTCAAGAAAAAACTAAAAAGAAGAGGACCCAGAATTGACCCTTGAGGCACACCTAGTGAAACTGAAGCAGAAAGTGAATACTGACCATGAATTTTTGTCTTCTGAGTACGAAGACCTGATAGCTCCTAATCCAACCAGCAACATCCTCTGAAAATCCTAGACTACCTAATGATGCCAAAAGAAAACCATGGTCGACCAGATCAAATTCCTTGGTGAGGTCCACAAATACTGCACCTGTAAGATGTCCCTTATCAACTGCCATCTGCACAGCGTCAATGAACCCCACCAAGGCTGTCGTCATGCTATGACCCGGTCTGAATCCATGTTGTTCAGGTGCAAGGATGTCATTTTTTTTTTAATAACTTGATCTTTATTTCTCTGTTACAAGATTTAAAAACATTACACCAATAAGGTGTGTAATCAAACAGATACAGACATGTATTTTCCCGCCAAACCGTGATAGTTGATTCTACCTTTTCTCTTTTTTTTCTAGGAGTAGATCTTCAATAAGAAGCCTGTCCATGTGTTGGCTGCCATGAGGGGCATTACACAGCAATATTTTTGTCCCCCCAGGAGCCCCCCGAAGGTGGGATAAGTCACTGCAGACCTAGATGCTGTAGAGAGGGCTGTTTAGCAGTATAACCGATTTACAGTCCAATATTATAACTGGCAAAAAGTGTTCTCATTTGAACAATGAACTCTTTGGGTTTCAGATTACAGCAATATATGATAGTAGGGTTATAGAGATTCTATTTTCCATTGTGATTAACATTATCTTGAATTTAACTGAAGACCAAGGTAAACTGTAGAAGTTGTTTAACAAGAAATAAAATATTTAAAAAATCTAATAGTGCATTGTGTGTCATTAAACATTTAGATGGTTGATTTTCTTTCTGAGTTTGATTAACCTACAATTATTTGTGTCATTATTGAATGGTTGTTCCGTCCTAACTCCAACTCCTTCATCTCCCACAAGCGAGCAAACGTGGCCTATATCCAGGACCATGGAAGGGAAAGAGAGAGGGTCCAGGGAAGTCCCCATCCATGGTGGAGGTTCCCCCCAGGCATTAAATATGATCTGCATTGGGATTTCCACTTCCCTCTTCTTGCATCCTGCCAGGGTCTCCATGTCACCAGAAATGTTTCTGTTTTGAGGCAAAGTGCGGCCATAAGCCTTTCCATGGTCTCCAACTCTTCAACCTTCTGTACCCACACAGCAAGTTAGGGATTTTTGCGATAGCTGATTGATAGTGATGCATTTCAAGGCTGCCAGCCTCAGGATATGGAAAAGCTTATGACATCCCCCAGTCCCCTCAAGCCCCCCACCCAAGGCCAGAATCAGTGCCTGAAAGGTAAAAGGGTAAGGGAACCCTAGGATGGTTTGATTTGAGTACGCACGTATTGCCAGAAGGGTGTTATAATCAGGCAACTCCAGAAAATATGCCAGTGGAAACCTGTGCCCCTGCAGAGTCTCCAACACTTGTCTGTCTTGGAAGAGCCAAAATGTTTTGTATGGGTAGGGGCGAGGAAGAATCTTTTTAAAATCTTCCAATTAAACTCCCTCCAGGTGGGGGAAGAGGTGAAAGCCCAACCCTTCTTAAACCTCTGAATCCAGCTAGATTCCAGGATTTGTTGTGTAGCCCAAGACTTACTTATCTTCTCCGATGGGGCGGGGGTGACATCAGACATGAGTTTGTAAAGTTGTGATATGGGCCTCATCTTGGCTGACAACTGTACTCACCAGTAAAATAAGTCTTCCAACTCCATTCGGGGTCTCTGGATTTGGGTCTGGTGAGAGTCCTGCAAAATGAAGTTAGTGACCTGCAGGAATCTGAAACAGGCTTCCCTCTGTAGTCCAGATTTTTGTTGGAGTCGATGGAAACGCACACAAACTCCCCCTTGTACTATTTGCGAGAAACAGACTAAACTCCTCGATTCTCAGAAGGTACTGTATATCCCCTGTCTAATGCTGGGGGCTGAAAGTCTATATGAAATCTGATCAAGGACAAAGGGCCCAATTAGTTTGTGGTGCCTGTCTGGCATCTCAGACTACACAGGGTTGTGACTGTATGTCTAGGCCAGGGGTTTGTGATTTGGCTTAGGAGTGACTGAGGAAGTTTACCTGTGACTAATGCCCTAAGGGGGAAATGAGGTAGCTGCTCTACCTCCATTATATATCAAGCTGACTCCTTTCTTTGCCTTAACCAGGAAAATAGCCATGGGCCCTGGGCGGCCAAATAGTATCTCTTAAAATCCAGAAGCCACTATCCTCCTCTGTCTCTGGACATTGTTAGCATATTATATGAGAGTCTAGCTCTCCTCCCCCCCAACCACAAAAACTGTCAAAGGGATTTGAGCAGTTCTTTCCAATAGCTTTGTGGGATAGGGATAAGGAGTGTCTGAAAAAGGGATAGGAAATGGGGAGGGACATTCATTTTGATCACTTGTGATCTGCCATATAGGGATAAAGGGAATATCTTCTAGTGAGCTAGATCCTGTTTTAGGGTATTCAAGAGTATTAAGTAGTTATTAGAAAATAATCTACCTAAGTTGACTAATATTTGAACTCCCAAGTACCTGATTGTGTTCTTTGGGGCCCCGGTGAATGGAAAATGGTCCTTAAATTCATAAGAGGGAGGACAATGGCTTCAGATTTATTTAAATTTATTTTGTAGCCTGCCATCTTATGAAAATGGTCTAATGCCTGAAGTAGATGTGGGAGAGAGGCAGAAAGATTTCCTAGTAAAAGCAAGGCATCATCAGCATATAGGGCAATTTTCTGTTCTTCTTTCCCCACCCATATGCCCTGAATATGGGGATGGCTTCAGATCTGTACCATTAAAGGTTCCAGTGACAGGACAAAGAGCAGTGGGGAGCCGGCCCGGTGGCGCTGAGGGTTGAGGCGCTGGACGCCACACCTCGAGCCACGTCGGCAACCTGGGTTCAGAAACAGACTTGGGTCGGTGGGGGTAGGCCGGGAGAGGGAGGATTGAGCATCCCAATGGATGCTCTCCTCCCTCAAGGGAGGGATACTAGGGGTGCAATTTGCACCCGACACCCTGAGAGAGCCGGTGGGAACACGGGCTCTCAAGGGGGACTGGCAACTCCGTTCACGGAGTTGGGAGGGGGACGCTGTCGGGCGCATGAGAGAGACATGCGCCAGCACGCCGCCTCTGATGTACGCCCCTTGCGCATGCCCCAGGGGCGGGTTGAGGGAGCACAGAAAATGGATAAGCCCCCTCGGTGGTCCTAGATGACGACGGTGCCACCCAAGACCACCAATTCCAGGACAGACCCCGCTGTGCAGATAGGAGGGAGGAGAGAAGCACTCTAGGGGCAGATCCCGGAGCAGTGGCCTGGAAAGGTATGAGCAGTCAGAAGGAGTGGACACCGAGGTAGGAAGGCGGGGGATAAATACAAGAGTTAAAAAAAAAAAAGAGCAGTGGGGAAAGGGGGCAGCCTTACCTTGTTCCTCATCCAAGACCAAACCTGTTGGACAGACTGCCACCCACCCTCACCACTGCCTCCAGCTCCTCATATAATGTAGCTATCGCAGCTACAAATCTCTCTCCTAGGCAAAATTTACTCAGGACCTGTTGCAGGAAAACTCTGTATTGACCCCATAGCTATTTGAAAATGTTGGTGATGTTTCTGAGGGGAGATCATGTTGAGATACCTACGAATACTGTCTTGGATGAGTCTACCTTTTATAAAGCCTGTTTGGTTGTGGTGGACTAGCGATCACGTGATTGTTTGTAATCTAGAGGCCAAGATACCAGTAAAAACTTTAAGGTCTATGTTTAATAGGGAGATGGGCCTGTACGAACCACATTCTTGAAGGTCTTTACCAGGCTTTGGTAGGATAGTGATTGGAGCATATTTCCAAGAAGGGGGATAGGTTCGCCTCTCTTATGATGAAATTAAAGGCTTTCTGAAGGGATAAAAGTAATTCAGCCGAAAAGGCCTTCTAGAACTTGACTGGGTAGCCATCCATCCTTGGGACTTTGGAGTTTTTTTAAAGAAGTAATGTGCTGCTTGATCTCCTGAACCAAAATGTGAGCTCCCAGCAAATAAATTCTGTGGTTGTTCCCCTTCTTATCTTTAAGACTGCTCTACTATTACAAGCCAGCAATGAGAGGATCAGTTATAATATTTTAAACAAGAATGAAACCTTTGTTAAGATCTGGGCCCCTTTTTTATCTTGGACCTTATAATACATGGAAACAAAACCTATTTCTTGCTATATTCATATCTGTGTATTTCCCATTTGAAATCTTTGCATCTTATATTTTAAGTAAAGCATACGGTATAAGTATAATATCCTAAGTGAATTTGGGGTTTATGGTATACCATACAACTCTGATTTCAAATATATTTCTGCCCAAGAATATGCTAGTCTAAATTATACTTGATATGGATAGCCACAATCTATGATTTTTTTTATTTAGCTTGCTCACTTGTTATTACAGTAAGTATATGTAAGTTGTAGTAAGATGTAATGATAAGTATTGATTTATTACTTGATTGTTTCCTTTATATGTCATAATGTGGAAAATCAATAAAGATCTATTAGGGGAAAAAAAAAAAGACTGCTCTACTGACTGCCTCTTTACGCAGTTGTGCTGCTAGCAGTGTGCCCGCCCTATTCCCTGATTCATAGTAAAGTTGTCTAGCGTATCTAAGTTTTCTCTCTATTTTGTGCTCTAGCAATTTACTCAATGCCCTCTTAGCTTCCTTTGATTGCTGTTTAGTCATGAGGCCTAGGGTCTGCTTTGTGTTGTGCTTCAAGGAAGGCTATGTGTTCTTCCAGGAAGGCTATGTGTTCTTCCAGTTCCTGTTGATGTTGGGTATTTTCTTTCTTAAGTCTGGCTGCGAAGGAAATAATTTCCCCTTGTAAATATACTTTTAGCGTATCCCATATTATGGAGGCTGAGGTATCCTTGGGGGGATTTAGTTCTAGGAAAGATTTTATCTCCCTTGAAATCATTTTCTTAAATTCTGTGCTATTTAGAAGACTGGCATTGAGGCACCAGACAGAACCACTGGCCAGGGGTTCAAACACCAAGTGCATGCTGACTAGAGCATGGTCTGAGATGGTCGAGATACCAGTCTTTGAAGTCTCGACCACATGTGCCCATTCTGATGACATTAAAAAATAGTCTAACCTAGAGTATTGGTTGTGCCTCATGAATAAAAACTGTAGTCCTTTACCAATGGGTTTAAATATCACCAGACATCTAGGAGACCAAATGCGGACATGATTCTGCCTAATGTAGCTGAGGATTTAGAGCGTGTCTCCCTCATCCCCGCCCCAGACCTATCCTGATTTGGATAAAGTGTAGTATTAAAATCCCCCCCCCCCACTATGTTTATGCCAGATACATTTAACATCACCTGTGTTACAGTGTCTAGAAAGAAGCTGGACCTCAGCTGCTCTTCATTTGGGGTATAAATATTGAGCAGGTTAATTCTGTGTACTCGAATTTCCCCTGTTACTCCAATAAATCAGCTTTCTGAGTCTGTCTGAACCTCTACCACTCGAAATGGTATGTTCCTTCATATTAAAATTGTCACTCCCCTTTTATGTAGGTGTTCCACATAGTGCGAGGCATAGACGTCCCCCACCCAGGACCTTCTGTTTTAAATGCTCTTCTGCCCCTAGGTGGGTCTCTTGTAGAAAGGCAGTGTCTGTTCCCAGCCTATTTAATTCCTGCACCAATCTAGAATGTTTAATGGAGCTATAAAGACCCTATACATTGTATGTAACTATCTGTAGTACCCCCAATTTTAAGGTCCTGCATACGGATCAGCCATCAAACCCCATCTAATGCTATAACACACTACACTATACATAACTATAGTACAAACAGTACAATCAATAGTGAACTTTGAAAAACTCGAACAGTAATAAATGAAGATATTGTACTGTATGAATCAACTAGTTGATGCTTTAAGTGAGAATTATTTTTATACTGAGCTCTAAAGGCAAAGAGGCAGGATTCTATATAGACCCAGCCCCAGTGACTTCAAGATGTTTTCACCCCTTAACCTCTCCCCCACTAAAGGATGGTTGGAAGGGGGGGAGTGGCGTAAACCTTTATTTTGGGCAGCCCTTTACTGACCAAACTGGCTAGATGGTCGGAGGGATTAGTCACCTCTGTGTATTTTCCGGATTGCTCAACTAATCTTTGAGCAGGAAGTGGCAGAGCCTCAGGCCTTGCATCTAACCACAACTACATAACAACAGCTTAGCTCGGTAGAACATTTAAAGAGGTGTGTGTACTTTAAAAAAAAAAAGTTTCAGTTAGACTGCAGCTGTTACAACCTTACAGCATGCCTATAGAATGAAAATGTTACCCCTCTTGCCCATTTGTTCCCCTCTTATCAGTGAATGACTAATGTGAATGTGATGGCCATATTTTTAGAGGTTGGGGGAAGCTCACAGGCTGCATGCTGCAGTAAACAGTTCAGGGCCTCATATATTTAACTAATAAACTTTGTTAGCTGGTATAACTTGCAAATTGAACACTTCATCAGTCTCAAACCATTTATATATGAGATTGTTCTGTAGTTCAGTAAGATAACCTTCAAAAACGAGCTCAAACCTGTTTGGTGTCCTCTAATGTAGAGAAAAAGTAATGAAACAGCTTCTTGCCTACCAGGTCCCCTTCACCTTTCCCTAGCGCTTTGGTTTCTGTCTTCGGCTGTGGTTGCCCAGGTCGGCACAGCATTGTAGTGCTGTGTTGGCTTCTCCGTGGTATGATGGATTTGGACTTTGTTCCAGACCTCTTGCTCTCATTTCCTATCCAAATGAGGGCCAGTTTTGGCTTGCCACTCCATTCGCTGTAGGTCTCATTCAGGGAATTTAGAAATCACCTCTTACAGAGAGATGCCCATGGACTGGAGGAAGTCCTTGGCATCCAGGAGCTCCGCAAAATGTTTTGTTCCATCTTGTGTCACCACTCTTAGTTTAGCAGGGTATTCTAGGAAAGCCTTTGTCCCGGAGTAGTTTTTGTATTGTGAGCACTTTCCTATGTCACAGCACTGTAGAGGAAGTGAAGTCATGCTCTAAGTAAAGATGGTGGTCGCCAAAGAAGACCTATTTCTTATTCCAGGTGATGTGTAAGACTTGCTTTTTTACTCTATAACCTAGGAACACCATTACAATCAACCGGGGTCTGGCTGATGGGTCTTTCGGTGGTACGACCAGGTATCTGTGTGCCTGGATAATGTTTAATTGCAGGTCGGGTGGTAAACTCAGGATTTACCTCAACAGACTTTCCACAAATTGGACAATATCTCCAGTTTCCACCTTTTCAGGTAGGCTGTGCAGTCTTACATTATTTTGCCTATGCCGGTTTTCCAGTTCTTCCATCCAGACTTGAAGTTCTGTTTCCCGGTGATGTAAGTCGAGTAGGGCTGATTTATGCATGTCTATTAATTGAGTGTATTCAGTTACAGCTTCCTCTAATGTTGTGGTGAGATGATCTATCACCTGGATATCGCAACAATTTTCAGCTACCAAGAATTCCATTTTATGGAGGGTGTCGCCGATCTTCTGGAGTTGTGTATATAATTATTTTGAAGTGATAGTAAATCCAGGTTCGGGCCCATCTTCAGCTGTATCTGTGTCCTGAGGATTCATTCGTAACTGCTACGGGAGGCCTTGTCGGCACATGTTGCCAGTTAATAGTTGATTGTTTGGGATGTTTTTGTGTGGGCCCCATGGCCAATTCTCGATTTTTTTTGCCTGGTGGGCATCTTGGCTGGCAAGTGTGCATATCTTGCTAGCCAAATCGTTAGTTTCAGTCGTAGATGAAGATATATTTAGGTTGGATGCAATGGAGCTTACAGGCTAGGCTGCCATCTAGGAGGTGACATCCCCAGAAGTCCAGGATGTCATATTTGGAAAGATATTTAAACATTTGATCATCAAAAATTATTCTTTCTAATACTTTTGATAGAGGAGCCAAAAATGATATAAGATGGTAGTTTTGGGTACTAGATGCGTCCCCAGATATAAATATTGGGACTAAAACCGATTCCTTCTAGATAGTAGGAAAAGTAGAAGAGCAGAGAGATAAATTAAACATAGAAGAAACAGGATAGCACAGAATATCCACAATGATCCTCATGAGCCTATAGTTGATCTCATCCCGACCAAGGGGGGTTCATCTTCAGCAAATAACTCAAGACTTCGGCTGGTTGAAGTAATCTAAAATAAAACTTTGGGGAAGTTTAACTAATTTCATGAGAAATGGGAGCTACTGTGTCTGCTTTACCTATAGGGACATATTTAGTTACTGTAAATCAAAAAAACAATTTATTAAATTCTTGAGCAATCAAATTTGGATCACTTACCAGTCCAGTTGGGGTGTTAATACATTGCAAGTAGTATTTTTCTTGCCCATTAAGTCATTTATTAATTTCCATGTTTTGATTACATTTTTGCCTTCAAATTCCTTTTGCCTTTAATTGAAATAATTTATTTTCAGTCTCCTAATGATTTACAGTTATTTCTAACAATTTTATAGGCTAATAGCTTTTCCTGACTGGGCTATTTTCTACAGTATATAGTTTCCATCTCCTATCACTCTCCCTCAACTTCTCTAAAAGTTCAAGGGTGACTCACTGATGTGTGTCACCCCTGATTCCCTGTATTTTATAAGGAATAAACCTGTCACACACGTTGTTAAAAATTAAACAGAAGTTGGGCAATGGAGTGTTAGCATCTGTTGCCTGCTCTACAGCTGTCCAATTTGTAGAGGACAATGCATACCTAAATTTCTCTACATCTAATTGTTTTAAATTACAAGAAAAGGTAATCCAGAACTGGACCTGTGTAGTACAGTATGGTCTGCACACCCATTGGTCCACACAGTGGCCCAATGGGCATACGGTCATACTGTACACTGTCATTCGGTGGGCCGGGCAGTATGCAGGTGGGGTGCTGCTGCCCGCCGATGATGGGGGGCGGTACTGGGGGCCTCAGCGGAAGGATGGGGAGAGGGGGTACCACTGGACCACCAGGTAGACATTGGGTAGTACTACAGGCCACAATCAGGCTTACAAGGTGGGTCCACTAGCCTACCAGGGTTCTATTCCATTTCTCTACAGCCCACGTTCTGGCAGAGGACTTATGATCAGCTAATGGACAGCTGCGATTGGGCATACGGGGGGGGGGGGGTCCACTAGACCACCAGGATAGCTATAGCCATTACAGATGCCAGGAATCAGGTGGCGGGGGCCCACTAGACCACTAGGAGTCATTATTTATGTACCACTGCCCACGATCGGGCATACGGGAGGGGGGCTACACTAGCCCATCTGGGGCCAACCCCATCAACTGCAACCTGGCAGGGCAACAGGTGCAATTCGCCGGGGCGCCCAATGCAACACATGCAAATGGGGTCATAATGCCATGCAAATGGCCCCATTTGTGCCTTGCATAGATTATGGCCTCATTTGCATGTCCCCGGCTGAATATTGTGGGTGATGTGCCTAGTGAAACTGCACTTGTGCTGGCACATCCCCCGTTGTCTCTATCTGTAGTTTGTGCTGGCGCAGTATGTGCACCCTCTGTGCCATATTGAATGGTGCTGAGCCATGGTGCATCACCGTTGAATATCACCTGGTCCTAGCCCTTGCACAGCCCAGTTGCAGTGCGCCCAGACTTGTGCCACCATCCGGCGCAGTCTGAATATCCAGCCCTAAGTATTTATTGGAATGTTTATATTTTATTGTGTTTTAATTATTTCTGATGTTTTTGATTGTACGGTGCCCAGAGTCTCTGGAATTGGGCGTCAGAAAAAATAAAATTTGCTTTGCCTTGCCCTTGCCTTGAACTCAATGTGCCTCTCTCTCCAGAACAGTGGCAGACAGCATGAGCATGCTCAAATGCCCATTACATCACCTCATCGGTGATGTGGAGAGAGTTTAGCTGGAAATACCTTATACAGTACGAGTTCTTTTTTTAGCTCCAGTACAGCAGGTTTACCACCGCACTGCCCCTTGTAGCTGCTGCTGGAGACAATGTGGGATGGAGAGAGCCAAACATCACCATATTTTTGGGGCCCTGCCCCCACCTGGCTCCCTTTTTCTCTCCCTGATCAAGAAAGCCTTTCAAGAGATTTTTTACCCACAACTGATGTTAACAGAACATCTATAACTGTTTATTTTGTACACAAAGGGGTTCAAAGATCCTGCAGTCCACTGCTTACTAGGTACTCTTACACTTATGGTGAAAAATGTGTTACAAAATGATGGTTTACAGCAGGAATCCTCACTATTGAGGACAGAATTACTTTGGTTAATTCCTTACATATATTATGGAAATACTAACCCACACAATTCAGCTACAGGAGGAGAAAGGGAGAAACAGAAGGAATAGGTAGGTCTTATTCATAATGGCGAGGGACCCCACATTTATTCCTTGAAAGGAAGCTATCTCTCTTTCACATGCTCAGAGTTGGAAGGGAGTTCATATAAAGTCGACAGTTTATAGTGAGGCATATCTGGGGCATGCTCACTGCACTTTAACTTTTTAATTTTTCACTATATAGTACTGATTCTAGAATGAAAGAAGGCTGGCTTTATTGTTTGATATATCTTCTTTAAATCCAGGAACTATTTTGTGTTGTATATTTGTTTTAAATGTTGTGCTGTTGAAAATTCAACAAATTATGCTTATATCAAAAAAAAAAAAAAAAAGAAGACTTGAGCAGATGCTCCCTTCTCCCCCTGCCACTATACTCCTGAATCCAAGCAATGAAAATTAACCTGCTGCCTAGATATCTATATTTTTTCAATGTGTACCAGTTCCACTCACGATAAAGTGGTTTAGAAAACCACAAAAACAAATTTACAAAGTTGCATGGACAAAAAACAGGCCCAGAGTATACACTGTGCTACTACTGATGGGAAAGGATGGGGTGGGGGCCCTCCCATCAACGGAGGACTACTGGACCGCAGCCCAGGTGAAGCTGACTTTACTCTGAGATACCCAAAACTACATTTCCCATTGGAAGAGCATGGAGGTGGACTCCATGGAGAAGGGCCTCTTGTTGGCATTGCTGTACGATAAGGCACTCAGAAACCAGAAACCAGAAACCCTACACGCAGTTTGAAGCAGAAAAGGGTACCCTACTACCTTGGAACAGATTTGTAAACCGACCCAGAGTCAGAAAGCATATATGGAAGTTCAGGTGGCTGGCATGGGATAAGACTTTACAAGAAGGCAGAATAGATCCCTGATACAACAGGTAGGCCATCGGGGACTACAGTTCCTGGCACAGTTGCTGCTGGGTATAGTGGTAAAAATTTGCAAAGTGTGTAACACTTTGGCTGGGGCATGAACAACAGATTTAGGTGCTTCCTGGTTAGAGACTATGTGTCTCAACAGCTTAGACTGAAAGGCTGAGCACCTGACAGTGACCAAGAGGAGCACTCATTTCCCATATTGGGTTTGTCATTTCAACAAAAGGGGACTATCTCAGTCTTATACCGTTTTTTAGGGCAGAACAGAATGGCATCAGCTACACATTTAACTACAAAATGGCAGGCTGAAGCTCAGTTTGGACTGATGCCCAAACAATGGAAACCTGTGTGAGAAGATTCATTTAAGACCTATTCTTCCCCTGGGTGGCATGACTTTTTCTGGAAAGTTAAGATGACATTCTTTATCACACCATTAATAAAAGCAAAGTGGGATGGAATGGAATGGGCTCATCTGCATGTTGGAGGGAACTGGAGAAGTAAGGGCCACAGTTCTATCTTCTGAACCCGCAGGAAAATTGAACCGTACTGGGAGTAAGTGGAGAAAAAACTGCAAGAGACCTTTACTATCGCTGAACCACCACCATTTGAACATTTTACACTAGGGCTAAAACCCCAGACACTCAAAGGGGGGGCAGCAGCTAAATACCTATGGTACATCTGTATGGCTGCAGCAGCAAAAGCGATTACAAGATGCTGGTTACAGGTAGATGTTCCAGACCTACAGGACTGGAAGGTACTCTCCCCTGATGAAACATACACCAGATGCTGTTTACTTAAAGTTATTTTTATTATAAAAAAAAATAAAAAATGTCTCTTGAAGAAAGGTTATGCTCATATGCTAACACTAGATGATGTCTGCATTGTATTACCTGACACACATAACCCTTTGTAATGCTTCTTGGTATCAATCAATGAGGAAAGTATTAAAAAAATACAGAGGAATAAAATCAACGAAGAGGTTGCAAATGTATGCTGGAACAGCAGATAATAGATCCTGGGGAAACAAAATAAAATAGCATGAAGAAGCAGGCCTTTCAATACAAAATAAAGAGCTCCCGGGCCTTGGAGAGACAGATGTAGTCCAGGGAAGACAAGAATTCTTTCTCAGAAGCTGGGAAATGTTTCTTGACTCCCTTCTGGTAACGAAGACGCTTGTCCTTCAGCAGGAGAGCCTCTAGACAGAGGCAGGAGGGAGAAGATAGAGTTGACTGGGGACTGCTTCCTCACACAAGTATGCATGGTGGACCTAAATATAACCATGCAAGTGTTACACTAACTGGCATTCTACTTTGCATTATGCTACCTGTGGAACCAGGGGTGTCGGCAGGCATATGCACTGTACGCAACAAAGTACAGTAAATAAAAAACAGGCAGGGGCAACACATCAGGCAGGGGCAACAAAAAGAGGAAAGCAAGGACATTGTGAGTCACATTGTGTCTGTGTCACACTGAACCTGTTTGCCTCTGTTGTTTGCTATGGGGCACTGATGCCACCAGCCAACTACACAAACAAGAACATCTTACCAGGCAGAAGAACAAAGGAAGGAGGATTACAGGAGGAAACTGATTACTTAAACTCAGACATGGCTAGCAGAAGGGGGGCCGCAATGGTATGGTGTGGTAGCGCATATTTTGGTTTATGTTTACATAACGGTGGGGCAACAGTGCATCAGTTTTGAGTACAAGTTTAAAATTCCTGGCTACACCCCTGTGTGGAATGATTATATTATGTTCTGTATACTTTATTTACTGTACTTCCTTTTTTTCTTTCTTTCTTTACAGTAGGTTTTCATTTATTTACTACATGATTTCAGGTATGGTAGTCATTGCTTTGTGTTGCATTACACTTAGTTTGTATTATGTAACCCCATGTAACACAGAAACAAAGAAGTTGACGGCAGATAAGGATGACAAGGCCCATCCAGTCTGCCCATTTTTTCTACCTTATGAATGTGCCATAGTCCATTACTCTGTCAATTACCTATTTATTCATACTCATCTGTATTGCTCCCTTAGGCCTATCCCAAGCCTGTCTGAAGCCGTACATTGTACTCATATCCACCACTTCCTGAGATAGGCCGTTCCATGCATCCACCATCCTTTGTGTAAAAAAGAACTTCCTCACATTACTCCTTAATCAGCCTCCCTCTAGTCTCATGCTATGTCCTCTTGTTCTGCTATATTTCTTATATTGAAACATGTTGGACTTTTTCACCTTGTTAATGCCCTTAAGGTATTTGAATGCTTTGATCATATCACCTTCCTCCCTCTCTCCTTTGCTCTAGGGTATACATATTGAGCTCCATTAATCTGTCCTCATATGTTTTCTGATGCAGACCATGCACCATTTTGGTTGCCCTTCTCTGGATTGCCTCCATTTTGTTAATGTCCTTGTGCAGGTGAGGCCTCCAGTACTGCACGCGGTACTCCAGATGAGGCCTAACCAGTGTCTTGTAAGAAAAAATTACTCACCTTAGTAATGTTGTTTCTTCTAATGGAGTCTTGCTGTATTCTGACAAACTGCAGTGAGGTCCAACCTTCGAAACTGCCCCGGAAATGAAAGAGTTAACTTTCCATGACAGGCATGGAACGCTGTGCTCGAGCTCGGTTGAGACTCTGTCTGTTACTTTTGAACTCAAACCGTCAGATCTTTATGAGCTAAACTCACCGAGTGTCCTGTGTGGAAGCTGTAAACCTACACTAGCCAACTGGCTACTAAATATTATAAACAGATTTTTTGGTCCCAAAACAAAGACTCAAGTCAGGAAACCCAAAAAATGAAACAAACACAACACCCACTCACCCAAAGTAAAGGGGTGATGAATAAAAGGTGGGGCACCTCTTGAGTGTCAACACTGCTACTGCCCACCTACATCCCAAAACAAAGGCTCTGAGAGGGGAAGGCGGGGGGGGGGGAGGCCAGCATACAGCAAGACTCCATTAGATAAAACAACATTACTAAGGTGAGTAATTTTTTTCTTCAAACAACATGAAGTCTTGCTGTATTCTGACAAATTGCAGACTACCAAGCAGTACCTCCATGGAGGAGGGACAGAACCTACCTAGGAAATAGGCTCTGAAGCACTGCTGTGCCAAACCGAGCATCACTCCTAGCCTGAATATCCAGAGAGTAATGCTTGGTAAAAGTGTGAACTGTTTTCCAGGTAGCTGCTTGACATATCCCTAAGATAGGAATATCTGGCAGCAGCCAGGGAGGCAGCTATACCTCTGGTAGAGTGAGCCCTCAGGCCTGAGGGTGGAATCCTGCCTAGTTTTTCATAGCAAAATTGAATGCAAGAGACAATCCACCTGGCAATGGATCTCTTAGTGGCAGGTTTTCCCTTACCCACCTCACCATAAGTGAGGAACAGTTGGAGGGAGTCAAACCTGTGACCCTTGGTAAGCTCTATGTAGTAGCTAAGGGCTCTTTTCACATCCAACTGTGCAGCCTCCTCTCACCAGAGGAGGAATGGTCAGTGAAGAAAACAGGAAGAGACATAGACTGGTTAAGGTGGAAGTCTGAAACCACCTTAGGTAAAACTTCCTGTTAGTCCTGAGGACCACCTTATCTCTATGGAAAGAGATAAAATCAGGCTCCACTGACAGGGCTTGTAACTCGCTTATGCACCTGGCAGAAGTGATGGCCACCAGAAAACAGTTTTCCAAGTCCAGTACTTAAGCTCTGCTGAGGACAAAAGGCTCAAAGGGGTTGCATAAGCTGAGCTATGCAAACATTAAGGTCCCAAACAGGGCAGGGTCCCTTAATGGTGGATTGGTATGAAGCAATCCCTTGAAAAACTTAGAGAATACAGGATGAGCTGAAAGGGGAGAAGGCTTACCTGCTGAAAGAAAAGCAGAGACAGCTGCCAGATGCACTGTTAGTGTAGCTGGTCTGAGTCCCAAGCTATTAAGATGAACCATATAGTCAAGGACTGTGGGCAGGCCAGCAGACTCTGGAGAAATATGCTTCCCAGAGCACCATAAGGAGAATCTTTTCCATTTGGAGTTGTAAGTGCTTCTGGTGGAAGGCTTCCGAGAAGCCTTTAGGATATCCATAAAACCTTGAGAGAGGTGTAAATCAGCAAACTCTTTAAGAGCCAGGCCTTGAGATTGAGAGATTTGAGATTCGGATACCAAACCCTCCCCTGAGCACATGTTAACAGGTTGTAATTCCTGGGAAGAGACAGGGGAAGGTGGACTGCTAAGGGCAAAAGGAGAGGGTACCAGGGCTGTCTGGCCCAGTCTGGAGCAATCAGAATCACCTTGCAGGGTTGAGACCTGATTTTGACTAACACCTTGAACAGGAGAGGGAAGGGGGGGAAGCATACAGGAACTTCCCTTCCCAATTGAGGACTAGGGCATCCAGGGGGACTGAACCCAACACTGGGGGCCTGCAGCAACAGAGAGGAAGTTGGTGATTGTCTGGGGCTGCAAAAAGATCTATCTGTGGAGTGCCCCATCTGGAGAAGATCACCTTCAAAATTAGGGGATCTAGGGACCATTCGTGATGGCCCTGAGATATCCTGCTGAGAGCATCTGCCAGGACATTGTCCTTCCCTGGGAGGTGAACTGCTATCAGAGAGGTTTGCAGGGAATAGGCCAGAGACCATAACCTCATTGCCTCTGTGCACAAGGCCGTAGACTGAGTGCCCCCTTGCTTGTTGCTATACCACATTGTGGTAGTATTGTCTGTCCTGATCTGAACTACTTTGTTCTGAACAGACTTGGAAAAAACTTGAAGTGCTAGAAACACTGCTCTGAGTTCTAATAGATTGATGTGAAGCAGAGATTCCTGAGGAGACCACAACCCTTGGGTGGTCAGGTCTCCCAAGTGGGCTCCCCACCCCAACAGGGAGGCATCTGTAGTAAGGATTAGAGAGTGAGACTGAGTGACAAAGGGAACTCCCCGTCTGAGACTGTCCTGATCCTGCCACCACTGCAATGCCTGGATCAGGGTTCGAGTTACTGGAATCAGTTTGGTCAGAGGATCCTTTTTCTGAGACCAAAAAGCTCTCAAGTGGAACTGAATGTCCTTCATCTGAAATCGTGCTCCCTGCACCACTGCTGTAGAAGCAGCCATGTGCCCCAGGAGCTGAAGAAAATGCCTTGCTGGTCGAGACACCTGGAGGGTGAATGAAGAGGCCAGTGAAATAAGGGTCCTCGCCCTGTCCAGGGGAAGGAAGGCTTTTGCCTTTACTGAATATAGCTCTGCGCCTATGAAGGTGAGGAGCTGTACAGGCTCTAGAACTGACTTTGAAAGATTCAGAAGGAAACCTAGAGAAGTAAGCAGTTGCTGAGTTATCTGTAGGTGTAACTTGACCTGGTCTGGGGACTGGCCTACTATGAGCCAGTCATCCAGGTATGGGAAGATGGAAATCCTTTTCCTTCTTAGGAAGGCAACTACTACTGCCAGGCATTTTGTGAACACCCTTGAGCAGAGGTTAGGCTCAAGGCATTGCTCTGAATTGGTAGTGGCCTGAGGGCAGCTCGAACCTGAGGTATTTTCGATGGGAGCTTCTGATGAGAATATGGAAATAGGCATCCTTGAGGTCCAGGGAGATTAGCCAGTCCCCTGGCCTTAGAGAGGGTAGAATTATTCCCAGAGTTACCATTTTGAACTTTGGCTTTAAAAGGTGCTTGTTTAAATATCTGTGATCCAGGATGGGCCGCCATTCTTCTGTCTTTTTGGGGGTGAGGAAGTACCTGGAGTACAATCCTTTCCCTTTGTGTAGGGGTGGAACCTTTTCTATAGCTCTGAGAGCCAAGAGGGAATTGACCTCTGCCTCTAGGGCAAGTGCCTCTGAAGGATTTGCAGGTGGAAAGTATCTGGTTCTTATCTCTGGAAATTTTTTGAAGCTGAGAACCAGTCCCTGGCTTACTACTTCCAGGACCCATTTGTCTGATGTTAAAGACATCCAGTCCTGGACAAATTAAGCCAGCCTGCCCCCTACAGGTAGTGGAGAATCGGCCCTGGCAAACCCATCAGGGTGCCTGTTTGGCAGGGGCTTTAGGCTGAGGGGTGGAAGCAGGCCTGCTTGTACCCCGTCTGCCTCTCCCTCTAAAGAACCCCCTATGAGCATAAGCAGAAGAGGAGGCCTGGGCTTGGTAGAAAGGCCTATGAAAAGGCCTGCCCCTGCCCCTGGGATGCTGTCTCTGAGGAGTGGCTTGCCTTTCTTTGGCCTGAGCACTCCTATAGGTGGTCCTGTGCTCATCCATTTTCTTCATGTAGTTCTCTGTTTGCTCCCCAAACAGAGAATTACCCACAACAGGAAAATCCATGGCCTCAGTCTGGGTATCCTGAGACAGGCTAGTACATCTGAGCCAAGCCATCCTACGAAGGGCCACAGATGTAGCCATGACTCTAGACGAAACATCATTGGAGTCCACTGCTGCATGGATTTGCACCTTGGATGCCTCAATACCATCAGCAGCCACCTGTTCCAGCTCCTTGGCAAGCTGGCCAGGGACCTGTTTAGCTAAAGCCATTACAGTGTCCCATCTAGATTTCTGATATCTAGCTATATAGGCCATATAATTAGCCTGCCTGAGTCCCAAGGATGCTGCCATATACTGTTTCTTTGCCATGGCATCAATCCTCCTGGAGTTCTTATCTGGGGGGTGTGAAGCCAAGGGTATATTTGCCTTATCACAGGCTGTAGCCTGCACTACCCCAACATGGCTGCATTGCTGGGTAAGGAACTCCGTATCCGAGCCTGACAGAGTATACCTCTTGTCCATTCTCTTATCCAAAGGAGGTATAGAATTAGGAGTCTTTAAAATCTTTAATGTCCGTTTCCCAAAGGACTTATGAAGATTAATAGACAGCCTCCTGGACTCTGGGATATCCATCATTTCAACATCGTCAGGCTCCTCCTGGTCATCCACAGCTTCTTCCATAGGAAGCTGAAGAGTTTCAGCTACTTTCTTGTAAAACATGAAATGGGAAGGGGACTCAGAAAGCCTAGGAGGAGACACTCCTGAAGGTCTGTCAGGGGAGATGTCCGGGTCAATGGGCACATCCAGACTTTCATAATCACATTCACTTTCCTCATACTCTCCTTCCTCCTCCTCCGGTTCATAAAATTCCTCTAAATCATAATCCGGAACCGGTGGAACCGACCAAACTGAGCGCCTTCCTAATGGTGCCGGTTCGGTCGGAACCAGGGATAGCGATAGAACAATTTTTATCGCTTTGGCTAGTTCATCAGCGGTTGGAGAACAAACTTTTGGATCCACACCGGCTGATTTATCCCTTCTTGTTCTCTTAACCAGAAACGATTCCTCGGAATCAGTTCTCCTTTTGCCCGAAGAAGTTTTGCCCTGGTCAGAGGGCACTCCTGGTTCGGCTGGAACTGAACCGGGCTGCCCATCCAGGTCAGTGGACTTTTTGGCCTCCCTTTCCCTGAGCCTACCAACTCTTTTTTCAAGGGTAGCTGCAGGAACATTTTTACAAATCTGGCAGTCTGACTTGAGGTGGTCAAACCCCAGACAATAAACACAGGTGGTGTGGGGATCAGCCTTAGCAAAGACTTCCCCACACACACTACAGTGTTGAAACCCAGTGGGCCCGGTTTTTCTTTTGGGTTTCTCAGACATGGCCAGTCCTAACCAAAAACTTACCCTTTTTTCAGCAGTCCACCAGGCAAGACACCCTTATCAGTTCCTGACCGTGTTACTGGTCGTGGAAAAAAATGTAATAAATCCGTTCTTTTTAGAACCAATAAGAACCGGTAATCACACTCTAAAGCAGAAATAAAGATTTTTAAAACAACCTGATCGGTTCAAACCAAACCGATCCCACGTTTACAAGTTCCACACAGACGAATAACAAAAATAAACCTATCTAGTACTCACGAATACCACAGACAGAGACTGAACCGATAGGTTGCAGTTTAAATTCGGTTGAAAACCAAGAAAAAAGGTACTTTAACCGACAAATTGAACCGAGCAAAGGAGAAATCTCCGGAGCGACTGTTCAGTGAGGCGGAGTAAAGAATCTGACAGTTTGAGTTCAAACAGTAACAGACAGAGTCTCAACCGAGCTCGAGCTCAGCGTTCCTTGCCTGGCATGGAAAGTTAACTCTTTCATCTCTGGGGCAGTTTGAAGGTTGGACCTCACTGCAATTTGTCAGAATACAGCAAGACTTCATGTTGTTTGAAAGAGGGATTATTACCTCCCTCTTAAAACTTGTGATATCCCTACCAATACACCCCACATCCCTCTAGCCTTACCTACTGCTTTAGTGTTCTGCTTGGATAATTCCAGGTCATCTGTGATGATGATGCCCAAGTCTCTTTCTTCCCTTGTGATTGCCAGCAACTCCCCTCCCAACTTATAGGTAGCTTCAGGGTTACGCTTCCCTATGTGCATGATCTTACACTTCTTTGCATTAACCCCAGTTGCCACTCTTCAGACCATTTTGCTAGTTTTTCCAGATCTCTTCTCATTCTGCCCACCCCATCTGGATCATCTACCCTGTTGCAGATCTTGGTGTCATCTGCAAACAAGCAAACCTTACCCTCCAGTCCATCTGCTTTGTCACTGATGAAGATATTGAAGAGGGCTGGCCCCAGGACTGATCCATGAGGCACCTGACTTGCATCTCTTCTGACTGTGTACCGTTTACCACCACTCTCTGTTTTCTACCTGCCAACCAGTTTGCCACCCAGTTGACCAACTTCTGACCCACCCCAAGCCTACCTAGCTTATTAATCAGTCTTCTGTGTGGAACAGTATCGAAAGCTTTGCTGAAGTCCACCACTCTGGTTACCCAGTCAAAGAAATCTATGAGATTAGTTTGACACGACCTTCCTGTCGCAAACCCATGCTTTCTTGGGGATCATGTGCTCCTATGGATTCCAGATGTTGCATTGTCCTTTCCTTAAGGACTGCCTCCATAATCTTGCCCACTACTGAGGTAAGACTGATTGGTCTGTAGTTCCCTGCCTTCTCCCTGCTGCCACTCTTGTGGAGCAGGATCACATGACCCCTTCTCCAGTCTTCTGGGACCTCTCCTGTGCTCAGAGACTCACTAAACAATTCTGCTAATGGCTCTGCTAGTTCCACCTTTAGCTCATTTAGTACCCTGGGATGTATGCCATCAGGTCCCATTGCCTTCTCCACCCTGAGCTTAGCGAGCTCTTGTAGGACCCTTTCTTTTGTGAAGGGACTTGTGCACACCTCCCTCCCCCCTGTGTCCATTGTGCTGAGTTGTAAGTCCTGCCCTATCTTCTCCTCAGTAAATACTGAGCAGATGTATCTATTTAGGATAGATGCAGTTCCTTGGTCCTCCTCCACACACTCCCCCTTATCCCCTTTGATCTTAGCAATATCCCCTGTGGACTTTCTCTTTTCACTAATGTATCTATAAAAAGTCTTGTCCCCTTCTTTTACTATTTGTGCTAGTGTTTCCTCGGTTTGGGCCTTTGCCTGCCTTACTGCCTTCCATGCTTCCCTTAGGGAAGTTTGGTATGCCTCCCTATCTTCATCTCGCTGTGTTCCCTTATATTTCCTGAAGGCCAGCCTTTGGCTCTGACCTTTTCTGCTACTGTTTTTGAGAACCAAAGTGGTTTCCTCCTTCTTTTGGTCTTGCGTTTCTCCCTAACACAATGGGATGTTGCTTCAAGTATTGCATCCTTAATGCTTGCCCTGCCTGTACCCCCTCACCTGTAATTCTTCTTGCCAGGGCTAGCTTAACTCTGTTGGCCATCTTATCAAAGTCAGCTCCTCTGAAGTCCTATATTTTTCTGTTGGAATAGGATGATTTAGTTCTAGTGGCCAAATCGAATCATAAAGTATCATGTGATGGTCACTTGCCCCCAGGTGACCCTCTACCTGTAGATCTGTGATCCTTTCCCCGTTAGTCAGTACTAGATCTGGGATAGCCATGTCTCTTGTGGGTTGTTGTACCAGTTGTTTGAGGCCCTCCCCTTGCAGGGAATCCACTATGTGCCTAGTTCTGGCAGATGTTTCGGCTGGTATTGATCAATCTGTATCTGGCATGTTGAAGTCTCCCATTATCAGAACCTCCCCTTTAGTTGTCATGTTTTGTATATCTTCTAACAGTAATGTGTCTATGTCCTCCCCCTGGTCTGGAGGCCTGTAGACAACCCCAGTTCGTATGGCTGTCCCATTTCCTGTTTCTAGGGTGTCCCAGTTCTTCTGGCTCATGTGTATTCTGAATTTCTGTAGCACTGATATTTTCATTGACATAAAGCCCCCCCCCCCCACACACACACCTTTTTCATCTCGGTCTCTTCTGAACAGTACATAGCCGGGTATGGTAGTGTCCCAAGTGCGGTTATTGGTGAACCATGTCTCGCTAATTTATTTATTTATTTAGTGATTCGGAAAAGACCTTTGAGAGCAAGCTGTTTTACAAAGGTTCTACATCATAGATAGCAAAACAAAGAACAATATGAGAAAGCAAAGGTACATTACAATGAACAATACAGGTTAGATTCAGAACTTACAGAATAACTCAAAACATAGGTACAACTTAAAATAAGAAAAACACTTTATGAGGGAAGGTGGGTGGGGAGAAAAAGCAGCCACAGAGTGCCTTGTCAATAGTTCAGAGGGACAGAGATAGCTGGCAGTGGGGTGACGAAAGGAGGTATGAGACAGAGGTATGTAATGTGGTGGAGGTGAAGGGTGGAGGAGGAAGGGCGATAAGGTATAGGGATAAATGGTGGGGCGAGGGGAGGCTGAGTGGAGAAGACATGCTCAAGTAAATGGTGGGGTACGAGGGGGCATGGTCAGGCAGCGTGCATTAGTAGTCACTTAGGGAAACTCACGGGACTGTGAGATGGGGGAGGGTGGGGTGGCAGGTGCTGAAGGAGCATGATGCAGACTAATGGCTACTATGTCTAGTTTAGCCTCTGTCATTGTTGCCTCCAGGTCTGGGATCTTGTTTCCCATACTGCAGGCATTTGTGTACATGATTTTTCCATTGGCCAGATTTCGGTGCGTTAGTTGTCGGGTGAGGTCCAGCTTTTCCCCTGCAAGCCGTATGGTGAGCCGGACCTTTTTCCTCACCAGCTGATGAAAATGAACTACAAACATGCTGAACTCCTGTTTGATCACTAGCTGAGGGAGGGGAAGGGTGTTCTTCCCATTCAATGTATCGGGTGCTGCACCTCTCTCCCCATTTGCTAGTTTAAATATTCTGCAAAGACATCAAACTTCTGTCTCAATGCACTGACTCCCTCCTTAGTCAGATGCAGTCCATCTGATTTAAAGAACTTTCACTCCCAAAACTGTTGCCAATTGCCTACAAATTTGTGTACTTTTTCCTGGCACCAGCCTGAGCCACATGTTTAGCTCCCCTATCTCCTGTTCTCTAACCATCCGCCTGTCTGCCCCCCTCCTCTAGACCAGCAGGACCTCAGAGAAGGAGATGTCAGATGAAATGGATGACAGTTTGTCTCCCAGTCTAGTCAGGTGTTCCTTGGTTTCCACAACTGACTGGCTGGCAAGATTGTTAGTTCCTTTGTGTACCAGGACATAAATGTTTTCCCCTGCTTCCTCCACGATTTTAGCAAAGTAATCAGGGTCTCTCCATGCTGATGTATCTGGGAGACATCTGACCATTACCCCCGACTGGAGGTAGGTTATCAACTCCCCAAATCATGGAGTCTTGATCAGAAGTGTTCTGAATTTCCTTTTTGCCTTTTTTGGTTTGGTCCCTATTATGGATGAGTTTTGCAGCGTTAGCTCCTGTGCTGCAGTGTCCTCTGCCTCTTTGTTTGATACCTGTTTGTAGTTTTTATATGCTTTGTGAAGGTGATACACTGGTAAGCACTGAGTGATGGGGCACCTGATTTGCCCCTCTTAACCACCTGACAACCTCCCAGACCAACTACCATCTGCAGTTGAGGTGCTTCAGTTGGATGTTGGGGAAATGGTGGGTGGTGCTTGTAGTACATTTCCTCCTGAATATGTGATTTGAGGTGTGCAATCTCTGTCCATGCTGCCCAAAGCTGTGCCCTTAGATCTCCGATGATCCAGCATGTAGGACAGCATCCTAAATCCTGTATAACTGTGTATTCCAAGTTCTGTATCATACTGTTGTGATCATGTCTCTTTCTGTTATCATGAAATAATAACTGGTGATGCCCGATATCAACTCGTTTTCAGCAACTTTCAAAAGTCATATCAACCCACAGGTTGATATGAAAAAACTCATATCAACTTGCGGGTTGATACGACTTTTACATCCTCACACCGAGAAGCATCATAAACCAATGAGACAGTCAATGGCAGCACGAGATGGTTCTCCAACAGTAAACACACAATCGCAGCCTTCACATTGCTAAAAATCAAAATAAATGATCAGCAACACTTAATCAAAAAGGGTAATACAATGAAGAAACGTTTCGTTACAGCCCTGTTTATGCAGTTTAGTTTTGTGTCTTGAACTTTTACCCCAACACATCGAGATGACGCAACAGCGCTGGGTGACTGGTTAAGATGCAGTTAACAGGTTTTTTTTTGCCCCAGTTATTAAAAAAAAGAAAACATATGTAAGTGATTGATATGGATTTTTTTTTAACACACCTGCATTGTGCGATAATAGTGAAACCTCTCAAGCTTCGCTCTCGAGGTTTACATATTATCACAAAACTTAGGTGTGTAAAAAAATACATGAAACCACCTACATATGCATTATTTTCTATATATTGAATAACAATATTAAACCAAAAAACAGGCTACCTACTTGGTAACTCTGATATAAAAAGTGGAATGTGCAATGAAAGCCCACAGCAGGGAAGCACTGAGAGAAGGCAGGACACAGCAGCCCCAGATAAAAGCAGGAAGGAAACACTATAGCCAGAGAAAGCAACAAAATACTAACCCAGTGAGCACCACAGGCACAGACTGAACAGAAGCTGAAGGCAAAACAAGTGGGAAAAGCAGCAAATGGGGCTGAGGAGCAGAGCCTCCAACAGCAACAAACTGTCCAAGCAAAACACCTACTGCTGAAGGGAAGAAGCTGCAGGATAGTTATAGGAGTAGGTTGGGGGATGTGGTTCGTTGGTCTCAGAACCACAGACATTAGCTTTTCAATTCACTGGTGTTTCCTCTGCAATGCTTCAGTGTGGCTCTGGATGCTTATCAGAGGGGTGTATGTGTGTGTGTGGTGGGGAGAAAAAGGCTATTGCCAAAGTGCTTGCACAGTTGCTGCCTCAGCCACTGTACAGGCCACTTTTCTCCCCCTACTCGACTATGGCGATGTAATCTATTCCTCCACCACTCTTGCAAATCTAAGTAAACTGGACATCCTTTATCACCGTGCGTTACAGTTCATTACCAACTCCCCTTACCGTTCGCATCACTGTGACTTATATGCAGCTGTTGGTTGGACATCCCTTACTACTAGACGCCTGCTCCATGCTGGCTCACGGACTCTTAAACAGCTCCTGCAGAAATTGCCAAGCTATCTCTCTTCCCTTATTGGTATCTCACATAGTGCATACTCGTTAAGAAAATCTGACTTTATTATGCTTGACACACCAAGGACGCGGACCTCCTTTGGTAAATGTGCTATTGCATATGCCCTTCCCTCCATTCGGAACCAATTACAAACCGTACTGAAACTAACTAGCACCGTTTCAATAAACTTCTACAAATCGCTAAGTTCAGCCAAAATAAAAGACACCTGTAGCTGTCATTAAGTCTCTTCCTTCCCCATGTGTGCCATATTTATCCACTGGTAAGGTATAATTGCTTTGTCACATTAACTGCTTTCCCTTCCCCTTCTACTCCTGGCTTTATCTATGCTTATGCTCCACTGCTACTCTATCAAATCATTCCTCCCCCCCATATCAGTTGTAGTCTGTCGTTTGTTCTAGCTGCCAAAATATATGTATTGCACACACCAGTAATCATGTTTCATTTATCAGTATGCAACCTGTAAATTGCTTCCCTGTCTCATATCAATGTTTACCACCTGCGGTCACCCTATGTGGTACCCTTGTATGTATATCCAGCCTGTATCATGTAACGTGCATTTCATGAACATACTGTTATTATCCATCTATGTTTGTACTTTAAGTGTTTATGTCACAGGACCTCCTTGTAAATGAGCTTGCTCAATGGAGTTTTCCTGCAATAAACTTGAACTTGAACTTGAACAGCCACTCCAAAGGACATAACTCACCCCTGCCACTTAAACCGGAGGGTGGAGTTGCTTGAAAGGACAGGAGCCCTCTCTTGGAAGAACTCTGAGAGCTAGTGCCCCAGGCATATTGTTCTACTAAAGAAATATGGCACCAACATTCTGTGCTGTTATCAGACTCCAAGGAAAGTCGCCTATAGGGCGTCATGCTGCCAGTCTTTTCAAGACAAGGAAAATATAAGAAAGTTTTCTGACCACTTCTTCCCTGTTCTCCACATCATTTGTCACCAGTAGGATAATTACTTTAATTACCTTAAACATTTCAAAAAAATTAAAAAAATGTAACGGAATATGTCTGAAACAGCAGCATGACCTCTGCTAGGTGTCCTCACTTTTTACTCCCAGTCAGCGCTCTAATTCTTTAACAGTGCTCTGCGACCCCAAGACACCATGGGTACTTATTTCTGATTCCTGACACTTGTCGGTCAGTCACTCACGGAGTAAGGTTGCAAGGGAGCTCCTGCAGGGTTTTTTTTGTTTCTTTTTTTACCAGGAGAGAAACACTAAGCTGAACGCTTGTTTACAAGTGAGACCTGGCAGCACAAGGAAGTTAAGTGACTTACTCAGGGTCACACAGTATGCAAGTGGGGGCTGTGGGATTCAAACCCAGGTCTCCAGGTTTGCAGACTGCGCTATACTGTCAGGAATGCAGGAGGACTAAGGATTCTAGTGTCTTTTTATGGACCAATGGCATGTTGTGTGCAAACCTTCAGGAGGGTCTGCAACTGACAGTTGGCTGTGCTAATGGGAACTGAATCTTTATTGGTGATATAAGTAGGGTCTGAGCTGGAGGCTGGCACATCTGTGACACATCATGGAGAGTGAGGACTTGCTGTTCAATGGACAAGCTTGGCTACACGATCAGACCAACTGCAAGCAAAAGCTGCATATTTTACACGAGAAAGGGTCCTGAAGGAACTGGAAGTAATAAGAGTTGATAAAGCAATGGGGCCAGATGGGGTGCACCCCAGGGTCCTTAAAGAACTAAGAGAGGTGGTGGCTGAACCTCTGGCTATCCTGTTTAGCCGATCACTGGAAACAGGGGAGGTACCCAAAGACTGGAGGACAGCAGATGTAGTCCCCTTATACAAAAGTGGGAACAAAGAGGAAGTGGGAACTACAGACCAGTCAGCCTCACCTCGGTAGTGGGGAAGATCATGGAAGCACTACTGAAGGAGAGATTAGTGGAACATCTGGTTGTCAATGGACTGCAGGATCCAAGGCAGCATGGTTTCACCAGGGGGAGGTCATGTCAGACCAATCTCGTTGAATTTTTTGACTGGGTGACTAGGGAGGTGGATCAGGGAGGGGCAGTGGGCGTGGCCTATCTGGACTTCAGCAAGGCCTTTGACACTGTGCCACATAGAAGACTATACACAAACTGGGGAATATGGGTGTGGGCAGGACAGTAGTGTGGTGGGTAGGTAACTGGCTGGGTGGCAGGACACAGAGGGTGGTGGTAAATGGCTGTCACTCCACAGAGGGAAAAGTGACCAGTGGGGTACCACAGAGATCAGTGCTGGGACCGGTCCTATTCAACATCTTCATCAGTGACATTGCGCAGGACCTAGAAGGCAGAATTTCACTGTTCGCTGATAACACAAAGCTCTGTAACAGAGTAGACACACCAGAGGGTGTAGACAAAATGAGAAGCGACCTACAGAAACTTGAAGAATGGTCAGGGGTTTGGCAGTTGAAATTCAATGCAAAGAAGTGCAAGATAATGCATATGGGGCACAAAACCCCTGGCACAATATATCAGTTGGGGGGTGAGGATATAGCATGCACCAAGCAGGAAAGGGATCTTGGGGTTGTCATCTCTGATGACCTCAAGTGGGAAACAGTGTGACAAGGCAGCAGGTAAAGCAAATAGGATGCTGGGATGTATAGGCAGGGGCATCACCAGCAGGAAAGGGAGGTCATAATTCCATTATACAAGACACTAGTGAGGCCCCACCTGGAGTACAGTGTACAGTTCTGAGACCATACCTACATAAGGACATAGACAGGGTAGAGAAGGTTCAGAGGAGGGCAACAAAGATGGTGCATGGATTGCATCACAAGTCCTATGAAGACAGGTTGAAGGAACTGAACATGTACTCCTGGAAGAGAGGAGGAGAGAGGGATATGATAGAGACATACAAGTATCTTACAGGGAGGAACAGGGTGCTGGAAAACACTCTTTTTAAGCGAAAAAGATGTTCCAGGACTAGAGGGCATGGGATGAAGTTGGAGGGAGGACGATTCAGAGGAAACATGAGAAAGAATTTCTTCACAGAACGGGTGGTGGACAAGTGGAACACCCTGCCAGAGGAAGTGGTGGGGGCTGAAACTATCACGGGATTTAAGAATGCATGGGATAGACATAACTTAATTCTGGAGGTCGGGGTAAGGGGCAACAGACTTCTAGGAAAACAAACTGAACTTACAAGCTCAAATGGGCAGACTGGGTGGGCCATAGGCCCTTATCTGCCGACACTGTCTATGTATCTATTCTTGATAAGGAAATAGTGGCATTTGTGTGCTAGCCAGCATGGACAACCAACGCTGAAGAAACCAGCAAGGAGTAGAAAGTCAGTGAAAAAGCCACTGCATAGTCACTGGTTGGGTAGGGTTCGGTTAGCAGGCACTACAGCTAAGTGTTGGGCCACAATTGCCAATTGGTGTCAGAAGCCAGGACATGTGGATCTGTTCAGAACCTCAGCAGCTAAGGAACAGAGAGACAGCCGAATCTGTAGGTGGAAACCTGCAGAACCTGAGCCTGAGAGAGTGTGGAGTGAAACCGAATAGGTTGCCAGGCTGATAATAAGGTACTGAAGGAGATCAGAGGTCCAGAGGCCTGTCGTGACTAAAAGGAGCCATCTGACTGGGGAACTGGAAGTCAGATCAGGGCTTAACCTGCTTCAAAAGTAAATGTTTGCTAGTTGACAATAGGGGCCAATTACCAATACATTCACACTTGAGGCCCAATTGGTGCCATTAATGAAATTACATTTGGGCAGGGTTTCTAGCTGAGCACATTGCTGCATTTATGATTGGCAGTATGTGGTAGTGGCGCCTTGCGCCCCTAGGTCAGCTGGGAGGATGTCCACCCTACAGGAGCTTTATATGTTGGAAGAGAATTCATTTTAACAGCTTTACCATATAACATTTAAAGTACCAGACAAAAAAACAGTACGGCTGCCCAGTAATCGACATAAAAAAGACCTGTAAGCTAAGGTCAGTAAAAAAAGCTTTTAATAAAATAGCTTAAACAAGCAACATTATAGAGCCACAGGTGCTCGTTTCACATCTCAAAAGATGCTTTTTCAATGTGATATTGGCTCGAGAAAAACATACACTTTAAATAGCTAATGCATCCATTAACATGGATACCAATTACAATTACAACAATTAGTCAAACACACTTGAATTCAATCAATGAAATTGAAAAGGACAAGAGCAATGTAAAACACTAGTCACAAAACATTTAACCATTGAATACTTCTATACAAAATCCTTCTTATATCTAGGGCAAACGTAACTATATTATACTATATTATAGACAAAATAACCAAAAATTATATATACATGCCCAATCATAGCAAAACGTGTTCTTATAAACAAATCCAACAGACGTAGCATAATCAATTGACTATAAGGTCATTTTACACAGCTAAATATGCAAAAACATAAAATACATAAAAAACATGTGAAACCCCACTCAGAAATTTATTTTAAATACAGGGTAATACTGAGCATAGCATTTAGACCTTTATTTCTATGTGCCCCTAACAGGCACTGCCACCTGCTTTCAGCTTTCAAGATCCTATTGTTCAAGCCCCCCCCCCCCGGACATCTAACATGATTTTTTCAAGACCCTGAAATTTAAACAAATGTCCATCTCCCTTTTGCATAATATGTAACGCGAATGCATTTGTGATATCCTTATTAGCAATACTTCTCAAATGTTCTGCTATTCTATTTTTGAAAAGCCTCTGAGTTTTACCAATATAGAAATCCTTACAAGAACATTGCGCCAAATATATTACATTTGCCGTAGAACAGTTAAGGAAGTCACAATTGCAGTACTCCTTCTTTGTAATGGGATGCTGAAAAACAGTACCTGTAGTAATATGATGGCAAAATGTACAATTACCGCAATGAAAGGTTCCACCAGGTAATGCCACATTACTTTGATTCTTAGGTGACTCAAAACAGCTACAGGTGACCATATCTGCAATGTTCCGCCCTCTTCTGTAAATCATCCTGGGGGGCTACATGCTTAGCCAATTTAGGTTCCAGTGTAAGAATATCCCAATGTTTCAAAAGAATCTCAGAGACAGCTGAACTCTGCGGCGTAAAGTCTGAAACAAAATTAATCTTTGTAAAATATTTTTATTACTACGTTTTTTATTTCTTTTGGCACTGTTCTGAAATAAAGTGTCCCTTTCCATATTATTTACAATGCTTTCAGTTGTTAACAACGATGTTCTATCATACCCTCTTTTTTCAAACTTGTCAATAAGTAGCTTTACATCAGATGTGTACTGTTCAGATGCAGAAGTATATTTTTTCAAACGCATCATTTGGCCTTTAGGTATATTATCTGGAATATGCCTAGGATGGCAGCTACTATATAGCAATAGAGAATTTCTAGCTGTTACCTTAGTAAACAATTTGGTGTCTAACCCATTTAATTCATTTTTACTGAAACTGAGATCCAGAAACTCAATTTCAAAATCCCCCACCTTTCTAAAAAAAAACAAATTCTGTTTAGTGGATTCCAAATAGGAAATAAATTCATCTAACACATTTGTATTTCCTCTCCAAATAAGCAATATGTCGTCAATAAAACGAACATAAAAAAATAAATAATGAAAAAAAGGATTTGTCTTTTCAGACACTACAAATTGCTTCTCCCACTGCATGAGATAAACATTGGCATAACTGGGTGCAAAAGATGCCCCCATAGCAGTACCCTTGAGTAGCAGAAAAAAGGTGTTGTCGAAAACGAAAGCATTGTTAGTAAGAACCAATTCAGTCAGTGTAAGCATGCATTCAATAAAAGAACTGGAGAAATCGGTGCACTCACACAGCGAGGTACGTAAGGCCTCGAGACCTCCCTCCCTCATGAGCAATATTAATGTATAGTGAAGCAATGTCTAATGTGACCAAAAGATCTTCCTTCTGAATAACCAATTCTTTACGCCGTAAAATCACATCCGTTGTGTCCCTAACATGTAATGGCCATAAAGGGACAATCTGCTTGGTGTATTGATCAACAAATTTCGAAAGAGGTTCTGTAATGGAACCTACTGAGGCAACAATGGGTCTAGCTGGAGGATTCACAAGATCCTTGTGGATCTCGGGAAGTCCATACAGCGTTGGACGAACTGCGAATTGGACAGTAAGATAGTCATAAGTCTGTTTAGAAAACAAACCATTCACAAACATTTCATAAAGAATAATATCAATACGTTTTTTACACTCCAGAGTAGGATCTGATGTCAATTTCCTGTAAAATAAAGGATTATTCAGTTGACTAAGTATTTCTAAATGATACTTAACTTTATCAAGTATGACAATCGCACCACCTTTATCTGCACTCTTAATTTCGATAGCTGTATTACTGCGTAAAGATTTTATAGCAGCTCTTTCTGCATTGGTGCAGTTGTTATAACGAGGCAAAAAACCTTTAGATGCAAGTTCCAAAATGTCCCTTTCACAAGCTTTAAAGAAGACATTCACCATAGAATTTTTAGGAGGCATATAGATAGAAGGCTTTTTTATAATGTTGCTCGTTTAAGCTATTTAAGGAGATCAGAGGTCTAGAAGCCTGTTGTGACCAAAAGGAGCCATCTGATTGGGAAACCAGGAGTCAGATCAGGGCTTCACCTGCTTTAAAAGTAAATGTTTGCTAGTTGACAGTAGGGTCCGATTACTAATACATTCACATTTGAGGCCCAGTTGGTGCCATTAATTGAATGACATTTGGGCGGGATTTCTAGCTGAGCACATTGCTCCATTTATGATTGGCAGTGTGTGGTAGTGGTGCCTTGCCCCCTGGGTCAGCCAGGAGGATGTCCACCCTACAGGAGCCTTATGTGTTGGAAGAGAATTAATTTTAACAGCTTTACCATACAAAATTTAAAGTACAGTTAAGTGCCAGCGTAAAAGCAGCAGCAATGTCCTTGGTGCCAACTCCACCCACATCTCTGTGGCCGGAGGGCCACTCTGTACTGCAAGCTCTCCTGTACGCATGGATACAGCAGTGGGGCAGGGAACCAAACAAACCATCAAAACTTTCTCTTTGGTGCCATGAGCACCTGACTGATGTGGGAACTTTTGAGAATACTGCCGTGGCCATCTCTGTATATTGTGAGGAAACTGAAGCATGCGAGTACAAGCTGGAATGATATATTACATCAGAGAGTCGTACTGTACCATAGTAGTGATGTTAGAACTCCAATATAACTTTCAGAAGTCATTGTACAATAGTTCTATACAACAGCAGGGTTTTTGAGAGTATTGATTTTCAGAACAGACCCTAAGTATCATGACTGTCATACCAATAGACTGTTGGGGAGAAGCGGGAGAGAGGCATGCCCCACCCTTCATATTCAAGTAGTGCCTTCTGGACTATGAAAGGATGTTAAAGTGTAATTTAGTGTTTTGCTTAGCATTATATATGGAATAATCCACAGTCGGATGTGCAGCAATACTGTAATAAGCAAACAACCTGACTGGGTTGTGCTTCAACCACCCAGCAAATGAGTTATTACTAGGGGTGTGCACCAAATCTAAATCAATAGCCGAATACATAGAATACAGCATGCATTCAGCCAAATTCTCACTGTATTTGACTGACATATTTGGCGGACACTCTGGGGACATTTTTTGGGAGCTGTTTTGGCAGGGAGCTGCAATGGGCTGTAGCACTCAGAGCACCATATATTCCAGGATGCAATTGCAAGGTCAAGGCATACTTGCTTACTTTCAATTAGAAACACAGAATTTGATGGCAGATAAGGACCGCTTGGCCCACCTTTTCTGCCCACTTTCGGTTTCATATATCATAGATCCTAAATGATCTGCAACTTACCTTCTCTTTCCTATTACTAGAGTTCCTTTATATCTGTCCCAAGCATTTTTCAATTCCACTACCATTTTTGCCCATACAACCTCTGCCGGGAGGCTGTTCCATGGATCCACCACCCTTTCTGTGAAAAAATACTTTTTCACATTACCCTTTAGTCTACCTCCCCCCATCTTCATGTCATTGCCCTTTTTTCTTGAACATCTTTTTTTTGAAAGATGCTACCCTCTTGTACCTTATTTACATCCTTGAAGTATTTGAAAGTCTCTATCATATCCCCCCCATCCTCCAGGGAATACATATTAAGATCCTCCATTCACCCCTCATATGACTTTTGGTGTAGCCCCTGCACTGTTTCTGTCACCCTTCTCTGAACTGCTTCTGCTCTATGTCCTTCTGGAGATGCAGCCTCCAGAACTGGACACAGTTCCCTAGATTAGGTCTCACCAATGTTCTATACTGTGGCATCGCCACCTCTTTCCTTCTGCTGGAGATACTGCTCCCTATGCACCCCAGCATTCCACTGGCTCTCCTCACAGCCTTCTCACATTGTTTGGTAACCTTTAGATCATCAGGTATGACTCCCGGGTCCCTTTCCTTTTTGGTGGCTGTCAGTACCTCCCCCCCATCACGTACTCTTCCCCTGCATTTCTGTGCTCCAAGTGCATGATCTTGTATTTCTTGGCACTGAATCTTAGCTGCCACACCCTTGACCACTCCTTAAGCTTGTTTAGGTCCCTTCTAATTTTCTCTACCCCTCCTGGAGTGTCAACCCTGTTGCAAATCTTCATGTCATCTGCAAAGAGACACACCTTCCCTTCCAGACCCTCTGCAATGTCACTTATGAGGACATTAAAGAGGACTGGTCCAAGCACTCATCCCTGCAGGACCCCGCTGGTCACCCCCCTCTTTGGATTGAACTCCATTCACCACCATCCTCTGTGTCCTATTGTTCAGCCAGTTTTTGACCCAGTTTATCACCATGGGACCCACTCCCAGGCTGCCCAGCTTATTTACTAGCTTCCTATGTGGGACAGTGTTGAAGGCCTTGCTGAAATCCAGGTAGGCACATCCACCACCCCTCCCTGAGCCACCTCCTTAGTCACCCGGTGAAAAAGATCTTCCCGCTGTGAACCCATGCTGCCTCAGATCCTTTGCTCCACTGGATTTGAGATATATCACAAACGTTTCTTTTAGTAGTGATGATTCTATTAGTTTCCCCATCATTGAGGTCCGGCTGACTGGCCTGTAACTGCCAGCTTCCTCCCTGATCCCGCTTTTGTGGAGAAGGACTTACATTCACCTTCCTCCAGTCCTTTGGTACTACATCTGTTTCCAGGTTGAAAAGGACTGTTAGTGGTGCTGCCAGGACCTCCCTGAGTTCTCTAAATACTCTGGGATGTATCCCGTCTGGCTACATTGCCTTCCCTGTCCACTTTCAGATTAGGAAGTTCCTTTAAGTCTCTCTCCTCTTACCAATGAGAGTTACACTTTTCCTTTCATTTCTACAACTGGATTTCTAAATAATGCCTCGCAGTGGCTTACTGCTTTGAGAGAGGGAGAGAGAGAGAAGTAGTTCTTTGGGTCTTTAAAAAGACTGCCTAGTTGCTCATTATGCGACACCCTTGAAAGCAATGTGTATGATTCATTGGGAAAATTCAGGAGGCTTACTTGTCTGAGACTCTCATAATCATATGGGAATAGCTAAGGCAGTGATTGCTGAGGTCCTGGGTTCAAGTCCCAGTGAGAATCACACTTTTCCTTTCATTTCCACAATTGGATTTCTAAATATAGCCTTGCAGTGGCTTACTGCATTGAGAGAGAGAGAAAGAGAGAGAGAGAGAGAGAGAGAGAGAGAGAAGTGGTATCTTTGGGTCTTTAAAAAGACTGCCTAGTTGCTCAATATGCAACACCACGAAAGGAATGTGTGTGATTCATTGGGAAATTTTAGGAGGCTTACTTGTCTGAGACTCTTGTAGCTCAGATGGTAAGAGCTAAGGCACAGATTGCTGAAGTTCTAGGTTGAAGTCTCAGTGAAAGTCACACTTTTCCTTTGCACAACTGGACTTCTAAATAATGCCTTGTAGTGGCTTACTGCATTTTGAGAGAGAGAGAGAGAGAAAGAGAGAGAGAGAGATGGAGTAGTTCTTTGGGTCTCTTCTTTAAATGGACTGGTGTCCACCTCCCTCCCAGTGGTGCTTCCATTGCCTAACTTTTGTCCCACGCATTCCCTTTCTTTTGTGAATACAGAACAAAATTACTTATTCCTGATTTCTGTTTTTTCTTGGACCCCTCTATACACTTCCCTCCTTCCTTTTCAGTCTTACAAACCCATTGTTAGTCTTTTTTCTTTCATTAACGTACCTGAAAAAGTTCTTGCTCCCTTTTCTATTGCCTGGGCTATTTTTTTCTTCTGTTTGTGCCTTTGCACTTCTGACTGCTTTCTCCACCTCCCTCTGCTTTTCCAGATACAGTTCCCTGTCTTCTTCTCCTCCTCTCTGTTTCTGTGTACCTTCTGAATGCCACCCTTTTTGCACTTACCTTCTTGGCCACTTCCTTTGAGAACCGCAGTGTTTTTTCTTTCACTTTGTTTTGCTTACTTGCCTAATGCAATGGCTTGTTGCCTCCATTATGGCTCCCTTAAGATTCTTCCGTTGTTCCTTCGTCCCCCCTTCTCCTTCCCTGCTAGTGCCTTCCCCCATCTTTGCAAAATTAGCCCACCTGAAATCCCGAACCCTTGCTTTCGTGTGGTTTGACTCTTCTGCTGTTCTCACATTGAACCACACCGTATTGTGTTTGCTTGATTCCAGGTGGCTCCCCAATTTTATGTCTGTAATTCTGTCCCCGTTGGTGAGCACAAGGTCCAACGTCACTCCCTGTCGGGTAGATTCTGTCACTAGCTGTCTTAGGCATGCCTCGTGCAGGGCTTCCAGGATGTGTCTGTTTCTGGCTGAGGCTGCAGCCTGGTTGCTCCAATCCACATCTGGAAGACTGAAGTCTCCTACTAGTAGCACCTCCTGTTTAGCTATCATTCTGTGGATGGCTTCTGCAAGTACCCTGTCCAGCTCTTCCCCTTGTGTGGGAGGTCTGTAGATCACACCAGTGCAAATGGCAGTGCCAGTTCCATTCTCCAGGGTGAGCCACAGTGTCTCCACCTCTCCCTGCATTCCCTGTACCTCAGTTGCCTTAATTCCTTCCTTGATGTAGATAGCCACTCCTCCTCCCTTTTTTACCTACTCTGTCCCTTCTGAAGTGCGTTAACCTGGTATTGTCATATCCCAGTCATGGTTCCCCGTGAACCATGTCTCAGTAACAGCAGCAATGTCCAGGTCTGCCTCAGGCATCAGGGCCACTAGGACTGGGATTTTCTTTCCCACACTGTGGGCATTTGTGCACATGGCCTTCCAATTTTTACTGTCTCCTTTCCTAATTATTCCACTCCTATTGCCATGTCTTTCCTCCATACTCCTCTTGTCCTTACTCCCATTCTGTCTTTTCTCTGCATTTTTACCTACTTTGGTTTTAGTTATCTTTGGTGATTTCTCAACCTTAGGGTCCTCTCTACTGTCTATATCATTGTGAGTGTGGGGCTGGGGCTGTTTGCTTCACCCAGCTTATTTCTGCCACCCCCCCTTGGCTGGTTTAACTGCTTCCTAATGAAACATTTAAACCTTTCATTGAGGATCCTGGTCCCCCCCCCAGATAAATGCAGGCCGTCGCCCCTGTACAGGCCTGCATCCGTCCAGGTGGAACCCCAGTCCTCAATGAAGCCAAATCTCTCTGCTCTGCATCAGTCCTTCAGCCATGCATTGAATCTCCTGGTGCACAGTACCGTTCTCCACCTTGTCCTCAAAGGGTAACACCTCTGAAAAGGTTACAGAGCCTGCCACCTGTCTAAGAACTCACCCCAACTCCCTGAACTGCTTCCGCACTACCCTAGCCTCACCACTTGCCAGGTCATTTGTCCCCAGGTAGACAGTGGACAGTGACATCTAGCTCACCCTCCCATCCTGCTGCTCAGCAATCCTTAGGATGCGCTGTCCATCTCTCCAAGCTGTGGCACCGGGTAGGCACTTGACCTCCCTCTCTTCCTCCCCTCCTGGCCCCAAGTCTACCCCCCAATGATAGAGTCCCCCACCAGGAGTTGCTTCCTCCTCCTCCAGGAGCCTCTGCCTCCCCCCAAGGGTCTCTGCCATGGAGGACCCCCCATCCTCCTTGGTTACTATTGTGGGTGCCTCTCTGGAACAGTTCCACCCTGCCAGAGCAGCATATGGGTTATGGAGTGGAACCGTAGGAAGTATGTGTCTCTTCCCCACTGCCCTAACCCTTCCCAAGACTACTGTCATCCAGCTGCTTCTCTTCCTTGGCAATCGCTGAGGCAGCGGGGGTGGATTTGGTGGTCTGGATGGGGTAGGAGGTTCTCCGAATCTTGGCCAATTCGGCCTGGAGATTCTGCCCTCAGCCCAGAGAGGTGCCTGCAGATGGGACAGTAACATAGCCTTTGTATTGTGCCTAGCATTTTGCTTTTGTTACATGTTAATCTGCACATCCAGCACACAAGCCTGATTTTTTAGGGCACTGGAAACTCAAGAAAAATGTTAATTAGGACAAAGAGCTAATAACCCCTGCACTGCTGTTTCACTGTCAGAGCAGCACCACTGCTGCCAGTAATAATCCCCATTACTGGAGCTGTTTGTAAGGTCATTTACCTCCAGCCCAGCTCCCCCAACAATTTATCATACAAAATTTTCATCAAAAAATGTTGATGTTGACTCCTCATACATGCTCCAGTTCAGCTCTCCACTGCTAACTTGATCTAGTGGCAGGGGCACACACCGCTGGGTGGAGGAAAATGTTCGCTGCTTTCTGCAGCTCCCTTTGCCATTTGCATTGCCCTCCCTGCTGCTGCTATATCCTTTAATCTACAGTTTACTAATGTATTCCAAATTAACGAATACCTCATACACACATGCAACGGTTCGGCTCTCCACTGCTAGCTTGATTAAGTGGCAGAAGCACACAGGTGGGTGGGGAAAACGTTCACTGCTTTCCGTGTCTCACTTTGCCATTTGCATTGCTCTTCCTACTGCTGCTATATCCTTTAAACTACAGTTTACTAATTTAACAGAACAGAACAGAAAGCAGGGCGTGCACAAGGTTTGGGAGATCACAAGCAAACATGGAATAAGAATACAAAAGAGCTCGAGCACTCACCACCACATATTACGCTGCACACCGAAAAAAAAAAAAAGAGTACAAAAAGTTTATTACATGTTTAAAAACTGCACTTTCTAAAAATGCATTAAACTTTTTGTACTCTTTTTTTTTTTTTTAAGTGTGCAGCGTAATATGTGATGGTGAGTGCCCGAGCTGTTTTGTATTCCTAGTTTACTAATTTTCTCCAAATTCCCAAAGACCATCAGATACTGTATGAAGTATTTGGAGACTGCTTCATAGATGTGTAAACCCACCCCCCAATGGGAGTTACTGGTGTGTTTGAGTGTGTGTTTCTTTAAGAGGACATGTGCGCTCTAGTAAGGTGCCAACCTCTGTGCCCTTGGAGGACCATGGACAGCTTGCTGCCCTGGGCATTCCACAGGGGAGGGGCTAGAGCTCTCTGTTTCAAAGAACTGAGAATTCTTGTCAGTTGGAGGGAGAACACAGACTGGCATACACTGCAGTCTCCCTCTGAAGTAAAACCTTTTTTTCTCAGAGTTGGCATCAGTATAAAGGAGTTGTTTGTGGCAGCCTGTGCAGCAACATCCCTCAAAGGGGGGGTGTCCCTCTCCACAGGAGAAATACCCGTTTTAGGAGTTCATAGGAACTTCTCAGGGATGGACTGCCAGCTTTACTGCTTTAGACCAATATGAAGAAACAAGGTGACATTTAATCTTTTTGAAACTCTGTTTATTTATCAGTTTCAAGTTGCAAAAGACAAGACATATAGACTGCATTCAATATTTCCATATGTTGGTTACAAAAGAATTTCCCATAGGCTGTTTCCTGTATACAGAATATTCTATCATTGGCAATCACATATGAAATTAAACACCCCCACATTTCATCTGGCCGTCTACATATGTCAAGCACCTTTTACTTTAATTGCTTATTATCTGGACTAAGCTCTCCGTGATGGGATTGCTTGAATTCCATAAAAACTCTGTCAGCTCAAGGGATAAAGTCAGGTCTTGCCTCAGCCATGCGTAAAATCCATCACCTCCATAAAATTTAAAATTGAGGCAATCTCTTATTCAAAGAAGCTGTCAATGCCTCCATCCTATATATATTTATCACAATTTCCTGCCATTTATCTAAAGTGATAGGAATATGAGACAACCAGTTTTTAGTTATAACCTTTTGAGCTGCTATGAATGCTATTTTCAGAAACTTAATTGTAAGGGAGTCTCTGTATTCTTTCGGTAATTCTAAAAGTAAAAAGCCAGTAGGTGACAAAATCAAATCTAGAATGATTATTTGCTCAGGGCCTGTTGCAGATCTGACAGAAAGGTGGACGGGGTGGGCAACTCCAAAACATATGTAAATATGTTGCTCTCACTTGGTCACAATTTCTCCAGCAGTCGGCTGGGCTGCCATTCAAAATTAATCCCATAACCTTGGGAGATCGGAAATACCTAATAAAGATTTTCCAGAAAAACTCCTGCCAGCTAATAGCCGAAAGGCCCCAATGTATTTTAGTTTGTGCCCATGTCCACACCTCCCTCGAAATCTGATCTCCCAAATCTTTCTCCCACGCTTTTTTTATGGAACCTGTGTTGTTCCCTCTCCATGCCGGTAGGTCCCTATAAAGGTTGGAAATGTTGTGTGATGTAATAGGCATCCCCTCTAATGCCCTTTTGAGAGTGGAGGCAAGCTGAGGCAGAGATATGGTCCCCCACTTATGCTTCGTGGCTAGATTTCTCACATAATTCCTAATTTGAAAATATCTAAATCTATCCTGCCAAGGGATTTCATATCTAGTAACCAGTGTTTCAAAGGGAACAATCTCTCCTCCCTCCATGAAGTGCCATACCAAGTGCAGTCCCTTAGCCTCCCACCTCCTAAATCCAGCGTCCCATCTACCAGGTGCAAAGGAATCTAAATGTGGAATAGACCACAATAAAGATCTCCAATTATTAGCCTTCTTGTCTTTCAAGGTGTTATACCATATTTCAAGTGTGTGCCCTGTGAAGGGGATTCCTTAGATGTTCTGCATTGGGTCTTCTCCCCTGTTCATAAAGCATACTGTTTACACTAGACCTTACCCCTTCTTTCAGTTCTAAGTTTTTCCATTTAGAGATGTATAGATTGTCTAACCAATATATGATTGTCCTCAGGTGTGCCACCTGGTAGTACAGCTTACAATTGGGTAGCGACAGGCCGCCTGCCTTTTTCGGGATCTGAAGCATTGAAAGTCTAATCCTAGGCTTATTTGGTCCCCACAGAAAGCGTGAGATCGCCCTATTAAATGTACTGAAGTAACAGTCCGGAATTTTAATAGGTAAAGTTTGTGCTAGACATAATAATTTAGGGGAGAATTATCATCTTTATGGCCTCCACTTTCTGGGACAAAGAAATGGGGGTATTTGCCCACTGCTCTAATTCTGATTTAATAAGTTGCAAGATTGGAGAGAAATTAAGTGGGAATAGGCTAGTTACCTGGAAACTCAATTGAACCCCTAGATACTTAATGTGAGATAGGTCCCACCTGAAAGGGTGTCTCTGTTTAATTTGCTCTGCTGGTTCATAATGCATTTTTAAAACCTCTGTCTTAGAGACATTCAATTTATATCCGGCCAGGGAACTAAACTCTGATAGAGTATCCCACAGGCCTGCCAGGGAGTATTCTGGGTCCCATAAGTAAACCAGAAGATCATCAGCATACAAGGCAAGCTTATGGGTCTCTCCCCCTAGTTCCCACCCCCTTATCCTCTCATCCTGACGCAATGCCTGGGCTAATGGCTCAAGATATAGGGCAAAGAGTGGGGGTAAAGAGGACACCCCTGTCTTGTACCTCGCTGCAGTTGTATCGGATGAGAGACTTTACCATTTATCTTTACATAGGCCCTTGGGTGAGTGTATATCTTATTTATAATCTTTATGAAGGTCTCAGAAAATCCAAACCTACCAAGAGTTAATTCCAAAAATTTCCATGCCACCTGGTCGAAGGCCTTCTCCGTGTCTAAACTCAGAATCAAACAAGGTACCCCCGACCGGGCGGCATGAAACATTACATGTAATGTTCTTTTGATATTATCCTGGGTTTGTCTACCAGAGACAAACCCTGTTTGATCATAGTTGATTAGCCTAGGTAGTATTTCCTCCAGTCTTCTTGCTAGAATTGAAGTGTAAAGCTTATAATCGATATTCAATACCGATACAGGTCGGTAGGACCCACACTGAGTCGAATCCTTCCCCGGTTTGGGGATGCTCGATATGACTGCATAGTTCCATGTATCTGGAATATCCTCTCCTAATTGTGCCAGTCTGCAGGCCCTCAATAATGGGTTATCTATCTATCTCCTTTCTGAAGAATTTGAAAAATTCAGGTGTGTAACCATCTGTACCAGGAGACTTTCTGGTTTTCAGTCTTTTAATTGCTGCTGCCAATTCTATTGGGGATATGGGGGAGTCCAAGGATCCTCTAAGTTCCTGTGACAATTCTGGTAGCCTGAGATTGTTTAAGTAATTTTTGATACGGTCATTATCCGGGGGATAATCCGCCCTATAAAGACTTGTATAGATTCCCTGAAGCCTGCGAGAATTTTTTCTGGGGACTTGACCAGGCCTCCTGTCTTGGGGTCCCTGATCTGTGTAATTATATTTTCTGCAGACTGCCGCCTGAGTCTATGTGCCAGGAAATGGGCTGCCCGGGGGCCTGACTCATAATATCTTTGTCTCAACCATTGGAGTGCCTGCTCCATTCTAATATCAATAATTTTCTGAATCTGTTGCTTAACTCTTAAGATTTCTGATTGTACCGAAGCCTTTCCTGCTGCATCTCAGTCCATCAGGACCCTCAGTTGCTCCTGAAGCTGCTCCATTTGTCTGTTTTGTTGTTGTTTAAACTGGGCTGCAAATTTAATACAATTCCCCCCCAAACACTGTTTTTATGGTATCCCAAAGTACAGTATCGGGAATCTCTCCTGACTCATTATATAATTGGATTTGTGATAGTCTGTTTTTAGCCATGTCCGTAAACTCCTTCAAGTTTAGGAAGTAATTATTAAATTTCCAAAGAGAGTGCCCTCTTTTAACTTCCCAACTTAAGGTTACTGACATCTGGGCATGGTCCGAGAGGATGGCGGGGATATGTCTACAATCTAAGATCTGGTGCTGGTGCTCTCCTGATACTAATATGTAGTCAATCCTGGTGTATGAACCATGTGGGTATGAATAGTGGGTATACTCTCTTTTGTTTAAGTTCTGGTGTCTCCAGGCGTCTATCCAGAAGTTCCCCTTTAAGTGTCTCCTAATTAATCTGCCCACCGGTGTTTGCTGAAAAGTTTTTGCCCTAGAGGTGTCTCTTTGGTCCCAAATCTGGTTTAAGTCTCCACCCACCACTAATGTTCCAATGTGGCTTGCTGCAATCTTATGCAGCAGGGAACTAACAACTTCCTTCGTGGAGCCCGGTGGAACATATAGGAAAGCTAGAGTAACAGGTATACCCTCCAGATTCTGCACAAGAATTGCCAAGCATCCCTCAGGGTCTGCATAGCTACCAGTCTTCTGAAATTGCGTCCCTCTTGCCACCAAGACTGCCACCCCCCTTCTCTTCCCCTCCCCATAGGAGGCCGCCACAATAGTATCAAACCCAAATTTCCCCAGCTTCTGATGTTTGGATTTACTAAGGTGCGTTTCTTGTAGTAAAATAAAAAAGGGATTCTCTCTTTTCAAAGTTGTCATGATTTTGTATCTCTTTATCAGGTTGTTTAGTCCATTAACATTATGTGAGCTAATTTTGATCTTCTTACTATCCCCCATTGATATAGATAGGTATAAGGACCTGCGTAATTAACGGAGTTACCTCCCACAGTTCCCATGTGCTTCTCGACCTTCTCCATGAAAATCCACCCCAGCTTGCCTCCTTGTTATTCCTCTCGCCCCCCGACAGCTGCAACAGGCCCTGCATCCATTTCCAAAATAGAAAAACCAAATGCCTATGTAACTGAATGTTTAACATAGATATATGCAGTCTTGCAACAAAATGAACAAAACATATAAATTCATGTAACTTACAGGGTACCTTAAACTGTATCTCCTGATAACCTCTATATACAATGTAACTCCCAAGGTAGGGGAGCAGCGTATTGTGTTCCCTATTAGCACGAGTGTGCCTCACTCGACTGGGAGGAAAAGGAGCCACATGCGTAGCTCGATCCTCCAGGACCCTTACGCAATTGAGTCCATGCCAGATGTCATGGCAAATCATCATCATCAGCAATCCCCACCAGAAGCCCAGTGTGGACGAAGCCATCTTGTGGTACCCCGCACACATAGCCTCCCATCCGCTCATTTACTTACCCCCGAGACCCAAGTTTCATCTTTACAGTCGGGCTATGGATATCCCATTTATCCAGGACTGCTACTATTCGCTTATGAGCCCCGTCTCTAATTTATTCCTGAGAGGCTTCTCTTAATCCCTGGGAGGAAGTTACTGGATCCTGTCCCTTATAACTCATGGCGGGGCTATGATATCATGAGTATAAACCTCTTAACCCGTGGAACACATCTTTCTGATCTGTCTGGTCCCCAAACTGCTCCACTTGTATATTTATTAGACTAATTTCATCAGATCACCCCTCATTTAATTGCAAATTATGTCCCAGGTATCCTTGTCTTTATGTCTCAGTCCCCATCTTGTCTATATGGCCCACTACCTAGCCTCTCTCCCACTCAAAATTACCTCTTTTCACCCCCCCAGAACTGCCCTGTATACTAGTAATAAGTATCTATCACTGCCCCCCCATCGCTCCGGGAGGTCTCCTAATTACAGGGTCAGTATTACTTCCAGTATTTAATCTGCTGCCTACAAAGCATCACTCTCCTTTCCAAGAACCCTCCCCCCTCTCGTCTACTAGGCCTTCCTCCTTCCTTTACCTCCTCAGTGACCTTGACAGTTCCCACACATCCCAAAAAATAAATCCAAGTCATTAGGACTTATTGAGCCGATTAGAATCCATCCCCTAACCCGACTTCTCATTCGTGAGAGAGGCCCTGCAGTTTAGTTGGGCTTCCTGATAAGTGGAGAACTCCCCGACTACATCTCCGAGGTTCCGGACTCCAGCTCCGCTGCCTGCCCAATCCAGAGCCACTCTTTGGAGCCACCCTCCCATCGGGTTCTCCCCTGTATAATTCGACCCATTGAGCCAACTCCCATATAGAGAGGAGAACTAGTAAAAGCTCAGCAGCCTCCGCCCCATGGGACCATGGCCGAGTGACTCCTCAGACACCCGTCCTCCCACCCTCTCCCCCAGAGACCCATATATATTGTTAAACCTTCAAATTCACCATTATAATAGTCTTGTTGTTTTTTTCTTAATCGATTTTTAAAGCATTGAAACAAGTAGTCAATAATATTCTGCAGTGTCTCCGCAGAGGAGGAGAGACCGGGAGATATGCCTAAACCAAGAGCACAGTGGCAAAGATCTCACCGGTGTGAGTGTTTCTTCATGTATTCTGTAGATTATTCTGCTGTGCAACCTCAGAGTTTTGGTTATGTGTTAAGTGTAGAAGCATTTTTTTTATGTCTTTCAGGGTAGCACTTGCCGCTTTCCTTCCCTCTCGATTGCCACTATGCCAGGGGTTCTGCAGCATCGGGGGGAGATCTCCACATCTGGGGGCCAATACTACCTCGTAGCCTCGATCCTTAAATGCCTGAAGGGCCTCCTCGGCTGTGTGATAAATTTCTGTTCCTGTGTCCCAGTTTACCCGAAGTCATGATGGGTAGGGTGACTGAAACTTCACCTTTACCTCCTTTAGCTTTCTTAAAAGAGGAGCGTATGCCTGTCTTTGCTGTTGAATCAGTTGTGGGTAATCCTGGTCGAACAATAGTTGGGCCCCATTATAGTCCACCTGGCCTTGTTTCCATGCCACCCTTAAAATCCTTTCCTTATCTCGGTAGCTTGAAAATTTAACAATAATCAAGCGTGGTCTGACTGCAGCCACAGTTGGTTTGGGGACAAGTGCCGGTGTGCTCTTTCAACCTTAAACATGAAGGCCTGTGGTAAATCAAGGACATGACGCAGCAGATTTTCAATAAAGTCACTCATCTCCCCTACCTCAGCTGATTCAGGCAAGCTATATATCCTTATATTATCTCAGCGGGAGCACGCCTCTAGGTCCAGACACTTGGCTGATATATTTTCATTCTGGTAAGTTAGAAATTCAATTGCCCTAGAAATCTGGCGCAAGTCATCTTTGACTGTCGATGCTCGATCCTCCGCTCCGGTGACCCTTGCTTCTAGTTTGGTCAGGTCCGAGTGTAGTTTGCTAAACTCTAGTTTTGTTTCGTTCCTGAATTGTTTAATTTCTGCTAGTAGCATCTCGAATCTAGTTCTGGAAAGAGTGTCCATTTCGGCTTCTGTGTCCTCTCCCGCCATGCTCACAGGAGACTCCCGCCCGCTCGCCACTGAACTTGCGGGGCTCGATCCAGTGTAATCTTGTTTCGTTTTCTCACTCCTGGATCGGGATCGCCTTCTGGATGTATTTCCACAAAATATTTTATGCATTTTGTCTGGATTAACCGAGTTCAGGCTGTGTGGAAATTAATTAGTAGGTCTCGAGGTGGAGAGCTCTCTACTTAAGCTTCCATACCGCTGATGACGTCACCGGAAGTCCAGGTGACATTTAATCTTATTCAAAATGTTATGCCAGTTGCAAGCTTCTATGTTTTAAAGCCTAGGGAGGTTTTCTTGATTTTTAAAAGAAGAATTTCCAGTCAGAATTGTGACCGTCTCTAAGGAAGGGGGCTGTAATGATGCTCTTATGCCAGTGAGTTAAGGTGTCAGTGAAGACACTAGTGTATGCCCCCCTTTTGGCACCAAAGGCTGCGATAATTTCCACAGTGAAGATGTTCTGAGGAAAATTTGCCAAGTTGAATGCTATCTGCCACAGAGAGTAATTTGTGACAGTTTTGCAGAAATGTAAGTGTGACCTAGCGTGGGTCTTAAACATGTCAGATCCATTATTAATGATAGCCAAGATACACCTGTAGGTATCCACTTTACTCTACACCATGGGTCATCACCTTCTGATTTAAGATTTATGGGACTTGAACATGTACCGACTCTACCCCTAGGTGGTGACTGAGCTAACAAACTGTTGAGACCAGAATGCATGTGGATTTTTAAAATGAATTCTGTTAAACCAAATGGATTAAATGAGAAATGGGAAATCAAACCATTCCTTAAAGAATAAGGAATTAACCTGTAAACCTGTTATTTTGCTGTTTTATTTATGTTTATTTCTTCTTTGCTTGCTGTATCTAAATTTGAGAAAGTGTTATTTAAAATATGACATAGTTTTCTGAGTTTATATTAATTTGCTTTCTTTTTATGCTCTCTCGTTTCTATAACAGGATATCAGTTGAACCCAGATCTTCAGATTGGCTATCATCAGGATTTTATAAATCTGCAATAAATGTGCTTGAATAAGAATTATAACTGGGTCCTGAAGCCAAACAACAGGTTTTAAGCCTTTTAGTCTTTAAACAATTTAACTTTATTATTTAACTTTGGGTTCCTTTCTGATAATCTCAATGTTTGAATTTGGTGAGAAATATCACTTTAAATGTTGAAGCTACGTGGCTGCTACATATTAATTAGTTCAGCATTTAAAAGGTCTCGAATGTTGGTATGTGTTACCCCCTTTGAAGACTCGCGAGAGTCGAGGCGCTAGGGGTGTTTGTTTTACTTGAGGAAGTTCCGACACACCGTTTTGCTACGTTTATCTTTCACTGTGTAAGACTTTATTTTGAATAAATTGCAGTCCTCTGCTTAAATTTGAGATACTTTCTTGTGGACTGTGCTCTGTCTACACAGTTGACCTCTTTACTTTTGGTGTTTGAGGTCTCGTTGCGCACTTCCTTCTTTTGGATATTTTAAATGTGGTTTCACCTACTCAATCTCTGTTTACTTGGTCTCAGCTGAGAGAAGAGAGATAATGTCATTCAGAACTGTTGCAGCAGCATAAGCCACTGCAGCTGGCTGTGATTGGGGAGTTTTAGAATCTTAGGTTAGTGCTGAGCCAGAGTTTGTAGTGAGCAGTTGGTGGAATGACAGCTGCAGTGTGGGCTCTGTAAGGAGAGCCTATTTTCTCACCCTAGTGCTGAGAAACATCTGCCTGCCAAGAAAAGTGGTGGAAACCGTTCTCTAGAGCAGGAGTTCCTGATTTTTCATCCCCAGAGAGATAGAAAGGACTGCCAGGATGGATCCGAGGGGCAATCCCCTATTTTGATCCAGTACTTGGAAGCTGCCTATTTGTTTTCCAACCATGAGCAATCTGACTTCGTGCTTCCCAAAGAAAAGTACCTGTTTTTGGGGTGTTCTCTCTGATAAAGGGAAACAGACACCAAATTTGCATCCAGAACATTTACAGAACTTTTTAACTTGCAATTTTCAAATGCCAAAAGTAGTGTGGACTTTAGGAAACAGATTGAGAAATGTGCCCTGAACATTCATGTGCTTTGTGTGCAAATTGGGGAAGTCATTAGAGAAATTGCCAAAATCTGAGGAGAAAATGGTCAAAACGGTGCTTCTGCTGCTGAAATGGCAGCTGAGAAAAAAGTTACAGTTTGCAGTTTAAATTTGCTCCTGCTCGATGATCGCCATGAAGGAAAAGCAAGCGAAAGAGAGACTCACTTGCATGGGGTCGAGTGATTGCTGAGACTGCAATCAGTCCTGCCCCCTAGCCAGCTTCTGTGTGCAGCCAAGTGTTCAAGGAGGAGAGAGAGACAGAGAAAGAGAGAGAGAGGCGTGCAAGCTAGTCAGACCAGGATCAGCCATCAAGGGGCTTGTGAACATTCTAAACTGTAGAAAACAGACTTTTGCTGTGTAAATTCAGGCTCAACCTGTTGTCTGAGCAACTGGAAAGTGAGCATTCGTGGCTACGATTGGCAGGACCGCCAGCCCGTTTCACCCCCGAGGTCTTCCAGGATTGGCACCAGGCCAAAAATTTCCTCCGGAGAAAGCCAGCTACTGAATTCAGTGAGTAAAACCAGCTAACTGAGCATCAAACTGTGTGTGATTTTCAAGCCAGCTGAATCTGTGTGTAAGCAGTGTGATTGTTTTGCAATGAAGGACTTTGCGATATAACAGCAAGGCAACAAACAACATTTCTGAGCATAGACTGTGAGAATTTATAATGGGTTGAGCAACAGTAAAATGTTTCTAAGCAAGACAGGGACTGTGAGTTGTATATTAGTGTACAGCGAATAGGCAATCCTGTGCAATGGAAATACTGTGGGCATGCAAGTGACTTTGAACATGTGTAAATAGTTCTTTGAATTGATGCTGATTGCAAAGTCCAAGTTAAAATCATATGAGTGTGCTGAAAGATACCAGCAGTGCAATCAGTTACAGTTTTGAACAAATTCAGTAGCCAGAAAAGGTTGGAAACACAGTTTTTGAGTCAGTGAACAGGTCTGATGCATGAGGAGAGCTACCACTACCATCACAGGGCAGTGTTAGCAAAGTAAACACAAACAGCAGTGAGCCATTTTGTGAGACAGCAAAGAGACTAGTGAGCAATTCAGTAACAACAAACTTTTATGTGTTTACTTTCAGACATGGCTTTGGAAACTCCCTGCTACCCTGATCATGCACAAACTATGGTCTCAGAGGAGGTGGCACTACTAAGAGAAATAGAGATAACTTTCTATGGTGAAGGGCTGCCTCCAGATATAGCAATCCCTAGCTATCCAGTGAGACTGTGCATTATGTGCCTCAAGGCTGGAAGGGATGTGTTTCTGATACCCCACTGTTCGGATTGCCTTGTGATGTATGGTATGAGCAGGGGTGCAACACCAGAGAGGGTATCACAAATCCGTTTGACTCCCACGTGGACCAGAGTAGAAAACCCTGCAAATAGCAACACGCAGCACCAGGTTTAACCTGTTGGGGGAAGCCCCATAGAGTGTGGCACAGAGGGAGAGAGCAAAGTTAATCTACTGCAAGGGCAGGCACAGAGAGAGGTTTCAGCCTGTGTTCCAGGTGGACAGTGCAACGGAAGGATCCATGGACCCATGGAAAGAGTGTCCAAGTCCTAGCCTAGTAGGGGAGAATGAACTGCAAAAGACACTGAACTAGGAGGTGTCTACCACCGCGTCCAGTGAGGAGTGGAATGTCTCAGGAATTAGGACATTTGCTCACTCCTGGGCTCAGATCATGAGTGAGGAAGAAGAGAACGAAGATATGTATCTTCATGTTGAGGGTCCCCGTGAGTCACCTCAAGCTCTTGCCTCAGAGGAGCCAGAGAGAGAAGAAGAAGGCTCCAGTAACCTGCCCACAGAGATGGTCGGGGACAAGTTCTTTTGTTCTTTAAGTACATGGCACTGGCTCAACCAGGACTGGCCACCCCCCAAGCTAGGCCATGGGCCGCAAACTTGTGAAGAGCAGCAAGGAGGAGAGACTGATACGTAGGCGGGCTGACGCCAAACGTGGGCATTCCTTTCCTACCTTTCCTCACAGAGTCTGGGAAGAAATTGAAAAGAACAGGCAATCCTGGTTGTTGGAAGAGGCACGCAATAATTTGTACTCTGGTGCAGCAGAATGTGTCAGGGACAGAGTCATAAATGATCAACTTAAATTCTGGAAATTGGGCAGAACTCGTTTATGGACACTGTGCAAATTGTGGACAAGGCAGGGAATGAGAAATTCCACAACATCAACTTTGAATGCCCAGATGGTGTCATAGTCCTCGCACCTCACCCTGAGTGGTACTACCCTTAATGGTGCCACTCTTTGTGAATATACCCATCACGCCTAGAAGGGAAGCGAGCAGTGGCAGCCTGATGTCTGTCATCCAGCAGCAGCAGTATCCAAGGAGGACGATGCAGCTCTACTGGTATTCCAGGGTTCTTCAGGTGCTTCAAGAGGACAGCCCAGCTGTTTTCCTGTTTCATCGCCTGGTTTTTCAGATGACATCACCCAGCTGTTTTCCTGTTTCATCGCCTGATTTTCCAGATGACATAAATCCAGCAGTTTTCCTGTTTCATCGTCTGGTTTTCCAGAGGACATCAACCCAGCTGTATCTGTGAAGATGCTACCTGGTCTGAAGGGAGAAGGTCCTCAGCTTGGAGAAGTAAGGTGATCCTTTGTTTTTGGTCTTCAAGGAACTGGTAAGACCAGGGCTCCAGATAAGGTGTGCACCGCCTATTTCACTCATCTCATTTTAGGAAATACTTTTCAGAAATGTTTTAATGAGTACTAGTACTCACCCAACATTTGTAAATACTCCACACGCCAAAGAATAGTGCTTCATAACATAACTGGTGATTCAAAGGAAACTTTTGCCAGATTTACAGCACTTGAATGTATCCCACTTTGTTTTACTCACTATGTTTTAAAACTGGTGAGTAAATTCCTACCTGCCAACATTATTTGGAGCACTGTTGGCACCTGAAATTCTTATCTAGACAAAAATGACATTTTTTAAATAAATGTACTCCTCGGTACACTCTAGCAAGACATTTGTACACATTTGAATTTCGTTTTACTCACCTCACTTCCAAAATGAGGAGTACAGGTACTCATCCAAAAAAATCTTATCTAGAGCCCTGTATAAGACCACATGTTTGTTACCTAACTGACTTTGCACAACATACCCTACACTTCAAGACTGTACGTGGAACTGTTTGACTGTCCTCAAAGACTCTCCCCATGGATTTCTGCGCTTACAGGCCCTGTCCTGTTCCAGGACTCTTCTTCAGCAGGATCTGGCCCAGGAGAGACTCGTTAATGGACCTTGCCTTCGGGCAACCACATTCCATCCCTAGTTTGGACTCTTCAGGGCTTTCCATCCCCCAAATGTGTTGTATAAATGTCTTCTTTCCATTTTTCAGTTTTGTACCTTTATAGAAAAATATTTTGGGGATTCTCTAGTGTTCAGGTGGAGGTTTAGGCACTGTGGTATGCAGAGTGTGTTTTATGTTTTCTTCTTACAGGCATTCCTGAGGAGGAAAAGAAGAGGATATTGCAGCTCATCTGAGTACCTCTTTTTCTTAAGAGTTTTAGGATTGTCTGTGGTTAACAGGATGTTAACATGTTTTCCTTCACAGATGTCAGGCTGAGGGGAAAGTTTGGGAAATGTAATGCATTGCAATGTGCTGTTTCCTTGTTTTTGTTTGTAGGTACCCTGGGAGCTTGGAGGGAGGTTCCCCGGTGGACAGCCTAGTCAGATAGATTTTCCCTAGAGGGCTAGGGAGATAGAGAGGCTGTGGTCCTGATGTGCGCTAGGGGCCTCAGTTCTGGTCTATTTGGGCATGCTTCAAGCAGTCTCCTTGCAGCCACTGAGTATCCACAGATAGATCATAGGATAGGGACTGACGTTTCATCAGCCAGCCTCTGGCACATGGTAGGGGAGAAGTAGCACTACCTCCCCATAGGTAACACAGAGAGTAGGATGGCCTGATGCCGGGTACAGAAATGACTGGGGACAGTCATTTACTTGGCTAGGGGTGAGTGTGACCACCAAGTCCCCTGGGGTTACTAGAATCGTATCAGTATCAGTGCTAGATAGGGAAAGCAGCTGATGAATAACTGGTTAAATGAGTTTTCACCTACTCACTCTCTATTTACTTAGTCTTAGCTGAGAGGAGAGAGATAATGTAATTTAGAACTCTTGCAGCAGCATAAGCCACGGCAGCTGGCTGTGAGTGGGGAGTTTTAGAATCTTGGCTTAGTTTTGAGCCAGAGTCTGTAGTAAGCAGTTGGAGGAGTGGGAGCTGTAGTGTGGGCTATGAGCCTATTTTCTAACCCTAGTGCTGAGAAACATCTGCCTGCCTAGGGAAGTGGTGAAAACCATTGTCTAGAGCAGGAGTTCCTGATTTTTAATTGCCAGAGAGATGGAAAGGACTACCAGGATGGATCTGAGGGGCAATCCCCTATTTTGATCCAGGACTTTGAAGCTGCTTGTCCGTTTTCCAACCGTGAGTAATCTGACTTTGTGGTTCCCAGAGGAAAGTACCTGTTTTTGGGGTGTTCTCTCTGATAAAGGGAAACAGACACCAATTCTGCATCCAGAACATTTACAGAACTTTTTAACTTGCAATTTTCAAATGCCAAAAGTAGTGTGGACTTTAGGAAACAGATTGAGAAATGTGCCCTGAACATTCATGTGCTTTGTGTGCAAATTGGGGAAGTCGCTAGAGAAATTGCCAAAATCTGAGGAGAAAATGGTCAAAACGGTGCTTCTGCTGCTGAAATGGCAGCTGAGAAAAAAGTTACAGTTTGCAGTTTAAATTTGCTCCTGCTCGATGATCACCATGAAGGAAGAGCAAGCGAGAGAGAGACTCACTTGCATGGGGTCGAGTGATTGCTGAGACTGCAATCAGTCCTGCTCCCTAGCCAGCTTCTGTGTGCAGCCAAGTGTTCAAGGAGGAGAGAGAGACAGAGAAAGAGAGAGAGAGGCGTGCAAGCTAGTCAGACCAGGATCAGCCATCAAGGGGCTTGTGAACATTCTAAATTGTAGAAAACAGACTTTTGCTGTGTAAATTCAGGCTCAACCTGTTGTCTGAGCAACTGGAAAGTGAGCATTCGTGGCTACGATTGGCAGGACCGCCAGCCCGTTTCACCCCCGAGGTCTTCCAGGATCGGCACCAGGCCAAAAATTTCCTCCGGAGAAAGCCAGCTACTGAATTCAGTGAGTAAAACCAGCTAACTGAGCATCAAACTGTGTGTGATTTTCAAGCCAGCTGAATCTGTGTGTAAGCAGTGTGATTGTTTTGCAACGAAGGACTTTGCGATATAACAGCAAGGCAACAAACAACATTTCTGAGCATAGACTGTGAGAATTTATAATGGGTTGAGCAACAGTAAAATGTTTCTAAGCAAGACAGGGACTGTGAGTTGTATATTAGTGTACAGCGAACAGGCAATCCTGTGCAATGGAAATACTGTGGGCATGCAAGTGACTTTGAACATGTGTAAATAGTTCTTTGAATTGATGCTGATTGCAAAGTCCGAGTTAAAATCATATGAGTGTGCTGAAAGACACCAGCAGTGCAATCAGTTACAGTTTTGAGCAAATTCAGTAGCCAGAAAAGGTCGGGGAAACAGTTTTTGAGTCAGTGAACAGATTTGATGAATGAGGAGAGCTACCACTGCCATTACAGGGCGGTGTTAGCAATGTAAACACAAGCAGCAGGGAGCCATTTTGTGAGACAGCAAAGAGACTAGTGAGCAATTCAGTAACAACAAACTTTTATGTGTTTACTTTCAGACATGGCTTTGGAAACTCCCTGCTACCCTGATCATGCACAAACTATGGTCTCAGAGGAGGTGGCACTACTAAGAGAAATAGAGATAACTTTCTATGGTGAAGGGCTGCCCCAGATATAGCAATCCCTAGCTATCCAGTGAGACTGTGCATTATGCCTCAAGGCTGGAAGGATGTTTCTGATACCCCACTGTTCGGATTGCCTTGTGATGTATGGTATGAGCAGGGGTGCAACACCAGAGAGGGTATCACAAATCCGTTTGACTCCCACGTGGACCAGGGTAGGAAACTCTGCAAATAGCAGCACGCAGCACCAGGTTTAACCTGTTGGGGGAAGCCCCATAGAGTGTGGCACAGAGGGAGAGAGCAAAGTTAATCTACTGCAAGGGCAGGCACAGAGAGAGGTTTCCATGCCTGTGTTCCAGGTGGACAGTGCAACGGAAGGATCCATGGACCCATGGAAAGAGTGTCCAACTCCTAGCCTAGTAGGGGAGAATGAACTGCAAAAGACACTGAACTAGGAGGTGTCTACCACCGCGTCCAGTGAGGAGTGGAATGTCTCAGGAATTAGGACATTTGCTCACTCCTGGGCTCAGATCATGAGTGAGGAAGAAGAGAACGAAGATATGTATCTTCATGTTGAGGGTCCCCGTGAGTCACCTCAAGCTCTTGCCTCAGAGGAGCCAGAGAGAGAAGAAGAAGGCTCCAGTAACCTGCCCACAGAGATGGTCGGGGACAAGTTCTTTTGTTCTTTAAGTACATGGCACTGGCTCAACCAGGACTGGCCACCCCCAAGCCAGGCCATGGGCCGCAAACTTGTGAAGAGCAGCAAGGAGGAGAGACTGATACGTAGGCGGGGTGACGCCAAACTTGGGCATTCCTTTCCTACCTTTCCTCGCAGAGTCTGGGAGGAAATCGAAAAGAACAGGCAATCCTGGTTGTTGGAAGAGGCACGCAATAATTTGTACTCTGGTGCAGCAGAATGTGTCAGGGACAGAGTCATAAATGATCAACTTAAATTCTGGAAATTGGGCAGAACTCGTTTATGGACACTGTGCAAATTGTGGACAAGGCAGGGAATGAGAAATTCCACAACATCAACTTTGAATGCCCAGATGGTGTCATAGTCCTCGGACCTCACCCTGAGTGATACTACCTTAATGGTGCCACTCTTGTGAATATACCCAGCACGCCTAGAAGGGAAGCAGCAGTGGCAGCCTGATGTCTGTCATCCAGCAGCAGCAGTATCCAAGGAGGACGATGCAGCTCTACTGGTATTCCAGGGTTCTTCAGGTGCTTCCAGAGGACAGCCCAGCTGTTTTCCTGTTTCATCGCCTGGTTTTTCAGATGACATCACCCAGCTGTTTTCCTGTTTCATCGCTTGATTTTCCAGATGACATAAATCCAGCTGTTTTCCTGTTTCATCATGTTGTTTCCAGATGACATCAACTCAGCAGTTTTCCTGTTTCATCGCCTGGTTTTCCAGAGGACATCAACCCAGCTGTATCTGAAGATGCTACCTGGTCTGAAGGGAGAAGGTCCTCAGCTTGGAGAAGTAAGGTGAGCCTTTGTTTTTGGTCTTCAAGGAACTGGTAAGACCAGGGCTCCAGATAAGGTGTGCACTGGCCTATTTCACTCATCTCATTTTAGGAAATACTTTTCAGAAATGTTTTTAATGAGTACTAGTACTCACCCAACATTTGTAAATACTCCACACGCCAAAGAATAGTGCTTCATAACATAACTGGTGATTCAAAAGGAAACTTTTTTTGCCAGATTTACAGCACTTGAATGTATCCCACTTTTGTTTTACTCACTATGTTTTAAAACTGGTGAGTAAATTCCTACCTGCCAACATTATTTGGAGCACTGTTGGCACCTGAAATTCTTATCTAGACAAAAATGACATTTTTTAAATAAATGTACTCCTCGGTCCACTCTAGCAAGACATTTGTACACATTTGAATTTCATTTTACTCACCTCACTTCCAAAATGAGGAGTACAGGTACTCATCCAAAAAAATCTTATCTAGAGCCCTGTATAAGACCACATGTTTGTTACCTAACTGACTTTGCACAACATACCCTACACTTCAAGACTGTACGTGGAACTGTTTGACTGTCCTCAAAGACTCTCCCCATGGATTTCAGTGCTTACAGGCCCTGTTCCAGGACTGTTCTTCAGCAGGATCTGGCCCAGGAGAGACTCGTTAATGGACCTTGCCTTCGGGCAACCACATTCCATCCCTAGTTTGGACTCTTCAGGGCTTTCCATCCCCCAAATGTGTTGTATAAATGTCTTCTTTCCATTTTTCAGTTTTGTACCTTTATAGAAAAATATTTTGGGGATTCTCTAGTGTTCAGGTGGAGGTTTAGGCACTGTGTGGTATGCAGAGTGTGTTTTTATGTTTTCTTCTCTTACAGGCATTCCTGAGGAGGAAAAGAAGAGGATATTGCAGCTCATCTGAGTACCTCTTTTTCTTAAGAGTTTTAGGATTGTCTGTGGTTAACAGGATGTTAACATGTTTTCCTTCACAGATGTCAGGCTGAGGGGAAAGTTTGGGAAATGTAATGCATTGCAATGTGCTGTTTCCTTGTTTTTGTTTGTAGGTACCCTGGGAGCTTGGAGGGAGGTTCCCCGGTGGACAGCCTAGTCAGATAGATTTTCCCTAGAGGGCTAGGGAGATAGAGAGGCTGTGGTCCTGATGTGCAGTAGGGGCCTCAGTTCTGGTCTATTAGGGCATGCTTCAAGCAGTCTCCTTGCAGCCACTGAGTATCCACAGATAGATCATAGGATAGGGACTGACGTTTCATCAGCCAGCCTCTGGCACATGGTAGGGGAGAAGTAGCACTACCTCCATAAGGTAACACAGAGGTAGGATGGCCTGATGTTGGTACAGAAATGACCAGACAGTCATTTACTTGGCTAGGGGTGAGTGTGACCACCAAGTCCCCTGGGGTTACTAGAATCGTATCAGTATCAGTGCTAGATAGGGAAAGCAACTGATGAATAACTGGTTAAATGAATTTTCACCTACTCACTCTCTATTTACTTGGTCTTAGCTGAGAGGAGAGAGATAATGTAATTTAGAACTCTCGCAGCAGCATAAGCCATGGCAGCTGGCTGTGAGTGGGGAGTTTTAGAATCTTGGCTTAGTTTTGAGCCAGAGTCTGTAGTAAGCAGTTGGAGGAGTGGGAGCTGTAGTGTGGGCTATGAGCCTATTTTCTAACCCTAGTGCTGAGAAACATCTGCCTGCCTAGGGAAGTGGTGAAAACCATTGTCTAGAGCAGGAGTTCCTGATTTTTAATTGCCAGAGAGATGGAAAGGACTACCAGGATGGATCTGAGGGGCAATCCCCTATTTTGATCCAGGACTTTGAAGCTGCTTGTCCGTTTTCCAACCGTGAGTAATCTGACTTTGTGGTTCCCAGAGGAAAGTACCTGTTTTTGGGGTGTTCTCTCTGATAAAGGGAAACAGACACCAGATCTGTTTTAAGTTGAGACTGTTCTCATGTTTTTAAAGTTGGCTGACAATTGTGGGGTCTCCAGAGAGACCTGGCACATTGTTCAGGACTTTAGTTCTACACTCAGTAGTAGTGTTTTCCTATGCAGGATGTGAAAGTCATTCCAAGATGCATATTTCATACTGATTTAACAGAAGTTTTGAGGTGTAACTCTGAAAGAATGACTGAGTATGGACGTGAAAGCAAAAGGTGAGCAGCCCCCCATTTGGAGTGACTAGTTCAGCACTAGACAGGTTCTGTAAGGGTGCCTGATTATTCAGGTCATAGTGGCCAATGCCTGAAGAGAAAGTTTACCCCCTGGTGTGGGTTGTGCTTATTTTGAGCACCAGTGTACTCCATTGTGGCCAGTTGCCACATTGCCAAAATGCTAAGTCCTATGCCATATGGGAAATGTGCTCAGTTACGACCAGTGCCACTAGAAGAAAATGTGTTTCAGCTGAGGCCATTGCCGCTGAAGAAAATTTGAAGACCTGTGACATATGGGATATGTAGAGTTTCTGTCCGATACAGATTTCTGTTGTTCTGCCATTGCCTTGTGCCACGATGTGTAAACCTTGTGGGGCCACCTTTGCTTTAGTGTACCGTCTTTGGAATAAAGTCACACTCTAGAACCCCAGCCTGGTTTGGACATTCATGTTACTGCTTCCTGTGTGGAATTACTGGGTATCCCTCCAGAAGTACAGACCTAACATAGCCCTAAGCAAAAAGTTCTCTCCTCAGGACCTGGGTGATATGGTCATTTGTAGTTTTCCTTTTGTACACCCCCACCCCTTTCTGACCTCTAGAAATAATGAGCCTGGTATACATTCCCAAAGCTAGGGATGCTACCGATTGTCCAAAGTAGTTTGGGTGCCCAGTGGAGGGTACCAAGGGGTAGGTAGCTTACTGTGCAAAGTGTGTGTATGTGTGTGTGTGTGTGTGGTACACTAAAAATATACCAACAGGATCAACCAAATATTTAAAAATTATTTACATGAAGGAAAGTGATTCCTCCCTTAGTAACTCTCGCTTAGCGAAATATATCGCCACAATTTTTTTTCTCTGCAAATCCCACCCACATAACCGGACTACTGACACTAGCAACAAACGTCAGAAAAGTGGAGCGTAACACAGCAGCAAACATGTATTTTTCAGTTCCAAAACACATAAGCTGTTTCATTTTATTTTTAGGGGCACCATACACTATAACAAGCATTTGTCAATGCCGAATGTTGCTTGCTTCTATGTGCTGTTTAGGTATTTGAAGTCATTGGAGTGCAAATATTGAAAATTCCCGAACTTACGAGAGTGGGTAGGAACTGCGCAACGCACGCTCGTAAAACAGTTATTTTTTAGGAATTTTTTTCACCAAATTTTCAACATAGCCATTTTAAGACCTCTGCTCATGAACAGTGTCACTGTGATTTTCTTAATGTGTCCCATACATTGAGTTCGCACATCGACTGCGCCATTGTGCGCTACATGGGTGGAAACACGTTTTGGGCAAGATGTGAAAATGACAGCTATACTGCTCATAAGGAGGTGTGGTAAATGACAATGTTGAAAACCGGAGGAAAATATTGAAAATTAGAAACTTACAAGTGTGTGTAGGAACGCGCAATGCACGTCAGAAACAGTCATTTTAGGAATTTTTCACCAAATTTTCAACATAGGCTTTTTGAGAGCCTACCTTATGAACACTGGCAGTGTCGCTTCATTAATCGGTCCCAAAGGTGATTTCTCGACAGTGACCGCGAAATCACCCTTCAGGCCCGATTAACGCCATGACAGTGCAAGAATCATGAGATGGGGTCCCAAACCCCATGTTGAAAATTTGGGGCAAAAATCCCAAAATGCCTGAGATATGCAACAAAGTTGAAAACCCTATCTATCCCATTATACAGCTTACCGCATTTCCTTAGTTCCCGTTGGCTTTGAAGAGTACAGACGGTTCCCGTCCACCGACGATCGCCACGCCGGAGGTAAGTATGGGGTGAGGGGGGGTGGGAGGCAGGCGCAGGGTGGGTGCGAGTTGTGGGAAGGGGCAGGAGACTACGAGGGACCTTTTTTTTTTAAGACAACGACGCTGGGACGCTTGCCATGCTGGGGTGGGCTCTCAGCATGGCAGCAGGAAAAGCTGTTTGGGGACGTGGAGCCGACGTAATTGGGCACCCCATCGGCCAAAACAAGATTTGTCATTCTAGGGTGGAGCTCCCAGCTGGCACCGGAAAGCTTTTGGTGCAGGCTGGAGCCGACGGGGATTAGAGCACCGTTGGCTATAACAGTTGTTGCCACGTTGGGGTGGGCTCCCAGCGTGGCACCTGGATAGCTGTTGAGGGCGTGGAGCTGGCGGGGATTGGGCACCCGTCGGCCATACAGTGTGTGCGTGGGGGCGCATCAGCATGCAATATGCGTGCTACGCGTGTGTGTGGGGGGGGGGGAGAGCTCTGCTCACTGAAGTGGAGCTCTCCCTTTGAACTGTATGCCACTGCATTTTGGAGCTGTCATAGACAGCTGCAGCACTCATTGGGGAACTGGGGCTGCGCCTGCAAACACACTGAATGCATTGGAAGAGGGGCTGACACACCTCTGAAAACTCGGATGATGGCACTATGTTTCTTGCACATGCCTGCAAGCAACATAAAAAACAGTGGATGGGCAACTCAATGCCCAGTATGTTGTGCCACCTCTGGGTTCTGATCCTAACAGATCTCTCGAGCACAGGGAATCAGAATCCCAGGGTGGCACAGCACGTTGGTTGTGCGTAGCTGCCCATTCGCTATATTACGCTTGTGACATTCATAAAATGATCTAAAGTGTTACAATTACAAGTATGCTGCCTTCCCCGAAATTCTCCTGGCAAAATGCCCCTGCTACCCATATACTATAGTACTATTAACACAGTTATAGCAAACCCTTTTCCGTTTCCCAGATGAACATTCTGCTGACGTGAGGACAAAATTGGTACTGGACTGCGCCCAGACCCCTCATGCCTACTGCACGAGTTTCACTGACAACGGGTACCAGTCCTAAATTTTCAGATTTGTTTTTAATTGCTACTGCTTACAGTGAAGCGGCAAGAGCGGCACCCGCTGTGTACTGTGGGATAGCGGAGGACTAACTTAGGAAACACTGTTAGAGGGAGCGATGGCGACCGACATCGAGCAAATATTTAGGACGTTTGTGGTGAATAAAATTAAGGAGATACAGGATGAGAAATTTAACAAGTGAGTAACACGTCACTAGGTTAAAACATTGGCAACGGCCTCGTCTTATTAATTTGGCTCGTTTAATAGTACAAATGATGCACGTGAAATGGAAGCAGAAAAATAGGTTATACAACACATTTATTTTCTGGTTTACGTTTTCTGAAGCGTTGTCGGATAAATTGTTGAATTATGTTGCGTAAAATTTTATAACATTGCATACCCTCAGCTAGTTAAATCGATTGCCGAAGTACTGAAAATAATGTATGAGCCTCCACATGTCGGAATGTCTCCATTAATTGCAGAATCTCACTTTAGTAAGGTACAGAACTGTCAGGAGGATACACAGAGGACACGAATATATATATATATATATATGTTTTAAAAAGAAAAAAAGGCACGATAGCGAGCACAACGGCGGTAACACGGGGCAGTGACGACCACAGTCCTATGTAGTGTAGTGTACCTCTCAGCTGTCACTTGATTTTTAGGGATTCACCACAGTAGTTTGGCATTACATTGCCTATGTCCCCTCCTGAATATCGAAGAGTAAACACTGGACCAGAAAGAGGGGTAGGCAGCAGGCGGGCTGAAATTGGCTGGTGACAGTCACAAAATCGGCAAGAAGACTGGACGCAGCAGAATAAAAATGGAGATTCACTGTGGGGGAGTTTTCACATTTAGGGGCATGGGCTGTGAAATTCGGCTTAGATGCCAGTTAGTCTAGGTCTGTTTGTCTCTACCTGTATTTAATTTCACTTTGCACCAACTAACACTGTAGGGTACCTGCCTGATGGTTATAATTTGTGCACTTTCTCTGTCTTCAGTCATTGTATTACTGTAGTTGCCTGTGATGTACTTACTCTCCCTAGCCGTGCCAGAAAATAGGCAGGTTTTTGTCTAGTGCACTTATGCGGTAAACAAAAGCTAAATATATACATTTTAATAGATTTAGTGTTTGTGAGTGCAGGGTACATACAGACAAGGTATCCAGATTGCACATAAACAGTGTGATGCAAGAGGACTGCACAATTAAAAAAAGATTCTGTAATTGTGGACCATAAGCTTAAACTAGACAGTGTGCTGTTGATGTCAAGAAAATAAATACAGCGCTGGGATGTATTACAACTTGATAAGGAGTAGGTCAATGTAGATGTGACCCTCCCCCTGTACAAGGCCTTGGTTTGACCACACATGGAATACTGTGTCCAGCTCTGGTAACCGCAGTACAGAAATTACATTGGAGAGAATGAGAGGGTTCAGCTCAGGCAAGAGCGATTTGTCTAATTGTGACTGTAGCTAAATCCACACTTGCCCCTCATCATTTCCAGTGAAATCATAGAAACATAGAATTTGACAGAAAATAAGGACCACTTGGCCCACCTAGTCTGCCCATTTCCCTACCTGATGGATAAACTGCAGATTCTAGTTAAACAGTTTACTTCCTCCTGCCCCCCACTCAAATTGCCTTATGCCTGTCCCATGCATTCTTGAATTCTCCCACTGTTCTTGACACCACAACCTCCTCAGGAAGGCTGTTCCATGCATCCACAACCCTCTCTGTGAAAAATCAGCTCTGCTTTTGCACTTCCCTTCACGGATATTTGCTTAGGTGCAATAGGGATTTGTACATCCCTTCGCAAGGGGGTCACTAAGGTGGTTACCCGTGAAAATGGCAACTACATTATCGCGACGGCAAAATAGCGACTACATAACAGCGACTACGAAATGAACTGCTATCACATTTTAGCGAAAGCATAAAATCGGCGACTGTGCAGTGAACATTTAATGCAAAATAGCGACTTCACAAATTCGGTGACTTTAAATGAAAAAACTGTGCCAGGTTCGGGAGGCCTTTCTGGAGATCACAGAAGGACCCTTCAAATACAGTTACTGTCTGCAAATTGCGTGCCTGAACAAATATAGAGAACAGTGAACTTTGACTTTACAAGGGAGTAATACCGACATTTCGGCTTTCACATATTACCCCCTATCTTACTAGCATATCCCCTGGATTTGGGGCTTTCATGGCTAGCAGTCTTGCTGTGCTATAGCCTTCGAGACTTGGACTTGGGGCTGGTATCTGAGCTCAAAATTTAGATTTTCTGTATTTTTGTAGATTTTGACATGAGAGGAGGCATGTCGATCCCAGCATCAAGAAAAGAGCAGAGAATTGACAGTTTGGCACAAGTGGCGATTGGTTCTTTGTGAGAAGATGTGGTGCCATCTGGAAAGGAGCTTAAAATCCACAATTCTGCATAAGGGGAGGCTGATATGAGAAGACGTGCAGAGTCACACTGTATACCAAGCACTATTTTTACATGGTAGCTAATATTGTGAGGCGCTACATTTTACGAGCGCTAATATTGTGGTCGCTGAAAAGGAGATGCTAAAATTGCAGTCGCGATTTTATAATCGCTATTTTAACATTGAACCGCTAAGGTGATTAGCGAAGTGAGCTGTGGCACACATACATGCCAGACATTCTCTGGCAGCCCCTGCCCTTATGTATTCCCCCACTTATACCTCCACCTGGTCTCCACCAGGTGGCAGTCCTGAGCAGGAGACTTCCCCACCCCACCCGAGGAAGGAGAGCAGTCCTTGGGATGCTCAGTCCTTCCTTCCTTCCTTCCCTGGTCAGCCCACAACGAGCCACACTCGTAGCAAGTGGTAGCACTACTGCTGTGCTACTGGGCCAGCCCCAGCAGGCCACTATGTTGAGTAGGATCCAGCTTCAGTGGGCACTAGGACCCAGGAGAGACTGATGGAGGTCAGGCTGTTATAGATGGTCATGGGGTTTTCTTTCAGCATTCATCCTGGTTCCTCTCTCCTCTTTTGGGGTGGGCATAGCCCACTGAGCAGCCTTAGCTGCACACAGTGACGTCCTGCGGAGGGAGCATGCACCCTTGGCCCACTGCAGGGGTCACCGTGATACAGGAGCCCAACACCACCCCTCCCTCACTGTAGCAGTCTGCCGAGTGGTAGCTGCTGTGATCAGGCCTGCAACCCAACGCAGTGGCCAAAGTTCACTCCTGAACTTGCGTCACCGGCATGGCAGTGTGATGCACTGCCAGTGGGCAATTGGGGTGGCCAATGTGCAGTTTTCTTTGGGGAGGTCTCAAACTGTTGTGAACCGCATTTTTATTTTTGCAAACTTTTTACTTTTTAAAATGCACATATATTTTTATTGGGTGGACCAAAACTGTTGAGAAACACCATGAAAGTTTATTGGCTTTAAAAATGAAAATGTGCAATTTGTTGGGTGTTGGTTGGGGTGGTGGGGGTAAATTAAACTGTTGAGAGAACCTTTTTAGAGAACCTTTTTTAATGAAAGTGTTGTTTTGAGCTTAAGGTAAGAAATTTAAAAATGTCAGTTGGTGATGCTGTGATAAAGTAGGGCACTGATGCTGTAACACTCGATAAATTTGTAGGAGCTAAAGATTCAGTAGTCTGCGATATGGAAAAATAACACATTGTTTTTTTTTCCATTGGAAAGAAGGCTTTGTATAGTTTGTATTTACATACGGTTTATATCTACAGTATCTGTATATCTATGGAGAGAGTAAATGCTAGGTAAGTGTGGTGTATTGGAAAATATACCAGCAAGGGGGACTAATTAGCTTAACCATGCATGCAGTGAATGTCATTACGCAGCTGTGCTGTGAGTAGCCAGCAGTTACACTCATGAAGCAAACTACATTTCTGGCCCAGTGCGTCTCACTTTGTAGATGCTTTAAGATATCTTTTTCAAAAAGTAAGGAAATGAATAGCAAAAAACGACATTATTGCATTGCATCTATTAGGGTTGAAGCACGAAGTGTGTAAAGTAAGGAAATCAAAATTTAGGGTTTAAAGTCCCTGGAACCTCTGGAAGGATAATGTGAAGTAGGATTGGTGTTACCCTAATTCAGTATCAGAATTGCCTTGTCAAACAAAGTAAATGACACAGCACGCTGGCTCCGTGGTGCCGGGCAGTTGGGCGTTGCTTTGGCATGCTGGCGACCCGGGTTCTTGCCCCAAGCCTGGACTTCAGTAGGCGGAGACAGGTGAGGAGAGTTGGAGCATCCTTTGGATACTGGGGGCGTGCTGGACCGCTTGACAGGCAGCTCATTGAAATGGTTAGTGGAGGTATTCTAGGTGGTATGGGCCTCAATATGCTGCTGAATTTCCCTGCATCAAGGATGCTGCTGCAGCCGTACAATTATGGGAGATGGAAGGGGCCCCAGAACTGCGGAAAAATTGCCCACATGGCTGACCGAATGACAGCTTCCATGTACCCCTTGAGCAGCTCCTCTGATCCCCTAGCCCTCCCGTGTTCCCAGTCAAGGCAGCAGAATTCTTCTCTCCCCTCCTCTGACCCCAGGGAAGGGGACTTCTCTGGCAGTGATACACTGGGTCTGTTGGGATGCGGGACTAATAGGGGACGGAGATGATGGCGATGGGGACATCCTGGTGGGTGGGCTAACAATGAGCAGCCCAAAGGAGTGGCTGGTCAGAGGGCATGGTATGAACAAAAACCAAAAAATGACACAGCTGTGCTTGCATAGAGTGTGCCTAACTTAGGGTAATGCCAGACCCACTTCTGCTGATCATTCAGAGACTCCAAGGAACAACAGAGCACTGATTTGGCAAGGCTTCAGAAACTTTGAACCCCAGTGTTTTCTTTCCTTACTTTGTACGTTTTGCATTTCAACTGTAACAGATGCGTTACCTTATTTTGTTGCAATATGATGTGTGAACAAAACAAGGTCGGCACCAGACACAAGGATAACTCCGCAGTAGCTTTATTGAAGTGTTCAAGTGCATTAACAAATGTGTAAAACAGCAGTAAAAAGTAGTAACTTAAATAACAAATGCTCCATGACCCAGTAAACACTTGAACGGTTTTGCCCAGAGGCTTTTTTTTTTTTTTTTTTTTTAAGGGCGAGGAAGCCTCTGGGTGAAACCGGGTGAGTGTTTGTTGGGTCCAGATGTGTTTGTTGTTTTTGCGAACCTGCCACCTTGATGCAGTAAGTTACTACTTTTTTACTGCTGTTTTGCACATTTGTTAATGTACATGAGCACTTAAAGCTATTGTGCAGTTATCCCTGTCTTTGGTGCTGGCTTTAACAGTTTCAGCTTTTTTTTTTTTTTTTTTTTTTTTTGAGTTATCTGTTTTCTCCCCTACTGTGCCCTGGAACCATCTCTCCTTCAGGCAGCCAAGGTCACCGGCACGCCTCCATTTAGCCCCCTGGAATCCTCACCTCATATTGCAGCCAACCCCTGAGGTAGCTCGGGTTTACCTTCTCACCGAGTGGATCCCTCTCTGAGGGGGAAGGCACCAGTGGGAGCGGCCCAGCACACTGTATTTTTACTTCAGCCTCGGGGCGCTGCTGAGGCGGACTAGCCCGCAGGAAGCCTGGAGGGTGCCAGTAGACCGGATGCCGTCATCTGGCCAATCCGGAGCAGTTTTTCCTATTTTTCTGGCACTTCCTGCATTGCGACACTTTCTGCTGTGCTCCCAGTCTCCACTGGGGGCTACTGCAGAGTGAAGCGGCCCTGTAACCCACCCCAGGAGAGGAGAGCAGTCCTACGGACACTCAATCCTCCCCTTCTCCATCCGACCCCTGGCGACCTGAGTCTGTTCCCGAACCTGGGTCACCGGCATGGTGTGAGGTGAGGTGCCAGTGCCTCAACCCTCTGCGCCACCGGGCTGGCTTAGTTTCAACTTTTTTAGCTTGGCACATTCAATTACTGTGGAGCGGCTTGTTGCATTTATCCTACAGATATATTGTGTGTGTGTGTGTATATATATATATATATATATATATATATATATATATATATATATATATATATATATATATATATATATATATATATATATATATATATATATATATATACACACACACACACATATAATATATACATATTCACACACGGTAGATGTGTATATGAGTGTGTTGTGTGTGTAAATATGTACATATACGTGTATGTGTATGTATGTATGTATATATGTGTGTGTATATAAATATATATATATATATAATATAGAATGCATGTACATACACACATAGTTGTGTGTGTGTGTGTGTGTGTGTGTGTATGTATATGTATAAAGTGTATGTACATACACACATAGCTATCTTGGATATACAATGGCCTGTTCAAAATACGCAGTTTAGCATCAAGTGTGAGGGGGCAGGACCATACCTTTATGAAAGTCCTGCCCCCTCAGAAGTAATGATAAGCTGCATATTTGAAATCAGACTGCCTATTCAGTTTATTCAACATCAGTTTACTTGTAATATTTATAAGAAGATTTAACGTTCTCTTTGATTTTAGCTGCTGGCCTCAGTGCTTCACATGGCTGTTGTGATGTCATCAGCATTTTACAAGCTGCTTTGTGATTGCTTAGTGGTGGCAGCATAGCTAAAGACATTAAGAAATTTATCATTAATGAACAACTACAGCTGGGTTTAGGCCTCACCACAGTATGGAAACTGCGCCCGTCAAGGTGTTCAGTGATTTGTTCCTTGCACGGGAGAGAGGAGAGTTGTTCTCCTTCATCTCAAACAAACAAGAAAACAAACAAAAACCAAACAAGTCCTTCTTGAAAACACAAAACAAAGAAATTCTAGAAAACAAAGTCTTTTTTGTGAGTTTCATATAGTGTTTTTGTCTCTCATTGGCCTTTGAGACTGTGGATCATGAGATATTGATGGAATATCTTTAGGAATATCTGAGACTCACTGGACAATTTGAAATGGTTTGAGCCCGACAGGACGCGTCAGGTTGCAATGAGGTTATTTTCATTACAGCCTGTTGTCAGTTATGGAGTTCCTCAGTGTTCGACTCTGACCCCATGATTTTTGCGATGTATATGCTGCCTGTGGGATGAATCATTAGACAGTGTTACAAGAGTTTTCAATATTATGAAGATGATACTCAGCTGTACCTGTCTTTTACACTAGACGGGCAAATGGTCATTGTGCTGGAGCAGTGCTTTCAGGAAATCATGGACTGTCTGGGTGGCCTTCAGCTTGTTGAGCCCTAATCCAGTCAAAATGAAGTTGTCATTGGTGGGACCTGGGTGGGACAAATCTCTTTGTGAGCTGGTGGTCAGTTTGACCACTAGCTTTCAAAATCTGGTAGTGTAATCAATATTTTTAGCGGCCATCCTTTTTAAGGGCTCAAAAATCACTTTGTGGTCAGGTAAGTAGTTGGCCAGTAACTTTCAAAATCTAGTAGCCAACCAATTTTTTTCAGTGGCCAGAATTAGAGCTTCAAAACGTAATTTGAAATCTTAAAAATGGCAACTCCCCAGGCTGAGATGGCTTCGGAGCGGAATTCTACAAAAACACATGGGGCCTTTTAAAAAAACTCACTTCTCCAGGCGCTAACATCTGCACATACTACTTCCTCATTTCCTATCTCCTGGAGACAAGCCACAATTTCAGTGATCCTGAAACCCCAAAAACCTCCACATCTATGCGATTCATACCGACCTATCTCGGTACTCAACCAAGATTATAAAATATATATGAGCATACTGGCACATAGACTCGATCACATCCTTCCTGCATTGATACACCCAGATCAATTGGGATTCATTAAAGGTAGGCAGACCACCGATAATATCAAAAGAACATTATATCTTATGGACCATGCCCAATCTAATAAATCCTCTCTGTTAATATTAAGTCTGGATGCCCAAAAGGCTTTTGACATGGTCTCCTGGGAATTCCTTCAAGCAGCCTTGCTAAAGTTTAATTTCCCAACTATTTTCAGAGATGCAATCAGCGGAATTTACACAGGACCAGAGGCGGTTGTGAAGTTAAATGGCTCCCACTCGGAGCGCTTCTCCTTACATAGGGGCACCTGACAAGGCTGCCCCCTTTCCCCATACCTGTTTGCTATTTTTGTGAAGTTCATAGCCCAATTTCTTAGACAATCCCTCAATCTAAATGGATATGAAATTCCAGACCGTTCATATCATAAAATAGCATACTATGCCGATGACCTTTTAATTTATATCACCCGCCTGGAGGAATCATTACCAACTCTAGTCACAATGTTAAAAGAAATAGAGGCTCTTACTGTATACACCATAAACACAAGTAAATCAGAGGCCCTGACTGTGCAGTCCTCCCTCTCATTGGACTTTACTCAGAAATTCCCATTAATTGGGATAAAGCATGCCTAACATACTTAGGAATCAAAATCCCCCCGAAAACTAAAAGAACTCTACAAACTGAATTACTCCTCCACCCTTTCCCGAATAAACACGGATCTCCAGAGGTGGACCCCTCTCCCACTGTCTCTGATAACCAGGGTGCAGTCCATTTAAATGAACTCTCTTCTGAAGGTCCTGTACTTATTACAAAATATTCCTTTATCTCTCTCACAGAGGAACATACAATTCTGGAATAAATCCACTAGTAAATTCTTATGGGGGAATCAGCAGCCTAGAATAGCTTTGGCTAAGATGCAGTGCCCTAAGGAGAGAGGAGACTAGCCCTACCTAATATCTTCCTCTACTCGATAGCCTCGCTACTTTCTCACATAACTATCTGGCTGATGCCCCGGACACAGGCTCCAACTTGGGTATCAGTAGAGCAGACTATGGCCTCATGGTCCCTATCCTCTTCATGGATATTCCAACCAAATAATAGAACTCGTATGCAAGAGGTCTTTTGATTTACCGAAGAGGTGCTTCATGCCTGGACTCGGTTCCTGGTGCATCCGTCCCGTGGATTTCTTGCCTCCTGGTTAGGGATCCCAGCCGAGGCCCCTTCTTGGACCCCCGGCAGGGCTGGATTCTCCTTTTCGCTTCTGGGCTAGAAAAGGACTCCGATTTACCTACCAGTTCTACACTAATGCAATATTCAAAATGTTTGATCAACTTAAGTAGGAGTTCTCTTTACAGAGGTGTGATTTTTTTTCAGATACTTACAAATCCATCACTTCTTGAATTTAAAGATCAGACTTGATGTCTCTGATAAGATTATCCCACCCCTCTGCAACCTCCTGACCTAGTTGGAAGGGGGAAGCCCCCGTAACCACTTGGTCTCTCAGTTTTATAAAGCCCTACAAGGAGCTCCATCTCAGATTATGGACCTGGTGCAATTTCACTGGGAAGCTGAACTTCAGACGGACTTGACTCGGGAAGACTGGCTCCGGATATGGAGAAGACAGCACAAAACCTCTAGCTCATACACATGGAGAGAATATTCATGGAAAATAGTCTCCAGATATTTTTGTACACCACAGATCATAGCTAAATTCTTGGCTGGTGGGGACTCCTCATGTTGGAGGAATTGCAGATGCGAGGTAGCCACCCACACGCACATTCTATGGTCATGCCCAGTATTAGCTACATATTGGGCCACCATAAGTGACAGAATAACACACCTCTTCCTGACACTGACCGAGTTATCTCCGGCAATGAGTCTACTGCTTCATTATCCCCGTTCCTTTAGAAATCCACACCAGATATACCTCCTCAACATCCTATTGGGAACAGCCAAGAAATGTATAACTAGACTCTGGCTCCAGCAAGAGTCTCCCACCATTACAGCCTGGGAAAACACAGTATATGACTCGAACATATGACCGCAAGAATTCATAATAAGGTTCCTGAGCTGATGAACAGGTGGAATCCTTGGTTCCTCTCGATTAATCAGTTCAGATCAGACCAAATACCTTAAACCACGAGTTTGGGCGGAAGGCCAGGGGGGAACCGCATTGATGGAGTCCAACCAGTCCCAAACACAGTTCTTCGCTTAAGGGTCCCTTTAGCAATAACAGAGGATGGGGGGCCAGCCTGCTGCTGTCACCCTGAGGGGCCTCCCTTTGGTGCCGGGCCCCCCCCCCTTTTCTTTTTTCCTTTGGTCATGTATTTGAATATGTACCTACCTAATTACCTAACCCAGGAGATATTTCATAAAGTACAACCTAGTCCAGAATAACTGTTGATGTAAGTTCACCTGTAAGCAAGAAAGGACTTGAATGATCTGTTGAGAATTGATATTTAACTTATTGTTTTGTATCAACTCATCTATACCAATATTGATTTATGTTATTTACAGAAGTCCGCTCATCTTAAGTCTTGATACTTTATTAGTGAAACTCACAGTCTTGTCATATACATTACAGTATACTCCTGTATGATTACTTTGTGATCCTAAACTTGTTAAAAATGAAATAAAAATCAAGTTTAAAAAAAAATTTGTTTGAGTGGCTTTTGGCCACCTGGCTACCGGATTTGTCCCACCCAGGGTGGGACCAGGTCCACGTGGGTTGGAGTGCTGTTATAGGGTTACCATTGTTGAATGGCATGGCTGTCATTGCTATAGAGGGTTACAAATCTGTGAGTCACTAGAGAGACTGTGCTGACACTATAACATCATGTCACATCCATGCTCCATATAACTGTCTCCCAAATTAAACTATATTCAGGGCAGGAGGATTTGTTGATCCTAGTTCATGTCTTCATTACCATGTAGCTTAACTGTGTAGGGTGATCTGGAGTGTTGATGCACTGCTATCAGTTGGTGCAGCAAAGACCACCTGTGGAACCACGCTCTCGGAAACAAGTGGGTGCTTGCCTGATACATACACAAGAAGCACACAAAAGTAGCACTCAAAATATCGAAATTCAGGAAAAATACACAGTCCAGCCATCCAGTGTAATAAGGTCAGAACCGAACCCACAGCACTTACCCCAGCACTTCAAGTCTTTGCGTGACTCTTCATCGAGGGTGGGGCTATGGTACTCGGGCTTTACAATTTATTGTGACCATTTAAAGAAATATACAAACTTTATTTATTTATTTGCTTTTGTTTACTGGGTAAACACACTAGACAGCCAAGTGCCTATTTTCAGGTACGACCTGGGAGATTACAAGGTACATAGAAAAACATACAAGCAATATTATGGTATAACACAACGACATCAGGAGTATACATTCTGCATTATCATACAGGTGGAAGGGAAGTTAACATGTAAGTACAGGCATTGACAACAATATTATACATCTAGGGTCAGCCATAACCACAGGTGGGTACTCTTTACATGAACAGTAGAGACGAGATTGTTTTCAATGCTTATTATACATCAGGTAGTGTAGAGCTCTCCAGTGGGGAAAGTGTGTTCTGTGTTAGGATACTTGTCTCCACAGCAGTCAAGCAGGTTTTTTTTGTTTTATTAAGAGTCTCAGCTGCCCCGATTTGTCTGGGGGGGGGGGTTATGGTTGGGTGCAGAGATGGGAGGAGGCCGATTTTAGTAAGCCCCAGAGGGAGGCTTTGAAACATGGATGGGAGGGGGAGGAGCTAGTTAGTGGGAAGAGAGTTCCACAGTCTGGGCACATAAGCGGCGAAGGCCCGGTCACCCAATTGGGTGCGAGTTTTCAGAACCAGGAGGACCTGAGAGTCACTGGATCTAAGGTGATAGAAGGGGGTTGCTGGCTTAAGGGATGAGGTGAGAGCAAGGAGGGTGGCAGTTCTGACAGTGTTGTCGATAAAATTGCCTTGGACAAAGGTGTGGTACTTTTCCGGGGGGAGCCACTCCAGTTGAGAGTATAGCTCACAACGATGAGTGAGGCGAGGAGCTCAGAGTGCAAACTGACATACATTGTTATATGTTGTGTGCCATTTTGAGAGGCTGGTTTTCGGGGCGTGGACAAAGGAGACAAGCCCATAGCAGAGCTCAAAAAATGTGCCATTGCTCATCAATGCAGGCAATTATTTAAACATATATCATCTGATACGTATTGTATATTCTCAGTAATTTTGAAACATACAGATTGCAGATACCGGAGGTATATTATTTCAACAAGTTATGGCAAATATTTATACTCGGAGACAAACCTGCTCCCCGAGAGCCTTCTGGGTCGAGAGGGCAACCGAGCAGCCCTCCCCCACAGCCAACGGACTCTTCCCAAGCCCCACGCTGATCGCCCCCTGCAAAAGGCGCGGAATTCGAACTGAAAAATCTGCACAGGTAAAGGAGACCAGGACGAGTGAGGAGTGCAAACGGCAGAGCGAGGACCCCGCCGATGCTATGCATCGGCTGCCCCGCCGCTCCACCACCACCCTTGGTCGTCACTCTTTTTTATAGGATAAAGCACCTGACTGAAATTAACCTATCAGGTGACTTTTCTATTTGCAGGTTATCACAGCTGTCCACTAGTGGCCACTATAACAAAAGGACCTTCTGGCTACCGTGCCCAATACAAAACTCCAGTACCCCCTCTAGTGGCATTTAGCCATCACTGCACCTGCTTTCTCTAATCCCAACCTTTTTGCACCACCTGCAAATTACTGTGCAACTCGAGGAAGTATCTCTGTCTCTCCCTACCAAATTGCCGGGTACCCACAAAACTGCCAGTTGTATCATAAACTAGGTAGTCAGAAATTACAGCTGCTGCTGTACCTGCAGTATCTAAGTGATTATTAAGTGCTATAGTAATCCAGTTATGTTTTGTAAATTGCATGTTATTCTATTTTTCCCATGAGTCGTATAAATGTGATTTCAACTCTACCTCAGGGGTATGGTTTTCATTACATTTATAGGTGCACCCTTAACTGGCTGATTACCTAATTAACACTGTATCTCCAGCTAGATTGCCTTCCCCTGTTGCTTAACACGAGTGTTCCCGGCCTCGGGCCATAGACAGCTCCTGTGTCCAACCCGCCTGCTGACCTAAAGGGCAGCAGCGCTAAAAACTCATCTCCAGGAGGATCCTATAGTAACAAGTGCTACCAAGACCACCTCCCTCCAATACGCTGCCGCATCTATCCCTGGGGTAAGACATCTGATACCCTATAAGTTTGGGTACAGCTGACCAGTGGCACACTGTAGTAATTCCTGGCCACACCACAGACCTGATCTGTCAGGGACTCTGTGCCTGACGAGGCTGGTTATTACTCTTTACGTTGAGCATGATGGGCTCAGGGGAACTTATTCCCAGGGGCCCAACCATCCCTACCGCCCATCCATCCCTCCTCCCCACCCAGCCTCCTCACCAGCATGATGCCCTCCATGCTTGGACCCCCCTCTCTTGGCTGCCCAAATAGAGGGCTCCTACTGGCCGTCCTGTACCTTCTCTTCCTACACTGGGTAGATAGGACTATAAGCACAGGAGAACAGGACCTGAGAAGTCCCCCAACTGGACATTCCTCCGTGACATTCTTGGGACCACTACACCCTCCCTCTTAATAACATGGAGGTGCTTCTGACTGCCCATATAATCTGCAGGAGAGGCATCCTGTACTCAACTCTTCTCACTGCTAAATGGAGACTCTGGACTAAGTCCTTACCCCTCAGTCGGCTTCCTTCTCTTTACCTCCTTGCTGCCCTCCTGCTCATGGCAGGGGACATCCAACCAAATCCTGGTCCCCCTCCTTATGATCTTCTGGTCTCCTCCCCGGTGGACCCGCACTGGGCGGCCAATAAGGTCCTTAGGATTGCGCACATGAATATATGTAGCCTGAGACCCAAGATGCAGGAACTTCAATCCTGGCTGGACCGGTACGACCCGGACATCCTGGCTGTATCAGAAACCTGGCTCAAGCCTCACATACCCTCCCACGAGGTTGCAGCCCTAGGATACCTCTCCCATAGACAAGATAGACTGAGGAAAAGGGGTGGAGGGGTCTTAATCTACACAAAAGACACCCTTAACTCAGTGCAGGTCAGTCTGCTACAGGCCACTAGTGTGGAAGGTGAATCGATCTTCGTTCGCATCACCCTTGGCCCATGTAAGCATCTCAACATTGGATGCGTATATAACCCCCCCCCCCAACCAACGTGCGCTCATCTCTGGAGGCGGTCCTAAGGGACATCTCTGATGAGGTCACCTCTGAGCTAATCATCCTGGGGACTTCAATCTGAATTGGGCCCGAAGACAATCCTCCCTACTAGGGCTGGTTCAGGAAGCTAACTTCACGAGTTATCACAGGGCCCACCGAATGAACTACAAAACGGATAATCATTCCACACTTGATTGGGTGTTACTAGCAAACCCGCCAGTATAAAGGCGGCTGGCACCCTAGTGGATGCTCTGAGTGATCACTCCCCAATCTTCTACTCCTGGAAAAACAGGGCCACCAGAGTCCCCCTGTGAACACTCGCGACACGGGACTACTCAAACTATCAACCTGAACACTTGATTGGCTGCCTAAATGGGATTGATTGGAGCCCAATCAAACTACTCCCCACACTGGAAGAGGCTACGGCCTTCTTCCAGGGAGCCATCGTTATGGTTGCTGACTGCTTGGCCCTTTGAAGAAATTCCGCACCAAGGGGAGCCGCTACAAGTGGATCACCCCTCAAGTGAAAAGACTGATGAAAACTAGGGACACTGCTTGGAAAAAATACAAGCTCTCCTTCCTATTGGCTGACCTAAACCGCTACAAGAAGCTGAGAAATAAGTGCAGACTGGCCATCAAAGTAGCCAAACGAGACTACCTCACAGATCTACAGAAAAAGAACCTAGGCAACTCTAGACTCTTTTGGGCTCACATAAACAGGCTTATAAAGGGGAGCGGGAAGACCTCTCACTGCCCCATAGAGGTCATTGGGCAATTAACTAACGACCCTAGCATCGCCATGGCTCTCAACCGCCAGTTCACAAACCTGGATCTGCTCAAAGCGGACTTGCCACCACTCCTCTCAGTCTCGAATGATCCCATCCCCCAAAGCCTGGACCACTCAACCTTCCACATCCGGCTTGTAAGACCAAACAGAGTCCTCCCGTTACTAAAGTCCCTCAAAATGTGGGGAGCTATGGGACCCGATGGCATCCCACCCCCCTCGCATACTAAGGGAAGGGGCCCCTGCACTCACCAGTCCCCTCACCTGGCTCCTCAATCGATTCCTTTTTGCAGGTGCCATCCCGCAACAATGGAAACTGGCCCATGTAGTCCCCATCCACAAGGGTGGTTCAAGGGAGACTACCAGAAATTACAGGCCCATCTCCCTGCTATCTAGCCTTGGTAAGATTCAAGAGAGACTAATTTATGGACAACTCCGGGACTACCTAGAGCTGCACCATTTACTTGCCCCTTCCCAGCACGGTTTCAGAACCAATCATGGGACTGACACCGCACTTATCAAGTTCTCCACTGATGTTCTCAGAGAACTGGACAAGGGATCCCCCACCAAGGCAGTCTTCATTGACCTTTCCAAGGCTTTTGACCTTGTAAATCACAGCCTGCTCCTTACAAAACTGAGCCAGGTTGGGTTAGACAGCTACTCCCTATTGTGGTTCAACAGCTACCTCACAGGGAGGACACTGAGGGTAAAATGGAAAGACTCCCTGTCGGAGCCTCTCCCCCTAACGGATGGGGTGCCCCAAGGATCTATCCTTGGTCCCCTTCACTTCTCTCTCTTCATAAACGATCTCAGTAAACACTGTGGGGGTAGCTCAGTGGTACAGTATGCGGATGACACGGTCATATATCGCCCCATCTCTAATCCGGGAGATCTCTGCTCCGGGCTACAGGAAGACCTGGGTTCCCTTGAGCAATGACTTGTCACCAACAGAATGATCATTAACCCTAACAAGACCAAGGCCATGCTATTTGACCCAGGAACCCTTGGCCGGGACAGAAGCCCACATCTCAGGCTGATGACCAAATCAGGAAAAAGACTTGAGGCGGTTGAATCGATAAAATACCTTGGCCTGATCAGTGCTTCTCCCTCAAGGATCATGTCGACCAGGTAACCAAAAATATTCACGCCAAACCCGGGACCTTGTATAGGCTGAAAGACCAGTTGATACCCGCTGCCAGGGCCTCCAACACCACAAGCGTCCTCCTCCCTACCCTCTCCTATGCAGCCCCGGTGATACGGGGAGCTGCCAAACAAGAGATGAACTGATTATAAGTTCTCTATCACAAGGTGGCTCGCTTCGCCACCCTAGCTGGTTCCTGGGCTCACCACTGTGACACTCTGTCCCAACTAAACTGGCCCTCCTGGGAGACCCAGCTCCAATACCCCCTGCTGTGCCACACTCATAAACTACTCAGCCCATCCCCTCCTCCCAGCCTCACTGGACTCATTGCCCAAAAGAGAAACCCTAGGCTCCTCAGAACAATGGACAGAACCCTCCTCGCAGTGCCAAGGGTTAGAACCAAGGCGGGGGGTAAGTCGATCACCATCACAGCGCCCACCTTATGAAACTCCCTGCCCCCTGGTGTTCAGGATGCTACCTCTACCCATGCCTACCGCACAAGGCTGAAGGCTCATATGATGGTCACCTCCATATGCAACTGCTAAAGTGAGAGGCTCCTAAGTGGAAGCCCACCCCTCTCCCTCATATGGAAATAGCGCTATCACTGCACCCCATCTGTAACGCTTACTCTGGAAATGTTAACTGCTAAAAAGCTATCATGTCTTACCTCTTAAATGTCACTGCTGAAAAACTATTATGTATTATGTTCCTCGCTTTCTAGTGTAATGTACCTGTGCTGTATGCTACCCCATGTATTATTCCATGTAATTCCCCGGGTCGCTCCTGGAAAAGGGACCTTCGGGGCCCAGCGGGCTTACCCGGTTATCAAAATTTAATAAATAAATAAATGTATTTTCCATAGAAGTTCTCTCATTTAAGAATTTTAATTCACCCAGTAAATGGGGGAAGGGGGGAGAAAGGGGAGAGGGAAAGGAGAATGAAAAGGGAAGAAGGGGGAATAAAAAAAATATATTTTAAACATTTTCTGGTAAATATATATACATGCATATATATTTTTTATCCTTCTGGCCACCTGTCTGCACCCCTGTTTTTTAACTTCTCTCAACCTGCTGGGGATCTGGACACCGTCTGTCTTGCCAGCACCCTTTTTTCAACTACTGCGGCTTACCTCCTGCAGCGGGGCGGCAGGGAGCTCCCCATCTCCCAGCCCTTCACGGATCCAGTTCAGTTGTCTGATGAGTACTTGTGGACAGCCATCAAGCCGCACGAGAGGTGCCACTTTTTCCTTTGTTCCCCTTGAGTCGGTGAGTGTGCAGTGACAACGGCGGCCGGGAGTGCACACATGTCCACACGTGCCCATGTCCTGGCGTCTGCCCCCGACTTCGCCCCAGTGTACGGCGTGCGTCCCTGACCCCCAGCCTCTGCCAGGGGCAGTCGGGCACTGATCATCGTGAATCCCTCCCGGAAAGGAGAGCAGTCCATCAGATGCTCGATTCCTCTCCTTCCCTGCCAGCCTCTGACAGTGCTTGCTCCCGAACACTGGTCGCCGCATGCACGAAGGTGCAGCAACCGCGCCTCTACCCTCAGTCATTGGCCAGCTCCTTCTGGTAAATATTTTCATATCATATTGTTTATAATTCACCCCCCCCCAAAAAAAAAACTAGAAGAAAGGGGTGGGAAGGTGAAAACAGGAAAAGGAAATGAAAAGAGGGGAGCAATAAATAGATAAAATAGTAATTTTAAACACAGAAAACCAAAAACTGCCACAAGTATTAATCAGACATAAAAATTCAGGCTCATTTTATAAGAACAGGGTAGTGTCCAGACTGTCATTTAGCCCAGCTGGTATAAGAGCCTTAAATGTATAAATCCACTTCGATTAACATTGCAGTAGTCTTCTTACTCTATACTCTCCCTGTGAAATAGCCTTCACATGATCAATGCGTATAAAATGAAAATATTTCTTATGAAACTTGGAAAAGTGAATACCAATTGGGATATTAGGTTCAATCCTAGAAATGGCACGTGTGTTCCTGCATTTTATTTATTTATTTAAAAGTTTTACCAGGCAAGCGTGCTGAGCAGACTATTGCAACCTGGGGGGAAGGGGAGCAGGGAGGTCGGCAAACATTGTTTAAATGCAACAATAGTACAACAAATAAAATAGAACGTACAGTAGCAGTGCGTAAGTACAGTACATATTGAGTACAGAAATGTAGGTGTTTCGAGACATCATATACATTATAGAAATGGATATTTGAAGATGCACAGAATATAGCACAGCATTATGAAATATAACAGTAAGACTAGATACTGAGATATCTGGAAATGAATTCACACCAGAACCTACCCATGGGTGGGTTTAGAATTACCCAGGTTGGATGAGGCGGCTAGATTTGCAGCTATGGCTGGAGCTAGCCACTCATTTCAGATTGGGACAAATCATTACTGGCTAGGGATAACTGTCTAGTTATTTGTTAAGAGAATGTAGACATGGTGCAAGTACATGAGCAGAAATGGGTTTTGAGGAGGGAGTTGAGTTGGTTTGCATCGTTGGCTTGCTGAATGGCCAGTCAGAGTAAATTCCACAGTTTGGGCATGTGATATGAGAATGCTGTTTGCCCAGAATTTGAGGTTTGAGGAGCATCTGTTCCTTTACGCTACGTGTCCACCCTACATAACTGAATGAACAAGTACATTTACATTGTACACCTCAAAAGCTGATGAGCAGTTAATAAACTGAAAAATATTCACCTTTTTGTTCAGTACTGGATGTATAAAAACATTGGTCTGGATGCAAAAAACGGCACTTTGCATCGTCCACATCAAAAGCACCCCACCTGCTTTGGGGAGCATCCAATCCAGACGTATCAACTGTTTGCTTAGCATACAGGCTGTGTGTTAATAAATCCCCCAGATTTTCCCCCCTCCTATAAGTAATCTTGGGTTTATCTCCTGTGGCCTGACTAATATCTGGATCTCCCTGCAGAACATTCCAATACTTGGTAATTATTTCTGAAACTTTGGAGCTACTCTGTTTAAATTCAGTCACAGAAGTAACTGGCTGTTCTGCATTATTGTTCGTACGCTGCACATTTAGGAGATTCTTTCTACGCAGACTCCTTGCTTTATTTGAAGCTATATCCAGGACCTATTCAGAATAACAGTGCTTCAAAAAGCTGCTTTTAAGTTCCCCAACTTGTTTGTCAAAATCAGGCGAATTTAAACAATTTCATCTGATCCAGACAAATTTGCTATAGGGAATAGCTTTTGGTTAGATGGCGTGGATGCGCACTAGTGGCATGTGAAAGTATGTTACCTGAAGTAGATTTCCGGTAGGATGTAGAAAAAATACCCTGTTCATCCATTCATTCCAATTTTAGATCCATAAGAGTAATAGGAGGCATTTGCAGAAAAAGTGAAGTGTAGCCCCAAATCCGTGAGATTCAAAAGAAATAGTGAATGCAGATGCAACATCACCTCTCTAGATCACAGGTTAATCATGTATGTATGTGTCCCATAAACATATATGGGGCAGAAACCGGTTCCTGTCATGGTTAAACACAATTGTCCCCTCCCACCATGCCAGAAACATATTGGCATAGGAGGGAGCCATTGTGGTACCCATGGCAGTACCTTTTGTCTGCAAGTAATGTTTATTGTCGAAAGTAAAGTAGTTGTCAAAATCAAATTGATAGTTTTCATCAGAAAATCTTTTGCCACAGGGTTGCAGTTTCAACCCTAAATCATGTTCCTTGCCATCTGGAACCGTTATGCCTTTATCAGACGAGCCGGGGTGCATGGAGTACACCTCCCTTGGATCTCAGCTGACATCATCACCAGCCTAAAAGACTGTGACCTGACATGGAAAGTTTTTAAGGTAACTGGCTTACCACAAGACCACCTGATGTACCGCACACTGTGCAACACTTGTACAAGGTAAATCTGTCAGGCAAAGGCTAAGTATTTCAACACTGCATTCCACGCTAACCTGAACCATTGCTCTAGATTCTGGAAGGACCTCAAATCACTTCTCAACCCCCCCCCCCTTCCCAGCCTCCAATGCCATCCCTAAATATAGACTCTTCCTCAATAAACGACACCACCACAGCCTTCAACTCCCTATTTCGTTAACTGCACTGCGTCCTTGCTATCCTCTCCCCCACTGTCTGACCCCCTCCCCTCAAGCCTACCCCAAACCCCACATCTATCCTCTCCTCCTCCCTTCACCGAGTTACACCACTGGAGGTGTACAATGCCCTCATCGCTCTCAACGCATCTAAGGGTAGATGTCCCACAGGCCTCGATGCTAAAATGTTATACCTATCGGCCCCTGCTATTGCTGCTCCCTTGGCCATGATTTTCAGCTTGTCCTTCTCGAAAGCCTTGATACCAGCAGAATGGAAACACGTCATGGCCATTCCCCTGCCAAAGGGTAGTGATCCATCTACCCCCGGAAACTAGAGACCCATTTTCCTCTTACCTATCCTAGCTAAGCTCCAAGAAAAACTTGTACTCACTCAACTCTCCACCTTCCTCGACTCCTCCTCCTTCTATACCCCCTTCCAGTCTGATTTCAGAAAATCACACTCCACCACCACCACCACCTCCCTTCTTCGGCTCACGGATACCATCCCCTCAGCTATGGATAAAGGGCTCATTACCTTGGCTATCTTTGTTGACCTAGTGAATGTGTTCAACACAATATCCCACTCCTCCCTCCTGGCTAAGCTGGCCAGCGCAGGTCTCTCTCTCTCATTCAGCCTTGCCTGGTTCCACTCCTACCTGGTTGGCTGGACAAAATCAGTCAGGATAGGTAACTCCACCTCTGAACTCCTGCCAGTCTCCTCAGGTGTACCGCAGAGCTCTGTTCTAGGGCTTCTCCTGTTCTCCATTTTTCTCAATGACCTGCCCTCCACCTATCCCCTTACTTCCATTCACATGTACGCAGACGACACTGTGCTGTCCACATCCGGCCCATCTGCTCGGGATGTGGTGACCAGACTGCAGCAGGACTTCAGCAGTGTCCAGCTTTGATTTTGCTTAAACCAGCTTCACATCAATGTCAAGAAGACTGTCTCCATGACCTTCGGCAAAAGGCAGAGACTGTCTTGGCTCTTCTTGCCCCATCTTTCCACACTCTGGATGGGACTGTACTGGAGGCCTGCCCTTCCTTCTGGCACCTTGGGGTCTGGCTAGACCAGCACCTTGATTTTTCTGTACACATTGAAGCCATCCAAAAAAAACCCCACCCAAGACTGGGTGCCCTCTACTGCAGTCGTGGGTGCATCCTGTTGCCGGCACGCAGAGCCATAGTACAGAAAATGATACTGTTAATGTTTGACTAGGGGGACGTAGTCTACAGTGCCGCCCCTAAGTTCTCCCTGACCAGACTGGACCCCGGTTTCCACTCCTTTTGTCACTTTGCCCTTGATTGTCCCTACTCTACCCATCACTGTACCCTCTACCAATCACTAGGTTTACCCTCCCTTCAGGACCGTAGATCCTCACACTGTGCATGCTTCACTGCCAAGTACTGGAACCACACTTTGGCTCCCTGTCTCTCCTCGGCCCTGTCCACTCACCCATCCGTGGTTTACAGGCTCAGAACAAATGGCTCTAGACTCCTCTATATTCCTCATAGGTCCTCTTCAGGCCAGGCAACGTTCAACTACTACATGCCCAAGATTTGGAACTCCCTTCCCCCACATATTCAACACTCCTCACCCTCCTGGCACCTAAATGGTATTCTCTTATCTGCACATTTCACCACCACCTGCTCTTGTGCCTAATCACATTCCAATCACGATGACAACTATCCCCCGGGTTCCCCCAATCAACTTCCGAACCTTCCTTACTCAGTTTTGTAATCCCAATGCGAACCACAGTCCTGGTTGGTTTGGTTGCACTATCTCACCCCACTCATTATTTTACCTGTCTCTGCCCTTCAGCTGTCTTAACTCTTATGATAAATGCACTTGTATACTGCTACCGTGTCATACCATATATTGTTTTGTAACCTTGCTGTCATATTGCCTTGTGCTGTAACCTTGCTGTATTCTTGCCTGAACCTATTACCTTATCTTGTTATATTTTATGCTTCACATTGTTATTTTGGATCGTCCCCAGGACGCATCTGGAATCGAGCGGTACTCCGCTCAGTATGCCTTCCTGGTAAAACTCTTAAATAAATAAATAAAATGAATAATAAATAAATGTTTTATACTTGTATATAAACTTGTTACATCAGTCCATGATCCATGTGAATTCAGATGTCCAGACCAACCCCTTCAGTTTGGATAAAACATCCATTGAATCCCAAGTATACAATGGTTGAATGAGTCACAACAATCTGTTTTAAAAAATAACCCACAAAAATTGATAACTTTTCTGTTAACAAACCATTACTTGAAATAATCGATCTACCTTGGTGGTTGGTCTGGTATTTATGAATCTTAGGTATGGTAATACAGTGCCGGTCTTACCGGGTGTTCTATTTTCATAAACAATTCCTCAGTTTGAGTAATACTACCATCCATGACAGAATCCTGTAAAAATAAATCTATTTTAGATTTTACGATGTTGGTAGGATTTTCTTGAAGCCTTCTGTAACTGTCATGGTCATCCAACGGATGGTAAATTTCAGATTTATATTGTACTTTACTCAAAACCACTATTTTTTCCACCCTTGTCAGCTTTTTTATTTCTATATTGGTCATTTGTTTTAATTCTTGCAAAGCCTTAAATTCATCCTGTGTCAGATTTGATTTATGATACTTTAATTTAGTTGTAAAAGTTTGTCAAACTCCTGCAGCACAAGAGACTGATTTGTCAGTAAAGTTGGAGAACATATGCTGAGGGGTTAAACATGGATGTGGTTTAAACTGAGTTCTTTTACCCACAGTATATGGTACTGATTACTCAGCAATTTCAACATTAACGTCTGCCAGAACAGTAGACTCTTCAGATAAATTGTCCACTACGTTATAGCCTACAGCCGATTCCATAAGTAAGTCTGTCAGAACCTGTAGACTTAAATTCTCAGGTAAAGCATCAACATATTCTAATGTGTTATGACCCATTCTTTCTTTGTTGCTGAAAAACTTCTTTAAGCTTAGTTTCCTAAAAAAGCTTTCTGTGGTCTGCATAAATGTCAAACTCGTTTACACAGGGTCCGGTACAAAAGAAAGGCCCCGTTCCAGAACACATTGGTGAGTGGGCTGTAGGGGAACACCAGAAAGGCTTACTACTACTGAGCTCTGCTCCTCAAATTCTCCAAAATATCACGTGATGTTTACCTCATCCCATTCTATCTCTTTGTTTTCCGCTTCTTTTGTTTATATTGCTTTTTGTTTGTTGCAGCGTTGTTGGTTTAGGTAAAAAAAAAAAAGATATTTGTTTATTTAGAACTTCCTGTGCCATCTGTGACTGTGTAGTGGCTGTAGATTTTGGCAAACTCCTACTGGAACTTTTATTTCTGTTCCAACCTCTAGATTGAGAACATGCTGTGAATCTGCCCCTGTTATTTGACTGAACTGATCTCTGCCAGTCAAAAACTTGATTTGATTCGTAGTCCCTGCAATCACATGCTAATTTATTTTGTTTTCATTCCATTTCTTTTTCATATGCAGTCAACTTTAATTCTAAATGCATTTCATAGTTCTTGAAAAGAGGGTGACCCTGATGTAGGAGAATTTGGTCTTTGAGTTCATCAGTTTCTTCTGATAGATTGTTATAGACTTCAGTATATTGATCAACAAGAATGCGGACCAAAGTATTTGAGCAGATACTTGACGCTTCATCCTATCTTGTTTGATAAGACTCCTACTGGAATTTTTTTTTTTTTTTTTAAGATACTTATCAATTCTTAACCCCCTAGGATTCCTAACCTTTGGTTTTTTATTCAGTAATGTAATTTCTATTATAATAGATATTGATTTCCTTTCATTTAAACTGTTTGTACTGCTGGAAAAGTCCCTTTGTAATAGAAGCAGGGTTAGGTACATTACCATCCTGAACTGCGGTCTCTGTAGTTAAATGGCGCCTCACTGATGCTGCTGCGGATTCAAAACAGGAAAACTCCGAAGTAGCCAGTGTGTTTTCACGGTCTTCTGAGCTTGAGGTGCTTTGCATGATAAACGGCAGCTGTGCCAAATGCTATGATATTGATGCTGATGCCAAAAGGTCAGTCATTGCCGTACAAGCACAAAAAGCAGACCGATCCCGACACCTGAACACTTTGCACCACTCATGAAATTACATGAGTTTTTCATAGACAGAAAATAATAAAAAATAATAAAAACAGTGGCAGCTGAAAAGCGCTCAAACTGTATAGGAATAGTCCAGGCAGCGTGTTCCCAAAAGCCGTGTAGGCAACAAACAGAAAAGACTAGGTAGAACTGCACTTTTGGAAATGAGTGGGTGCATGCCTGATACAAACACAAGAAGCACACAAAGGCAGCACTCAAAATATCAGAATTCAGGAAAAATAGTCAGGCTGTAGCCAGGTTGATTACGGGCACTTTCGTATTTGGAGCATATTACACCAGTGCTGCAGCAATAATTAGGTGATGCGCCACTTTCAGTACTGTGTTGTTAACTTAAGAGACCCTGCGTGGTTTGGGCCCAAGCTGTCTGAAAGATGAAGTATACTGGTGGTTTACTCTGCTCTACCGAGGAGTTGCTACTAGCTGTCCCTAGGTCTTGCCTGAAGCAGTCAGGTGATTGGGCTTTCTCAGTGGCAACCTAGTCAATTTGGAAATCACAGCCGCTCCGTTTTAGGAGTTCCTTCTCAGTGGAGGCACTTAAGAAGAGGCTAAAAGCCGGCGCACCGGTGCAGCTGTAGAGCTACTGCTTGTGGTGCCAGCGACGCGGGTTCAGGAGCAGACTTGAGTGGCTGGAGGGTTGGCTGGGGGGGATGGATGGAGGGGTGACCTGCATGCTCTCCATCTCCAGGGGAAGGGGAGGGGAGGGGAATCGTGCCTCTCGGTACAGCGCTCTTGGGTGACCACAGGGGTGGCTTACTGGGGGACCAGTGGTTGAGGTTGGGAGGCGTGCTGGATGCTTGGCGTCTTTACGTTGTGGCATCATTGTACGCCGCGTCTCCCGGAACACAAATCGCTAAAATTCCCTTCAGATGAGCAGCATGCTACCCCGCTCTGCCTTAGCCCCCATGTAGTTGGCCTGGGGCCACCCCCTCTCAGACACTGAGTGTGGTGTCCAGGGGAAGTGGAGGGGACCCCGGAGGCCCCACTCTGGGGTTAAGCCAGGGAAGAACACTGGGACGGAGCGTGGTCCTGAGTTGCTGACAGGGAGGCGGCAGGAGCGTGGGCCGATGAGGAGCCTTCCAGGGGTCTAAAGCGTACTATAGAAGGGGAAAAAACAAAAGGGGCTAAAACACTATTTGCACAAGCTTATGGCACAGGTTAATTAAGCAGTAAGACATGGGCAGGGGTATGTTAATGGTCTTTTAATTACCTTGTAGGAGTGTAATGTTACCGAGTGCCACATGCCCCTAGAGGGTGATTGACCATTAACATAACCCCTGAGAGTACTCTATTGCTATTATAATAACATTTTTTTTTTTAAACAGTGTTAAATCTTGTTTAGCATATAATTAGTCTCTACATGTACTTTAATAAAGACTTAACATAATGCTGATAGAATGCTTACAGGCAATCAGAAAGCTTTATTTCTCAGACCCTTTTTATAATTATTATTTGAAGGCTAAGCAGGGAGAAGAGGTAGCGGAAGTAGAAATCACAGCAGAGAGAGTGATGGAAGCCCTCAGGTCCCTTAAGACAGAGAAAGCACTGGGGCTGGATAGATTGCATCCCAGAGTGCTGAAGGAACTTGCAAATGTCCTGGTGAAACCCCTGGCAAAGTTTTTCACCATCTCTCTGAGGACAGGGTGGGTGCCCCAGGACTGGAAGGTGGCACATATAGTGCCTATCCACAAGGGGGATCAAGGGAGGTGGCAGGGAACTACAGGCCTGTCAGCCTGACATCAGTGGTGGGCAAGGTGATGGAGGCCATTGTCAAGGAGAGGCTGGGGGGGGGCCTGCAAAAGTCAGGGTGCCTGGACGATAGACAGCATGGATTCATCCCGGGGAAATTGTGTCAGACAAACCTTGTGGAGTTTTATGACTGGGTGACGAGTGCCTTGGACCTGGTTAGACCAGTGGACGTCCTCTTTCTAGACTTCAGCAAGGCATTTGACTCTGTTTCTCAGGAGAGCCTGTTGGATAAGCTGAGAGGAATGGGGGTGGGGAACCAGATGATCAGATGGATAGGCAACTGGCTCCAGGACCGGACCCAGAGGGTTGTAGTTGGTGGGATAGTCTCATCCCCAAGGAGGGCCATTAGTGGGGTCCCACAGGGATCAGTCCTTGGGCCCCTCCTGTTCAACGCCTACGTCTGTGACATAAGGACAGGTATCAGGAGTGAGATGAGTCTCTTTGCGAATGACTCAAAACTGGGGGCGGTGTTGGATGGGGAGGAGGGGAAGGTGGCCCTGCAGGGGGACCTGGAGGCTCTGGAAGGATGGTCTAGAAAGTGGAAGCTGAGGTTCAGTGCAGGGAAATGCAAGGTATTGCACCTGGGAGCCAGAAACCCGGGCCAAGTGTACACCCGGGGGGGGGGAATGCTACAAGTCTCAATGGCTGAGAGGGACCTGGGGGTGGTGGTGGATGTCAAGACGAACAACTCTGAGACTTGTAGGAGGCCAGCAGCCAAGGCCAACAAGATGCTGGGATGCATTGCCAGGGGGAACACCTCCAGAAGGAGGAGAGTGATACTCCCTCTGTATAACTGCTTGGTGAGGCCGCACCTCTAGTACTGCGTGCAGTTTTGGAGACCACACTTAAAGAGAGACATTAAACTTCTGGAGAGGGTCCAGAGGAGGGCAGCCAAAATGATTTGGGGCTTGGGGGACAGGACCTATGAGGAGAGGCTCGAAGAGCTTAATATGTACACATTGGAAGAGAGAAGGGACCGGGGGGACATGATAGAGGTCTTCAGGTACATGAAGGGGGTAAATAGGAGAGGAGCAGTCAGAGTGCTTCGAAAAAAGGAGGAGGGGGCCACTAGAGGGCATGGGTGGAAGCTGGAGGGAGAAAGATTCAGGGGAGTAAGGAGGAGGTGCTACTTCGCTGAGAGGGTGGTGGAGCCATGGAATGCGCTGCCTAAGGGGCTGGTGGAGGCAGAGACGGTGGAGGGGTTCAAGAGGGGGTGGGACAGGTACAGAGGAAGGGTTCTGGAGGCAAAATCCAATGCAGCGAGAATATCCGGAACTGGGAAGGAAGAAGCCAGAGAAGGCGAGGAGGGCAGCAAGGTCAGCTCCCAGGATGGGGCTGACCATACGAGCAGACGCAAAATACCGTTAGACCTATTCTGCTGCCATTTTAGTATGTAGTATTTATGTTGCTGTCTGATATTTATAGGATATTGTTATAGTGAATGGCTTGTTTTATTGAGAATTGCCCTGGGAAAGGGCTCTAGATTTCAAAAACATACAAACAGTACATTTGTCCAATGCTTGGTTCCAAATAACAGGATTGTATCTTACATCATTGTGTAAATAACATAATTTAATTTTTCTTCCCATGTTTCATCATAAGGGGGGGTGTCTAAACATAGAAATATACAGTAGTTAATAAATATCCAGGCTACTCCAAAAGTCAGCCACATCCAGCAGTGACCAGGGTCTGAATACATAATTCTGGTAATTGAGATTCATGCGACTACTTCACAGCACTACTGGGGCTCGAAATAATGTCCTTTCTGGATTTCTGTGGAAATCCAATCTAACTGCCAACATTTCTGTCTAGGAGTGTGTTTGCCCATATTGGTTGCGGTTTGGCCATGGCGGCAGCAGAGAGCACAGTAGCCTACTTGACTGTTCGGTCATTTGGGCTGGGTGTAGGGTGCTGAAAAACTGCCATTCCACAAATCAGCACAGTGGGTTGCAGGCAGACCGCTTGGGCAGCCTGGGGGTTCTTCACAATGAACAAGAGACCCCATGTGATTATAGACTAAGCTGCAGCGGGCTAAACATGGTCTCTCCTTGCTGTGCTGACTGAGAAGTGGTGCAGCTGCAGCTGGCTTTGAGAAAGTGAGCATATCTGAGGGCGTGTTCTACATTTCTAAACTAACTCGCAGTCGCAATTGAAGGACAGTATTCCTTTGTATTAGGAGCATTCATTATACAGCCTGGCAGGCTTTAGGAAGGACTTTTTTGTGGGGAAAAAAATTAAAGTTCGATTGAGTCAGACAGGGAGAAAAAATTTTGTTGCTGCAGACAGGTCACCAAGGAGTTGCTACGAAGTTGGAAAATGATCTTCCTGCACATTCAAGGGGTGATCTCTGACAAAACAGTCTCAGTGCAGTTTACTAAAAAGGACAAAAGGAGACAAAAGAAAAGTAAAATAAATATAAGTTACAGGGAAAAATCAGTTTGGTAATAAAAGTACATTCCTGCACTGTTAGGGGGCTGTCTGAAAAAAGATCAGTGTTGCAAGCTGTGCATTTTAAATTAGAAAATAAAAAGACAAAGGAAAAAATGTTAAGGGAAAAACACGTGACTACAGTTTGATAGGAAGAAGAAAGACCTGCTTGCACAGTCAAGAGGGTGCTCTCTGTAGAAGAAAAAAAGGATAATGATGCAAGCTAGAACAGAGTAATATTGAGAGAGGAGAAACTGGGGGCAAAATCTTAGCGAGACTGCAGTTTGGTGGGAGAAGGAACCTGCCTGCTTGTCGGGGTAAATCTCCATCAGGGGAAAAAAAGGTTGTAGTGCTGCATTCCTGGTGCAGTTTTTTTGGTTTTGTAAATTCTGTTTATTGAAATTTTAGTCATAAAACACACAGAACAATACAGTATCGTATCGGCACCGTACATTACACATGCAAAGTCAATATTACCAACCCTTCCCTCTCTTTCTTTTGAAAAACAATCCTGGTACTAGTCAAAGTAATATGGAGATGCTTTGCAGCACTGATACAAAAATTGAACAAAATAGACAGATAGCGACCATAAAATATCATATATTTAATACCAGATACGTCTACAAATAGCAGAGATAAAAATCACCCATACTTTAATGTAATACATGTCACAGTTAAAAGGAGCACCGGGGGAGTCGCTAATGAGCAGCTAAACAGATTGGTCGCACTACTCTGGAGTTCCGTGCCAAAAGGATAAAAAATGTGCCTAAAAACTTAATTTCCAGAACTGATTTACCAAAATAATTGCCTGAACAGCGGTAGAGATAGACGAATATTTCACCTTGGGCAAATTGGCCCGACAGTCAGCTAAAAATGCTAAAGAAAACGCGAATCAAGGGGGAGGTGCAGTCAGTGGACATGGCCCGATCTCCCTGTTGGCAGCTGAGGTCGCCACTGTTAGAGTGGTCTCTGAGCAGATCTTGTCTGAGTTTAAGTTGCGCTGGGACAGCCTGGATCACACACTCAAGGTGCTGGCTCAAGAACTGAAACAGCACACGAGGCAACTCAGCGAGGTGGAGCAAAGAAAAGTTTTGAACCTTCAGGACCAAAATAATGAGGTACCAAATAAAGTGCAGCGACTGGAGAAAGAGGTAGAAGAGCTAAAGGAGGCTTTTGGACTATCAAGAAAACTATAGCAGGAAGAATAGCCTCTGTATTGGAGGCTTGCCGGAGGGTGGGAATCTTCTGAAGTTTTGTGCTGAAACCTTGCCGAAATTACTGGATATGGAGATGGAAAAACAAAAGCGAGACCCTCAAATGGCCAGCCTGCTTGCCAAGTAATTTTTGTCTGCATAATTACCAGGATAGGCAAGCCCTGATGATGGCCTTTAGAAACAAGAAAGACCAGATATATGATGGCCATAAGCTAACATTGCAGCAAGATATGTCATTAAGAGTACAAAAAAGAGACAGCAGTTTAATGTTCAGATGGATGGCTTGTGGCAATGAGGACTAGATTTTTTTCATGGTATACCTGGCTGCTGTCATGGTGAAAGTGGAGGGGGGCACCTTCTCTTTTTGGGACTTTGAGAAATTACAAGCGTTCATGGATAACTGGGACAGGAAAAATAAGAAAACTTAAGTACGATCATGATGTCCGCGAGGTACGTGAAACACCTTAAAGGGACCGGAGGGTCCGTTGAATGCGTATACCGAAGGAACAGATTCTATACTGAAATTAAAAAGGGCACATAAAATGAAAGCAGGCTGATTCTTTTGGTCCTTTGTCTCTCTTTTCTCACATCCCCCTTCCCCTTTTGGCTATGCTGCACTGCAGAGACTGAGCCCTAATGGAAATGCTGTTGCAGGCCTGGGGGGTATGTATCTAATTTGTGCAGCTGGTCTCGACCGTATGGGGTTTAAATAAATCACATAGTGGTTTACAACCCTGATAGCAAAACAAATGGGTTATTTTAAATGCATGCTGAAAATAGAAAATGGAGTTAAAAATGTACGTTTCGACCTTAGGTTTTTTTCAGGAAATATCTAAATGAGAAAAATACAAAGTTAGTGTAGAGGGGAGGTAGAATGAGGAGAAAAAGGGGGGAGGCTCAGGGAGAAATGATAAATGGCAAGATTAGGATAGAATCTGTGAAACAAAATGGTGGTGATGGGAAGGATGAAGCAAAATAGGAGTGAAAGAGCTAGAGAAGTCCCCAGGTGGGGACTAATTAACAAGGCCTAGTAAGAAGCTGAAAGGTGACAAATGTGGGGGAAGGAGACAGAGATGGAGACATATATATTTTTCCCTGATTCTACCTCACTTCTACACTGACTTTGTATTTTTCTGTTTTAGGTATTTCCTGAAGACCTAAAGTCAAAACGTAGATTTTTAACTCTATTTTCAGCATGCATTTAATATAACCTATTTGTTTTGCTTTTAGACCACACTCTGGCGCAGCGCCTTTTTTTTTTTTTTTTTTTTTACATTTTGTATACAACCCTGATAGACCCTCCTAGGTGTGGACTAGAGACGGAACTTTTTCCCCGATAGGGGCATATTGCACTGGGGGCTAGGAAACTTGCAAAAGCCAGGTTGGGTTCACTCAGACCACGAGGAAAGCTATGAACATTTCCAACTTAAGAAATCCCGTGATTGGTGGCAGTGAGAGCAACATACTGAAACCAGCCATGCAGGAGGGGGTGTTCTGCGAATACCTGTCGCAGTGGACCGAGAACTCTAAAATATACTGCAGGCAACTGATAGCGCTGATGGGGTCTGGATTATTTGGGGATGTTGGGAGGGCCTAAGTGGCAAAAGGAAATGTAAATGTGAGAATCGAAGAGAATGACTGGGCATAATACAAGACTAGTGTGAGATGGGGGGAAATTAAACTGAGCAGTGTACATTGAAGGGAGGAGGTAACGAAGATGACGGGGAAGAAAAGGATTGTTCATGGGGTACAAACAGGTACTGCATAAAATAAAATTGTGAGGAAATTAAGAAAAGTAAGAGGAAAAATGAGAGATAAGAGGCATGTATAGATTAATAGGAATGAAAGGTTGGAGCAGGAGTATGGCATAGGGAGGGATTGATTTCATACTGATACTAATGGTATGTTCTAAATGGGGGAAAACAGTTGGAGTTAGGGGAGGGGGATTGGAAACAGAGGATTTGGATTTAAAAGGGTTATAAGTTACCTACAGTTTCGATTGGATGGGGCAGAGTTGGGAATGTTTGTAGAGTGTTTAACTTTGTTGTTTGTATTACTTGTTTCAAAGTGGTCTGTGTTATGAATATTTCTAGTTTGGATACTGCCCATGCTGTGACCCGGGCTTTAACAGGACCAGAAATCTGGGAGGATGGCTAGTATAATGCACAAGTCTACCTAAGGGACCAAGATAGTCTCATGGAACGTAAAGGGTTTTATGTCACCTGCCAAGAGAGCAAACATTTTAGTGGCTCTCAAGAGAAGAAATGTATCAATGGCTATGCTGCAAGAGACACATCTGTCTAACTGTGAACACAAAAAATTGGTACGAGGGTGGGTTGAAGCTTGCCACGCAGCAGCTTACAACAATCATAAAAAAGGGGTGGCAATACTCATCAGTAAGCATCTCCTCTTTACGGTCCAACATGTGGTCAAAGACCCCACAGAGGGGAGATACAGGCCCCCGGCATGCCAGGATAAGACCTTCTATCAGAAGATGCTTGATGTGCTCGTTCAGGAGCAGTTCCCAAATTTTATACTTGGGGGCGACTTTAATTGCATGACGGATCCCAAAATGGATTATTTGGAAAATAGGGATAGGGCAGACAGGGCAATTCAACAGTGGCTCCCTGGGCTAGCAGAGTTGGGTCTCATTGATGGATGGAGAACGGCTAACCCAGGGTTAAAAGAATATATATTTTATTCCAGCCCACATAGCTCCTGATCACGGCTGGACTATGTGTAAATAATTTTTTATATATATATATATATATTTTCAAAGAGAATTGTATCAACATACAAGGGCAATGGGTCATGGTTCCATATTTCTGTTGGACCATGCCATGGTCGAGATAGAATTGGAATTAACTCAGACTGAGAATCAGACTGGTTGATGGTTGTTCCCTACCTATATGCTGCTTAAAGAAGAATTTGGAGAATTTATAAAAGAACAATGGCAGCTTTATGAGGAAAAAAATAAAGGCACAGTAGAAGATGAGGGAGTATACTGTGAAGTAAGCAAAGCATACATGCGAAGGGTTATATAGGTTTTACAGCTAAGCAGAAAAGGGACAGGAGACAGAAACAGAGGGAACTAAAGATTAGAATAGGGGACCTAGAAAAAGAGATCCTTAGGGGTGGAGGAGAAGAGAAACAGCGGGAATTGAGGCTGGCAAGGGAGATGCTAAATGCTAATCTAGACAAGGAAGTTAACCCTAGAATCCTTTTCTGCAAAACAGAGGATATATGAGGGGCAACAGGCTGGGTCCTTTCCTGGTCAGGCTTATGAAAGGGGGAAAAAGCAGCCATAGAATAATTAAAGTAAGGGATAAAGTGGGGAGACTACTAAAAAACAAAATGGAAATAAGAAACAGATTTAAAGAGTATTACGAAGACTTATACCAGGCAGAAGGTCAGGGGAAAAGCATAGAGAGGGATAGATTTCTTAGGGACCTTAACATTCCTAAGCTGAATGAGGCACAAATGAAAAAGTTGGGGGCCAAAATTACTATGGCGGAAGTAAAGAAGACCATAACTCAGTTAAAAATGGTAACTATATAATACTGTTATAAATTACTAAAGGAGGAAGTGGCTGGTACCCTCTGTAAATAATGGAAGAAACCAGAGAGGACAGGGGTGTCGTGGGTTGAATAAATCGAGTCACTCAGGAAACAGCAAATAGGTACACTATACCTTAAAGATATACTTTTTATTTAAAATAAACAAAAAGATAATGCAAATAAACAGCTTAAGCAGCGAACTGATGAGAATACATCACAAATAAATCAAAGAAATAAATCAGCACAGCTTCTCTGTCATAGGACTAGAAGAGAAACATGGACTGTGCATTAACATAGCAGGAGATCCTCGCAGGACCTCTCTCCCACAGAATCTGATCTTAAGACTGAGGTTGGCTTCATTTTAAAGGCAGAAACTCCACCTCCTACACATAGCCACACCTCCTTATTATACCAGTTAGTAAAAAATAATATAGGTTCTTCAAACAATTATAAAGCTGTGGTATATGCAATGATTATATGGCAATAAATAATTCATAATTATGACATTACTACTGGCCAAACAAAGCTCCGCAGTGTTCCAGAGAGATTTTGTGCAGAAGTGGGCTGCATTACAGGCAAACCCCTCCCACCTGAAAAGAGAAAAAAAAAATCTCTACCATATATACCTCGGTATGGGTAGGGTGGTGGTCATGGGAGACCTGAATATGCCAGGGGTGGACTGGGACACCATGACATCCTCTGTAGCCAGGGAACAGTGACTGATGGATGTTTTTCACAATGCTTTCCTGGTTAAACAAGTAGGGGAACCTACTAGAGAGGGGCGGATATTGTATGTTGTCCTAGTGGACAGTGATCAGATAAGAGGCCTGGAGGTGTGCAGTCCATTGGCAGGTGGTGACCATGCCACGGTCTGGTTTCTGTTGTGTATAGGAGGTGAGGAAAATCATACTAACACAGGAGTGGTAGACTTTAGGGGAGCAGATTTCGTGGGCATGGGTAGGATTCTTGGAGAGAAGCTGGACAAGATTAGGCCGGACATGGATGCTGGAAGATTATGGGAGATCATTAAAAAACCGGGACAGGAGGCTACTAAGCACTGTACAAAATTAAGGCGGAAGCATGGTAGAACCAGTAAGCTATGTTGGTGGACTAGGGAGGTGCAGGAGGCAGTGAGGAATAAAAAGGCCGCTTATGCACGTTTTAAACGCTCGAGGGGGGGGGACAAGGAGTGAGGTGGGTATGAAATAGCGGCCAGGAGAATCAACAGAGTGGTGAGGGGAGCCAAGGCAGGGATGGAGCAAAACCTGGCTAGGAATATACGGAGGGGGGAAAGGGATTCTATAGATATATAAGAGAGAAACGAAAAGAGAGGACACAGATTAACAGGATAAAAATTATGGGGGATGGGCTCAGGAAGCAGGGGAACAGGCAGAGGTGCTTATTGAGTACTTTGCCTCAGTCTTTTCAGATGGGGATTGGGGATCCCTACAGACTGATGGTAGGGATGAGTATTCAGCCAAGGTGAGAAGTCGGTCTGAGGCCAATGGACGAAATGAGGCTGGGGTACAGTTAGGACCAGATTCAGAAGGGGTGGGGATGTTGAGTGAAGATGGTAAATGGGGGGAAGAAATCGCAGTAGGTAGAGTGAGAGAGGCCCTTCGGAAGTTAAAGACTGGTAAGGCGCCGGGGCCAGATGGGTTACACCTGAGGGTTGTTAAGGAATTGGCGGAAGAGCTGGCAGCTCCATTGGCTGCACTCTTTAATATTTCTTTGCAGACAGGATGGGTGCCCCAAAACTGGAGGGTGGCTTATGTAGTGCCTGTTCATAAAGGGGGGGTCCAGAGAAGAGATGGGGAATTATAAATCTGTAAGTCTAACATCTGTGGTGGGCAAAGTAATGGAGAGCTTTATCAAGGAGAAGATTGGGAGACAGCTAGAATGGTTAGGACATCAAGATGATAAACAGTATGGTTTTGTTCCTGGGAGATCATGTCAGTCCAATTTTGTAGAGTCTTATGACTGGGTGATGGGGGCCTTGGATAGACATAGGCCAGTGGACGTCCTATATCTAGATTTTAGCAAGGCGTTTGATTCTGTACTACACTATGGGCTATTAATATAGCTGGGAGAGATGGGGTGGGAGAGCAGGAGCTCAATTGGGTTGAAAATTGGCTCTCGAGGCGTTTACAGAGGGTAAGGATGGGTGGGATATTCTCTTCTCCTAGGAAGGTAATCATTGGGGTCCCTCAGGGCTTGGTATTGGGGCCGCTATTGTTTAATGTTTATGTCTCAGATATAGGGAGGGGGGGTTAGGAATAAGTTGAGTCTCTTTGCGGATGACTCAAAACTGGGAGCTCTGGTGGATTGTGAAGAAGCGAGGGAGGTGGTCCAGGGGGATCTGGATACTCTGGAGGGGTGGTCAGGGAGGTGGGGATTGAAATTTAATGCTAGGAAATGTAAGGTACTTCATTTGGGGGTAAATAACCTGAGTCATGAATACATCCGGGGCACAGTACAAATCACATTGGGAGAAAGGGATTTAGGGGTGGTGATAAATGTCAAAATAAATAACTTTGAAAATTGTAGAAGAACTGCAGCCAAAGCAGACAGGATACTGGGCTGCATAGCTAGGGGAATTACGTCCAGAGGGAGGGAGGTGATCCTTCCTCTGTATAATGCCTTGGTCAGGCCACAGCTTGAGTACTGTGTATAGTTCTGGAGACCTCATCTAAAGAAGGACATAGCGCTGCTGGAGAGGGTTCAGAGGAGAGCGACCAGGATGATTCGGGGCATGGAGGGGAAGCCTTCTGAGGAGACTTGGGCTTTACTTATTGGAGGAGAGGAAGGATCGGGGAGGTGATAGAGGTTTTCAAGTATGTTAAAGGAGTAACCAGCAGTGGAACCAAGGAGCTCTCTAGGCTTAAGAAGGGGGGAACAACCAGGGGCCATGGGTGGAAGCTGGAGGGGGGAAACTACAGAGGGGAGCGTAGGATGCATTTTTTCACTGAGAGGGTGGTGGAACTATGGAATGCTCTGCCTGGGAGCCTGGTGGAGGAGGGCACACTGCAGGGATTCAAAAAGGGGTGGGATATGTACAAGGGGAAACTGAAACTAAAAAGGACCCTCTTGGGGGCTTGGTGGGTGGTAAGGTGAGCAGCCATTAGGTTGCTGGCTTTTGAGCACACAAGACAGACCATTTGGCCTATTCTGCTGGCTTCTTTAGTATATTAGTAAAAAAGAAAGGCGTAAGATGACGCTTATTCTCAATAGGAGACAGAACCAGGCAAGGAGAACATCATTGATTGGAGCTATGAAGTTGCTAAGGCTTTTACAGGTTGCCCATACTTCATTTTCCCTTTATTTTATTATCTTCCCTTTTTTGTCTTGTATTCTCTCTCCTAAGCTGGTCTCTGGGCTTCCTTACTCCTAGGCTGTATCTCCTTATGCTGATCCACAGGCAGGAAACAGACCTCTGCAGCAGGGGACATCCAGCCTTCCACTTCCTGTTCTTCTCAGTTTACTTCCTACCTTCAGTCTGACAGGTATTCTGCAAGCAGAGCTCTGCCATGTGGCAGAGCTGAAGACAGCAGACTGTAAGTTAAGCAATTTTGTAACATGGCAATAATGTGAATGGCGATATGGAGACCTGCAGTTGGTCAAATGGCATCACAGGGGCGAAGTCAGAACAGGTATTGATCCACGATACCTGCCGTGTTGAAAATGGCAATAACAATGTGAGCCAGATGGCTAGGTTAGCAGCACTGGGCACAGGTGGGGAGTGAGTTTTAGACAGGCAAGTGTGGCACAGGGAGAGGGAGACGAGCTACACGCAGACTGCAGGACAGCAGAAGGCAGCACACCGGTGAGGCACTAGCAGCACACGCAGCACAAGACGCAGTGGCCGACATTGGACGAGTCTGCGAGAGGCAAGGGGAAGTGACCCGGCCTGCATGCAAATTTGGGAGTGATCGCATACCACGGCAAGTGAGCAGTGCACCGGAGACATCCAACGCTTGGCATGAAAAAAATACCGTGCAGATCGGCACATTTTCCAGACTGGCATGTGAGCCGCACTATTTGCTTTAATTACACGTAGTGAATATTTTGACTGCATCAGCATGTTAATGCTGTTTTGTTACAAGATGTGAAAATGTAGTAAAAATGTTTCTTCAGAACTCCATCTCCCTGTGTTATGTTGTTCAACGCACATGAAATAGGCTCCTGGTGACTCTATCCCTGCGCGGCCCATGTTACAAGCTCATTAAGCCACTCCGGTGGTGGCATCTAGTGTAATTAATGCATGGTTGGGCCGTTGTTCGCCCTCGGCCTCTGGCCTCGATCCACAACCCTCCCAACCGTGCATTAATCCAGCATTAGATGCCACCTTCATTGTGGCTTAATGCTTACTTGTTTCAATGAGGATCAGAAATCACTGCTGTATGTTGGAATCCCAGGGTAGGTGCCAGTCTCAGCCTTGCAAGCTGCAGTCTGGCCCCCTGCACATCCTGCACTGGGCCTGAAATACAGTCCCAGCCTTGCAAGCTGTACAGTCTGGCCCCATTTCCTCCAGGGAGTACATGTTCAGTTCCTTCAACCTGTCCTCGTAGGACTTGTGATGCAATCCATGCACCATCTTTGTTGCCCTCCTCTGAACCTTCTCTACCCTGTCTATGTCCTTATGTAGGTAAGGTCTCCAGAACTGTACAGTGTACTCCAGGTGAGGCCTCACTAGTGTCTTGTATAGTGGAATTATGACCTCCCTTTTCTTGCTGGTGATGCCCCTGCCTATGCATCCCAGCATCCTATTTGCTTTACCTGCTGCCTTATCACACTGTTTCTCTGCCTTGAGGTCATCAGAGATGATAACCCCAAGATCCCGTTCCTGCTTCGTGCATGCTATATCTTCACCCCCCAACTGATATATTGTGCCAGGGTTTTTGTGCCCCATATGCATTATCTTGCACTTCCTTGGTTTGAATTTCAACTGCCAAAGCCCTGACCATTCTTCAAGTTTCTGCAGGTCCCTTCTCATCTGTCTGCATCCTCTGGTGTGTCTACTCTGTTACAGAGCTTAGTGTCATCAGCGAACAGTGAAATTCTGCCTTGTAGGTCCTGCACAATGTCACTGATGAAGATATTGAATAGGACTGGTCCCAGAACTGATCCCTGTGATACCCTACTGGTCACTCTTCCCTCTGTGGAGTGACAGCCATTTACCAGTTTCAGACTCAATTAACTCTTTGTCAGTGCAATTTTCAGATTTGTCACTGAAAACTAAAGAGCTTGAAAATAGAATCGTGGTAACGGAGGAATCTTCCAAGACTGTATCCAGTACTTTAGTTGGTCATGAAAAAAAAGATTTTAAACAAGCAACAGAAAATTGCAGAATTGGAAGATCGCTCGACGGGTTAACTTAAGAGTTTGTGGTCTCCCTGAGGGTGTTAAGGGAATAGAAAATCAGTTGCTTTTTTGTTTGAGAAGATGATTACATCTGCTATGGGCCTTTCATATCCTGACCATAAAATTGCGTTAGATTCGGCCCATAGGACAGAGAGCAGGTTCGGCTGTCTAAAGCAACCTTATCCTAGAACTGTTCTTTTCAAACACCATAAATTCCAAGATGATGAACTCATTTTGGCAAAGACATGGGCCGAAAAAGATCTAAAATATCAGGCCATGTCTTTATCTGTTTATCCGGATCTTTCAGCTGCAACCCTGGTCAAAACGAAACTAACCCGATGAAAAAGAAATTATATGAAGCCGGAGTGAAATTTACAATGCAGTACCCAGCCAGAATTTGTTTTCTGGTGAAGGATAAAATACACATTTTTGATGATGCAGTTGAAGCTATGGAGGCATATGAGCAATGTTATAATCAAAATGGTCTACTCTCGAAGCCTAATAATTCACGTGTGTCTCCATATTAATAAGAAAGAATGATTTTTTCTTTGCCAAATTTTCTGCTGGATTAATTAATCCTCATGTTAATTGGTTAAGTGCTGCTGTGCTATTAATTAGCGGCTAAAAGACCTTCTTGCTATGAGTCACTTTGGCGATGGAGATGACGTTTTTCATTGTCTCTGATAATGGGGGTAAATTTGGCTTAATTGGTTTCATTGTTTAAATTGGTATCGATTTTATATCTTTCAAAATTGGGTGGGATTTCAGGGTTTATTTTGGAAAATTTTTTTCTGCATATTTATGCACAAAGGTTATTTATGTATACCATATTGGTATATGGATTGGTAAAGGGAGATAAAATTAGGGTAGCATCATGGAATGTTAAGGGACTAAGAAATAAATATAACATTAATAAAATTTTGCAATATCTAGAAAGGAAGCACATAAACTGTATTTGTTTGCAAGAAACTCATTTTCAAGAGACTGATTTTCTTTGGATACAGAAATGATGGGGTCCAGGGGTTTTCTCTGGGGGCAGTCGAGCTTCAGCTGGAGTAGCAATCTTCTTTCATAAAAATCTTAACTCCCTTATGATTAATAAGGTTATTTCGGACATAAGTGATAGATATGTGATAACTGAAATTGTCCTGCAAGGGAAATCTTATTCATTTGTTTCTGTATACGGTCCAAATATAAATTCTCCATCTTTTTTTTTTTTTACAACTGGTGGAATGTGCTCCTTATATTATAGGAGGAGATTTCAATTTAGTTTTGTGGAGACAAGATCGAACATCTTTCTCCTTCTACTTTTCTTTCATTGATCAAAATAATTAAGAACTTCATGAGGGATTTAAGATTATCGGATCCCTGGTCGGTATTAAAATCAAATGAGATTAGTTTTTCTTTCTTTTCTTCATCTCATTTATCTTTCTTTAGAATAGATTTATTTTTGGTGTCTGATTCATTGTTACATCTGGTTGGGAATATTGAATATCTTGGCATAATTATATTGGACCACTCTCCGTGTATTATGGATGTTTTTTGTCTAATTAATAGGAATTAGGATTATATCTGGAAAATGGACATAACTCTTCTCAATGAAAAAGCAGTTTTTTTGTTATTTCGGGTAGAGATGGACTATTTTTTTTCCAAGTAAATAATGAAAAAGAGGCCACCATAATTATGATCCGGGAATCTTTTAAGTTATGGGTAAAGGCTACATTTCAGCAGTGTAAGAACAAAAGAGTAAAGAAATGGCAAGAACAAGAAAAATGTCTACAAGAAGAACTTTTGAATTGAGAAAAAATATTTGTTTTGAATAATGATCAGGTTATCTATAAAAAGATAATTGAAAAAAAGAATGGATCTAAATAAGCTCTTAACAGATAAAGCTGAAAAATTATGAAATCTAGGGCTAACTACTATATGAGGTCTGATAAACTTTTGATGCTTATGTCTTGGCAGTTAAAGATCCGGGGAAAAATAATATTAATTTAATTAAGAATGTGAATAGTAATCTGAAAAGGGACCATATTGAGATATCGAAAACGTTTATGGGTTATTATTAGGCATTATATACATCAGCCTATGACGGAAATCATGGGAGAATGGAGGAATTTTTTTCTAACATTCAATTGACGAGTATTAGTAATGAAACTAGAGATGCCTTAGATAAACCAATAACAAGAGGAGATTTCTAGAGCAGTAGATAGTCTCCCATCTGGGAAGGCTCAGGGCCCTGATGGGATTTCGCTTGATTTTTATAAAAAATTCAAAATGTTTTTGATCCCTGTATTATTAAAACTTTTTGATAACTTTGTAAAATCTCGAGAGGTATTTCCGTCCTTTCAAAAAGCTATTCTGTTATTATTTCATAAACAGGAGAAGGATCCAATTCTGTGTGAGTCCTATAGACCTGTTTCATTGTTAAATTTGGATTATAAAATATTTGCTAAGATATTAGCATTAAGAATGGAAGGGTCCCTCCCGGGCTTTATAGATCATGATCAAACCGGATTTATTAAAGATAGAAAGATAGTACATGATATCAGCAGAAGTATTAACATTATAGCAAACAATAAACAACAGGATGCAGTTTTGCTTACAGTTGATGCTGAGAAGGCATTTGATCGAATAGAGTGGGTCTTCCTTTTGTTTGTACTTGAAAAAATTAATTTTGGTAAACAATTTCTGACCTGGGTTAAACTGTTGTATTTTATTATTAGACTAAATAGCATTCAATCAGACTCTGTTCTCCTTAGTAGAGGTATGAGACATGGGTGTCCCCTTTCCCCATTGCTTTTTGTTTTGGCGATGGAGCCTTTAGCCATTGTTATTCGTAATAATATAAATATTACAGGAATTAAGGTAGGGAGTTTGACTTACAAAACCAGTCTCTATGCGAATGATCTGTTGGTGGAGAATTCCTGCAGGAGATAGCAGACTTCATTGTCGAGGTGGTATTGAGGTCCCCAGATGGATAATTATGGAGACTTCAATGCCTGGGTCGAGGATGAACTCTCGCATTTTGGTCAAAAAAATCTGCTCCAGCTGATGGAGACGCTGGGCCTATCACAGGTAGTTAACCTCCTCAGCCCAAGTAGGGGGTCATTTGTTGGATCTGATCTTCCTTCTGGGTATAGAGATTGCCGATTTGGGGGTGGAACCAGTCAGTTGGACTGACCATCACACCGTAAGGTTCAGTTTTGGGGTCCCCCAATAGGTCTGCCCCTACAGAGTTGGTTTGGTACCTCCCTTTAAAGGGGATTAACCCCAGTGACCTGTCGGTGGTACTGGACCTCTCTGGCTTGTTGAGTGAATGCATGAGCCCAGATGATCTTGTTCTAGCCTATAATAAGGCTGTTGGAGATGCTCTGGACAAGATTGCTTCTGTTTGTGTTTAGCCTCTCACCCTTCACCCAAGGAGCCCGTGGTTTGACGTCTCCTTGAAGGAGATGAGGCGAGTTGGTCGAAAGATGGAGAGAGTTTGGCGGAGGTCCGGCTGTGATGATGACAGGCTTAGACTGATGGCACATCATGATAGCTGTCAATCAGAAATTACCCGTTAGAAGGCAGAATTCCTGTCCAGGGAGATTTCTGCTGCACAGAATTGACCAGCTCAGCTTTTCCGGACTGTTGACAGATTGTGCAATCCAATCTGTCTCCAGCCCAGAGAAGCTTTTTCTAAGCTAAGATGCAAGGAGTTTGCTCGATTCTTTGCAGATAAGGTTGCCAGCATCGGGTCTGGCATCGGTTCATCCTCTCCTATGAGTGATTGCAGTGGTCGATGGGAAGTGACTGGCACTCTGTCTGTCTGGTCAGACTTTCACCAACTGGAGTTCAATGACATCGTGAAGATCATCCAAACATTGCGTCCAACCAGTTGTAGTTTGAATCCGGGCCCCACACCTCTTCAAACAACATGAAGTCTTGCTATATTATTTATTTTTATTTATAAAGCAATCAGTTCACAACCTTTGAGCCAAGGGCTCATTTCCAAAGGTACCTCATCAACAATGGTAGAAAATACAGAATAATACAAATAAAACAGATAATACAGGTAATACAGAAAGAAGGGTACATACAGAGCAGCGCATGAGTATAAACAGACACGCATTAGTGGCACATGGTAACAGCAACATTGGTAGTGTGATACAGAGCAAAATATGGTATAATTGACAACAGTAGAATAAAAGGGTTTAGCAGTATAACGGTATGTCATGTAGGTGTGATTATAGCCAAACAGGTCTACTGTGCCAGATTACAAGGAACGTACGGCATGAGGCAGTCGCAGTACAGGTAACTCGATAGAGCAGTACACCGGTGACATGATATCAGATTACACTAAGTGTAGGGCCTGGGACAGGAGTAGTACAGGAAACGGGGTAACCATATAGGGCTGGGTAGCAAATAAGATAAGTATAAGCAGCATAGGAGTGCAACGTGATTCGTTCAAGTCAGTTGCAGATACAGTCGGTAGAGGGAATCATGGAGTAGAGAAGTTGTTAGAATAAGGAAGTTAGGGACGGATGCTCCAGAGGGCATTGTCAGAGAAGAGGGGGTTTGAGCAACTGTTAGGGCATAGGAGCAGCAGCGCTTTGCTGAATAGCTCGCTTTGAGGGCATTTTGAAAGTGGAGATGGTGGGGTATCAGTGATGGCCCTAGGAAGAGTGTTGTACCAAGCGGGGCTCTATGGCAGAAGATCTCTGTCCAAGTGAAGTCCTAGCACGAGGAACCAGGAAGGTGGCTTTGCTGGAGGTCCGGTGCTGACAAGGGCTGTGCTGGGAGGAGGGCGGAAGTCAGCCTGGGGAGAAACCTAGTAAGGTTTTTTTTTGAATGAGGCACGCTATATAACAGGCTGCTCACGAGGTCAAGCATTACTGCAAGGTCATAGAGTTGGCAGGTATGAGTGAGCTTAGGGGCCCCAGTGATTAGCCTGCAAGCCTTATTTAGGAGGAGGCGGATTTTGTTGAGGGCCGTCATGTCGGCAGCCCCATAGATAGGTAGCCCATAGTCCACCAGGAGAGTATGGAGGATGTAACCGCAATGGAGTGCGCTGGGGGAGACAGTTTTGTGGCGGTACAGGATACCAAGTCGGATATTGGTAACAGAAGCGAGTGCATCGATGTGGGTATGGTAGGAGAGGGCTGAGTCAAATAGGATCCCTAAGTACTTATAGGATTGGACTTGTTCCAGTTGTAGTTTAGAGCCGGAAAGGATACGGAGGGTGTTGGATGATTTATTTTGAGGATGGGTGAAGAGCATGGTTTTAGATTTTTAAGATTTATGACCAATCATACTCTTTAAGCCAAGCTTCAGCACATCATGTGCTTGTAGGGAAACCTGGAGGGAAGCGGTTACGGTCAGTGGCAAAGAGGACGTGCATCGCTCATGACAGCAGAATATTCCCAGGGCACGCACTGGGCAGGGTGTTAAGGTAAAGGAGAAGAGAAGGGCCCCAGGATGGAGCCCTGTGGAACCCCTGAGTGGATCGAGCGTGGGTCAGAAAGAGTCCCACGAATTTTGACTCGTTGGGAGCGGGCGGACAGGTAGCTGGAGCACCAAGCCAGTGGTCCAGAGGCATGACATGTGCATTGAGTCCCAACCTTCAAACTGCTCCGGAGGTGAAAGAGTTAACTTTCCATGCCAGGCATGGAACTCTGAGCTCGAGCTCAGTTGAAACTCTGTCTGTTGTTCTTCAAACTCAAACCGTGAGATTCTTCACTCCGCCTCACTGAACAGTCGCTCCGGAGATTTCTCCTTCTGCTCGGTTCATTAGTCGGTTAAAGTATTGCTTTTCTCGGTTTTTCAACTGAATTTAAACCACAACCGGTCGGTTCAGACTCTGTGGTATTGTGAGTACTAGATAGGTTTTACATTTATTTCTATTCTGTGTGGAACTTGTAAACGGTTTATCGGTTCGATTTGAACCGATTAAGTTGCTTAAAATATCTTAATCTATCTTTTAGTGTGTGGTTACCGGTTCTTATCGGTTCTAAAAAAAACAGATTTTATTACGTTTTTTTCCATGACCCGTGACACGGTTGGAAACAATAAGAGAGTCTTACCTGGCGGATTGCCATAAACGGGTAAGTTCGGTTAGGACTGGCAATATATCTGAGAAACCCAAAAGAAAAACAGGGCCCACTGGGTTTCAACACTGCAGTGTGTGTGTGGGGAAGTCTTTGCCAAGGCTGATCCCCACACCACCTGTGTTTATTGTCTGGGGTTTGACCACCTCAGTGCAGACTGCCAGATTTGTAAAAGTTTTCCTGCAGCTACCCTGGAAAAGAGAGTTGATAGGCTCAGGGAAAGGGAGGCCAGAAAGTCCACTGAACCGGATGGCCAGCCCAGTTTGGTTCCAACCGAACCGGAGGGAGTGCCCTCTGACCAGGGTGAGACTTTCTTGGGCAAAAGGAGATCCGACTTGGAGGAGCCAGGTCCAGCAAAAAGGACTAGAAAATCAACTGGTGTGGAGCCAAAACTTTCCTCTCCAACCGCTGAAGAAATAGCTAAAGCAATAAAAATTGTCCAGTCGCTTTCCCCGGTTCCCAACCAACCGCACCACGGGTAAGCCATTTCTGTCTGGCCGGTTCCACCGGGTTCAAAGAGTATGAGTTAGAGGAGTATTATGAACTGGAGGAGGGGAAGAGGGCATGAGGAGAGGTGAATGTGGATTTGAAAGTCTGGATGTGCCCATTGACCCGACATCTCCCAGACAGACCTTCAGGAGTGTCTCTCCTAGGCTTTCTGAGTCCCTTCTCATTTTATGTTTTATAAAAGTGACTGAAACCCTCCAGCTCCCTATGGAGGAAGCTGTGGATGATCAAGAGGAGCCTGACTATGTGGAAATGATGGATATCCCAGAGTCTAGGAGACTGTCTATTCCCTTGCATAAATCTTTTGGGAAACAGACTTTTAAAATTTTAAAAGCTCCTCACACTATACCTCCTGTGGATAAGAGAATGGACAAGAGATACACATTGTCAGGCTCTGATACGGAGTTTCTCACACAACAATGCAGCCCTGTTGGGGTATTGCAGGCTAATATTCCCTTGGCTTCACACCCCGGATAAGGACTCCAGGAGGATTGATGCCATGGCAAAGAAACAGTACATGGCAGCATCCTTGGGACTCAGACAGGCAAATTATATGGCTTATGTTGCCAGATACCAGAAATCCAGATGGGATACTGTTATGGCTCTAGAAAAACAGGTCCCTGGCCAGCTTGCCAAGGAGCTGGAGCAGGTGGCTGCTGATGGTATTGAGGCATCCAAGGTGCAGTTCCATGCTGCAGTGGACTCTAATGATGTGTCATCAAGAGTCATGGCTACATCTGTGGCACTTCGCAGAATGGCTTGGCTCACATGTACTAGCCTGTCACAGGATACCCAGACTAAGGCCATGGATTTTCCTGTTGTGGGTAATTCTCTGAGGAGCAGACAGAGAATTACATGAAGAAAATGGATGAGTATAGGACCACCTATAGGAATGCACAGGCCAAAGAAAGGCAGGCCACTCCTCAAAGGCAGCTTCCCAGGGGCAGGGGCAAGCCTTTTCATAGGCCTTTTTACCAAGCCCAGGCCTCCTCTTCTGCCTATACCCAGAGGGGGTTCTTTAGAGGGAGAGGCAGACTGGGTACAAGCAGGCCTGCTTCCACCCCTCAGCCCAAAGCCCCTGCCAAACAGGCACCCTGATGGGGTTGCCAGGGCCGATTCTCAGCAACCTGTAGGGGGCAGGCTGGCTTACTTTGTCCAGGACTGGAAATCTCTTACATCAGACAAGTGGGTCCTGGAAGTAGTAAGCCAGGGACTGGTTCTCAGCTTCCAAAAATTTCCAAAGTTGAGAACCAGATCCTTTCCACCTGCAAATCCTCCACAGTCTCTTGCCTTAGAGGCAGAGGTCTCTTCCCTCCTAGCTCTCAGCTGTGATAAGGGTTCCACCCCTACACCAGGGCAAAGGTTTGTATTCCAGGTACTTCCTTACCCCAAAAAAGACAGGAGAATGGCGGCCCATCTTGGATCTCAGATACTTAAACAAGCACCTTTTAAAACCAACATTCAAAATGGTGACTCTGGGAATTATTCTACCCTCTCTAAGGCCAGGGGACTGGCTAGCGTCCCTGGACCTCAAGGATGCCTATTTCCATATTCTCATCAGAAGCTCCCATCGAAAGTACCTCAGGTTCGAGCTGCCCTGAGGCCATTACCAATTCAGAGCAATGCCCTTTGGCCTCACTTCTGCTCCATGGGTATTCACAAAATGCCTGGCAGTAGCAGTTGCCCACCTAAGAAGGCAAAAAATGGCCATCTTCCCTTATCTGGATGACTGGCTCATAGTGGGCCGGTTTCCAGACCGAGTCAAGTTACATCTACAGATAACTCAGCAACTGCTCACTTCTCTAGGTTTCCTTCTGAATCTTCCAAAGTCAGTTCTAGAGCCTGTCCAGCTCCTCACCTTCATAGGCACGGAGCTGAACACAGAGAAGGCCAGAGCCTTCCTTCCTCTGGACAGGGCAGGGACCCTGGTCTCTCTGGCCTCTTCATTCACCCTGCAGGTCTCTCGACCAGCAAGGCACTTTCTTCAGCTACTGAGGCACATGGCTGCTTCTACAGCAGTAGTGCAGGGAGCAAGATTTCAGATGAGGGACATCCAGTTCCATTTGAGAGCCTTTTGGTCCCAAAGGAGAGACCCTCTAACCAAATTGATCCCAGTGACTCGAACCCTGATCCAAGCCCTTCAGTGGTGGCAGGACCAGAGCAATCTGAGACAGGGGTTCCTTTTGCCCTCAGTCTCACTCCTTAATCCTTACTACAGATGCATCCCTCTTGGGGTGGGGAGCTCACATGGGCGACCTCACTACCAGGATTGTGGTCCCCTCAGGAATCTCTGCTCCACATCAATCTGTTGGAACTCAGAGCAGTTTTCTAGCACTTCAAGCTTTTTCCAAATCTGTTAAGAACAAAGTTATTCAGGTCAGAACAGACAACACCACCACAATGTGGTACATCAACAAGCAAGGGGGCACTTGGTCTACGGCCTTGTGCACTGAAGCAATGAAGTTGTGGTCTCTGGCTTACTCACTGAACACCTCTCTTATGGCAGTTCACCTCCCAGGCAAGGACAGTGTCCTGGCAGATGCTCTCAGCAGAATTTCCCAGGGCCATCACGAATGGTCACTGGATCCTCTGGTCCTGGAGGTAGTATTTGCCAGATGGGGCACCCCACAGATAGATCTTTTTGCTGCCCCAGACAATCACCAACTTCCCCTTTTTTTGCTGCAGGCCCCCAGTGTTGGGCTCAGTCCCTCTGGATGCCTTCCTTCTCAGTTGGGAAGGAAATTTCTCTATGCCTTCCCCCCCCTTCCCTCTCCTGTTCAAAGTGCTAGGCAAAATCAGATCTCAACCCTGCAAGATGATCCTGATTGCTCCAGATTGGGCCAGACAGCCTTGGTACCCACTCCTACTGTCCTTAGCAGTCCACCTTATCCTGTGTCTTCCCAGGAATCACAACCTGTTAACCTGCGCTCAGGGGAGAGTTTGGTACCCGAACCTCAAATCTCTCAATCTCAATGTCTGTCTCTTGAAGAGTTAGAGTTTGCTGACCTACACCTCTCCCAAGGTGTAATGGATATCCTGAAGTCTTCTAGGAAGCCTTCCACCAGGGCTACTTATAATTCCAAATGGAAGAGATTTTCCATATGGTGCTCTGGGAAGCATATTTCCCCAGAATCTGCTGACTTACCCACAGTCCTGGATTATACGGTCCACTTAAATACCTTGGGGCTGAGACCAGCTACCCTTAAAGTGCACCTGGCAGCCGTGCCTGCTTTCTTATCAGCAGGTAAGCCCTCTTCTCTTTCAGCTCATCCTGTATTCTCCAAGTTTTTCAAGGGGTTGCTTCACACCAACCCTCCATTCAGGGCCCCTGCCCCTGCCTGGGATCTTAATATTTGCATTGCCCAGCTTATGCAACCCCTTTGAGCCTTTGTCTTCAGCACAGCTCAAGTACTTGACTTGAAAACTGTGTTCTTGGTAGCCATCACTTCTGCCAGACGATAAGTGAATTACAAAGCCTTGTCAGTGGAGCCTGATTTTATTTCCTTTCATAGAGATAAGGTGGTCCTCAGGACTAACAGGAAGTTCTTGCCTAAGGTGGTTTCAGATTTCCACCTTAATCAATCTATGTCTCTCCTTGTGTGCCGCTGACCATTCCTCCTCTGGCGAGAGGAGACTGCACAGTTTAGATGTGAAAAGAGCCCTTAGTTACTACAGAGCGTACCAAGGGTCACAGGTTTGACTCCTCAACTGTTCCTCACTTATGGTGAGGTTAGTAAAGGGAAACCTGCCACTAAAAGATCCATTGCCAGGTGGATCGTCTCTTGTATCCAATTTTGCTATGAAAAACTGGGTAAGGTTCCTCCCTCAGGCCTGAGGGCTCACTCTACCAGAGGTACAGCTTCTTCTCTGGCTGCTGCCAGGGACATCCCTATCCTAGAGATATGTCAAACAGCTACCTGGAAAACAGTTCACACTTTTACCAAGCATTACTCCCTGGACATCCAGGCTAGGAGTGATGCTCTGTTTGGCACAGCTGTGCTTCAGAGCCTATTTCCTAAGTAGGTTCTGTCCCTTCTCCATGGAGGTACTGCTGTGTAGTCTGCATATGTCATAATATAGCAAGACTTCATGTTGTTTGAAGAAAAAATTACTCACCTTAGTAATGTTGTTTCTTCTAATGGAGTCTTGCTATATTATGTCCTCCCCCCATGCCTGCCCCTCTCAGAACCTTTGTTTTGGGATGTGGGTGGGCAGTGCAGTGTTGGCACTAGTAGATGCCCACCTTGTTGTTTCACCCATCCTTTTGGGGTGAATTGGTGTTGTTTTTTCATTTTTTGGGTCTCCTGACTTGAGTCTTTGTTTGGGGACCAAAAATGTGTTCTTATATTTAGTAGCCAGTTGGCTAATGTAGGTTTACAGCTTCCACACAGGACCCCAGTGAGTTTATCTCGTAAAGATCTGACGGTTTGAGTTTGAAGAACAACAGACAGAGTTTCAACCGAACTCGAGCTCAGAGTTCCATGCCTGGCATGGAAAGTTAACTCTTTCATCTCCGGAGCAGTTCGAAGGTTGGGACTCACTGCATATGTCATAATATAGCAAGACTCCATTAGAAGGTGAGTAATTTTTTCTTTCGGTGAGTTGTGTAGACGTTATCTGCCCAATCCTTGCTGACATTATCTGGAAGTCCTTGGCGAGGGGAGTCTTTCCTGACTCCCTCAAGGAGGCGGTTGTTCGACCACTCCTTAAGAAATCCTGTTTGGATCCAGACTGTCTAGCTAACTACCGACCTATCTCTAACTTGCCATTTGTTGGTAAAGTTATTGAAAAGGTGGTTGCATTGCAGTTGGATGATCATCTTACAACTCACAATGTCTATGATACTCTCCAATCTGGTTTTAGGAAGAAGCACAGCACAGAGATGGCTCTTGTCCGGGTATTGAATTACCTCCTAATGGCTGGAGATCGAAAGGCATGTACCATTCTGGTCCTTCTCGATCTCTGTGCTGCATTTGACACTGTAGACCATGGTGTGCTACTGGAGTGCCTGTGTTTTTTTATGTGGACTGTCTGGTACAGTCCTAAATTGGTTCCATTCATACCTCACAGGCAGGTCTCAGAGAGTTGTCACTGGAATTTATTACTCTGGCGCTCACCCACTGCCTTGTGGGGTTCCACAGGGCTCTATATTGGCCCCCATGTTGTTTGCAGTGTATATGCTGCCATTAGGAGATATCATCAGATGATACAGTCTGAGTTTTCACTGCTATGCAGATGATACTCAGCTTTATATGTCCTTTCTGCCCTGTCAGAATGATGCTGTCACCATGCTGAATAGTTGCCTTGCCGAGATCAGATCTTGGATGAGTTCCAGCTGGTTGAAACTGAATCCAGACAAGACTAAAGTGTTGGTTGTGACCCAGGTCGTCCGAGGGCGGCTTTGGAGGTTGGACAACCATCAGGCTTATTACTTGGTGGTGTACCACACACTACCTCAGACCAGGTGCGTAACCTGGGCATTATTTTTGACGATGGCCTGACCCTAAAATCTCAGGTGTCAGCTGTCATTAAATCCTCTTTTTATCATCTGAGGAATATTGCCCAGGTAAAACATCTGGTTCCCTCGGATGATCGTCCAACATTGGTTCACGCTTTTGTTATGACCTGTCTTGACTACTGCAATTCCCTCTACCTAGGGCTTCCAGGGGTTGATATCCGTTGCTTGCAGCTGGTGCAGAACGCAGTGGCCAGGCTTTTGACTGGGACATCTAGGACCAGTGATATTACGTCTGTGCTCCACGAGCTGCACTGGCTGCCTGTTCCGTGGCGTATCACCTTTAAGGTTGGCTTGCTAACCTTCAAAGCCCTACATGATCAGGGACCCGGCTACCTGCAAGATCTCCTGGTACCTTACAGCCCCCTCCGTTCTCTCTGTTCCACTGACGAGGGATTGCTAGAGATTCCCAGGGTACCATTAAAGATGTCTGGTTCTCGAGCTTTTGCTTTTTCAACTCCAACCCTATGGAATTCTCTACCTCGTCGGTTGAGAGAATGCCCAACTGTCAGTAGATTTAAAATCGAGCTTAGAGCTCATTTATTTGATCTGGCCTTCCATATTGATGGATAATGTAAATTTTATGTTTTAAATGTTACTTGTATCGGCTGTTCTTGTTTTTATGGTAAGCGTCTTGGTTTTTGAAAGGTGCTATAAAAATAAAGTTGAATTGAATTTAACAGATCCATTAAAGTCAGTACTTGAATTTATTAACTTAGCAGAGGTCTATGGCAGTTTTTCAGGATATAAAATAAACTGGCAAAAAAAAAAACATGTAATGAAACTAGATCATAAGTTTCACCTTGATATGACTAGACTAGGAATAGGGGGTCAATTGAATTCTTTCAAGTATTTGGGTGTTCATTTAAGGAACAATTATGAATCGCTCTATCAGAAAAACTTCGCAAAATTACCTGATGAAATTAAGATAGACTTGGAGAAATAGATTCATCTCCCTATGACCTTAATAGGTAGAATCAATATAGTAAAAATGAAAATTCTTCCAAAAATTCTTTATAAGTTCAGTGTCATCCTTATTATATTGGCCGATATTTTTTTTTATTAGTCTTAGAAGGTGGTCTCAAATTTCATTTGGGAAAAAAAAGAAACCTAGAATTTCTTACCAAAAACTTATCCTGCCTAAAGAAAAAGGAGGATTTGCTTTGCCCAACTTTAAATATTATTATTTGGTGTCACAAATAGGAGAAATTTGGTATTGGTTGAGGGGCAAAGAATTTGGTTCCTTGTCTATGGAAACAGAACAAGATATCCATGGTGCTCAATTTTTGAGTCAGTTTTTATTTTCAGGATATTATAATAACAGAAATAATTTGCGGAGAATCATTAACCTAACCACCTGTATATCAATTAAAAGTTGGTTGGAGTTACATAAATTACTTCAGATTAAACTCTCTATAACAAATTTTTCTCCAATATATATTTTTTTATTTTTCTTCATGGACTTCTGATGCTTATTATAAAGATTAGAATGAAATGGTATTTTTTCTTTTGCTCAATTATATGAGACTAATGATATTTTACCATTTACTCAATTACAAGTTAAATATAAAGTTTCTCAAGCCCATTATTTCAAATACTTAAAGTTAAAGAATGACGTTAAGGTAATCAATGATTCTGGTAGTTTAGGTAGTACGTGTTTTTTGGGTCTGTTGGAAAAAAGTTCAAATAAAAAATTAGTATTAAAGCTGTATAATTTTGATTATTAATGATAAATTTATAGGAGGGGTTATTGATTTATTAAAAAAATGGGCAAAAGATTTGGGTATTCAAATAGCGAAATCCCTTTGGGATCAAATATTGGCCTTTCCATTTGCCATAGTTAAATCGAGTGAGATGTTACAAACACATCTTAATACTTTACTCTGGACTTATTTTACCCTTTATAAGTTAAATAAAATTAATGATAAGTCACCCAAATGCCCCAGGTGTGCAAGTACCTCAGGTACTTTCATACACGTTACAGAGCTGTCCGCGGCTGTCTAACTATTGGGCAAAGAGTTATAATTTCCTTAATGAGGTTTTGACTGTGAACATACAGTGTGATCTTATGATGAGCCTTTTTGCTTATTCAGAACAGAATGATAGCATGACTAACTCTCAAAGTAAGTTATATGCTACTGCGATGATCTTGGCAAAAAAATGTGTCCTGTTAAAATTGAAAGATTCCTCTCCCCCATCCTTTGATACATTGTTGAATTTCTTGTTGAATGCAATGAGATTAGAACACGTTTATTATTTTAAAAGGACAAAGATTAACGTGCTTTGAAAAAAATTGAGAGTCCCTTATATGTTCATTTCCATGAATAAGCTATATGATTAAGTTGAATATATTTACTGTATTAGATTTGTATATTTGTGCAAATATGGAATCCTGGTTAAGTTAGTTAATGGAGGATGGTGATGCTGTTCATGAGGATATTATCATAAGGATTAAATTCTTGGATGATTAAGTCTTCTAAATGAACTATCCGAGTCCTCGGGGGACAAATAAATAAATCAACCCATCAAAAAGAGGGAGGAATAGTGGGTATATCAAATCAGCCATGCCCCTACCTGGCTGTCCACCCCCTAACCCAACCGTATTACTGTCAGTGCAGTTTCAGTTTGAGACAAAGGAGAAAATAAGTTGAAAATTAGTGTGACTTACAGTAGTCACTGCAGTTTGGTAGGAGTAAGGACCTGCCTGCACATATTTCAGTTCATCAACAATCGGAATAACTCTAATTTCCCTGTTCAGGTCCTCACCCTTTATGTCTCAGTGAAATAGTGGCACCTAAGTAAAAAGCCACACGCTTCTTTGCCCCATTAGGGAGAAAAGCACAATTCCTCTTTCTCCCTTTTCAAACCTGAGAACTGCAGAGTTACCTGCTTACTGTCACAATGTGGATTTTACCAACAGGAACCAGGAAAACTGTATTTTACCTCCTCCTTTGCACAAGGTCAGGAAGGTCAACACAATAACTGTAGGTAGAGTTCCCCTTCAGAGACAGACTGCAGAGTGCAGCAGAAATAGTATAATTACTCTCTTAAATGAAAAAAGCAGTCACTGATAATATAAAAACAGAATCTATACTAAATACTACAAGTATTTACAACAGAGTGTATTTACAAGAAAACAAAAGGCTTGTACATTTATTAAGAAACAGAAAATAAAGCAAGTTAACAGGTAGTTGGTGTACAGCAAAATTCTGAACTATCCTTATCTAGAATCCTTTACCTGCTGTAGCTACAGAAGCACTGACCCTCACTGTGCTATCTTACCCATCAGTTAGTCTGTTTTCAGCAGGGCTCTGGTCGTGATGTTCCAGTCCAAGGGAGATAAATGAATCTCATTTCTCTGTTATATTCTTTCTCTGATTGTGGGTGATTTTCTCTACTTTGAGTGACAGGCTACCCCCCTGCCTACCCCCAGATGGGTGGGTGTATGGAGGGATGACCTCATTTCACCCAAATGTGCTCTGTCCCTTTATGATTCTGCCTTGAAAATAGTCTAGGTGTGTAGCCCCATGCTTCTTGCCTTTTAAGCTGGCTGAGGCATTCAGCGTGGCACTCTCCCGTCTGCATTACAGAATCTCTGGCTTCAAGGAAGTCTAAGGTGTTTGGGAGTTGCACCTTCACATGTGCATTCTGAATTAGGTCATCAGTTCTCAGTATTTCCGTTACCTTAACTGGACATTTGACCCTGTAAGTCATATTACTTTGTGCCTCCTTTGCAAATAGCAGAAGCTATGTCAGAAGCATACTTACATTACAATGTACAGTAACAAAAATAAATGAATGCATTACTTTGGTCACATGTCCATCACATCCCCCCCCCCCCGGGAAATGAAGGCATATCTCTTTTGGACAACCCCCGGCCTCCAATCCGAGGCATTGCTGTTCATGTAGGGCCTAGGAGCACCTAAAGAAACATGATATGCACTTGGCCCACCTCGACAGCTGACTTATTAATCTCTAGCCTAGTGGTTCAGTAAAGAAGCAAACAAAAACTAGTAAGCCTGCTCAGTGTGTACTGTGTACTGTAAGCACAGCAACAACCTGCTCAAGTAAGGACTGGCATTAAAGCACCAGTCCACCTACATAATCTCTGTTTAAAAAATCAACATGCTATGAAGCCTAATAAAGAATATCACACATTTACTTTAAAATCTTTTTATTGATGGCTTGTTTTTTATATCTAACAATATCATGACTCTTCTTAGATCTGAGCTCACCCCCCCCAAAAAAAAATACAGAACCTGTGCCACCGCCGGCATCTTCTGTCAGACCTGAAAGAAGCTGTGATAGTAGTTCCATGTCTTCTACAGAGGCTCCTCTACGTGTGGAGCCCCCCCACCATGCCTCCCAAGAAAATAATGCTTTGCCCCCAAGCCAAGAAAAATATCAGACAAGGAAAAAAACTGTGGAAAAAAAGCCCAACATGACATTTTCAAGAGTCATCGAAGAAAGCTAGGGAATGTCTTGCAGTAAATGGAGGAAGAACAGCACTGCGAGTATTGCAAAAAATATTTCCGAAAGAGACAAGCCTATTGATTATTGGATGCAAAACTATGATGCTTAGTGCAGTAAAAACACATGAATATAGTCATTTTCTTTTTATCTTCTTTTTTTACTTTATTTTTATTCATTTTCATTGATATCAACTAGTTTAGTTTCCATATAAGTGACAGTCCAGGTTAGTATAACATCATTGAGGCAACATGCCTCTTAATCGCAGTAATAAGTGAGTGTTATATGTATCCCTTACATTTATGATACAGCATCAGGGGGAAATAACTAGACATTGTTTGTATAATATCTAAAGTTCTAAAACTGTCCACGGTGAAGTCCATGAGCAGCATGGCTGTGCCCAATAAAGCAAGTCTGACATAGTGTGCATTATGAACTATCCTTCTAGGGGAAACGTAAGGTCATGCATGTTTCCTAAATTTCCAAACTTGGAAGTTGCGACTTCATACTGCTCTGCATGTAGTTTCACTTTTCAGACCTCACCAGGTCTGTTCCTGCCACCAAATCCACCTGCCCGACTCTATCCAGCCCTTCCACCAAATACTTTGTTTCAGGACTCCCACCTCATGCTTACTCATGCTCATATGTTATTTTCATTTTTTAGGTTTCCTGACTTGAGTCTTTGTTTTGGGACCAAAAAATCTTTTATTATATTTAGTAGCCAGTTGGCTAGTGTAGGTTTACAGCTTCCACACAGGACCCTCAGTGAGTTTAGCTCGTAAAGATCTGACGGTTTGAGTTCAAACAGCAACAGACAGAGTCTCAGCCGAGTTCGAGCTCAGCGTTCCATGCCCGGCATGGAAAAGTTAACTCTTTCATCTCCGGGGCAGTTCGAAGGCTGGGACTCACTGCTATTGTAAGAATACAGCAAGACTCCATTAGAAGAAACAACATTACTAAGGTAATTTTTTCTTCTCAATCGGGGGAATGCTCAGAGGACATATCAGGTTCCGCTGGTCATGGTGAAAGCCATGTACATGAGCCTGACCAGGGCAGTTAAGATGGGGAGCCTGAAGGCACCCCCTTTGATCCCCACTTCTCAATGCATTTCAAAATACCATGATTTACATTTGTTTCGTAACTACAGGAAATATTGCCCCTGATCCATTTCCCCCATCACCCCTAAAACTATTTAACCTCATAGAACAAGAAACTTTCCCAGCTGTAGAGCATATTAAAACTTAGGTTCTTAGGATACTTAACATTGTGGCTCTTCCAACCTAAATATGCAAGTAGCATTTCCCACATTGCAAAAGAATAAGTTTAACTTGGTTATGTAGGAAAAACTCCCTTCAGAACTCAGAAAAGCATCATGTTTGTGCAACTGCCTTGCACTTAAATAATTTTTTTTTTCTTATTAGCGGGCTATTATAGAATTATTAAACAGGTTAAACTCAAGACCTCTCTCCATAATGTCCTCCTCCTCCTTCTCATCTGAGCTGGTCCTGCTCTGGGTTGCTCTCAACTTTTCAGCCCATTTGCCCACTTCCACCGGATCGGAGAATGCCCACACCTTGCTCTGATGTACAGTTCTGAGCCGAGCAGGGAAGACAGTAGAATGCGGGATGCCCAAGTCTTTCAGTGTGCAGCGAACTCTGTCAGATTTTTTCCTCTGGTGCCTTGTCGCGTAACTTATGTCGGGGAAGAGTTGCACTGTGTGGCCTTCAAACAAAAGTGAGCTGTTCCGACTTGCTAAGGATAAGATTTGGTCTCTCTCCCCAATTCCTGCAGTGACCACTAGGAGAGTCCACAGTGGGCTGTCGGCCTGTGTTCTTTCTCGTGGCATAGTACGGTATGCCTTCTGGATATAGAAGGCTTCTAGGTCTCCCTCTGAGAGAAGCTTGTCCACCAGCCATTCTTTAATGAACATTTTGGGGTGAGACCCTTCTGCGCCTTCAGGCAAGCCCAACACACTCACATTTGCCGCTCTGATTTGATTTTCGAGAGTTTCGAGTCTTGCTCGAAAATGTTGCGCTTCATTGACCACCACCGCAAAGGAACTGGTTGATGCTGCCACTTGTTTTTTAATGTCTGTCATCTCGACCTTCAAACAGTCCATTGTGGTTTCCACCACTGTGACTCGGTTAGTGAAAGTGTCCATCTTTTGGTTGAGATCGGTGACTGTTGAAATGGGTCACTGCATTTTTATGCCTAAAGATTGCATTGTTTCAGTACTCTGGCCTGGAACGGCATCAGGGTCCTCTGTTGCTTTTGGTGGCGGGACCACTGCATGTTGTTTCTCTTTAGTTTGACCAGTGCCTCCTTGGTTACGATGGGGATTTCCCATTATTTGCTCCTTGTGGTGTTCCATCAGTCCGAGAATTTAAATCTGCAAGTTAATTACTTCATAGCTTAAAAGTGTCTTTTTAGGGACAATTTAGTGGAGCTCTTATGAAGTGCGTCTGATCAGCTCAGGCTCCACAGCGCTCCCCGAATGTAGTCATTTTCATTGTGAGGCAAGTAATAGTATTGTTGCTCAGCGTGAGCCTGACAAGAACCCAGTTGTCAGAGAGTTGCTGTTAATGGACAAGGAGACAACAGAAATGATGACACATAGGTTCCTAAGAGCTTTCAAAATTGCAAAAGTAAGGCAACCCTTTGTTTTTCGTTCAAGACATGGAACTACTGTCACAGATGGGGAAGCATGAAAAAAGTGGGTTGAGGTACACCAGTGACAAGGCCTGTGCCAAAAATCTATTGGGAAGAATATTAATGCACAACTTGTAGAGGATGTCGGGCAGTCCAAATATTTTCAGTGCTGTGTGAAAGAAATACCAACTTTGCTGTAATAAAGGAGGAGCTTATTAGCTGGCCCCGCTGGCGCAGTAGTACATAGATACATAGACAGTGTCTGCAGATAGGGGCCTATGGCCCACCCAGTCTGCCCATTTGAGCTTGTAAGTTCAGTTTATGTTTTCCAAGAAGTCTGTTGCCCCTTACCCTTGACCTCCAGAATTCCTTTATGTCTATACTATGCATTCTTAAATCCCGAGATTGTTTCAGCCCCCACCACTTCCTCTGGCAGGGTGTTCCACTTGTCCACCACCCGTTCTGTGAAGAAATTCTTCCTCACGTTTCCTCTGAATCGTTCTCCCTCCAACTTCATCCCATGCCCTCTAGTCCTGGAGCATCTTTTTCGCTTACAAATAGTGTATTCCTGCACCCTGTTCCTCCCTGTAAGATACTTGTATGTTTCTTATCATATCCCCTCTCTCCCCTCCTTTCCTCCAGGGAGTACATGTTCAGTTCCTTCAACCTGTCCTCATAGGACTTGTGATGCAATCCATGCACCATCTTTGTTGCCCTCCTCTGAACCTTCTCTATCCTGTCTTATGTCCTTACGTAAGTAAGGTCTCCAGAACTGTACAGTATACTCCAGGTGGGGCCTCACTAGCGTCTTACATACTAACATACTAAAATGCCAGCAGAATAGGCCTAACGGTCTTTCGTGTCTGCTCGTTTGGTCAGCCCCCACCCTGGGTGCTGACCTTGCTGCCCCCCTCGCCTTCTCTGGCTTCTCCCTTCCCAGTTCCGGATATTCTTGCTGCATTGGATTGTGCTTCCAGAACCCTTCCCCTGTACCTGTCCCACCCCCTCTTGAACCCCTCCACTGTCTCTGCCTCCACCAGCCCCCTAGGCAGTGCATTCCATGGCTCCACCACCCTCTCAGTGAAGTAGCACCTCCCCCTTCTCCCCTGAATCTTCCCCCCTCCAGCTTCCACCCATGCCCTCTAGTGGCCCCCTCCTCCTTCCTTCGAAGCACCCTGACTGTTCCTCCCCTATTTACCCTCTTCATGTACCTGAAGACCTCTATCATGTCCCCCCGGTCCCTTCTCTCTTCCAATGTGTACATATTTAGCTCTTCGAGCCTCTCCTCATAGGTCCTGTCCCCCAAGCCCCAAATCATTTTGGTTGCCCTCCTCTGGACCCTCTCCAGGAGGTTAATGTCCCTCTTTAAGTGTGGCCTCCAAAACTGCACGCAGTACTCAAGGTGCGGCCTCACCAAGCAGTTATACAGAGGGAGTATCACTTCCCTCCTTCTGGAGGTGATCCCCCTAGCGATGCATCCCAGCATCCTGTTGGCCTTGGCTGCTGCCCTCCTACAAGTCTCAGAGTTGTTCATCTTGACATCCACCACCACCCCCAGGTCCCTCTCAGCCATCGAGACTTGTAGCATTCCCCAGGGTGTACACTTGGCCTGGGTTTCTGGCCCCCAGGTGGAGTACCTTGCATTTCCCTGCATTGAACCTCAGCTTCCACTTTCTAGACCATCTTTCCAGAGCCTCCAGGTCCCCCTGTAGGGCCACCCTCCCCTCCTCCCCAACCACCACCCCCAGTTTTGAGTCATCCGAAAAGAGACTCATCTCACTCCTGATTCCTGTCCTTATGTCAGAGACATAGGCGTTGAATAGAAGGGGCCCAGGACTGATCCTGCGGGACCCCACTAATGACCCTCCTTGGGGATGAGACTATCCGCCAACTACGACCCTCTGGGTCCGGTCCTGGAGCCAATTGCCTATCCATCTGATCATCTGGTTCCCCACCCCATTTCTCCCAGCTTATCCAACAGGCCCACGTGAGGAACAGAGTCAAATGCCTTGCTGAAGTCTAGAAGAAGGCGTCCACTGGTCTACCCAGGTCCAGGCACTAGTCACCCAGTCATAGAACTCCACCAGGTTTGTCTGACACGATTTCCCGGGATGAATCCATGCTGTAATCGCTCAGGCACCCTGACCTATCCAGTCCCCCTAGCCTCTCCTTGACAATGCCCTCCATCACCTTGCCCACCACCGATGTCAGGCTGACAGGCCTGTAGTTCCCTGCCACCTCCCTTGATCCCCCCTTATATAGTGGAATTATGACCTCCCTTTTCCTGCTGGTGATGCCCCTGCCTATGCATCCCATCATCCTATTTGCTTTACCTGCTGCCTTGTCACACTGTTTCCCTGCCTTGAGGTCATCAGAGATGATAACCTCATGATCCCTTTCCTGCTTGGTACATGCTATATCCTCACCCCCCAACTGATATATTGTGCCAGGGTTTTTGTGCCCCATATGCATTATCTTGCACTTCCTTGCATTGAATTTCAACTGCCAAACCCCTGACCATTCTTCAAGTGTCTGCAGGTCCCTTCTCATTCTGTCTACACCCTCTGGTGTGTCTACTCTGTTACAGAGCTTTGTGTCATCAGCGAACAGTGAAATTCTGCCTTCTAGGTCCTGCGCAATGTCACTGATGAAGATATTGAATAGGACCGGTCCCAGCACTGATCCCTGTGGTACCTCACTGGTCACTCTTCCCTCTGTGGAGTGACAGCCATTTACCACCACCCTCTGTGTCCTGCCACCCAGCCAGTTACCTACCCACCAGACTGCTGTTCTGCCCACACCCATATTCCCCAGTTTGTGCAATAGTCTTCTATGTGGCACAGTGTCAAAGGCCTTGCTGAAGTCCAGATAGGCAATGTCCACTGCCCTCCCCGATCCACCTCCCTAGTCACCCCAGCCAAAGAATTCAGTGAGGTTGGTCTGACATGACCTCCCCCTGGTGAAACCATGCTGCCTTAGGTCCTGTAGTCCATTGACGACGAGATGTTCCACCAATCTCTCCTTCAGTAGTGCTTCCATGATCTTCCCCACTACCGAGGTGAGGCTGACTGGTCTGTAGTTCCCGCTCCTCTTTGTTCCCACTTTTGTATAAAGGGACTACATCTGCTATCCTCCAGTCTTTGGGTACCTCCCCTGTTTCCAGTGATCGGCTAAACAGGATAGACAGAGGTTCAGCCACCACCTCTCTTAGTTCTTTAAGGACCCTTGGGTGCACCCTATCTGGCCCCATTGCTTTATCAACTCTTATTACTTCCAGTTCCTTCAGGACCCTTTCTCGTGTAAAGGGACTTATGTTCATTTCTGCACCATTCTCACCCCTTGTACTTCGTTCAGACCCATTACCCTCATCTTCCTCAGTAAAGACTGAGCAGAAATACCTGTTCAATATGTTAGCTTTACTGTTGTCATCCTCCACGCAGTCCCCATCCTCCCCCTTCAGTCTCACTCTCCCTCCCTTTGCCTTTCTTTTTTCACTTATGTACCTGTAAAAGGTTTTGTCCCCTCTACCCACTGATTTTGCAATGTGTTCTTCTGTCTCAGCTTTGGCTTCCCTTACTGACCTCCCTGCTTCCCTTTGCTTCTCCTGGTACTTCTCCCTATCCCCCTTCTGCCTGTGTATTTTTGTATTGTTTCGGAGAGACTTGTAGGTGGAAAAGATCTGGCTCATCTTCGGAAATTTTTTGGAGCTGAGAACCAGTTCCTGGCTTACTACTTCCAGGACCCACTTATCTGAAGTAACAGACACCCAGTCCTGGATGAAGTAAGCCAGCCTGCCTCCTGCAGGGATAGGAGAGTCAACCCGGGCAGACCCATCAGGGTGTCTGCTTGGCAGGGGCCTTAGGCTGAGGAGTGGATGCAGCCCTGCTCATCCCATTTCTGCCACTCCCTCTGAAGAACCCCCTCTGTGAAAAGGGAGAAGAGACCTGTGCTTGGTAGAAAGGTCTCTGAAAAGGCCTACCCCTGACCCTAGAAGGCTGCCTTTGAGGAGTTGCCTGCCTCTCCTTGGCCTGTGCACTCCTGTAAATGGCCCAATATTCCTTCATCTTCGTCATGTAATTCGCTGTCTGCTTCCCAAACAGATAATTACCTTCCACAGGGAAATCCATGGCCTTAGCCTAGGTGTCCTGTGAGAGGCTAGTACATCTAAGCCAAGCCATTCTCTGAAGAGCCACAGATGTAGCAATGACTCTTGATGACGCATCATTGGAGTCTTCAGCAGCATGGAACTGTACCTTAGATGCATCAGTACCATCTGCAGCCACCTCCTCCAGCTCCTTGGCCAGCTGGGGGAAGGCCTGTTTAGCCAGTGCCAGTACAGTGTCCCGCCTGGACTTCTGGTACCTGGCTGCATAGGCCATATAATTAGCCTGCCTGAGTCCCAAAGAGGATGCCATGTATTGCTTCTTTGCCAAGGCATCTATCCTTCTGGAGTCTTTATCTGGTGGTATGAAGCCAAGGGAACATAAGCCCTGTCACAGGCTGCAGCCTACATGACCCCAACATGGCTGCATTGCTGGTAGAAAAACTGTGTTTCAGCCTGATAAAGTGTACCTCTTATCCATTCTTCTATCAACAGAAGATACAAAATTAGGAGACTTTAAAATTTTTTGTGTCTGTTTCCCAAATGATTTGTGCAAGGTAACAGACAGCCTCCTGGACTCTGGGATGTCCATCATCTCTACAAAAGCAGGCTCCTCTTGATCCTCTGTAGCTTCCTCCATGGGGAGCTGAAGACTTTCAGCCACTTTCCTGTAAAACATATAGTGGGGAGGGGACTCATGGAGCCTAGGAGGGGAAACACCAAAAGGCCTGTCTGGGGAGATGTCCGGTTCATTGGGCACATCCAGACTTTCTGCTTGATCATAGTCATCATCTTGTTCTTAATCCCCCTCCTCCTCAAATTCTGGTTCATAAAAATCTTCAGGGACATATTCCTGAACCGGTGGAACCGACCGAACCGAGCCCCTAACCAACGGAGCAGGATCGGACAGAACCGGGTGAAGCGATTCAACAATCCGAATCGCTCGGGCAGTCTCATTAGTGGTCGGAACATGAACCTCTGGATCCGAACCGGCTGATTTGTCTTTACGTTTCCTTTTTGTAGGAACTGATCCCTCAGGGTCGGCTCTCCTTTTGCCCCGAAGAAGTATCGCCCTGGTCAGAGGCACTCCTTCTGGTTCGGTCGGAACCGAACCGGGCTGGTAATCCAGGTTAGCGGACTTATCGGCCTCCTGTTCCCTAAGTCTTTCTTATCTCTTTTCCAGAGTAGACTTAAGAAAATTTTTACAAATTTGGCAGTTTGTATCGAGGTGTTCAAACCCCAGACAGTGAACACAGGTGGTGTGGGGATCAGCCTTAGCAAAGACTTCCCCACACTGACTGCAGTGTTGCAACCCAGTGAGCCCAGTTTTTTCTTGGGTTTCTCAGACATGGCCAACCTAACCAAACTTGCCCTTTTTTCGGCAACCGCCAGGCACGACTCTTATTGGTTCCTAGTAGTGCTACTGCTTGTGATGCCGACAGTCTAGGTTCCGGAGCGAGCATGAGGTGTTGGAGGGTCAACCATGGGGAGGAGGTTTGAGCATCCAAGAGACCATTCTTCGCGGGGGAGGGGGAAGAGAGCTCAGTACTCGACTGGCCACCAAGGGAGAGGCAGCTCGAGCTGCAGAAAGGTGGGGGGAGACATGATGGATGTTGGCGTGTGCGCTTTGATGGCAGCACACACCACGTGTCCCATGGGGAGAAAATGGAAAAACTCCCAGTCGCACAGGATGACCGTCGGACGGCTCAGGTCCCACTCCAGATGACTTGAGCTCCTCCTGGAGTCTGGATCTGGTCCTGGCAGGTCGAGGGGCTATTTATATACAATATGTGAAAAACTGTAAACCTGTGACCACAATCATAGACAAAGGCAGGCCTGCATCGGATAATATTTTTCAGGCAGTTACGAAAAGTATTAAATGAACTGCTAAAGTGGAGAATGGCCAGTTGGAATAAATCATGGCCACTGCTTAACTAACAAGGTCCTTGTTACTTAAGCAGTGGCCATGATTTATTCCAACTGGCCATCTAAACTACTAAAATTTCACTTTTTAAAATGGCTCCATTCATGTCAATGGACACTCGCCCCCGCACTCCTCATATTGTGATGTCACAAAACCTAGTAGCATAGGAGCGGATCGGGGCGATCACAGTCGGTAGAGGTACAAGGAAGTGGAAAGGATTGGTGCGGCACAGCTTCACGGAGCAACAATTCAATCCCTTTCCTTCCTAAATTGGAGCACTCGGTAAAGAAACTTTTAGAGGAATTTGGTTTGGGAGCAGGTAAGGATTCTTTGTGCTTCTCGGGCAGGGGGGAGACTAGGTCAAATGTTGCTCATTAAGTACAGTAGTAAAAGATCTGACCCATTTCAGAGATGGAGTGGAGTCAATGAAAGAGAGGTTGAGGAACATAACTCCTTCGCCAGGCGAAGACAGTGGTGAACAGCACAATGTTGTACAAGCATGTCATGTCTGTTATTTCTTTATTTAAAAATTGGTAACCATGAAAGGCACACTGAGCCAAGGCTTGTTTCCAGGTGTGGCCCGGGGGTGGGGAACAGGAGAAAAACAAAGTACAATATAGTAACAGGTCAGTTGAGCAACATTTGGTAATATGTCGATACAAAAATAAGTTGGTATAGTGTGGTCACAGCTCAAAATGAAACACCTGTTCAAGTGGAAAAAGAGAAGTGGCAGTAATACACGGTGTGCAGATACTGTACTGATGACAGGTGAGAACAGGGTTTTAAATAATTGATTAGCAGTTTTTTTCCTTGGGGCAATACTAACTATAAAGAAAGCATTTATTTAGGTTTTCTGGAAGTGTTATGTTTGTTAAATACAGTGAGGCAAGTGCTATGCATTTTCACAATGTTTTAGAACTTTTATGAGCAAAATGCTAATCAATTTTTAGAGTTAAATAAAACCCTGGAGAGACCTGTAGAGACCAGCTTATTCCTGCCCTTGTGCTGTAGGGATGAGCAGAGGTGGATATGAAGTGAAACCTGTAGGCAGGTAGTGGAAACCCAGCCAAATCCTCTACCAAAGACAGTTGAGCTCAGGCCAGGGAGGTGTTAGGAGGAAAGGGGACAGGTGGGGAGAGGTTGGAGTTTCAACTGGTGCCTGAGGGAGCCAGGGGAAGAGGAGGAGAGACAGAGGGAAGAGGGGAATTGGTTCCCAGGTGAAGAATCAATAGAGAAGGCTGATTGTCAGGAGAAGCAGAGGTGAGGAGTGGAAAAATGTGATAGTCCATGGAATAGAGGGAACACAAGCAGGGTGAGGTGGGAGAGGAGGAGGAGGTAAAGGAACCAAACCTGTATTTGGATATGAAGGAAGTACAGTGAGTCTGATGATGTTAGGACAGAGGGGGGGATGGATAGGGAGGAATAGAGGGAGCAATGCTGAGTGGGGCGGGGGTTGTATTATAGCAGCAGGTGGAGTTACAGGGGGTATCCAGTTTGGGAAGTGGAGGGAGTGGTGCCATAGACCATATCTGCAAAGTTGAAGACAGGGCACCATTTTGGTAACAAGATCCTGCAGACCTGCAGCTACATACTGGGAGTTTAGACCCGCTGTCTTCTGGTCTAAATCCCAAATAGTTTATAGCAGTGCTTCATCTGTTGGCTCACTTTCCCTCCCTATCTCCATAGGCCGCTTGTCCCTGCTGCCTGGTGTGATCATCCCATTGTCTTTGCATCAAATTTTATATCAGTCGGGAGCTAAAGGCGAGAACTATCAAGTTCTGTACTGTTTGGTTGAGGTATGATCCTTAAAATATAAATTTTTAGAAGTTACTGCTATCAGGCAGGAGCTCTTGTGAAGAGCATTCACACTCATCAGCTGCTGGCTACGCTGTTCATATGCTCTCTCTATAGATATATGGTATATGCAGCAGGGGACGGTGTAATTCGTGATTTATTTATATGAGTGGGGTTTGACCTCGGGTAACCTCTCGAGTGGCGTAAGTCACGAGTGAGGTGACAGAGGGCAAACTACACAAATACAGATATACCATGTCATGTATCAAACTGTCCCCCATTGCATATTTTATTTATGTAATAAGGACCAGTTTAGACGGTGGAGGTAGATTTGTTAGAAATAGTTTATTTTTACTGTTTTTATACAAACTTGAATGGAATTGTTGTGCTTTTTTTTGTGTAGCTGCTCTTTAAGAAGAAGTTGCTAGTGGGTTGCTGTAGAAGCTGTAGCATACTGAAGCCTCTGAAGCCCCTGATATGTGTGTTCATTGGTGGGCAGGTTTCTTTTATAAGTAATTATGGGGCAAAAAAGGTGGCGGCTCTTGGTGAGAAGGCTGAATGGATTGCTGTTGATGTACTGCATTTTGTTTGAGGCTTCATTTTATTTATTTTGGCGATTCAGGAAAAGTGTACCCTGGCACAGCTCTAGTTGAGGTCCTGACTTCTTATTATTCTATTCTATTATGTATGCGTACGTCTCGGTGAGTTGAACAGTCTGGCAACAGAATTTTGTAAAAATTGTATTTCATGTTAAACATTAATTCCATCTATTGAATGTGAGGAAAGACATAGAAGAGAAATGGGATAGGCAAGGAAGGCAGCCATAAGTGCTTAAAAATTCCTGTAGTTCCATATAGCACATGTATTGGAATCGGAAAGGCTGAAACTGTTCAGGAAAATTCCCTTCTGTGACACCAACAGTCTATTCCCAGCTATACAAAACTGTTAAATCTGGGACTGGGTTATTAATTGAGTGATGAATCATACTATTGTTTATTGCATTTTGAAACAATTTGTTTATTTAAAACATTTATTTATTTTGTGTTTTGGTGGTTTTCACAGATGAGTCCATTTTATTATTTTTTGTTAACTGGGTAGGTATACTAGGTAAATGAATGCCTATTTTCAGGTACGACCAGGGAGAGTACAGTTGAAGACGGTGTACAATGAGCAAGAAAGTTACAAAGAAAGCCATCATTCTAGAAGGCAAGTTCACAGACCAGCAATAACATTAACAATAGCTCATACAAGTAAAGTGGTAGTCAGTGCGATAATTGCAATAAGGCACTTAAGGGCATGGATCGTTGCGGGATCTGTCCGCTTCTTATGTGGTTTAAGGCACACAGGTGTGCCTCGTGCCACACCACACTAGGTGTGGGTAACTCCCTTAATTACTTATGCCGGTCCTGCCTTATTACTTAAATCCACATCTGTAAAAAGGACAGGCTAAAGATGATATGATATAGCACAGGCAACGAAGATAATACAGTGGCAGAAAGGTAGGACTTAGGAGGATAGGCTGCAGGGGATGAAAAATTCCCAAGTCCGAGGTCCATGACTTACAAAACAGCAGCCAGACTTGAACTGCACAGCTGTGAATCAGTCCGATGGACTTGGCTGTGCAGTTCAGTAACCACGCTAAATGCGCAGTGTTCTTCTGTGGCTGGCAAGCTTGGCAGCATAGAACTAGAAGACAGGCTTTCCAGAGGCAGGAGGTTTACTCCCAGGGCGTGCTTACCTCCTGATCCATCAGCAGATTGCCCAGGGCATGGAAGCTCAATGGACTGCTGAAGCTTCTCAAACCGTGGGCGGAGCACTGCCATTCGGGGACTTCCACCAGTGTTTGCGTGGCTCCTCAGATGTTAGACATGGTCTGGAGCTGTGTGGACTGGAGTCCTGATTTTTTCTGGCGACTGGATGTAGACGTTTGGTGTGAAGATGATCGAGGCACACTGGTGTGCAAGCGGAGGAGCAAACTGCCCGCATCAGGTACACTTTTGAGCTGTGACATAGTCATGACTGAGGGAAGCAGTGAGAGTGTGGACTTCCCATTAGGCCTAATTCAGTGCTGTTGGTTCCACTACTATGATTAGTAGTTACTGATCAGTTTGAATGGAGTTGTTAGGCCTATATACTCAAAAGGAGGTCACTTTGAGAGTGTAAACACCCCCCTCAATCCTTTATTACTGATTTCTTGTCCTTAATTTAAATCTGCCATTGAGCATGGTGACAAGTTCTTTTGCATCTCCGAAATGTGAATTTCTTCTTGATCTGCTCCAACAGCTACACGTTTTCCTCTCTGTGGCAAACAGAGGTTTTTCCTAAACCTTTTTGCTTTGCACTTTTATTTCAGATTGTCATTGCATAATGTTTTGGTGCTCTCAAAAGATTAATGGACTGTAATTTAATGTATTGAAATTTTGTCTGTTGTGTGTCATCTGGTGTATTGTGGTTGTTTTTTCATAAGCTGTGAGCATAGGGTATACGTGGGGAGGGCAGAAATATTGAATTGAATTAGAATTTGTTTTGAGCATTTGAGGTGTGTGTATGGGTTGTCTGAACATTGATCTCATGTTGATTAGTGGTCTGAGTGTGTTAGGTGTGTGGAAGGGGAGGGTTGGGATTTTGTTTCTCTAAGTTTAAGTTTGCGGGTGGGAAGTATTAGAGGTTTTATTAAAATTTGTAAGTATAGTGGTGGCCCCATTATTTCTTACTTACTGAAGCAGGGGAGAAAAGATCATTATTTGTTTTGATAATAATACAAAATGCTTCAGAGAAAAGGTGCAACTTACTGACTCCTACTACGGACTCATCTCAGAAATGTAACTTAAGTCTTTGACTTGCCTATCCCCCCAAAATGTTTCACCCCTGGGCTAGAGAGCCTCAGTATGTACTCCCTGGAGGACGCAAGCAGGAGAGGGGAGATATGACAGAGATACATAAATAGCTGTAGGGGTACAGCAAGGTGAGCCATGTAGAGCTGCCCTGACTGAAACATAGAAACATAGACTTTGACGGCAGATAAGGACCGCTTGGCCCATCTAGTCTGCCCATTTCCCTACCTACAGGATAGGCCGCAGATCCTAGTTAACCTACAGCTTATTTCTTCCTACCCCCCACAAGAATTGCCTTATGTCTGTCCCATGCATTCTTGAATCCTCCCACAGTTTTAGACCCCACAACCTCCTTAGAAGGCTGTTCCGCCCATCCACTACCCTCTCTGTGAAATAATACTTCCTCACATTGCCCCTGAACCGCCCCCCCATCTTTAAATTGTGTCCCCTTGTTCTTGCACGTCTATTTTTCTGAAAGATGCTACCCTCCTGGACTTTGTTGAGTCCACTGAGGTGCTTAAAAGTTTCTATCATGTCCCTCCTCTCCCTTCTTTCCTCAAGGGTATACATATTAAGCTCCTTTAGTCTCTCCTCATACGGCTTCTCTTGCAGACCCTGCACCATTTTAGTTGCCCTCCTCTGGACTACCTCTATCCTGTCTATGTCCTTGCGGAGATGGGGTCTCCAGAACTGGACACAGTACTCCAGATGGGGTCTCACCAACTGTCTGTACAGAGGGATAACAACTTCTTGTTTTCTGCTGCTGATGCCTCTCCCTATGCTAAATGAGAGTTCGTCTACCAGGGGGCACAAATTTAAAGTGAGTGAGTGAGGGGCGGTAACAAAATATGTTACGATGTACTTTTTCACTGAGGGGGTGGTGGATCAGTGTAATGGCTTACCCAGTGCTTTAGTCTATACAAAAACTATTGCTGGGTTTAAAAACAGCTAGGAATGCTACAAAGGGAGAGAGAGAGAGAGAGTGTGTGTTTGTGTGTGTGTGTGTCTCCCCAGTAGGAGGTGTTCCCAAATGCTATACTTATGGAAATGTTTCCCCAATACTAGCAAAGGTCTTGTTAAAGGAATATTAATTAGCTCAGTAGAACATCTACCAGCATTTGGCCAGTGTCGGTTTAGGACCCTGGTAAGTTACAAGTCTTATATCTTGCACTAAAATTGTTTTTTTTTTTCTTTTCTTCCCCTTGGGTAGTGTGAAACTAGAAAGCCAGACAAATGGTGAGAGAAAGACTTCTGATCAAGGAAAAGATTCTGTAGACATAGCTACCAAGGTTAGGAGCCTACACGATGAGCAGATTGTTAAGAAAATAGAGCAAGTGTTGTCGGGAGCTCTTGAGGGAGAACAAGTTAACCCAGGTAAGTAAATTGGAAGTCAAAAAGTATAGCAAGGAGACTGGCCCAGTGGCATGGAGGAATGAGGTGCTGGACACCTTACTTTCTGCCACGCTGCTGACCTGAGTTCAGGAATGAGTTCGGGTTGCCTGGGGGGGGGTCAAGTCAGGGGTTTAAGAGGATCCAGTGTCTGAAGAACTGCTTTCCTCTCCCAGGGTGGGGAAGCCTGTAACCCGTTTGCCTGGCCTTAGACTGCCACCAGGTGGAGGCTTGGTGGCATTGCAGCTTGGGTGGCACATGGGAAGGGTCAGAAAGCACATTATGCCTGTGTGCCTCCGCATGCACCCTTACATGCAGTGCTGCAGGGACAGGACCAGAAAACAAAAAATGATGGTGGGTGCTTTTACACAGGCTGGTAAGGAGCTGTATAGGTGTTAGCCTTTGGTGCTCCATCCTAAATGTAATATACCAGGTCCCTCCCATTATTGATATGTTTACTTTACGTTTTTAGCTGTTGCCTTCCTCCTGCTTTTTTCTCCTTTGAAATTCTCAGCTGTTACTCTGAGCTAAGTTGTATCTTTTATGCGATGACACATGCACTATGATTGCTGGTACCTGATTCTTTTTTGCCGTGACTCGTTTCAGTATTTGTTTATTGACTGTATTATAGTACACTATGTTGTATATGCTATTGTTACTGTTTACATGTACTGCTCGCTGCTGTTCTGTTAGTTATCTGCTGTTGTATATGTTTAAATGGCTAAAAACTAAGCTATATGTATTGCTATCATGCACTTCTGAAATGTTTCTGTTTGTAATGCCCTGTACTCTGCGGGGTCGTGCCTGAAAATAGTCATTTTTTTAGCTAGTGCACTTACCAGGTTAACAAAAACTAAATAAATATTTGTCTAGCCTTGTTTGTTTTGTTTTTTTGCTTACCACTACTTCTATCGGGAAAGAGTTCCAGGGATTACATACATACTGTTGGCAGATAAGGGCCTATGGCCCACCCAGTCTGCCCTTTTGAGCTTGTAAGCTCCCTTTACATTTTTCTAGAAGTCTGTTGCCCCGACCTCCAGGATTTCCTTATGTCTGTCCCATGCATCCTTAAATCCCGTTATTGTTTTCACCCCACCACTTCCTCTGGCAGGGGGTTCTACTTGCCCATCAACCTTTCTGTGAAGAAATTCTTCCTTACGTTTTCTATGAATTGCCCTCCGTCTTACTTCATCCTCTGCCCTCTGGTCCTGGAACATCTTTTTCACTGGATAATAGTGTATTCCTACACCTTGTTCCTCCCTGTAAGGTACTTGTACGTCTATATCATATCCCCTCTCTCTCCCTCCTCTCCTCCAGGGAGTACATATTCAGGTCCTTCAGCCTGTCCTCGTAGGACTTGTGATGCAATCCCTGTACCATCACTGTTGCTGTCCTCTGAACCTTCTTCACCTTGTATATGGCCTTACGTAGGCAAGGTCTCCAGAACTGTACACTGTACTCCAGGTGGGGCCTCAGTACTGTCTTGTTTAGTGGAATTATGACCTCCTTTTTCCTGCTGGTGATGCCCCAGCCTATGTATACCAGCATCCTATTTGCTTTACCTGCTGCCTTGTTGCACTGTTTCCCTAACTTGAGGTCATCAGAAATGATGACCCCAAGATCTTCTTTGAGTCAGTCTCTTGCAGCAGCCCATAATGTATGGAATATCCAGCCGTAGGCATCACTTCCTTCGGATGATTTCCCAGCAGTCTCTTCCAGGGGCCTCCCCTTCCTGTCACCTGATGTGCTGTTGCACATATATAAAGGGGAGGCCCCGATACTCCTTATTTCTTTTCCAGCTGCAATCGAGTTCACATCAGGTTCTCCTTCAGAGTATCAGCTTTCTCCAGTCCATCGACACAAGTTCTACAAGTCACCTAAGAAGTTCATCCACTGATGTCTTCTGAACCCTTGTTTTGAAAGTGTTCCTGTGGCCAGAGAATCGCATCAGAGGACCTCCATGATGTGTGTTTGGTTTCTGGGTCCAGATTACAACACCAAGGAGTGTATCCTCTGTGGACGGTTCAACAAGACCACCAAGTGCCAAAGACTCCAGCAGCTAAGGGAGTAACTCATGTAGCAGAAGGTAGCCCTTTTGGAGCAGCAGCAACGCTTCTTTGCAGGGGAGTTTTCAGCCTCCTTTTTGGGGTCTCTGAGATACGAACTCTTATCGTCGATGGGGCATGGAGCCAGGAGGAAACATTTTTCTAAGACCAGACATGTTTCCCCCATGATGCCATCTTTGTTGAAGGCCTCAAGCTCCTCAAAGGTAAGTATGAGGGCTCCCACTGATATACCACCATCTTCTCCACCGTCGACGGCTCCCTGTCGACAATCGCAGTTATGCTGCAGCTTCCAACTCTGCCTCTGGCAACTTGCATTGTCAACGATGGCTACATCTGCTCCGATGAACCTTCCGTTGATGGAGCATCCCCTGGTTCTGGGGCACTCCAGCCACTCCTCTGCTGCTCCTTCGACAGTGCTACCACTGACAGCCCATTCTGGCTGCTTCTTGTCGATGGTGGACCCCTTGGCTTCTGTTTAATTTTTGTCGACGGTCCTCCCATCAACAGGACTTAACTGTCTGTCTCCCTTGTCGACAGCATCCCTGTCGACGATCGTGGCATCGCCTCAAATGGCTTGGGGAGGTGTCTTCTTTCTCACCCCAGGAATACTCCAATATTCCTAACTCTTATGCAGTGTGCCTTTAAGCCAGATTGGCCCGGAGATGGAACGTTATGCTAATGATGGAATCAGTGGCTCGTGCCACTTTTTCAAATGCTGCCACCTATCAGCTGCCTACATTCTAACCCTCAGATTTCTGTCTCCGCCTGTCAAGACCAGATGTCTTCTTCGTAGATCACCTCCTCATTATCTCGTCATGAAACTTAAAAATAAATAAATAAATAAGTATATTATTTTATTTTCATTTGCTGCCCTTATCTTTTGTTTATAGTAAAACTGTTAGCTTATTTTAGTTAAATTACTTGATTTTCTCGGATTTCTCCCGATTCGGTCTTGATGCAGGGTGTGATTTTACTGTAGAGTTTTTCCTCTCTACTTTTGTTTGTACAATTTTTGTTTAAACTGTATTTTTATAACCGTTAATATCAGTTACTGAACCGCTAATCCCAGTTCCTTTTCTTTCAGTTCGGTTCCTATCAGTTCCTGAACCGACTGCAACCAATAGATTTGTTTTTAAAGTTTAAATATTTTGGGGGGTGCTGATGAGCAGCTAACTGAACAGACACACATTCCCACGCTGCTCCCGCTAAACAGCCTAAAATTAAGTTTTAAAGGTTAAAAGAGTACCTTTGTCTGGGAAATCTAGTAGCCCGTGGCTAGAGAAGGCAGGATGGATGAGTATCTGACTCCCAGTTCCTTGAAAAGTCAAAGGATTGCCTCCAAAAATGCCAAGAAAGGAGGAGAGAATGGCAGCCTGGTTTCATTGTCGGCAGCTGAGGTTGCTGCGCGGGGCAGGGAAGTTACGGGGCAGGTCACTGCGGTCCTGGAGCCGCAATTAATCAAGCTGGAGGGGAAGCTGGACCTGACACTCCAAGAAATAAAGGAGCTGCAAGGGGTGCAGGCAGGCAGAATAACAGAGGTGGAGGAGCGGGTATCACATTTGGAGGACGAGTTGCTGGCAGGTGGCAGCCCTTCAGAAAGAATTAGCCGAAATGAAGGAGGTGTTCAGTTTTCGGGAAAATTACCACCGGCGCCTCAATCTGTGGCTGAGATCCCTGCCGGAGGGGATGGAGGGGGAGAGCGCTCTGGATTTCTGCGTGAGGGTCCTGCCAGGGCTACTGGGCCTCCAGCCCCCAAAGGGAAAGGTCAAATTGGAGAGAGCACATAGGGCCGTGATGCCCTGACCGCCGAGAGATCAGCCGCCAAGGGAGATAATTTATCGGTTTCATCATTTTTCAAGACAGGAAAATGTTGTTGTAGGCATTCTGAGAGAAGGGCAAAATGGAGTTCTAGGGGCATCAGCTCTTCATGTCGTAGGACTACTCGGCCTGGCTGCTTAAGCGGAGGAAAATGTTTAACAGCATTATGCAGCAGCTTAGGGAGTACAAGATTGAGAACTTTTTAGTGTACCCGGCCACCTTGAAAATAAAGCACGAAGGGGCAACACACTTGTTTTGGGAGATAGATAAGGCCGAGGAGTTTGTACGAGCATTGCAGCAGAAGATGCGCTGAAGAGGGAGCAGGGACTTTGCACTATCCATTATTTAACGTTGGAGAAGGGGAGACTGTTTAATGTGTTGTGTTTCTCTGCCTAACTCCCACAACTTGAAGAAATGTGCTGGAGAGAGATGGAAGTTCCCCCCATGTGTGAGATTGCCAAGGAAGTGTCTTTCTTGGCCTTTCTCCCCTTTGTGTTTCCCCATCATGTTTGGAGCAGACTGCAGGGCTGGATTAAGGTGCCTGAGTATTGGAGGAGAGCCTTTTGGCATGGAAGGCTGGACATTGGATGAGCACCAGAGGCCAGGAAAAGGAAACGCTGGAGAAGTAAAGGAGAAAGAAGTGGAAGATGTGTCTAGGTGAAGGTATGAGGGCGGGTGGGGAGCAGGGCTTAGCACGTTGGTAATTGGCACTGTCTAGTCTCCCTGCTGGCCTCAGATGGTAACCTGGGTCATTTGCTTCATGGACCTTTTTATTTGTAAACAGGGGATGCATCGTGGGGGGAAGGAGGGCCAGAGAAGGTTACATGTTGAATGGGATGGAGAACTGGGATGGTACAGTAGAGGGAGATAGATGAAGGGGGACGGAAGAAGTGGGAGTACGAATAATGGCAAGGGGGAAGGAATTACTCAATGTAAACCAGACAAGGGAGAAATGTTGAAAATGGCTGTGGAGGGAGGGTGTGGGAGCGTCTTTGTCGGTATATGGAGAAGCGGCAGACACTCAAATTGGGGAGACTGTTCGTGTCAAGGGAAGTAAAGGAGAGACAAAGGGAGTGGGGAAAGAAGAGCCATGTTTAATGAGGTGGGAATCGTGGAGGGGGGTGGAACAAAGGGGAGAAGAGAAAGTGGGTGCAACTGCAAGAACAGACTACTTGGAAGAGAGGCTGGAGTGAGACCCGCAGTAGAGAAGGGAAAGGAGTCAGTAAAGGGGGTGACAGGAGGGGGAAGGGGGGAGGAAAAAGGGGGGGAGGTTCGGGGTTAGGAAAGGGAGGGAGACAGATGGGGTACTATAAAAAGTTAAATGTTATAGTTGGTGTTGACGTTTTTGTGTAAATGGGGCTATTCTAGAAAAGTGTACTAACCTGAATTATTTAAGGGTGATTGACATGCTCTCAATCAAGAATGCTGGACCGAAAGGGAGAAGATTAATGGTTACAAATGTTTACGATGAAAAGTATTAATGTGGTTACTTGGAATGTCCGGGGTATCATAAATCCAGTTAATAGGACTGTATTGTTAACAGCCTTAAAAAGAGTTGGGGCCCAGATGGCACTATTACAGGAGACACACCTAACAGAGTTGGAGCATGCCAAATTGGTCTAAGGATGGGTGGGGAGATGCTATGCCGCTTCTGCGTCAGTGCATAAGAGAGAAGTGGTAATATTGGTTCATAAGGCCCTCCCTCTAGAGGTGTAGAAGGTGGTTAGAGGCCCCAAGGAGGGACAATACATCTTTATATTTGGATCAATAGAGGGGGAACAGATCACCTTGGGGTCAGTGTATGCCCCGGCAGTTTACGACTAGCAATTTTACATGTCCTTACTGGATTTATTGATTAAGGAGCAATTCTCGGGCTTAATATTGGGAGGGGACTTGAACTGGACAATGGATCCGAATATGGGCCATTCTGAGGGGAAAGGGAGAGAGACAGGCTGTATGCAACAATGGCAAGGAGGAATGGTGGAGCTAGATTTGGTTGATGCCTGGAGTACAGCAAACCCAGGAGTGAGAGAGTATGCCTTTTACTCGAAACCCCACAAGACGTGGTCTTGGCTGGACTACATTTATTTGACAAGAGAGTGGTATACCCAGGTCTGGGATGTTCGACATGGCCCTATACATGTATTGGACCATGCGATGGTGGTGATGAAAATTCAAGGTTGGGAGAAGCAGGTGCCCCCCCCCCCCACCTTGGAAGTTTCCAACATATATGGCCCAGAATGAGGAGTTCAAGAAACATGTGGAGGAGAAGTGGGATTTCTTCTTGGAGATGAATGATACAGGGGAGGTGTCTAGAGACATGCTGTGGGAGATGGACAAAGCCTTTATGGGGGGGTAATCTTTGAGTATATGTTCTGTATTAAGAGAAAAAGACAGGAGCAGAGAAAGGACTTGGAAAGGAAGCTAAAAGAGCTCGAACTGAGGGTGGCTTGGGGGGAACAGGGGGAGGCAGTACAATTCCTGACCATGGTGAGGGAGGCCCTGAATGCTCATTTAAGAACAGAGGCAGGGAGGTCCTGCTTCTTTAATAAGCAACAAATATTCGAGTGGGGAAACAAACCAGGGCCAGTGCTAGTAAGCCTTATGAAGGGTGGGAAAAGGACGGGCTGAGTTATGGGGTGAAGGATGAGCAGGGAATTCTGCACTGGGATGCTAAGGGGATGCAGAAAGCATTTCATTCTTTCTGTCACCAGCTATGTCGAGCGGAATATGTAGGGACGAATGTACATATGTCAGAGTTTCTTGAGAATGTCAAGTTACTGGAGGCCACGCAGGAACAGAGGGATAAATTGAGGCAACCAATAACTAAGGAAGAGGTAATGCAAACTATCCAAAAGCTGCACAAGGGGAAAGCTAGTGGGCTGGATGGATACCTGGTGGAGTATTATAAACTGATGGGAGCTTGGATGGCGAAGGTGATAAGTGAGGTATTTCAGCAGAAGGGGGAGATGAGGGAGGTTGATTTGCCTGATACATGTTATGACGCCACTGTATTTCTTTATACCAAAGGAGGGGAAGGATACACAGCTCTGTGCTTCATATAGGCCAATTTCATTGTTAAATTGTGACCTTAAAATATTGGCCAAGGTGTTGGCCAGCAGACTGGAGGGGGTCCTTTCAGGATTGATTCACCCAGATCAAACCGGGTTTGTAAAGAGGTGGCAGTCATATCATAATATGAGATGCTTGCTCAATATAATATGGCAGGCAGATAGAGAGAAGGAAGATATAGGGATTATCTCAATGGACGCTGAAAAGGCATTTGACAGGGTAGAGTGGGAGTATTTGTTTGAAGTAATGGGTCGGTTTGGTCTGGGTGAAGCTTTTCTGAGGTGGGTACAAGCGATGTACCGGATGCCCCGGGAGGCAGATGTTGGTGAATGGTAATATGTCGGAGAAGTTCAGTCTTTGGAGGGGTACAAGACAGGGGTGCCTGCTTTTCCCCTCTTGTTTGCATTGGCGATCGAACCCTTGGCTATTGCCATAAGGGGAAATGAGGAAATAATGGGGGTGGGAGGGGAAGGTAGAACGCAACACCAACTTGCATTGTATGCGGATGATATGTTGCTGTTCTTGAGGGATCCTGGCTGGTCGATACCTCCTCTCCGACAGTTGGTGGAGGAGTTTAGTGCCTTCTCGGGCTATAAGATTAATTCAGGAAAGTTGGAGGTAATGTGGCATCTGGGTTCAGGGAGTGAAGTGAGACAGTGGGGGTTAAAAATGGTAGGTATATGTTTGACATGTATTTAGGGGTACAGGTGGGTAGATCCCTAGGGTCCTTATATAATTTGAAATACTCCAAATTGGTGAAGACTATCGAGGTGGATGCAACTGCCCTTGTTGTGGTTGGGTAGAATCAGCCTTGTTAAGATGAATGTGTTGCCTAGGGTTCTGTATTTTTTGCAGATGTTACATATAGAATTGAAGAGGGAGGATATTCATAGATTAGAAAATGCCTTATCTTCCTTCATTTGGAGAGGAAACGCCGAGTATAAGTTTGGGAAGGCTGAAAGCAGAGAGAGAGGGGGGGGGGGGGCTGAACTTTCCAGATTTGGGAAACTATTTCTTGGCTATTCAGCAGAAGTATGTGGCAGACTGGGTGCATAGGCCCAAGGTAGCCAGTTGGGTTGAGTGGGAGCAAGAGATGACTAAGGTTAACCTAACAGCATATCTTCATAGTAGGGGCCTGAGGGCATATAGGGTGGGAGGAGAGGTCAACCCCCAAGTAGTGCAGATACTGCTGGCTTGGAGGCTGCTGGGGAGGTGAGGTTGGAGGCAGGGGGAAGAGACACTGCTCTTACCAGTGGTAGATAATCCTTATTTTTTTACTAGGATTGGAGGATAAGGGCTTCCGGGAATGGGAACACAAGGGAATACGGAGTTTGGGGCACCTTTTGGTACGTGGGCAGCTGTGTTCCCTTTAAACACTACAGGAGGTAGTAATGGGGGGGGGGTGGCACAGGTTTTGGTATCTGCAAGTAAGGGTATTCATGGGAAGCCTGGGAAAGGAGATTAAAGGGACATATGAAGTAGACTCGGTGGAGGCTGTGATCTACCAGGCCCAAGGGAAGGCGAAAGGTTTTATTGGTTGGGCGGTAAAAAGAGGGAAACAAATACTCCCTGATAGAACTATTAGGACGAAAAGGCTATGGGAACATGATTTAGGGAGATGCATCACGGAGGAGAATTGGGGGATGCTGCTCCCGATGCATTCTGGGATTATGGCCTGTAATAAATATAAAGAGGCATATTTTAAATTTATCCGCAGGTTGTACCACCCGGCGGTGATTGTGCATAAGGCACATCCTGCAGTGTCACACCCCTATGTGGTAGATGTGGGGGGGAGAGGGGAACATACATGCATTGTTTTTGGGCATGTCCGGTGTTAAAATTCTGGAAAGAGGTGGTTGCTGAGGTGAGTAGGGTTGCTGGCAGGGAATTGCCAGTAGACCCCCTGAGCTGCTTATTTGGAGTAGAGATCGGGGAAGGAGAGGAGTGCTCACTGCTCCCCAGGTGGATCAGGGTGCTACATGTTTTAGCTCGCCATGGCATACAAAATACTTGGATTTCCCAGATTATGCCAACTGTACAAGCCTGGAGGAAGATGGTGTTACAGAACTTGGGGTTGGAGAGGCTAATCTATGTGATGTGGGGGAGAGAGGAAGGTTTTACCAGGAACTGGAGTCCGTTCCTAGCTTCTCTCACGGTGGAGGAAGGTTGGATCCTGAGGGAGGGCACCCTAAGCTGAGAGAAGGGAGAGAAAGAGAGGGAATGGTCTTGGGAGGGAGAGGGGATGGAAAATGAGTAATTGGATTTGTCCCAAAAGGAAAAAGATATTGGGAATAATGGAATGGTCCAGGGATATTAAGAAGGGAGAAATGAATTTGACAGCATGTGTATTTGTTTGCACCATTTATTTGTGTTATATGTGTATATGAATGAAGTTGAAATGTTGATTTTAATTTAAGGTGTTGAAGTCTGTTAAGGTTTGTTATCACTGTTGTAGATGCAAAAGTGAATACAAATATTATACAAAAAAAAAGTTTAAATTTAATCGCAGTTGCGATTATTTTTTTTTTAATTAAAATGCCCGAAAAACCTAAGAAAAAGACAGGTGAATACAGTTTATTTTTCAAATTCAAGTTTATTGCATATTTAGGCACTGTTACACATTTCTTGATACAGTTCATGCTGTACAATTGCTGCTTTAGAAAAATCAGGTGATTAGCAAACATTTCATAAAATTATATACTGGTTTAAGATCTGATATCTCAGCCTAAGTTCTGTCTCACTTCATTTCTTCTCTTCTGTTACACAGTATGAATCACCTTCATCCTCTGTGATTACTAATTACCCTCTAGGTCCTCAACTCCCTCTCTAATATTCCCAGTATTCTCCCTCTTTCCCTATTAGCTATCATTTTATCCCTCCAGAGACCCTAGGTTTCCATTTCTCTGTTTCATCATCCAGGGTGTCCACCTGAGCACAAATTTTGGCATTTTGAAATTTATCTTATGGGTCAGTTCCTCTAGATTCTGGATCTCCTGGACGATGTTTACCCATTGTTGTTGGGTGGGGGATCACTGTTAAGCCATTTTCTTGTAGTTGCCTTATGAGCTGATGTCAATAATATGTTCCACAGGTAAATCTGATCACCTCCCTTCACCTCTAGGGGTAAGATTCCAAGTATTAGGTGTTTTGGGCCTATGGACTCCGTAATTGAGAACATAGCTTTTAGTTGCTGCATTATTTCTCTCTAGTATGTCCCAGTTTTGGGCATGGCCAAAATACATGCAGGTGGTCCACCCGCATCTCCTGGCAACCCCTCCAGCATGTTGGTGGGCAGTATTTGTACCATTTGTTTTTAACAGTCGGGGTGATGAAAAACCTCATTCTAATTTTCCACTCAGATTCCCTCCATAAAGGGGAATATGTAGTCCTGTAGATTTGTGTGTAGCAAATTTCCCACTCTTTATCCATGATTTGCCCTCCCAACTCCATTTGCCATTTTTTTTTTCTACTTATTATTTTCCCTGCCTGTTTTTCTTCCCTCATCCTTCCACTCCTTCGGTCCCCCAAGGAGTACCACCCTCCCATCCCGACCGACCCCCCGGGTCTGCCCCTAAGTACCACACTCCTGCCATCAGACCACGCCTTGATGGCCCGAATTACCAGGCGAAGAGGAGAGGTCCCAACCTTACCTTCCTCTTGTCCTTCTGCAGCAAGCTGTACAGCGGGGTCTGCCCTAATCTGTCGGCGGGTGGTGAGACTGGCTTCCGAGAGCGTCATCCAGGTAGGCTGAGGGCTTTTCCTCCTGCTTACCCGACGTCGGGCGTGCAGTGAGCGCCAAGGCTGCGGTGTGCGTGGGCGCATGTCAAAAGCCGGCCCTCTGCCGGTGTCTTCCCCCTTTCTGCGCAGCCTGCTCTCCTTACTTTGCGACCACCTGAGCTTCCCCAACAGGTGGCGTATCGCTGCCGAGAGCGTGGTCCCCCTCCCGAGAAGGAGGGCAGCCGTTCGCCCATCCTTTCTCCCTCCTCGCCGACCACCGCTGGACTCCGAGCTCGCTCCCGAACCCAGGTCGCCGGTGTGGTACGAGGTGTGGCGTCCAGCGCCTCAACCCTCAGTGCCACCGGGCCGGCCCTCCAGTTGCCATTTTGATTAGGGTTTTATGGCATGATTACCTCCCTTATCCCTTATAGACCCATAGAGGGCAGAAATGTGGCCTCTCAATTTACGTGAATGCATTGTGTCCTCCATCACCCCTTGGAGTTCTGATGGGGCCTGGTTTTGGGCCTGGCATCCCTGAAGTACCTGTATGTATGTTCTAGCTTGAAAGTATCTGTAATGGTCTGTCTGTCGAAGGGAGTATCTTTCTTTAAGTTGGGCAAATGTCATTACCCGTATCCCATCCAGAAACTGTCCCAGGGTATAAAGACCCAGCCTTTCCCATCTTTGAAAGGTAAGAGCTTGTGTTGTGGGGTGAAAGCCTCGATTCCAGGCAAACCATCTCATGGACCATAGCTCTCTGGTCAATTTATACTTTGACCATAATCTCTTTAGTGCCCATAGCATGTTTCTTACAGTATATACTAGTGTTGCATGGTTCTGATTTAGCTTCTCCGGCATTGCTAACCTGTCCACCAGGGGCATCCTCTCCGTGGAGTCTGTCTCCAGCGTTTTCCAGCACGTTGAATAGTCCGGTGTGTGCCACAGCAAAGCCTTTCTTAATTGAGTCACTAGGTAGTAATTCTCCAGGTTAGGAACCTGTCTCCTGCCACTTTTTTGCTGAACTGTAAGATTAACATTTGATTCTGGGTCTCTTATAGTTCCAAATTAATTCAGAGATCATCCTCTGCCAAATTTGAAATTGATCATAGTGAATTTTCATTGGTAGGCACTGAAAAATTTAGGACTGCAAACAGGGAGTGCCACGTTACCCTGTCGAACGCCTTTTCAGCATCAAGGCTCATGAGACATGTGGGGATGTGTTTTTTGCTTACTACGTCCACTATATTAATGGTAGACCTAACTCCCTCCGGGGCCTGTCTGGTTGCTATGAGTCCCGTTTGGTCTGGGTGGACTAAGTTGACTAGGATGGGGTTAAGTCTAGCTGCAGTTATTGCCGTGAAGATTTTATAGTCCACATTTAGGAAGGATATCGGTCTATAAGAGCCGCACTCTTTCAGGTCTTTTCCCTCATTGGGGATCACAGAAATAGTGGTATGATTCCGTGGGGGGGAGGATTTTTCACCCTCCTGCCATACCTGATTGTATATATTTTTAAGTAGGGGTATTGTTTCATTGGGAAGGTCTTATATACAGTAGTTCACTACCAAACATAGAAATATAGAATATGACGGCAGATAAGGACCGCTTGGCCCACCTAGTCTGCCCAATTCCATACTTAACGGATAAGCTGCAGATCCTAGTTAACCAACAGCCTACTGCCTCCTACCCCCCACTAGACTTGCCGTATGTCTGTCCCATGCATTCTTGAATTCCCCCACTGTTTTTGACTCTGTGACCTCCTCAGGAAGGCTGTTCCATGTATCCACAACCCTCTCTGTGAAGAAATACTTCCTCACATTATCTCTGAGTCATCCCCCCTCTATCTTCAGATTGTGCCCCCTTGTTTTTGGACATCTCATTTTCTGAAAGATGCTACCCTCTTGGACTTAGTTGATTCCCTTGAGGTATTCGGAAGTTTCTATCATGTCCCCCCTCTCACTTCTTTCCTCAAGGCTGTACATCTTTAGTTCCTTTAGTCTTTCTTCACATGTCTTCAGATGCAGACCCTGCATCATTTTGGTTTCCCTCCTCTGGACAGCCTCCACCCTGTCTATGTCTTTATGTAGATGGGGTCTCCAGAACTGTACATGGTACTCCAGATGTGGTCTTACCAACTGTCTGTACAGAGGGCCTACAACTTCCTGTTTTCTACTGGTGATGCCTCTCCGTATGCATCCCAGTATCCCCCAGCCCTTCTTACTGCCTTCTCAAATTGCTGGACCACTTTTAGGTCATCTGATATGACTATCCCCAGGTCCATTTCCATGTTTGTTGTTGTCAGTATCTCACCCCCCCATTGTGTACTCTTCCCCTTGGTTTTTGTTTCCCAAGTGCATTACTCTGCACTTCTTAGCATTGAATCTAAGCTGCCATACATGTGACCATTCCTCCAACCTTGCCAAGTCCCTTTTCATCCTTTCCACCCCACCTTGTGTATCAACCATGTTGCAGATCTTTGTGTCATCTGCAAAGAGACATACTTTCCCTTCCAGTTCCTCTGCAATGTCACTGATAAATACATTAAAAAGGACCAGCCCCACTACTGAACCCTGCGGTACTCGACTAGTAACCCTCCTTTCTTCACTGTGGACTCCCATTTACTATTACCCGCTGTGTCCTGTTGTCCAACCAGTGTTTTAGCCAGGCTACCACCCTGGGACCCACTCCCAGGCTGGCTAATTTGTTTATTAATCTTTTGTGCGGGACTGTGTCAGATGCCTTGCTAAAGTCTAGGTAGGCCATGCCCACAGGCCCTCCCTGGTCTACTACTTTGGTCACCCAGTCAAAGAAATAAATTAGATTTGTCTGACATGGCCTTCCCGCTGTGAATCCACGCTGCCTTGGGTCCTGTGTACCACTGGCCTCTAGGTACTCAATAATTCTTTCCTTCAGAAGTGATTCCATCATTTTCCCTACCACTGAGGTCAAACTGACAGGTCTGTAGTTTCCTGCCTCTGTCTTACTCCCACTTTTGTGAAGGGGAATCACATCTGCCGTCCTCCAGTCCTCAGGTACCACACCATCTTCCCATGATTTATTAAAAAGGGTAGTCAATGGTGTTACTCGTTCTTCCCTTAGTTCTTTTAGAATTCTGGGGTGAATCCTATCAGGCCCCATTGCTTTATCCACCTTCAGTTTTAAGAGTTCTTACAGAACCCTTTCTTCTGTGAAAGGACTAATATCAACCCCCCATCCAGAGTGTTTCTGTTGACCGGATTAGGTATTTCCCCCAGCTTTTCCATTGTGAATACTGAGCAGAAGTATTCTTCTGGTATCTCTGCTTTTTTCACTGTTGCTCTCTGCCCAGCTACCTTCCTCTTTGTTCAGCCTCAGTACCCCTGTCTTAGTCTTTCAGACAACATGAAGTCTTGCTGTATTCTGACAATCTGCAGTTAGCTCCAGGCTTTGAACTGCCCCGGAGTGTAGAGGGTTAATTTTCTATGCAGTGCATAGAACGTTGAGCTCGAGCTTGGTTGAGGTCTCTGTCTGTAGCACTTTGAAATCCAACTACCAGATTCTTTACTCCGCCTCACTGAACAGTCACTCCGGAGATTTCTCCTTCTGCTCAGTTCAAGTCGGCTAAAGTGTCGGTTTTTCCGCTTAACTCCCGTAGTATTATGGTTCAGGGCTTTGTCTGCGGTACACTAAGTACTTTAGGTAGTAGTTCTTGGTTATTTGTGGAAATTGTAAACAACTTTTCTCGATCGGTTTGGCTGAACCGATCCAACTTATTTGAATTCTGTGTGTTTTCCTTTAGTGTGTGGTTACTGGTCCATATCGGTTTTAAAAAAAAAACCAAAAACAACATGTTTAATGTTTTTTTCCAATACCCGTAACATGGTTAGAAACCGATAAAGGAGTCTTGCCTGGAGGTTGCCAAAAAAAGGGTAAGTTTGGTTAGGTTGGCCATGTCTGAAAAACCCAAGAAAAAAAAACGGGCCCACTGGGTTTCAACACTGCAGTGAGTGTGGGGAGGTCTTTGCTAAGGCTGATCCCCACACCACCTGTGTTTATTGTCTGGGGTTTGACCACCTCGATACACACTGCCAAATATGCAAAAACTTTCCTAAGTCTACCCTGGAAAAGAGATTAGGTAGATTTAAGGAAAAGGAGGCAGAGAAGTCCGCTGACCCGGATGGCCAGCCCGGTTCGGTTCCAACTGAACCAGAAGGAGTGCCCTCTGACCAGGGCGATACTTCTTCGGCAAGAGGAGAGCCGATCCTGAGGGATCGGTTCCTACAAAGAGGAAATGTAAAGAAAAATCAGCCAGTTCGGATCAGGAGTTTTTATGTTCTGACTGCTGATGAGATTGCACTAGCGATTTGGATTGTTGAATCGCTTCGCCCGGTTCCGTACGATCCTGCTCCGTTAGCTAGGGGTTCGGTTCAGTTGGTTCCTCCGGTTTAGGATTATGCCCCTGAAGATTTTTATGAACCGGAATTTGAGGAGGAGGGGGATTATGAGCAAGATGATGAGTATATTGGAGCAGAAAGTCTGGATGTGCCCATTGAACCGGACATCTCCCCAGACAGACCTTCTGGTGTTTCCACTCCTAGGTTCTCTGAGTCCCCTTCCCACTGTCTGTTCTACAGAAAAGTGGCTGAAACCCTCCAGCTTCCTATGAAGGAGGCTACAGAGGATCAAGAGGAGCCTGATTTTGTTGAAATGATGGACATCCCAGAGTCCAGGAGACTGTCTGTTCCCCTACACAAATCTTTTGGGAAACAGACACAAAAAATTTTAAAGTCTCCAAATTCTGTACCTCCCGTTGATAAAAGAATGGACAAGAGGTATACCTTATTAGGGTCAGACACAGAGTTTTTCTATCAACAATGCAGCCATGTTGGGGTCGTGCAGGCTGCAGCCTGTGACAGGGCTTATGTTCCCTTGGCTTCATACCCCCAGATAAAGACTCCAGGAGGATGGATGCTTTGGCAAAGAAGCAATACATGGCATCCTCTTTGGGACTCAGGCAGGCTAATTATATGGCCTATGCAGCCAGGTACCAGAAGTCAGCTCTAAGGGTTTTTACAAAGTGCCTGACAGTAGTGGTTGCCTTTCTAAGGAGGCAAAAGATTTCCAGTTTTCCATATCTGGACGACTGGCTCATAGTGGGTCAGTCTCCAGACCAAGTCAAGTCAGACCTGCAAGTGACTCAGCTAGTGCTCACTCCCTGGGATTTCTTCTCAACCTTCCCAAGTCAGTTCTCGAACTTGTGCAGCTTCCTACCTTTATAGGGGCAGAGCTAGATACTGTCAAAGCAAGAGCCTTTCTTCCCCTGGAAAGGGCAAGAGTTGTTATGGAACTGGCTTCTTTCTTCAGGTGTCCCGACCAGCAAGGCACTTTCTTCAGCTCTTGGACTATATGGCAGTTTCTACAGCGGTGGTCCAAGGGGCAAGATTCCAGATGAGGGACATTCAGTTCCATCTGAGTGCCTTTTGATCCCACAGTAAGGATCCTCTTACCAAACTGATTCCAGTGACTCGGACGCTGATCCAAGGTCTTCAGTGGGGCAGGATCAGGACAACTTAAGGCAAGGGGTCCCATTTGTCGCTCAGCCTCATTTGGTGGTCCTTACCACGGTTGCTTCTCTTTTGGGGTGGGGAGCCGATCCGGGGCCTCTCACAGCCCCAGGACTGTGGTCCCTTCAGGAATCCCTTCTTCATATCAATCTACTGGAACTTGGGGCAGCTTCTCTGGTCCTGTAGGCTTTCTCTCATTCAGTACAGAACAAGGTGGTTCAGGTCAGAACAGACACCACCACCACCATGTGGTACATCAACAAGCTGGGAGATGCTTGGTCCACGGCCTTGTGCACGGAAATCATGAAATTGTGGTCCCTGACTTATTCTCTGCAGACATCTCTGATAGTAGTCCACCTTCCAGGGAAGGACAGTGTGCTAGCAGATGCACTGAGTAGGATCTCCCAGGGTCATCATGAATGGTCCCTGGACCCTCTGTTGTTGAAGGTGATTTTTTTCAAGATGGGGCACTCCAGAGATAGATTTCTTTGCAGCCCCAGGCAATCACCAACTTCCTCTGTTTTGTTGCAGACCCTCCAGTCTTGGGCTCAGTCCCTCTGGATGCTCTGGCGTTGAACTGGGAAGGGGAAGTTTCTCTATGACTTCCCTCCCTTTCCTCTACTGTTCAAGGTTCTGGTCAAGGTAAGGTCACAACCCTGCATTGCATCTGTCCCAAGGGGTTCTGGATATTGTCAAAGCCTCTCAAAAGCCTGCCACCAGAAAGACTTGTAACTCCAGATGGAAAAGATTCAGCATTTGGTGTTCCAAGAAGCATATATCTCCAGACACTGCTGAATTGCCTACAGTTCTAGACTACATGGTCCATCTTAATGGCCTAGGCCTCAGACCAGCTACTCTCAGGGTGCACTTGTCAGCTGTCTCTGCTTTCCTGTCAGTGGGAAAGCCTTTCTCACTGTCATCTCACCCTGCATTCTGTAAATTTTTCAAGAGATTGCTTTATACCAGTCCTCCCTTTAGGGATCCTGCCCCTGCCTGGGACTTAAATGTTTGCATTGCTCAACGTATGCAACCCCCTTTTGAGCTTATGTCCTCAGCAGAGCTTATGTACTTGACTTGGAAAGTTGTGTTTTTGGTAGCTATTACCTCTGCCCAGGCGTATCAGTGAATTGCAAGCCGTGTTGGTGGAACCTGATTTTTATCTCTTTTCATAGAGATAAATTGGTCCTTGGAACCAGTAGGAGGTTTTTGCACAAAGTGGTTGCGGACTTCCATTTGAATCAGTCTGTCCCTGTCCCTGTTTTCTTCACTGATCATTCTTCCTCAGGGGAGAGGAGGCTACACAGTTTAGATGTTAAAAGGGCCCTTAGCTACTACATAGAGCGTACCAAGGGTCACAGGTTTGATTCCCTTCAGTTGTTTCTCACTTATGGGGAAATGGGGAAGGGCAAACCTGCCACCAAGAGAACTATTGCCAGGTGGATTGTTTCCTGTATACCAATTCTGCTATGAGAAACTGGGAAAAATTCCACCGTCGGGCCTGAGGGCTCATTCCACAAGAGGCATAGCTGCTTCCCTGGCTGCGGCCAGGGATATCCCTCTGTTAGAAATTTGTCAAGCAGCCACCTGGAAAACAGTCCATACCTTTACCAAGCACTACTCTCTGGATATCCAGGCTAGGAGTGATGCTCAGTTTGGCACAGCAGTACTTCAGAACCTGTTCCCAAAGTAGGTTCTGTCCCTCCTACATGGAGGTACTGCTTGGTAGTCTGCAGATTGTCAGAATACAGCAAGACTTCATGTTGTTTGAAGAAAAAATTACTCGCCTTAGTAATTATATTTCTTTTAATGGAGTCTTGCTGTATTCTGACCCCCCCGCCTCCCCTCTCAGAACCTGTTTTGGGAAGAGGGTGGGCAGGTGCAGTGTTGTACCCCAGGGGTGCTTCAAACACACCCTTCGCTTTATCTGGGTGCTTTGTATTATAAGCTTTTATTTTGGATAGGTTTTAATTTTGGGTTTTCTGACTTGAGTCTTCCTTTGGGAATCCAAAACTTTCTGTTGCCATTTGGCTAGTTAAAATGCTAAAATTTCCACATAGTGAATGGTTGCTCATAAGAATCTAGCGGTTGGGTTTCAAAGTGCTGCAGACAGAGATCTCAACCGAGCTCGAGCTCAACGTTCTATGCACTGCATAGAAAATTAACCCTCTACAGTCCGGGGCAGTTCAAAGGCTGGAGCTAACTGCAGATTGTCAGAATACAGCAAGACTCCATTAGAAGAAATATAATTACTAAGGTGAGTAATTTTTTCTTCTTTGCTCGCTAATGTACCTATAAAAGGTTTTATCCTCCTGCTTAACCAAGTTGGTTATCTTTTTCCTTGGTTTGAGCCTTTGCTATTCTGACTGCCTTCCCTGCTTCCTTCTGCTTTAACTTGTACAGTTCTCTGCCCTGCTCCTTCTGTGTTTCCTTATACTTCCTGAATGCTATCTTTTTCTCTGCCTTCCCTGCTACTTCTTTTGAGAATCATAGTGTTTTTTTCTTTCGTTTTGATTTGTTTATTCACTTCACACAAAGGCTTGTTGCCTCTGTGATGACAGTTTTGATGTTTCCCCATTGTTGCTTCACCCCCACCTTCTTGCCTGTTTGTTAGTGCTTTTCTGAGGCACTCTCCCATTTTGACAAAATTAGCCCTCCTGAAGTCCAGTACCTTCACTTTTGTGTGGCTTGACTCTACAGCTGAGTTTATCGTGAACCACACTGTTTGGTGGTCGCTTGTTCCCAGATGGCTACCCACTTCAGGATCAGAGATCCTCTCTCTGTCCCCATTTGAGAGTACCAGGTCTAAGATTGCTCTCTCCCGAGTGGGTTCCAAAACTAGCTGTCTGAGGCATGCCCCCTGTAAGTCATCGAGAATGGCCTTGCTCTTGGATGTGGCTGCAACAAAGGTGCTCCAGTCAACATCTGGCATATTCAGGTCCCCCCATCAGCGTTATCTCCCCTTTCAAACAACATGAAGTCTTGCTATATTATGACATACACAGTGAGTCCCAACCTTCGAACTGCTCCGGAGGTGAAAGAGTTAACTTTCCATGCCAGGCGTGGAACGCTGAGCTCGAGCTCGGTTGAAAACTCTGTCTGTTGTTCTTCAAACTCAAACTGTCAGATTCTTTACTCCACCTCACTGAACAGTCGCTCCGGAGATTTCTCCTTCTGCTTGGTTCATTTTGTTGGTTAAAGTATTAATTTCTCGGTTTTTTGACCGAATTTAAACCGCAACCGGTCGGTTCAAGCTCTGTCTGTGGTATTTGTGAGTACTAGATAGGTTTTACATTTATTCTTCTGTGTGGAACTTGTAAACGGTTTATCGGTTTGGTTTGAACCGATCAGGTTGTTTAAAATATATTAATCTGCCCTTTAGAGTGTGGTTACCAGTTCTTATCGGTTCTAAAAAAAATGGATTTTATTATGGTTTTTTCCACAACCCGTGACACGGTTGGGAACCGATAAGAGGATCTTGCTTGGCGGATTGCCATAAACGGGCAAGTTTGGTTAGGACTGGCACTATGTCTGAGAAACCCAAAAGAAAAACCGGGCCCACTGGGTTTCAACACTGCAGTGTCTGTGGGGAAGTCTTTGCTAAGGCTGACCCCCACACCACCTGTGTTTATTGTCTGGGGTTTGACCACCTCAATGCAGACTGCCAGATTTGCAAAAATTTTCCTGCAGCTACCCTGGAAAAGAGAGTTGGTAGGCTCAGGGAAAGGGAGGCCAAAAAGTCCGCTGAACCGGATGGCCAGCCCGGTTCGGTTTCAACCGAACCGGAGGGAGTGCCCTCTGACCAAGGCGAGACTTCCTCAGGCAAAAGGAGAGCCGACTCGGAGGAGTTGGTTCCAGCAAAAAGGACTAGGAAATCAGCTGGTGTGGAGCCAAAAACTTCCTCTCCAACTGCTGAAGAAATAGCCAAAGTGATTAAAATTGTCCAGTCGCTTTCCCCGGTTCCGACCGAACCGGCACCATCAGGTAAGCGTACGGTTCAGCCGGTTCCACCAGTTCAAGAGTATGATTTAGAGGAATTTTATGAACCGGAGGAGGGGGAAGAGGAGTATGAGGAGAGTGAATGTGGATTTGAAAGTCTGGATATGCCCATTGAACCAGACATCTCCCCAGACAGACCTTCAGGAGTGTCTCCTCCTAGGCTTTCTGAGTCCCCCTCTCATTTTATGTTTTATAAAAAAGTGGCTGAAACCCTCCAGCTCCCTATGGAGGAAGCTGTGGATGATCAAGAGGAGCCTGACTATGTAGAAATGATGGATATCCCAGAGTCTAGGAGACTGTCTATTCCTTTGCATAAATCTTTTGGAAACAGACAGTAAAAATTCTAAAAACTCCTCACACTATACCTCCTGTGGATAAGAGAATGGACAAGAGCTACACATTGTCAGGCTCTGATACGGAGTTCCTTACACAACAATGCAGCCATGTTGAGGTAGTGCAGGCTGCAGCCTGTGACAAGGCAAATATTCCCTTGGCTTCACACCCCCCTGACAAGGACTCCAGGAGGATTGATTCCATGGCAAAGAAACAGTACATGGCAGCATCCTTGGGACTCAGACAGGAAAATTATATGGCTTATGTTGCTAGATACCAGAAATCCAGATGGGATACTGTTATGGCTCTAGCAAAACAGGTCCCTGGCCAGCTTGCCAAGGAGCTGGAGCAGGTGGCTGCTGATGGTATTGAGGCATCTAATGTGCAATTCCATGCTGCAGTGGACTCTAATGATGTGTCGTCAAGAGTCATGGCTACATCTGTGGCACTGCGCAGAATGGCTTGGCTCAGATGTACTAGCCTGTCGCAGGATACCCAGACTAAGGCAATGGATTTTCCTGTTGTGGGTAATTCTCTGTTTGGGGAGCAGACAGAGAATTACATGAAGAAAATGGATGAGTATAGGACCACCTATAGGAGTGCACAGGCCAAGGAAAGGCAAGCCACTCCTCAAAGGCAGCCTTCCAGGGGCAGGGGCAGGCCTTTTCATAGGCCTTTTTACCAAGCCCAGGCATCCTCTTCAGCTTATGCCCAGAGGGGGTTCTTTAGAGGGAGAGGCAGACGGGGTACAAGCAGGCCTGCTTCCACCCCTCAGCCTAAAGCCCCTGCCAAGCAGGCACCCTGATGGGGTGGCCAGGGCTGATTCTCAACTACCTGTAGGGGGCAGGCTGGCTTACTTTGTCCAGGACTGGAAGTCTCTAACATCAGACAAGTGAGTCCTGGAAGTAGTAAGCCAGGGACTGGTTCTCAGCTTCAAAAATTTCCAAAGATGAGAACCAGATCCTTTCCACCTGCAAATCCATCAGAGGCACTTGCCCTAGAGGCAGAAGTCTCTACCCTCCTGGCTCTCAGGGCCGTGAAAGGGTTCCACCCCTACACCAGGGCAAAGGATTGTACTCCAGGTACTTCCTTACCCCAAAAAAGACAGGAGAATGGCGGCCCATCCTGGATCTCAGATACTTAAACAAGCACCTTTTAAAACCAAAATTCAAAATGGTGACTCTGGGAATTATTCTACCCTCTCTAGGCCAGGGGACTGCTTAGCGCCCTGGACCTCAAGGATGCCTACTTCCATATTCTCATCAGAAGCTCCCCATTGAAAGTACCTCAGGTTTGAGCTGCCCTCAGGCCATTACCAGTTCAGAGCAATGCCCTTTGGCCTCACCTCTGCTCCAAGGGTATTCACAAAATGCCTGGCAGTAGCAGTTGCCTACCTAAGAAGGCAAAAAATTGCCATCTTTCCTTACCTGGACGACTGGCTCATAGTAGGCCAGTCTCCAGACCAAGTCAAGTTACATCTACAGATAACTCAGCAACTGCTTACCTCTCTAGGTTTCCTTCTGAATCTTCCAAAGTCAGTTCTAGAGCCTGTCCAGCTCCTTACCTTCATAGGCGCAGAACTGAACACAGAGGAAGCCAGAGCCTTCCTTCCTTTGGACAGGGCAAGGACCCTGGTCTCTCTGGCCTCCTCATTCACCCTGCAGGTCTCTCGACCAGCAAGGCATTTTCTGCAGCTCCTGGGACACATGGCTGCTTCTACAGCAGTAGTGCAGGGAGCAAGATTTCAGATGAGGGACATCCAGTTCCATTTGAGAGCCTTTTGGTCTCAAAGAAAGGACCCTCTAACCAAATTGATCCCAGTAACTCGAACCCTGATCCAAGCCCTACAGTGGTGGCAGGATCAGTGCAACCTGAGACAAGGGGTCCCCTTTGTCACTCAGTCTCACTCTTTGATCCTTACTACAGATGCATCCCTCTTGGGGTGGGGAGCTCACATGGGCAACCTCACTACCCAGGGACTGTGCCCCCCTCAGGAATCTCTGCTCCACATCAACCTGTTGGAGCTCAGAGCAGTTTTTCTAGCACTTCAAGCTTTCTCCAAATCTGTTCAGAACAAAGTTGTACAGGTCAGAACAGACAACACCACTACAGTGTGGTACATCAACAAGCAAGGAGGCACTCGGTCTACGGCTTTGTGCCCCGAAGCGATGAAGTTGTGGTCTCTGGCTTACTCCCTAAACATCTCCCTTACGGCAGTTCACCTCCCAGGCAAGGACAATGTCCTGGCAGATGCTGTCAGCAGGATTGCCCAGGGCCATCACAAATGGTCACTGGATCCCCTGGTCCTGGGGGTAATATTTGCCAGATGGGGCACCCCGCAGATAGATCTTTTTGCAGCCCCAGACAATCACCAACTTCCCCTTTTTTGCTGCAGGCCCCCAGTGTTGGGCTCAGTCCCTCTGGATGCCTTAGTTCTCAATTGGGAAAGGAAGTTTCTCTGTGCTTTCCCCCCTTCCCTCTCCTGTTCAAAGTGTTAGTCAAAATCAGATCTCAATCCTGCTAAGTGATTCTAATTGCTCCAGATTGGGCCAGACAACTTTGGTATCCACTCCTACTGTCCTTAGCAGTCCATCTTCCCAGGAATCACAATCTGTTAACCTGTGCTCAGGGAAGGGTTTGGTACCCGAACCTCAAATCTCTCAATCTCAAGGCCTGGCTCTTGAAGAGCTAGAGTTTGCTGATCTACACCTCTCCCAAGGTGTAATGGATATATTGAAGGCTTCTAGGAAGCCTTCCACCAGACTACTTACAATTCCAAATGGAAGAGGTTTTCCATATGGTGCTCTGGGAAGCATATTTCCCAGAATCTGCTGATTTACCCACAGTCCTGGATTATATGGTCCATTTAAACACTTTGGTGCTGAGACCAGCTACCCTAAAGGTGCATTTGGCAGCTGTGTCTGCTTTTATTTCAGCAGGTAAACCCTCTTCTCTTTCAGCTCATCCTGTATTCTCTTAAGTTTTTTAAGGGATTGCTTCACACCAACCCTCCATTCAGGGCCCCTGCCCCTGCCTGGGATCTTAATGTTTGCATTGCTCAGCTTATGCAACCTCTCTTTGAGCCCTTGTCTTCAGCAGAGCTCAAGTATTTGACTTGGAAGACTGTGTTTCTGGTAGCCATCACTTCTGCCAGACGCATAAGTGAATTACAAGCTTTGTCAGTGGAGCCTGATTTTATCTCCTTTCATAGAGATAAGGTGGTCCTCAGGACTAACATGAAGTTCTTGCCTAAGGTGGTTTCAGATTTCCACCTTAATCAATCTATTTCTTCCAGTGTACTTCACTGACCATTCCTCCTCTGGCGAGAGGAGGTTGCACAGCTTAGATGTGAAGAGAGCCCTTAGTTACTACATTGAGAGTACCAAATGTCACAGGTTTGACTCCCTCCAACTGTTCCTCACTTATGGTGAGGTTGGTAAAGGGAAACCTGCCACTGAAAGATCCATTGCCAGGTGGATTGTCTGTTGTATCCAATTCTGTTATGAAAAGCTGGGTAAGGTTCCTCCCTCAGGCCTGAGGGCTCACTCTACCAGAGGTACAGCTGCTTCCCTGGCTGCGGCCAGGGGCATCCCCATTCTAGAGATTTGTCAAGCAGCTACCTGGAAAACAGTTCACACTTTACCAAGCATTACTCCTGGACATCCAGGCTAGGAGTGATGCTCGGTTTAACACAGCTGTGCTTCAGAGCCTATTTTCTAAGTAGGTTCTGTCCCTCCTCCATGGAGGTACTGCTGTGTAGTCTGCGATGTCATAATATAGCAAGACTTCATGTTTTTTGAAGAAAAATTACTTACCTTAGTAATGTTGTTTCTTCTAATGGAGTCTTGCTATATTTTGACCTCCCCCCCGCCTGCCCCTCTCAGAACCTCTGTTTTTGGGATATAGGCAGTGCAGTGTTGGCACTTAGTAGATGCCCACCTTTGTTATTTCACCCCTCCTTTTTTGGGGGTGACTGGGTGTTGCGTTTGTCATTTTTTGGGTCTCCTGACTTGAGTTTTTGTTTTGGGACCAAAATATGTGTTCTTATATTTAGTAGCCAGTTGGCTAGTGTAGGTTTACAGCTTCCACACAGGACCTTAGTGAATTTAGCTCGTAAAGATCTGACAGTTTGAGTTTGAAGAACAGACAGAGTTTTCAACCGAGCTCAAGCTCAGCGCTCCATGCCTGGCATGGAAAGTTAACTCTTTCACCTCCGGAGCAGTTCGAAGGTTGGGACTCACTGCATATGTCATAATATAGCAAAACTGCATTAGAAGAAGCAACAATACTAAGGTGAGTAATTTTTTCTTTTCTGCTATCCCAAAGATGCCTTCTGTCATTTCCTTGTCTATTTCATTCCTCTGAGACAGGGTCTGTATACAACTCCTGTGCGGATTGTGCAGCCATTTCCAGTCTCTGGGGTGACCCACAGTGCCTTCTCTCCTCCCTGTTTACCCTTTAGTTCTGTTGCTTTGATCCCTTCCCTTACATAGAGAGCTACTCCTCCTCCTCCTCTTCTTCTTCCCACCCTGTCCCTCCTGTAGAGTGTGTACCCTGGTATGTTGACATCCCAGTCATGGTTCTCTGTGTATCATGTTTCTGTAACTGCCACAATATCCAGGCATCTCTCTTCTATCAAGGCCACCATTTCAGGGAGCTTTTTACCTAGTCTATGGGCATTGGTACTCATTACCCTCCATTTTTTATGTCTTTATTTCTTTTTGCCCCATCCCTGTCCCTACTGCCTTTGTCTTTTTCTCCATTTACCCCTGCCCTTCTCCCTATTGACTGCTCTATCTTAGTATTTACTTAACTAATGACCCTGATTTTTTGGGAGGCTATGATTTCCCTTTTCCTCTTCAGTGCCACCCCCCTTGGCTAGTTTAAATGCTTGCCATTGAAGCATTTAAACCTATCACCTAGGATCTTGGTTCCCCTCCAGGATAGTAAACTTATGCCGTCCAGAAACCGTCACCTACAACTCTTACCCTCCAACCCAGGGAGTGCCTTCCTTCCTTTCGGACACCTATTTCACAAAGGCCAAGTAACAGGTCTAGTCACAACCGATTGTAAATATCTCCCAGCTACAGTTCCTTCCTGGCAAATTAAAGTTAAAACTAAGAAAAGCCCACTCCAAAAACAGAATTAATACTAGTTACTTACAGAGGTCCAAAAAGTAATAATTCAGTTCAGTGTTGTCTAGAAAATAACCTCATTAATTTAAGAAAGCTGTGGCTGCTTTCTCACTCTCCCTGTCTCAGTCTCAGAAGACAGAGACCGCAAACAACTCCAGTTATAAATCCTCAGTTCAGCTGGGCCTCTTTCAGCTCCTCCCCTTAACAGACACCTATTTCACAAAGGCTAAGAAACAGGTCTAGTCACAATTGACTGTCAGTATCTCCCAACTACAGTTCTTCCCTGGCACTCAGGGCCCAGGCATTTACCCAACTTGAGATTTTTAATAGTTTGAAGTATCTCAAGACCTGTGAGATTGGAACCACCAGCATCTGCTTCTGATGTTCCAAGAGCCTAGGCAATTTTAGCCCCTCATCTCCCCCAGGGGTGTAGCCAGGAATTTCTGAACTGCACACCAAGTGTGAAGTCACTGCTACTACCCCCCCCCTTAAGGTGAGCTACCCCCCCATCCATACCCCCCCCTTAGGGTGAGCTACCCCTCCACCCAATGAGTTATTTGCTGTATTATCGCCAGCACACCACTAGTCACACCACCAATAGGTTTCACACAGACTGGCTTTTGGTCACAATATTACATTGTGACAAGCCTCTGTACCACATCAAGGTAGCCAGTCCCACAGAAGTCCATTTCCAACCGATATGCCACACCAACAGGTTTCACACAGACTGGCTTTTGGTTACAATATTACATTGTGACAAGCCTCTGTACCACATCAAGGTAGCCAGTCCCACAGAGGTCCATTCCCAACCGACATGCCACACCAACAGGTTTCACACAGACTGGCTTTTGGTTACAATATTACATTGTGACAAGCCTCTGTACCACATCAAGGCAGCCAGTCCCACAGAGGTCCATTCACACCACACCAACAGGTTTCACACAGACTGGCAGCCCAGGAATAGCCACAGCCAAGTCAATACCACAAAAGCATGCCATGTTCACTACTCCGCTGAAAACCACATAAGCAGGCACAGACACACACACACACACACACACACACCACCCAGAGAGCCAAGCTCCCAATCCAATCAAAATGTAGCCTTGTACTGCTGCATCCCAGGAATAGCCACAGCAGAGTCAGCAACTCAGACATACCAGGCACTAGATTACAGTCAAAGAGGGATAGGGTAACCTCAGTGGTGCTCAGGTTTTGCTTCCGGCACTGTAACCATCACCTAAACCATTCACACCACAGAGCCCATACCTCTGGGGTTGGTTCTGGACCAATTTTAAACTGCTACGCCCCAAAGAGCCCAGTACCACAAAAGCATGCCATGTTCACTACTCCGCTGAAAACCACACAAGCAGGCACACACACCCAGAGAGCCAGGCTCCCAGTCCAATCAAAATGTAGCCTTGTACTGCTGCAGCCCAGGAATAGCCACAGCAGAGTCAGCAACTCAGACATACCAGGCACTAGATTACAGTCAAAGAGGGATAGGGTAACCTCAGTGGTGCTCGGGTTTTGCTTCCGGCACTGTAACCATCACCTAAACTGTTCACACCACAGAGCCCATACCTCTGGGGTTGGTTCTGGACCAATTTGCGATGTAAATCCACAATGCTTTTATGTGACATTTCAGATGCTGAGTTCTTGATCCACACCACTCCAGATATTACCCTAAGTTTTGATCCCCATGCAAGATTGGCAGTTGTTACTGTGGCACAGCTCAATTGCTGAATTCCATTATGTGTTTGAAAATCTTCTGTCTTTGCATGGATCAAAGTCTTTGAGCACACGCTCTACATCAATGTCAATATCCTGATGTATATGCAGAAGAGCAAGTCCTGTAAGGCGTTCTTCGCTCATGCTGCTTCTGAGCCAGGTCTTGATCCTCCATAGGCACTAAATGATCGTTCTGCACTCACCAGACTGACTGGCATGGTGGCCAAGAACCGATAAAGGGCATTTATGTTGGGATAAATATCTGGATTTAGTTGTTGCAAGGTAGTCAGAATCGAATCTGGTCTTTCTGCCAAAGGTACACCACACCACTTTGTGTTCCATAGCTCCAACTCCACTTCAAGGTCCTCCAAGCTGCTTAGGTCCATTTGATAGGCAGCAAACAAGTCTGCCAGCTGTGCCTCCTGCAGAAATCCAAGTTTTTTTGGCACAAGGTACTGGGCAAGTAAACGAGGGCGACAGTCGATTAACTGCTCCTGCAATTCAGAAATCACATGGTCTAAAAATGGAATAAATATATTACGCCTGTAGTATTCTTCAGCAGTGGCAGCATTGATATTATTGCGTTGTGTTTGCCTTCCGCATGTCCGGGGCACTGACTCTTCAATACATGCAGCATCTGCTAGCGCCATGATCTTGCGATACAGCTCCCCAAATGTCTTCTCCGAACTCTCCCTCATGTCCTTCATTCTTTCAATAACTGTGGAGGTTTCTTCAGAGGCCTGAATGAGATCAATGCTGACCCGTTGCAGGTAAAGATGGAGTGGTTTTGTTCTGGTCAAAACAAAATCCACACTACACAGTGTCACAAGGAAATCAAATCTCAGTATTGCAGCCAATAGTCTGTCCCTTCACTGTCATATTCAGCTATCTTTTCTAGAGTGCTGGCTACCACCAAAAACTTGTCTTTGAATCTTGACAGAGAATCAGTTTGGCTCATCCATCAGGTGTTTCCGCTGCAGGAATTGATGATATACGGTCTGCTGGCTCATCATCGTAGTCAGATGGGAGATTGCGAATTCTTTTAGCTCCGACAGAAAGGCATTGTAGCTTATATGACGATTTCAGCGTTGAGATTATTTTTTGTAGTATCAAACATATTTGCTATTTGCCTTGTGGAACATGAGTGGACAATTGCAGTGTTCAGGCTGTGAGCCTTGCAAACAGTATACATTGCTTCGGGGCCACTGCCTTGATCTTTGCTTGCACGCATTGAATCTACCACTCATGTTGCTGCCTTTGTCATAGCCTTGTCCTCTCATCAGTGTTGGATCCATGCCCCAAGCTGTTAACCGCCGTAGAAACAGTTCTGCGAGACCCTGACCGGTGCTGTCAAATCCTTCTGTGAATTCCACAAAATCTTCACGGATTTCTACATTCCCAGAAGCGTCACAGTGCACATAGCGCACAGATAAAGATATCTGTTCCTTTGTGGAAATGTCTGCAGTACCATCTGCTATGAAGCTGTACCACTTCGCTTCCTTTGCATTGCGCAAAATTTGTCTCTGCACCTGTTGTCCCATTACCCTTATCAATTCATTCTAAATTTGCGGTGACATGTACGTGGCATTCCTTGGCGCTGCTGTGATGTGTTCTTGTAGCTCTGGATCCATTGCTGCAGTGTACTGTACCATGGCATTAAAGTTGCCAAGCACACTAGATTTTCCCCTGAGGCAATGTTTTGCCTTCCACAAAGAGAATAATCACACTTATGCGACGTGAGGATATGCAAGGTCCTTCTGTCGTTTGTTGGCGCACTCAGAAGAGATTGGCTTGCTGTTCTTAACTTCCCAGCACAAACTGAAAGAAATGCATCTGCCCGAGCAACAGCATTCCCATGGTCCTTTGCTTTGCTGTGCCTTTCCAGAGTCTTCTTCCCATTGGACCAATCCCTCATTGGTGTAGATGCCAGAATGATGCTACTGGAACTGAATACAAAGCATGGAGCGCAGAATACACCATCCAACGTCTTTGAATACCGTGCAAATCTGTAATCATTCAACAGCTGTGCATTAAAACGCCTGAAACGCTGGCTTGGGCCTTCAGGACCCATCAGACGCCCTGGAAAGGTAAAGTCTGGTGTTGGTAGCCACTGTGTTTCCAGAATTTGCTTCTTTTCAGCATCTGTAAGATGTGCCCGATTAAAACAGCCAAGGTCTTCAGCGCTGCAGGGATTCTGATTCAGTTCCTGGGGGGATGTTGTTAGTTGGGCCGTCTGCAGTGACTACTACTTCCAGTGGACAGCTGGTTGTCTGGAAAGCTTCAATGGCGTGTTCTTCCTGGGAACTGCTCTGATTCTGGACAGCTTCCATCAAGGTAGGTTCATCCAGGGAACAGCTGTCAAGGGCAAGTTCTTTGGAGGTGTCCAATAAATGACAGGTAACATTAGCTTCCTCGATAATGGCATGTAATGTTGAATCTTTAAATTCACTGTCATCTCTCATGAGCAGTGCAGAGTTATCCAATGCATTCTCTGTGGCACTCCGGGGCTGTGGCTCTGTGTTGCCAACCCTGAAACACACAAATGCTCCAACTTTAAATGTACTCGCCAAACTGCCAGTGCTCTGTACAATAGAATGCATTGTCAAGTATGCACGTCTTACCCAGATGTTGAACCTCGGTGAGGAAGGACTGCATCACCCTACACATCTTTGCAGTTTCTCCATTCTGGCACATTTTGCCTTTCGGACATAGGCTCCAGATGGTTGCTATGCTTCCAGCCTCCATCTTGTCAATGAAGAGATTAGCCTTAGAAATGCAAGAATAGGGCTGTTGGAAAGACATGCAAATACAACAGATGCTTGAAAGGGAGAGTGAAGGACTGTACTGTACCTTTATATAGTGGACAAACTGTTCTGACGTGTAGCTTCTGACCAATGTGTGTTCAACGCTGCTCCTGTGTAACGACACCTGACCCCTGCCTTTAATAAGGCGAAAAAAAAAACTTAATAGCCTGCTTAGTACAAAGACTGACAAGAGATGTGAAAAGGCGAACCAGATGTACTGGGATCCAGCCGGTCAGCTCCCGCTGCTGTGAGTAATGGTAGCTAGCCAATTCCAATTTTAGCTAACCACTGTAATGTACATTACTCCAAAGGGTGTATGTGCCCCAATTAAGCAGCATGTTTTTGTGAAATGATGGTGGCAACACAATTACCAATTGTGAGTTAATATACAGCTGGTACAGGGCCCATTACCAACTGCATTCCAAAGTTGTACAGTGTTATACGATATGATGACGTTGCTTTTTAATGCTTCTTGAGCGTCAATGGCATAACAAAATCCGTACAATCAGGATTCCTTTTTCAGAGGTCAAAATGCTGGTGAATTCTGAATTAGGCCAGCAAGTTTACGTTAGCCATGTGCACTTTGTACTACTGAACACATTTCAGTACATGCACCAGCTTGGCTGATGGAAAGGTCTGTGGGCCTATTGGGTTTTCCAGTCAGTAGCCCTGTTCACTCGTGGCCAAAAAACTATTGACCCGGTTTTCTGAGAGCACTTTTCACAAGTCCCTAGAGACTCCTCCAATGAGTATACAAAATTAACAGTTCTGTAGGACTGAAATGAGTTCTCTTACATTGTCTACAATGGCTGCTGTCTACTGGACATGCCTGTGCCAACTGAAATCCATGGATGCCTGTGCAGTGCTGTTGCCCATGAAACTAGCAGTCAACCCATGAGCAGCCTGCACCAGACTGCGTAATGTGTTGCATTTACAGTTATTGTTACATGATGTTTGTGTGACTTGTAATGCTGTGAAAATTCCCCATCAAATTAAAGACTGTACATTTCTTTATAGTATTAGCCGATGACAGAATGATGCACTCATGTGTCAGTATTCAACTGCCTGGGCCCAGTGCAACTTATTTTAAAATAAAATTACCGAGGTTCCATAACAGCAAGTAATGATTAGACAGCGATTGTCAGCAGGGAAACAGCATGAGCAGTGCACACCAAAGAACCGGCAGCGGTATGCAAATGAGATAGACTTGCAGGGTCAACGAGTGAAACAGCAATATGGCAGTTACCCTAGCAGCAGTAGCACACTAGATGCTCAGAAATCTTGTAAAAGTACTGCAATTGTGAATTGTATAGTTGTACAGTTGTACAAGCACATTGAGACTGACATTTCATACATTGACCATTTATTCATAATACCAATATCATGGGCCTTCCCCAAATCGCCTCAGTGGCACAACCACCAGCAGCAGAGCTGGAGTTAATGCAGAGACACACACATTACATGTCACCAAACCAAGTACTGGGACTCCTTAGAATCTGCAGTGCATTACACCAATGACCTGCCTTTATAAATATTGTTAATTATACAATGGCAAGAAAGAATCCTGGTCTCCGATTGGTCAGTTTTGGGCTGGACCCGTGATGTAAACCGGCACAACATCATGGGTCTCATCTCAGCCTCACTGTGAACCTGTAGATGAGCTTGAGCTACTTGAGCATCTTGAGCTGGATTGTTTCATCTTCTCTTAAACAAAAATATTGTTTCCACACAAAAAACATCTTTGAAATGATGTTTCTAATTCTGTATAACAACGAGCCACTGTATAATAGCAATAGTGCCCTCCAAGGTGTGTGTCGTTTGGGATAACGACACATCTCAGTCATCAGATGCACTGGGACTGTGGCCTCATACCCAACCACCTGAGGTGTGACGTTATCCCAGCATGACACACCCCGTCAGGCGTTACTGCTTAAAGGTACTACCCTCTGGCATCAGCTCTTAGGTTACATCCTGACCTGCCACCATAGAATCAAACTGCTCACCTGACCATTATTAAGCAACAGTAACCTGCCGTGCATAACACTGCTGATCAGCCGTAATTACTACCATCATTTTAAACAAATTCACCTAGAGGTTACTGCAGTCGTGCCATGATTACAGAATGCAGATATCCCACGCAGCAGTGTTCCAGGTGGTTTATAGAGAAAAAACAGACCAGCCATTTAACATAAACATTCCAGTGACCAAGGTGTGCCATCCAGCACCTCAACCCTCAGCGCCACCAACCCAGGCAACAAGCTTCTTTTCTTCTCGGGGAAACCTTTCAAGTTGATCATTAGGGCCCTTATCCACCCTGCCTGTCTTAGTCTTTAAGCTGCACATCCCATGTCTGTCACTCTCCCAGTTACTATCAGAGACCTCTCAGCTCTGAAATCACAATGCAGCTTATAGTGCAGCACGTGGCCCTACAATACTGGCAGCCAGTATTACATGACTGTATTTGAGGCCTTCCCCAAATTTTGTCATCTCCTCCCACTGGCCATAGCCAGTCCAAGGCCAGGTGGTCAGAGGCCACACTCAAACACAGGTCACCTACATGGTAGCCCAATGCACTACGACTGGGCCATCAGGCTACCCCCGTCTGTGTAATTTCTGGAGAAGCTAAAACGGCTTTGGATAGCTCGGCTCACAAATGAGGTCAAGCTCATTGCAAAGCACCATGACCTAATGGCTAGATCGAGCTGTGGAGTAGCTGATCTCAGGTTTGAATCCCACCACTGCCACAGGTTTACTGTGGCACCCTGAGCAAATTGGTGGCAGTGCAGTCAGGAGTGGCTCATAGGGAGGGAAGATGTTGGCACTCTGCTGGTGCCGTACTGCACATGCTTGCGTGTGCGCTTGTGCACTCTTGCCACTGACATCCTAGGGAAAGGGACAGAAAAAGCAGAAAGTAACCCATCCCAAAGCATGGCAACCCTCCACGAAAAAACAGAAATGTGGTATGCTGCTGATGGTCCCTTGTCGCCAAAATAGAGTAAAAAAAACAGTGTTCTCAGAGAGGAATATGAGACCCGTAGAAGCCCTGTGGTATGGTGCATGAAACTACAATACAGTGGTAATCAAAGAAGTAGCATTCTGCTGATACAGTGTTCATGAGTTGCAGTCCACCTTAAAGGTCCTGCAGAAGTGAAGGTAGGAATCCCGTCTCCCCCCACCCCGGTTCTCAAACAAAGGCAGCGATGTCCAGGAGGAGTTCAAGAAAACATCCAGCCGTGTTTGCAAAACCAGAGTTGGAAAAAAAAAACCAACAAGTTGCACAGACAGTTTACTTTTTGGAGACCCCAACAGCCAGCCATGTTTATAGTGGTTTGTGTGTACACGTTTTAAGTCTTGTTTTTATCCCTCCCATTAAACACACACTTTATTTTTTCCACGATTTATGGCTCCCTTCAAGGCAAAGTACTGTTTAACTGTTTTTTTTTTTTTTTTTTTATTTTATTGTTTAAAAAGAGATGCAAGTGGCTGAAGTAAGAAATTGCAGAGAAGTACTGGAGCTGCTTTTTATAAAATTTTTTTTTTTTTACTAAGCTAATCAAATGTAAGTATTAATGGCCAAGTCAAGTAACCATCACACAGCCGCTTGCCCCCCCAACTCACTGTGCATTGATTGAGCCTACCTAGTCACCAAATTTAAGTAAATATTTTTCTGAACAAGAAAATAATAAAGTTAAAAAAGCAGCTAAACTGTGCCATACATCTGATGATCCTGTTTCCATGTAAATAATAAAATATTGAAAAACAAAAGGAAATAGAAATACAAAATTAATAAAATACAAGATGAATTGTGTCCAATACACGTTTCTCAGTTTGTTCCCAAATGCAACAAACTTGTGTCTATGTCTTCTGTTGGCACCCTTTGCAAACTGTGAGAGGCCTTTCATTTCAGCACCATGCATTTCTGCTTAAATTTGAACCAGCATAATACTTGCTCTTCCCCCTAGGCTATCTACCCCCCACACACACACACAGAATCAAGCTTTGGCTTAGTGCACTTATCCTGGTTATCAAGTTCTAAACAAAAAACTGTATGCAGATAAAATAAAAGTGTAACACAGTGGGTACTTGTAGACAGTTAATCACTTCTAGGCAATCCTCCCTACACAGTACTCATTCACTCTGCAAACATTTCTACAATGCTTCCTCAAATGGCTCCAATCAGATTTCTCAACAAACTAATGTTAATGGGGTATAAAACTAGTCTCCTACCCGAAGCAAGCTAATCTAAATGAAGCCTAGGAGTGCAACTGTGTGCCAAGCACCCAATCTGCAGTTACTGTATTTAGTAATTACCCATACAGACCTTACATTTTTGGATCACTTTGTCACCCAGAAGTGTCTAGGGCCAGTACATGTATGAGGGGAAAGGGCTGTAAACACTAGATTTCTTTCCCAAACCACAATTCAAGACCTTTGTCCCAACAAACATTTTTAGGGTTTAAAATCTTGGGAGAGGAATATACAACCCCAGCAAAAATAGGAGAGAAGGACAGAGATATCCTTGCCAGCAGGGTTTGTGGGAGAAGGTAAGGAATTTGAGGAGATGGAGCATGAAAGGATTGACACACGTAAAGGGCAACCCCACCACCATCTTGCCACAGTTCTGGTGCTGGAGGTGGAAATCAGGGGCACTAAGCAGGTGTCAAGTACCCTGGAGGACAGCCAGGTTTCAGTGAAGCATAAAGGTCAGGGGAGTACTGCAAGACCCTCAACTTTAAGGTTGTCTAGTTTGTGCAGGAGACTCCTGGCACTGAAGAAATACCTGAGGCCTTTAGGCAGAGGTGGTGGGGTGGTGGAAGGAAGAGGAGGAACAGTGTTGCTGGACGTCTCCAGCTAGAAGACTAAGAAGGAGCATCAGAAGGAGAATGGAGTGAGAGTTGCACCCTTTGGACCAGTGGGATGTGGGGTGGAAGAAATGAGGGGAAAGGCCAGCACAAAGTAACTCAGGATTAAAGGAGGGAGTATGCAGGCACCCAGGATGGATGTGGGGGGGTAGGGGGAAAGGAGAGGAGGAGAGATGGTATAGAGGGTGGAGGGGAGAACGGAGGAGTTGAACAGAGGATGGAGAGGAGAGTGAGGGGTAGGAAGGTAGGGAAGCAGGCCAGCAGGGGGAAAGAGGGAGGACATAAATAGGTGAGCGAGAAAGGCAATATGGGGGGAGGTGCTGAGCATGGTGAAAGTAGTAACTAGGTGAGTAAGCAGAAAAGTGGCGGACAAGAAGGCTCTGCTAGCACGGCTGAGTATCATGGAGCAGAGCCTTAGAATTATGAAGCGCTTAGAACAAGCTAAGAGGGTGACACACGCAGGGCTACAACAAAGCAGTTGCCATGTGTAACTTGGGGTAGATGCAGCTGTAAATAACCCTACCTAAAAGGTTGGGGAGCGGGGCTAATCGCCAGTGGAGTCGGTGGCTCTGCTGTCCAGGTGGCATGACTGGTTGGTAGTGACAGGGGGGACAGTCGCCTAAGTTACAACAGTGACTCTCTGAACCCCTAGTAGTCTTGTGGGAGAATCCTGGAGGAGCTGGATACAAGTACAGAAGAGGGGTTAAATTTGGATATTTGGTTTTAAAATTAGAGGGAACTGAAATTTAAATTTTGGCAACATGTTTGGCAGGCTATATCTCAGCCCCATTTAAAGCTAGACATCTGAAACTATGTGCATATACAAATGTAGGGATAACCTGTATACCTGCCAATTCCTGTAACATTTCAATGAATACCTTTAAAAGTATACTAAAATTACAGAAATCCACATTTTGGCAAAATATGTGGCTACGTATAACTCAGCTCCCATTGAAGCTTGAGACTTATACCAGTGTGTGTGTGTGTGTGTGTCTGTGACACACACACACACACACAAAATATATACTAGATGCTTCTCTAAATCCTGATATTGTGGATAAACATGGATCAAAAATGTTAAAATTCTCAAAATAACTGAAAATTACATTTTGATTAAATGTTTGGCCACCCATAACTCCACTCTTTCCATCTACTGTTTGGTACACTTTTGTAAGTTGGTTACATTCCAAAGTTGCCATTATTTGGACATGTACTATTAAAACTATAGTGAAATAACTGACATTTATAATTGTGAAATTCTGAGGAATTAATGTAACAACTCTGGAATTTTCATGGAATCTGAATGGCCATATTCTGCACAGCTCTACCACAAGCCTCAAAGGGACAACATCAGTGTTAATGCAGTTGCATCAATGAAGCAAAGAAATGAAAACATTAAGGATTTGCAATGAACAAAAATGCCCAAAATGAAACAGACACTGACTTTTAGGAGAAATTTATTGAGGTACGGTTGGGATCTACATAATGTATCAAATCAAAGTATAGTAGCCAGCTAGAGAGATTTAGCAATGGTCAATGATTTCAGTAAACTGGAATTTTTTTTTTTTTATTCAGTTGTTTAACCAGGTATAGCACACTAAGCTGAAAGCTTTTTTACAGGAGTGACCTGGGAGCACAAGAAGGTTAAGTGACTTGCTCAGTGTCACACAGTATGCAAGTGGAAACTGTAGGATTCAAACCCTGATCTGGTCTGCTAGATGTCACCAGATTTGCAGCTCAGAGCCTTAGACCACTGCACTATACTGCCTCAGTAATCCTATCTATGCAGGATGCAAAACAGATGGGGGGATGGAGACGGAGCAAGTTAAGAATCTTGAGGTCCAGTCAGAGCAAAGAAGTCACTTAAAGGGGAAGCCCTCAATTAAAGGGGAAGCCCTCAATTGAACTGGAAATAAAATTCCAAATAATCAGACGAGGGCAACTAATATGCAGCTAGTAGAAAAAAACACATTATAGTATTAGATGAACAGATTTTTTCATGAAAATGGATGGGTAATTAGAGCAGGGTTACAAAGAGGTCCCAGGCCAGGATCAATAACAGTGTAATTCTGGAAAGAAAATAGGGAGCCAGAAGTAGAGCAAGATGAACATGAACACAGTATTAGTCTGTCAGGAAGTAATGGAGTCAGTCAGAGGTTTTAATCAAGATTTTCCAAATGCTGACAGAATTGACAGACCAACCACATTTAATTTGCAACTCAGCAGACCTAGCAGACCTAGCCAGGAATCAGGACAGCCTATTCGTTTATCACAAAAAAAAAATGGCCACATTGTCAGTCACTCACCTTAGTTAGAAACAGTCAGGAGGTGAAGGCAGAACTTTTGGAGGATGCAGGCAGCGGTGCAGTCGCAGTCAGTCTGTCTCCCGACTCCTAGGTGTCTCCAGTCCCCTGCTTGCTCGCTCTCTGTCTCGATGCTGGAACGTTAATTCACTTCACTAGACCCGACCGCACCAGGCACACACAGGATGATTCGGCGGTCGACCGCACACACCCCCACACCCGTAACCCAGGCCACCACCGCAGTGTCAGATTCAGATGGGCACCACGCGGCACAGCAGTAAGTCTGCTATTGTAGTCCAACCCGCTGCTACTTCCTCTACGCTCGACTCGACGGCTCGACTACTACTACTGGCTCCCGACTGACTCTGCTGCTGCTGGCTGACTCGTCACTCCAGTCCTCTCTCCGTCATCTTCTGCTGCAGTGCAGTCTTCACTTGTGTACGCTCACGAGCTTCACGCTGCCAGGACCACGCACCAGAACTCTTGTCTGACTCCGCTCCGTCCGACCCAAATTCCTCCACGCCACAAAGCACTGACTGTCCGAAGAGAGAGAGCTTACTTTGACTTCGTCGGGCATTTAAAGAGCCCGCTACACTATAACCCCACCCCTTATTTCAGATGGCACGCCTCCTTTGTCGACCAGCGGACCTGATTGAGATATGAAACACATTTCTCAATCAGGTCCTCCTAGCAGCCGTCACAGTACGCGTTTACGTCACAGCGACCCCCAAGACTTTTACAAGTGCCCGGAGAAAGCCCGCGAAAAAAAAACGAGACAAACAAAGCAAGGAATGCAGCAGACGACCAGCTGGCTCCTGCTACCCCAGCCGATAGCTGCAGCACACCGTGGCGTGTCAGGCGTATCGGTAGCTACACCCTTGATCTCCCCTGGTGAAGCGGGTTCCTGAGCCTGGTATAACTGTTTGTAATATGTGACCATGGGCTCCACTCTCTTATCCCATTTGTGGGAGACTCATCCTGTGACTGGGTGTCTGAGAGCTGCAACACTGGCTCTAACCGCCTTGTGCCTCAGACGATAGGCCAAGAGTCTAGTGGTCCTGGGGCCTCCCTCATAGTAGTTTTGTTTCAGGCAGTTTAGGGCTTTTACTATGTCAGTTTTTTGTATTTTTTGTATTTTATTTTTAATTGCTTTGATCTCCTTTATTCTGTTATGGCAGATTTTGAGCTTCTGATGATTTTCTAATGTCTTTAGTTGGTTCGTAAGGGATTCTAATCGTTTAGCTCTTTCCCTCTTTTGGTATGTTGCTATAGATATTAATTTCCCCTGATCATTGTTTTTACTGTGTCCCATAATATTTGCGGGGTTGTGTCTGGGTTATTATTAGTTGAACTGTTTGTTCTGTTACTTTCCTGATTTCGTCTTTCACCTCCTCACTTCTCAACAAGCTAGTGTTTAATCTGCATTATGTTGGTTTTCTCGGGAGCTGAAGATCTTACTTCGAGAGGGCTCTTGCAGTAGGTAATTACATATAGGACTGACGCCGGCTGGCAGACCTGAAAAATTTCTGGCTACTTGGTCCTGGCGGACCGCCCCACGTCAGGTGACCAGCGTCATGTGACGTTGGTATAAAGGCGGTCCCAGGCGCCCACCTTCCAGTTCTTTCGCCTTGTTAGCTCGTGCATTGCCTTGCGGTAAAGTTCGTGCTTAGTCAGCCTTGCTCTTTCGTCGGTTTTACTGAAAATTATAAGTATTTTTTCCTTCTATCGTCAGGTCATCGTCGGTGTATGTCGTCCCCTACACCCTCCGAGCACAAAAACAAGTGCGACTTGTGCGGCGCACAACTGCCACACAAGGACAGCCATTCCCTCTGCCTCTTCTGCCTAGGCCCCTACCACCTGGTCGACAAGTGCCCGCATTGCCTTCACTTCAACACGGCTACCTGCAGACGACGCCAACAGTCCCTGGAACCCCATCTTCTCAAGAAAAAGATGTCTTCGATGGAGAAAGAATTGAAGAAGCTCAGGCAGGCGTCTACTTCTCTAGAAGGACATCGCAAAAAGCGGGACAAGGAGAGGCACTGGGAGAAGGCCTCCTTGCCCCGGAGTCGCGGCCCAGGTAACATCCCCTCCGGGGCACCGTCCGCTTGGGCCTTGCGGGCACCTCCGGGCAAAAGGAGGCCTCCGCCCCCAGTTCAGCCGCAGGCTTGCAGCCTACTGGTGCGGGCGACTGCCACAAGTCGTAAGTCAGCTCCTCCGACGTCCGCCGGGAAAAGGTTGATAAGACGCCCGACCTTTCGGGGCGGCGCACGACCTCGTCCCCCTTGGACCGTGCCGCTCCTCCTCCTTGGCCCGCTTCCGATGAAGGACCCCATAAGACGGATGCTGGCTCCTTCGATGCCTGCCTGGACTTAGTCCCTAAGCCGCGCATCAGCTCCCCGGCGTGCGGACGGAACCTCGGCCGGACCCTCCGACTCCCATCGTACCCGGTTCCCGCAGCCTTCGCTGCCGTCCGGGGCGAATCACTCAGTCTCACCAGGAATCCCCCATCCTAAGAAACCAGATCTGGCGCCCGGCCTTGGCGCCCAGTCCGCGGCCTTTGTCCCAACGCCAGCTCCACCGACACGGCGAGAAGTTTTCCCCTTCCGTCTGGCCCTGCTCCCCCCGGGACCGTCTGCTCCGGCAGCTTCTCCGGCACCCGGGTACCCGCCATCTTATCCGACGCTGTCGTACCTGGGACCGCAGTATCCAGCGCCGCAGTACCCGACGCCTCAATACCCGGCACTGGTTTTCCCGCAGCCAGGTTTCGGATACTCGCCTTGCGGATACAACCCATATTCCTTTCCCACTCCTCCTCCACCGCCCCCTCGGCCGTCCGGTGGATCTGCAGGAGACTCTGGCTTCCTGGTGGGCTGAGGCCAAGGCTCAGCTCACCAAGGAAGTAGAGAGCCGCCTTACATCGAAGGTGCCGCCCCCGGCTCCCGTATGCCCGAGACGGCACACTCCCTCACCGCCTCCAGAGCCGTCCCTTCTGGATCCCGAGAGGGGCAGGACACGCGTCCAGGGATCCCCCCCCAAGGAATCCATTCTTCCCCCTAGCCGTTTTAGAGAATCTTATTCTGCTTCCGATTCTTCTTCTTCCCTCTTGGATTCCTCGGATTCTTCTGACAGATGCTCCGAGAGAGAGAGGATGAGCCTCGCTCTTCGTCCAAGCCCCGGCTGGGGACTCCTCCGAAGTCCCCTTCCTTTACGGAGTTGCTCAGAAAAATCCAGGAAGTACATCAGTGGCGCTCCTTGGAACCAGATCCTCAGCGGGTCAAACTCGCCGAACGTCTGGACCTGCCCCTGACAGCTCCAACTTTAGTGCCACCCTGGATCGAGCCTCACGCCCACCTTGTTTCCACGATTTGGAAAAAAACGTTGGCTTTAGCCCTGCTTCCTAGAAAGTCTTAACAGGCTATACCAGGTTCCTGAGGGTGTAGACCATTTGGACTCTCACCCTCATGCAGATTCGGTCGTGATTAGCGCCGCTCACTGCCGGTCAGCGCATCCCAAACATCTAAGCTTGTCTCCTCCGGATAAGGAATCTCGCCTCCTGGACCAGTATGGAAAAAAAATTTACACCTCTTCCACACTGGGAATTTGGACCCTGAATTACATTGCTCATATGGGGGATTACCAGAAGGCCATCCTTACCCAGGCGGAATCTGAGATTAACTCCTTACCTGACTCTCAAGTCAAGCAGGAGTTAGCCGATTTTAGTCCGTTCTGCTTGTTCGGCCAGTCGCCACATTCTGCGGACGACATACGATGCAGTGGACACTGCCGGGCTGAGCTCCGCTTTCGCCGTGAGTCTTCAACGTCATGCCTGGCTCCGTGTGTCAGGTTTGGTCCCGGAGGTGCAGTCCGCGATCCAGGAAGCACCTTTCAGGGGTTCGGTGCTTTTCCGTGGTGATGTCAAGGACATCATCACCTTCTTGCAGGTGAAGGGGACGGCTCTGAAATCCGTGGATTCCATGTACAGTCCCCATCACCCGCAGCGCCGTCCTTTTCGCTGATGCAGTCGGCCACAAGCTAAACCCCAAGGAAGGCGGGCCACTAAACGTCGGGTCCCCGCAGCTGCCAGGCCCCCCCACCCAAAAAAGCAGTGGGTGCCCCAGCTGCGGTGCTGCCCCGCACCACCTGAATCCTCCCCTCTCCCACCGCCTCTGGACACACCGGAGGAACCAGTAGGAGGGAGGTTCTTCCTCCCCCTTCCGGGTTGGGAGAGGATAACAACGGATTCATGGGTGCTTCAGATTATAGTGGAAGGGCACTCTATAGAGTTTCTACAGAAACCACGCCGCCACCCACCTCTGAAGTCGTCCTACGCAAGGGACCATCTTCCTTTGGTCCGGGAAGAAATCTCTGCCTTCCTCGTGAAGCAGGCCATAGAACCCGTTCCCCCTCACCATCAAGGGACAGGTTACTCTTCTCACTTCTTCCTGGTCCCAAAGAAGACAGGAGATCTCAGACCCATTCTCGATCTCCGCTCCTTGAACCTTTACGTGGAATACAAAAGGTTCAGGATGCTCTCCCTACAGACCCTTCTGCCGCTTCTTTGGCCGGATCAATGACTTTGTGCGCTGGATATGCAGGATGCATATCTGCACATCCCATTGCCCTTCTCATCGCAAGTATCTCCGGTTTGCTTTTCAGGGGGACCATTACTAGTTCCGGGCACTCCCGTTTGGTCTTTCCTTGGCACCCCGAGTATTTACCAAATGCCTGGCTGTGGTAGTGGCCTACCTGCGTACGATGGGAGTTCAGGTGTTCCCTTATCTGGACGACTGGCTCCTGGCGGCCTCGTCCAGGGAGGAGCTCCTGCATTTTCTCTCCCTCACCCAGCAGGTTTTTACTTGCCTGGGTATTACCATCAACCATTCCAAGTCTCATCTGGATCCCTCCCAGAGAGTACAGTTTATCGGGGCTATCCTTGATATGACAGTGAGCAAGGCCTTCCTGCCTCCAGACAGGGCGGCCTCTCTTCAGTCACAGATTTCCCTGCTATCAGAATGCAGGAGGTTCGGCGAGGTTGGTTCTCCATCTCCTGGGGCTCATGGCAGCTGCTATCCCGACAGTCCCCTGGGCTCGGCTCCACATGAGGATCTCTCAGTGGACTGTTTGCTCCCAGTGGGATCAACTTGTAGACAACCTAGATCATCTAGTTCTGATCTCCTCGCCGATGGCACGAGACTTGCAATGGTGGATGGTTCGAGAGAACCTGTTTCGGGTGGGGTCCCCTTCTGTCATCTTCCCCCCCTCCCAGACTCTGACCACAGACGCATCAGGCGAAGGTTGGGGAGCCCATCTGGGTCCTCACCAAACCCAGGGATTATGGTCCAGATTAGAACTAGCTCTCCACACCAATGTGCTCAAGCTTCGAGCAGTACTATATGCTCTCCAAGCCCATCACCAATACATTCTTCCCGGTCACCTAGCCGTCCAGACGGACAAAATGTGCGTGGTGTGGTACATCAACAAGCAGGGACGGACTTGATCCTACCCTCTATGCAGGGAAGCAATGAGGGTTTGGGACTGGGCAACTCAACACAACCTTCACCTCACAGCGATTCATGTTCCAGGAGTCAATATACCCTGGCAGACAAGCTAAGTCGCTCCTCTGCCCTGCCACACGAGTGGGAATTGGACCAAAAGGTGCTAGACGACATCTTCCAGCTTTGGGGGACTCCACAGGTAGACCTGTTTGCCTCTTCCCAAAACGCAAAACTTCCCAACTTTTGCTCGCTCGTTCCAGAGCGTGGCGCTTTCTGGAGCGACGCTCTGTCTCTAAGCTGGAAGGGCAGATTCGTCTATGCTTTTTCCCCCAATTCCTCTGGTCCCTCTTGTATTGCAGAAACTAACAACAGAAGGAGTGAGAATTATTCTGATCACTCCTTTCTGGCCCAGGCAAATCTGGTTCTCTCTTCTACAGCAATACTCAGAGGTTCCTCCTCTTCCTTAATCTCGAGGTTTGCTGACCCAGGATCAGGGGACCCTGGTCCATCCGGGACTCGTGTCCTTACAACTTCATGCATGGCTCCTGCACACCTAGTTCAGTCTCGCTTTGGTGTCTCTCCAAAGGTGGCGGAGATTCTGGTGTAGGCTAGGAAACCCTCCACTAGGTCCACTTATGCCATGAAATGGAAGAGATTTTCTATTTGGGCCGCCTCTAAGAACGTGGAGCTTTTCTCCTGTTCAGTGGCCATTCTGCTGGAATATTTACGTCACCTCTTCGACCTGGGTCTCAGTCATTCCTCCTCGAAAGTGCACATGGCCGCTATTTCAGCGTACCATGTTCCTTTTGCAGATAAAGCCTTTGCCCAATTAGAGGTCTCTAAGACCTTTCTTAGAGGGGTCCTTCATCTGAGGCCCCCCAGTCCGGACTCCTGCTCCCCCTTAGGACTTGAATTTTGTTCTCGAGAAACTCACCCTTCCTCCCTTCGAACCTGCAGCTTCTGCAGGTCTGAAGTTTCTTTCGTGGAAGACGCTCTTCTGGTGACCATTACTTCTGCTCAAAGAATTTCCGACCTCCAGGCCCTTATGTGTAAAATCCATTATTTGATTTTTCACAAAGAACGAGTGGCTCTTCGCACGAACCCTAAGTTTCTACCTAAAGTGATAGCAGAGTCTACCTTAAATCAGTCTATAGAGTTACCTGCCTTTTTCATGCAGTACTCCAACCAAGGAGAATATTTACTCCATACCATGGATGTTCACCGGATTCTGAGATACTACACCAGCAGGACAAAGGATCTCAGAAAGACTGATCAGTTGTTCGTCTCTTTTGCTCACAAAAAGGAAGGCAATGCTGTTTCCAAGCAACTCCTATCGAAGTGGTTGGCACATTGCATCACTTTTTGTTATGACAAGTACAATAAGACCCTTCCGGGTCAAGTCAGAGGTCACTTCACTCATGGAGTAGCGGCCTCTGTGGCTTGTTCAATAATGTTTCTGCGGCAGACATCTGCGCTGCCGCCACCTGGACTTCCGTCCACACCTTTACGAAACACTACAGTTTGGATATTGCCTCTTGCCGTAGAGCAGGCTTCGGGCTAGCTGTTTTGCAAGGCCTCCTGTCTTGAGGATTGCAAGGCTTCTACTACTTTCTGGAGTAGTCCCTCCTCCCGGTGCCTTTTATTTGTTCCAGACTGCTTGGGATTCAGTCCTATATGTAATTACCTACTGCAAGAGCCCTCTCGAAGTAAGATAGTACAGTTACGTAAGAACTTACCGTAACAGTAGATCTTCGAGAGAGGCTCTTGCAGTAGGTAGGACCTTCTCGCCCTCCATCCCCCTGGGCTTTTTCAGCTCTTTTTCCAGGAATGGAAACACCTGCTTCTCTCTCATCCGGGCCTTCTGGGCCTGTGGTGGGAAAGAACTGGAAGGCAGGCGTCTGGGACTGCCCCTTTATACCGACGGCGCATGACGCCGGTCACCTGATGTGGGGGCGGTCCCTCGCCAGGGACTGCTGGCTAGAAATTTTTCCGTGGGGTCCTGTCGCCGGCCGGCATCAGTCTTGTATGTAATTACCTACTGCAAGAGCCTCTCTCGAAGATCTACTGTTACAGTAAGTTCTTACGTAACTGTACTTTCAAACAACATGAAGTCTTGCTATATTATGACATATGCAGTGAGTCCCAACCTTCGAACTGCTCCGGAGGTGAAAGAGTTAACTTTCCATGCCAGCCATGGAACTTTGAGCTCGAGCTCGGTTGAAAATTCTGTCTGTTGTTCTTCAAACTCAAACTGTTTGATTCTTTACTCTGCCTCACTGAACAGTCGCTCCAGAGATTTCTCCTTCTGCTCGGTTCATTTTGTCGGTTAAAGTATTAATTTTTCGTTTTTTTAACCGAATTTAAACCATGGTTCAAGCTCTGTCTGTGGTATTTGCAAGTACTAGATAGGTTTTACATTTATTTTCTGTGTGGAACTTGTAAACGGTTTATCGGTTCGGTTTGAACCGATCAGGTTGATTTAAATACATTAATCTGTCTTTTAGAGTGCGGTTCCCGGTTCTTATCGGTTCTAAAAAAAACGGATTTCATTACGGTTTTTTCCACGACCCGTGACACGGTTGGGGAACCGATAAGAGAGTCTTGCTTGGCGGATTGCCATAAACGGGCAAGTTTTGGTTAGGCTGGCACTATGTCTGAGAAACCCAAAAGAAAAACCGGTCCCACTGGGTTTCAACACTGCAGTGTCTGTTGGGAAGTCTTTGCTAAGGCTGACCCCCACACCACCTGTGTTTATTGTCTGGGGTTTGACCACCTCAATGCAGACTGCCAGATTTGTAAAAATTTTCCTGCAGCTACCCTGGAAAAAAGAGTTGGTAGGCTCAGGAAAAGGGAGTCCAAAAAGTCCGCTGAACCGGATGGCCAGCCCGGTTCGGTTGAAACCGAACCGGAGGGAGTGCCCTCTGACCAGGGAGAGACTTCCTCGGGCAAAAGGAGAACCGACTCGGAGGAGTCGGTTCCAGCAAAAAGGACTAGAAAATCAGCTGGTGTGGAGCCAAAACTTCCCTCTCCAACCGCTGAAGAAATAGCCAAAGCGATTAAAATTGTCCAGTCGCTTTCCCTGGTTCCGACCGAACCGGCACCATCAGGTAAGCATACGGTTCGGTCGGTTCCACTTCAAGTATGATTTAGAGGAATTTTATGAACGGGGAAGAGGAGAATGAGGAGAGTGAATGTGGATTTGAAAGTCTGGATGTGCCCATTGAACCGGACATCTCCCCAGACAGACCTTCAGGAGTGTCTCCCCCTAGGCTTTCTGAGTCCCCTTCTCATTTTATGTTTATAAAAAAAATGGCTGAAACCCTCCAGCTCCCTATGGAGGAAGCTGTGGATGATCAAGAAGAGCCTGACTATGTAGAAATGATGGATATCCCAGAGTCTAGAAGACTGTCTATTCCTTTGCATAAATATTTTGGGAAACAGACAGTAAAAATTCTAAAACTTCTCACACTATACCTCCTGTGGATAAAAGAATAGACAAGGGTCACATTGTCAGGCTCTGATGCGAGTTCCTTACACAACAATACAGCCATGTTGGGGTAGTGCAGGCTGCAGCCTGTGACAAGGCAAATATTCCCTTGGCCTCACATCCCCTGACAAGGACTCCAGGAGGATTGATTCCATGGCAAAGAAACAGTACATGGCAGCATCCTTGGGACTCAGACAGGCAAATTATATGGCTTATGTTGCTAGATACCAGAAATCCAGATGGGACACTGTTATGGCTCTAGCAAAGCAAGTCCCTGGCCAGCTTGCCAAGGAGCTGGAGCAGGTGGCTGCTGATGGTATTGAGGCATCTAAGGTGCAGTTTCATGCTGCAGTGGACTCTAATGATGTGTCATCAAGAGTCATGGCTACATCTGTGGCTCTTCGCAGAATGGCTTGGCTCAAATGTACTAGCCTGTCGCAGGTTATCCAGACTAAGGCCATGGATTTTCCTGTTGTGGGTAACTCTCTGTTTGGGGAGCAGACAGAGAATTACATAAAGAAAATGGATGAGTATAGAACCACCTATAGGAGTGCACAGGCCAAGGAAAGGCAGGCCACTTCTCAAAGGCAGCCTTCCAGGGGCAGGGGCAGGCCTTTTCATAGGCCTTTTTACCAAGCCCAGGCCTCCTCTTCAGCTTATGCCCAGAGGGGGTTCTTTAGAGGGAGAGGCAGACGGGGTACAAGCAGACCTGCTTCCACCCCTCAGCCTAAAGTCCCTGCCAAGCAGGCACCCTGATGGGGTGGCCAGGGTCGATTCCCCACTACCTGTAGGGGGCAGGCTGGCTTACTTTGTCCAGGACTGGAAGTCTCTAACATCAGACAAGTGGGTCCTGGAAGTAGTAAGCCAGGGACTGGTTCTCAGCTTCAAAAAATTTCCAAAGATGAGAACCAGATCCTTTCTACCTGCAAATCCATCAGAGGCACTTGCTCTAGGGGCAGAAGTTTCTACCCTCCTGGCTCTCAGAGCTGTGGAAAGGGTTCCACCCCTACACCAGGGCAAAGGGTTGTACTCCAGGTACTTCCTTACCCCAAAAAAGACAGGAGAATGGCGGCCCATCCTGGATCTCAGATACCTAAACAAGCACCTTTTAAAACCAAAATTCAAAATGGTGACTCTGGGAATTATTTTACCCTCTCTTAGGCCAGGGGACTGGCTAGCGTCCCTGGACCTCAAGGATGCCTACTTCCATATTCTCATCAGAAGCTCCCATCGAAAGTACCTCAGATTCGAACTGCCCTCAGGCCATTTCCAGTTCAGAGCAATGCCCTTCGGCCTCACCTCTGCCCCAAGGGTATTCACAAAATGCCTGGCAGTAACAGTTGCCCACTTAAGAAGGCAAAAAATTGCCATCTTTCCTTACCTGGATGACTGGCATAGTAGGCCAGTCTCCAGACCAAGTCAAATTACATCTTCAGGTAACTCAGCAACTGCTTACCTCTCTAGGTTTCCTTCTCAGTCTTCCAAAGTCAGTTCTAGAGCCTGTCCAGCTTCTCACCTTCATAGGCGCAGAACTGAACACAAAAGAAGCCAGAGCCTTCCTTCCTCTGGAAAGAGCAAGGACCCTGGTCTCTCTGGCCTCCTCTTTCACCCTGCAGGTCTCTCAACCAACAAGGCACTTTCTACAGCTCCTGGGGCACATGGCTGCTTCTACAGCAGTAGTGCAGGGAGCAAGATTTCAGATGAGGGACATCCAGTTCCATTTGAGAGCCTTTTGGTCTCAAAGGAGAGACCCTCTAACCAAATTGATCCCAGTGACTCGAACCCTGATCCAAGCCCTACAGTGGTGGCAAGACCAGAGCAATCTGAGACAGGGGTTCCTTTTGGCCCTCAGTCTCACTCCTTAATCCTTACTACAGATGCATACCTCTTGGGGTGGGGAGCTCACATAGGCGACCTCACTACTCAGGGATTGTGGTCCCCTTAGGAATCTCTGCTCCACATCAATCTGTTGGAACTCCGAGCAGCTGACTCCATTAGAAGAAGCAACATTACTAAGGTGAGTAATTTTTTCTTCCGTCAGGTCTTCCTCCCGCCGGGCCAGATGACCTGATGTCGGACCCTCGGATGCTGGCCCCAACGGTGGCCCTTCCGGTGCCGGACGACATTCCCTTGCTGGATGTCGTCCCTACACTAGACCTGATGCCCGCCGGGCCTCCTACCCCTGACCCACCTGGGGGGCCTTTCCCAAGGCCGTCTGCTCCGTCAGAGCCCCTGATGCCCGGGTATCCGACCCCGTCTTATCCAACACCGTCCTACCCGGGACTGCAGTATCTGTTGCCACAGTACCCGATACTGGCCTACCCGACACCACAGTACCTGGTGCCTCAGTACCTGATGCTGGGCTTCCTGCTGTCGGGTTACGAATACCCACAATATCTGTATCTCCCATCCTCCTCCACCCCCCCCTCAGCCGGCGGTGGACCTGAAGGAGACGCTGGCTTCCTGGTGGGCTGAGGCCAAGGCTCAGCTCACCATGGAGGTAGAGAGCAGTCTTCCAATGCCTGACCAGGTCCCGGACTCCCGTCGTTGGAGGCAAGAGACACCCCCCCCCACCTGACACCATAGATGAGGCCTCCGGTACCAGGGCAGGAGAGGACACGCTTCTCCATGGGTTGTCCAAGGGGTCCATTTCTCCCCTGCGTCAGGAGGGTCTTCTTCCTCTTTGGAGACTTCGGATGATTCCGATGGGTGCTCCAATCTGGACGAGCCACGCACTCTAGACAAGCCCAGGACTCCTCCGAAGTCCCCTCTGGAAGAGCCTTCCTTTCTGGAGCAGCTGCGTAAGATCCAGACGGTTCACCAGTGGCAGTCTTTGGAGCCTGATCCACAGTTGAAAAAACTCACTGCTGATCTTGATCTGCCAGAGACCGCTCCAACTCTGATTTCACCCTGGATCGAGCCTCATAGACATAGATACATAGACAGTGTTGGCAGATAACGGTCTATGGCCCACCTAGTCTGCCCATTTGAGATTGTAAGTTCAGTTTATGCAGACCTTGTTTCTACCATCCCTCCAGCTATCAAGCCCCCCCCCCAAAAAAAGTAGAGGGAGCTTTAGCCGCAGCGCTGTCCCACACCTCCTGACTCCTCTCCTCTCCCACAGCATCTGGACCTTCCAGAGGAACCAATAGGAGGGAAGGTCTCCTTCAATCTACCGGGTTAGGAGAGGATCACTTCAGATTCTTGGGTGCTCCAGCTGATAGTGGAAGGACACTCAGTCGAGTTTCTACAGAAACCACCCAGAACCCCCCCACCCCAAGTCGTCCTACTCCCTGGAACATCATCTTCAAACAACATGAAGTCTTGCTATATTATGACATATGCAGTGAGTCCCAACCTTCGAACTGCTCCGGAGGTGAAAGAGTTAACTTTCCATGCCAGGCATGGAATGCTGAGCTCGAGCTCGGTTGAAACTCTGTCTGTTGTTGTTCAAACTCAAACCGTCAGGTTCTTTACTCCGCCTCACTGAACAGTCGCTCCGGAGATTTCTCCTTCTGCTCAGTTCATTTTGTCGGTTAAAGTATTGTTTTTCTCGGTTTTCAACCAAATTTAAACCGCAACTGGTCGGTTCAGACTCTGTGGTATTGTGAGTACTAGATAGGTTTTACATTTATTTCTATTCTGTGTGGAACTTGTAAACGGTTTATCGGTTCGGTTTGAACCGATCAAGTTGCTTAAAATATCTTAAGCTATCTTTTAGTGTGTGGTTACCGGTTCTTATCGGTTCTAAAAAAAACAGATTTTATTACGTTTTTTTCCACGACCCGTGACACGGTTGGGAACTGATAAGAGAGTCTTACCTGGCAGATTGCCATAAACAGGTAAGTTTGGTTAGGACTGGCACTGTGTCTGAGAAACCCAAAAGGAAAACCGGGCCCACTGGGTTTCAACACTGCAGTGTGTGTGGGGAAGTCTTTGCCAAGGCTGATCCCCACATCACCTGTGTTTACTGTCTGGGGTTTGACCACCTCAGTGCAGACTGCCAGATTTGTAAGTTTTCCTGCAGCTACCCTGGAAAAGAGAGTTGGTAGGCTCAGGGAAAGGATAGCCAGCCCGGTTCGGTTCCAACCGGAGGGAGTGCCCTCTGACCAGGGCGAGACTTCCTCGGGCTAAAGGAGAGCCGACTCGGAGGAGCTGGGTCCAGCAAAAAGGACTAGAAAGTCAGCTGGTGTGGAGCCAGAACTTTCCTTTCCCACCGTAAAGAGATAGCCAAAGCGATAAAAATTGTCCAGTCTTTCCCCGGTCCCTTCCGAACCAGCACCATCGGAGTAGCGCCCGGTTGACGGTTCCACCCAGTTCAAGAGTATGAGTTAGAGGAGTATTATGAACGGAGGAAGGGAAGAGGAGTATGAGGAGAGTGAATGTGGATTTGAAAGTCTGGATGTGCCCATTGACCCGGACATCTCCCCAGACAGACCTTCAGGAGTGTCTCCTCCTAGGCTTTCTGAGTTGCCTTCTCATTTTTTGTTTTATAAAAAAGTGGCTGAAACCCTCTAGCTCCCTATGGAGGAAGCTGTGGATGATCAAGAGGAGCCTGACTATGTGGAAATGATGGATCTCCCAGAGTCTAGGAGACTGTCTATTCCCTTGCATAAATCTTTTGGGAAACAGACTTTTAAAATTTTAAAAGCTCCTCACGCTATACCTCCTGTGGATAAGAAAATGGACAAGAGGTACACATTGTCAGGCTCTGATACGGAGTTTCTCACACAACAATGCAGCCATGTTGGGGTAGTGCAGGCTGCAGCCTGTGACAAGGCTAATATTCCCTTGGCTTCACACCCCCCGGATAAGGACTCCAGGAGGATTGATGCCATGGCAAAGAAACAGTACATGGCAGCATCCTTGGGACTTAGACAGGCAAATTATATGGCTTATGTACTTGACTTGGAAAACTGTGTTTTTGGTAGCCATCACTTCTGCCAGATGCATAAGTGAATTACAAGCCTTGTCAGTGGAGCCTGATTTTATCTCCTTTCATAGAGATAAGGTGGTCCTCAGGACTAACAGGAAGTTCTTGCCTAAGGTGGTTTCAGATTTCCACCTTAAACAATCTATGTCTGTCCCTGTGTACTTCACTGACCATTCCTCCTCTGGCGAGGAGACTGCACAGTTTAGATGTGAAAAGAGCACTTAGTTACTACATAGAACGTACCAAGGGTCACAGGTTTGACTCCCTCCAACTGTTCCTCACTTATGGTGAGGTTAGTAAAGGGGGAAACCTGCCACTAAAAGATCCATTGCCAGGTGGATTGTCTCTTGTATCCAATTTTGCTATGAAAAACTAGGTAAGGTTCCTCCCTCAGGCCTGAGGGCTCACTCTACCAGAGGTACAGCTGCTTCTCTGGCTGCTGCCAGGGATATTCTATCCTAGAGATATGTCAAGCAGCTACCTGGAAAACAGTTCACACTTTTACCAAGCATTACTCCCTGGACATCCAGGCTAGGAGTGATGCTCGGTTTGGCACAGCTGTGCTTCAGAGCCTATTTCCTAAGTAGGTTCTGTCCCTCCTCCATGGAGGTACTGCTGTGCAGTCTGCATATGTCATAATATAGCAAGACTTCATGTTGTTTGAAGAAAAAATTACTCACCTTAGTAATGTTGTTTCTTCTAATGGAGTCTTGCTATATTATGACCTCCCCCCGCCTGCCCCTCTCAGAACCTTTGTTTTTGGGATGTGGGTGGGCAGTGCAGTGTTGGCATTTAGTAGATGCCCACCTTGTTGTTTCACCCATCGTTTTTGGGATGACTTGGTGTTGTGTTTTTCATTTTTTGGGTCTCCTGACTTGAGTCTTTGTTTTGGGGACCAAAAAATGTGTTCTTATGTTTAGTAGCCAGTTGGCTAGTGTAGGTTTACAGCTTCCACACAGGACCTCAGTGAGTTTAGCTCATAAAGATCTGACGGTTTGAGTTTGAAGAACAACAGACAGAGTTTCAACGGAGCTTGAGCTCAAAGTTCCATGCCTGGCATGGAAAGTTAACTCTTTCACCTCCGGAGCAGTTCGAAGGTTGGGACTCACTGCATAAGGTGAGTAATTTTTTCTTCTGGTTCAGGAGGAAATATCCTCCCTTCTGCTGAAGGTGGTGTGTGGAGCCTGTCCCATCTCACCTTCAGGGGACAGTACTCCCATTTCTTCCTGGTCCCGAAGAAATCAGGAGACGTGAGCCCTATCCTAGACCTCAGCTCCCTGAACCTGTTCATGGAGTACAAAAGGTTCAGAATGCTCTCTTTGCAGAATCTTCTGCCCCTTCTTCGGCCGGGACAGTGGCTGTGCACTCTGGACATGCAGGATGCCTACCAGCATATCCTTATTTGCCCTTCCCTCCGCAGATACCTTCGTTTTTCGTTTCAGGGGAACCACTACCAGTTCAGAGCCCGCCCATTTGGTCTTTTTTCGGCACCCTGAGTGTTCACCAAATGCCTGTCTGTGGTAGTGTCTCACCTGCGTACGCAGGGAGTACAGGTTTTCCCATACCTGGACGATTGGCTCCTGACAGCCCCGTCCAGGAAGGAGCTCCTGTGGGCCCTTTCCCTTACCCTGCAGGTGTTTACCAGCCTGGGTATTGCCATCAACCAGGCCAAGTCCCATATGATTCTGTCCCAGAGGCTCCAGTTCATCGGGGTGATCCTGGATACGACCTCTGGCATGGCTTTCCTGCCTCTGGACAGGGTGGCCACCCTCCAGGCTCACGTAGGCCTGTTGTTCAGTCGCAGGTGGGTGAGCGCCAGGTAAGTCCTTCACCTCCTCGGGCTCATGGCGGCTGCTGTTCCAACAGTCCCTTGTGCTCTGCTCCACATGAGGATCTCTCAGTGGATGCTTCGGTCTCAGTGGGATCAATTAGTGGATGACCTAGATGAAGAAGTCCTGGTCTCCAGCCCTGTGGTTCGGGACTTGCATTGGTGGATGGTTCAGGAGAACCTTTGTCAGGGAGTTCCCTTCTGCCTCTCTTCCCCTCCCAAACATTGACAACAGATGCCTTGGGTGAGGGTTGGGGAGCCCACCTGGGGTCTCACGGGACCCAGGGCTCCTGGTCCAGGCTCGAACAGACTCTTCACATAAATGTGCTCGAGTTCTGGGCCGTGCTGTGTGCTCTACAAGCTCTGCATCTGTATCTGCTTCCCGGTCCTCTGTCTGTCCAGACGGACAACATGTGCATAGTCTGGTACATCAACAAACAGGGAGGAACTCGTTCTTACCCTCTTTGCAGGGAGGCGATGCGGGTTTGGGATTGGGCGGTGCAACACAATCTTCATCTCATGGTGGTTCATGTTCCGGGGGTCAAAAACATGTTGGCAGACCACCTCAGTTGGTCGTCTGCCCAGGCACAGAGGGGGAACTGGATCATGGGGTAGCAGACGATATCTTCCTATGTTGGGGAACACCTCAGGTAGACCTGTTTGCATCTCCTCTCAACGCAAAACTTCCCGCCTTCTGCTGGCTCGCTCCAGGGCGAGGCATTTTTTGGAGAGACACTCTGTCTCTAGCCTGGAAGGGCATATTCGTCTATGCCCCCTCCCCCCGATTCCCTTAATTCCGAGGGTCTTACACAAACTCAGCTCAGAAGGAGCTTGCATGATCCTAATCGCTTCTTTCTGGCCCAGGCAAGTTTGGTTCACTCTTCTGCAACAGTATTCAGAGGAACCTCCTCTTCATCTGTTGCAACTTTTACTGACCCAGGATCAGGAGACCCTGATTCATCCAGACCTCAAATTCCTTCAGTTGCTTGCGTGGCTCCTGCTGACATAGCTCAAGTCCGATTCGGGGTTCCCCCCTTGTGGCTGAGATTCTGGTGGAGGCCAGAAAGCCCTCCACTAGATCTGCCTATGCCATGAAATGGAAACGGATCTCTATTTGGGCCTCTTCCAAAGATTTAGAGCCTTTTTCGTGCCCTGTCGGTAGACTTCTGGACTACATGTGCCATCTTTTTGATGTGGGTCTCAGTCATTCCTCTCTGAAAGTTCACATGGCTGCCATCTCCACTTGCCATGTTCCTTTTGGGGACAGAACTTCTGTGCAATTGGAAGTCTCTAAGACTTTTCTTAGAGGGGTTTGCCACTTGAGACCCCCTATTTGCGTTCCTGCCCCTCCTTGGGATCTGAATTTCATTCTTGAGAAGCTCATCCTGCCTCCTTTTAAGCCGGCAGCCTCAGCAGACCTAAAGTTCCTTTCCTGGACGATTCTCTTCCTCGTGGAGATTACTTCAGCTCGATGGATTTCTGTGCTTCAGGCCTTGATGTGTAAAATTCCATATTTGATTGTTCACAAGGAACTTGTGGCTGTGCATACCAACCCTAAGTTTCTCCCTAAGGTGGTAGCAGAATCTACGCTGAATCAATCCATTGAGCTACCTGCTTTCTTTACGCAACACCCCAATCAAGGGGAGTACCTCTTGCATACTTTGGATGTTCACCGAATTCTGAGATACTACACTACCAGAACAAAGGATCTCAGAAAGTCTGATCAGTTGTTTGTCTCTTTTGCTCACAAAAGAGAAGGCAATGCTGTTTCCAAGCAGTGCCTATCAAAATGGTTGGCCCATTGCATCACTTTCTGTTATGACAAGTATCACAAGACCCTGCCTGTTCAAGTCAGAGGCCACTCCACTAGGGGTGTTGCTACCTCTGCGGCTTGTTTTAAGAATGTGTCTGCGGCTGACTTTTGCGCAGTGCAACTTGGACTTGCATCCATACCTTTATGAAACACTATAGTTTGGACATTGCCTCTCGCTGTAGAGCAGGCTTTGGGTTGGCTTTTTTGCAAGGTCTCCTTTCTTGAGACCCTCACAGCCGGAGGGTCTATGGTTGGGTAGTTTTCCTCCTCCCTTGTGTTCCTCCTTGTTCCAGACTGCTTGGGACTCAGTCGTATATGTAATATATCTACTGCAGGAGCCCTCTCGAAGTAAGATAGTACAGTTACGTAAGAACTTACCGTAACAGTAGATCTTCGAGAGAGGCTCTTGCAGTAGGTAATACCTTCCCACCCTCCATCCCCCTTAGCTTTTTCAGCTCCTTTTCCAGGAAGGGAAATATCTGCTTCTCTCTCATCTTGCCTTTTTGGCCCTTGATAGAAAAGAACTGGAAGGCGGGCATGGGGGAACCGCCCCTTTATACTGACGTTGCATGATGTTGGTCACTTGCTGTGGGGCGGTCCCCTGCCAGAGACTGCTAGCTAGAAATTTTTCCATGGGGTCCTGACGCCTGCCAGCTTCAGTCCTATATGTAATTACCTACTGCAAGAGCCTCTCTCGAAGATCTACTGTTACGGTAAGTTCTTATGTAACTATACTTTCATTATGTCAACTTTACTGTTGTCATCCTACAAGCTGCCCCCGCCCTCTACCTTCAGTCTCACTATCCCTCCCTTTGCCCTTCTTTTTTCACTTCTGTACCTGTAAAAGGTTTTGTCCTCTCTACCCACTGATTTTTGCGATGTGCTTTTCTGTTTGAGCTTTGGCTTCCCTTACTGATCTCCTTGCCTCCCTTTGCTTCTCCTGGTACTTCTCCCTGTCCCCTTCTGCCTGCGTCTTTTTGTATTGCCTGAATGCGATCTTTTTGGCTTTCACTTTCTCCGCTACCTCCTTGGAAAACCGTAATGGCCTCCTATTCCCCTTGCTAACCTGCTCAATGCATAATTCTGTTGCTCTTGTAATCCCTGTTTTAAATATTGCCCACTGTTCATCCACCCTGATTCCCTCCATATTCCCATTAGTGCCTCTTTCTAGTATGTCCCCATTTTCCCAAATCCAGGATACATGTTTTTGTGCAGTTTGGTTCTGCTCCTTCTGTGATTTCAAACCACAGTGACCGGTGGTCACTGTTCCCCAGGTGCTCCCCCACTGTTAACCTCTATCACACTGTCCCCATTTGTGAGCACAAGGTCTGGTATTGCCTTCTGCCAAGTTGGTTCCATTTATTTATTTATTAAAATTTTTCACCAGGAAAATTACACTGAGCAACAAATGCTCGTCTCACGGTACGTCCTGGGGGAAGGGGAGTGGGAGCAGACCAGACCTGGGTTTGAATCCCACAGCTCCACTTGCATACTGTGTGACCCTGAGCAAGTCACTTAACCTCCTTGTGCTCCCAGGTCGCTCCTGTAAAAAAGCTTCCAGCTTAGTGTGCTGTACCTGGTTAAACAACTAAATAAAAAAAAAAAAATAAAAAAACTTACATAATACATACAGTATACAGAAATTAGGTAATAGCTTAACTGTATATAGACAGACAGTATGAGATTACAACCACCATGAGTAATTAACATTTCTAGACTAGAATACATAGAGGGAGTCTAGCAGGAAGGGCTGTAATTAGAGACTAAGGAAGGGTGTGGTACAGGAGAGGTAATACAAAGTGCTTGGTTGCAGGAGGGGTTAGGATAGGGGAGACATATTTGGTCCAGCTGGAGGAAGGAGGAGGTATAGACCAGCAGCTGGGACAGGGGCCCAGAGGGGCTAGGCGCAGTTGCAGTTTGTCACTAGGTAGTTTGTTAGGGATGGAGAGAGAGAGAGAGAGAGAGAGAGAATTGACCGAAGAGGAGTGGCGGATTTGGGTTGGAAGTTGATTCCAAAGTTTAGGTAGGCGATGGGAGAATGCCATTTGGCGTGATGTAGTGCTTCTATATGGTATATTGAGAGAATGTGAGTCGTCAGATCTGAGGGTGTATTTGAAGGGGTGAGGGGCGGATAAAGAGGTGGAGAGGTAAGGGGGGAAAGAACCTAGCCAGAATTTTGCGCTAAATTTGGCAGCGTGCAAGGTTCTCCTGTCGGCAAGGGAGGGGAAATTTAGAGAGTGGTAGAGAGTGCAGTGGTGGGTCAGAGCAGGGGCATCTAAGGCAAACCTGCAGAAGGAGTTAAAGAGAGGCTCCAACATGGATAAGAGAGATTGAGGGGCAGCACCGTAAACTATGTCACAGTAGTCGAATATTGGCAGTATCATTTTAAAGTACCAGTTCACGCCTTGCCGGAAGTGGGATACTTCTTCTGTTGTGGTAGAGGACCCCTAGCTTAGGCGGGAGTTTTTTTGAATGGCATCACTGTGGACGGAGAAGTTGAGGTACCTGGCCAGCCAAACTCTGAGGTAGCGGAAGGAGGAGGTGTCTTCTAATACAGTCCCATCAATGGTGTAAAAAGTGGGTAAGGAGAGGAACCTTACCAACCTCTGCCTAGTACCGATTGTCATAGAGACTGTTTTCTTTGAGTTTAGGAAGAGGTGGTGCTCACTAAGCCAGCGTTGTACGTTGTTGAAATCCAGCTGGAGCCTGGTGGTGACAACAGGGACCGATCTGCCTGTTGTGAACAGTACAGTGTCATCGGCATACATGTGTATGTTAGTCGATATGCAAGACAGAGGGAGATCATTGAGGAAGCTTGAAAAAAGGAGTGGCCCAAGTACAGATCCCTGTGGGACTCCCATGGTAATGGGGAGGGGTGGGGAGATGGCATCAGCCATGTGGACAGATTGTGATCTGCCTGACAGATAAGACTTGAACCAGTCAGTGGCATTAGGGGAGAGATCAGCTGACCTGAGGCAGGACAGGAGTATAGAATGGGAGACCATATTGAAGGCCTTGGCCAGGTCGATAAAAATAGCAGAGGTTATGAGGCCATTGTCCATGCCAGCAGAGATAGTCAGTCAGCTGTAACAGGGAAGTGGTGGTGGAGTGGTGTTTTCTAAAGCCAGATTGGAATGGAGTGAGAAAGGAGGAGTCGATAAGATAGGAGGAGAGTTGATCAAGTACTGTGTGTTCCTGGAGCTTAGCCAGTGTAGGAAGGAGAGAGAGAGTTAGGGCAGTAGCTGCTAGGGGAGGAGGGATCACCCGCTTTAGAGAGAGAGGTAGAACTGTACCGTGTTTCCAAGCTGAAGGGACAGTGGAAGAGACAAAGGAGAGGTTTAGCAAGAGGGAGCTAGGATAAGCAATAGCAGGAGCAGACAGAGAGAGGAGCTTAGGGTCCAGGCCATCGGGAGAGAAGCCTTTGGCAGGGTTAATGGACAGAAGGGCTTGAAAGGCAGCAGCAGGGGAGATGTGGGTGAAGAAGAAGGGGTAGAGGGAGCTGAAGGAGTAGAGGAAGGGGAAGTAGAGAAGTGGGTAGCAGGCAAGGGAGCAGAGAGAGGTGGGGGGCAGGTCATCATTAGAGTAGTAGAAAGAAGGGGGAAAGAAGCTTGGGATGTTGAGAGGTGGGTGGGTGTCAGAAGAGGGGGGCTATGTGATGAGAGAGTGGCTACAAGGAGAGATGACAATGGAGGGGGATGTTGGTGTGAAGTGTATTATATGTGCTATGTATTTCATTGTGAATCCTCCATCTCTATCTGCTCCCTTCACATGCAAGAAATGTATAGAAGTGACTTGAGTTAAAATCTGAAATTACTTTTGGTTCCAGAATGTCTCACTTGGAACAAAGTCAAATCTCTATGTTGGAACATTTTCCTTGTTGTAATGTTACTTGCATAAATGTACCCAATTGTACACTCTGCCCCTCTCCAGTATCAACCCTCCCAGTTGTGGCAGCATCATTAAATTCATTGGGAACTGTGGCTGTACCTATACATAAAGAAACCTCCCATACATGATCCCCCCATTAATAATGGTGGAACAAATAATAAAAGATCAAGAAGTGATTCAGAGGAAGAAAGCCCCCATGATAATTGGTGCACATTAATAAGTCAAGAGCTTGGAAAAAAGGTAGAAAGGTGGATGTTTTCTCATTACCACTAAAGAATAGTTTTGATCTTATAAGTGACCCCTTAGTTGATATAGAACAGGTTGTAGAGACTACTACAGGGCCACTCTTGGACCATCTTAATCCCTCTACGATTACTATTACCAGTGCTTCTGTTAACAGCCACTCCCTTGGTTGTTCTCCCCCAGCACCTTTCTTGATAGATCATGACCCCCCCCCCCGTTATATCTATCAAACTCCCCCTGACTGAAAATTCAGACATGGATATTAATCCTCCTTCAGATACATGACAGCTATTTGTTTTAGGTGACTCATAGAAACATAGAAGTTGACGGCAGATAAGGACCGCAAGGGCCATCCAGTCTGCCCATTTCTTTTTCTATCTTATAAATGTGCCATCGGCCTTTGCTCTGTCAGTGGCCTATCTATTCATAGTCATTGTATTGCTCCCTTATGCCTATCCATGCCTGTTTGAAGCCCTGCACTGTATTCATAGCCACCACTTCTTGTGGTAAGCCATTCCGTGCATCCACCACCCTTTCTGTGAAAAAATTTCCTCACATTCCCCTTAATCGGCCTCCTCTAATCTCATGCTGTGTCCTCTTGTCCTGCTATTTTTCTTATATTTAAACATGTTAGACTCTTTCACCTTGTTTATGCCCTTAAGGTGTTTGAATGCCTCGATCATATCCTCTCTCCCTCCTTTGCTCAAGGGTATACATATTGAGCTCCGTTAATCTGTCCTCATATGTCTTCTGATGCAGTCCCTGCACCATTTTGGTTGCCCTTCTCTGGACTGCCTCAATTTGGTTAATGTCCTTGTGAAGGTGTGGCCTCCAATACTGCCGCAGTACTCAGATGGGGCCTAACCAGTGTCTTGTACAGAGGATTATTACCTCCCTCTTACGACTTGTGATACCCCTACTAATACACCTAACACCTCCCTAGCCTTACCTACTGCTTTAGAGGTCTGCTTGGATGATTTTAGGTCATCAGTGATGATGATGCCCAAGTCTCTTTCTTCCTTTGTGACTGCTAGCAACTCCTCTCCCAGCCTATAGGTGGCTTCAGGGTTTCTCTTCCTATGTGCATGATTTTGCACTTCTTGCATTAAATCCCAGTTGCCACTCTTCTGACCATTCTGCTAGTTTATCCAGATCTCTTCTCATTCTGCCCACCCCACCTGGATCATCTACTCTGTTGCAGATCTTGGTGTCATCTGCAAACAGACAAGCCTTACCCTCTAGTCCATCTGCAAGGTCACTAATGAAGATGTTGAAGAGACTGGCCCCAGGACTGATCCCTGAGGTACCCCACTTGTGACTTGCATCTCTTCTGACTGTATACCATTTACCACCACTCTCTGTTTTCTGCCAGTCAACCAGTTTGCCACCCAGTTGACCAACTTCTGACCCACCCCGAGCCTACCCAGCTTATTTATCAATCTTCTATGTGGAACAGTGTCAAAAGCTTTGCTGAAGTCAAGGTAGGCGACATCAACTGCTCCCCCTTGGTCCACCACTCTGGTTATCCAGTCAAAGAAATCTATGAGATTAGTTTGACAGGACCTTCCTTTTGTAAACCCATGCTGTCTTGGATCCTGTGCCCCTATGTATTCCAGGTGTTGCACTATCCTTTCCTTAAGGAGTGCCTCCATAATCTTGCCCACTACTGAGGTAAGACTGACTGGTCTGTAGTTCCCCGCCTCCTCCCTGCTACCACTCTTGTGGAGCGGGATCACATGAGCCCTTCTCCAGTCTTCTGGGACCTCTCCTGTGCTCAGAGACTCGCTAAACAATTCTGCTAATGACTCTGCTAGTTCCTCCTTTAGCTCCTTAAGTACCCTGGGATGTATGCCATCAGGTCCCATTGCCTTATCCACCCTGAGCTTAGCAAGCTCTTGTAGGACCCTTTCTTTTGTGAAAGGAGTAGTGCTCACCTCCCTCCCCCTGTGTCCATGATGCTGAGCTGTGGGCCCCGCCCTACCTTCTCTTCAGTAAATACTGAGCAAAAGTATCTATTTAGGATAGATGCCTTTACAGGGTCCTCCTCCTCACATGCTCCTTTTCTCCATTAAGCTTAGCAATACCCCCTCTGGACTTTCTCCTTTCACTAATGTATCTATATAAAGTCTTGTCACCTTCTTTTACTGTTCGTGCTAGTGTTTCCTCAGTTTGGGACTTTGCCTGCCTTACTGCCTTACCTCCTTCCCTTAGGGCAGTTTGGTATGCCTCCCTATCTTCATCCCGCTGTGTTCCCTTATATTTCCTGAAGGCCAGCCTTTTGGCTCTGACCTTTTCTGCTACTGTATTTGAGAACCAAAGTGGTTTCCTTCTTCTTTTGCACTTCAATGTTCAAACACTGAGATAGGGCTGTATGTAATGGTGATAAACAAAATCGAACCTGTTCTTCCTTTAGGGGTGCTTCGATATCAGATATTACCAAAATGCTAGGTGATATTCTGCATAACTGTGGTGAAAATCCAGTGATAATAGTACATGCTGGAACAAATAACCTCTTTGGTAATTCAGTACGTTCTATACAGGAGGAGTATGTTGCCTTAGCAAATAAATTGATGTCCCTTGAATGTGACATTTTTATGTTTTAAATCTTACCACGTCATGCAGCCACAAATTTCATAAATGATAAAATCAAGTGCCTAAATGACTGGCTTTGGAAATGGTGTTTGTGCCAAAATATTAAATACGTCACTTACTGGGAGGAGTTTATAGGCAGGAATGAGTTATTTTGTCCTGATGGGCTACATCTGAGTAAAAGAGGGAACTCTCTCATGGGCAAAAAAATATCTGAAATCATTGATCAAAGTTTAAACTAAGTTATGGGGGGGTAGGGTTTGTCACATGTTATGCTTTCTACCTGCAAACCTATAAAATATTGTCAAAAACCTTTAACCTCCTTAAATGTGTTGAGTTTAAATGCAAGAAGTTTAAACAATAAAATGAACAAACTTATAAGTAGAATGGCATTGGTAGATGCAAATATAGTTTTTATCACAGAAACATGGTGGGATAATAAATCTTAATGGGACCCTGTCCTTCGGGGTTTTGATGTGTATTCCCTTAAATGGGAGGGGAAAAGGGAGGTGGTGTAGTTTTTTTTATTAATGAACATTTAGATTACTTGGATATTTCAGATCGAATTAAAAAACATGATATCATAACTGAATCCGTCTGGGTTAAATTATTAGTTAAAAATATGCCACCAGTAGTGCTGGGAACCTGTTACAGGCCACCAAACTCTTTGGTGGACTATTTGGAAACTATATTAGGTGAAGTGGAAACAGCGTGTGAAATTGGTAACATCTTGTTAATGGGGGATCTAAATTTGGCTGATATTAATTGGTGGGATGGCCATGTTTATGCGCCAAATAGTAAAAAACTTTTAGCAATGTGTGTTCAATTCAGCTGAAGCAGGGTGTCCTTCACCCAACCAGAGGTGAAACATTATTAGATATAGTGCTGCACAGGGATAGCCTTGATGTTTATGATGTCTCTGTTGAAGCCGCACTTGGAAACAGTGACCATAATGTCATTCCTTTAAGTTAAAATGTTTATGGGAAATCGATTCAGAACCAATGTCCATTTATGTGTACAAAAAAGCAAATATTTTTGAAATGGAACAAGTCCTTGGACATATTGATTGGGATAAAGAACATGCTGATAGAACGTTGCAAGAATATTGGGAATTTTTGTACGATACCTTAATTTATCTGAAAGAGGAGTTTATACCATGTGAAACTAAATATACAGAGGCAGGGTTTTAAATAATCGATAGCAGTTTTTTTCTTGGGACAATGCTAACTGTACATAAAGTAGTCATATAGGTTTTCTAGAAGAGTTACAGTATGTTTGTTAAACACAGTGAGGCAAGTGCTATGCATTTTCTCAATGTTTTAGCACTTTTATGAGCAAAACGCTAATCAATTTTTGGAGTTAAATAAAACCCTGAAAAGGTAAATTATAGCCAAAATGGCTGACTAAATCAGTTAAGAAATTGATTAAACAAAAAGATAAAAATATGCTGGCTATCTTAAATCAAAAACTGCCCATAACTGGTCCAATTACATTAAAGCACAGCAACTTGCAAAAATGCGATTAGGAAGATTAAGAGAAAATGGGAATTGGATTTGGCAAAAAATGCAAAGAAATCTAATAGTAAACAGTTTTTCTCTTACATTAACTCTAAAAAACCAAGCAAACAAAAAAAACTTAATGTAAGGTGGGTCCCATTCAAGTGGAAAACCGGATAATTCAAAACTTGAAGGGAATGGCTGACTTGTTTAATAATGTTTTTTGTAAGAGCTATACAATCTTTGATATTCCTGTGTCTCAACAAATGGGTACTAGTTCAGACCCCATTGTCTTTACAGTTACAGATATTGCTAATAAGTTAAAGTTACAAAAAGGGAAAACATGCATGGTACCTGACCATATTTCAGGGCAACTGCTTTATTTACTTACGGATTCCTTGGTGATTCCATTGAAGTTACTATTTGACTCATGTTTGTTACAGGGCTTTGACCCAGTGCAGTGGAAAACTGCTACTGTTGTCCCAATATATAAAAAAAGGGTTTAAAATCAGACTATTCAAATTACCGCCCAATCAGCCTTACGTCCCCAATCTGTAAAATCTTTGAAAGCTTAATTAGAGATGTATTAAGTCTCATCTTGAAAACTCGGATACAGAATGGCACGGATTTAAAAAAGGCAGAGGTTGCCTGTTTTTTGTGAAAGCATCAGCTCATTAGTAGATAACAGAATACCGTGTGATATCATATTTTTGGATTTTAGTAAGGTGCTTGACTCTATGCCACACTGGGCCTTAGAAATAAAGTTATAAAACTTACAAATTAATATGTACATTATTACTTGGATTAAAAATTGTCTATCAAATCATACACAGAATGTCCGTATAAATGGATGTTTATCAGATATCGGTTATGTGACCAGTGGAGTCCCCCAGGGCTCAGCGCTTGGGCCTTGTTTATTTCAGATTTAATATCAAATTGCCAATTGATGTCTATTAAATATGCAGATGATATAAAGACTGGTGGTCCATGTGTAAGTGAACATGACTCTGAAATAATCCAGTAGGATTTAGATAAAATCTTTGAATGGGTTGCCTTGTGGAGCATGCAGTTAAACAACTCTAAATGCAAGGTTATGCATCTGGGTCATTCCAATCCATTTAAGACATACATTGTTAGGACAATATCTACTCAATGAAACTACTGATGAAAGAGACCTGGGTATAACAATTTAAAATAATATGGATTTTTCCGATCATATAAATAAATCAGTAAATAAAGCTAATAGGGTTGTGTGGTCTATCAAGTGTAATGTTTCTATTAAGGACCCTGAAGTCTTGATTCCATTATTTAGAGCATATGTTAGACCTCATCTGGAATATGTGTCGCAACTATGGTGTCCTTATAAGAAAACTAATATAATTCAAATAGAAAAAGTACAGCATAAATTTACCAAACATTTAAGGGAGATGTACCATCTTCCTTATGAAGACAGACTTTATAAGTGTAATTGGTTTTCTCTAGACACTCGTAGGCTACATGGAGACATATTGTTTCTTTATAATGTTGTCCAGGATCCAGAGTTAATGGTTAACTTGGGACTGCAGTTTAAGGATTCTGTCTATAATACTAGAGGGCACCCCCTTCAACTGATAGGAAAATCATTCAAATATATTAAGAGGAAGTATTTCTTCACTTTAAAGGTGATTACATTTTGGAACAATCTACCCTTACATGTTATTGTTTATTAGTAAAATAAAAAACAATTTAAAGCAAAATTGGATAAATATTTATTATCCATTAAATCTTTGACATATTATTGATTTGATTAGTATGTGAGCATCTGTGGGCCAATAGGCTCTCTTACTTTCTATGTACCTTAGTGCAAACCTTAGTATTTCACCACTGCAGAGACCTGAGATTTTAAGTTCAAATTCTCATCCAGGATCACGCCAAAATTTTGGACCTGGCTTGAAGCATATAATGGGGTTCTCCCAAGTATTATTCCAGTGGGTTGTCCTCCCCATACCCTGGCCGGTCTGCCAGCAGGGTCCACAACCAACACCTCTATTTTTCCTGAGTTCAGCGTTAGCCAACTAGCACTCATCCAGTCCCGTATCTCAGCCAGACAGTTGTTAAACACCAAGACAGTATCTAACTCCCGCTCAGGCATAAAAGACAGGTACAGTTGAGAGTCATCTGCATAACAGTGAAAACTCAAAACCATTCCGTCTTATGATATCCCCTAATGGCAGCATATGCACTGAAAACAAACGGGCGACAACACCGAGCCCTGCGGCACCCCACAGGGCCGACAGTGTGATGCCAAGGAATAAATCCCCGACACCACCCTCTGAGTTCTGCCCTCAAGGAATGATCAAAACCAACTGAGGACTGCCAGCTCCCAGTCCACAGAAAAACCACAGGCGCTCGAGTAACACATCATGGTCTACAGTGTCAAATGCTGCTGAGAGATCAAGGAGGACCAAGATTGTACAGGCCTTCCGATCCCTTGCCATCAGGAGATCATTTAGTACCCGAACTAGAACCATCTCAGTGCTATGTCTTTTCCTGAATCCTGGTTGGAGAGGATCATAGATATTATGGATTGTTAAATGATCCTCCAGCTGCAAAGTGACCACTTTCTCTCGATAACTTTACCTACAAAAGGTAAGTTCAGGATTGGTCTGTAGTTTACTGGACAGTCTGGGTTCAAGCAGGACTTTTTTAGGAGGGGTCTCACTACCACCTCCTTTAAGGGATCTGGAAAAATCCCTCTCTCTAGGGATACCCTTACTATTCCAGCAAGGACCGGGGCGATCATAACAGTGCACCCTACTAGAAGGTGAGTTGGGCCCAGGTCTAGACTACAGCATGTTGGTCGCAGAGTCTGGATAATCCTCATTATATCCATGATTACCGGTTGGCTAAAGATAAGCCAGGACACCTTGGTGTTAGTACCATACGGTTGACCACTGCAAGGTCCAGTGGGGAGACACTGGCTGATCTCACCCCTGATGAAGGCCACCTTATCAGCAAAAAAACTGGCGTAAACTCATCACACTTATCTTGTGACAATGCTTGACCAGACTGCAGACAGACTGGATTGCACAGTCTGTCCACAATCCGGAAGAGCTGAGCTGGCCTGTTCTTTGCTGCTGCTATTTCCCTGGACAGGATCACTGCCTTCTTATGGGAAATAACCGATTGGTAGATCTTATAATTGTCCAACAATCTAAGCCTGTCCTCCTCCAAGTTAGTTTTCCATCAGTCTCTCCAGCCTTCGTCCTAACCTCTTCAACTCCCTCTGCGCTCCACCATACCATGGGGCGCCTTGGCGAAGAGTTAGAGGAAAAACACGTACAGGAACGATAAGATCCAGGGTTTCTGATATCTCCTTATTATAGGCAACAACAAGACTCCCTGGACCATCGCAGTCAGTCGGAATTCCTGAAAGGTCAAGCATCGTCATTAGGCATTCTGAGGAACCTCCTCTTAAAGGATGGTACTTTGCCATTTCCACCGGGGCAGGCCTATTCTGGGGGGTCATGAAGCTGAATCTCAGGGTGTGATGGTCCGACCAACTGATAGGATCCACCTCCATTTCAGAGATTTCCATCCAGATCGTATAGGGCATTACAGGTGAGGAGACCCACCTTGAAGGAGCCTCTCCACCTCCCCAGCAGCCAGAGTAGACCACGCAGCACCAGGGTCGCATGACATGACCTCGGAAGGCCCATAAGTAACCTGGCTGCTACATTCTGCATTAGCTGCATTAGCTGCAGGTGATGCAGGACTCCTCCACTAACCTTAAGATAAAGAGTGTTACAGTAGTCAAGTCTGGGCATCTCAGATGCATGCACCAGTGAGAGCAGGTCCTCTGGCAGGATAAGGGCATTAAGCCTGGTGATATTCCTGAAGTGATAAAAAACACTCTGGATGACAGATGACACCTGAGCCTCAAATGTCAATCCATCATCAAAGATAATGCCCAGATTTTTCACCCTTGTGGTGGCCACCAATGGGATCGAGCCCAGCACAAAGGCAGGGCTAACCCTGGCAGTCTCCGCTTCCTGCCAGTGACCAGTCTCAATCACTAATACCTCCATTTTGTCCAGATTGAGCCTTAGCCAGCTGGATGATGTCCAGTCCTGGATCTTGGCCAGGCATGCATTTAGTACCTCCAAAGTGCCAATGGTTCCAGGTGCAAAAGACATATACAGCTGGGTGTTGTCTGCATAGCAGTGGAAGGCCATACTGTAACCTTGAATGATGTTGCCCAGGGGCAGAATGAACACTGCAAACAGCATGGGTGAGAGGATCAAACCCTAGGGGACTCCACATGGCAGGGGTTTCGGGTGAGAGGAGAAACTACCCAACATAATCTTTTGCATCCTGCCATTGAGAAAAGACTCAAACCAGTTGATGACAGTACCAGTGAGTCAGTAGAGCCCCCAAGGTGATTCAACAATACATCATGGTCTGCAGTGTCAAAAGCTAAAGAGAGATCAAGGAGAGCAAGAATTGACCACTCACCTCTATCTCTAACCCTGAGGAGGTCACTGTGCACTTAGACTAGTGCTGTTTCAGTACAGTGCCTTGCCCTAAATCCAGACTGAATTGGCTCAAAGATGTCGAAAGCAGTAAGATGGGCTTTGAGCTGCAGCACCACAATATTCTCAGTAACTTTGCCCAAAAAGGGAAGGTTAGAGATAGGTCTGTAATTTGCCAAGATGTCAGGGCTGAGAGATGTTGTTTTTTTTTTCAGGAGAGGCCTCACCAGTGCCTCTTTCAGCACGCTGGGGAACAGCCCCTCAGATTGTGAACACTGAACAATCTCAGCGAACACTGGACCAACGGACTTCACACATCTCATAAGGAGATGTGTCGGGCCCAAGTCCAGTTTACATAGCATGGGCCGCAGTAAGGAGGTTACTTCACATACTTCCTCCCCCGTCCACTGACCTAAACTCATTCCAGGCAACTGGAGTGCAGTTAGTAGCATCTGAATGACCACTGTGGGGCATCGAAAGCCTCATTGGATAAATACTGGACCTGAAGGAGGACGCACTTATCAGAGAAGAACAGAGCAAACTTCGCATTTGGCCACTGATGCTGCAGCGTTAAGCTGTAGGCAGACTGGATGAAGCAGTTTGTCAACAGTCCTAAAGAGATAAGCCTGTCTATTCTTCCCTGCATCTATCTCTTTGAATAGAAATACTGCCTTCTTATGGGATATATCCCTTTTGATACTCACTATAGTGAGCTTTCAAAGCCAAATCTGTCCTCCGCTGATCCTTACATCAGCCAATGATGCCCCAACTTCTGACCCTAAGTCTTCATCTCCTTGAGAGCCCCATCAAACCATGGGGGTCTCAGGTGAGAGGACCTGGGTTGTATATGGACGGACCAGTGCGATGGAGCCATGCACCAAGGTCAGAGCCTTATTATAGACTGTGACTGCCTTGCTCACTCCTGCTGCACATGCCGCTCTCACCTCAGAGACGTTCATTATTGCTGATAATCCTTTTGGCTTGTTTTCTGCGCCATGAGTCTTAAAGAGCAGCTGACGCCTTCAGAAGAACTTTACCAAAACATAATATTTAGATGCAGTCCAGCTTGTATTTCACGTTAGTTCTGTATTCCTCCTCTCCGTTATTTATTACTGAGGACATTTGCATGAAAACAGGCTCTTTGCTCCTGAAGAGTTAATCTATTCCTGTCGCTGTCTCCCTACCTGAGGTCATAATGCACTCCTTGTGACATCACAGTTACTCCCATGGCAACAGACTGATGTCACAACAAAGGATTATGACTTGGAGAAGAGAGTCAGCTGTAGAGGTAGATGAACCCCGAGGAATAAAGATCGTGTATTCATGCAAATGTTTATAGTACTAGTAAATAATAATAATCTGTATTTATAGAGTGCTATTCACAAAGTGTCAAAGCGCTGTACAAGCTGTACTAAAACAAAAACAGTAACAATTCTAAAAACAAACATCTAATCAATATATTTAAAATACAGTTGCAGTAATCCAATATAGATCAAGAAATATTCCCAAAGGCGCCGGCCCAATGGCGCTGAGGTGCTGGACACCACACCTCGCGCCATGCTGGCGACCCAGGTTCGGACGTGAGCCCAGGCGCCAGGGGTTGGCAGGGGGAGGATGGGATCGAGTGTCAGGAGACTGCTCTCCCATCTCGGGGAGGGATCCAGGAACCCCGGCTCTGTAGCAGCCTGGTGATGACGGGGAACTACTAGGCGGTGCCAGCAAGGGGTGGAGTGCGGCAGGCATCATTGCACGCTCGCACTCCAGGGGTACTAAGGAGGAAAATGGCAGCACAAATCTGCAGCAACTTGATGGCTGCAGCTTCACCGGCTGGCGAATGCCTGAATAGAGGCATGTGCTAGTATTGGATCCTGGCCAGATGCAGTAGCATAGGGGGAGCACCTTTCGACGGCACAGATGCATATGCCAGCTGGACATGTACAACTTCGGGGTTGGCGGTGAGGAGGAGCGGTGGCTGGAGGTAAGCGGGACTGTGGCTGCAAGGAGGTTAAAAAATAGTGGTGATTAAAAAAAAAAAAATTATTTCCAAAGGCGAGCCTAAATAAATAAGTTTTTAAAGCAGTTTTAAAGATCTCCACTGTCAGGCACTCTCGTATCCGATGAGGCAGAGAATTCTACAGAGTTGGGGCTGTAAATGAAAATGCCCATGATCCAGAAGTTTTTAACCATACCCTTGAAATCTCCAGAAATCCCTCGTCGGCCCAGCGGAGTGGTCGGAGGGGGCAGTAAGGGTGCAGGAGATCTTGCAGGTAGCTTGATCCCAGTCCGTGTAGGGCTTTGTAGGTCAGCAAGCTGACCTTGAAGGTGGTCTTCCACTGAACTGGCATCCAATACTGCCAATAAATACTATAATATATACTATAATAGTAATAGCCAATAAATACTGAGGAGGAGGAGGAATTTTTAGAATATATATGGAATGGAAGCTGAATTGTACCTAACTTATATTTTTCAGTGTTTTTTTTTTTTTTAACGGCATCAGCAGCTTTTTAAGTAAATGCTTGGCGGTGGTGGTAGCAGCAGCCCTTCGCAGTGAAGTCCTGTATGTTTTTCTTTACCTGGATGATTGGCTATTAAAAGCCCTCTTCAGGGACCAGTTCCATCAGGCTTTAGCTTGAACCAGACAGATATTTGATGCTCTGGGGGTGACAGCATAGCAAAGTCTGCGCTAACACCCTGTCAATGACTGCGGTACATAGGGACAGTTTTGGATATGCCCAGTGTTCAGGTTTCCTGCCTCTGGACAGGGCTGACCGCCTAACTGCCTAAGCAAAGTTGGTGCACGACAGCCGTCATGTCTCAGCCAGGATGTTCCTACGCCTTCTGGGCCTCATGGCTGCAGCCAGTGTTACAATGCCACTTGCTAGACTGCACATGAGGATTTCTTAGTGGACCCTGAGAGTCCAGTGAGACTAGTTGACAGACGATCTAGAATAGATGGTTCTAGTCACATCCTCCTTGCGCAAGGAGGTCAAGTTGTGGATGGAACACAACAACCTGCTCAAGGGTGTTCCATTCTTGTTCCTTTCTCTCTTCGGATCCTCATCACTGGTGCTTTGGGGTTGGTGGGGAGCCCACTGGGCCCTCTGCAGACATAAAGCACATGGAACCAGGTGGAGCGTGTTTTGCACATAAATTGTCTGGAAAGAAGAGCAGTTCTATATGGACTCCAGGCCTTCCAGATCCACTTGACACCTGGACCTCTGTTTATACAGATGAACAACATCAGTGTGATGCATTACATCAACAAGCAAGGGGGGATTCATTCTTACCATTGTGTAGGGAGGCAGTGAGAGTTTGTACTGGGCTGTGGAACACACAGAAACCTAGAAAATGATGGCAGAAGGAGACAATTAGGTCCATCTAGTCTGCCCTTAAACACAGTCTAGAACTATCAGCAGTACACATTCCAGGCACCCAAAATGTCCTGGCAGAGAAGCTAAGCAGATCACAGTCCAGGATGCACGAGTGGGAACTGTTGACCTAAGTGGTCTGCGATCTTTTTGAAAAATAGTGTCATCCAGAGTTGACCTTTTTGCATCCCCACATGACACAAAACTGCCGTGTTTCTGCTTGCTTACTCCAGGGCCTGGAGTTTTTTGCCGAGACGCATTATCCCTCTCTTGGAAAGGGAGATTTCTGTATGCCTTCCCTCCCTTCCTTTCTGAGAGTATCACTCAAGCTAAAAATGGAGGGAACAACTCTGATTCTCATTGCTTCCTATGGCCTTGGCAGATCTGGTATCTGCTGGTGCAGCAAGCTGGTAGTGGAACCCCCGGTACCTCTGCCCTTGTGCCTAGGGTCTACTATCACAGGAGAAGGGAACTCTTGTCCACCCTGACTTGAAGTCCTTACATCTGCACGCATGGCTTCTGAAGACATCCCATCACTTTTCCATAGTGTAGTGTCACCCATCCGCTGCCTGATCCTGTACAGTAAATAAACCCCCAGCACTTTTCCATAGTGTAGTGGCCCCCACCACACAGTCCTGAGCACTGTCAAATCACCCGAGTCCTGGTAACCATTCTGTAGATCCCCCCCGCACTGCTCACTGGTGCAACAGACCACCCCCAATCCCTTGTCCCTGGTGGCTAGTGTCCCCCCAACCCAGGTAGGCAGTAGCAATTCCCTGCACTCCTACCCCAACCAGACCTGTGCCATCGACTGGCACAGCCCTCACATTCCTGTCATGGCCAGCCACTGACTGATCTGGACCATATCGCATACAGTATATAGTACACACTCATTGGCTGACATGACGGTCAATGGGCATGTCCTACTTACTGTATACGGTACAGTCCGGATCAGTCGGTGGCTGGCCGTGGTAGGGAGATGAGGGCTGTGCCAGTCACCAGCACTGCTCTGATTGGAGTGGGGATGCGTACCACTTACCATTGTGGGGAGGGGAGACAGTAGCCACCAGGGACAGGGGATCAGGGCTGGCCTATTGCACCATCAGTTGGTACTGGGGGGGGGGGGATCTACAGTACGGTTACCGGGGCTCAGGTGATTTGGCAGTGCTTGGGGCTGTTTGGTGGGCGGACCACTACACTATGGAAAGGTGATGATGTTTTATTTATTGTGGAGGGATCAGGCAGCAGGAGGTGGGCACTACACTGTGGAAAAGGGCATGGCAGAAAGGACACTTGGGATGGTGATTGGGGCTGGGGGGGGGACCACTAGACTACCAAGGTTCCCGAGGATGTTATATTTCATAATGTGAAGATCAGGGCTGAGGAGGGGGGGTCACTACATTACAGCAACATAGATGGAGGGGCTGTGTAGTCAGTACTGTGTTCAGGGCTTGGGTGGGGGCTGTGTACCCGGCCCTTGTTATGTGTGGGGCACAAACCTTTCCCACTCTTAGTTAAAGCAGGGTCTGGAAAGTGTAACCATGTACCAGCGCAGCCAGCCATAGTTATGTTGAGGGGGAGGGTTGAATATTGCAGTGTGGGGCATATGCATGAGGGATCCCTCATTTGCATTCCCGCATCTCAGTAGTCTGCGCGGTGGTGCAGTCCGTTGTGCCGGGCACAGCAGGGGTGTCTGAATATTGCCACCCCCCCGACAGCCCTTGCAAGTCCAGGGATGTGCGGCGCATCCAGGGATACGCCGTATATCTCCTTTGAAAATGTGCCCCTTGATATTCTTTACATATCTGGAGATCTGGTTTGAAAATGAGCTTGCTTTTTCATTCCACGTTAATTCACAAAGAATCTTTCTGAAGCTTGGTGCACAGTATCAGAATAAAACTTGTGCTTCTTGTCATTTGTGTTTAATTATGTAATTCAGACCTTGCTGACAATCCAAAGAGGGTCATGGACTGTTAAACTGGACTCTTTTTACCAGTACCATTGTATGTTCTTGTCACAGTTCTGTTATCTGTTCACAAAAATGTAATAAAAATTGTGAATTACAAAAAAAAGAAACACAAGCTTATGTGTCCGCTCCATCCATGAGCAGGCGGTAGATTAGTAAGGGTTGTTTTCCTCTCTTAGCTGGCACAGATTGAAAGTTCGGAAAGTTAAAGAGACACCCAAATCACATCACCCACCATCTTACAACCTGTTCTAGCTGGCTGGCAGACAGATCCCTGCTCATCAAGGAATGTTTTGCAAGATTTGTTTTCATTTTCTCTGTTTGTCTTCAGTGTTAATTAATTTGCTACACTACTGCAGCGCAGAGGAAGGCTGCACATCCTGGAGCATCACTGGGTTAGTGATAGGCTGAACTTAGCCTTTTTATCTGCCCCAGGGGATCCAGGGCTACAGTTCCTGGCAGGGCTGCTATAGCCTGCTGTCCTTTCATGCCTGGGAGGCACCTTCTTTTTCTTCTTTTCCTTTGCACCTCCAGAGCTCACCAGGCCGGAGCAAGGGTCTCTGAGAGGGCAGGCCCTGGTGTGAAGCAATGAGTCACAGGTTGGTCCCATGCTTTTTCAGCTGTTGTGAGGTTTTGTTTGTGCTGATTACTCCTGCAGAAATGTAAGAAAGACCTCTCGTTTTATCACTGCTTCAGGACTCAGTACCGTAGTACTGTAAGCCAGGGATTCCTGCAACCAGGACTTTCATTCCTTAGTGGCCCTACCTAGCATTGAAGTAGCTGAACTACTGTATGTTTACAGATGGGTCTGGGGGAAGGGTGGGCAACTACCGACCTGAAAACAGCACATCTTCATTGAAGACACGATATCTCCTCAATTGGATGACACCTTTGGAACTGTAAACTGTTAGCATCAGGACCACGCAGAAACATTTGCTAGCCAGGGGCTGCCTACAATGATGTGTAATGTTGGCGCCTGTATAATTGTGGGCAGCCCCATTCTCCTCAGTTTTTTCCTTTGCTTTGACCACTCTTTGGACCCGCAGAGAAACAGTGCTGTAGTTTCTATAATTTTATTGTTTTTCTACTCTTAACTTCTGTTATTGATGTTGTCCCTGCATGCTGCCACTGAAAAAGCCTTGATTTAAGTTTCGTTCTCTACTGGGACTATATTGCCCTCCTTCCCTCTCCTCCACCCTAAGAGAGTTCTACTTTTATATGCACAGGATTTGACTGACAACAGGAAGTGAGTGTTTACAGAGCCACAAAAGACTCACCATCCTAGAAGGAAAAGAGTAGCTCTCTCTCTCCCCCCCCCCAGCTGCTGGAGGTCTGACTCTGAGCAAGTAAGGAGACTGCTGAGATATAAAGGAACTTCTTGTCTCAGAACAAGAAGATCAGGAGCTTAAAGGGCACAGAGGCAGTAAGTAAGTAGGGAGAAAAATAAACAGAGGAAAGAATAAGTATTCCAGTAAAGAGGCCAGAAATAAGACATGATGGGAGTGGTGCAGTGCAGTGGCTGTGGAGCAGCAGTCTTCCAGCAGACGTTCTGGAGGTTGCGGTGTTGTCCCATCTGCAGTCACCTCTCTGGGCCGAGGGAGGAGGTTGCTCATCTCCAGACTGAGTTGGCCAGGATTTGGGGGTCCTCCTCTCCCACCGAGGGACCACCAGGGCCACTGCCGTTGCCTCAGAGGTTGCCAGGAAAGAGAAGCGGTTGGACCACAGTGGGCTCAGGGAGGGTGAGGGTGGTGGAACACAGCTGCATCCCTCCAGTTGTACCTCTCCGCAATTCATATGCCGTTCTGGCAAAGTGCGGTTCTTCTATGGAGGCACCCGCAGTGGAGACCAGGGAGGATACTGGGAACCTCCACAAAGGAGGCCCACAGAGGGTGGCATGGGACCCCACAGGGGAAGGAAACAACTCCTGGTGGGGGACTCCATTGTTAGGAGGATAGAACTGGGGCAGGAAGGGGAGAGGGAGGTAAGGTGCCTGCCTGGTGCCATGGCTTGGAGGGACATGGAGCGAATCCTCAGAATCGCTGGAGCAGCTGCACAAGGGAGGGAGCTGGATGTCATTGTCCACCTAGGGACAAGTTACCTGGTTGAGAAAGGGATCAGAGCAGTGCAGGCAGAGTTTGTGGAGTTGGGGAGGGGCCTTAGACAAGTAGCACGCATGGTAACCTTCTCGGAGGTGCTGCCTGTCTATGACATGGATGAGGCTTGGGTGCTCCGCACCATGGGTCAGGGGATTTGGCTTCAATGGGGACTTGTGGTCCACCTGGAGTGATGCAGGCATATACTGGCGTGATGGTCTGCATCTGTCCAGGAGGGGAAGCAGGATCCTGTGTGACAGGTTTAAATACTACATTGGCAAGCATTTAAATTAGCCAAGGGGGGAGGCACTGGAAAGGAGCAGGGAAATCATAGCCCCCCCAAAAAAATCAGGGTAGTACATGAGGGTGAACACCAAGACAGAGATGTCGATAGGGAGAAGGGCTGGGGTAAATGGAGAAAATGACAAAGGCAGTAAGGACAGGGACGTGGGAAAAAAGGGATAAGGCCATCAAGAAATGGAGGGTAATGAGTACCAATGCCCGTAGTCTGGGCAACAAGCTTCCTGAACTTGTGGTCTTGATGGAAGAGGGATGCCTGGATATCGTAGCAGTCACAGAAACATGGTACACAGAGAACCATGACTGGGATGTTAACATACCAGGATAATCAACCTACAGGAGAAACAGGGAGGGTAGAAGAGTGGGAGGAGTAGCTCTCCATGTAAAGGAAGGGATAAAAGCAACGGAACAAAACAGTAAACAGGGAGGAGAGGAGGCACTGTGGGTCACCTTAGAGACTGGAAATGGCACCATAATCTGCACAGGGGTTGTATACAGACCCCCATGTCAAGGAGAAAGAATGGACAAGGATATGATAGAAGGCATCCTTAGGATGGCAGAGAAAGGGGAGATACTGTTGATGGGGGACCTGAATATGGCAGATGTTAACTGGAGCACTTTTGCTGCAGCCATATCCAAGAGCAGGGCCATTCCCGATGCCCTACAGTTGGCATGCCTCAGACAGCTAGTTTTGGAACCCACTCGTGAGGGAGCAATCTTAGACCTCATACTCTCAAATAGGGACAACGAGAGGATCTCAAATCTGGAAGTGGGTAGCCATCTGGGAACAAGTGACCACCAAACAGTGTGATTCACGTTAAACTCAGCTACAGAGTCAAGCCATACAAAAGTGAAGGTGCTGGACTTCAGGAGGGCTGACTTTGGCAAGATGGGAGAGTGCCTTAGAAAAGCACTAGCAAACAGGCTAGAAGGAGGGGTGGAGCAACAATGGGGAAACATCAAAACTGCCTTCACAGAGACAAAAAGCCTTTGTATGAAGCAAATAAACAAATCAAAACTAAAGAAAAAGACAGTATGGTTCTCAAAAGAGGTGGCGGGGAAGGTAAGGGAGAAAAATATAGCATTTAGGAAGTATAAGGAAACATAGAAGGAGCACGACAGAGAATTGTACCAGTTAAGGCAGAAGGAAGTAGGGAGGGAAGTCGGAATAGCAAAGGCCCAAACTGAGGAAAAAATAGCCAACTCGGTTAAGAAGGGGGATAAAACCTTTTATAGGTACATCAGGGAGCGTAGAAAGACAAAGGGAGGGATAGTTAGGCTGAATAGAAAGGATGGTGGTTGGGCAGAGAGGGACTGTGAAAAAGCAGGGATACTGAATGAATACTTCTGCTCAGTATTCACAAAAGAGGAGGAGGGAAAGGTTCCTAATCCAATTAACAGAAGCACTCTGGATAGAGGGGTTGATCCCAGTCCTTTCACAGAAGAAAGGGTTCTGAAAGAACTCCTAAAACTGAAGGTGGACGAAGCAATGGGGCCTGATGGAATTCACCCCCGAATTCTAAAAGAATTAAGGGGAGCACTAGTGACACCACTGACTACCCTGTTTAACAAATCATGGGAGGATGGTGTGGTACCTGAGGACTGGAGGAAGGCGGATGTGATTCCCCTTCACAAAAGTGGGAGCAAGACAGAGGCAGGAAACTACAGGCCTGTCAGTCTGACCTCTGTGGTAGGGAAAGTGATAGAATCACTTCTGAAGGAAAGAATTGTTGAGTACCTAGAGGAAGTAGGGCACAGGACCCAAGGCAGCATGGGTTCACAGCAGGAAGGTCATGTCAGACAAATCTAATTTATTTCTTTGACTGGGTGACCAAAGTGGTAGACCAGGGAGGGGGCTGTGGACAAGGCCCATCTAGACTTTAGCAAGGCATTTGACACAGTCCCACACAAAAGATTAATAATCAGATTAACCAGACTGAGAGTGGGTCCCAGGGTGGTAGCCTGGGTAAAACACTGGCTGGACAACAGGACACAGAAGGTAATTGTAAATGGAGTCCACTCTGAAGAAAGAGGGGGTTACTAGTGGGGTACTGCAGGGTTCAGTTCTGGGTCCAGTCCTTTTTAATGTCTTTATAAGTGACATTGCAGAGGGACTGTAAGGAAAAGTATGCCTCTTTGCAGATGACACAAAGATCTGCAACAGGGTTGATACACAAGGAGGCGTGGAAAGGATGAGAAGGGACTTGGCAAGGTTGGAGAAATGGTCAGAAGTATGGCAGCTTGGATTCAATGCAAAGAAGTGCAAAGTAATGCACCTGGGAACATACCTCTCAATTGTCCCTGATTTTGCTTCAGAATTTTCCTCTGTCCCTCATAAAATCTGCGTTTTTGTGACAGAACAGTGGGTATTGCAATCACAAAATAATGTCAAACGTTAAAGTTACAGACTTTTTCCTTCTTCAGAAAATGCATCTTAACACACATCCCTTGATTCTAACAGCTTTCTGACTGAACAGTACCACTTTTTAAGATGTGTCCCTGATTTTGGGTCTTTGACCCTGATTTTTGTAAGCCTTGTCCCTGATTCATGAGGCAAGAGGTTGAGATGTATGCCTGGGAAACAGAAACCCAGGAGAAGTTTACACAATTGGGGGAAGGGGTAGTAACAACAACAAAATTGGAAAGGGACGAGGGTAATCATATCAGATGACCTAAGGTTAGCAAGCAATGTGAGAAGGCAGTAGGGAGGGCTGGGAGGATACTGGGATGTATAGGAGAGGCATCACCAGCAGAAAACAGGAAGTTGTTATCCCTCTGTACAGACAGTTGGTGAGACCACATCTGGAGTACTGCATCCAGTTCTGGAGACCCCATCTCCGCAAGGACATAGACAGGATGAAGGTAGTCCAGAGGAGGGCAACTAAAATGGTGCAGGGTCTGCAAGAGAAGTCATATGAGGAAAGACTAAAGGAGCTTAATATGTATACCCTTGAGGAAAGGAGGGAGAAGGGGACATGATAGAAACTTTTAAGTACCTCAGTGGAATCAACAAAATCCAAGAGGTTAGCAGCTTTCAGAAAAAGAGACGTGCAAGAACAAGGGGACACAATTTGAAAATGGGGGGGATGGCTCAGGGGCAATGTGAGGAAGTATTTTTTCTCAGAGAGGTTGGTGGACGCATGGAACAGCCTTCCTGAGGAGGATGTGGGGATGTAAAACTGTGGGAGAATTCAAGAATGCATGGGACTGACACAAGGCAATTCTTGTGGGGGATAGGAAGAAATAGGCTGTTGGTTAACTAGGATCTACAGGTTATCTTGTAGGTAGGGAAATGGGCAGACTAGATGGGCCAAGCGGTCCTTATCTGCCGTCAAAGTCTCTGTTTCCATGTTTCTATGCCTCCGTTGCCGATTCCATCGATTACCCCCATTGTCATTCCAGATGACAAAGTGGAATATAATCCTGATATCCTGAATATGGAGGAGGATTTGGAGGATGAGGAGAGGGAGAAAGATCCCTATGAAGGCGGGCTGCCTTTCAGCTTTACCCTCTCCTCTTGCAGTGAGGATTCTGTGATTTATACTTCCAGGTCTCCTCCTGAAGATCCCTCATTTAAGGCTTTGCTCAGCAGCTCCAAGATGTCATGGGCTTTGAAATTTAATGGAGGTTTTGGAGGCTACAGCTGCACGTATTATTGTGGTGCCTCCTGTGTATCTTGCATTAAAGGATGCTACCTTTGCTGCCTGTCATAAGCCTAACACCTTGCCTGCAGTCCCTAAAAAAGGATGATAAACAGTACCTTACTCCATCTGTTAAGCTTTATTATGCTTCCTAGCCAGAAATTGATTCTGTGGGTTAGTCGTGGCTGCCCGTGATTCCCGTGTGTCCCCTAGAGTCATGAGTACTTGCCTCATAACAAGGCATACAAGAGGCTAGAAGTTATGAGCAAAATAACATATGCTTTTGCATCCTTGAGCCTGTGGATTTCAAATGATCGGGCATATATGGCTAAAAATCAGAATAGCCTTTGGAAATCTGCTATGTCTACTATTCAGGTTCTTCTGGATGGTCCTACCAAGGCTGGCTTGCTTAAAGCTGTCACATCTGGTATGGTTACTTGCAGGCATGTTGATGCTTCTGTCAGGGCTGCTGGCTTTTTGGAAGTGATGTTCTGTGTGAAGCTTCAGTCCTCCAGGATGACTTTAAGGTCACTTAAATCTCTGACCCCCTCATCCTGCCAGGGCGCATAGTAGGGGCTCATTTCGCAGGCCTGCGGCCCATGGTGTCTGTTCCTCCCTTCAGCAGCCCAGTGCACAAAACTAAGGAGGTGGTCCCTTTTGGGTTCCTGCCATCCTGGTGCCCATGCAAAAGCACCCAAAGATACTGGTCAAGGTGGTCCCCCCTACCGCCCCGGTACCTTCTGACTTCCCATTTCCTCCCTCTCCACTGTTGTCATCAGGGGTATAAGTGGGGAGGGGGGAGGATCTCCTTTCATCTGTCAAAGTAGTGGGAGATAATGATGTACAAGTGGGCCCTGGAAAAGTGGAAAATGGGCATTCTCTGAAGTTACTGTCTACTCTCCAGTTTACACTGTCTCCTTTTCATTCTCCTCTGGACCACTTGTACCTTTTGCTAGAGGAAGTTCAGTCACTTATACACTAGCAGGCTATCAAACCCGTTTCTCCCCAGGAAAGAAAAAAAGGGTTCTATTCCAGATACTTCCTGGTTCCCAAGTGGGCAGGAGATCTGCGTCCTGCAGTGAACCTTAAAGACCTAACTAATCCTGTTGATCAAATATATAAAGTTTCGAAGGGTGTCACTTCAGGCTCTCGTCCCTGTGCTGTAGAAAGATCTTTGCCTGGATAGGAGGGACGCATACTTTCATACAAAAATTTGCAAGTGCCAAAGGCAGTACTTCTGCTTCATGTTGGAGGACATCCATTATCTGTTTTGGGTCTTGCCCTTTGGTTTATCTTTGGCACCATGAGTATTTATGAAATGCTTGGTGGTTGTGGCAACAGCTTTTTGGAAGGAAGGGGTTTATGTCTTCATGTATCTGTATGATTGGTTCCTGAAGGTCAATCCATGGAAGTGATTCTGTAAAAAATGCTACACAGAATTCCTTTCTTTTCCCTGACTCCTGTGCAGATCCTCACAGTGGATGCCTCGAGGTCTGTCTGGAGTGTCCAACTTGGATCCGGTCAGACGCAAGGGCCCTAGACCAATCTGGAGTCATATTTTCATATAAATGTCCTTGAGATGTGGGTTGTATGGACTGTTTGGTTTGGTTTCCATGTTTTTCAGGAGCACCTCAGCCATGGTCCTTGCTGATTCAGACAGGCAGTGTCATGCACTACATAAACAAGCAAGGGGGGGGTCACTATATCCCCTCTGCAGTGTAGCAATGAGGGTGTGGTACTGGGTTATGTCTCATGGCCTTTAGCTATTAGTCATTCAGTCAAATCTTTATTTAACCAGGCGAAACACCGTTGAGGAAATCCATTTTCGAGGTGGACCTGGACAGTAAAGTACACAATAGAAGTACGAAACCACATAATTACATTCATTTCTAGACATATCATACATAAACTCAAGTTTATAAAGGTTCGGAAAAGTATATACATAAACAAGTACAGATCGATCATAAAATATGCATATAATGAACAAGAGGGTTGCTAGTCATGCTCTTACAGAGTAAGAATTGTTCACTGCAATGTACATAATATGAACTCATTCACTACAGTATTCAGAATAAGATAATATGCACTACAGGTTACAGAGGAGTAGCATCCCATATGGATAATTAACAGGTCTAATATGAGGCTAAAGTTACTCAGATAGTCAATGCACTATTAGATAACACATTTATAATGAATTTGGTGATGCCTTATGAGCAGGGAACATAAGGGACTGGCGGGGGTAAAGAATGGATGAGTTAGGCATAGAAAGCAGTGGAAGGGAGGTAACACAAGGAGGTTTGGTCAGAGTAATATGTGTTCATTCCGAGACTGTGTATCTGTGGTGTTTACTGTTACCGAAACTAAGCACCTGTGGTGCAATAAAGGTACCTATATAGTATGAGGAATGAAGATAGGGTATGAGATATAGTAGGTACAAGGTAAATTCAGTAAGGCTGATACCTGTTGTCATTTAGCTGATCAGTGGAAGCATTTACAGGACTCAATGATGGAACGTGTATAAAGCATTTTGAATGCCGGGAAATTGACAGGGTGACCCAGTTTAAAGAATTTCTGTAAGTTGTTCGATAGTACAGGTAATGTGTAACTTATGGATGGCCTACCGGACCGCAAATTGATTTTTGGCACGGCAAGTAAGATACAGGAGGCACTTCTCAAAGCTTACTTGCGCACTGTGTATCGTGGAAGACAATCCAATATATATTACGGTAGTTTTTGGGTGATTGCTCTAAATGTCCAGAAGGCGTCTCTTTTCTGTCTTCTGTAGGCAAGGGAAGTCCAACCTATCATGGCGTACAAAGTGCAGTGGTGCTTGGAGTACAGGGCACCAGTGGTGAATCTTAAGGCTCTGTGGTACAGTACATCTAGTTTGGCTAGTGCAGAGACAGGGCCTTGGCCACATAAAAGGCCAGCGTAGTCCAGCAGAGGTAGGAACGTGGTGAGTACTAGTCTCTTCTTGGCATTCTGGGTGAGCAGCTTCCTGATTCAATAAAAGACACCAAGCCACTGCTTGAGCTTTTTAACAAGTTCCTCTGTGTGCTCAGTGAAGGAGAGCTTGGGATCGATCCAGACTCCTAGGTATTTGAATTTTGTTACAAATTCTAATGGCTCGTCTAGGAGTGTGGTAATCTGGGGAGTAAATCCCTGCGTCGCAGGGTAGCTTGTATTTGAACTCGGTGAGAAAAGCATTGCCTTTGTTTTTTTTATTTTTTTTGCATTCAGTAGTAAATTTTGGTTAAATAGCTATAGTTGCAATTGATCAAACTCCTGCTGTAGCTCCGTTCAGGCTGCTTCTGGGGAAGGTCTGCCAATACAGAGTACCGTATCATCTGCAAATAGATGAATGTTGGCAGATTTGATTCCTACATTGATTCTATTAATGTAGATTGCAAATAGCAGTGGACCCAGTATTGAGCCTTGCAGTACACCAGTAGCAGAGGTTTCATAGGTGAGAATTCTCCATCTGCCTTAACCTGCTGCTGGCGATCTACAAGGTAGCTTGAGAACCATTTCAGTGCAGGGAAGTCCACGCCAATGTTATGGAGGGATTCCAATAGCAGTTTGTGGTCGACAGTATCAAATGCCATGCTTAGGTCCAAGAATACTGTGCACATGTAGTTCTTGGCATCCAAGTCCTCCTGCCAGTCATTGATAACCTTTGCCAGGGAAGTAGTTGTGCTGTGGCGTGGCTGGAATCCTGACTGTAGAGGGTTTAGCAGATTTGTGGATTCCAAGTAGTTTCTAAGCTGTGTACTTACTATTTTTTCTAGCATTTTGGATAGATTGGGGAGTAATGAGATAGGCCTGTAGTTGTTTAGGTCACTTGGGTTGCCAGACTTGTGGAGGGGAATCACATGGGCGGTTTTCCATAATGGAGGGATTTCACCATGCAGTAGGGACAGATTGAAGAGATGCCTGATGGGCACGTCAAGGGCTTGAAAACTAATTTTTAGGAAGTTCGGGTGTATATGGTCAGCACCAGTGCTCTTCCTTATATCTAAGTGAAGGAGTAGGTCTTCAACCTCCTTCAGCATTGCTGGTTGTAAGGAGAACACTGTATCTGCGACCGGAGCTACTAGGTCCTGCGTCCCGAGTTGTGAAAGAAGGGTACTGGCAGTGGAGGTGTCGAATGCTAGCCCAGCGATGGCAAAATGGTTATTAAGTTGGTCAAGGATGCCGGCCCGGTGGCGCTAAGGGTTGAGGCGCTGGACGCCACACCTCGCACCACGCCCGGCAACCCAAGTTCGGGACTGAGGCCGGGGGTTGGCAGGGGAGGGACTGGATTGAGTGCCCGATGGGCTGCTCTCCAGTCCCAGGAGGAGGGTGTTGGGAAGCTTGGTGCTCCAGCGGCCCCTAGTGGAGACTGGGGGCGCTGCAGTAGCGTGGAGCAGCACATACAATAGCGTGCCTGACGCTGGCAGGGTTGCCGTGCGCCAAGCGTCAGGAGCGTGCACACGCTGGAGGGGGGTGGAACAAGAACAGAGGAAAAACCCAGCTCGTGGGGCAGGCGATGGCACTGGTCCCCCATGCCCTCCGCCAGGTTCTGCCTCGGATGGCCTTCCAGTAATCCTCCCCCAGGTGCCTACCTGTAGTTGGAGTCTGAGTCACAAGGAGCCCAAGAGGCTCAAGGGCTACCCTCCTCTGGCGGGTTAAACCGAGGGTGCCAGGTGGGGGGGGGGGAGAGGAGGTACAGTCCGGAGGGGGCCTCAGGCGGGCAGGACAAGGATCAGTTGTCAGAGAGAGGTCCTCACGAGCTGCGACTGGAGCGAAAGAAAGTCGAAAGGAAAAAAAAAAAAGTTGGTCAAGGATTAACTGTTCATCTGTCACCATTCGGTCACCCTTAGATATTTTTGCAGGTAGGAAGCTGGAGGACACATAACCTTCGATTTCAAACAACATGAAGTCTTGCTATATTATGACATATGCAGTATAACCCCAGGTTAGAACTGCTCCGGAGGTGAAAGAGTTAACTTTCCATGCAGGGCATGGAATCTTGAGTGCGAGCTCGGTTGAACACTCTGTCTGTTGAAGCTCAAACTTAAACTGTCAGATTCTTTACTCCGCCTCACTGAACAGTTGCTCCGGAGATTCCTCCTGCTGCTCGGTTTGTTTCTCAGTTTTAAAGTTTAATTCGGTTCATTTTACCGAAATTTAACCGCAATCGTCGGTTCAAGCTCTGTCTGTGGTATTGTAAGTAATAGATAGGCTTATTTATTATTTTTTCTTCTGTGTGGAACTTGTAAACGTCTTTTTCGGTTCGGTTTGAACCGATCAGATGGGTTTTAAAATTACCTTCTAGTCCTTTAGAGTGCGGTTCCCGGTTCTCATCGGTTCTAAAAAAACAGTTTTATTACGTTTTTTCCCGACCCGTGACACGGTTGGGAACCGATAAGAGAGTCTTGCTTGGTGGATTGCCATTAACGGGCAAGTTTTGGTTAGGCTGGCACTATGTCTGAGAAACCCAAAAGAAAAACCGGACCCACTGGGTTTCAGCATTGTGGCCTCTGTGGGGAAGCCTTTGCTAAGGCTGACCCACACACCATTTGTGTATATTGTCTGGGGTTTGACCACCTCAATGCAGACTGCCAGATTTGTAAGAATTTTCCTGCTGCCACCGTGGAAAAAAGAGTGGGTAGGCTCAGGGACAGGGAGGCCAAAAAGTCCGCTGACCCAGATGGCCAGCCCGGTTCGGTTACAACCGAACCTGAGGAAGTGCCCTCTGACCAGGGCGATACTTCCTCGGGCAAACGAAGAGCCAGCTCTGAGGCCGGTTTCAACTAAAAGGACTAGAAGGTCAGCTAGTTTGGGGCCAAAGTTCTTTCTCCAACCGCTGAAATAGCCAAAGCTATTCAAATTGTCCAGTCTCTTTCCCCAGTTCCGTCCGAACCGGCACCATTAAGGAAGCGCCGGTTCGGTCGGTTCCTAGTTCAAGATTATGATTTTGAGGATTTTTATGAACCGGGGAAGGGAGGAAGGTGCGAGGAGAGTGAGTGTGATTTTGAAAGTCTGGATGTACCCATTGAACGGACATCTCTCCAGACAGACCTCAGGAGTGTCCTCCCAGGCTATCTGAGTCCCTTCTCATTTTTTGTTTTACAAGAAAGTTGCTGAGACTCTGCAGCTCCTGTGGAGGAAGCTGTTGATGATCAAGAAGAGTCTGATTTTGTGGAAATGATGAATATTCAGAAGTCTAGGAGACTGTCTGTTCCTTGCATAAATCTTTTAGGAAACAGACAGTAAAAATTCTGAAAACTCCTCATTCTATCCTCCCTGTGGATAAAAGGATGGACAAGAGGTATGCTTATCAGGCTCTGATACGGAGTTCCTATCCCAGCAGTGCAGCCATGTGGGGGTAGTGCAGGCTGCAGCCTGTGACAAGGCTAATATTCCTCTAGCCTCTCACCCTCCTGAAAAGGATTCCAGGAGGATGGATGTCATGGCAAAAAAGCAGTACATGGCAGCATCTTTGGGACTCAGGCAGGCAAATTATATGGCTTACGTAGCTAGGTACCAGAAATCCAGGTGGGATACTGTCCTGACCCTAGCAAAACAGGCCCCTGACCAGCTTGCCAGGGAGCTGGAGCAGGTGGCTGCGGATGGTATTAAGGCATCCAAGGTGCAATTTCATGCTGCAGTAGACTCTAATGATGTTTCATTAAGAGTCATGGCTACATCTGTGTCTCTTCGCAGAATGGCCTGGCTCAGATGTACTTCCCTGTCACAGGATACCCAATTTAAGGCTATGGATTTTCCTGTTGTGGGAAATTCTCTGTTTGGGGAGCAGACAGAATTATATGAAGAAAATGGATGAGTATAGGACCACCTATAGGAGTGCACAGGCCAAAGAAAGGCAAGTCACTCCTCAAAGGCAGCATATCGGGCAGGGGCAGGCCTTTTCATAGGCCGTTTTACCAAGCCCAGGCCTCCTCTTCTGCTTATGCCCAGAGGGGGTTCTTTAGAGGAAGGGGCAGAAGGGGTTCTAGTAAGCCTGCTTCTACCCCTCAACCCAAAGCCCCTGCAAAACAGGCTCTCTGATGGGGTAGCCAGGGCCGATTCTCCACTACCGGTAGGGGGCAGGCTGGCTTACTTTGTCCAGGACTGGAAGTCTTTAACATCAGACAAGTGGGTCCTGGAAGTAGTAAGCCAGGGACTGGTTCTCAGCTTCAAAAAATTCCCGAAGATGAGAGCCAGGTCTTTTCCACCTGCAAACCCTTCAGAGGCACTTGCCCTGGAAGCAGTGGAAAAGGTTCCACCCATACACTAGGGCAAAGGGTTGTACTCCAGGTACTTCCTTATTCCAAAAAGACAAGAGAATGGCGGCCCATCCTGGATCTCAGGTATCTAAACAAGCACCTTTTAAAACCAAAGTTCAAAATGGTGACCCTGGGGATTATTTTACCTTCTCTTAAGGCCAGGGGACTGGCTAGCCTCCCTGGACCTCAAGGATGCCTACTTCCATGTTCTCATCAGAAGCTCCCACCGAAAGTACCTCAGATTCGAACTGCCCTCAGGCCATTACCAGTTCAGAGCAATGCCCTTTGGCCTCACCTCTGCCCCAAGGGTGTTCACAAAATGCCTGGCAGTAGCAGTTGCTCATTTAAGAAGGCAAAAGATTGCCATCTTTCCTTATCTGGACGACTGGCTCATTGTAGGCCAGTCTCCAGCGCAGGTCAAATTACATTTACAAGTAACCCAGCAACTGCTTACACTACCGGTCAAAAGTTTTAGAACACCCCCAATTTACCAGTTTTTATTGAAATTTACGCAAGTTAATGTCTCAATGTACTCTGAAATTAAAGCATAGAACAAATAAACAATTGGAGATAAAAAAGAAATCATAGAATCATTTTGTTTAACAAAATTTAATCTAAATTTTTGACTCATCAAAGTAGCCGCCTTTTGCAGATATACTGTAACCGCCGAACACACTCGTGGCATTCTTCCTACAATGGACATCAAATATTGTTCGGGAAGTTCTTCCCAACACTGTTGCAGAAGTTCCCACAAATGTGTTGCACTTGTAGGTTGCTTTGCTTTCACCCTTCTGTCCAGTTCATCCCAAACCAGCTCGATGGGGTTTAAGTCTGGAGACTGTGCTGGCCATTCCATGATTTGAAACCTACCGTCTTGTTCTTTTCCTCGAAGGTAGTTCTGACATAGCCTGGAGGTATGTTTTGGGTCATTATCTTGCTGTAGGATGAACCCCTGACCAACTAGGCATAGACCAGAGGGTATTGCATGGCGCTGCAAAATGCTGTGGTAGCTCTTTTGGTTCAGGATGCCAGTCACTCTGTGCTGTTGTCCTGTGAGCCGCCTATCACGCAAGCTGTTGACTCTCAGAAACTTGTCTTCTGATTCTGTTGTGGCTTTGGGTCTGCCAGACCTTTTCCTGTCAGAGTTTCCTCCAGTTTCCAAGTGCCTTTTGATGGTGTAGGAAACTGTTCTCACTGACACCTTGGCTTTCTTTGCAATTTCTCTAGAGCAGTTTTTGCTAACGTAAACTTTTTTTTAACCTCTAGCAGTTTACCGCTTACCTTTGTACTGTTTCAGGTTATTCACTGGACTGGAATTGCTTAAATTTCAATAAAAGCTGGAAAAATTGGGATGTTCTAAATCTTTTGACCGGTAGTGTACATCTCTAGGTTTCATTCTCAGTCCTCCAAAGTCAGTTCTGGAGCCTGTCCAGCTTCTCACCTTCATAGGCGCAGAACTGAACACAAAAGAAGCCAGAGCCTTCCATCCTCTGGAAAGAGCAAGGACCCTGATGTCTCTGGCCTCCTCTTTCACCCTACAGGTCTCTCGACCAGCAAGGCATTTTCTACAGCTCCTGGGGCACATGGCTGCTTCTACAGCAGTTGTGCAGGGAGCGAGATTTCATTTGAGGGACATTTAGTTCCATTTGAGAGCTTTTTGGTCTCAAAGGACAGATCCCCTAACCAAATTGATTCCAGTGACTCGAACCCTGATCCAGGCCCTTCAGTAATGGCAGGATCAGAACAATCTGAGACAGGGGGTTTCCTTCACTCCCCAGTCTCATTCCTTGACCCTTACTACAGATGCATCTCTCTTGGGGTGGGGAGCTCACATGGGTGACCTTTCCACCCAAGGGCTGTGGTCCTCTCAGGAATCCCTGCTCCACATCAGTTTGCTGGAACTCAGAGCAGTTTTTCTAGCACTCCAGGTTTTTTCCACATCTGTCCAGAACAAGGTGGTTCAGGTCAGAACAGACAATACCACTACAATGTGGTACATCAACAAGCAAGGGGGCACTCGGTCTACGGCCTTGTGCACCGAAGCAATGAAGTTGTGGTCTCTGGCTTATTCTCTGAACGCCTCCCTTACGGCAGTTCACCTCCCAGGCAAGGACAATGTCCTAGCGGATGCTCTCAGCAGGATTTCCCAGGGCCATCACGAATGGGCACTGGATCCCCTAGTACTGGAGGTAGTATTTGCCAGATGGGGCACCTCTGAAATAGATCTCTTGCAGCCCCAGACAATCACCAACTTCCCTTTTTGCTGCAGGCCCCAGTGTTGGGCTCTAGTCCTCTGGATGCCTTCCTCCTCAGTTGGGAAGGGAAGTTTCTCTATGCTTTCCCCTTCCCTTCTTTTCAAAGTGCTAGTCAGAATCAAATCTTAACCCTGCAAGATGATCCTGATTGCTCCAGATTGGGCCAGGCAACCCTGGTACCCACTCCTCATGTCCTTAGCAGTCCACTCTCCCCTGTGTCTTCCCAGGAATCACAACCTGTTAACCTGTGCCCAGGGGAGAGTTTGGTATCTGAACCTCAAATCTCAATCTCAAAGCTTGGCTCTTGAAGAGTTAGAGTTTGCTGACCTACACCTGTCTCAAGGTGTATTGGATATTTTGAAGGCCTCTAGGAAGCCTTCCACCAGGGCTACCTATAATTCAAAATGGAAGAGATTTTCCATATGGTGCTCTGGAAAGCATATTTCCCCAGAATCTGCTGGCGTGCCCACGATCCTGGATTATTTGGTGCATTTGAATTCCTTGGGGCTGAGACCAGCTACCCTAAAAGTGCACTTGGCAGCTGTGTCTGTCTTCTTATCAGCAGGTAAGCCCTCTTCTTTATCAGCTCACCCTGTGTTCTCCAGTTTTTTAAAGGGTTGCTTCACACCAACCCTCCGTTAAGGGACCCTGCCCCTGCTTGGGATCTTAATATTTGCATCGCTCAGCTTATGCAACCCCCTTTTGAGCCATTGTCGTCAGCAGAGCTTAAGTACTTGACTTGGAAAACTGTGTTTCTGGTAGCCATCACCTCTGCCAGGCGCACAAGTGAGCTACAAGCCTTGTCAGTGGAGCCTGATTTTATCTCCTTTCATAGAGATAAGGTGGTCCTCAGGACTAACAGGAAGTTTTTGCCTAAGGTGGTTTCAGACTTTCACCTTAATCAATCCATGTATCTTCCTGTGTACTTCACTGACCATTTCTCCTCTGGTGAGAGGAGATTACACAGTTGAGATGTCAAAAGAGCCCTTAGTTACTATATAGAACGTACCAAGGGTCACAGGTTCGAATCCCTCCAATTGTTCCTCACTTATGGTGAGGTTGGTAAAGGGAAACCTGCCACTAAAAGATCCATTGCCAGGTGGATTGTCTCTTTTATCCAATTCTGTCATGAAAAACTGGGTAAGGTTCCTCCCTCAGGCCTGAGGGCTCACTGTACCAGAGGTACAGCTGCGTCTCTGGCTGCTGCCAGGGACATTACTATCCTAGAGATATGTCAAGCAGCTACTTGGAAAACAGTTCACACTTTTACTAAGCATTACTTCTTGGATATCCAGGCTAGGAGTGATGCTCGATTTGGCACAGCTGTGCTTCAGAGCCTATTTCCCAAGTAGGTTCTGTCCCTCCTCCATGGAGGTACTGCTGTGTAGTCTGCATATGTCATAATATAGCAAGACTTCATGTTGTTTGAAGAAAATAATTACTCACCTTAGTAATGTTGTTTCTTCTAATGGAGTCTTGCTATATTATGACCTCCCCCCCAGCCTGCCCCTCTCAGAACCTCTATTTTTGGGATATGGGTGGGCAGTGCAATGTTGGCACTTCACTGATGCCCACTTTATTTTCACCCTTCTGGGTGCTTAGGTGTTATACTTAATTTTCTTTCTTGAATCCCCCGACTTGAGTCTTTGCTTTGGGATCAAGAACAAAAAGGTGTTTTTGTAGTTAGTAGCCAGTGGCTAGTGTAGGTTCTGGCTTCCACACAGAACCTTAGTGAGTTTTGCTCGTAAAGATCTGACAGTTTAAGTTTGAGCTTCAACAGACAGAGTGTTCAACCGAGCTCACGCTCAAGATTCCATGCCCTGCATGGAAAGTTAACTCTTTCACCTCCGGAGCAGTTCTAACCTGGGGTTATACTGCATATGTCATAATATAGCAAGACTCCATTAGAAGAAACAACATTACTTAGGTGAGTAATTTTTTCTTCTTTTAGGGTCTTCCAGAATTTTGCAGAGCACCTTGACGAAGTATCAAGTTCAGCCTGGAAATAATTAGACTTGGCCTCTCGGACCATCCTGATGCATAAGTTCCTTGCCTTCCTGAACGCTGACAAGTCTGCCAGAGACTTGGATTTATGAGCATTTTTCCATAGAAGGTCTCTATTAAATAACGTGGTTTTCAGTTCTGCCGTAAACCATGAACATGACCTTTTCGTAGTGCAGTTTTTAACAAGCGGTACATGCTTATCTATTGCCCCAAGCACTATTTCATGGATGATTTCATATGCCATGTTTACCATTTTTGCTCGATAGAATTCCTGCCATGTCAGAGACTCCCATAGATCAGATATAAATGCACAAGGGTCAAAGTTCCGACGATTCCTTTTTGACAGTATATTTAGAAGTTGAGGATATTTTTAAGGTGGATTGCACACAGGTGATGAAGCAGTGGTCACTAGTATCTGAGAGGAGTACACCAGCGTGGGAGAACAGGTGTGGCTTATTTACTAGAATGATGTCAAGTAGTGTGCCGTTGTTATGATTCTTTTTGTTTGAGCGTGTTACTTCTGTTATAAGCTGTGACAGCCCAAAGGAGTCACAAAGGTTTTTGAGTGGTATGGAGATACTGGAACGCCAATCCAGATTAAGGTCACCCAATATGACTACTTCAGAGGACATAGACCCTAGGATGCTATTTAGATGGTCTAGGAGTAGCAATCCAGCCGATGGGGGCCTGTAGCATCCTACGACACAGAAGGAGACCAAAGGGGAGAGCTTGATTTTCAGTGACAAGCTTTTGTATTCTTAGGAATAGAAGTTGAGTTAATGACAGAGGCTGACAACTTGTCATGGATGTAGATAGCGACCCCACCACCTCTCGCTTGTCTATCTTTTCTAAAAATGCTATAAGATGGTATGTTCATCTCAAAGTCTGAGGTACCAGGTCAAAGCCAGGACTCAGAGATCACCATAATATCAGGCTTAGTATGAAAATCCCAGGCCTGTATGGAAACAAATTTCTTTAGTAAACTGCACGCAGTGATGTGCATGAAGCTCACTCCTCTGATATTGGCCAGCTCTGCAGGGGATGAGATTGCTGCTGGGGGACCAGGGTTAAGCTCTACATTGCTAGAACACAGTAATAGAATTAGCAAGAGTTTCTCAAGGGCCCCAGGGCGAATCTATGCGGACTGGTCCATTTTCATCTGCATGTGTATTCACGTAGACGGGGAGGGTCATTAGGGCGGTCATTAGGGCTATCAACCATGTTTCTCCCAGGTGTCCAACACATCTTGGCTGACAGGCAAAGCAGATCTCAGTGCCTGGTGCATGAAATAGAACTGCCAACCTCCATGGCAAATGACCTATCCACAAGATGGGGTCGTCCAGAGTTGGACCTTTTTGTATCCTCACACATCGCAAAACTATGTTTCTGCTTATTCCAGGGTATGGATTTTTTTGTGAGACACATTGTACCTCTCTTGGAAATAAAGGTTCCTTTTGTGTCTTTTCTCAGACCCCTCTCATTCAGAGAGTTCTGCTTAGTCTGTGGGTTGAACATGCCACATTAATATTGAACTACAAAAAGACAAAGACCATGTTGTTAACCAGCTCACAAAGCAAACATAAAGCCTTCCCTCTAACCATCAACAACGATGCAGGCTCTCCACTGGAACTTGTACAGCATTTTAAATACTTGGGCATCACAATTGACTCCACACTGTCCTACTCCCAGTACATAAACAACATTGCCAAAGCAATCAACATGCGCTTAGGGATACTGTACAGACATAAACACAACCTGACCCCGTAAGCACTGAACCTGGCTATACAAAGCTCCATCGTATCGCTTGCTGGCTATGGTCTGGCTGTCTATGGCTCAGCCACATACACTGCCCTTTGCCACATCAAAACGGCCCTGAACAAAGCATGTTGCCTTGTCACCGGGGCCGGGCGACTGACTCACACTTGTGACCTATACGCCCAGGCTTCCAGGCTTGCTGGCTGCAATTCGACAGCAAACTTAGATATCAAACATGCTTGCATGCCAAAAAAGTCAGCTTAGGAATGATGCCCCCTGGAGTACAAAACCTTCTTACTCCATCTCTAAACTCAGTGAGTACAAGAAGCTTGTAGCCTAATTTTTCCGCGATTCTAGTGCCATTACCTTGGCTAACGAGTTTGCCTACAGAACCCCTCTGTGGCTCAACTCTCTGCATACTGAAATCTCAAATGCATCTATGCTAGGCTCTTTCAAAAGTAAACTTCGGCAACAACTAGAAGCATTAGCTACCTGAGACTGCTACCTGTAGGCCCCATTGTTTTGCTCCTGTCTTAGCCACAAGCCAGCCTCGGCCTCCTGTGGCTCTACCTACCTACCTTGGTCAGCACTTTTTCGCACTTCTCTTCTTTTCCTGCCTTCCCCTACTCTCTGCTCCCTCAGTTAGTGACACCCCCCTTCCTTCCCGCACTCACCTCTTCTGTTTCTCCTGCCCTTGCCTTCTAGGCTCTTCAAACAACTTGAAGTCTTGCTGTATTCTGACTATATGCAGTTAGCCCCTGCATTCGAACTGCTCTAGAGATGAAAGAGTTAACTCTGTGCACTAGCATAGAACGTTGAGCTCGAGCTCAGTTTTCAGACCACTGTCCCTCGTTCATTCAAAACAGCCGACAGATTCTTTATTCCACCTGCCTCTGAAGTCGCTTCGGAAATTTCTCCTCACTTTCTATGGTTGTCATAGTTCTTCAACGGTTTTTATCAAACCGGTCATTGTTTTTTGGTTCTTCAAGCCTCTGTCCCTAGGTACAGGTTAGGCTTTACTAGATTTACTTTAAATTGGTAAGTTTTTCGGTTTTCCCGATCGGTTCATGTAACCGCAGGGGAACCGAAGGTAAAATTTGTGCTTTATCTCGTTTATTGTGTTTGGGATCCGGTGCTTTCAGTTTTAAAAAATATACTTTTTTCTCATTGTTTTCAATTGGCCCTTGAACCGGCCACTAACTGAAAGCAACAGAGTTCTAGTTACCCACCTTTTCTAGTTACCCACCCACCCACCTTAACTACCTTTTGAGGGTAACTTTTTACAGTGATTACTGTGTCTGAGAAAACCAAGAGAAAGATCGGTCCCACTGGTTTTCAGCACTGCATGGAGTGTGAGGAGGTATTTGGTAAGGCTGGCCCACATCTCATTTGTGTTTACTGTCTGGGGTTTCACCACCTGAAAACAGACTGTGAAATACGTAAAAACTTTCCTAAAGCCACGCTGGATAAACGTCTTACTAGGCTTAAGGAAAGAATAACCGAAAAAATCCGCTAACCCAGATGGCCGGTCCAGTTCGGTTCATGAGGGAGTGACAGAACCTGAAGAAGTGCCCTCTGACCAGGGCGATACTTCTTCGACCAAGAGAAAAGCGCTTACTGAGGAACCGATTCTGGCTAAGAAGAAAAGGAAATCTGCCAGTTCGGAACCAGTAACTCCAGTTCCAACTGTGGATGAAATTGCAAAAGCGATCTGTATAGTCCAGTCTCTTCAGTCTGGTTCAGGTGATCTGAGACCGGGTCATAAAACGTGGACATTGGTCCAGTCACCCTCCAGTTCACTTCCCACTGGTTCATATGAGCCGGAGGCCTACTATGAGCTTGAGTGGGAAGGTGAGGAAGAAGAGCAGGAGGAGGAGGAGGATGAAGAGGAATATTTGAGGAAACCCATACAGCCTGAGGTGTTACCTGGTAGACCAGAGTCTAGTTCTCCTCCTAGACAGTTTGGTGATGCCTCTTCCCATTACTCATTTTATAAAAAAGTTGCTGAAACCTTGCAGCTCCCTACTGTTGAGGCAGCTGAGGAAGAACCAGACTTTGTCAGAATGATGGTGGTTCCTAAGGTTAAAAGACTTTCTATACCTTTACACAAGTCTCTTAACAAACATATAAGTAAAATTTTACACACACCTACTTCTATTCCCCCAGTAGATAAAAGGGTGGATAGGAAGTATATGTTGTTTGGTAATGGTACAGAATTTCTGTACAGCCATTGTTCTCATACAGGAGTTGTCCAGGCTGCTGAATGTGACAAGGCTGGTATCCTTCTGGCTTCTCACCCTCCTGAAAAGGATTCTTGTAGAATGGATGCCATGGCCAAGAAACAGTATTTGGCTGCTTCTCTTGGAATTCGGCAAGCCTCATACATGGCTTATGTGGCCAGGTATCAGAAGTCCAAGTAGGAGTCAGTGCTAGATTTGGCCAAGACTGCTCCACCCCAATTGGCTCAGGATTTGGAACAGATAGTCAGAAAGGGTATCGAAGCCTCTAAGGTTCAGTTCCAGTCAGCTGTTGACTCTAATGATGCATCTTCCAGAGTCATGGCTACCTCAGTGTCCATGAGACAGTTTGCCTGGCTTAGGTGCACCACCCTCTCCCAGGATTCACAAGCAAGGGCCATGGATTTCCCTGTCGTCCAGAACTATCTGTTTGGGGAGAAAACAGAGGAGTACATGAAAAAGATGGATAAGTACAGAGTTACTTATAGGAGTGTAGCTGCCAAGGAGAAAGCTGCAACTCCACAGAAGCAGCAGACTAGGCCTGGCAGAGATAGGCACTTTTCAGAGGCCTTTCTACCAGGCTCAGGCATTCTCTGCCTATCGGCAGCCTAGAGGGTACTTCAGGGGTAGAGGTAGGAGAGGTGTAAACAGGGCAGCTTCCACCTCCCAACCCAGGACCCCTGCTAAGCAGACACCCTGATGTGTCAGTCAGGGCTGCCTCCCCATTGCCAGTAGGGGGCAGGCTGGCTCACTATTTCCAGGCTTGGAAAACCATTACCACAGACAAGTGGGTCCTGGAAGTAGTGAGCTTGGGCCTTGCTCTGAGTTTCAAGCAATTTCCAAAATCAAAAGCAATGATATTCAGACCTGCCAACAATTCAGAGTCAACTCTTCTGGAAGCAGAGGTTTCTACACTCCTGGAAATCAATGCAGTGGAACCTGTTCCTTTTCTTTACAAAGGAAGAGGGTTGTACTCAAGATATTTCCTGACGCTGAAGAAAAATGGGGAGTGGTGGCTCATACTGGATTTGAGATTTCTCAACAAGCACCTGAAAAAACCCAAGTTCAAGATGGTGACTCTTGCCATGATCCTTCCTACCCTCAGGCAAGGAGATTGGCTGGCCTCCTTGGATCTCAAGGATGCCTATTTCCACATCCCAATCAGGTATGCCCACAGAAAGTACCTAAGGTTCGAATTGTCCTCAGGCACTACCAGTTCAGAGCAATGCCCTTTGGCCTTTCCTCGGCTCCCAGAGCATTCACAAAATGCCTAGCGGTGGTCATAGCACACCTAAGGAGGCAGAGAGTGGCTGTTTTTCCTTACCTGGATGACTGGCTAGTCGTGGGACAGTCCCTTATGCAGGTAAAGGAAGCCTTGACATTGGTACAGAATACCTTTGTATCTCTAGGGTTCCTGCTAAACTTAAAAAAGTCATGTTGGAACTGGTCCAGGACTTGGAATTCATAGGAGCAGAACTGGACACAGTTCAAGCAAAAGCATTCTTGCCAGATGGAAGGGCAGGCAGCCTCATACAACTCGCAGACTCATTTCACTTGCATGTGTCTCACCCTGCGAGACACTTTCTTCAGCTCCTGGGCCACATGGTAGCATCCACAGCAGTGGTTCCAGGAGCAAGGTTTCACATGAGGGATATCCAATTTCACCTCAGGTCTTACTGGTCCCAGAGAAGGGATCACTTGTCCAAGCTGGTCCCAGTGAAGCCACCTTGTTACAGGCGTTGCAGCGGTGGAAGGACAGGGGCAATCTCAGAGAGGGCATCCTTTTCCTCCGGCAGTCTCCCACAGTAGTCCTAACGACAGATGCCTCCCTACTGGGGTGGGGAGCCCATCTAGGAGACCACACTGCACATAGATTATGGACTCAACAGGAGTCCCTTCTTCACATCAGCTTACTGGAGCTCAGGGCAGTGCTCCTGGCACTCCAGTCATTTATGACAGTGGTACAGGGGAAAGTGGTTCGGATCAGGACAGGCAACAGCACCACCATGTACTACATCAACAAGCAGGGAGGACCAAGTCCTTGGTCCTTTGCACGGAAGCAATGAAAATTTGGAGTCTGGCTTACTCTCTCAAGACCTCCATCTCAGCTGTGCATCTACCGGGCAAGCGCAGTGTACTGGCATATGCCCTCAGAAGAATAAACCAGACTTATCATGAGTGGTCTCTGAACAAGAAAATGCTGTGTGCAGTCTTCAGGAGATGGGGCACACCAAAGATAGACCTATTTGCAGCCCCAGACGATAATCGGCTACCCCAGTACTGTTGCAGACCCCCAGTTTGGGGTTCGGTGCCTCTGGATACACTTATACTGGACTGGACAGGCAAGTTCCTGTATGCCATTCCTCCATTCCCTCTGATTCTCAGGGTTCTAATCAAACTCAGGACTCAACCATCAGAGTTGATCCTGATTGCTCCAGATTGGGCCAGACAACCATGGTACCCCATGTTGATGTCTCTGGCAGTGACCAGCCCGATCTGTCTACCCAGGAGACGCAATCTTTTGACCTCCTCGCAAGGGAGGATCCTGTACCCCAACCTCAAATCCCTCAGGCTCAGGGCCTGGCTCTTGAGGACCTAGAGTATGCAGGCTTTCATCTCTCTGAAGGGGTCGTAGATATCTTAAAGGTTTCCAAGAAACCTGCCACCAGAAAGACTTACACATCCAAATGGAAGAGATTTACTATTTGGTGTGCACAGAAGGAGGTGGACCCAAGGTTAGCTGGGCTGGCAATCCTGCTGGACTACTTAGCCCACCTTCATTCCTTAGGCCTTCGGCATTCTACCCTGAAGGTGCATCTGGCAGCTGTCTCTGCCTATCACTCGGCAGGGAAGGGTTCTTCCCTGGCTTCTCATGTCATATTCAAAAGGTTCTTTAAAAGGTTGTTCCACTTATACCCCCCCCTCACAGGGAGCCAACCCCTTCTTGGGATTTGAATATCTGCATAGCACAGCTGATGCAGACCCCTTTTGAACCCATGTCTTCGACTGAGCTTAAGTACCTGACATGGAAAACTGTCTTTTTGGTAGCTTTAACCTGTGCTAGGAGGATTAGTGAACTACAGGCCTTGTCAGTGGAATCTGACTACATAACATTCCATAGGGACAAGGTCACCCTTACGACAAACAGGAAATTTCTCCCAAAAGTGGTTTCGGATTTCCTTTTGAACCAGTCTGTGACATTACCTGTTTTCTTTACTGAGCATTCCTGCTCAGGTGAACAGAGGCTGCATAGCCTGGATGTAAAAAGGGCTATTAGCTACTACATTGACCAGACAAAGGCTCATAAGAACAACTGTACTCAGTTGTTCCTCACCTATGTAGAAGTGGGCAAAGGTAAGCCAGCCACCAGGAGAACCATTGCTAGGTGGATTGTGTCTTGCATCCAGTTTTGCTATGGCAAACTGGGGAAAGAGCCACCTGTGGGTTTCAGGACCCACTCTACCAGGGGGACAGCTGCTCTATAGCAGCTGCCAGAGATATCCCCCTGCTTGAAATCTGCAAAGCAACTGCCTGGAAAACTGTTGACACAGTCACTAAACACTACTGCCTTAACACCCAGGCCAGGAGTGATGCCAGGTTTGGCACAGCAGTACTGCAGAGCCTATTTCCCAAGTAGGTTCTGTGCCCACCCCCATGGGGCACTGCTTGGTAGTCTGCATATAGTCAGAATACAGCAAGACTTCATGTTGTTTGAAGAAAAAATTACTTGCCACAGTAATCTTGTTTCTTCTAATGGAGTCTGGCTGTATTCTGACCTCCCTCCCTCCCTCCCTGCCTCCCCGAACAGAATCTGAGGGGTTGGCACTGCATCCCAGCTGTGCTCCTCTAAGTGCTACACCTTTGGGGTATTCTTTTATATTGGGCATCTTCAACTTGAGTCTTCTTTTTATGCCCACTTCAGGGTTATTAGTCTTTGGTCTCTTATTGTCATTATTATTATATTTATTTTATTAAGGATAGTTTAGTTACCACTATTTTAGTGCTCGTAAGAATCTTGCTATTGCATAGAATGAACCAGGGACAGTAGTTTGAAAACTAAGCTCGAGTTCAATGTTCTATGCTAGTGCATGGAGTTAACTCTTTCATCTCTGGAGCAGTTCGAATGCAGGGGTTAACTGCACATAGTCGGAATACAGCAAGACTCCATTAGAAGAAACAAGATTACTGTAGTAATATTTTCTTCCTGCCTTATCCTTGTCTTCTGCTAATCCAAACCCATTCCTCTTCCCCTCCCTGTGACAGTGCCTTACGGGCTGCTATGTTCCCCCTCCCCTCGACCTCCAGCTTTCCTGTCTGAAGTTAGTAGAAATCCTTTGACACCGACAAGCATTGTTCTGAGTTTGATATCTTGTTCGTTATCTACCCTTTGTTAGTCATGAAAAGGTCTTGTCTGTAATCAATACTGATTCATCCACCTATTCCCAATGTTATATGTGACTGCTTTTTTGAACCGTGTACCTGTTCCTGTAACACATACGATTTTTGCCTGGTGACACATGCATGGTACCTAACTTTGCAGTGTTATCCTGACTATGTATATCCATCTGACTTAGAACCTATGTAAAGAGCCCTGCTCAAAGGTGTTAATCCAAGAGATCAATAAATAAATAAAATTGGTGCGGTGGCTCTCTTCTGGCCTTACAAGATTTGGTTTCCACTTCTGCAGCATCTGGCAGTGGCGCCTCCAGTTCAGCTCCCCCTTTGTCAGGGTCTGCTGTTGCAGGAGCAGGGATCCCTGTTCTTTCCATACTTGCGGTCCTTGCATCTTCCCAGTCTGAGGAGCTTGACGGAATTAGCAGGACAAATCAGAAAAGTATGTAGAAAAGGGAAGGTGGTCATCGTGGGGGATTTCAACTTGCCGATGATTGACTGGAGCATTCCGGTCAACTCCAGTGCTGGGGAGCAAGTGCTCCTGGATGCGATCCAGGAGGGTCTCTTGGCACAGTTGGTTAGTGTACCTACTAGGCTAAAGAACACTTTAGATCTGGCATTGTTGAATGGGGAGGCAGTAAGGGGAATAAAGGTGGAGGACCCACTAGCTGACAGCAGTCACCAAATGGTGTTGTTTAATATCACGATGTGTGGAGAGCCAGAGAAATCGGTTACTTGGGTGGTAAACTTCAGGGGGGCGGACTTTGAGAGGATGCAGGAAGTACTGTAAAGGAAACTGGAGGGCATAAGGCAGGAGATGGACGCGGAGCAGAAATGGGATATTATTAAATGGGGAATTATAGAGGCAAAAGAATCCTGCACCAAGACGCGGAGTAAGAGGAGCAGAGCAAGAAAACCATGCTGGTTGAACAGCGAGGTAGTGGAGGTGGTGAGGGCAAAATGAGAGGTGCACCAGAGTATAGAAGGACAGGGAAGGAAGTGGACAGGGAGGAGTATGCAAGATGGTCCAGGGAGGTGACCAGAAAAGTGAGAGAAGCCAAGGTACAGAGGGAGCTGAGATTAGGCGCAGGAATTAACTTGAGGGTGGGGTGGGGGACTTTGTCAGATACATCAGGGAGAAAAGGAAGTAAGGAGACAATAGTGAGGATAAAGGGGTGGGGAGTGGACGAAAGGGGAGGAGCAGGCAAAGCATTGAATGAATACTTTTGCTCAGTGTTTACGGAAGAAAAGGGGACCACTACCACCAAGGGCTGGGAGGGTGGGGGCGGGGGGATAGGAGGCGACAGATGGAAGAATTGAGGCAAGTAGAGTCCTAGAGGGACTGAGGGCACTGAAGGTAGACAAGGCACCAGGGCTGGATGGTATCCACCCCAGGGTGCTGAGGGAGATGGCGGAGGTGTTGGCGGAGCCACTGGCAGATCTGTACAGCACCTCACTGGAGTCATGATGTGTGCCACTGGACTGGAGGATGGCACATGTAGTACTATTACTCAAGAACGGACCAAGGGATGGACAGGGTAATTATCATCTGGTAAGTCTCACCTCCATGGTGTGCAAACTCATGGAAACGATACTAAAGGAAAGACTGGTGTCGTACCTGGAGAACAGTGGCCTCCAGGATGTGAGGCAGCATGGGTTCATTTCAGGGAAATCTTGTCAAACCAACCTGATACAGTATTATGACTGGGTGACAGGTGACCTGGATAAGGGTCATGTGGTGGATGTTCTTTACTTGGACTTCAGCAAGGCCTTCAATTCAGTGCCTCATGGGCGGCTTGGGAGGAAGCTAACTGGTGTAAAGGTAGGGGCCAAAATTACAAACTGGATTACAAGCTGGCTGAGTGGGAGGCTGCAGCGGGTGGTGGTGAGAAGGGAGCTGTCAACTCCGAGGCTGGTGACGAGTGGGGTGCCACAGGGCTCTGTGCTGGGGCCAGTATTATTTGGGCTCTTCATATCAGACATTGCACACGAGGTGGTGAGCAAGGTAAGTCTGTTCGCTGACGACACCAAAATTGGAGCAGTGGTGGATGGAGGGGAAGGATGGAAGCAGCTGCAGGCTAGAGGAGTGGTCAGAGAGGTGTCAACTGGGATTCAGTGCAAAGAAGTGTAAGGTTATGCACTTCGGGGCGAAGAACCCAAGGAGAGAATACTGGTTTTTTGGGGGGGGTTTAAGCTGGGGTCACTGAGGAGGAGAAGGACCTAGGGTTATTGATAACAGGGACCATGAACAACACTGCGCAGTGCAGGAGAGTAGCTGCAAAAGCGATTAAAATGCTGGGGTGCATAGCAAGGGGGTTTTCACCCAGGTGAAGAGAGGTGATCTTGCCCCTCTACAGGTCGATAGTAAGGCCGCACTTAGAGTATTGTGTGCAGTTTTGAAGGCCATACCTAAAGCGTGATATCAGGCTACCGGAGGGGGTGCAGAGGAAGGCAACAAAGATGATCTGTGGAATGGAGGGGAGAGACTATGAGAGCAGGCTGGGAGACCTGAATATGTACACCCTGGAGAATAGAAGGGATTGGGGGGACATGATAGAGACATTTAAGTATCTGAGGGGGATCAGTAAGGATGGGGCAGATGAGGTCTTTAAGCTAAGAAGAGGGAGGGGCACCAGGGGGCACAGGCTAAGAATGGGGTGGGGAGGTTTAGGAGGGAACTGAGGAAACACTATTTCACAGAGAGGGTGGTAGCAAAATGGAACGCACTGCCAGAATGGGTGGTATCATGTAAATCTGTGAACAGCTTTAAAGGGCATGAGACAGGGAGCGGGGAGAATGAGGGTGGGGGGGGTGGGGGGTGGCAATGGGATGACAAAAGGGAGTAGGGGTTGGGCAGCCGCAAACTAGGTGTGCTAGCTGCACAGTCGAGCAGACTTGGATAGACCGGGTGATCTGTTTCTGCTGGCACTTTCGTATGTTTGGCTCCTAAAGACATAGCCATTGACCGTTTTGGAGTTTCACCCTGGGTGGCTGATGTCTTGCTTGCAGCCAGAAAGCCTTCTACAAGACACCTATTCTTTAAAATGGAAGTGCTTTTCCATATGGTGTGCTTCCTGTTCAGTGGACCCATTTATGTGTCCTGTGAAGGTTCAGGGTCAAAACTGCTAAATAATAACAGTGCAGTCAAAAAGAGCATAGACAAAACTGTGTGGGAAAAGACCGCCATGAGAAAAAAACAGCGAGTAGGGTTGCCACCTGTCAGGTTTTTAACCTGGTGATCAAGTTTTCAGGATCCCTATCAGGTAATCCAGTTTTGCTCTGTGCTGGTCAGGTTTTTTGAGCCATTTTGAGTCCTCGACTCCTCACATACTTTTGAAACACATTTTGTCATATCATTCATTGTTTCAGTTACATGTCCAGGATACAAACAGGTTCTGTTGTCAATGTAGCCTTTTGCTTGTGAATGCAGTCACTCTGAGAGGTGTAAAGTATGGCCATTAACACCATTAGCACTTACTTAACCTAATCTTTCCACTGCACCTTGAAGTGGCTTATAAAATGGGCTCTAGACATCCTGTAACCTGATTGGCTACAACATCTTCTGAGCCGTGTCCTTATCAGAAGATATTGTAGCCAACCAGCACTACCCTTCACTCCCGAGCCCCACTACAAGAACAAATCACTGAGCTGTGCCAACCCTAAACAAAAACACAGGCTGGCACAGTTCACAACGACGAAACGACAGACTCTATGAAAAAAATCTGCCCCCCATAACCAAGGTCAAACTACAGCAAATCGCACAATAAATACTAAAAAAAAAAAAAAAAAACACTCTCATCTCACAACTTTTGGTAGAAATCGCCACCATCCCAACAGCTGCCCGCAATCCAACAAGCGTCCTGTGTGCTGCAAACAAAATGGCTTTCCCTGCTAACTCATGCCCTTGATCCCGATATAGCGATTTGTGCCTCCCGCAGCTTCTACTCTTACGAGCTCTAAAATCTCAACACAAAGAGAGACACTTTTTTATTTTACTATCATTACAGTTTTAAAACCGCGACCTGCCCACGAAACCAGGAAGCAGGTGTCTACCCCTACGGTGGTCGTTGAGTGACACGCTTGCTCTCACTCATGCCTGCTGTAATACACATGTAGGACAACCTCACTCCTTAACAAGGCAGTCTTCTTAAAAGCACAAAATACAATAATGAATTTAAAAAAAAAAAGAAACTACAAGAAAATAGAATACGCTATCTCTGCTATTCCTGGGGGTGGGGAACCAAACACTTATAAAAAGGAACTATTTTTCACTATTTGACCTATTAAAACCATTTTTCATACATATCTCTTAAAACATTTTTTTTTCCTTATTTTTCTTACAATAATTTCCTGTATGCCCATTTTATAAGCGCAATAAGACACTCCGAGTGTGGGTTATCTCCTGATAAACACGCTAGTGCATAAGGCATTGGCATGGCGCCTCGTGCCTAACAACGCACCTGGGTGTGCTCTTATCAGGAGATAACCCACACCTCGCCGTGTCTTATTGCTTACATAGCAGCATAGCTGCCCCCACTTTTTGTAACAGTAACAGAGCCAGTTGTCCTCCACTTTCATTTGCTGGCAAACAGTTTCATTTCTAACAGAATTTAGGCATTTTTAAATGTTTTAAATTATTTTCTTTCCCTCAAGAAAAAAGTACAGTCACTTCTTTGGCTTTGAAATAGTTCTGTGGACAAGAACAGGAAATGGAGCCAGAAAAGATATAAAGCATGTATACTATTGTATGCTGTTTACAGTACAGTATTTTCCTTGTCTCCCCAGATCATATCTGTAAATGAAATTTATTTTATCTCTGTATGTTTATCTGGTTAACTAATGTCAATAAATAAATACATAAGTAAATAAATAATTAGGAAGAACATAGGAAAGTATTGTTAACAGGCACAGTTAAGTATCTTAACATTTTTATTTAACTGCTGCTTTAAGTGTTGTTTTTTTATTGATATAACAAATGGACTTCTAGGAGGAACAATGCATCATGAGTCATGAAAAGGGGTGGGGCTAGGGGCGGAGCTTATGATCCGGTTTTTGCCTCATCCAAAGGTGGCAACCCTAACAGCGAGGCAAACAACAGCTCGATCCAGCGGGCAGCTCTGCATGCTCCCCGACACACAAAGCACACAACACACAGTAGGGAGTATCATTTTTAATGTGGGGTGCTACACCCCCCCCTGCGCACCCCGGTAATAAATACAATCAACTCTGAGGAGGGCCACACTTGGGGAGGGGGGAAAAATAGGGATAAGGGTGGATTTTGTCCAAAACAGTAAAGGTGGTGGTGGGGGGGCTTACAAGGGGTTGGGGAGGTGCAAGATCGAAAAAACAAACAAAAAAAAAAACGGTATGACATCAGAACCAAAAAAAGGACACATTGCAGGGGTTGGAATCGAACCCCTGATACCTTGCTCTGTACTGCTGTTCTAGACTGCAACTCTATCCTTCAAACCACAATGCTGCACACTGCTTCCTCACACAGTCATACACTTCAAGTAGTAAGCTTGAGTGAACACAGCTACAGGTATAGTGCTGTAATATTTAGTGCTATAGTTTCCCTGTAGCTGTATTTGATCACGCTCTTTTCCCTGCGTGGTTTTTACCGCGTTCATATTACTTGGCTCTTTTATATAGAAACATAGAAATTGTCGGCAGATAAGGACCGCCAGTCCCATCCAGTCTGCCCGAAAGCCCTACACTAGTTTGTGGCCTCTGACCCTAACTGGTCAATGGCTTTTCACCCCACCTTCCCACCTCAAAGGTGTGCCCTTATGCCTATCCCATGCATGTTTAAAACCCTCCACTGTGCTTGCCCCCACCACCTCCTGTGGCAGTCTGTTCCATGTGTCCACCACCCTCTTCATGAATAAAAATTTTCTCACATTTCCCGTCGGCCTGCCACCTTCCAGTTTCATATCATTCCCCCTCGTTCTTGTACATCTCTTATATTGAAAGATGTCTCCCCCCAAACCTTGTTTATGCCATTTTGACCGGCTACCTCCTGTGAGTACTATACTGGAACTACCTTCTGTCCCTATTTGACTGCAGTCTCCAGTACTTGTCAGTTGAGGTGCACTTGACTGCTGTTTTGGCCTTCCATACCCCTATCGATGGGCACTTGGTGGCACAACTAGAGGTGCCCTGTACGTCTTTTGAAGGGCATTCTGCACATACATCCCCTGAGTCGTGAACCGATTCCACCTTGGGACCTCATTTTCATTTTAGAAAAATTGACTTTGGCGCCACTTGAGCTGCTGTGACCTGTTAGATGCATTTCCTCTTATGGGAATTGCCGTTTTTGGTCACCATGACCTCTGCTTGTAGGATTTCCAAGCTTCAGGCTCTTACATAGGAGCCTTCTTATTTGATTTTCCAGAGAGACAAGGGTGTCTTTGCAGATTGATCCTTGTTTTCTACCAAATATGGTGTTGGATTTTACATTGAATCATACACCATCTTGTGTATTATCCAGATTATGTTAACAAAGGTGTGAGGCATTGCTGCCATACACTTGATTTACATTGAACACTAGATTTCTGTCTTGATTGCATGAAAGACTGCAGAAAGTCCTCTCAGCTCTTTGTTTCTTGCACCCCTGTATCTCAGCAGTGCCTGTCCAAATGGCTAGCTAACTGTATTGTGTTCTGTTATAGAAAGCACAGTAAGGAACTTCCTGGTGCTGTACATGGCCGCTCTGCTGCTTGCTTTCAGAGCGTTTCTGCAGCTGACATATATGCTGCTGCCACGTGGAGCACTGTGCATATGTTCACTAAGCACTACAGTCTGGACATTGTCCCTCTAGATGTGCTGGATTTGGTCTTGCTGTGTTGCAAGGCCTTCTGTCATGATGACATATCAGACTTCGCCATCCTTCTTGGGTATCTTCTGTACTGATTGGGAATTGTTCCAAAGGTGTGGCCCAGTGGAGGAGACATCCTCGATGAAGACAGAGCAGTTACTCACCATAACAGCAGATCTTCGAGAGAATCTCTGCCAGTGGGCTACAGAGTACTCACCCTCCTTCCCCTTTTCTAAGGTATAAACTGGAAGGTTTGTTCACTGCCTTGTTTAGACATGTCCATAAATGCCTTATGTATAATGTATTTCTAGTCCCATGCCCCTCCTCATGTGCCTGGTACTGGTCTGGTCTCCTGGTTTCTCACAGTAAGAGGCCCTCTGAGCTTATGTGCAGCAGGGAACTGAGGAGCAGTGGGGCCGCACACAGTTATATAGGTGCTCATGATACACATCATTGTGGGGGAGCCCCGGCTAGCAGAGGTTTCCGAGTGGTCCTGATGCCAGCGGCTTACAGTTCCAAAGGTGTGGCCCAGCAGACGAGATTCTCGCGAAGATTTGCTGTTACAGTTAGTAACTGTTTTTTCTGCAGTTGTCTGTAGGCCGGAATCTAAAAAAGCAGATGTTTCACTTTTAATTGCTAAAAAAAAAAAACAGTTTTTAAACTGCATTACTTGATTGCCTACATGACACAGAGCAGATTGGTATAACTGTTTCCTGTCTTTTGCGGCAACTCAAAACAGCATGGTTCGAGGCAGCAAGCAAGCAGCTGGAGGCTTGCTTAGGGCATTACAGAATTTAGACTGCAAGTTTGAGGAGTATGCTTCTCATTTAAAAGCTGTGGACACGAGAATAGGGAGCCTGAAAGATGATACGTAAAAATGCATCAAGAATAACATATAAGTGGGGCGCTGTGGAGCACACCTACAGACAGGATGCACTTTAGTCTGACTCTCTGTTTCTGAGCTTTAATAGGCATAATTCGGTGTCAAAACTAGCCTAAAACCTTATTCCAGCAGCTGAATTAAATAGGAGGCTTCGTTCTGAGCATTTTGGTACCCAATTTCTCCAGTGGGGCGCACGCAAAAGGCCAGCGGATGCGACAACAGAAATCCACCTGCAATAGAAGCGCAGGCTGCTACTTCTTTCATGCAACTACCACCTGGGCCTGAACCTCCATGGAAGGCACTGCAATCCTCTATCCAAGCAATTGACCTGAAGATGGAGTCTATTCTAAAGCGATTTGCGGAGCAAGATGCCAAATTGGAAGTCGCCTCAACTACGGCGGCTACAGCAGAAAAGGTTGCAATTCAAGCACTAACTGTAACCTCTAAATTGGTGCAAGAGAACTCACAGCTAAGATACCATCTTGAGGCATTGGAGAATGCGAATCGAGCTTCCCACATCAGGCTTATCGGACTCCCGGAGGGGAGCGACGAAGACTATCTTGTGGAATTCCTGGAATCCTGGCTCCCTGGATCTTTAAACATCAATCCAGAAACACTTGGGGGGGTGGCAATTTTATAAAGCATATCGAGTCTCCCCACATGCTGCAGGGCCAAAGTCGGCAGCTCCCTGCACAGTTCTGATTGTGACAGCCAGCACAGGAACTTGGGACCTAATTTTGCAGGCTGCGAGGTCTATGGACTGCCTTAATTTCAATGGGGCTACTCTGCACCTATTTCCTGATCTTTCCTATGCCACAAGAGCGTGTAGGAAAAAATTTGATGCAGTCAGAGCTAGATTGTGGACGCTTGGGGTGAATCACTCGCTATTAATACCAGCTAGGCTGCGAATCCACTACGGAGGACGAACCTTCCAATTTACAGATCCCCAAGAGGCCGGAAAAAAAGTTGAGTCATTAGGTAAGGAGTTCGCTGCTGGAACGGTCAGATCTCCAGATGAAGAATTGGAGGAAGAGAGTTGAATCGAGTAGCAGGCAGTGTCATATTTTGGCTTCCCTGTGAGGCCTGCTATTGTTCCAGCTAATTAACGATCTGTATACATGCTGTTACTGTTAGGGTTACCACCTGTCCTGATTTGGGCAGCTGTGTCCTGCAAAAATACATGAAAAATACTACATGTCCTGATTTTATAGTAGAAAAAATATTTTCTAACTTTCCACTAAATGTTGCAGAAAACTACAATACCTTAACTAAATGACCTTAAAATGATAAGCAACAATAGAAGCAACTATGAAACTACAATACTTAGCCTTAATTCTGATTATATAGCGAAAACAAGTATGTTGCATTGTTCGAGGTTACATACTGTCCTGCGAAAAATCATGTTTCCGTAAGAAATGTCCCACTTTGGACTTCTGGAAAGGTGGTAACCCTAGACTGTTGGTGTTTTACTAAATCTGTCTAGTTCTGGTTTACTGGATAGAAGAATGCTATATTCTCAATCTTTCATGTTATGCAAAGCTACTATTTTTTGTTAAACTCTATTGTTGGTTTATATATATCCTCTTACAGTAATGGAGGGGCTGGGGATATCAGGGTCAGAGCTATTATGTGCTACCATTTTCAGTGCTTCAGTTATGGACTTGGGGTCACATCAGCACTTGTTGTGTTAATTTTATGGATTATAAATATTATAGGATTGACCACCAAAAGTCATAGTGGGGTGCAGCTGTTTTGGGAATGACTTTACATTTTCCTGTGTTTATGTAGAAATACCCCCAATTTCTTAAGCCAGAATGTATAGGCTGTAATTACCTTTTTTACATTGGATATATATGTGATGTACCTGTTTATTACACCTTGCATGAGTATACTGTATACATTTTTGCTTATAACAAAACTGCAATAAACTTAAATTAAAAAAAAAAAAAAGAATAGCAAGTAAGAGGCCGGCCCGGTGGTGCAGAGGGCTGAGGCACTGGATGCCTTACAATGTGCTATGCCGGCATCCTGTGTTTGGGAATGAGCACAGGCTGCTGGTGGCTGGCAAGGGGAGAGGACGCAGAGCTGGATCGAGCTGCCGAGAGGCAGCTCTCCTCTCCTCTCCTGGGAGGGATGTGGGTTTCTCTCGGCTCTTGGCTGCCTCGCGGTGGAGGCTAGGGGGCAGTGCAGGACGAGAAGGAGCCAGGCATTAGGCCGGGAGGGAGGAAGGGGCTGTTACTGGGGCAGCGGGGCGCATGCGTGTCTCCTTACGGATGCATGTCTGCATCTGGGGCCCCAGTCGTAAGGGGAAGAAAACCAGGAAATACCTTCCCTGGACAGGATGACAGCCGGCTCCTCCAAGGCTCATACCAGTGATTGGGCACCCGCCACAAGAACAAGACGGTGGAAGGTAAGTCCCAGGTCGCATGGGGCTGGAGAGGGGGTGGCCAGATTGGGGGTCCATTGGAGAGAGGTGCATAAACATAAGATTAAAAAAAAAAAAGAATAGCAAATAAGGTGCTCTCTGTCTCCACTGGCCTTACCAAAGAGAACTCGCTCCTCAGAAAGTGCACAGAAAATTTAGAAAATGCAGCCTGTGCCTCACATGTTCACATTCTGTGTATGCCAGAGGGAGTGGAAGCAATACACCACAAGACTTTATACAGTAAGTAGCTGGATAACTGATGAGTGACAGATAGAGGAAAACATAATGATCCCAGAAACATTCAGGCTCTTGCCATGTGGAGGAAGAAGTCCAGCTGCAAATGGAGATCCCTTTCTCTAAACGATTCTGATTGTGCTAGGATCTCACTTGGAAAGAGATGTAATCCTCCAAAATGCAAAGCAGAAGGGCCTCATTGATTGGCAGGAATCCAAGATCCTTTTGTTCTCAGACCTAAGTTACAAGGCGTGCCAGAGCGCAAAAATTTCAGTGGGGTCTGGGCTTACCTATACTAACTTGGTATACACCATATCCGATTAATGCCTACCAGCCTTAAAATTACGTACAGGGTGAAGCTTTACCAATTTGTGGATGCCAGGGAAGTATATCCTGATCTACATTTTGCAGCCAGGTAATGGAGAAAACAGTTTGACGAAGTAAGAGCCAGGTTGGGGGCAGGATTCCCCATGGTCTGCTTATGACTGCCACCTCAGGATTGTGCAAGCCCATGGATGCATAGCAGTGGGTGCTGAGATAGGAAATGGCTACTGAGACTTCTTTAGATGGAGTACTCTGATCGAGAAGCACAGGAGCAAGCAGGAACATTTTTCTATGTAAAGGGTACTATGACTTATTTATTTAGTCTTCGATAATCATGCAGGTGCACTAGATAATTAAATGCCTATTTTCAGACATGACCTTTCAGAAAAGACGGTGTACAAAAACAAGGTATGATATGAGGCTAGAGAGGGGTAGGCTCAGGGGCAACGTGAGGAAGTACTTTTTCACAGAAAGAGTAGTGGATGCTTGGAACAGCCTCCCTGCAGAAGTGGTGGGGACAAAAACGGTCGGGGAATTCAAGAATGCATGGGATAGATATGAGTACTCTTGCAGTAAGGAAGAGAGGATAAGCTGCAGATCAACTAGGGTCTGCTGTATTGGATTAGGTAGGGAAAAGGGACAGACTAGGTGGGCCACATGGTCCTTATCTGCCGTCACCCTCTATGTTTCTATGACTCTGGAGGTTACAAGGGGTCAGAGTCAAAAAACAATGGGCATAATACAAAACAAGGCATTTAAATGGGTATACAAAATATTTAAGCGATTGCATTGCATTTACATGGGTAAACAGAATATTTAAAAGATTACAAGATGCTGGCTCAGTGGTGCCGGAGTTTGAGACGCTAGTCGCTACACCTTGTGCCACGCCGGCAACCCGAGTTCAGGAAGAGCCCGGATTGCTGGCGGTCGGTGAGGGAGAGAGTATTGAGCTTCTGGAGGACTGCTCTCCTCTCTTGGGGGAAGGGTCTCCCGTCATCCCGCTCGTTGATTGCCCTCTGGTGGAGACTGGAGGGCAGTACAAGTCAGGAGACGTGCTCTGACAGAACCACGTTGGTAGGGAGGGGGGTCGGGAGAAAAACAGGAGAAAAATGAGCCTGTCAGTGCTCCATGATTGTCCGCCATGCTGCTAGCCGACTCCGGGTTCTGGATTGGGTCTCCAGGGAGGGGGCACCAGCTTCCCAGCCCCGCAACAACGGGCAAGCCCTGGGGGAAATACTGGGTCGGCTAAAATGCGGCGCGGCGGGACCCGAGAGAGGGTTCCTCCTTTGGAGGACCACAACCCCTGCCAGGGCTCAGGAGGAAAAAAAGCTGTATAGAAAAAATAAAAATTACAAGACACTGGAGATGTTGACCAAACACTTGACCCGCAAACCTGTCAAAAACAGCTTGACTATCAAAACACTGCAAGACAAACTAATATAGCATAATGAAAAAACAGAACTATAGGAACTTATAGTAATTCTTGAGAAAAATGTAACTCAACGTGGGCTATACTATTTACTTGTATAAGCAATGGTCCCAGTGTGTTTAGAGAATAGTTTATGGATTGTTTGCTTTTAGTGAACTAAATGAAAATGTAATAGTATTTGTTTAATTGCCGTTGTACCTAATGTATACCATTTGGATTTACAACATGTCAGGTAAACGGTGAAAATGTTTGCTTATCAGTGCCATGCGGTATTTGGGTTGGGATATTGTATTCTGACATGTGCTGTCAGAGAGTCAACAGTCTTGTTAGTGTTCTGTTCATTATTTAATAGTTGTACAACTCCCTGAAGCTGTAGTAAGTTCTGTATTCTTGTACTAATTATTCGAGCTTGTTGTACTAATTGTTAGTTGGGTTGCCACATTTGGATGAGGCAAAAACTGGATCCTAAGCTCTGCTCCTAGCTCCACCCCTTTTCATGACTCATCATTCATTGCTCCTCCTAGAAAGTCATTTATCATATCAATAAAACACAACACTTAAAGCAGTAGTTCAACAAAAATGTTAAGATACTGTATTGTACCTGTTAAAATTACTTTCACAGGTTCTTTCTAGTTATTTATTTACTTATGTATAGCATGTATTTATTTGTTTATTGACATTGGTTTACCAGATAAACATACAGAGATAAAAAAAAAAATCTCATTTACAGATATGGTCTGGAGGGCGACAAGGGAAATACTGTAAATGGCATACAACAGCACACATGATATAGGATAATACATAAACAAATAATTTCCTATAATGTTTACTTTATATATTTTTCTGGTTCCATTTTCTTTTCATGTCCACAGTACTGTTTCAAAGCTAAAGAAGTGACCATACTTTTTTCTTGAGGAAAAAATAATTTTAAACATTTAAAAATGCCTAAATTCTGTTAGAGATGAAAATGTTTACCATCAAATGAAAGTGGAAGACAACTGGCTGTGTTGCTGTAACAGAAGGTGGAGGCAGTTTTGCTGCTATGCCACTTTAAGATGCAGTGGAAAAGGTAAGTAAGTGCTAATGGCCATACTTTACACCTCCCAGGTTGACTGCTGTCACAAACAAAAGGCTATATTGACAAGAGAACTGGTTTGCAATCTGGACATGTAGCTGAAACAATGAATGAGATGATAAAATATGTTTCAAAAGTATGTGAGCACTCAAAATGGCTGAAAAACCTGACCAGCACAGAGCAAAACTGGATTACCTGATAGGGACCCTGAAAACCTGATCACCAGGTAAAACAACTGACAGGTGGCAACCCTGATTGTTAGAGCTATACAGTTTTATGACTGCAAAACAGATCCAACGAACATGGAAATTCTGAACTTTTACATGTTGGGCTATTGGCTTCCCAGCCAAATGCCCTTTGGGGTAACCCTTGCCTCAGTGTTTGCGCACAGAGGTTGTCTTTTAAATAGTTTTTTATTTTAATGAGTTCACCACAATATATCCAAGGCACACTGCCTTAAGGGTAGCTGGTCCATTCCACTGGGGTGTCAAACAGACGAGGCATACTGATGAGTCCTGGTAGGACGAAACACGTGTCTATGCTTTCTGTTAGCACCCTTTGCAAACTGTGTGAGAGGCCTTCGGGCACCATGCAATTCTGCTTAAAGTTGGACCAGCATAACATTCTGTGGTGATTTGCATATGCAGCACATGATGCTTTGCATTGTGGGGGCATGTGTGATTTTGTATTTTCTTGAAACTTGGCTTCCCAGCCAAATGCCCTTTGGGGTAACCCTTGCCTCAGTGTTTGCGCACAGAGGTTCTTTGTCTTATTGGCTGCTTAGCCTAATATCCTGCACCCTGTTGGTTACCATCTCATTTTAGCTTTTGTCCGCAGCTTGCTCATGTTACCAGCATTAAGCACCTTTGTGGATCTGAAATGGATTGACCCCTGTAGCTATATCACTATTGTAGGGGGAGTTGTATGCCGATTAGCATCTATTTCCTGTAAATGCCTTTCATCACTGGGAGGGTATGTACTCTGTATGCATAGCATGAAATAAATATAACAAAAAAAAACCAGTAATATAAAATGAGATTTTATGAAGTGATGGAGGGACGCAATTTATTTTATTCAAGCAGCTAAGTAACCTTTTTGTGTATGTCAAAACTGCTAAATCAAGGCAGTTGACAGTGGGAAAATTGCTTGATCAGTTTCAGTACCCACATTGTATATGTTAGAACAGTGGCTTATTAGTTCCCTTAAATTGACTGTTAGTGTTGTTTAGTAGGGAAAAAGGGATGTGGCACCCAACCCAACAAGTTCAGCAGAGAAGTGGGGGTGGGGGCATTGGATGGTTCGGTATGGCATAGAGGAAAGAGGAAAATTGTTAACTGTAATGGACGTGAGACTGCAGACTGCAGTGCTCTTGGGCATAATGTGGAGAGCAAGGGTCTGCCTTATGTGCCAGTACCTGGGACAGCTGAGAGCAGAGGTAAACTGGTTAAGATGGGGAATGGAAGGGGAATGGGTGGGGGAGCATAAATGGAAAGGAGAGGGAAGGGTTTGGCTGGTGAAGTGTGTCGAGGCACAGGTCAGGAAGCATAGGAAAACCAAGAGCAGTTTCAAAATTTGCAAATAGAGTTATTTTCTAAAAATTATTCAGTATAACTATTTGCAAAGGCAGTACGAACAGAGAAAACTAAGTCCTCCTTCTGAGGGTATCTCTTAATTCCAAGCTTCAGTCTCTCACTCTCCTTGTCTCTCTAGCAAAAGCATTGCAGCTCTTTTTATGAGTCTTTGTCCGGGAACTCGAAAAGAGAGCCTGCCTCTCTCAGAATGTTCTTGTAAGTTTACAGAATGTTCTTGTGAGTTTCATTCCTTGCAAGTTCAACAAAACAACATGGTGTCCCAGAGCTGACCTCTTGTTCACAGCCCTGCAAAAGGCTTAAAAATGCATCTCAGATTAGCCCCTTGAGTTCCAAATAGCTTTTTGCAATCATTTTTTTTTTTTGTCCCTTAGGTACTTTATTCAGTTTTTTACTTTTTGCCCGGTCCTGACTCGCAAGATCTCCTGACATACGCGCAGGAGGCACACAATGCGACAAGCCAGCGTTGAGGGATGCCCGACCCTACCAGTCGCCTCTGCTGTCGCCTAGACCTCCATCTGTCTGGCGGCGGCAGGACTACGAGATGGGCTGTCCCCCGGGAAAGGAGAGCCAGTGCTCGATCCTTCTCCCCAGCCCCCCGTGCTGGCACCCTAGTGACCTGAGGTAGTTCCTGAACATGGGTCGCCGGCATAGTGCAAGGTGTAGCGTCCAGCCCCTAAACTCTCAGCACCACTGGGCTGGCTGTAGTACCATTTTAATCCACCTTCAATTCTACATCGCAGTCTTTCATAACAAGTCACAGTTTGTGCAGTCATTTCAGCAGTATGACTATATACAGTTTTAAACAAAGGGATCCCAGTTTCATATACAATTTTACACAGAGAGTCACATATATGTTTATACCTGCAGATATGCAAGGGGGAAGAAAAGGGAAGGCAGAGGGATAGCGAGAGGTGGAGAAATAAGAAACCATTGGAGTGATCAGTTGCTAGGTCTCACAAGAAAATTTGGTTGCGCAACCAGGCAGAGAAGAGACAGAAAAGGAGAGGATAGAACAGACCCTTGCGTTTAAACTCTTTCTACGTAACAAGTGGGGCAGGGCCTTATTCAACTCAGTCACAAAGTGAAAATAGAAATGGGGGGGCAGGTTGTGCCTTCCAATGGTAATCTAGATGGAACTAGTAGGGGGAGCCATGGAGATGGGGGAGGCGGACACCCAAAGGCCAAATGGCGCAGAAAAGGAACACTGGCAGGTGGTCGGGAGAGATCAAAGGAAGACAGTAAAGCCTGTATACAGTAACTAAGGGGAGACAATGGAGAGGAATAAGAGAGGTTTAACAGGTGTCAGGTGTACTGTGGAGAACATGTTTGAGGCACTGGCAGGTTTAGTGGACCAAGAGGAACAAGAGGTGTAGGGGGTTACAAGTAACCTGGTGGAGGAAACCAAATATAATAAAACAGTAAGGGGAAGCAGAAAGAGGGGGAGAAGGGGAAAAATTGGACGTAAGGGCGGATTGATACAGGGGGCTAGTGAGGATGACGATGAAGCAGGGGAAAGGAGAGTGGAGGAAGGGCTACAGGAAGGGCATGGAGTACAGAAGGCAGTGATGAATGACCACTGTGGGAAGGGCACATAGGAGTGAACGGAGGAAAATATGAAAACGGCAGGGATGGGAAAGGTAGCTCGCCAGGAGCAGACAGGTGGACAAAAAAGGGGGGAAGGGTGATGGTCTTAAGGGACTCAGTCATTAAAGGGGTACACTGGGTAAGAAAGTGGGATCTGCAACGCAGAAGAGTGATCATCTGTGCACCCGGGATGGAGGGGGGGAAGGCGAGGTCTAGGATCCTGTAGGCAGCAAAGGAGATAGGGGGTATACCACACCTGATTATGCATCTGGGGACATATGATTTGGCAGGGAATGAGGTGGGGGTGGTCCAACAGAGGTTCAAAGAATTGGTAGAGTGCTGCAGGATTGTAGCAAGCTCCTCAACGTTGTCCGAGGTCTTTCCGGTCCCCTGTGCTAGCACAGTGAGGAAGAAGATGATTGAGGAATTGAATGCATGGCTGTGGGAATGGTGTAGGGCAGAGGGAATTGCATGCCTAGAAGGATGGGAATACAGATGGTTAGATGAAGGGCTCTATGCAAAGGATAGGCTACATCTAATTGTAACATGGCAATATATGTTAGTGGAAATCCGTACTAATCATTGATTAAAGTGTAACATGTGACATCAAACAAGCGGGCATTAATTCCCTAATAATGCTTGCAGTTTTTTTTTTTTTTGTATTTTTCCCTCCTGAGCCCTGGCAGGTGGCTACAGCCCTCTGATTCTGGAGGGACTCTCTCTGGTTCCCTGGTAGTGTTCCCCTCCCCTCCGTGGGGCCGGGAGAGATTGCCGCTTCTCCCTCCCGAGACCTAATCCAGAATCTAGGGACTGCTCCTAGGAGCAGTGGACCATCATCGGCGTGCCAGACTCGCTTTTCCTGTTTCGCCCAGTCCCCTCCCTGCCGACACAAGGACATCTGCTTCGAGCCTTCCGACCTGTACTGCCCTCCCGCTACCGCCAGAGGGCAGTCAGCGGGTGGGACGACTAGTCCCCCTCCCCCCATTAGAGGAGAGCAGTCCTCTGGATGCTCAGGCCTCTCTCCTTCTGCCTACCCCTGGTGGCCCAGGCTCATTCCCGAACCCAGGTCACCGGCGTGGTGCGAGGTGTGGCATCCAGCACCTCAACCCTCAGTGCCATTGGACCGGCTGTAGTACCATTTTAATCTGTTTAACGTGGCTGGCAGTATAGTCTAGAGGTTAGAGGAACGAGGTGTGAATAAGCTTGGTACATCCAGCAGACCAGACCTGAGTTTGATTCTCACAACCTCCACTTGCATACTGTTACTCTGAGCAAGTCACTTAACTGCCCAGTGCTCCCAGGTCGCTCCTGAAAACAGGCACTTGTGCCTAGTGGGCCTTACCAGGTTACCAAAGACCAAAATAAAATTAAATGAATAAATAAATAAAAGTAAAATAAATCCACCTGCAAATCTGCATCGTAGTTTTCATAACAAGTTACAGTTTATTTCCCACCCACCCGCCCGGTGCATCTCACTCTCTCGTTGCTATTTTATTATCTCGGCACTACCTCAGTGTGTCTCTCTACATTATCTGGGTAAAGACAGTTGAGTTCTGTTGTGGGCTAAAGCACCACTGAGCTAAGTAGATGATATGTGCCTTGTCAGGAAATTGTATCTCCAGCACAGCCTGATTTTTAACCTAAAAATAAAATATCCCGCAAATGGACGAGTCTAGAATCAGTCACATTTGATATCACTCTGCTCCTTTTGCAGGAGGTATTCCACAATGTGTAAGAGTGATAAAAAAAGTTGGTTATAAAGTGAAGAAACTAAAAATGTTCTTTATTGTTAAAATAGTTTTATGGTCGTATGCCGGTATCACAAGTTCCTTCTTCTCTGATTGAAAAGTAAAGTGCTTCAGCATGCAAATTAGTAGGAACTGCAGTCCCACAATTCATAGCAAGCGCTCGCACAGCGTTGTAGCCGCATTTCATGAGCACCTGAAATACTGTTTTATTAAGATTTCAGAGATATTAAAATATGTGCTAGACATGCTGACACACCAGTGTTACAATACAGTTAGTTGGGATATTTTTATAAAATGCACACCACAGTATTTATAAACGTGGTTCGTTCCAGAAAGTGTTCTTCTTCTTTACATAAAAACACTTGAAATCTCAACTACTGTTTCTGTCTTTTTGTATAACTAATATTGTAACATAGCATTAAATATAAACTACACTTGCCATGTTACAAGTGCATTAAGCCGCTTGAAAGGAGGCTTCTACTAGGGAATTAATGCATGGTTGGGTGGTTGGGGCACTTTGCCTTTGGCCTCATGTTCCAGCACCTCTGACGTCAACCATGCTTTAATTCCCTAGTAGAAGCCTTCATTCTTTTGGCTTAATGCTTACATAGATTTTGAAGCAGTGTTTATTGAATGCTGCTGCTTGTTTTACTGTGAAAACCATTGCACGTGATCTTTAAAGGAGATCTGCTGGCAATGGTACTCAAGCCACTGGTGCATAGATTGTGGCTTGAGCACCCCAATTTCCCCCTCCCCCCGGAGTCCCAGTATATATTTAATGAGTAAGTTACCTGATCGCTCATAAAATTTTATTTCTAAGGCGGTGCAGTCAGCATATTCGGCAATGGAGAGCAGCCCCCTGGGAGATCATGCTGGCAAAAACTGTGATATGATGACGTGGTTTTGCCTCTTCCTGTCTGTTGCCCTAATGTACGGAGATATTAAAATCTCCACAATTTCTATGCCCGGTTTTATTTTTACAAAAGGTGCCCATATGTCATGTGTGTGCCCTTATACTTAACCCATGCCTTCTTAAATCGCATTACCGTTTTTGCTCCCACCACCTCCTCAGGGAGGCTGCTCCAGGCATCCACCACCCTTTCTGTGAAGAAGTGTTTTCTTACATTTCTCTGATTCTGTCCTCTTCCAGCTTCATCGCATGACCCCTTGCTCTTGTGCATCCTTTTCTCTGAAAAAGGCTTCTCTCTTGAACCTTATTTATACCCTTGAGGTATTTGAAAGTCTCTGTCATATCCCCCCTCTCCCTTTTTTTCTCCAGACTTTTCATATTGAGGTCCTTCAGTCTCCTCATAAGGCTTTTAATGCAGGTCCCGCAACATTTTTTTTTTGGTTCCATACCCCACTAGGCTTGCCCCCAGTGGGGCTGCCGGGCAGCAACCCTCCCAGCGGATACTGGGATAGGTGAGACCTGGCTTACCTCCTGGTTTGGGGCTGCAGAGTGGGACCCCCTCCCACAGTGGACACTGGTGGACAGTGGGGATGAGCGCGCGGGCTGGCGTCTTGCAGGGGCTGGCTTTTTCTGATGCTAAAGCCCTTGCAGGCGGGGATGTGCAATGGCGTTCAGTGTCTGCTTCACACCCCCATAAATGTGATGGCGCAGGCCGTTGTGGAACTCCAGCCTCTTCCAGGGGGTCCGTGGCGCCAGACACTCAGCTCCCTTCCCCAGAGGAGAGCAGTCCTCCGGACGTCAGTCCCCCCGGCCCGGACCTCCAACTCTGAGTTTCTTCCCGAACCCTGGATGTCGGCACCGCAGACAGATGCCTTGCCTCTGCGCCAGCAGGCCGGCCCATCCCGCATCATTTTAGTTGCCCTCTCTGGACTGCCTCTGTCTATGTCCTTTTGGAGATGAGGAATCCAGAACTGGACACAGTATACTAGGTGGAGTCTCACTAGAGATTGATACAGAGATATCACCACCTCCCTCTTTCTGCTGTTGATACCCCTTCCTTTGCACCTTAGCATCCCACTGCCTTGTCACACTGGTTGGCCACCTTTAGGTAATCAGATATGAGAACACTCAGGTCTTTTTCCTGTTTGGTGGTCACCAGTACCACTCCCCCAATTTTGTACTCTTGATTCCTGGTTTCTACGCCCCAAGTGCATGATTTTGTATTTTTTTTTTCATTGAAACTCAGTTCCCATTTTCTAGACCACTTGTTAAGCTTACGATTCTTCTTAAGATCTCTGTTCATTTTTTTCCACCCCCACTGGAGTGTCCACTTTATTGCAGATTTTTGTGCCGTCTGCAAAAAGATGTACCTTCCCTTCTAGTCCCTCTGCAATGTCGCTTAATAAAGATATTAAGGAGGACTGGTCCTAGTATTGATCCTTGCAGTACCCTGCTAGTTACCCTCCCTTCCTCGGAGTGAACTCTGTTTACCACTACCCTCTGTTGCCTATCATCCAACCAATTTCTTACCCAGTTTACCACTTTTAGTCCCACTCCTAGGCTGCCCAGCTTGTTTATGAGTCTTCTATGTAGAACGGTGTTGAAGGCCTTACTGAAATCTAGGTAGGCCACATCCACCGCTGCACCCTAATCTACTTCCCTGGTTACCCAGTCAAAGAAATCTATAGGATTAGTTTGACATGACTTCCCCTGAGTGAATCCATGCTGCCTTGGATCTTGTAAGCCACTGGATTCAAGATATTCCACAATCCTTTCTTTCAGTAGTGATTCCATTAACTTCCCAACCACTGAAGTCAACTGACTGGCCTGTAATTGCCAGCCTCCTCCCTGCTCCCACTTTTGCTAATTCTGTTCTGTTGCAGACAGACTCAAGTAGGCTCACTGCCATGGGAAGGTGTGACAAAGTGCTGGGAAAGAAAACTACTTTCTCTAATCCAAAAAAGTACTTTTCAGACTCTGCAGGGGAAAAAACAGCAGTGTTTGTCATCACTCCAGTTTGGGCAAGACAACCTTAGTATCACCCTCTGCCGACTGTCTAACCAACCTTCTTTGCCCCTTCCTCTGAGACAGAAACACAAAAACATAGAATGTGTTGGCAGAAAAGGACCGTTAGGCCCATCTACTGTGCCCTAATTTCCCTACCTAACACTACACCGTGGACTCTGATTGGTCAGAGGTGTCCCTCTCTCCTCCCGTACTTCTGTTTATCATACCCATGTGCCTGTCCCACGCATGCTTAAAGCTTAAGCTTTATTGTGCTCTGGTGCTCTTCCTTGTGCGAATGAAACTTCCCTCCTGCACCTTGTTCACCCCTGTGAGGTAGTTACAGGTCTCAATCATGTCCCCTCTCCTCTAGAGAATGCATGTTAAATTCCCACAGCCTCTTCTCATATGATTTCTCGTACAACCCCCGCACTGTTGCAGTAGCCCTGCTCTGGACTGCTTCCACCCTGTCAGTGTCCTTGCAGAGGTGCGGCCTCCAGAACTGAGCAGAGTACTCTTGGTGGGGTCTGACAAGCAAGCAGTAAAGAGGCAACACCACCCCCTTCAGCTAGAGATCCCTCCTCCTTTTGCACCCCAGCATCCGGCTCACCTTGCCTACTGCCCTGTTGCACTGCCTTGCCACCTTGAGATCATCAGATATGATCACCTTGAGGTCTATCTCTTGTTTGATAGCTGTATGTAACCTCCCCCTCCTCCACCATATCTTATACTCAACCCCTGAGTTTCACCTCCCTAGGTGCTTGACTTTGCACTTTTTGGCATTGAATTCCAGCTGCCACTCCCTAGACCATTTCTCTAGTTTCCTTAGATCTCTTTGCATCCTCTCCACCCCCTCCTGGGTGTCCACCATGTTGCACGGTTTCATGTCATCTAAAAAGAGTGACACCTTCTCTCCAGTTTCTCAGCAGTGTCACTTATGAAGACATTGAAGAAGACAGGGCCCAGCACTGATCCCTGAGGAACTCCACTGGTTGCACTCCTGTCTTCTGAGAGATTGCCGTCTACCACCACCTTCTGCCTCCTACCTTCCAACCAGTTGGCTACAGAGCTCCCAACCTTCTTCCACATCCCTGGGCTGCCAAGTTTCTTTATTAGCCTCCTGTGTGGTACAGGGTTAGAGGTCTTACTGAAGTCCAGATAGGTCACATCCACTGCTCTCTCTTCATCCACCTCTCTGGTTATCCAGTCAGAGAAATCTATGAGATTCATTAGACATAGCCTCCCCCTTGTGAAGCCATGCTGCCAGTGCCTCTGCAGCCCATGTGCCTCCAGGTACTCCCATCAGTCTCTCCTTCAATAGTGACTCCATTAACTTACCCACCATTGATGTGACACTGACTGGTCTGTAATTGCAAGCCTCCTTCCTGCTGCCACTGTTGTGCAGAGGGACCACATCTGCCCACATTCAGTCTGCTGGACAGGACCTTGTGTCTTGATCGCAAGAGAGAGTGTTTACCCCAGACCTCAGATCTTATAATTTAAAGGCTTGGTACTGGATGAGTTAAGAGTTTCCAAAAAGGTTTGTTAGTTATCAGCAACAGTAGATCTTCAAGAGGATATCCATAGAACCATAATACATTGGACTGTAAGCCATTGGCATCAGGATCTCGAAGTAAGCTTTTGCAGTATGAGGAAGTCCAGGTCAGTGTGCCTACATGCATGTCGTTGTCTCACAGCATCTCCTGTATAATGTGGGCAGTCCTCATCTATTTCATTTTTCCATCATTGGTGAACGGAGTTATGGATGGAGTTCTGAACATCCACCAACAGTGGGATTCGGGCCCATCAAGCATGCACAGAGAGATAGAGGGAGTGAAGCCAGTACTGCCCAGTCAACAGCCAGTGGTAGCATGTGATAAAAGTAGTAGACTCAATATGCAGTGCCTTGCTAAGAAGTTTATAAGGAAAGGTTCACTGTGTCTAGGGGATGGTGGATGCAAAAGGTATGGCTCTTTGGAGAGCATCTCAGAGGTCAGTGGTAGGAACAAACCTGTCTTCAAGGGCATCTCCATAGAGCCGTAATACTTGTACAGTTACCAAGCAGTACTAATCACCAGTGGCTGGTTGGTAAAACAGCAGACTGACCCCTCAGAAGAGCAGGCCTTGCGACACAGAAAGGCCAGAACCTGCCCTCCTATGGGATAGCTGCTCTTAACTGTAGTGTGTGGTAAAAGTATCGATCATCTTCCAGGTAACAGCCCTGCAAATATTAGTGGCCGAAATGAACCAAAAAAACAGGCCATGGAGGCTGCCATGCCCTGTAACGGTACCTGGCAGATCCGCCCCACCTTCCTGTAACAGATTATGATGCAGGAGGAGATCCATTTGGAGAAGCACTGTTTGGAGACTTACTTACGCCTGGTGCCAGAGCCAAAAGAAACAAACAGCTGGGAGGACTAGGCATATTCCTTGGTGTACCATCCAGGTAGTATCAAATGATCTTACTTTGAGAGGGGTTCCTGCAGTAGGTCTTCACATATAGGACTGCACCCTCTGGCGTCAGGTTCCGATGGCAGACTTGTAGATAGCAATCATCAGCGTGGATTGCCCCCGACATGAGGTGACATGACGTCAGCCTGACTGTGAAAGAGGCAGTCCCGCGCCTGTCCGCCAGTTCTTTCCCACCGTCACCTCTGTTTGTTTAGCTTACGAGTTAGAACAGAGATCTAACGCCCGCGCTTCAGTCGAAGTTTTTCTTCATATTATAACTTTTTTTACACTAATTCGATCGATTGTGTGTTGACTTGTCCAAAGAAGAAGAGTTCTAAGTGCGGAGCTCAAATCCCGCACGGGGACGACCATTCCTGCTGCCTCTTGTATCTAGGCCTCAAGCACAACTCCCGATGAGTGTGCTATCTGCCAGGCCTTTAATCAAGCCACTTGGACCAGGTGCAAGCGGACCCTCGAGGCCCACCTCCTTACCCGACGGCTGGCATCGATGGAAAAGAAGCTCCAGGAGTTGAGGAAAAGGTCGTCGTCGCCGACCCCAAGAAGAAAGAAGAAGGAGAAGTGCCGAAACAGGAGTTTGTTGCCACACGGGAGGCCTGCTCCAAAAACTGTGAGTACTACTTCACGTACCCCATCCGCCTCTCTGGGCCAGGCACTTTCTCCCCTCCTGCCGAGGGGAGCGGGCAGCTGTGGGTAGCTTCTATTGAGGTCTCTGTTGTGTCTCCAAGCATTGCTAATAAGTCACCCCTCGATTCCGTCGACGGGTGTGCGGCCTTAACTGATAAGCCTAGCGGCGGCCTTCCTGCTTCCTCTAGCCCGGTTAGGTCCGATAAGTTGGACAGCGGATCCTCCGTCGCCCGCCTGGGACCCTTCCACTTGCCCATCGGGCTCCCATGTGGCCCCTGATGCCGGACGGAGTGTGCTGCAGACAGACTCTATATCTCTCCTGATCCTTCACCCCAGGGATTCGCCACCCAATCCTGCCTTGTCCCTGCTGTCAGGATCACTTTTTGACTTTTCATTGGGGTCCCTCCCGGAATTACCCCCTTCGCCAGGTCTTTTGCCGCCTCCGGATCAGAGTCCGTTGCCGGCCAGGGATCCCTCTACGGAGTCTCCTCCCTTGGGACCGTTGGGGGCCCTCCTGCGTCCCACACCACCTTGTGGCCCTTTGCATCTCCTCTGGTAGGTCCAGTTGAACCTCCAGGCGGTCTTCCAGGGCCAGACCCCCACGCACCGCTGCCGGCACCTCAGTACCTGACGCCAGGCCACGTGCGTCTGTCGCTGGGATAACCCGATGCCAGGATACCTGGCGCCTGTATACCCTGGGTACACACCTTATTATAATCCAGGATTGCACTACCCTTCTTGACAATACTTGCAGTACCCAGGCTACCTGGGCTTCCAGCCTCCTCCTCCACCTCCAGTGCCAGATCGTGAGTCGATATCCACTTGGTGGCAGGATGCCAGGACCCAGCTCATCACGGAGCTAAGGCAGTCTATGGGGGACATCCCCCTTCCTAGGGCCCCTCCTTCTCTGACACCCTCCGAATGTGCAGTCGGTGCTCTACCAGTAGGCCCCTCTGGGGTAGACCCTACTATCCCCAGCAGTTCTGAGCCTTCCAACATGGACTCTGACTCCGACCCTTCAGACCCTTGGTCCCCTGTCGAGGTACCACCCAAGGAGTCCCCAAAATCTCCTCCAGAGGACCCCTCCTTTGGAGACCTTTTGCACACTATTCAGGCAGCAGGAGGCTGGCCTTCCAAAGAAGTGAATCCCCAACATAAGAGACTGGCGGAACATTTAGATCTAGCCACCACAGATCCCCTACCCATCCCCCCCCAGGTGGGTCCTCACGAGGATCTGGTGACTACTATCTGGCAGCAGCTGTCATCCATTCCTGTTGTCTCCAGAAAGGCAGATCATACCTACTATCCCCCGAAAGGGATTCCACATCTCACCACTCATCCTAAAGCTGGCTCTATGGTGATTACTGCCGCCGACAACCAGTCAGCTCAGCCGAAGCACTTGAGTTCCTCGCCTCCCAACAAGGACTCTAGGCAGCTGGATCAGTTTGGTCGGAAGGTTTATTCCTCCTCCTCCTGCGCCATCCAGTCCCTCAACTATGTTTGACACATGGTGGCTTTCCAGAAGGCCTCTCTCTCCGAACTAGAGAGGGACCTTCAGGAGGTCCAGGATGAGTCACTCCGAAACAAGTTACTGGACAAAGTCAGAATGGGCAAGTCTACTTGTCGTCATGCTTTGTGTGTAACGTATGACTCAGTAGACTCAGTGGCTAGGGCGGCAGCCATGGGGATCTGCATCCGTCGCCTTTCTTGGCTTAGGATTGCAGGTTTGGCACAAGACGTCCAGTCCTCCCTCCTGGATGCCTCTTTTAGGGGTTCCGTCCTTTTTGGCGGTGACACCAAAGATATAATTATCGGGTTGCAAGGGAGCGGACGCTCCATTCGGGATGTACGGTCCATATACCGGATGGGGCAGAAGAAGCAGCCTTTTCATCGTCAGAGGAGAAGGAATAAAAACCAGGGTAAATGTCACAGCAAGCGACGAGCTCCTGGTTCGGGAGCCCAAACCCCTCCAGGCCAAATTCCCTAAGCTGGCCTCCAAGGCAAAAGCTCCCCTTCCCTCGGCATCGTGACTCTTTTCCCTTCCTCCTGCTACCTCCAGCAGTCGAGGAGGAACCGGTAGGAGGGAGGTACAGCCTCCACCTGGAGGGGTGGAGGTTCGTCACCGCAGAGGCATGGGTGTTACCACTCATCCAGCGAGGTCACTCGATAGAGTTTACAGAGATTCCTGCCCCTCATCCTCTGGGATGGTCTTTTTGTCCAAAGGATCAGATTCCCATAGTCTTCCAGGAGATTCAGGCCCTCCTGTTAAAAGTGGCCATTGAACCCGTCCCTCAAAACCAGCTGGGAAGGGGATTTTCCTCCCACTTCTTCCTAGTTCCAAAGAAGACGGGCAATCTGAGACCGACCCTGGACCTCAGCATGCTCAACCTCTTCGTCTAGTACAAGAGGTTTCGCATGCTGACCCTTCAGGGGCTTCTTACTCTGCTCCAAACAAATTCCTGGCTGTGCTCCCTGGACATGCAGGATGCTTACCTGCATATCCCTATCCTCCCGGCCCATCGCCGCTTCCTCCATTTTATTTTTCAGGAGAACCATTTTCAATTTTGAGCACTCCCCTTTGGCCTTTCCTCGGCCCCCCCAAGTGTTCACCAAGTGGTTGCGGCTTTTCTTCGCCGCCAGGGCATTTACGTGTTCCTGTACCTGGATGACTGGCTCCTCGCAGCGCCCTCTCTGAGCAGCCTGAAAGAGTCTCTCTCTTTCACTCTGGCAAATTGATTGTGATACCCAGAAGAGCAAACAAGCTCAAAGTCCCAGCTAGTACCATCACAACGGCTTCAATTAATTGGAGCAGTACTAGACACAGTTCAGAGCAAGGCTTTTCTGCCATCAGATCGAGCCGAGACCTCAGTTTCTCAAGCCACTCTCGTGGCCCAGGCTTGGTGGATTCCAGCACACGCCGTCCTTCGTCTCTTGGGACTGATGGCAGCGGCCATTTCGACAGTCCCCCTGGCCAGCCTTCACATGAGGGTCTCCCAGTGCTCTCTTCGAGTCCAGTGGGATCAGAGGACAGACGACACGAACCAGAAGGTCATGATCTCCAACAGCCTACAGAGAGATCTTCGCTGGTGGCAAGATCTTCCCAATCTTTTACCGGGAGCCCCTTTTCATTCCCCTGTCCCCACCCAGATCCTTACCACGGATGCCTCAGACTTGGGCAGGGGAGCCCATCTGGGGGTTCACAAGACACAGGGGTCTTGGTCCAACCAGGAGCTTCTGCTCCATATCAATGTTCTGGAGAACAGAGCAGCTCTGTACACCCTCCAGGCATTCCAGTCCCTCCTGTTACCGGGATCACTTCTTATCCAGATGGACAACATGTCCACAGTCCGGTACATCAGGTAACAGGGAGGAACTCGCTCGTACCCTCTCTGCAGAGAAGCAATGAGAGTCTGGTACTGGGCGATTCAGCACAGCCTTTTCTTGACAGCAGCCCACGTTCCAGGCGTAAGCAACGTCCTGGCGGACAGTCTCAGTCGATCAGTAGCCAGGGCTCACGAGTGGGAGTTAAAGTTAGAGGTGGTCGAAGATCTCTTTCTCCAATGGGGTCGGCCAGAGATCTGTTCGCCTCCCCATTCAATGCAAAACTTCCCAACTTTTGCTCACTCGTTCCTGGGTATAATGCTTTTTGGCGAGACGCACTGACTGTCTCTTGGGCAGGGAGGTTTCTTTATGCTTTTCCTCCCTTTCCTTTCATTCAGAAGGTTCTGGTGAAACTTCAGGAGGAAGGAGCACATTTGATTCTGATCGCTCCTCTCTGGCCTCACCAGATTTGGTTCCCTGTCTTGCAGCATCTGGCACTAGAACCTTCGGTTCCCCTGCCGTTATCCCACGACCTTCTGACTCAGGAGCAGGGCACCCTGGTGCATCCGAGCCTTCAGTCTCTGTCTCTAACTATGTTGTTTCTTCACAGGTCGCTCATATCTTGGTAGAAGCCAGAAAACCTTCTAACAGATCCACCTGCGCCATGAAGTGGAAAAGATTCTCGATCTGGGCCCTAGCAAGGAGCTGGGATCCCTTTTCGTGTTCGGCTGCTCAGGTGTTAGAGTACCTTGCACATTTATCAGAGACGGGCCTTAGTTATTTCTCCATTAAGGTCCATCTCTCTGTGGTGTCGGCCTACCACCTCCCGGAGGAGGGCAAAACTTTGACTCAACTGGAGGTCGCCAGAACTTTTCTGAAAGGCATCCTCCACTTGAAACCTCCAGTCTGGAATCCCTGTCTACCCGGGACCTGAATTTTATGCTAGAAAAGCTGACCTTGCCCTCTTTTGAACCAGCCTCTAGCTGTAACATACGCGTCCTTTCTTGGAAGACTTTGTTTTTAGTTGCAGTCACCTCCGCCAGAAGGGTTTCAGAACTTCAGGCATTTGACTGTAAGGAACCCTATTTGATTTTCCATAGGGACAGAGTAGTCCTACGGACTAACCCTTCATTTCTTCCCAAGGTGGTTTCAGAAACCACTCTTAATCAGAGTGTGGAACTGCTGGTCTATTATCCACAGCATTTTAACAGGGGGGAATACCTTCTGCACAGGATTCTGAGGTATTACACTAACCAGATTAAAGAGGTCCATAGGACGAATCAGCTTTTTGTGACCTTTGCTTCCCAGTGCCATGGCAAGGCCATTTCCAAACAGACCATTTCTAGGTGGTTGGCTAACTGCATCCACTTCACCTACCAAAAGGATGGGAAATCCCTTCCGGGAGGGCTTAAGGGTCACTCCACTAGGAGTGTTGCTACTTCTGCCGCCTTTTTCAGGAATGTGTCTACTGCAGAGATCTGTGCAGCAGCCACGTGGTCGTCTGTCCACACCTTCACTAAGCATTACAGTCTGGACATTGCTTCTAGGCCCAGAACTGGTCTTGCGGTTCTGTAAGGCCTCCTGTTGTAACTAGCAGTTGGCGACTTCTCCTCCTCCCGGATATACCTCCGTATTATTTCTTTGGGACTGCTTGGTATTCAGTCCTATATGTGAAGACCTACTACAGGAACCCTCTCGAAGTTAGATATTGCAGTTACGTAAGAACTTACCGTAACAGTAGATCTTCGAGAGAGGTTCCTGCAGTAGGTCTAGTTTACCACCCACCTTCCCCCTACTCCTGGATCGTTTCCTTCATTTTCATCCTGCCTAGCCCTTGGGTCTAGAGAGGAAGCATAGTCCTAGGAGTCTTCACTCCTCTCTTTTTTCTACTTACCTTTCTCTAGGTCTCTGGTGGAAAAGAACTGGAGGGTGAGAGCGGGACCGCCCCTTTTATAGTTGGGCTGACGTCATGTCACCTGATGTTGGGGGCGGTCCTTGCTGATGATTGCTATCTGCAAGTTTGCTGTTGGGACCTGACGCCAGTGGGCGCAGTCCTATATGTGAAGATCTACTGCAGGAAACTCTCTCGAAGATCTACTGTTACGGTAAGTTCTTACGTAACTGCAGTGTTCTGTGGACATCCAAGGAGTGCATCAGCATCTTGCTCAGGTTCTGAGTTGAAGGGAAGAACACAGTTACTGTAATGTGAAATAACACACCATATAAGGCAAAAATTGTCCTGACTATACAGTACCACTCTGTCCCTGTGAAACATGAGAAAAGGTGGTTCATGAACCAAGATCTGTAGTTTTGACACCTGTCTGGTGGAAATAATGAAGGAATAAAGTCTTCCAGTACAGATGTTTCAGGTCACAGGATACACAGGTTCAAAAGAGGCTGTTATCAGAGATTCAAGCACATGGTTTAAGTCCCAAACCTGAGGACCTGTCCTTTGCAGATCTTTTGAGGGCCATCCAGAAATATTATGAATGGGAGACAGAGGAGCAAGATCCTATGCGGCAGAGACTTGCTGAGCATTTGGATCTGGAGGCCTTATCGCCTGTCCCAGTTCCTCCCTGGATTGGACCCCACCAGGATCTCACCATAACCATCTGGCAACTGCCTAGCTCCATCCCGGCTTTTTCCAAGAGGGCAAACCGGATGTACCGAGCGCCTAAGGATGCAAGCTTTTTGTCAGGGCACCCAAAGGCGGACTACCTTGTCATCTCTGCTGCTCAGGACCGATCAGCCACTCCTAAGCACTTGAGCTCTGTTCCTCCTGACAAGGAGTTCAAGCAGTTTGACCAGTTTGGAAGGAAAGTTTATTCCTCGGCTACGTGTGCTTTGCAGTCTCTAAACTACGTAGCCCATATGGTGTCCCACCAAAAAGCTACCTTGGCCAGGCTAGAGGACCGAATCCAGACAATGCCAGATTTGGAACTCAAAGAGGAACTCGCCTGGGATCTCGGACTCTCAAAGATTTCTTGTCGGCACGCTCTGTGGGCCACCTACGATTTGGTGGCTCGAACCTTGGCGACCGCCATCTCCCTTCAGCAGCATGCCAGGCTCCGCATTTCAGGCCTTGCTAACAAGGTCCAGTCAGACATTCAGGACGCCTCCTTTAGGGGTTCAGTGCTCTTTGGTGGGGACACCAAAGACATTATCACAGACCTATAAGAACACGGCGAAGCTCTTAGGTCTGTGAGGTCCATTTACCGGCAGGGCGGCCAACAGGCACAAGCCCAACAGCCCTTTCAGAAACGGATATGGAGGCAGCGACGAAGACTCCCCCAGTTTGGACAGGGTAAGTGCAAGGCCACGGGTACGGTTTCCACCCCACCTGCCTCCAAAAGCCAGCGTCGCTCCGGAGGACCTCCTGTGGCCCAACCTGCCACCTCCTGACTCCTTAACCCCAACACCTCTTCCTCTTCCGGAAGAGGAACCGGTGGGAGGGGGGTTTGCCCACCACATGCAGGGGTAGTAGGGCATCACGTCCGACAAGTGGGTCCTGCAGATAGTGTCCAGAGGGCATAGCGTAGAGTTTGTGGAGGTACCACCAGAGTCACCTCCCAGAAGGTGTCTTACTCACCGGATGAGGAGTGTCTAGTAAGGGAGGAAATACAAGCGCTCTTGCTAAAGCAAGCAATAGAGACGGTCCCTCTTCGGCAAAGAGGGTGAGGGTTTTAATCTCATTTCTGCCTGGTCCCAAAAAAGACTGGTGACCTGAGACCCATTCTAAACTTAAGCAGGCTAAATCTGTTTGTCGAGTACAAAAACTTCAGGATGTTATCGCTCCAGACGCTTCTGCCTCTTTTACAGGAGAATCATTGGTTATGCGCTCTGGACATGCAGGATGCTTACCTGCACATCCCAGTCCTCCTAAGTCACAGTCGCTTTCTACGGTTTCTATTCCGGGGGAGCACTTCTGATTCAGGGCACTCCTCTTTGGCCTATCCTCAGCACCAAGGGTTTTTACCAAGTGCCTGGCGGTAGTGGCTGCTGCCCTGAGATGATTGGGCAATGTGGTCTTTCCTTATCTGGACGATTGACTGATTCCAGCCCCTTCCCAGGAGGCCGTTTTGGAGACCCTCAATATTACCCCGAATCTGTTTTCCAGATTGGTAATTACTGTCAGTATCCCAAAGTCGTCTCTGACTCCCTCTCAATGGCTTCAGTTTATTGGTGCCATTCTGGATACAGTTCAGGGCACAGCCTTTCTCCCTCTGGACTGGAGGGACACTCTAATGGAACAGGCCACCTTGGTGGCCTCTTCCAGATGCCTTCCAGCCAGAGAAGTTCTTCGGCTTGTCGGCTTGATGGTGGCCTTCATCTCCATGGTCCCCTTGGTGAGGCTCCACATGAGAATCTTTCAGTGGTCCCTCTGGGTTCAATGGGATCAGCTAGATCAACAGGTCCTCATCTCCTCTGCCTTTCAGAAAGATCTGTCATGGTGGAAAGACCCCACGAACCTTTTCCTAGGACAGCCTTCCCAGGGTCCGGCTCCTGTGGCAGTCCTGACTGTGGACGCCTCCAACTCGAGTTGGGGAGCTCACCTGGGGGACCATCGGACTCAGGGACTCTGGTCCCAACTGGAGATGTCCTTGCACATCAATGTCCTGGAGTTGAGTGGTGCTATATGCTCTGCAGGCCTTTCAGCCTCTTCTTCCCAAGGGTCTCCTACTAGTCCAGATGGACTACACTTCCGTTGTCTGCTATCTCAAAAAGCAGGGAGGCACTCGTTTGTGCCCCCTCTGCAGGGAAACGATGAGAGTGTGGAATTGGGCAGTCCTGCCTAGTCTGTCCAGCACAGCTGTTAACGTCCCAGGAGTGGAAAACATCTTTGCCAACGGTTTAAGCAGATCATTTACTCTCTCTCACGAATGGGAACTAGATCAGGAAGTGGCGGAGTCTCTATTTCAGAAATGGGGCAACCGGAACTAGACCTGTTCGCCTCCCCATTCAACGCAGAGCTTCCCAGCTTCTGCTCACTCGTTCCAGAGCATGGTGCTTTTTGGCATGATGCATTGTCTCTCTCTCTCTCTCTCTTGGATAGGGAGATTCTTTTTTTATAACTCATGTTTATTCAACCATCAACAATATACATTAACATACAGTCATCTTTATGATATCTAAAGGAATGAAACTGCATGTACTTCATACAAGGTGGCTCATAAAATTTCTTTAAGGCCTCTACAATAATTAGACACTGTAAAGCACACAAAAAGTAAAGAAAGACAGAGGAAAGAGAAAAAACTTTGAGAGAAGAGAGATGCAACAATGGTAGTAGCTGTGGAGAGTGTGTACCATCATTATATCCAATAAAATCTATCTTAAATATCATTTTCAATTTTCAAGACAGAAAAAAGTAGATGAATGATGATATCAAAAATAAACAGAGACAAACAAAAAGGGGACAAAGGGGGAAACCAGCAAATCAAACCAGTACATCCATGGATATACATAGACCAAGATGTACCCATCAGGTGTACACCTGTACGTGTCTGTTATTTACTGAGGGAGTGGGGAAAGGTTTTTTGTTGGCCACCCCTACTAAGGAGCTACTGGGGTGCGGGGAAGAGCTGCCTCTCAGGCGATCCAGGGGCCCCAAACGATTCAGAACTTTTCTTCCTGAATGTGTATTCTGGCTGTAATGGATTCCACATCCATAATCTTATTAACTCTAGAGATCCAGTCTCCCATGGTGGGAGACTCCTGCCCAAGCCAATGTGCTGTGAGGCACTTCAAGTCTGCTGCAATTAGGGCCAAGGCCAGCTTTCGTTTGGACAGGGGAAAGTGTACTACCGTTGGGAAGCCCAACACCCAGTCTGTGAAAGTATTTGGTATTTGTTCTGAAAGTACCTCCTGTATTGCCCCTTGCATGTCCCTCCAATATTGGGCAATAACCTGACAACCGCAATAGACATGCAAATGCGTGCCTACTGAGCCACATGCCGTCCAACAGAGGTTTGTGTTAGTATTACTGTGGTGCCGGGTCACCACGGGAACTAGAAAGTACCTAACTAAAATTCTCCAAAAAAATTCCCTCCAAGTGGGGGATGAGGTGACTCTCCACCCCAGCGTCAACCTCTTGAACCAGTGCTCCTCTGGGATGATGTCAGAGATCTCCCTCTCCCAAGCAAGTTTTACCGATCTTAATGGTAATTGTTCCCCCAGCCCAGTCAGTTTATACAGTTGTGAGGTCCATCTGATCCTCCCCGCTGATCCCTGCACCATGGATACAAAGTTCTCCCACCCATTGGGTTGGCGTGTGAGTTCCTTAAGATTGTTTGGGGTGTTAATAAAACGGCATACTTGCAGGTATCTGTGGAAATCTGAGTCTTGCAGACCAAATTGTTCTTTAATTTGGGCAAAGTAGAGACAACCCCCCCCCCAGCATTTGTGAGAAATGAACATAGCCCCCTAGCTCCTATCTGGCGTATGTTCCATCTGGTCGTGGAGGGGGGAGCCCACATGGTAACAAATTTGAGAGAGGGGACCCAGTGTCTCCTCTGAAGTCAGCCGCCTTCGGACCGTCTTCATGATCCGAAAGGTGTGCTGTGTCTATGTGTTGGCGGATAACAAGGAGACTGGGGACAACGGTAGTGAGTAGGCTAAAGAACCAAGGGGAATCTCTATGGTGTCCTGATTCTCCACGTCCAACCAGCCTGAGGAACCTCTTCCTGTAAGTCAGGTGTGGACCACCTGGAGTTGACAGGCCAAGTAGTATGAGTAAAAGTCAGGTAGACCCAACCCCCCTCCATCCCCTGGAAGGGACAGAATCCGCCTAGAGATATGAGGGTGGCGGCCCCCCCATATGAACCTGGATAGTCCAGCTGTGATTCCACGCCAAAATGTTGGGGGACTCGGTATCGGGAGGTTAGAAAATAAAAACAGGAAACTGGGAAGCAGGTTCATTTTAAGTGAATCTATTCTCCCTGCAACCGTTAAGGGCAGCAACGGACCATCTTGCTAGGTCCTGATGTGCTGTGCCCCATAATTTGTTGTAGTTGATTTCAAATAATTTGGCAGTGTCCACATGAATTTGAATGCCCAGGTAACGGATTTGGTTGTTCTTTGCCCATAAAAAGGGGAGGTTCCTATGGAAGCCTTGTGGGATTACACCACTTAAGTTTGAGAGCTTCTGATTTGGTATAGTTCAGTTTATATCCCAACAGTTCTCTAAAACTTCCTAGAATAGACAGAAGATGAACTGATCCCCGGGGGCTGCCCAAGAAAAAAACAGAGTTGTCCGCATAAAGGGCAACCTTTTGCTTTTTCCCACCGGCCATCACCCCAACCACCTGAGGGTTCTGGCGTACTGCCGCAGCCAAGGGCTCCAAACAGACTGCAAAAAGCATAGGTGACAGGGGATAGCCCTGCCTCATGCTCCTAGACAAGGGGAAACTTCTGGAATTCACCCCATTTACTTTGACCAGGGCCTGTGGCAGGGTGTATAGATTTTGACATATTTTCACAAATTTAGGGCCAAATTGCATCTTCTCCATGGTAGATTTTAAGAATAACCAGTTAACCTGATTAAAAGCCTTTTCGGCATCCATGGAGATAGGTGGTTAAAATTCTGATTTGTGCTGTTGGGAAGTAATTATATTAAGTAATCTTCTGATATTATTGGACAGAAATCTCCCTGCCACAAAACCAGTTTGGTCTGGATGAATCATCCTCCCTATGACTCGTTGCAGTCTGTCTGCCAAGATACCAGTGAAAATCTTCATGTCCACATTCAACAGTGAGATAGGCTGGTAGAAGGAGCAAAACTGAGGGTCCTTGCCCTCCTTGGGCAACACCACTATTTTAGCCTGTCTCCAAGGCATAGGAATCTCCCCGCCTTCTTGAATGTGATGGAAGCACTGTAACATAACAGGCAGTAAATCTTTCTTGAAACATTTATAAAATGTAGATGGTAAACCATCTAGGCCAGGAGATTTCCCAGTCTTAGTTTGTGCAATTTTGTTCAGAATTTCCTGGGCTGAAATGTTTCCATCTAGGATGGCCCTATGGTGGGTTTCAAGGGAAGGGAGCACTATATTGTTCAAGAATGACCCCACTTCACTTTAGTCTCAGTTCCTGCCTATACAGGGCTGCATAAAAATCAGCAAAGGAAGCAGATATATTTAAAGGGTCTGAAAACACCTCCCCGTCTCTCTCTCTCGAACCTGAATTCTGAGGACCACTCTGGAGACTGTTTGCTTCCTCAAAGCAAGTGCCAGGAGATGCCCTGCCCTTTTGCCCCCTCATAAAACTTCTGTGCTGACAACCTTAACATGTCTTCCATCTGAACAGCCAGAAGAGATTCTAATCTTTTCTTTTTTGCTAGCCAAAGGGCCTCATCTTCGAGATGTAATGTAGGCTTATAACGGAAATCTGCTTCCTGCAACTTCTCCTCTATTTGCTTCTGTAACTTTAAATTAGCCCTTTTTTTGCTGGGAGCTACACTGAATGAAGGTTCCCCTCAGCACTGATTTTACAGCATCCCACCTTACCGAAGGAGATGTGTCAGCGGGAGAATTAGTCTCCAAAAACTCTTGGATGGCATCCGAGACTTTCTGTTTAATTAGGGTTTGGTTTAGAAGTCCTATATTTAGATGCCAGGTACTATTTCTGGGACTAGGGGAGAATACTAGTTTCAACAATACTGGGGCATGGTCTGACCATGTTATAGGGAGAATATCACATCTTTCCAACATATTAGCCCTTTCTCCTGGGATCAAGAACATGTCAATCCTAGAGAAGCTAGCATGTATGTACGAGTAAAAAGTAAAATTAGATGCCGTAGGGTGGACATGTCTCCAGATATCGAGAAGATCCACTTCTCCTAGCAAACGTTTAAGAATGTTATCCTTGGAGGCCTCCCCCAAGGTGGCCTGCAGTCCTCTCCTGTCCCTTTTGGCTGACAGGACAGCGTTAAAGTCTCTTCCCAAAACATAAATCGTATCCGGGTCTCCCATGGTGTTAAGAATTATTTTTTTTAAGAAAGTTCTATTTTCAGATTGATCATTCGGGGCATATGTATTTAAGAAAACACATTTCATGTTAAAATACATAGCTTGTAACCGGGCATACCTCCCCTTAGGATCTAAATCGACCTTTTCCACCTTGAATGGGGTGTTCTTTCTGACCAATATCGCTTTTCCTCTCCTGTGGGGATGTTCTGGCCAAGAGGCTGCATAAACTTCTCCCGCCCACATTCTCCATAACTTTGCATGCTCTGTTGTGGACAAATGTGTCTCCTGCAAAAAAGGCCAAGGATGTACCTGATTGGCCGAACACCCGGAGCATCCTAACTCTTTTGATCGGGCTGTTCAAACCTTTAACATTGTAAGTGATAATCGTTAAATCCATCAGGTATCATTCAGGTGTCTGTTTAACCCCTTATAATAATCCAGAATGGCTCTCTCTTGACCAGAAATCTCCACATCTCTCTCTCCCCATTTCCACACAGCATAATAAATTCTCTCTCTCTCTCTCAGTGCTAAAGGTAAACTGACCAAAGATAAACGTTGTAACTAAAAATTTCAACTGTGATAACATTAAGAAACCTTGAAACTGTGACTTCCAAACGTGCCACCATGCCCCAACCTCTATGTGTGGAGGTGGGAAGGTGCGGTAACCCTTGTTTGCACCCAATCTAGGGCCAACCTCCCAGACCCCATCTCTCGTGTTGAGTTGTGTCTCCCTAAGCATGGCTGCACAATCCTTCAACCCCCGCAGCCTTGAATTTTGCATGATAAAAAATAAGGGTGAGAGGAAAAGGGGGGGGACCCCTCCTCTTTAGGCTGCCCTGCCAGAGAGAAAAGTGTTTAGGCCCCTTATTCAGCAGAAGCTAGGGTGTCTACACTGGGAGGCTCGGGGGATGAGCCGCAGTCCCACTCCATGCCCTTCCTGCTTCCCCCAATCTCCCCAGTGAGCCCCAGGGATTTGTAAAAAGAGCTCACAAAGGGTAGGGCCTGTCTAGTGTTAGAAACCACATTACAAAAAAGAAAAAAAAAACAACAAAAAACAACCAAAAGGGAGGGCAGAGACAGTGGTTCCAACCCCCCTCCCAACAGGATGTGCAAACCATAAGGACCACTTTACCCTTCTTTTACCCGTATAGTAAATATATAACTCCAAACCAATCTTTGCCCCTTAAAAAGGGGAGAGAAGTGAAAAATAACGTCCGTTCTTAATATGTCCCACACATCCGAAGTAAACAAAAATGCCCCCCCTTCAAAATGCCTGCTCTATATCAAACTTCAATCTAGTCATCAATGAGTACAAGGTGGGTTAGGAAGAGGAAACTTTTAGTTCCCCAAGTCAGGATGCTGAGTTACTCACCCGATTCCTGGAGTTTCAAACCAGGGACCGAGAGTTCCAAGATTTGCCCCAGCAAACACTAAACTGCATCATTTCACTGTGAGCACGCCGCACTGTTCAACTCCCCGAGGCCTCTGTCTTCTTCCCCTTGTTCTGGTTGTGCTTTCTTCCCTCAGCTCTCTGCTGCAGCGGGCATGATGAAGATAGTCCTCCCCTGATTTCTGAGAGGGGTTCCAAGTGATCTGTAGATGCAGGCCCTCGTCCCATGGGCTGCCTTCTTGAGAAGCTTGTGTTCTTTACGGTATACCACCGACGACGATCCAGCTCCTTCTGGTCTCTGCATCGAACACCTTGTCCACCTCGATACTCCACTGCTGTAGGAAAGACTTTGCATCTGATATTGTTGGGAAGAGGTGGGTGCCTTTGTCAGTTGTGATGCGCAGGGTGGAAGGGTAATCTAATCTGGCTTTAATTCCTTTGTTCCTTGGTAGCTATAAAATAGGCAGCATTTCAAACAACATGAAGTCTTGCTATATTATGACATATGCAGTTTGTCCCAGCCGTAGAACTGCTCCGGAGGTGAAAGAGTAAAAGTCCATGTCAGGCATGGAACTTAGAGCTTGAGCTCGGTTGAAAATTCTATCTGTTGTTCTTCAAACTTAAACTGTCAGATTCTTTACTCCGTCTCACTTAACAGTCGCTCCGGAGATTCCTCCTTCTGCACGGTTCATTTTGTCGGTTAAAGTATAAAAGTTTTCTGTTTTTTAACCGAAATTAAACTGCAACCGGTCGGTTCAAGCTCTATCTGTGGTATTGTAAGTACTAGATAGGTTTTACATTTATTTTCTGTGTGGAACTAGTAAACATTTTTATCGGTTCGGTTTGAACCGATCAAGTTACTTCTATTACATTACAGTCTTTTAGAAGTGCGGTTCCCGGTTCTTATCGGTTCTAAAAAAAAAACGGATTTAATTACATTTTTTTCCACGACCCGTGACACGGTTGGGAACCGATAAGGGAATCTTGCTTGGCAGATTACCGTAAAAGGGCAAGTTTTTGGTTAGGCTGGCACTATGTCTGAGAAACCTAAAAGAAAAACCGGGCCCACTGGGTTTCAGCACTGTGTTGTATGTGGGGAAGCCTTTGCCGAGGCTGACCCCCACACCACATGTGTTTATTGTCTGGGGTTGACCACCTTAATTCAGACTGCCAGATTTGCATGGGTTTTCCTGCAGCTACCCTGGATAAGAGAGTTGGTAGACTCAGGGAATGGGAGGCCATAAAGTCCGCTGACCCGGATGGCCAGCCCGGTTCGGTTTCAACCGAACCGGAGGGAGTGCCCTCTGACCAGGGCGATACTTCCTCGGGCAAAAGGAGAGCCGACTCTGAGAAGTTGGTTCCAACAAAGAAATCTAGAAAATCAGCTGGTGTGGAGTCAAAACTTCCCTCTCCAACTGCTGAAGAAATAGCTAAAGCAATAAAAATTGTTCAGTCTCTCGGTTCCGACCGAACCGGCATCATCAAATAAGTGCTCAGATCGGTTCGGTTCCTCCGGTTCAGGAGTATTATTTAAGGAATTTTATGAACGGGAGAGGAGTATGAGGAGAGTGAATGTGGTTTTGAAAGTCTGATGTGCCCATTGAACCGACATCTCTCCAGACAGACCTTCAGGAGTGTCTCCCCCTAGGCTTTCTGAGTCCCCTTCTCACTTCATGTTTTTAAAAAAAAAAAAAAGTGTCTGAAACCCTCCAGCTCCCTGTGGAGGAAGCAGTGGATGATCAGAAGGAGCCTGATTTTGTAGAAATGATGGATATCCCAGAGTCTAGGAGACTGTCTATTCCTCTGCATAAATCTTTTTGGAAACAGACAGTAAAGATTTTAAAAGCTCCTGACACCATAGCTCCTGTTGATAAAAGAATGGACAAAAGGTATGCATTAGCAGGCTCTGATATGGAGTTCCTTGCACAACAATGCAGCCACGTGGGGGTGGTGCAGGCTGCAGCCTGTGACAAGGCAAATGTTCCCTTAGCCTCTTACCCCCCTGACAAGGACTCCAGAAAGATAGATGCCATGGCAAAGAAACAGTACATGGCAGCTTCCTTAGGACTCAGACAGGCTAATTATATGGCTTATGTTGCTAGATATCAAAAATCCAGATGGGATACTGTTTTAGCTCTAGCAAAGCAGGTTCCTGGCCAGCTGGCAGAAGAGCTCGAGCAGATGGCCCCTGATGGTATTGAGGCATCCAAGGTGCAATTCCATGCTGCAGTGGACTCTAATGATGTATCATCCAGAGTCGTGGCTACATCTGTGGCTCTCCATAGAATGGCTTGGCTCAGGTGTACTAGCCTGTCATAGGATACCCAGACTGATTTCCCTGTTGTGGGCAACTTTCTGTTTGGGGAGCAAACAGAGAATTACAAGAAGAAAATGGATGCATATAGGACCACCTATAGGAGTGCACAGGCCAAGGAAAGGCAGGTCACTTTCCAAAGGCAGCCTCCCAGGGGCAGGAGTAGGCCTTTTCATAGGCCTTTTTACCAAGCCCAGGATTCCTCTTCAGCTTTTGCACAGAAGGGGTTCTTTAGAGAGAGGCAGACGGGTGCAGGCAGGCCTGCTTTCCATCCCTCCAGCCTAAACCCCTGCCAAACAGGCACCCTGATGGGGCGCCAGGGCCGATTCTCCACTACCTGTAGAGGGCAGGCTGGCTTACTTTGTCCAGGACTGGGAGTTTCTAACGAAGACAAGTGGGTCCTGGAAGTAGTAAGCCAGGGACTGGTTCTCAGCTTCAAAAAATTCCAAAGATGAGAATCAGATCCTTTCCACCTGCAAATCCTTCAGAGGCTCTTGCCCTGGAGGCAGAAGTCTCTACCCTCCTGGCTCTCAGAGCTGTGGAAAGGGTTCCACCCCTACACCAAGGCAAAGGGTTGTACTCCAGGTACTTCCTTAACCCAAAAAAGACAGGAGAATGGTGGCCCATCCTGGATCTCAGGTATCTAGACAAACACCTTTTAAAACCAAAATTCAAAATGGTGACTCTGGGAATTATTTTACCCTGTTTAAGGCCAGGGGACTGGCTAGTGTCCCTGGACCTCAAGGATGCCCATTTTCATGTTCTCATCAGAAGCTCCCATTGAAAGTACCTCAGATTCGAACTGCCCTCAGGTCATTACCAGTTCAGAGCAATGTCCTTCGGCCTTACATCTGCCCCAAGGGTATTCACAAAATGCCTGGCAGTAGCAGTTGCCCACTTAAGAAGGCAAAAATTGCCATCTTTCCTTACTTGGACGACTGGCTCATAGTAGGCCAGTCCACAGACCAAGTCAGGTTACACCTTCAAGTAACTCAGCAACTGCTAACTTCTCTAGGTTTCCTTCTCAATCTTCCAAAGTCAGTCCTAGAGCCTGTCCAGCTTCTCACCTTCATAGGTGCAGAACTGAACACAAAAGAAGCCAGAGCCTTCCTTCCTCTGGAAAGGGCAAGTACCCTGATTTCTCTGGCTTCCTCCTTCACCCTGCAGGTCTCTCGACCAGCAAGGCACTTTCTACAGCTCCTGGGACACATGGCTGCTTCGACAGCAGTAGTGCAGGGAGCCAGATTTCAGATGAGGGACATCCAGTTCCATTTGAGAGCCTTTTGGTCTCAAAGAAAGGACCCTCTAACCAAATTAATTCCAGTGACTCGATCCCTGATCCAGGCCCTTCAGTGGGGGCAGGACCAGGGCAATTTGAGACAGGGGGTTCCCCTTACCCCTCAGTCTCACTCCTTAATCCTTACTACAGATGCATCCCTATTGGGGTGGGAGCTCACATGGGCAACCTCACCACCCAGGGATTGGGGTTCCCTCAGGAATCTCTGCTCCACATCAATCTGTTGGAACTCAGAGCAGTTTTTCTAGCACTTCAAGTTTTTTCCAAATCTGTTCAGAACAAGGTTATTCAAGTCAGAACAGACAATACCACCACAATGTGGTACATCAGCAAGCAAAGGGGCACTTGGTCTACGGCCTTGTGCACTGAAGCAACGAAGTTGTGGTCTCTGGCTTACTCCCTGAACACCTCCCTTGTAGTAGTTCACCTCCCAGGCAAGGGCAATGTCCTGGCAGATGCTCTCAGCAGGATTTCCCAGGGCCATCACAAATGGGCTCTGGATCCCCTAGTTCTGGAGGTGGTATTGCCAGATGGGGCACACCCCAGATAGATCTTTTTGCAGCCCCAGACAATCACCAACTTCCTCTTTTTTGTTGCAGGCCCCCAGTGTTGGGCTCAGTCCCCCTTGGTGCCTTCCTTCTCAGTTGGGAAGGGAAGTTTCTCTTTGCCTTTCCACCCTTCCGTCTCCTGTTCAAAGTGCTAGTTAAAATCAGTTCTCAATCCTGCAAGATGTTTCTGATTGCTCCAGACTGGGCCAGACAGCCCTGGTACCCACTCCTTATGTCCTTAGTAGTCCACCGTCCCCTGTGTCTCCCAGGAATCACAATCTGTTATCCTGTGCTCAGGAGAGGGTTTGGGTACCCGAACCTCAAATCTCTCAATCTCAAGGCCTGGCTCTTGAAGAGTTAGTTTGCTGACCTACACCTTTCCCAAGGTGTATTGGATATTCTGAAGGCTTCTAGGAAGCCTTCCACCAGGGCTACTTATAATTCCAAATGGAAGAGATTTTTCCATATGGTGCTCTGGGAAGCATATTTCTCCAGAATCTGCTGATTTACCCAGTCCTGGATTATATGGTTCATTTAAATACTTTAGGGCTGAGACCAGCTACCCTAAAAGTGCACTTGGCAGCCGCGGTCTGCTTTCTTGTCAGCAGGTAAGCCCTCTTCTCTTTCAGCTCATCCTGTATTCTCCAAGTTTTTCAAAGGGTTGCTTCACACCAACCCCCCATTTAGGGATCCTTCCCCTGCCTGGGATCTTAATATTTGCATTGCCCAGCTTATGCAACACCCTTTTGAGCCCTTGTCCTCAGCAGAGCTCAAGTACTTGACTTGGAAAACTGTGTTTTTGGTAGCCATCACTTCTGCCAGGTGCATAAGTGAGTTACAAGCATTGTCAGTGGAGCCTGATTTTATCTCCTTTCACAGAGATAAGGTAGGCCTCAGGACTAACCGAAAGTTCTTGCCTAAGGTGGTCTCAGATTTCCACCTTAATCAATCTATATCTCTCCCTGTGTACTTCACTGGCCACTCCTCTTCTGGTGAGAGGAGGCTGCACAGTCTAGATGTCAAAAGATCAGTTAGCTACTACATAGATCGTACCAAAGGCCACAGGTTTAACTCCCTCCAACTGTTCCTCACTTATGGTGAGGTTGGCAAAGGGAAACCTGCCACTAAAAGATCCATTGCCAGGTGGATCGTCTCTTGTGTCCGATTCTGCTATGAAAAACTGGGTAAAGTTCCTCCCTCAGGCCTGAGGGCTCACTCCACCAGAGGTACAGCTGCGTCTCTGGCTGCTGCCAGGGACATCTCTATCCCAGAGATATGTCAAGCAGCTACCTGGAAAACGGTGCACACTTTTACTAAGCATTACTCCCTGGACATCCAGGCTAGAGTGATGCTTGCTGGCACAGCTGTGCTTCAGAGTCTATTTCCTATGCAGGTTCTGTCCTCCTCCATGGAGGTACTGTTGTGAAGTCTGCATATAAAATAATGTAGCAAGACTTCATGTTGTTTGAAGAAAAAATTACTCACCTTAGTAATGTTGTTTCTTCTAATGGAGTCTTGCTATATTATGACCTCCCCCAGCCTGCCCCTCTCAGAACCTTACTCTTGGGGATGTGGGTGGGCAGGGCAGCGTTGGCACTTTTTAGATGCCCACCTTGTTTTTCACCCCTCCTTTTGGGGTGATCTTTGTTGTGTTGTCATTTTTTGGGTCTCCTGACTTGAGTCTTCTTTGTGGCACCAAAAAATGTGTTTGTTTAATTAAGTAGCCAGTTGGCTAGTATAGGTTTACAGCTTCCACACAGAGTCTTACTGAGTTTTTGCTCGTAAAGATCTGACAGTTTAAGTTTGAAGAACAACAGATAGAATTTTCAATCGAGCTCTAAGTTCCATGCCTGGCATGGACTTTAACTCTTTCACCTCCGGAGCAGTTCTAAGGCTGGGACAAACTGCATATGTCATAATATAGCAAGACTCCATTAGAAGAAACAACATTACTAAGGTGAGTAATTTTTTCTTTCCTCCTACGATCCATTGTCATTGGAGCATAATCATGCTCAAAGAAAAGTCTCGTGTCCCAAAAAATCAGCTATTTTTTCTGCCAAGCTCTCTGTAAGATATCCGACTTGGTCATGTAGTCAAGGAAGGCCACTATCACTGACTGGGGGCAAGCCTTGGGGTCGACAGGCTTTGGACCCAGGGACCGGCGTGCTCTAATTATGTTGAGGGCATATTCAGGATCCAGGGTTAGGATTTCTTTAATGAAGCTCTCCGTGAACTTATTCATGTCCCCAGATTCGGTGCCCTCTGGGATACCATGGATGCATATATTTATTCTCCTAGATCTATTTTCCAGTCTTCCACTTTTTGTTGAAGCCATATCTCCCTATCATGAAGTTATAGGAGAGCTTTGTTGTGAAGGTCCACATATTTGGAAATTTCCATGGTGTGCTGTTCAAGTTCAGAGATCTGGGACTGCTGGTGTACTTGATCCTTTTGGAGCTCGAGGAGTTGTTGTTGGAAGTCCCCGTATTTGTCCCCCAGCCACCAGAGTTCCCGGCACAGTTGCCTGGAGGAAATCATTATTTCTTCTTCATCCTCTGAGCGCAAATCTGCCGAAGAAGCTTGGCGCATGGAGGTGGTGCATTCCTCGGCCTCCCGTGTTGCAGGCCCTGGATCCGGAGTTTTAGATAAGTCAGCCCTGGAGGCCCATTGGGGCCACGTAATCTTTCAGTTTTCTTCTTGTGTTGGCCATCAGTAAGTTCAGTCTACGTTTTTTAAGCAAGGCAGCCAGGTTGTATTAAAGATGCAGCTGGATTATAGCAGGGGGGTCAGGAGAGCCCAAACAAACTAGTCCGCCATGCCAGGTGACGTCACCAGAAGTCAGGACAGGGAGATTCTTGTACGCCTTCCCCCCATTTCCCATTCTTGAGAGGGTGCTTCTCAAGCTTCAGTCAGAGCGAGCTCGAAGGATTCTCATTGCTGTTCAATGACCCAGACAGATATGGTTCCCACTACTTCTTCAGTTGTCCAGGGAACCACCAGTTCCTCTTCCATTGAAGCACAGCCTCTTAACCCAAGACAAGGGTCGGCTGGTGTATCCAGGGCTCAGGACTCTGCATCTTCATGCTTGGCTCCTGCAGACATAGCAATCTCTCGCTTTGGGGTGTCTTCAAGAGTTGCCCAAGTTATTGTGGAGGCCAGAAAGCCATCCACGAGATCCACTTATGCCATGAAGTGGAAACGTTTTTCTGTTTGGGCATCCTTCAAGGGTTGGGACCCCTTCACTTGTTCGGCCCCGTGTTTAATGGAATACCTGCTCCATCTGCAGATTCTGGACTCTCCTATTCTTCCTTCAAGGTCCGCTTGTCTGCTGTTTCAGCGTACCATGAGCTGGTAGATAGTAAACCCATGGCTCAGATGGAAATCTCCAAAACCTTTCTGAAGGGGATTTTCTATTTGAAACCCCCCATCCGCAGCCCTACACCACCTTGGAATTTTAATTTTGTACTGGAGAAGCTCACACTCCCTCCTTCTGAACCAGCGATGAGTTGTGAGTTACATTATCTTGCATGGAAGGCACTTTTTGGTTGCCATTACTTCTGCGTGAAGAGTTTCCGAGCTTCAGGCTCTGGTTTGCATAGAGCCGTATCTTATTTTTCACAAGAACCGGGCGGTCCTTTGCACGCATCCTCAGTTTCTTCTCAAGGTGGTTTCGCAGCTCACCCTGAACCAAGCGGTTGAGCTCCCGTTGTGCTATCTGGCCCCTACAAATCGTGGTGGGGTCCTACTACATATACTTGATGTACACAAGATTCTCAGGTGTTATACCTGTAGAACTAAGGAAACGCGCAGGGACAATCAGCTCTTTGTTTCCTTTGCCCCAAAGTCTTTGGGGAAAGCGGTTTCCAAGCAGTGCCTCTCTAAATGGCTATCCAACTGCTTTCGCTTCTGTTACCGGAAGTATGACATGCCTTTGCCGGGACCTGTCAAGGCTCGCTGTACTGGGGGTGTGGCTTCTTCAGCAGCTTTCATCCATAATGTTTCTGCAGCGGAGATTTGTGCAGCAGCTACGTGGAGTTCTGTCTCTACCTTTACCAAGCACTGCAGTCTGGACATTGCTTCTAGGCGAAGGGCCAGTTTTGGCCTGGCTGTCTTGCAGGGCCTTTCGTCCTAGGCAAGCTCCTTTCTGGATTTTTGTTGTTCCTCCTCCCGTAGGTTTCTCTCAGTCTCTCTCCAGAGGGATTGCTTGGGACTCTGTCCTACATGTTATGACCTACTGAAGGAACCCTTTTGAAGTAAGCTAATACAGTTACGTAAGAACTTGTTGTAACAGTAGAGCTTCAAGAGAGGTTCCTTCAGTAGGTCATGTTTTTCCCGCCCTCCTTCTCCCAAATTTTTGGGTTTTTGGTCTCCAGACCTGCTTCCTCTCCTTCCGGGCTCCGGTGGGAGAACTGGAGGGTGGGCGTGAGGACCACCCACTATATAGCCTCACGCTGACGTCGGTCACGTGACGTTGGGTGGGCGATCCCCTTTCGGGTATTGCTGGAAAAGTCTGCTGTTGGGTCCTGATGCCAGATGACGCTAGTCCTACATGTTATGACCTACTGAAGGAACCTCTCTCGAAGATCTACTGTTACGGTAAGTTCTTATATAACTGTACTTTGTACTATTAGTACTCATTTCATATCCACACAACCCATCCTCTCCCCTGGCATGGCTTGATTTGGATTCCCTTTTCACCGTGCAGTTGGGGCGGAACTGCAGGACTGATATTTGGGTGATAGTCAAGCTTGAAGACTTCTGGTGATTGAACATGTTCAGTGAAGGACTGCCTACATGTGGATTTGAATTGAAGACTAGAACTAGAACAGTGGTCAGAAGTAATCTCTATTTCTATTGGGGTGTGGCTCCAATCAGATTCTGCCAAGTTGTTCTACTATGTCAGAGTACTATTAGCCATTACCTAAGCTAGAAGGGTGAACGAGCTTCAGTCACTTTTCTGCCTTCCCAACTTCCTTACCTACCACAAAAAAAAGAGGTTCTAAGGGCATGCAAAAAATGTTCACCCAGGGTAGTGTCTGACTTTCTTCTGAATCAGTCTACAGCACTTTCTGTGCTTATTTTTATTTCCTAGACCTCACACAACTTCCAGGATAAGCAAATCTCCATAGGTTGGATATTAAGAGAGCACTCTGTTACAATTTAAACTGTACTAAGTCTCCCAGGAGTGAAACTAACCAGCTAATTGTTACTTAATTTATTGTATAATTGTCAAAGGTCACCAGCAGCAAATAAGCCAATTTTTTGCTGTCTGGTGTCCTGTATTTCACATTGCAGTACATTATCTAGTAGAGACTCTCTAAGTTGCATCAGAGCCTATTTTTATTCATTTTATTTTTTATTTTAAATTTGTTGACCAGGAAAGGCACATTGAGCCAAGGCTCGTTTCTAGGTGCGACCCGGGTACAGAGAAGTACATAGAAGTTACAGAGGAAATAAGTAAAACAATAATTCAATCCATTTAGACACGAATTGCACAAAGAGGGCTGGTTGCAGGCAGTAGATACAAACATACAGTGTTTACAAATAGAAGCAGTTAGTCATTACAATAAGGTAAATGCAGATGCAGGAGCAGTACAGTAGTGGTGTAGGAAATTTAGAAAATAACTTGGAGTATAACATAGGCAGAGAATTTGACCAGCTGAGGATTCAAAAATGGAGCTGGAGTTTGTTCCGTGTAGGGGTGGGTCCCTGGACGCACTTTAGGCAAGGTGTAGCTGGGCAGAGTCTGAGGAGTTGCCTAAATTCTGGGAGGGAAGAGACCTGACGAATGATGGGTGGGAGGTTGTTCCATAGGAAGGGAAGGTGGTATGAAAAGGCGGCTTGGCCGGAGGCAGAGTAAGGGCAAGGGAGGTTGAAGATGTGGGCATTTCTGTGGCGGAGGGAGTAGGTTAGGGAGTTAGCTGGCACAAGGCGGGAAATGAGGTAGGGGGATAGGGAGCCCAACCAGTATTTAGCTATGAGGGAGGCACTATGGATGGTTCGCCTGTCGGAGAGCAAGGCCAGGGAGAGAGTGGAGTATAGGGGGCAATGGTGAGTAAGTGGAGGGGAGGTGGAGGCAAAATTACTGAATGCATTCAGTAGGATGTCGAGTTTGGTGAGGGATGAGGTTGGTGCTGTGCAAAATATGATGTCTGCATAGTCTAATATTGGTAGGATGGTTTTATGTATGATTTCACTGTGGTCGGGAAGGGGAATACAGTCTTTGTGGTGGTAGAGGATGGCAGGTTTGGGCCGGAGTTTGGAACAGATGGCCTCTATGTGAGTACAGAAATTTAGATGGCTGTGGAGTCAGACACCTAGGTATTTGAAAGTAGGGACTAGGTCTAGGAGAGAGCCATCCGGAGTTGAGATCACTGGGGGGGCCGGAAGGCAGGTAAGCTTTTTTCTAGATGTGAAGACCATGGTGACTGTCTTTTTGTCATTTAGTTTAAGCTGATTTTTCAGGAACCAGGCTTGGACTCTATTGAAGTCGGTTTGAAGACCCGGGAGGACACTGTCGTGGGAGGGACCTGAGGCAAAAATGATTGCGTCTTCAGCATACAGATGCACGTTAGCTGTGAGGCAGGTGGAGGGGAGGTCATTTATAAATAAGGAGAAAAGGATGGGGCGAGGATTGAACCTTGAGGGACGCCAGAGAGGATGGGAAGGGGGGGGAGAGGGTATCCCCTATTTGAATGGATTGCTGTCTGTTCTGAAGGTAAGAGTGGAACCAGTTTATGGTGGGTTGGGTGAGGCCAAAGAGGCTGAGTTTTTAGAGCAACAGGGTGTGGGAGACAATCAAAAGTTTTTGCCAAATCGATGAAAATGGCAGTGGTGGTCAGACTGCTGTCTATAGCCGAGAGGATAGAGTCTGTAACACACAGCAAGGCGGTGATGGTGGAGTGATGTTTTCTAAAGTCTGACTGAAAGGGGGAGAGGATGCTATTTGAGGAGAGAACGTCAGACAGTTTGGACAGGGTGAGGGATTCTTGGATTTTAGCGAGAGAGGGAAGGAGCGAGATGGGCCTGTAATTTCCCGGTGAAGAGGTGTGTCTGCCTTTGTGTAGTGGTAGGATCTTGGCTGATTTCCACGCCAAGGGAACTGTGGCAGTGGCGAGGAGGAGGTTTAGTATGGGTGTCAAGGGTGCTGTAACAGCTGAGGCCGAGATGCGGAGAAGTCTGGGGTGCAACCCGTCTTATCAGGAGCAGAGCTGCTTTGGTGGCAACATCCAGGAAAATTTCCTTTCATCAAGTTCACAAGGCTGCTATTTGGTCCTCTGACAACACAGTCATATCCCACTACTGCATTGCTATGCTTTCTAGAAAGGATGCTACATTTGGTACTTTGGTATTTCAGAACATATTCCTATGGATCCTACTAGGGAAGGGAACATACTGGACTTGGTGCTAACAAATGGGGACTAAGTCCAGGATGTTGTAGTACAGGACCCTCTAGCAGGAAGCGACCACCGCTCAGTGTGATTCCTCCTCAACACAGGGAGGGAGTTGGCCAAGACCAACACAAGAGTTTTGGACTTCAGGAAGGCAGATTTTACCAGAATGGGCAGCATCCTAGAGGGGTATTTAGCGAAATTAACCCAAGAAGTGGATGCTGAACAGAAGTGGGCAGTCATTAGGAAGGGGCTAAATGAGGCCACGAACATGTGTTCCAAATCTCAGAGTAAGCAGTCCAGGTCAAAAAACCTAGCTGGCTCAGCAGGGAGGCGGAAGGGAATATGAGGGAAAAAAGATTGGCCTTCATTATGTTCCAAAAATCTGGGTGTGAGGAGGACAGAGAAGTGTTCACAGAGGCATCTAAGGAGGCGACTAGGTCAATCAGGGCATCCAAAACAGCAAAGGAGCTGAAGTTGGCTCGGAGGATCAGAGAGGGGGGAAGGGGTTCTTTAAATACATAAGGGAGAAGAGGAGTTGTAGGGATGACATTGTTAGAATCAAGAGAGAGGGAGGGTGGACAGAACAAGGGGAAGATCAGGCAGAGGCACTCAATGAGTATTTCTGCTCGGTGTTCACAAAAGAAAGGGATGGCCCAGTACCACAGGGGAAGGGGGCAGAGATAACAGATGGGATCATCTAAGAGGACAGAGTTCTGAAGGGCCTTAAAGCCTTGTGGGTGGACAAGATACCAGGATCAGACTGTGTACACCCAAGGGTCCTGAAGGAACTGGTGGAGGTGTTGGCAGACCCTCTGACGGACCTGTTCAGCACCTCCTTGGAGATGGGGAATGTACCCAGGGACTGGAGGATGGCTCACATGGTGCCTGTGATGCTTGGCCAGCTGGTTATGATTATTGTATGATATTTGTAAAATAAAAATACAGTATGTGATTGTCTCACATAATAATATTTATGCGCCCTTTCAGTTGTCAAGGTGCATTCAAAACTTAAAACAACGGATAAAACAGCAATAATAAATACACAGTAAAATCCAAGGATTAACCTTATTGTCACATAAGACAGCCTGTGCTTCCATGGGTGCCCCCCTTCCCCAGGTTTCAGTGAAGCTACAAGATATGTAACCTGACCAGGAACCCTTTAATTAACTGACTTCCTTCAGAATGGCATTTTAGTAACTTTTTATGACTTGCCTAGGCTTTTTGAAGTGGAAGTCAAATGTGACTTTATGATTTCAGAAACCGGACGTCATTAGGCTGTTTCCTGTTGTTGTTTTTTTTTAACACATTGGTGCCAGTGTGGGATTGCTAAGTTCAAAGGAAACGTGTAATTAAGAAGTTATATATAGGAAATGTCTTTTTTTCTTCTGATGGCACCTTGTTTAAAATACCTCTCGAAAGGAAATCATTTTTTTTAAATTTTATATTCTAAAAGGAGGAGCTAGATGACACAGAAGGGGTGTGGAGACAGAGTTTAAACTGATACTTGTGTCTGAAATGTATGTTATGTCATATTGGGGCTCTAGAGAGACACAGCTCTCTGATCTAACTTTAAAACGCACTTCCAGAGTTAATACCTTAGATAGCAAACATCTAAATGTATTGTGGTAGGAGTTTTGCTTCGTAATTTTCCCTTGTTCTTTTATGTGATTGTGAGCTCTTTTATATATTGTTCTGTGTTTACATTTTTCATATTTTTATCATCTTTTAGTAAAGTACATTTTCTTAAGATACTGCCTGGGTGTGTCTTCCAAGTTCTTTTTGCATGTGATGTATACGTGGCTAAGTCTGACAGCTGTTTGAAGGACTTGATGGTGTTACTAAACTGGGAAAAGGTAAGAATATACCTAAGGTCTCTTATAGAGTTGAAAGGGTTCATTTTGGAACCCTGGCTGGGTGCCCCTGGTGAAAGATGTTACCGCAATCTCTGAAGAGGGTACCTATCTGAGCCTGTTCATTGGGTATGCTAGCATAAGGTTCACAGTTTGAATCCCCCCTCCCAGAACTTAAGACTAAAGGTGATTCGGGCCCAAAAGCAGACAGGGTTACCCTGTCTGTACCTGTTCACACTATTGCACTCCAAGGTTGGCAGTGTGGGAGCAGAGGGCCTGACCTACTGAGTGCATTTGTGACAGTGCCTCTTCACAAGAGTGGACCCAATGACCAAGTGGGTAACTACAGACCAGTGAGCTTGACTTCCATAGTGGGGAAGTTGATGGAGACCATTCTGAAGGAGAGGTTGATAACCTTTCTCGATAGCTATGGTCTGCAGGACGAGAGACAGCATGGGTTTGTCATGGGAAGATCCTGCCAAACTAACCTGATCAAACTTCTGCGACTGGGTCACTAGGGTGGTTGTCTGTGGATGTCCTGTATCTGGACTTCAGCAAGGCTTTCGACTCGGTGCCACACAGGAGGTTAATGAGCAAGCTGAGGGACATGGGGGTGGGGGGAAAAAACTGGTGGTATGGGTTGAGAGCTGGCTGCAGGGCAGACAACAGAGGGTTGTTGTAAGGGGGGAGACATCCAAGCCAAGGCCAGTAATGAGTGGAGTACAGCAGGGTTCAGTGCTGTTCCCCGTTTTGTTCAATGTCTTCACTGGAGACATTGCAGAGGGGGTCAAGAGTAATATCAGCCTGTTTGCGGACGACACTATGATTTGTGCAAAAGTGGACAATGAGGAAGAGAGGCAGGCACTCAGAGAGGATCTAGCTAAACTCGAACACTGGCCTAGGTAATGGCAGTTGGGTGTTTAATGCTAAGTAGTGCAAGGTCATGCACCTTGGAGCCAGAAATCCCAGGAACAGCTACTGGCTGGGGGGGAAGGTGTGCAGGTAATGGCTTCAGAGGAGGAAAGGATCCTGGGGGGTAATAGTCACAGGGGACATGAAGGTATCAGCACAGTGTAGAAGGGCAGCAGCAAGGGCAGATAGGATGCTGGGGTGCATTGCCAGAGGGATCACCTCTCGAAAGGGGGAGGTCAACCTGCCATTGTATAGATCACTGGTGAGGCCACACTTGGAGTACTGTGTACAGTACTAGTACCCATACCTCAAAAAGGATGTGAGATTACAGGAGGGGTGCAGCGTAGAGCTCAAAAAATGATCATGGGACTAGGGGAGTTGCCATACGAGGAAAGGTTGAAGAAGCGCAACATGTACTCGTTGGAAGACAGAAGGGTAAGAGGGGACATGATAGAGACCTTTAAGTACTTGAAAGACATACACAAAGTTAGGGAGGGAGGATTGTTCCGCTTAAAGGGGGAAGGGTCACTAGGGGGCACAGTCTGAAGTTGGAAGGGGGAAGGTTTAGGAGGGAGATGAGGAGGCACTACTTCACAGAGAGAGTGGTGGCGGGTTGGAACGCACTGCCGGAGGAGCTAATTGCTCAAAGGACAGTGGATAGCTTTAAGCGGGGTTGGGATAGAGTAAAGGGCAGGGTTAGTACAGACAAGAAAACAAAGGGGGGAAGGACTGGGAAAGAGGAGGAAGGGAGGGGTTTAGGTGGGGCAGCTGTAGTGATATGAAAATAAGAGCTGCACAATTGGGCAGACTTGATAGACCTGTGGGCCTTTTTCTGACATCAGTTTTGTATGTTCGTATAAGTAATGCTAGTTAGTGCCCACCTTCTTGAGGTACTGCTAGGAGTCTGATTAAAGTAGTCGGCAGATAAAACTGTTAATGTTGTTAGAAGAAAAAGTTACTTACCTTAACTATATAGTTCTAATAAATGTATTCCTTTGAATACCACTACCCTACTTATCCTCTCCTTTTACACAGTAATCGACTTCTCAGTATTTAACAGTTTTTTTAATTTTTTTCTGTTCATTTTTCATGTTACATAGAAACATAGAATTTGACGGCAGATAAGGACCGCTTGGCCCACCCAGTCTGCCCATTTCCCTACCTAATGGATAAACTGCAGATCCTAGTTAATCAACAGCCTTACTTACTCCTATCCCCCACTAGAATTGCCTTATGTCTGTCCCATGCATTCTTGAATTCCCCCACTGTTTTTGACTCCACTACCTCTTCAGGAAGGCCGTTCCATGCATCCACAATCCTCTTTGTGAAAAAATACTTCCTCACATTACCTCTGACCCCCCTCCCCCCATCTTCAAATTATGCCCCCTTGTTCTTACACATCTCTTTTTCTGAAAGATGCCACCCTCTTGGACTTTGTTGATTTCCTTGAGGTACCTGGAAAGTTTCTATCATGTCCCCCTTCTCCCTCCTTTCCTCGAGGGTATACATATTAAGCTCCTTTAGTCTCTCTTCTTACGGCTTCTGTTGCAGACCCTGTGCCATTTTAGTTGCCCTCCTCTGGACTGCCTCCATCCTGTTTATGTCCTTACGGAGATGGGGTCTCCAGAACTGCACGCAGTACTCCAGATGGGGTCTCACCAACTGTCTGTACAAGTTGTTAACAAAGATCTTTACTTACAAGAAATATTTAAAAAGTTCATTACATTTGTAGTAAATTTTACTTTTAATGATTTATACTTTATAATATACAACTCCGTGGGTAGCATTTTGGAAGCTGGAGCAAAACACATGGCAAAGTCCCCTACTGGGAGTAAAGTTATCTCACACCTGCAAAGTGGAATAAATGAATGGGTGCAGAGCCAAGTTTGCATATGCAAAATCTATTCTATTATATACCGCCTTTGGGAGTGCAAGGCAGTGAAGGAACAAAGTGCACCTAAAGCCCTGTGCTGGCCTAGGAAGGAGGAGCAGTTGCTGAAAAAGCATAGGCAGGCCTCACAAGCACAGGAGAGCAAACAGTTTGCTCCTGGGTCACACAGCCTCATAATGACACCATGATATGCAGGTGACCAGTGTGCCTGTGAACGGGGCCAAAATGACATTTGCATGTCAGGATACTCGTATTAAAATAGAAGGAACAAACATTTGCTCCCCCAAACTTGTTCTAGTTGAGTGCTTCACACTTCAGTCAACAGTAGTGTTGGTCCAACACAAAGGATACAGCACAGGTCTAGAACATCCCCTTCATAGCTGCACACATCACTTGTGTATGGTGTCCAGTGGCATACCTCTCTCACACGAGCTCTGTTGCACATAAAATAAACCCTGGTGTTCAGTGTCCCCCTCTTTCTCCCGATCCCCTTTTCATGTATTCTCCCGATCACCTTTTCTCCATTTTGACATAATACCCGGTGTCCATTGCCCCCCCAACCTGATCCCTATTTCACATATTATAAAAACCCTTGGTTTCCAGTTGCTCTCCCTCCCTCACTTGATCTCTGTTTCACTTAGTATAATAATCCCTGATGTTCAGTCGCCCCTTCCTTAACCCCCATCTCATGCAATCAGTACTGCCCACCCCACACACCCACTGGCACCTAGCACGCTCCTCCCCCCAACCCCAAAGAATCATTGAGTGAGTACCTGTAATAGAACAGTTCCCTGCAGAAGCCGTCGGCCATCCTCTCACAGCATCGATTCATTTGAACTGAATGAATTGGTGCCCATGTGAGTAATGACTGCCGATTGGTCTGTGCTGTCAAACTTATTTTGCTATAGGAATTGTGCTGTGTGAAACAGAGATTGGGAGAGTAAGTGGAAGGGCCACTAGACACCAGGGATTATTATAATATGTGAAACGGGGATCAGGTAGGGGGTGGCGCTGGACACTAGGGATTATTATAATGTGTGAAACAGAGATTGGGTGAGGGAGGTGGGGTAGCTGGACACTGGGTGGGTGTTAACTGGGCAGAAAGCACCCTCCATCATCACCAGTGTGGGGGAAGGGCTTGGGTGATGGTTCTTTTCACACTGTTAAGAGGTGCTTTTTGCTTGCTGTAACTAGCACTGCTCCAGCAGGCTATTAGCAAGAGCAAAAGGCTGTTATTATCCCATTGTGTACATGGTAATGAGATGCTCTCTCATTACCATATGTGCCTGAGGTGCCTCTGTGTTGCAGTGCAAACCTCGTACTGGGCAGTGTGTAGCTTCCATTATTGGCAGTTTAGTGCATGAATGGAAATGCCTCACTTTGCACATGCAGGCAGTTTGTGTGGTGGCAGAAAGGTTTCCATTGTGCTGCCCCATGTCTTTACTGCTGAATGATCTAGCAGTTGAGACACTACCTGAATGTTCTGGAGCAGAGAGCATGTGCAGACTCGCTCATTTTTTTTTTTCCCCAATTGTTTAACCAGGAGAGAGACACTAAGCTGAAAGCTTGCTTACAGGTGCAACCTGGGAGCACAAGGAAGTTAAGTAACTTGCTCAGGGCCACACAGTGTGCAAGTGGGGGCTGTGGGATTCAAACCCAGGTCTCCAGATTTACAGCTCAGAGCCTTAAACCACTGTGCTATACTGCCTCCATATGTCAATCAGATAAAAGCTTCAATGAAAATAACTGCTCATAACCTCTCTCACTCCCTTGCGGGTTGTAAAGGTCACTGGTGGTGATGGTAGTGTACATAAAACTTTTTTTTAGAGTACCCTTTAACCCTTGAAATCCTATTGTTAACACTGCTAAAACTTTCTGTTTTCAAGGCTGCCTCCAAGATTCCCGTCGCCTTCAGCCGCTCACTTTCTTGCCTTCAGGAATTGATTGGCAGGGCACATGAGCATGTTGCTGGTGAGGGAGTGAGCGGCTGCCTGGGAGATGGTAGCAGGCAGTCTTGAAAACAGGATAGACATAGAAACATAGACTTTGACAGCAGATAAGGACCACTTGGCCCACCCAGTCTGCCCATTCCCCCCCACCTACTGGATAAGCTGCATATTCTAGTTAACCAACGGCCTACTTTCTGCCACCTCCCACTACAATTGCCTTATGTTTGTCCCATGCATGTCTGAATTCCCCCACTGTTTTAGACCCAACAACCTCCCCAGGAAGGCGGTTCCATGCATCCATCACTCTCTCCATGAAAAAAAAAATTCCTCACATTACCCCTGAGCCATCCCCCTCTATCTTTAAATTGTGCCCCCTTGTTCTTACACACCTCTTTTTCTGAAAGATGCTACCCTTTTGGACTTCGTTGATTCCCTTGAAGTACTTAAAAGTTTCAAACAACATGAAGTCTTGCTGTATTCTAACTATTGCAGTTAGCCCTAGCCTTTAAACTGCCTCGGAGAACAAAGGGTTAACTTTCTATGCAGAGCATAGAATGCTGAGCTCAAGCTCGGTTGAGGTCTCTGTCTGGAGCCCTTTGAAATCCAACCGTCAGATTCTTTACTCTGCCTCACTGAACAGTCGCTCCGGAGATTTCTCCTTCAGCTTGGTTCGAAAGTCGGTTAAAGTCTCGGTTAAATTGTCAGTTTTAAACCGAATTTATTTCTGCAAAGTCGGTTCAGTCTCTGTCTGTGGTACCGTGAGTAATATATAGGTTTTGTTCTGATTTTCTGTGTGGAAATTGTATAGTGTTAGATCGGTTTGGCTGAACCAATCACTTGCAGTGAATCCTTGTGTTTTCCTTTGAGTGTGGTTACCGGTCCTCATCGACTATAAAAAAATGTGTTTTGAACACTTTTTTTTACAATACCTGTGACACGGTTAGGAACCGATAAGGGAGTCTTGCCTGGCGGTTGCCATAAAACACAAGAAAAAAAACAGGCCCACTGGGTTTCAACACTACAGTGAGTGTGGGGAGGTCTTTGCTAAGGCCGATCCCCACACCACCTGTGTTTATTGTCTGGGGTTTGAACACCTCGATACAGACTGCCAAATTTGTAAAAATTTTCCTAAATCTACCCTTGTGAAGAGATTAGGTAGACTGAGGGAAAAGGAGGCCGAGAAGTCCGCTGACCTGGATGGCTAGCTTGGTTCAGTTCCAACTGAACCAGAAGGAGTGCCCTCTGACCAGGGCGATACTTCTTCGGGCAAGAGGAGAGCCGATCCTGAGGGGTCGGTTCCTACAAACAGGAAACGCAAAGATAAATCGACCGGTTTGGACCCAGAGGTTCATGTTCCGACCGCCGAGGAGATATCCAGAGCGATTTGGATTGTGGAATCACTTCGCTCAGTTCCGACCAATCTGGCACCTTTTGGCAGGGGTTTGGTTCGGTCGGTTCCCCCGGTTCAAGATTATACCCCTGAAGATTTTTATGAACCGGAGTTTGAGGAGAAGGGGGAGTTTGAAGATGATGGTGATGATGGTGAAAGTCTGAATGTGCCTGTGGAACCGGACATCTCCCCAGACAGACCTACTGGTGTTTCCCCTCCTGGGCTTTCTGAGTCCCCTTCCCATTTTCTGTTTTACAGAAAAGTGGCTGGAACCCTCCAGCTTCCTATGGAGGAGGCAGTGGAGGATCAAGAGGAGCCTGATTATGTGGAAATGATGGACATCCCAGAGTCCAGGAGACTGTCTATTCCTCTTCACGAATCCTTTGGGAAGCAGATACAAAAAATCCTGAAGTCTCCCAATTTTGTACCTCCTGTTGACAGAAGGATGGACAAGAGGTCCACACTATCAGGCTCAGATATGGAGTTTTTATACCAGCAATGCATCCATGTTAGGGTAGTGCAGGCTGCTGCCTGTGATAAGGCAAACATTCTCTTGGCTTCACCCCCCCCAGACAAAGACTCCAGGAAGATTGATGCTATGGCAAAAAAACAGTACATGGCATCTTCCTTGGGACTCAGGCAGGAGAATTATATGGCCTATACAGCCAGGTACCAGAAGTCCAGGTGGGACACTGTACTGGCACTGACTAAATAGGCCTCCCCCCAGCTAGCCAAGGAGCTGGAGGAGGTGGCTGCAGATGGGATTGAGGCATCAAAGGTACAATTTCATGCTGCTGTGGACTCCAGTGATGTGTCATCAAGAGTCATGGCTACATCTGTGGCTCTTCAGAGAATGGCTTGGCTCAGATGTACTAGCTTCTCACAGGACACCCAGGCTAAGGCCATGGATTTTCCTGTAGTGGGTAATTCTCTGTTGGGGAGCAGACAGAATTACATGAACAAAATGGATGAGTACAGGACCACTTATAGGAGTGCTCAGGCCAAGGAGAGGCAGGCAGCTCCTCAAAGGCAGCAGTAAAGGGGCAGGGGCAGGCCTTTTCATAGGCCTTTTTACCAGCCACAGGCCTCTTCTCCCTTTTCACAGAAGGGGCTCTTCAGAGGGAGAGGCAGAAGGGGGATGAGCAGAGCTGCATCCTCTCCTCAGCCTAAGGCCCCTGCCAAGCAGACACCTTGATGGGCCTGCCTGGGTCGACTCTCGTATTCCAGTAGGGGGCAGGCTGGCTTACTTTGTCCAGGACTGGATGTCTATTACCTCAGACAAGTGAGTCCTGGAAGTAGTAAGCCAGGGACTGGTTCTTAGCTTCAGAAAAATTTCCGAAGATAAGAGCCAGGTCTTTTCCACCTGCAGGTCTCTCAGAAATCCTTGCCCTAGAGGCAGAGGTTTTATCTCTTCTGGCCTTAAGAGCCATTGAGAGAGTTCCTGCCCTACACTGGGGCAAAGGTCTGTACTCCAGGTACTTCCTTACCCCGAAAAAGACAGAGGAGTGGCGACCCATCCTAGACCTAAGATACCTGAACAAACATCTTTTAAAACCAAAGTTCAAGATGGTAACTCGAATAATTCTTCCCTGTCTAAGGCCAGGAGACTGGCTAGCCTCCCTGGACCTCAAAGATGCCTATTTTCACATTCCCATCAGGTACTCCCACAGAAAGTACCTCAGGTTCAAGTTGCCCTCAGGCCACTGTCAGTTCAAAGCAGTGCCCTTTGGCCTAACATCAGCTCCAAGGGTTTTCACAAAGTGCCTGGCAGTAGTCGTTGCCTTTCTAAGAAGGCAAAAGATTTCCATTTTTCCATTTCTGGATGACTGGTTCATAGTGGGCCAGTCTCCAGACCAAGTCAAGTCAGACCTGCAAGTGACCCAGCAAGTGCTCACTTCTCTAGGATTTCTTCTCAACCTTCCCAAGTCAGTTCTTGAGCCATTGCAGCTCCTTACCATTATAGGGACAGAGCTGGATACTGTGAAAGCAATAGCCTTTCTTCCCCTGGAAAGGGCAAGAGTTCTTATAGAACTGGCTTTTTCCTTCAGCCTTCAGGTGTCTCGAAAAGCAAGGCATTTCCTCCAGCTCTTGAGCCACATGGCAGCTTCTGCAGCAGTGGTCCAAGGGGCAAGATTCCAGATGAGGGACATTCAGTTCCATCTGAGGGCCTTTTGGTCCCAGAGGAAGGATTCCCTTACCAAACTGATTCCAGTGACTCAGACCCTGATCCAAGCCCTTCAATGGTGGCAGGATCAGGACAATTTAAGGCAAGGGTTCCCATTTGCCACTCAGTCTCATTCAGTGGTTATTACTATGGATGCTTCCCTTCTGGGCTGGGGAGCCCATGTGGGGACCCTCACTGCCTAGGGACTGTGGTCCCCTCAGAAATCCCTTCCCCATATCAATCTCCTAGAACTCAGGGCAGTTTTTCTGGCCCTGTAAGCTTTCTCTCAGTCAGTGCAGAACAAGGTGGTTCAAGTCAGAACAGACACCACCACCACCACGTGGTACATTAACAAGCAGGGAGACACTCGGTCTAAGGCCTTGTGCACAGAAGTCATGAAGTTGTGGTCCCTGGCTTATTCTCTGCAAACCTCTCTGATAGCAGTCCACCTTCCAGGGAAGGACAATGTGCTAGCAGATGCACTGGGCAGGATCTCACAGGGCTATCATGAATGGTCCCTGGGCCCTCTGGTCTTGAAGGTGATTTTTTTCAAGGTGGGGCGCTCCAGAGATAGATCACTTTGTAGCCCCAGACAGTCACCAACTTCCTTTCTTTTGTTGCAGACCCCCAATCTTGGGCTGAGTCCCTCTGGATGCTCTGATTCTGAACTGGGAAGGGAAATTCCTGTATGCCTTCCCCCCCTTTCCTCTACTGTTCAAAGTTTAGTTAAGATAAGGTCACAGCATTGCAAAGTTATTCTGATTGCTCCAGACTGGGCCAGACAGCCTTGGTATCCCCTGTTACTGTCCCTAGCAGTCCATCTTCCCCTGTCTCTTCCCCGTGAATTACAATCTGTCAACCTCCTCTCAGGGGAGGATTTGGTACTCCAGTCTTCAGTCTCTCAATCTCAAGGCATGGCTCTTGAAGAGTTAGAGTATGCAGATTTGCATCTATCTCAGGAAGTTCTGGAAATTCTCAAAGCCTCTCGAAAGCCCGCCACTAGAAAAACCTATAACTCCAAATGGAAGAGATTCAGCATTTGGTGTTCCAAGAAACATGTTTCCCCAGACACTGCTGAATTGCCTACAGTTCTGGATTATATGGTCTATCTGAATGGCTTAGGCCTCAGACCAGCTACTCTCAAGGTGCACTTGTCAGCTGTTTCTGCTTTTCTGTCAGTGGGGAGGTCTTCCTCACTATCCTCTCATCCTGTGTTCTGTAAATTTTTTAAAGGATTGCTTCATGCCAATCCTCCCTTTAGAGACCCTGCCCCTGCCTGGGATTTAAATGTGTGCATTGCTCAACTTATGAAACCTCCCTTTGAACCTGTGTCCTCAGCAGAGCTTAAGTACTTGACTTGAAAAACTGTGTTTTTAGTAGCCATTACCTCTGCCAGACATATCAGTGAATTGCAAGTCCTGTCAGTGGAACCTGATTTTATCTCCTTTTATAGGGATAAAGTGGTCCTTAGAATCAATAAAAGGTTCTTGCCCAAAGTGGTTTCAGATTTCCACTTGAATCAGTCTGTGTCTCTCCCTGTGTTCTTCACGAGAGAGGAGGCTACACAGTTTAGATGTTAAAAGGGCCCTTAGCTACTATATAGAGCATACCAAGGCTCACAGGTGTGAATCCCTCCAGTTGTTCCTCACTTATGGAGAAGTGGGAAAGGGCAAACCTGCCACCAAGAGAACTATTGCCAGGTGGATTGTGTCTTGTATACAATTCTGCTCTGAGAAACTAGGAAAAAGTCCACCCTCAGGCCTGAGGGCACACTCCACCAGAGGTACAGGTGCTTCCCTGGCTGCTGCCAGGGATATTCTTCTCTTAGAAATTTGTCAAGCAGCCACCTGGAAAACAGTTCATTCCTTTACCAAGCATTGCTCTCTGGATATCCAGGCTAGGAGTGATGCTCGATTTGGCACAGCAGTACTTCAGAGCCTATTCACAAAGTAGGTTCTGTCCCTCCTCCATGGAGGTACTGCTTGGTAGTCTGCAGTAGTCAGAATACAGCAAGACTTCATGTTGTTTGAAGAAAAAAAATACTCACCTTAGTAATTATGTTTCTTCTAATGGAGTCTTGCTGTATTCTGACCTCCCTCCCTGCCTCCCCTCTCAAACCTGTTTTTGGGAAGTGGGTGGGCAGGTGCAGTGTTGCACCTCAGGGATACTCCCTTTACACGCTCTTATTTTTCTCTGGGTGTTTGTTTTATTATTATTCTTATTTGGATTGGTTTTTGGTTTGGGGTTTCCTGAGTTGAGTCTTCCTTTGGGAATCCAAAACTTTTTGTTGCCAGTTGGCTAGTAAAAATGTTAGTTTCCACATAGGATAGTTAGTGAGTTTTTGCTCTTAAGAATCTGATGGTTGGATTTCAAAGGGCTCCAGACAGAGACCTCAGCCGAGCTGGAGCTCAGCATTCTGTGCTCTGCGTAGAAAGTTAACCCTTTGTTCTCTGGGGCAGTTTAGAGGCTGGGGATAACTGCAACAGTCTGAATACAGCAAGACTCCATTAGAAGAAACATAATTCAGTGTTCCACATTGCGTGAAAATATAGAGCGGTGATAAGGGGAGGAGCCACAGGGGGCGTGGTCACCAGGGGCGGAGCTACCGGTGGGCGGAGTCCGTCGGGATGCAATAAATGCATAAGAAACAAGAAATAAAAGTAATATGATGATCTGGAGGCCTCTGTAGTATGCAGTAGCAAATAAAAAGTGTGATAAAACATACTGGAGAACCTCTGCATTCTAGTTGCAGGCCAGACAACAGTTTGTGAGAGTCTTAACATTTTGGTGAGGCCATACTACAACTCTTTACTAGTGCCTGCAAGGCCAAGATCTAATCTTGGTTTCAGTCCTGCCCAATGAGCTGCAGCTTCCAAATAAGGAAACTGTCAACATCGGGCCCTGAATTGAGATAAGCATAAGTGCATTTAGCACACTGGCACTTAATCTATTTCGTTCCTGCGTTTTTATTCGATTCAGTGCAGAAAACCCCCTCTCACAATCTGCAGTTGACATGGGTATTATTGGTGCCAGCCCTGCCAAAGTAGGTATGTTTGGATACAGGTCTACATACTTAGTAGTTAGGGCATGCAGCACATCAGAAATAGTCTTAAAGGCCATCTTTTCCGTGAACATGAGACTACGCAGAGAAGCCCGTTCCAGTGCAGAAGCATCTACATCCACAACAGTAGCGTACTGACCAAGAATAATCTCAAGGCTATCACTACCATACCCTTCCAACTCTTCAGTATCAACTTCCTGTATCATGCTGGGGTCAAAGATACTGAACGCATCCAAAAGTTCTGTGTTGGAAACCTTTGCTCAATTTGAGCAATTAGGGCCCTAATAAACTTGTCATGCACAGAGGTTGTGAAATGATTCAACTGTGGTTCGCTAAATGGCAAGTTCAGGCCATTATCATTCAGGAGTACTAGTTTAGCGAAGCGGAGGAGAAGTACTGACCAGGTACCAGTAGGCGTGCCCTAAGAATCTCTAAAGTGGAATGTAAATGTCTCTTTATATCAGTAAAATTCAGAGCTGATGTTTGAAAGCATTTAGATAAGATGCTAAGGTGTGGAAGTATGTCACACATCATGCATAAAATAGAAAACTCCCAGTTTTCCACCATTTTACTAGGCCCACAGCTTGGGGATCATGCCTTTCAGAGGCCTTCTATGCAAGGACGAACAACGGATGGGAAAATCTTCCTTAGTGTCATATGCTGCATCATGGGACAACCACCTAACTGCTTTTGCCTGTTTAGGCTTTAAAACAAGGTTTTCCATTGCCTGCTGAATTTCTTTCAGGGCAGCCATGCAACAGCAGAGTTTTCATAATATCTGTATAAGTGATCTAGTGTTTGATTAAACTTTTTAATGGCGTTCACTTCATTTGCTGCTGCCTTTACAGCCAAGGCCTCCCGGTGAGCCATACAGTGATTTTCAACAAGAATTGGGCTGACTTCTTTCAGCTTTTTAGCCACCCCGTTTTGCCTGCCCAGCATAACGGCTGCTCCATCACTGCTTGATTGTTATCTGAGAACTCCAGCATTTTTTTAACAATTGTGTCTGCCTTTCCATCAATTAGTTCCTCAAGTCCCAGGAAAGAAACTCCGGGTTTCCCTTCTTTGCAGTACATACCATACAAAATGAGCTGCTTCATAACAGCAATATCAGTTGTTTCGTCCACTAAATATGAAAAAAATTTGGCAGCCTTCAAATCTGCAAGAACTGATCTCCTGACCACCTCACCCAGAGAGAGAACCATTTCTCTGACAGTTCAATCAGAACGATATTTAACAGCATCAGCAATATGTATATTGTCTAGGTATTTGCATCCCAATGATTTGGCGAGATCCAGCAGTGAGCCATATTTCGTTGTGTGAGGCAGCTCATTTTTTATTAGTCAGTACATGCAACGAAGGGATGCCACAAAAGCTTCTTGTTCCAGGGTCAGGGCCTGCTGCATTGCCTGCTCTATTCCACCTTTTGAAGCTGAAATTCTGCAGTTAGCTTCCAGTTCAGAAGCAACAACGTGAACTGAACTGTTCTGATGCCTTTATAGCATCTTCTCGAATGTCTTACACCCACTGAGTACCCAAACTGTTCCTGATTTGGGATCTGTTTATGTTTTATGCAAAATGCACAAAACATGCCATCATTTTCTTTGTAGTGTAACCAACAGTATTTGTTAAGCCAGCCAGTGTAAAATCCTGTTGCTCTATGCTTAGAGGTGTTTTTTTCTGTATTACAGGAGGAAGTGCAAGGAGTTTTTTGGACAAAGACGTCAATATCAACTGGACCAACTGGCATTGTCCCAATCATCGACTCACAATTGTCATCTTGATCAGGATGTTTCCGGTTTTGAGTTAATTTGAAACCAAAGTTAGTTTCTGCATTGTGTACAATAAAGCTTTTTTTTCCTTAAGTGTTGTCGTGTGTTTATTTGTCAATACAGAACGAGAACTTGGTAATGCTGGTTGAGCCCCAAATATTTTTTCTCACACAAATATTTTTTTGCTTCCTGAATCAGGGTTCAGAACAAGTGACCACTGACGAAGCAAGACTGCACAACCTGACTAGTGAGACAGACCCCCTGGTGGCACAGTTAAGGAGACCAGAATTTTTTTTCTCACACAAATATTTTTTTCACTTTACTACTGATTTAGAAAGTGACCACACATATTGACGTAGCAAGGAATTATGCACAAGACTGCCAGGACAGGGACTGGCAGACACACTGGAGGCACCGTTCAGAGGCCTGATTTTGTTTTCTCACACAAAGATGTTTTCTTTTAATAATCTAGTATTAAACAAGTGTCATACACTGACGACCAACAGAATGCACAAGACTGGCAGGAGAGGGACACACAAAGATTTTTCTTATACGACAGTGGCTTGTTAGTACACAAGTGAGACAGAAATTAATGTGCTACATAGAGTGACTGGCAGAAATGGACTGACAGGACCACTGGTTGCACGGCTTTGTGCCCTGATTATTTTTTTTCCTCACACACAAATTAAATTCTTATTAGTTTTTGGAGGGCAAATACAAGTTTAAATAGGAAAGGTTCTGACTCAAAACCTTGGGCAAATTGAGGACAAAGTTAAATAAATCTGTTGTGCACTGGCTACAATAGTAATCCCTGGTGGTCTGGATGTTTATTTTTTATTTTTGGAGGGGGTAAACAGCTCAGGCTAAAGTCCTGTCTCTCCGAGTGTACACCAGGTCAACTATGAACTTCTGTGCAGACTGTCTTTTTTTTTTCTTACTGCCAGTAAACGTTTATTTTCTTTTCCCTTCACAGTAGAAAGCTGCTTGTATGGTCCACTGCAATAAACTAAATATGGCCAACAAGGATCATTCAATTCAATTCAGATGTTTTTACTTTAAGCTGCCTGCTCAGCTGTCTTTAAAAACAACTAGCCGACTTCTCTACACTGAAGAGATCAGCAGAGACTGTGACAGAGTCTATCTTCTTTCACTGCAAGAAAAATCTTATTTTTTATGCAGATCAGTTAAAGCTGCTGCTTCAGGGTCCACTGTGGGAGACCACACGATGATCTCTCTACTCCCTCCTCTCCAATCCTCACTCAGCCCACTTCAAATAATAAATTAAAACTACGGTTCAATGCTCAGTATTTTCATGAACTGCAATAATGGTATATGTTTTTTTTTGTTAGAGTAGCAGCTGCCTGCTGAAATAAACGTAGCAAGAGCCCCGATAAATACAGAGATCTGAATCCAACGGAAGACACAAGCGCAATGATAAAAAGCCCTCCAGTGGCAGCAGCCTACTTTACTAGGACTTACCCCGAAGTGTTGTAGATGCTCCACTATAGGGCTCCTCGGCTGTCACTCCGCTTGCTTCCTCCTGGATTGGCTACATGATTTGGCGCTGAGGAGTCTGCTGACCAGCAAAAGAATTACCCCATGATCCCTGACTGGCTCTGCCCAAACTGCAGTTGTGCAAGTTAATGAATGCTCCGTCATGCTGTTTTGCAAGCAGCTCCTCTTCCTTTAGCATGCGTGACTACGGAAGTGCAGCGAGAGCGCTGCCTGGATCCCTGTGAGCGTCCTTGTCTCCCTACTTGGGTGACGAGCTCTGCTAGTACAAAAATCTAAAAAACACACAGCACACTTTACCACTGTAAAAAGCAGACTGAAAGAGTGGCGGCTATACAAGATGAGAGGCGGCCATTTAAGATAGCGTGGCGGCCCGCCTCTCAGTTTTAATGAATGGGGATCACTGTAATTACTAAGGTGAGTAATTTTTTCTTCTATCATGTCCCCCCCGTCCCTTCTTTCATCAATGGTATACATATTAAGTTCTCTCAGTATCTCTTCATATGGTTTCTGATGCAGACCCTGCACCATTTTAGTTGCCCTTCTGTGGACTGCTTCCATCCTGTCTATGTCCTTCCGTAGATGAGGTCTCCAAAACTGCACACAGTACTCCAGAGGGGGTCTTGCCAACTGTCTGTTCAGAGGGATAACCACTTCCCTTTTTCTGCTTGTGATGCCCCTTCCTATGCATCCCAGTATCTCCCTTGCTCTCCTTACTGACTTCTCACATTGCTTACCCACCTTTAGGTCACCTGACATGACTACCCCCAGGTCCCTTTCCATTTTTGTTGTTGTTAGTACTTCCCCTGCTGTTGTGTACTCTTCTCCTGGGTTTTTGTTTCCCAGGTGCATTACTTTGCACTTCTTTGCATTGAATCTAAGTTGCCATATGTCTGACCATTGCTCCAACCTTGCCAAGTCCCTTTTCATCCTTTCTACCCCCCCCTTGTGTATCAACTATGTTACAGATCTTTGTGTCATCTGCAAATAGGCATACCTTTTCCTCCAGACCCTCTGTAATGTCACTTATAAAGATGTTAAAGAGGACTGGACCCATTGTGCATATTAAAAGGTACTGTACAAAATGTTGCCTATGCTGCAGAATCATGCCCTTAAAGCAGCAGTGTTTGTTCGCAAAAAAAATGTATCAAGTATTTTTTTTTTTTAGCAAAAACATATTTCTAACATCCTTAGATTCATCCTCAGTGTAGTTTTAGTTTTCTCAGATACTGTTATAACAGCTTTTACAACTAATTTTGTAATTAAGAACTTGAGTCAGCCAGCCCAGTGGCGCTGAGGGTTGAGGCTCTGGACACCACACCTCGCACCACGCTGGCGTCCCGGGTTCAGAAATGAGCCCAGGCCATCGGGGGTAGGCAGGTGGGGAAGAAATCGAGTGTCAGTAGGACTGCTCTCTCTTCCCAGAGAGGGTTTTGGGGAAGTGATCGCCCTGGTAAGTGGCTCGGCAGGGCTTGAGGTGCCCCAATGAGCTTAAGGATGCGGATGCAAGGCGGAGTTGTGGCATAACATTGCCTTGCCAGCCACTCTCTGTGAGGGCAGGAACTATAAAGAGAAAAACCCCACTCCTAGGGATAGAGGAAGGCAGCTTGGCCTCCTAAGCCGACATTCCCATAATCCGGACCGACTTCCTCTCCACGGGCCGACTCATGTGCCTGGCACTTTGTCCTATAAGATAGAGCGCCCTGGGTGGATAGGGCGGCCCTACCTCCAGGGAGTTCAGAACTGGAGGTGGTGCTGGGTGGCATGAGTGGAGAGGACCTAGAAGTCATGGAGGGAGGTAGCCTCTGGGAGCCTCAGAGAATGTCGGAAGGAGTTCCCCAGGTGGTGGAGATAAAGTTAAAATTTAAAAAAAAAAAAAAGAACTCAAGTCATTGAAGATACCACCACTCACAATTTAAAATAAAATCTCTTCTGTTGATGTTACTTGTTGGATGTAATTACTAGATTCATGCTATAGATGTATAAGGATGGTGCTGCCATATGTTTCTGATGGTAAAAAGCTCAGCACTGTACCAAGATATTTAATTGTTTAATTACTGGCATGCCACGGGAGTAGGAATGTCTAAAAACTTCAAAGTCCCATAACATGGCTCAGGAATGAAAGAAAACAGAGAAAAAATTATGTATTTAAATTTTTGCCAGACAGACGTTGCTAAAAAAAGACAACTTCATGGTTACTAACAAATAGTGGTGCCTTAACTTACAGGGGAGAACACAAGATTCAAACAACATGAAGTCTTGCTATATTATGACAATTGCAGTTTGTCCCACCATTAGAACTGCTCCGGAGGTGAAAGAGTTAACTACCATGCCAGGCATGGAGTTTAGAGCACGAGCTCGGTTAGAGAAGCTCTGTCTGGTTATTTTCAAACCGAAACTGTCAGATTCTTTACTCCGCCTCACTGAACAGTCGCTCCGGAGATTTCTCCTACTGTTCGGTTCATTTCTCGGTTTAAACAGTATTTTCTCGGTTAAATTCAACCGCGAGTATTATTATTTTAACCGCAAACCGATCGGTTCAAGCTCTGTCTGTGGTATTGTAAGTAATAGATAGGTTTATTTCTGTGTGGAACTTATAAATTTTTATCGGTTTGGTTCGAACCGATCAGGCTGTTAAAACTTTTTAAGAGAAAGCATTTTAAGGCTTTTAGAGTGCGGTTCCCGGTTCTTATCGGTTCTAAAAAAAACGGATTTCATTACGTTTTTTTCCACGACCCGTGACACGGTTGGGAACCAATAAGGGTGTCTTGCCTGGCACTGCCATTAAAAGGGCAAGTTTGTTGGTTAGGCTGGCATCATGTCTGAGAAACCCAAAAGAAAAACCGGGCCCACTGGGTTTCAACACTGTAGTGTCTGTGGGGAAGCCTTTGCCGAGGCTGACCCACACACTACATGTGTCTATTGTCTGGGGTTTGACCACCTCAATTCAGACTGCCAGATTTGTAAAAATTTTCCTGCAGCCACCCTGGACAAGAGAGTGGGCAGGCTCAGGAACGAGAGGCCAAAAGTCCGCTGACCCGGATGGCCAGTCCGAACTGGAGGGAGTGCCCTCTGACCAGGCGAGATTTCTTCGGCAAGCGAAAAGCTGGCTCTGAGGAGCCAGTTCCAGCAAAGAAAACTAAAAATCAGCAGGTTTGGAGTCCAAAATTCCTTCTCCAACTGCTGCAGAAATAGCAAAAGCTATACAGATTGTACAGTCACTTTCTCCGGTTCCGTCCGAACCGCCACTGTCTGGTAAAGGTCGGTTCGGCCGGTTCCACCGGTTCAAGAATATGATATTGAAGAGTTTTATGAACCAGAGGAGGGGGAGGAGGATTATGATCAGTGTGAATGTGACTTTGAGAGTCTGGATGTGCCCATTGAACCGGACATCTCCCCAGACAGACCTTTGTAATCTCCCCCTATGCTTTCTGAGTCCCCTTCTCACTTTTTGTTTTATAAAAAGGTTGCTGAAACCCTCCAGCTCCCATTAGAGGAAGCTGTGGATGAGCAAGAGGAATCTGATTTTGTGGAAATGATGGATATCCCAGAGTCTAGGAGATTATCTATTTCCTTACATAAATCATTTAGGAAACAAACAATAAAAATACTAAAAGCTCCTAATTCTGTGCCTCCTGTTGACAAGAAGATGGACAGGAGGTACACTTTATCAGATCCTGATACAGACTTTCTTTCACAGCAATGCAGTCATGTTGGGGTAGTTCAGGCTGCAGCCTGTGATAAAGCTAACATTCCCCTGGCTTCACATCCTCCTGACAAGGACTCCAGGAAGATTGATGCCATGGCTAAAAAACAATACATGGCAGTGTCCTTGGGACTCAGACAAGCAAATTACATGGCTTATGTGGCAAGATACCAAAAATCTAGATGGGACACTGTCATGGCTTTGGCCAAACAGGCCCCTGGCCCAGCTTGCCAAGGAGCTGGAGCAGGTGGCTGCTGATGGTATTGAGGCATCCAAGGTGCAATTCCATGCTGCTGTGGATTCTAATGATGTATCCTCTAGAGTCATGGCTACATCTGTGGCCTTCGTGAGGTTGGCTTGGCTCAGGTGTACTAGTTTGTCACAGGATACCCAGACTAAGGCCATGGATTTTCCTGTGGTAGGGAATTCTCTGTTTGGGGAGCAGACAGAGAATTACATGAAGAAAATGGATGAATATAGAACAACTTATAGGAGTGCACAAGCCAAGGAGCGGCAAGTCACTCCTCAGAAGCAGACCCCCAGGGGTAGAGGTAGGCCTTTTCACAGGCCTTTTTACCAAACCCAGGCTTCTTCTGCTTATGCTCAGAGGGGGTTCTTCAGAGGCAGAGGCAGACGGGGTGCAAGCAGGCCTGCTTCCACCCCTCAGCCTAAAGCCCCTGCCAAACAGGCACCCTGATGGGGTGCCCAGGGCCGGATCTCCATTACCTGTAGGGGGCAGGCTGGCTTACTTCATTCAGGACTGGGAGTCTCTTAACATCGGACAAGTGGGTCCTGGAAGTAGTAGGCCAGGGTCTGGTTCTCAGCTTCAAAAAATTTCCAAAGATGAGAGCCAGATCTTTTCTACCTGCAAACCCTCTAGAGACCTTTGCCTTAGAAACCGAAGTTTCAACCCTCCTGGCTCTCAGAGCTGTAGAAAGGGTCCCCCCCCTACTCCAGGGCAAGGGTCTGTACTCCAGGTACTTCCTTACCCCAAAAAAGACAGGAGAGTGGCTGCCCATTTTGGACCTAAGATATCTGAACAAGCACCTTTGAAACCAAGTTCAAAATGGTGACTCTGGCAATAATTTTACCTTCTCTAAGGCCAGGGACTGGCTAGCTTCCCTGGACCTCAAGGATGCCTATTTCCATGTTTTAATCAGAGCTCCCACAAGTACCTCAGATTCGAACTGCCCTCAGGCCATTACCAGTTCAGAGCAATGCCCTTGACCTCACCTCTGCCCCAAGGGTATTCACAAAATGTCTAGCAGTAGCAGTTGCTCATTTAAGAAGGCAAAGATTGCTATTTTTCCTACCTAGACGACTGGCTTATTGTAGGCCAGTCTCCAGAACAGGTCAAATCACACCTGCAAGTTACCCAGCAGCTGCTCACCTCTCTGGGTTTCTGCTCAATCTCCCAAAGTTAGTGCTGGAACCTGTTCAGGTACTCACCTTCATAGGTGCAGAACTGGATACAAAGCAGGCCAGAGCCTTCCTGCCCTTAGAGAGGGTAAGGAACCTGGTGGCCCTGGCCTCTTCCTTCACTCTGCAGGTCTCTCGACCAGCAAGGCACTTCTTACAGCTCCTAGGACACCTGGCTGCTTCCACAGCTGTAGTGCAAGGAGCAAGATTTCAGATTAGGGACATTCAGTTTCACTTGAGAGCCTTTTGGTCTCAAAGAAAAGATCCCCTTTCCAAGTTGATCCCAGTGACTCGAACCCTGATCCAGGCCCTCCAGTGGTGGCAGGATCAGAGCAATTTAAGACTAGGGGTCCCCTTCATCCCCCATCTCACTCCTTGACCCTTACTACAGATGCGTCCCTTCTGGGATGGGGAGCTCACATGGACGACCTCTCCACCCAGGGAGTGTGGTCCCCTCAAGAGTATATGCTCCACATCAATTTGCTGGAACTCAGAGCTGTCTTTCTAGCACTTCAGGTGTTTTCTGCATCTGTTCAGAACAAAGTGGTTCAAGTCAGAACAGACAACACCACCACAATGTGGTACATCAACAAACAAGGGGGCACTCGGTCTTCGGCCTTGTGCACCGAAGCAATGAAGTTGTGGTCTCTGGCTTATTCCCTGAACACTTCCCTCATAGCAGTTCACCTCCTAGGAAAGGACAATGTCCTGGCAGATGCTCTCAGCAGGATTTCCCAGGGCCATCACGAATGGTCACTGGATCCCCAAGTACTGGGGATAGTTTTTGCCAGATGGGGCACTCCTCAGATAGATCTTTTCGCAGCCCCAGACAATCACCAACTTCCACTGTTTTGTTGCAGGCCCCCAGTGATGGGCTCAGTCCCCCTGGATGCCTTTCTCCTAGATTGGGAAGGGAAGTTTTTATATGCCTTTCCCCCCTTCCCTCTCCTTTTCAAGGTGCTAGTGAAAATCAGATCCCAGCCTTGCAGGATGATTCTGATTGCTCCGGATTGGGCCAGGCAGCCCTGGTACCCACTCCTTCTGTCCTTAGCAGTCCATCCTCCCCTGTCCCTCCCCAGGAAACACAACCTGTTATCTTGTGCCCAGGGGAGAGTTTGGTATCCGAATCTCAAATCCCTCAACCTCAAGGCCTGGCTCTTGAGGAGTTAGAGTTTGCTGACCTACACCTTTCTCAAGGTGTTCTTGACATCCTGAAGGCTTCTAGGAAGCCTTCCACTAGGGCTTCTTATAATTCTAAATGAAAAAGGTTTTCCATCTGGTGCTCTGGGAAGCATATTCCAGAATCTGCTGATTTGCCCATTGTTTTGGACTATATGGTCTATCTTAACTCTTTGGGTCTGAGACCAGCTACCCTGAAAGTACATTTGGCAGCTGTCTCTGCTTTTATTTCAGCAGGAAAGCCCTCTTCTCTTTCCACTCACCCTGTATTTTCCAAGTTTTTCAAGGGATTACTTCATACTAATCCACCTTTCAGGGACCCGGCCCCTGCCTGGGATCTTAATGTTTGCATTGCTCAGTTGATGCAACCCCCCTTTGAACCTCTGTCTTCTGCAGAGCTTAAGTATTTGACTTGGAAAACTGTTTTTCTAGTAGCCATCACTTCTGCCTCAGTGCATAAGTGAGTTACAAGCCTTGTTAGTGGAGACTGACTTTATTTCCTTTCACAGGGATAAAGTAGTCCTTAGGACTAACAGGAAGTTTTTGCCTAAGGTGGTTTCAGATTTCCATCTTAACCAATCTATCTCCCTTCCAGTGTTCTTCACTGACCATTCCTCCTCTGGTGAGAGGAGGCTGCACAGCTTAGATGTTAAGAGGGCCCTTAGTTACTATATAGAGCATACCAAGGGTCATAGGTTCGAATCCCTCCAACTCTTTCTCACTTATGGTGAGGTTGGGAAAGGTAAACCTGCCACTAAGAGATCCATTGCCAGGTGGATTGTCTCGTGTATCCAATTTTGTTATCAAAAACTGGGAAAGGTTCCCCCTTCAGGCCTGAGGGCTCACTCTACCAGAGGTACAGCTGCGTCTCTAGCTGCTACCAGAGACATCCCTATCTTGGAGATATGTCAAGCAGCTACCTGGAAAACGGTACACACTTTCACCAAGCATTACTCCTTGGATATCCAGGCCAGGAGGGATGCTAGATTTGGCACAGCCGTGCTCCAGAGCCTATTCCCTAAGTAGGTTCTGTCCCTCCACCATGGTGGTACTGCTGTGTATTCTGCAATTGTCATAATATAGCAAGACTTCATGATGTTTGAAGAAAGAATTACTCACCTTAGTAATGTTGTTTCTTCTAATGGAGTCTTGCTATATTATGACCTCCCCCCAGCCTGCCCCTCTCAGAACTTCTACTTGGGTATGGGGTGGGCAGTCCAGTGTTGGCACTTGTTATGCCCATTTTATGTTTTTTCCACCCCTTTTTGGGGTTTTGGGGTGTTGTGTTTTATTTTATCTTATGTTGTTATTTTTCTGGTCCCCTGACTTGAGTCTTGGTGTTGGGACCAGGAATAGGTGTAATATTTAGGTAGCCAGTTGGCTAGTGTAGGTTACAGCTTCCACACAGAACCTTAGTGAGTTTTTGCTCGTAAAGATCTGACAGTTTCGGTTTGAAAATAACCAGACAGAGCTTCTCTAACCGAGCTCGTGCTCTAAACTCCATGTCTGGCATGGTAGTTAACTCTTTCACCTCCGGAGCAGTTCTAATGGTGGGACAAACTGCAATTGTCATAATATAGCAAGACTCCATTAGAAGAAACAACATTACTAAGGTGAGTAATTTTTTCTTATGTGCATCTTTCTTATATGCAGTTCTTCTTTAAGAAAACCTGCTAAGAGCTGCATGAGCAAGTACAACAGAAGCCCAGTTCTCAGCGAGAGCAGACTACATCATTTATGTTGGATGACTGGATGCCATAGTTAGAAACGATAAAACACCTCTTTTAACTTCTTGCTCTTAAAACCTAAAATAATTTCATGGTTATTTCTCTTGCTGAGTCACGTGACCGAGAGATTACATGGTGGTAATATTTCTCTTGCTGAGTCACGTGACCAAGAGATTACATGGTAATATTATTTCTCTTGCTGAGTCACGTGACCAAGAGATTACATGGTAATATGGAGCAGTACTTAATCATGGATATGGAGATTGAGAAATTAGTACACTTTAACTTCACTTATATCCCAGTATGTGCTGTTACACATTAGAGGTCCACATCTGGTTTCCTTTAAGAATAACTGTGAGTTTAGAGACCTACATTACACAGTATGGAAGACGGGCATGCCAGATGTGCAGAGTGTTGAAGTTTTTTGGAGAAATGGGCTCAAAATGCTTTCCGTGAGAAAAAATAATTCAGTTTTGGTTAAGCTAATAAAATTATAGTATGTTGCTGGAAGCTGGGGATCAGTTTAGTAGGTGTGTGGGTGTGTACATTATGTAGTTTTTGTCAGTCTTTTTCTCTTTAAAAATAAAGAAAATGTCCAGTTATGTGACACTATTAAGGTTTGTGCTTGTGATAAGTTCAGTATTCTGGCTTTCTGGTGTTTCAAATATAATTTTTTTTTTTTTCCAGATACAAAAGACAGCAATGTTATGACCAGTGTCAACGCCTCTGTAGAGTGCATCAGTAATAAGGACAGCGGGATTCCCAAGAAGAAACCCAAGAAGCACAAAAAGCATAAAAGCAGAAAGAAAAAGAAAAAAAAGAAAGCCAAGAAATCAGAGCGGCAGCCTCATTTACGATCCAGGTCAGTTTCAAGTTCCATGTCAGAAGTGGATTCGGATTCTGAATCTAGATCTTGCCTGCCATCCTTTTCTAATTCACCTTTAAAAAACATTGAAGACTGTGGCACAAATAAGGTGTTGCCTGATATAAACATTTTTGAAAACTGTAAACCAGTTGAAGATCAAAATCTTGGTGTTGTGAAAACCTTGGAAAGCAAAAACGAAACATTACAAAATGAGAAGGATCAGTCTGCAGAAGACTCTTGTTATCGAACTCCAGATCAGGTGACCAGTAATGTAGGTATTGATGATGGGCAGCCTTTCAGTGGGGCTATTAGTAGCCTACAAGATAGCGGATCCAGTATTATCTTGCCGGTTGATAGCACCGATTCCACAGATCACATTAAAGATGAAAAGGCAGATGCAAGGAAAAACTGTGAGCATCAGAAAGACAAAGAATGTGTTAAAGACTCTTTTAAAACACTAGAAAAACCGAAGAAAAGTAAAGATGAAAAAGTGTTGGAAAAATCAAAAAGGAGTCGATCAAAATCTCCTTCTAGATCCAAAAAACAAAGTAAGCCATCTAGGTCCCATTCTCATTCAAGACATTCCCCAGCTAATAAAAGCACAAAGTCCAAAGGTAGAAGTCGGTCAGAATCCAAAAAGAGACACGCATCCTTACACCGAAAATCTAGGTCATTATCCAGAGAAAGGAGAAAACACTATGAGCCATTGGCATTATCTAGAAGGAAACGTTCTAGATCTGAGTCTTCAAAGCACAGATCACACAAGCACAGATCTCGATCTTGTTCAAAGTCCAGTCGATCCCAGTCAGTAACACAAAATAGACTTTCAAGATCCACGTCACATCATTCAAGAAAACGTTCACGTTCACGGCATAGAAAGAAAACAAGATCAAGATCTAGCAGTAGATGCACTTCATCCAGAGAAAAGCAGAAGCGGTCTCACAGGTCAAGGTCAAGTGATAGAAAGCACAGGTCAGGGTCCAGGGAGCATTACAGTACACTGGCAAGGATGCGGTACAGAAGCCGGTCCACGGATCGCCGCAGGAGGTCTAGGTCATATGGGAGGAGGCGTAGTTTTAGTGGATCACCAGAACGCCGGAGGAGGTCAAAGTCACCTGGAAGAAGCAGGTCCCCTGATCACAAAAAAAAATCTAGGTCACCTGGAAAGAAAAAGAGCTCTAGCAGATCTCCCAAACGTCTTACTGAACTAGGTATGTGTTTTTTTTTAATTTTTTATTAATATTTCTTTCTATCATTGTCCCCCTTCCCTGTCCCACCTTCTGACAGGGTCACCACAGCTGCACTGCTCCTCTGGTGGAAGGGTGGGCAGATATCTGATTACACAACCAATGCCAATGCCTCCCCTTTTGTTGGCCAACTAAGGGGTTCACGAATGGTGGGTAATCTCTCCCCCCCCCCCAGCCATTCCTAATATATGATTTTGGGGCATACATTGAAGTCCTCTTTTTTCCCATAAAAATTTTCTCCTCAGTTCTCCCCTGGCTGTCCCCTTCAGACTGACTCCCCCAGCCCCGTCACCGTGGCATTCCTGGGACTTACCTTGTTCTACGCCCTTTGCCACAGGGCTGCGTCTGTGCCTAGTAGACGGGTGCAGAGCCTGCAGAAGGTCGGTCGTAAGGCCTGTATGCTTCGGCCGTCCATGCCACTAGGCCGGCTGCATTGAAGTCCTTAACTAAACGGTGGCAGCGTGATGTACTGTCATCTGCCCACTTAACTATTTTTTAATTGACATCATAGTAAGCTTCCTGGGTTGAACTGCTTTTTATGACAGTGTGGCAAAAGGGTGAACATTTGTTTTGTATGTGTGGAGTTCTTGCTTATTAATGTCAGTATAGTGGGTTTTTTAAGTAAGGCTGTAATTTTATCTTGCTAGCATTTTAGAAGAAAATCATTGGTAATATAGGACACAAGCCATGTAAAATATAATACTAAATAATCATGGACATGAGCCCACCAGCAGGAGGATATTGTGCTGTAGGCGAGGTGTGTTGTCCAGACTCTCTTATACACTGGGACAGCAATGTGTAGACGTAGTAAATTGACTCTTGGGGGCAGATGAGCAGTGTTGTGCACCCCAGTTGGACATTTTCACTGGTGTTGCTAAGGACCAGGAGGGTTTATTTATTTAGTTTTTGTTTACCGGCTAAGTGCACTAGCCACTAAATGACTATTTTCAGGCATGACCCAGGAGAGTAGGGGGTTTAAGGTGTCAAAGTGATGATGAAAGCCAGACAAGACCAAAAAATATTTGGGGGTTCTTAAGGTTCCAACTAGTCTGCAGAACCTACTTGCCTTTTTTTTTTTTTTTTTTTTTTTAAACGGCAAAAATCATTGTTTTCATTTGTGAAAATGCCAGACACCACGAAAGCCATGACTTCCATGACAAATTCCCATTCTTGATGATCATTCTGTATTACTTACAGGGTTACTGGGTATTAAGGGGGCGTGGTATGAAGGTGTGGCGCAGTCCATATCTAGAGGGAAGGTTGTGATCTCTTTGATGGAGAGCAGCCCTTCTTGATGACACTTGTCTGGCTCTCTTTGTCCAGAGGAATGGTGCAGCTGCAGCTGATCTGCATGATGGAGGGGGCAAATGGCAATCACTGCTGCAGGAGGGAGGCCCTTCATCTAATATCCAAAGTCCCTGATATGGGTAGGATTAAAACATAGCAAATACCTATAGTGGAAGGCAGTGCTGGAATGGGAGGGGAAGTGGAAGGCCCATTCTGGATTAGGTATGTCATTGTATAACTGTGAAAGGTGAGTCCTGAATTATTATTTGTTATTCTTTCGTTATACTCCTCCACCCACAGCTGCCCCTATCAGTACTGTCTGGCAACCTCCCAGCCCCACTCATGCCATCTGTATCACTTCTCCTGTGGTGGGGGAGTTGGCCAGGCTTCCCTCTAAAATACTTATTTGCTGGAGTCGAGCAGAAAGTCAGAGTACTGTTGTACCTCACCCTACTGCGCTGCAGCCTTTTCCCATTTTCTTTTCTCCCACCAGGGAGACACCTGGATGGCCCACTGATGGACTTTCTCATGCAAGGCATGGTGATGTCCCTCCCAGCTGAAAGCCGTCCCTCCCCCCCTTCTGCTCTCCACCTACACCACCACCTGGGACCAGCCAGTATTGTTGCACAGCAGGAGAGGATGCCTTCCCTGCCCTGAGGAGGAGAGTGTCCACTGGGATGCTCAGCCCCTTAACCCAGCCAGCTCTCTTACATGACTCGGGCTTGTTCCCAAACGTGGGTCGCCGGAGTCAGGCGTGGCAGCAGTGCACTGTGCTGATGGGCTGGCTATGCCTCAGTTATTATTTTTTCTTTCCATCTACATTTTTTGCCACCGGTGACCTCCTTGCACCTGCTTCAGGCTTGTTCTGGCACCCCAGTACCAACTGCCAATCCCCCTGCTATCACTTTGGCAGGTTTCCATATGGGTAGGTGCTTGAGGGAACCTGCGCCATCATTAATGGTTACTGGTGCACATTGTTTTTTTTCCCCTCCTGGCCCCCCCAACGTCCTGGCACAGGATGTGCGCCCCCACGCACGTCACTTTTGTCACACATAGTGATGTCCTGCATGGGAGGAGAGCTCCCTCAGCCCACAACAAGGGTCACTACAGTGTCGGAACCAGGGCATCTCCCTTCCCTGGTTGGTAGTGCTGCCACATAGCAGTGCTTAACCAGCCATCTGCCTGACTTCCTGGGCCCACTTCGGAACTCATTTTGTCAGCACGGAAATGCGTAGCACTCCTGCTGGGCTGTCGGGCAGCTTCCTCATTTATTTTAAAAAAGTTCTCGGTCACTTATTGGGGAACTGAACTGTGGATATGTTAAGATTGGATTTATGCAGGGAAAAGTTTAACATTCTCAAGTCAGGGAAAATCTGGGACATCAAGGACACCAGGCCTAAGAACCACAGTGTACTGTGAACCATGTTTATTACTGTATGGGAACTTACGGCATCAGTACTAATGACTTCCAGTCCCATTGTACACTGTGAATTTATGATGCCTTGACACCCCTACTCTGGATACACAGCCAACAGAAAAGTAAGAAGCCAACAGAAATATAAGCAATAAAAGTTGCAAAATATATATTCAGATGGTGGGCTAAAAAATTACTTGACATTGGTAAGGCAGTTTTACACATTCATTCAAATTAGTTGAGACTAAAATTTAAAAATGTAAAAACGTTATTTGTTTTAGACTCATAGCTAACTTTTTCACACTCGGGTATAGAGTTCAGAAGTTTATAGTGTATGGTAGAACATAGTTCAGCATTGATTTCCATGCTGTGCAAAAAGTTGTTCTGCTGCACTAGTGACATCCCTACTGCCATTCTGCTGCAGTAATGGCGTCAGCCAATCTGTGTGTCACTGCCGTTGAAGAAAATGAAGGAAGCGGCAACAGTATGAACATCCACACGGATGCCACAAAAAAGGCAAGTTTAAGCAGAAATAATATTTTTTATGCTGCAGGATCAACTAGATAACTTAAGAAGTACTTACACATCCGTTTCTGTATCTCACAATGAATGTCTTCTTGCTAAGTGAGAGGAACAGCCACCACTTCTTTTGTATTCAAAACCCCGCCCAAACCCGAAAGTCAACCTATTAAAATGCGTGATTGAAGCATAGGGACGCCTGGTCCCTAGCAACCATGGAAGGAGCCCTATCAACCAGGGGTAGCTCTTATCAGGAAACACTTTTATATTAAAAAAAAAAAAAAAAGCAATTTGAGCAATATTTTTTTCTGTTTTTTGAGCTACCATACACTGTCTAGAACAGTGCATGACTCACTAGCCACAGCAAGGCTATTCTCAACTTTGTGGTTACTATGCCAACCAAGAGATCTCTCGAGCTTCGCTCTTGCGGTCATCCAGTCGGCATAGTAACCACTCGGTTGAGAATAGCCTTGTGTGCATATGAATCATACACTGTCCTATATGTCTGCTGTAGGTAGACTTCATGAGCCAATTAGAATGCAGAGCTACTTAGTACTGGTTATAAAATGGGTAAGAAAAATGAAGCCATCTGATTGACTAACACAGTGTGCAAGGTGTGCAACAATGTCAGTATAATTGCACACCTTAGTCCAGGACTTGTTAGTAGCCACATTACACAATTAGCCAATTAGTCCCCCTACACCCAGAACTAATTTGCCTTCATAAACATGACTGCCACCTTTACTCAATAAAAACCTTCAACTAGGCCCTAAAAATAAAACTCCCAAAAATTAAAAACAAATTAAGTAAATGCTGTTTGTGTGTTGACTGCAATAGGTAGTCAGATAGCTGGCTGTCCTCCCTGCTACCTGGGACTGGTTGTAACAGCCTAAGAGAAGTCTTAGGACGCAACTCTTCCTAGACACCCTTGGTCTTTTACAATCTGTCCTAGCTGGTTGACGCATCCCTGCTCTGCTGGGATTGTTGCCCCATTTTATCTACCTATTTCGTATTGCAAGAGGAGTTTGCTCTCTGAAAGCATCACTGCTAAGTCTTTGTATTCAGTCACAATTCTCTGCAGGATTGCAGAAATGCATTAGGGAGTCACAAGGCTGTAATTGCTTCAGAGGCTGCATGACTGGGACCTTGAGGCTGTTGTACCTTGTAGGACTGCTGTAGCCCACACCTGCTTTGCAGTTTCTTGTGAGTCACTGATCACTCTCCTCTGCTTTATTAAGGTAGGATCAGGGTGTTTAGAGCTTGAGGAGGTGTTTCTTGGAACGTTGAGGGTCCCCACATGTCCATCTGTACATGCGTGATGGGTAATATCTTGGTTATCCCTGTTCTGTCTTTCTGTAGTTGGTAGTCATCTTGGTAAGATCTACACATTAGAATAGCAGCTATCTTAGTGCAGGCTCTGCATGTATGTTTCAGTCCGGTGGACATACAGTATTGGTAAAGTGTGCAGATGCTCATTACAGCTCAGTGACTCAGGATTCATTTCAGACATGTACCTTTCTGTGTAACTCCTTTTCCTCTGTGACCCAGATACCTCACTGGCTGCAGTTTTTGAACTAATTGAGAATTTCTTTGGCCTTTCTGGATACACCCTGAATGGAACCAAAACAGAAGTTCTAGGTTGTGGTTATGAGGCCTCACCCCAATTACGTGAGCATTTCCCCATGAACTGGGATATGAAGTCCATCAAGTATTTGGGCATACAGTTGGGTACAGAGAACACACAACTCTGTATTCTAAATTACCCACCCTTGATCGATCAGTTAAAAGTGGATTTTAGGAGATGGTCCCTGTTGCCCTTATTGTACACGCCAAAGTGCAGGCATTGAAAATGAATGCCTTATCTAGACTGCTCTGTTTATTCCAGTGTGTCCCTTGTCAGATGTCTAGGAAGGACATAAAGCAATGGCAGCGAATGTTCTACACATTTCTATGGGGTAAGGGCCGTCCCAGAATCCGGAGGACCCTCTTGCACCTTCCTAAGCAACAAAGAGGCCTAGCCCTTCCGAATTTGCATAGATCTTACTTCGAGATACCGCTCTTGCAGCACGTTACACCATTAGGACTGAAGCCGGCAGGCGGCAGGATCCCACGGAAATTTTCTAGCTAGTGGTCTTCAGCGGGGACTGCCTCCGACGTCGGTCCCGCCCCCGACGTCGGGTGTAGTACATAAGGAGGCAGTCCCCCCATAATCCCCAGTTCTTTTCCCACCATCGACATCGCCAGTATCGGCCTCTCGGTCTCTCTTTCTAGCGTGCGATGACCATTAGAACTACGACGATTTTCATCTGCCTTTTGACTTTTGATCAACTGATGTCCTCTCCAACAACTTCTTTAGAGGGTCACCATACGAAGTGTGCCTGCAGCAAACAGATCCCCTTCAAGGATCCACATTCGGCCTGCGTGCGCTGCCTAGGCCCGGAACACAACACCAAGGCCTGTTCCTTCTGCCAGGGCTTCAACAGTCGCACCAGGATCCGCCACCAGAAGGCCCTTCAAGCGTTTCTCTTGGAGGAGAAACTGAAAATTATGGATAAGGAACCTTCCTTCCGGGGGGAGTCTTCGGGTAAAACCCACAAGCACTGGGAAAAGGAAAGATCCAGATCTCCTGCGAAGGTCTCGGACTCCTGAAGCTCGGGTTCGAAATCGGATCGCTCTCACTCCAGGGCTCGGTCGCAACCTCCCCTGGTTCAGGTCAGGTCATCCAGCGGCTTCTTTTCTCTTCAGCCTCTGAAGACTTCCAGGCCGTTGGCCTCTTCCACTCCTTCTAGGGCCTCGTCAAAATCCGGGGAGCACCATAAATCTTCCTCCCGCTGGCGGGATACTGACGCCAGGTCAGTTTCCTAGCCTCCGCGTGGTTCGGATCCGGTTCCTCGTAAAACCAAAGACCTGACGTCCCTTAAACGGACATCGGACCACCCGGCGTTGGCCAAACACCACCGGCGCTCCCAGGAGCCAGCGACACCTAAACACCCATCGCCGGCCAGGCATTCGCCTTCGAAGATGTCGGCCAGGGGACCGACGCCAGCTACTCCTGAGAAGAGGACCGCACCACCTTCACCGGTGGACGCCGGTCAGAAGGATTCATCTGAGGAGGACGCCACACAGTCCGAGGACCAGGCGGGCGACACTGGAGACGCTGGGCTCCCACAGGAACCTTCCCCGGAGTGGGAGACCCCTGGGGACCCGACGCTCGACCCCGGCGACAGGCCACGGGTGCCAGGCCTGTCGTCTGGTATGAATCTGGCAGAGGTAAAAGAACTTTTTACCTTCTGGTGGGACACCATCAAAAAAGATGTCACCACATGTCTTCCTCCTACTCCGACTCCGCCTCCACCCACTCCTTCACCGCCTATGCCCTCTCCTCCACCCAAGGGGCCCGTAGGACGACTGCCAACCCCCAAGGAGCAGACACCACCTCCTCAGGGCAGATCTTCAGAAAGGAGAAGATCTCCCTCTAGATCCCCCTTCAGGTCACCCAGCCCCAAGAGACCCAGACTACGCCGGTACACTCTGTCTGGGGAGGATTCCAGATCTAACACTTCAGAGTGCTCCAGATCACCTTCTCCTATCAGCATTCCCTCTCCGGACCCACACGACCTACCCAGGTCTCCTCTGGATGATTCTTCTTTCGCGGAGATCATGAGGCACATCCAGGAGAATATGGTGTGGGGTGCTGAAGAGCTTGACCCCGAGAGATAACGCCTTGCCTGCTACCTTGGCAGAAAGACCGAAGCCTGTGGTAGTACGCCCTTGGTGAGATACCTTTAAGGACGTCCAAGGCAGCTGGAATTCATCCGCATTCCACTCCCGTGGTGCCGAAGAAGGCTGACTGCCTATACAAGGCCTCTAGGGAGGACCAGTATCTGACGAACCATCCTCTGGCTGACTCCCTGGTCATCACTGCTTTGCATGACCGGTCTCAGAGACCTCAGCATTTGAGCACACAGCCACCGGACCAGAAATCCAAGCAATTGGATATCCTGGGTAGATGCATGTACGTGACTGCGACTTGCGCCATCAGGTCACTGAATTACCTTACCCACATGGTTCAATTCCAGAACGCACTGTGGGAGCAGGGACAGGACGTGGTCGAGAAGATGCCCGATGGCGACCACAAGGAGGAGCTCTTGGACCTCCTTCTCCGCACGGGTTCGGATGTGGGGACCCAAGTGCTCAGAGCCGCATACGATTCTGCAGACTCTTCAGCCAGAGCTGTAGCCTCAGGCATGTGTCTCCGGAGACACTCTTGGCTCCGTGTCTCCGGCTTTACCCCGGACATCCAGAAGAACATCTTAGACGTCCCTTATAACGGCGAGGTCCTATTTGGTGAAGCCTTCGAGAGAGTAATCACCAAACTTCAGGACGCAGGGAAGGCAGTCCGATCTGTACAAGCTATGTACAGGTCTCGGCCTAGTTCCTTTCGTAGGAACCAGAGCCGTTTCCGTGGCTGGCTACAAAGGCAACAGCAGTGTTCCGGCCAGCAGCAGAGGGGCACTTTCATCTGTAAGGCCCAGGCCAAGTCATCCCCAGGCAGAGGCCAACAATTTTCAAAGTTGGCCCAGCCTCCCGCATCAAACGCTGCCACAGCATGACTCCTTCCCAGCCCCTGCCCCTCCTCAGGATCAATGGGAAAACAAAGTCGGGGGTCGCATCGCACTCCACTTCCCAGGGTGGCAGTCGATCACCAACAGGTGGGTTCTGCAGCTGGTTAAAAAAGGCCATTATATAGAATTTGTAGGCAGCCCACCTACAAGACCTCCCCTGCTCTCCTGATATTCAGGTCAGCATGCCCTGCTCATACAGCAGGAAGTGCTCACACTTCTGGCAAAGGAAGCACATCCCAGAGAATCATCTTAGAGCACATCCCAGAGAACCAGAGAGGACTAGGGTACTATTCTCACTTCTTCCTGGTTCCAAAGAAAACAGGGGACCTCCGTCCAATACTGGACCTCAGCGACCTCAACCTTTCGGTCGTTTACAAATGCTTCTGCATGGTGACCCTTCCGGGCCTAATTCCCATGCTGAAGCAGGATGCCTTTCTGGCATCTTTGGACATGCAGGACGCCTACCTGCATATTCCGATTGCTCAGGTGCACCGGAGGTTCCTGTGCTTCGAGTTTCAGAGCCGCCATTATCAGTTCCGAGCTCTTCCCTTCAGGCTGCCATCGGCACCTCGTGTATTCACGAAGTGCATGGCGGTCGTAGCGGCATCTCTGACAAGACAGGGCCACTACGTGTTCCCATACCTGGATGACTGGCTTCTCATGGCGCCCTCCAGGGAGGCCCTGATGATGGCTATTCACTGCACCCAGTCCCTTTTTCAATCACTGGGTATTCTCATCAACTACGAGAAGTCACTCCTGGTGCCATCTCAGAAATTATAGGAGCAGTTCTGGACACCATCAGAGGGAAAGCTTTTCTTCCCTCGGACAGAGTGGAACACATCAGATCCCTCATCAGGGACTTGTCGGTGATGAAGACCGTCCCAGCCAGACTGGTCCTTCGCCTGCTCAGACACATGGCTGCAGCCATTGCGACAGTCCCACTAGCACGTCTCCACATTCGGATAACCCAGTGGATGCTATGGGTGCAATGGGACCAAGACCATCTGCAGCATCCAGTCCGGATCACAAAAGCCGTAATTCGAGATTGGCAATGGTGGCTAAATCCAGGGAACCTCTTTGCAGGGGTTCCCTTCACAACGCCGTCCCCGACTGTGACCCTCTTCACAGGCACCTCAGGGCTAGGATGGGGAGCACATCTAGATGGTGTTTGGTCTCAGGGTCTGTGGAGAGTCCAGGAGTCTCACCTCCACATCAACATCTTGGAAATGAGGGCAGTCCTTTACGCTCTGCAGGCCTTCCAGTTGGAGATTCCACCGGTTACACTTCTGCTTCAAACAGACAATACCGCGGTGATGTACTACCTCAACAAACAAGGGGGCACTCACTCCTACCCGCTTTGCATGGAGGCCATGAGAGTGTGGGAGTGGGTACTGCAACATGGCACAAACTTAATTGCAGTACACGTTCCAGGGGTGGACAACACCATTGCAGACAGTCTGAGCTGCTCTCAGGCCGGAGTCCATGAATGGGAACTTCTACAGGAGGTGGCAGAGGATCTATTTCACAGATGGGGTACTCCAGAGTTAGACCTTTTTTGCGTCCCCATCCAATGCAAAACTGCCCAATTTTTGCTCGCTAGATCCAGGGCCTGATGTTTTCTGGTGAGATGCGTTGTCCCTCTCCTGGGCGGGCAGATTCCTCTATGCTTTTCGTCCTTTCCCATTGATCCAGAGAGTTCTCTTAAAACTTTGCAGGGAGCAAGCGACGCTCATTCTGATCGCACCCTTCTGGCCCAGATAAATTTGGTTCCCTCTTTTACACCGGCTATCCCGGGAACCTCCAGTTCCTTTGCCAATCCGCTCCCATCTGTTGTCTAAGGAGGTGGGTTCATTGGTCCATTCGGACCTACGCTCATTGAACCTGCATGCTTGGCTTCTCGAGACATAGCCATGATGCGATGCGGGGTCTCGCAAGAAGTGGCAGACGTACTCTCTGCTGCCAGAAAACCAGCTACCCACGCAACTTATGCCATGAAATGGTGTAGATTCTGTTTGTGGGCTCAAGCGCGTGGCTTTCCGCCATTAGACTGTCCTGAAAAGCTGTTTCTGGACTACCTGCTTTCTGTGTTCCACTCTGGACTGGCTTACTCCTCGATTAAAGTGCACCTTTGCGCAATTTCTGCTTACCATGCCCCCGCAGGCCATCGGAAGGTGGCCCAGCTGGACACTACTTGTGCCTTCTTAAGGGGCTCCTCCACCTTAGGCCTCGCCAAAGATCCAATCCTCCTTGACTTTACTTTTTGTCCTGAGCAGCTGACGCCACCCTTTGAACCAGCCGAGGATTACGAGCTACGTTTTCTATCTTGGAAAACGTTATTTTTAGTTGCTGTTACTTCTGCTAGAAGGATTTCGGAATTGCATGCTCTTATGTGCAAAGAGCCCTATTTGGTTTTCCACCAGGACAGGGTATCCCTAAGGGCAAACCCAAAGTTTTTGCCTAAGGTGGTCTCAGCTGTCACCCTTAATCAGGATATCGATCTACCAGTGTATTTTCCAAGGTACTGTAATCGAGGAGAAGCCCTTCTGCACACCCTAGACGTGCACAGGTGCCTCAGATACTACCTGACCAGAATCAAACAGTTCCGAAAATCGGACCAACTTTTCGTCTCCTTTGCTCACAGGATGAAAGGAGCTCCTGTTTCCAAACAGTCACTCTCTAGGTGGCTCATCCAGTGCATCACTTTCTGTTATGACAAGCTCAATAAACCTTTACCGGGCGCGGTCAAGGGTCATTCCACAAGAGGGGTGGCTACTTCCTTTGCAGCGTTAAAGAATGTCTCCATCTCAGCTATTTGCGCTGCAGCTACTTGGAGCTCTGTGCATACCTTTATCAGGCATTACAGTCTGGACATTGCATCGAGGCGAAGAGCGGGGTTCGGTCTAGCCATCCTTCAGGGACTTCTGTCCTAGACTCGAGTTACCTTGAGGTCTCTACCTTTCCTCCTCCCAGTGGTGCATGATTGCCACTACTGCTTGGAAATCAGTCCTAATGGTGTAACCTGCTGCAAGAGCTGTATCTCGAAGTAAGATAGTACAGTTATATAAGAACTTACCGTAACCGTAGATCTTCGAGAACAGCTCTTGCAGCAGGTACCTTCCCTTCCACCACCCCCCTTTTTGGAGGTAGGTCATAGTCAAGCACCCATCTTATTGGATGGGACATTCCTATTCACTAGTTTTTGCCATCTGGTGGCGGATCCTCGGTCTCCTCTTCTGATGTCATCTAGCGGCCGGGAGTCTCCGGCGGGAGAACTGAGGATTATGGGGGGGCGCCCTTATGTACTCGCCTGACATCGGGGCAGGACCGACATCAAAAGGTCCCCGCTGAAGACTGCAAGCTATAAAATTTCCGGGGGGTCCTGGCGCCTGCTGGCTTCAGTCCTAATGGGGTGACCTGCTGCAAAAGCTGTTCTCGAAGATCTACTGTTACGATAAGTTCTTACGTAACTGTACTTTACTGGATAGCAGCACAAATGAGAGTGGCACTCTTGTGGGGTAATCCACAATATGACTCATTGTGGAAACGGATAGATAAGGTGGAATATTCCAAGCCGCCACTCTGTGCGATTCTCTTTATGGAGAGCAGGGTGAGGGTGTTTGGGATGATTTTTTCTGGCACAAAGACGGTTCTTGAGGGATGGAGCAGGGGGACTTGGAGAGGTCTCACCAGACAACAACTATGGAAATTTAAGTGTTGGATCAATGATGCTCAGTTTGCCCCATCGGTACAAGATGGCTGGTTTGCTCAGCAAGCCAGGTGGGGTCTCACTTCCTCGATCCAGTTGTTTGTAGGTCCTATGTTGATGTCCTTTGAAGTAGCACAACAGAGATTTGGGTAGGGCAGTGGAGACCAAATGAGATTTTATCAGATCGGGGACTGTGTGCAGGCACAAATGAGGGTAGGGCCCAAGGAGGTGGAAAATGTTGGTAGGATTCCTTTCCAAAGAATCTGGACCTCCTTTAATGGGGAAAGAGCTATCTCCTTTCTTTATAGTAATTATACAATGGATTTGCTCCCTTCCTCATCATATCTTAAGGAGAAGTTGGAAGGTGACCTAAACATACTTCTGTCTGAGAATCAATGGGATCTGGTTTGGAAAAGTACCTGGAGAACAACAACATCTCCTACAAGGGGGGAATTTGGGTGGAAGATACATGCCAGATTCTTTCTAGTACCGGGGCAAGCTGCACATGGCAGACCAGGGATCCCCTCAGGCTGTTGGAGGGGATGTGGGGAGACGCATGCCACCCAGACACATATCTTCTGGCAGTATCCAGAGAGATCAGTTTTTGGGGGAAGCCTATGTCTGCACTTGGCTAGAATTTTCATACTTACAACACAGTTTGGAATTTAGGGGAACTGAGACAACCTAGAACATATGGTTTGACAGAGAAAAGCAGCACTCTTAAAGTGAATTATTTATTTATTCAAGTCTCGGATTGCAACCTTTGAGCTAGAATCTCATTTGCAAAGGTTCCATGTCATGAAGAAGAGAAATGCATACAGAATTACAAAAGACAAGTAGGCAACAACGTATAGTAGGTAAATCATATCTATTAAAATCAACAATCTGAAGATAGGCAATTAGAGCTGTCAGATCGAGATACAGACGCAGGTAGTTATAGGTAACATTTGGAGCAGTGGTGAGTCATTCTCTGAAAGGCTTTTGAGGAAGGAGGCTAAATGCCAGGCAAAAGGTGAAGGTTAAAAATGAGGAGTGGGGAAGGTGAGTGGCAGGATTCTGTGCAGAGAGCTTGGGGTGCCAGGCTGTCCTTTGTCAGTTGAGAGAGGAGAGGTCAAGGCAGGGAACTAGTGGAACTGAGGTTCCCTTTGTTAGTAAAGAGGGTGTCGAGTGTGGGGTGAGGGGTAGGGAGATCAGTAGGTTGTTGAGAATGGTTGGGATCTATAGAGGTGAGAAAGGGTTGGGAGGAAGCATAGAATTAGGTGGGAGCAGTAGGAGATGGAAAGTGGAAGAATAGGGAGATTCATAGATCTATACGAGTTCAGCGGGTAATTTACCCTTAATAGACTCACCACCATTCTCACTGGTGGAACTCAAACTCGGTATCACCCATGTATAAATCCAAATTAGTTTTAAATAGATCAAGAGTCGAACTATGCATTGTATTGGCAGGAAGTTTGTTCCAGGTATTTACTACTTTTTGAGTAAACCACCTGTTTCTTTTAACAGTGTTATTTTGGGTACCCTTTCATTTTAATGAATGGGATCTAGTATTTACCAATGATTGATGTCTAACTAGGCCTATTGTTTCAAAGATTGCTGCATCTTGAAAAGCTTTGTATGTCTGACATGGGTCACCACGTAGCTTTCTGTATTTCATAGAATAAAGATTAAAAAAAAACAATCTGGTTTCATAATCAGTTGCTTGCAATGTAGAAACTTTTCTTGTCACTTTACGTTGTATCCCTTCTACAAGTTTATTTCTTATCAAATATGGTGCAACTATAGGGGAACAGTATTCTAGATGTGGTCTAACTAGTCCAACATACAGGGGAATAATAACATTGTTATCCCTACTTTTAATATTTCTTAAAATGCAGTTCAATATTTTGTTAGACTTCTTTGCTACATTAGGTTATTTGTTCATCAAAAAAAAATCTTTAGTTAAAGTAACACCAAGGTCTATTTCCTGATTAGTCATCTGAACAACTATATTATTCATTGAATATGTGTAACAAGGGTTATTTTTGCCCAAGTGCATAACTTTGCACTTTAATTCATTGAACAATAAATCATTTCTTTTAGACCATTCAACCAGATGAGTAAAATTGTTTTGTAAAATAATTGCTGAATTTACGTCTGATATTATACTTCCTAACTTAGTCGTTAGCAAACTAGCTTGTATTAGATTGAAGACTCACAGTGAATATCAGTATATTAAACAGAATACGGCCCAGGACTGAGCCCTGGGGAACCCCACTAGTAACTGGGCCCCAGTTTGACTGATAGCCTTTGACCGAGACTTGCTTTGTCCGACCTGTCAACCAAGCATTTATCCAGTTTATAATTACTGGATGAATTTTTAATAGCACAAGCTGTGTGATAAGCACATGATGTGTTACAGAGTCGAATGCTTTGGCGAAATCTAAAAATACTATATCCACTGAAAAGTCATTATCCAGTGCTTCGCTGACAGGTTCCAGAAAGTAAAGAAGGTTAGTTTGACACGATCTTCTTTTAACAAAACCATGTTGATAGATGTCTACATATCCTATTTCTTCCAGATGGATGGTAATTCTGTTTCTTAATATCCTTTCCAATAATTTGCAAAATACTGCATTGAGGCTTATGGGTCTGTAATTTTCTACTTGATTTTCTTTACCACCTTTGTGCAGGGGGGGGGTAACTATAGCTTTGTTCCATGATAGTACAACAGTACTTGTATCTAAAGATCAATTAAACAATAATGTCAGGAGTCCTATTAATGATTTGCTTAAAGTTTTAATAAATATTGGTGGAATGCCATCAGGGCCTACTGATCCACTTGATTTTAATAATTTAATACTATCTCTGACCTTCCTGTTCAAATATTGGGATACATGGGCTATCAATTGTTATTTTATGAGGCTCGTTAGTATACTTAGGTTTAAACAGTTTAATAAAATAATCATTTAATTGTGTAGCAATTTTAGTTTCATCAGTAATGATGCCTTTTGGAGTATGCAAATGACCATTAGAGGAGCTGTTTTGTTTTAATGAACCAATATAGTTGAAAAATTATTTTTTCTTGTCTTTAACAGTTGTAGCTAGCTTTTCTTTAAGTGTTTGCTTTTGTTTTTTTATCAAGTTTTTGCATTTATTAGCAAAATTTTTATATGAAGTCCAATTAGATACTGAAGGATTTTTTTTTTTATTTCTTACATCATCTCTGCTTTTTAGATAAGTTTTTTTCTATGTGTATGTTCTACCATAGAGGAACTCTTCTATTTTTGTTGTATTTTTTCCTAATAGGAACCCAGGAATTGATACAGTGTTGGAGTTTATCAGTTTTGTGCCAAGTTTCATCAAGGCTGCAGCATGAAAGTTCAGTAGCCCAGTTCTAACTATTAAGATATTCAGTAATATTAGTGTAGTTAACTTTATTAAAGTTTTTTTTATAATGGAACAACCAGCTATTGTTGGGAATATGTGATTCCTAGTTGTAAGGATCATATTGTGATCACTATTAGACGGGGGCATGATCTTAACGTGTGCATTTGCATTTTCAATGTTTGAAATAACTAAGTCCAATATGTTTTTCCCTCTTGTAGGTAATTTGACTAGTTGTTCCTTGTTATTTAATGTGATAAGATCTAAGACTGATGTTTCAAAAATAGAACTTCCTTTACCAGTTTCCCAATGTTTGGGAGATTGAAATCTCTCATGAATATACAGTCTTTATCTACAAGGTTAGCTTCAATATTAGTTATAAATGTAGTATTTTCTTCTTAATTTAAGTTTAGTGCTCTATAATCTAAACCTACTGTAATAGTATGATTATTGCAAGTATTATTTTAATCCATATTAGTTTGCTTGTGTTGTCCTGATATTGTGTTTTCTATTAAATAACTTTTAAACGCATATTTTTTTACATACACTACAATTCCACCTCCCCTACTATTTAAATGATTTTTTTCAAATTTTGTATATCCTGGAATTTGGGTGACCCAGTCTTCTTTTTTAAACCAAGATTAAGTTACTCTGCATATGTCTGTGTTATTGGTATTCAAAAAATGTGATAGTTTATCGATTTTATTCAGTAAACTTCTAGCATTTAAGAGCAATATTTTGAAATTATTTTCTGTATAATGTTTAATATTTGTAGTATTTGTTTTTCCTAAATTAACTTTATTTAGATCAAGACAGATGTTAAGAGAATCCTCAAGGGTAGGGATCTCCCCCTTTTGTTCTAGTTTAAACTGTTTTGAATATATGTCAACATTTGTTTTCTCAATGAGTTGTTCCCTCCTCTACTTAAGTGGAGTCCATCCCATAAAAGAAGTTCCTCTTTGTGAAAGAATTCCTCCCAATGAGTTATACAACCAATTTGTTGTTTTATGCACCAACTTCTTAACCGATTATTTAATGCTTTTATTTTATTTATATTGAACTCTGAAGCCTTAGGAATAGGTAAAATCTCAGAAAAGGCAACATTGCAGTTTAAATCAGTAAGTTTGTTAGACATAGCTACTATGTCTTATTTGATTTTCACAAGTGGTTCCTTTAATACATAATTTGCCCCTGCATGTATGATCACAGAAGGTTTAACAGTGTTAGCTAAGATGTAATCCTGCATTAGAGTGATATCGTTTATTTTTGCTCCACCAAAGGAAGAAAGAGTTCTGGATGCCTTGTCAGGATTACAGATTAATCTGTCTAAATGTTTGATTATGGAATCTCCTAAGACAAACCATGGTTTATTGATAGTGTTAGTCCCAAGATCGATTAAATTAGCCTCACGAGGTGAGTGTGGTAATGCGTTGTCATTTAATGGTAGTGAGGGATCAATAATAGGTTCATCAGTACTAGATTTAGATGGTGCCTTAGGGATTGCTTCTTCAGTATGTGAAGTACTGGCTTGGTTGACTTCATGTGCATTGAATATACTAAATTGGTTTGTTAGAGGTAATTCAAATGTGTTGGCTCTATGGCCCTTTTTGGCTGCATTAGAATTTTTAGCTGTGAACCAATCATTCTCTGAATTGGCAACTGGATCATTTTCTCAGGGTCTTTTTTTTGTTATTACTATGTGGCACAACCAAAGGTGCTAAAACTGGAGTTGTTTCTTTCATGTTATTTGTTTCTAATGTAATAATTCCAGTTTGGAAGTCAATAAGATCAGTTTGACCTAAATTATGTGTTTCAGTGATGGTGTTTGTCTTATGATAGTCTATACTAACATTTGGCTGTAGTCTATTAGTCATGCTTTTTTGACTTGCCTCTAACATCATCAGTCTGTCTCCAGAATATGAGCAGGGAATAGTAATTGTTGAGTGGGATCTATGAGAGTGGAGGAGGGAGAGTCAGGAGGAGTGGGAGGGAACAGAGGGGGAGACGATGTAGGGGGAGGGGAGTGAGGCCAAGGTGAGGAGACCAGTGGCTGGGGAGCCTTTGAAGAGGGTACATAGAGGGTTGGAGGTAGTTGTAGATCACGGTAGGTTGGGGGGTGGAGGGAGGTCTGCGAACTGGTAAGTTGTGGTGCTGGTAATGCAATCGTGTCCTCAGGCCAGGGGACTTGTTAATACTGGGGGCATGAGCATATCATGTGGCTTGAGAAGTGGGAATGGAGTTTTTTCTTGAACAGACCTAATTTGAGTTCAGATAGAGGGTCAGCTGGGAGTGAGTTAAGCCACTTTGGCGCACGGTACACAAAAGACTGTTGCCCTTAGGTCGTATGGCAGTAGGGGACTTTGTATTGGGTATTGAGAGATCCTCTGGTCAGCCGGGGTGGGGGGGCTGTTTGATGAAGCACAGAGTAGACACCTGGTGGGGTAAGACCAGGTGTGACTTTCTTGGCCAGGAGACAGGCTTGGTATATGATGCGACTGTCAAGGTTCAACCATCCTTTAAGTGAATATAGGGCACACGTGTGTGTTAGTAGCGGGGCACCCAGGACTTGCCGGCATGACTTGTTTAGGGCAGTGGCAACACTTTTCAGGGTAGATTCTGAAGCAGAGCTGTAGACTGCGAGGCCATAATCTATTACGGAAATCACTAAACTGGCTATTGCTAGTTTAAGGGCTTCGGGAGTGAGGCAGTGTCTGTGTTTATATAGTTATCCAATTTTTCTGCACACTGTCTTAGAGACATAATCAGTATGCGGCGTATATGATAAGGTGCTATCCAGTATAACCCCCTAGGTATTTGAAACTGTATACCATCTCAAGGATTTAATTTTTTTGTTTCGGATAGTTAGATGGGCTGATTTAACTTTGCTGGGAGGGGAAGGGAAATGCATAGTTTTTGTTTTCTTATAGTTGAGTAGTAACCGTACATTGGTAAACCAGTCTTCAACCATATTGAAGTTATGCTGGAGACTTTGCTAAAGGGAGGTGAGGTTGGAGTGGCTAGAATAGAGAACAGCATCATCCGCATACAGCAGGATTTTTGTCATGCACCCTTTTTGGAGATTGTTTAGGAAAAGGCTGAAAAGCAGCGGGCCTAATATGGACCCTTGGGGGACACCTGTGCTTATATTCTGTTTGTCAGGGAGAATATTGCCGATTTTAACTTGTTGTACCTGGCCAGCCACATAGCTACGGAACCAGCTCAGGGAGGTGGAGGATGCGGAGGTCTCACGTAGTTGGGCTAGTAGGAGATTATGGTTGACTGTGTTGAAGGCCTTAGTGAAGTCAATGAAGGTAGCCCCCACTGAGTGCCCTCAATCCAGCAAGTCATGTATGAATCCAGTTAACTCAACAAGGGCAGATGTCGTACTGTGTAACTTTCGAAATCCATGCTGTTCTGTGCACTGAATTTAGTATTTATTGAGGTGATCTATTAGTTGGTCATAGACCACCCGTTCTAGGGCTTTAGAGATTGGCTGTAGAATTGAGAGTGGCCGGTAGTTAGTGTGAGTGGTCTTGTTTCCACTTCTGAAAACTGGCGTTACAACTGCAGCTTTCCAGAGCTTGGGGAACTGTCCAGTGATAAGCGATAGGTTGAGTATTCTCGTTAAGGGGACCCAGGACCTCTTCTATGGTGAGTGTTAGAAGTTTCAGCCAGCCCAGTGGCGTAGACACGTGGTTTACCCCTCGAATACCTGATACCCACATCAGACTGGCGCCTTACCTTGACCCATGCCGGTGACCCGGGTTCGGGAACTGACTCGGGGCTCCGGGGGTCGGCAGGAGAGGAGATGGATCGAGCGTCCAGAGGACTGCTCTCCTCTCCTGGGTGGTTAGGAGGCCGCCTGCAGTGACCCGTGAGACCAGGGCAACGAGTAGCACGCAAGGAGGGAACACTACCAGAAAAATGGAAACTGGCTTCAGACTCAACTGGATGACTGCTGCCTGGCGATTCAGTGCCGTCAGTGTCCCAGGAGCCTCCATCCCTTGGCAGTACCCCAGGGCCAAGTAACACTCTTGCCTGCTCTACTGGTGCCTCTCCCCTCGGAGGAGGGGGGCCCGCCCGGCGAAGGGTTACATCCGGGTTACTCTGGGGATGACTGCATATGTGAGGGATGGTGCACGGGAACAAGATGGATAGGAGGTGCCTTGGCATAGCCTGAAGGAGTGGCGGAGAGCGGTAGCACAGAGGGGGAAAAAGAGATGACACAAAATAAAAAGTTTCAAATGTAAGTCATCACTACGTTGCCTGGATTTGTGAAGTACATGCATTAGGTGTTTTTTGGCTTCTGTGGGTTTGATGACCCTGAGATAGAAAGGTGGGGCAAGGGTATTACGATTGAGGGAAGGGGCAGCTGCCGTTGTGCTGTGGGCATTATTGACAGGGTTGAGGTAGGTGGATGGGGAGCACTTCAGTGATGTTGGTGAAAGCTCTATTAAAGGTGTTTGCTATGGTTTTTGGGTCTTGGGTTATTTTCCCATTCAGGTTCAGTAGGTCAGGTGGAGATCGATTAGGGTTCCCTGTTTGTGTTTTAATGTTTGCCCAGAATTTGTGGCAGTCACCCCAGGAACTGTCTCCTTCAGCTCTATAGAAGCGCAATTTAGCCTGACCTTTTGCCTGGGTACATTTGTTGTGGGCTATGCGGTAGTTTTGGAGGTCAGATTGTGCACTCGTATGCATGAGATTAATGAGTGAGGGGGTTATCCATGTCTTATGGGAGCCTCTGATCTTTTTAGTGGTGAGGGGTACAAAGATATCACAGGCTGAGTTGAAGGGCTTTATGAAGTAGTCTAATGCCTTCTCAACATTTGTTGCAGAGAAGATGGGGGACCAATCAAGTTGACAGAGGAGCTCTTTTAGGGAGCCTAGTTACCCTCTTTGTAGGATTCTGGTTGTCACCTTTTTAGCAGGTGGTTTTGGAGACTTATTTGACCAGGTGCAGAGGATGGGGGAGTGGTCGCTAATGGAGTTGAGGAGCACGATTGTGCTAGTAACTTGCTCTGGACGGTTAGTCAAGACCCAGTCCAGTAGAGTACTAGTTCCAGTATGGTAGTTAGTGCGTGTCGGTGTTTCAGATTAGCTGGGAAATGTTTAAGGAGTTGAGGGTAACGCTGTGTGATGCAGCATCAGGGGACAGCCAGTTTATATTGAGGTCACCTACTACGATTACCTCAGAGTTTAGATGGCGGTCTGTAAGGTACTCCTTGAGTACATTAAATCCAGCTGCCTGCTGTTTTGGTGGGATATCGGTAGAGATTAATGTAATGTTGTTTCCATTTGTTCCAAGGATTATTTTAACTGGTAGAAGTTGTACATTGCTGATTGATTTTATAGGTGGGAGGGCCTGACCCTGCAGGTGCTCTTTAATATAAACTACACAGCCCCCACCACGTTTGCCTACTCTGTCCAGTCTAAAGGGTTTATAGCCGTCCAGTCTGATGTGGGTATCAGGTATTCGAGGGGTAAACCACGTCTCTACCACTGACAAGATGTCCGGGCTGTGTTGGGTTGCCCACACTTGTAGAGAATCAAGTTTGACTGATACACTGACGATGTTGATAGGAGCAATCTTGAGGTAGCTTTGCGTCTCAGGCCCATAAGTATTCATGCCCCTGGGGTCAGGGTTGGGGTGTATGTTCCCAGATAGGAGTAGAAGAAGCCAGAGCAACTGAGTAGCTTGCAGTCTGAGTTGTTTTAAGGCTTGTGATCGACTTTTGCGGACATGGACTCTTTTAGGATATTTGCTTGTTATTAGGAACATATTGGTGAGTGGTGGGGGGGGGGTAGATGTTACACTGTGGCAGCGGTTCCCAGCAGGATTCACTATAGCAGTCTTCATTTGGGGTGGTTAATGGGGCTGACGTTGATTTTAAGGCAGCTTGTAAAGTTTTTATATAGGTTGTCATGGGCTCTTTTGGCAGGCTGTACCAAAGAGGGAAGCCTTGAGCTGGAGAAAAAAGTGACTAGAATTGAGAAGCTCAGTAGTGGCTGCATCTTTTTCTGTTGCAATGTGGAATCAGCCTGGTGTGATTGGAAGGCACCTTTAATGAGAGGTGTGGCCGTTACACAATTTATGCAGGGACTGTATAGTAAAGGAGAGAGAAGAAGGTAGGTGGAGTAAGAATGGGAGAGGGAGAGTAATAGAGGCCGTGGTCTGGGAGAGTGGGTGGGACAAATATTAGGTTAAACACAGTTTTACGGGCTAGGCGCAGTGCTTAGAAAAGCAAGCAAAAAGGTGCCCCTGAGAGCTCGACTATTGAAAAGAACCACCAAGTTCTCACAGTCCAATCAGGAGAGGGCTGTGGAAGAAGCAGCCAGTGGCGGTGAAGCTTGTGACGGTGATGACCAGTAGTCTGCAGCTTGAAATGGCTTTGGTTACCGTACCTGGGAGGCTTGTTGGGTGGGAGGGCTTTGGGAGGAGGGCCGCAGGCAGAGATCCGTGCCGGCCACTTGCCACCTTCAGTGCAGGATCCTGGAAGAGAGGGAGGGAGAGAGTCAGGATTGTGGTAATTAAAGGCTGAAATGCTAGCTGGGTTTGAATGGTGGGAGGGCCGAATGGAACAGAGACAAAAGGATTAGAGCCGGGTTGAGAAAAAGGCATAACTGGTAGTGCAGTTGAAGGTGGGAGCAGGGGCAGTCACCAGTATTACTAGTGGGAACAACAAGGGCTCTGAAAACAGAAAGGAGCTTAACAGGAGTAAGGATACAAGATTCAAAATGGTGCCAAGTGGTGCCGTGAGGAGAGTGGCCCGGGGGGGGGGTGGTGCAGACACAAAAGAGCCTGCCGAAGCAGGGGAATGGGCAGAGAGTATGGGGATTTAAAGCTAATGTGGGTAGCTGATTAGGAGGGTTACAGGGACACAGTGGAGCCGAGAAGAATCAGAGGAGAGACAGTTTGGGCAACGAGAGAGCATTAAAAGTAAAGCAGCTGGAGACAGAGGGAATTAACTGCAGTCGGAGAGTGAGGTAGGGATAGCTTACGGTGTAGAGAAGCAGGTTAGCAGGGGGATAGATTAAGGGCAGAGCACAAGTCAGAAACTACAAATTATCTTTAGCAGTAAATAAAGCAGCACATCAGGATAATTTCAAGTAGCTAGACCAAACAGTTCAGTAGGTTAAGGCAGCAGAGCAATCCTGAAACTCGGTTTGTTAGGCAGTAGAGAAATCTTGCTTGTAGTGCAGAAAGCAGCTAACTAAAAGAAGCTACAATTTTCTTACTAATTTAACACTTCTGTGTCAGCAGGAGTCAGTGTCTGTTGAGATTAAGCAGACAGATACTTTATTAGAAATAGAAGGGGTCTTATTTAGGGTTAAAAAAGAAAAGAGTCAGTGTGTGTTCTGTGCTGGGAAGGGTACTCTATCAACTTACTTTGCTAAATCAGTAGGAGGAGAGAGAGCTTAATTGGGGGTGTGGCTTAGACAATATAAAAGCAGGTGATTCCAATCAAAGCTTCCTGTTGCTAGCCTTTTTTTCTTACTAATTGCCCTCCATCCCATCCCTCCACCCACCCGAAGCCAGTTCTACTTTTATGGCCACTGGATTTGACTGACAACAGGAACTTCCTGTTTGGCAGTAGGAAGGGAAGGATCATAGAGAAACATTAGTTTTGTCAACCCTAAAGGAAAAAAGAAGCTCGCTCCCCCCCCAGCTGCTGGTGGTCTGACACTGAGCAAGGAGAAGGAGGCTACTGAAGAATATAGGAAGTTGCTGTCCCAGAACAGGAAGGGTGAGAGTTGTAAGGAGTGGAGAGAGTAAACATACAGAGAAACAGGAGAGGGGACACAAAATAAGACATGATAGGAGTGGTGCAGTGCAATGACTGTGAGGCAGCAGTGTTCCGGGAGACATTCTGGAGGCTGCGATGCTGCCATATTTGCAGGCACCTCTCTGGTCTGAGGGAGGAGGTTGCCCATCTCCAGGCTGACCTGGCTAGGATTCGTGAAACTTCCTTCCCCACCCAGGGACCACCAGGGCCAATGCCACTACCTCAGAGGTTGCCAAGAAAGAGGAGAGGCTGGACCAGGGTGGGCTCAGGGAGGGAGAAGGTGGTGGAACAGAGTTGCATCCCTCCAGCTGTACCTCTCCACAGTTCATACGCTCTTCTGGTGGATAGTGATTCCTCTATGGAGGCACCTGCAGTGGAGACCAAGGAGGATACTGGGAACCTTCACAAAGGAGACCCACAGGAGGGTGGCATGGGACCCCACAGGGGAAGGAAACCACTGCTGTTGGGGGACTCAATCATTGGGGGGTAGAAGTGGGGGAGGAAGGGTAGAGGTACGTAAGGTGCCTGCCTGGCACCACGGCTTTGAGGGACAGGAAGCGAATCCTCAGGATTGTGGGAGCAGCTGCATGAGGGAGGGAGCTGGATGTCGTCCACCTAGGGACAAATGACCTGGCTAGGAATGTGATCAGAGCAGTGCAAGAGGAGTTTGTATTGTTGGGGAGGGGCCTTAGACAAGTAGCGCATACGGTAACCTTCTCGGAGGTGCTGCCTGTCTATGGCACGGGTGAGGCTAGGGTGCTCCACACCAGGGAATTCAATGAATGGTTGAAAAACTGGTGTGGAGCTCAGGGTTTTGACTTTATTGGGGACTGGGGAGCCACCTGGAGGGATGCAGACCTATACTGGCGTGATGGTCTGCATCTGTCCAGGGGAGGAACCAGGATCCTAGGTAAGAGGTTTAAATGCTTCATTGGCAAGCATTTAAACTAGCCATGGGGAGGCACTGAAAAGGAGCAGGGAAATCCCAGCCTCCCCCCATTAAACACGGTAATTAGTGAGGTAAACACCAAGGTAGAGAAGTCATTAGGGAGCAGGACAGAGGTAAATGTAAAAAAAGACAAAGGCAGTAAGGAGAGGGATGGGGCTAAAAGGGGTAAGGCCATCAAAAATGGAGGGTGATGAGTACCAGTGCCTGTAGTCTGTGTAACAAACTCTCTGAACTGGTGGCCTTGATGGAAGAGGATTGCCTGGATATTGTGGCACTTACAGAAACATGGTACACAGAGAACCATGACTGGCATGTCAACATACCAGGGTACACAATCTGCAGGAGGGACAGGGAGGGTAATAGAGGAGGAGGAGTAGCTCTCTATGTAAAGGAAGGGATCAAAGCAACAGAACTAAAGAGTAAACAGGGTGCAGATGAGGCACTCTTAGTCATCCTGGAGACAGGAAATGGCACCACAATCCACATGCGGGTTGTATACAGAGCCCCATCTCAGGGGGAGGGAATGGACAAGGAAATGATAAAAGACATCCTTAGAATGGCAGAAAAAGGGGAGATATTGTTGATGGGGGATCTGAATATGCCAGATGTTAACTGGAGCACCTTTGCTGCAGGCACATCCAAGAGCAATGTCATTCTTGATGCCCTACAAGGGGCATGTCTCAGACAGCTAGTACTGGAACCCACTCGGGAGGGAGCAATCTTAGACCTGGTACTCTCAAATGGGAGGCGGAGAAAGAATGTCAGATTTAGAAGTGGGTAGCCATCTGGGAACAAGCGACCACCAAACAGTGTGGTTCATGATAAACACAGCCATACAAAAGCAAGAGTATTGGACTTTAGGAGGGCTGACTTTGAGGAAATGATAGAGTGCCTCAGAAAAGCACTGGCAAACAGGCAAGAAGGAGGGGTGGAGGAACAATGAGGAGTAATCAAAACAGCCATTACAGAGGCAACAAGCCGTTGTGTAAAGCAAATCAGTATAACACAACGAAGGAAAAAAAACGCTATGGTTCTCAAAAGAGGTGGCAGGGAAGGTTAAGGAGAAAAGGATAGTATTCAGGAAATATAAGGAAACACAAAAGGAGCAGGACAGAGAACTTTATCAGTTAAAGCAGAAAGAGGCAGGGAAGGCAGTCAGAATAGCAAAGGCCCAAACCGAGGAAAGGATAGCCAACTCTGTTAAGGGGGATAAGACCTTTTATAGGTACATTATGGAGCGAAGAAAGACCAAAGGAGGGATACTAAGGCTTAATAAAGGGGAGGGAATGTGGGCAGAGGGTGACAGTGAAAAAGCAGGGATACTGAACGAATATTTCTGCTCAGTATTCAAAAAGGAAGAGGAGGGGGAGGTACCTAAACCAAACAAGAGAAACACTCTGAAGACGGGGGTCGATACCAGTCCAATTACAGAAGAAAGGATTCTGAAAGAACTAATAGAATTGAAGGTGGACAAAGCAATGGGGCCTGATGGGATTCACCCAAGAATTCTAAAAGAACTAAGGGTAGAACTAGTGACACCGCTGACTACTCTCTTTAACAAATCATGGGAGGATGAGGTGGTACCTGAGGACTGGAGGAGGGTGGATGTGATTCCTCTTCACAAAAGTGGGAGCAGGACAGAGGCAAGAAACTACAGACCAATTAGTTTGACCTCTGTGGTAGGGAAAGTGATGGAATCACTTATGAAGGAAAGAATTGTTGAGTACCTAGAGGCCAGTGGGGCACAGGACCCAAGGCAGCGTGGATTCACAATGGGAAGGTCATGTCAGATGAATCTAATAGATTTCTTTGACTGGGTGACCAAAGTAGTATACCAGGGAGGGGCTGTGGACATGGCCTACCAAGGCATTTGATACAGCCCCACACAAAAGATTAATACACAAGTTAGCCAGCCTTGGAATGGGTCCCAAGGTGGTAGCCTGGATAAAAAATTGGCTAGACAACAGGACGCAAAGTGTAGTAGTAAACGGAGTCCAGAGTGAAGAAAGGAGGGTTACTAGCGGGGTACTGCAGGGTTCAGTACTGGGACCGGTCCTTTTTAATGTCTTTATAAGTGACATTGCAGAGGAACTGAAAGGAAAAGTATGTCTCTTTGCAGACGACACAAAGATCTGCAACAGGGTTGATGCACAGGATGGAGTGGAAAGGATGAGGAGAGACTTGGCAAGGTTGGAGGAATGGTCAAATGTATGGCAGCTCAGATTCAATGCAAAGAAGTGCAAGGTAGTGCACCTGGGAAACAAAAACCCAGTGGAAGAGTACACAATGGGGGGTGAGATACTGACACCAGTACAAATAGAAAGGGACCTGGGATTAATTATATCAGATGACCTAAAGGTGGGCCAGCAATGTGAGAAGGCAGTAAGGAAGGCTGGGGGGATACTGGGTTGCATAGGGAGAGGCATCAATAGTAGAAAACAGGAAGTTGTTGTCCCTCTGTACAGAGTGTTGGTGAGACCCCATCTGGAGTACTGTGTGCAGTTCTGGAGACCCCATCTCCACAAAGACATAGACAGAGTTGAGGCTGTCCAGAGGAGGGCAACCAAAATGGTGCAGGGTCTGCACCAGAAGATGTACGAAGAAAGACTAAAGGAGCTTAGTATGTATACCCTTGAGGAAAGAAGGGAGAAAGGGACATGATAGAAACTTTCAAGTACCTCAAGGGAATCAACAAAGTCCAAGAGGGTAGCATCTTTCAGAAAAAGAGATGTGCAAGAACAAGGGGGCACAATTTGAAGATAGAGGGGGGACGGCTCAGAGGTAATGTGAGGAAGTATTTTTTCACAGAGAGGGTTGTAGATGCATGGAACAGCCTCCCTGAGGAGGTCGGGGAGTCCAGAACAGTGGGGGAATTCAAGAATGCATGGGACAGACATAAGGCAGTCCTAGTGGGGGGTAGGAGGAAGTAAGCTGTTGGTTAACTAGGATCTGCAGCTTATCTGTTAGGTAGGAAAATGGGCAGACTAGGTGGGCCAAGCAGTCCTTATCTGCCATCAAATTCTATGTTTCTAAGGCTATACGCTAATAACATTTACCAAAATATTAGGTTAAACAGCTTAAATATTAGGTTAAATGCAGCTTTGAGGGCTAGGCGCAACGCTTAGAAAAGCGAGCAAAAAGGCACCTCTGAGAGCTTGGCTATTGAAAAGAACCACCAAGTTCTCGCAGTGCAGTCAGGAGAAGGGATGCGGAAGAAGCAGCCAATGGTGGTGAAGCTTGCGTCAATGATGACCAAATAGTCTGCGGCTCCGAAATGGCTTTGGTTACCATACCTGGGAGGCATGTTGGGCGGGCAGGCTTCAGGAGGGGAGCCACCGGCAGAGATCTGCGCTGGCCACTCAGCACCTTCAGTGCAGGATCCTGGAAGGCTTGTTGGGCGGGTGGGCTTCGGGAGGGGAGCAGCCGGCAGAGATCTGCGCCGGCCACTCGGCACCTTCAGTGCAGGATCCTGGGAGGCTTGTTGGGCAGGCAGGCTTCGGGAGGGGAGCCACCAGCAGAGATCCGTACTGGCCACTCGGCACCTTCAGTGCAGGATCCTGGGAGGCTTGTTGGGCAGGCGGGCTTCGAGAGAGGAGCCGCTGGCAGAGATCTGCTCCGGCCGCTCGGCATATTCAGTGCAAGATCCTGGGAGGCTTGTTGGGCGGGTGGGCTGGCGGGCTTTGGGAGGGGAGCCACCGGTAGAGATCTGCGCCGGCCGCTTGGCAGCTTCAGTGCAGGATCTTGGGAGGCATGTTGAGCGGGCGGGCTTCAGAGGGAGCCGCGGCAGAGATCCACCGGCGCACTCGGCACCTTCAGTGCAGGATCTGGGAGACTTTTTAGGTAGTGGTAGGCCCGAGGAGGGCTGCCAGCAGAGATCCATGCGGCCACTCAGCACCTTCAGTGCAGGATCCTGGGAGGCTTGTTGGGTGGGCGGGCTTCGGGAGGGGAGTCGCTGGCAGAGATCCGCACTGGCTACTGGGCGCCTTCAGTGCAGGATCCTGGGAGTCTTGTTGGGCGGGTGGGCTTGGGGAGCCGCCGGCAGAGATCCACGCCAGCCGCTCGGCACCTTCAGTGCAGGATCCTGGAAGAGAGGAATTACTTTGAATAAGAAATTATGAGTCCAGACAGTCTGTTTTTTTTATTTATTTTTTTTTATTATTATATTGTAATGTTATTTATGGTTATAGCACGATAGGAGTTTTCTTACCTATCTAAAATAACACATATAAAACAAAAGAATTATTGTAACATGGGTAAAAGAAAAACAGACCAGGCTCAGGTCCACCATGGCCGGCTCCTACTGCCCCCCCTGATGTTAGAGCACATTCCTCTAGGACAGAAGAGGCCCCATGCTTATCATGCTCCACCTCAGAGTTGGCCCGACAGAGAAACTCCTCAGAGACAGGATCCAAGTCATCCTTAGACATGGAAACCTCCCCCTTTTTCTGGTGCAGCACCGAGGGGACTCCCAAAGTGAATCCTAATTTTTTCTGTATTAGGAGACTCTCAAGAAGTGCCCTATGAGTGATGAGCTTATTAAAGAGCTGGTTATTACTTATTACTGCCTGGCAACTGTATGCAATTATTTGTAACTTTCAGATGTAATCAGCTATCACTTCTTATATCTCAAGGATTTATTCTTTTCTGTTTGCTAATTAGAAGATTATCCACCTGGCAGTACTGGGGAGATGTGTGGAGCAGCACTCTGGAGGAAAAAAAAAGTTAATTCTGTTCCTCCCACTACATCAACACTGAAACCACACTGACTATAACATCACTAGTAACCAGTGAGAACCATTTCTCACCGCCAGGTTTCACTTTCACATGAAGCAGCAGGGACTGGCCCTCCCTGGTTACTAGTGATGTCACAATTTCCTGCATTTTGATAGGTAGCTTGTGAAAGTCACTGCTCAGGCTGCAAGGATTGTGGTGACTGAAGGTGTTTAGTCTCATTTCTGATGATGTATTGGGAGGAACAGAGCTGACTTTTTTTTCTCCAGACATGGTGCTGCTCCACACATCACTCTAGTTCTGCCAGGTGGAAAACCTTCTAATTAGTAAACAGAAAATAAAAAAAAAAATACTTCAGATCCTGGAAGTGATAGCTGACTGCATCTGAAAATTACTAATAATTCCAAGCAGTACACTAGCTATGTAAAGCAGTGGACCTGAGGGTATAAATGCTTCTCACTCAGACACCCTCCCCCCCCAAAAAAAAGTAGTCTCTTCAGTGTTCATTATCGGGTAGCAGCAGTAAGTAGCCAAGATCTAAGACTCCAAACTGCCAAATAAACCAGGCTAGGCTCAGGTCTCCTGTGTCCGGCTCCTACTACCCATCTTGTAATAGAACTTCCCCTTCTAATTCAAAAGAGACTCAGAGCTTATCCTCCCCAACTCAGTCTAAGCTGAGCACAAGGAGGCTGAAGCCATTAGGACCTCCGAATGGGCGCACACAGTAAAAACGACACCAGCTCTGCAGAATGCTAAAATCTGCAAAATGGGTGGCAAGGTTGCTAAATTGTAAAATCTGAACTCTGGAATAGAAGCACAGATCATGGCTGCCATAAAGAAATCTACCAATCCCCTCCAAGTAGATGTGGCCATTATAAACTCCGTTGATAAGAAGTTAGAGGCCACGATGGTAAAGGCATGCAAGATTGCCGGAGTCTCTGTGAGGCTACTGGACATAGGAATAGGGTCACACAAAAATTTCTGCTAATGAAGGAGTCCGTGCTTTAAATCTGTTTTAGTTCAATTTATTTTATTTATTTTCAAAAAAAACAGCAGCCATGGACAGGACAAAGAAGATCCCATACTTTGAACCTCACTGGTTCTTCATAAGGAGTCTCTGAAGACAGCAGTATTTTCATCTGATGTCACCAGTGCCATGGCCTATTGGCTTGTGGGTGTCTCTGTTGACCTGCCATATGACTGTGAAGGCAGCAGGTCCAATGTCTTTCCTAGCTGTGGGCAGATTTTTTTTTTTGGCAAATGCATCCCTGTGGTTTGATACACCTGTTGGCAGTCTGCCCTGTATTCTGTTATGGCACGCAGGACTCTCTGCTCCACCCTTCATCAGCCGACATCTTCCAGGGGGCTTACTATCTTGCCCAGAGTTCGATGCCATCACAGATGAGTATCAGACTTCACAATAGCCCTTCCTCAGAATAAGAAGCCTGTGGGATGATGCTCCTTTCGCGATGCTTGCCAGTACCTCCCTTTACACAGTATAGTGTCTCACAAGTCAAGGCATGAAGCTCATCTAACCACGGGTAATTTCACTACACTGGGGTGAAGCAGAGTAAACCATCAGGCCAACAGAGATAAGTACAATGAGTCATACAGTAATCCAACCGTACCTTGTCCAGGGGCTGGGGCTGGCAAAATTTATCTTCTGTTGGGGAAATTCTGGTAAAATTCTGATTTCACATCCACAAAATTTAGCTAAAATTGGGATTTTAGTTATTGCCATCTAATTTAAAATGTATGTGTCTGAATTGCACCAAATTTGATATAGTGACTTTACAGAGGTCCATACATCAGTGTACCAAGTTGCAGGTTTCTAAAGGTGACTGAACTATAAGCTTCAAAACTTTTTTGGAAATTTTAAAATGACATTTCTCAAGTATGTAAACAACAGAATTTTAAGCCCCTATAACTTTAAAACTCGAGAATGGAATATCACCAATTTGGGTAAGTTCATTTACCCTCAATATTAGGCTTTGAGGCCACCCCATGGCCCAGCAGCAGAGCGTTGTGCTACCGTGCTGATGACCCAGATTCAGAAGTGAGTCTGGGAAGTCACATCAGGAGGCAGGCTATGATTGGCAGTGCATCTCGGGGAGGGTTGGCAGCAGGTTCCACCAACTCAGCCAACTCCTGTGGCTGGGCCAGGGATCTTGCTCCTACCACAGGAGAAGCTGTGGCTGTGCGAGACAGACAGAGTCACTGCCTCCACTGGGGGTTGGGACATTTGGGAGAAAAACCTGGTAGACAACTGAATGATGGCTGGGTTCAGCCTGAACAGGGTAGATCAGACAGTACCAGCGTAGGCTCAGATGGTCTAGAACCCAGGCTCCTAAAGTTGGCTGCTCCCATCATTGCTTCCCCTCTGGCCAGAATATTCACACTATCTCTGTGCCAGGGTCACATTCCTGACATATGGAAGATTGCTAGGATTACACCTGTCTTTAAAAAGGGGGATAAAAAAGACATTGCTAACTACTTGCCCATAGCAATAATATCAGTCCTGAGTAAAATACTCGAGAAACTGGTATTAATGCAGGCGACAGATTTCCTCACCAAATATAATCTCGTCACCTAACCAACATGGTTTCCAGAAAGGCTACAGCACCTCTACTGCCCTGGTTCAACTAACAAAGGACATAATGTGTGCTGTGGATGACAGCCTTCTTACGGATGCTGTCTTAGTAGATTGGACAAAAGCTTTCAATCTTGTAGATCACCCTGTCCTCCTGGAAAATCTCTTATCCCTTGGTTTCTCAACCCAATCTGTGGCATGGTTCCAAAACTATCTATCTGATAGAATACAAATGGTAAAATTCAACAATGCTCTATCTGAACAAACCTATTTTAATACTGGTACCCCTCAGGGCTCAATCTTGGGCCCTCTCCTCTTTACTATCTTTGTAAATCACATATCCCTCAGCACCTATCCCTGCACCTCTATCCTCTATGCAGATGACCTGGTCCTGTATTCTTGCGCCAGGTGTGTGACTGATATTAACCATAGCCTCTCCACTGCCTTTCAGGAAATCCAGTCCTGGCTAACTAGCTGTAAGTTAGTTTTCAATGTGGCCAAGACACAGGCTATGCCATTTGGATCAGCTGCCAAACTGAAAGAGTGGCGTGAGCATTTCATCGTAACCTGTGCCAGTGGCTCTTCCCTCATGGCTGTTACTTCCGTTAAATATCTGGGAGTTCTCCTTGATGCTACTCTCAGCTTTGACATGCATATCCAGACTATTGTAAGTCGGTTAACAGCAAACTGAGGGTGGCTTTCAAAACCTGTTATGCTCTCACACCCTCAGGCAGGCTAGCAATTGCCTGTGGTACTCTTCTTCCATCTCTATCCTATGGATCTGTCATCTACATGAATGCTTCCAGTGCCACTGTCTGTAAGTGGGATGATAACATCTGTCGTTACGCCTCAGCGTCTCCCGTCTCAAACACCACTGCCAGCTTTATGCTGATCTCAGTTGGCCTTCTCCGGTCTCCCATCTGCTACTTGCCCTAGGATCCCTATTGGATGGTATCATTAGATCTAACACTCCTTTGTCACTTGCCTCCCTGTTCACTCCCCAGATCTTACTGTTGGCCTACGATCCTCTAATTTATCTCTTCTACAAGTCCCCAGATGCAAAACTGTTAAAGAGACCAGTGCCTTTTCCCATTCCACTCCCAAATACTGGAACTCTTTACCGCTTGAGGTCCGTGAGGCACTAAGTCACCACATCTTCAGAAAGAGGCATTGCACTCTGCTTGCTGACCTTGACATATGCACCTGTTTTAACCTACCTTAAATTCCTGCCCTTAGAGCCCTGCAAATCTGCCTGGATTTTCAGCCCCTCTACTTCTCTACCTATCACCCTCTCTACCCCTGGAGTTTCTCTCGAACTTCTTTCCTCACCTTACCTAACTGTCCATCCAACTATTAGGAGGCCCAGCGCTGCCTCCTTTTAAAACTTTTTTTTGTCTCCCTCGTAACTAAAAAATTTAAATTTTGCACCTATGGTGCAGCAGTTAAAAATTGTCTTCAATAGGTGGAATGTAATGCCTCTCTCACTTTATAGTTGAGTGTTGGTGGTAAAAATGAACGTCCTGCCAAGGTTTTTATATTTGTTCCAAGGTACCCCTGCTTAGTAACAAGGGAAGGACCTAGAAATATGGCAGAGAATGCTGATGAATTGTATTTGGGAAAACAGAAGGCCAAGAGTAAGACAACAAACTTTGTTTCTACCTAAGGATTCGGGGGCACTTGGGGTCCCATGGCTAGAGGGCTACTGGGAGGCTACACAGTTGAGAATAGCTTTACTCTAGGGCAAATTACATACAAGGCTACCTGGAAGGAGATAAAGTTGGGAGCACATCTGTCCCCTCCCCTACCCGCATTATTGTTCCACCCAGTGGACCTTATGAGAATGTGGGATGAGATTCATCCCACCACTCGAACCACATGGGAGGGGTGGAAAAGGGGTACCTTGAGAGAGAAGAAACATGGAGGTTACTGGAGATATGGATGGTGGGCGGTCGACCCCACTTTTGGTCCTGCAGCAGTGGATCCTTGGTTCCTGGATAAGGCTGGGAAAGGACTGCAGGCACCATGGCAGTTGTTAGAAGGAGGGGGATTATTATCGTTTAAGGGGGCACAGAGATCCTTTGGCCTTTCCCCTGCAGATAGAATGCATTATTTCCAAATTAGAAGTTTTATTAATAAAAAACTCCAGTTGGAGCGTTGTACAGGTTTTGGTGGGGTCAGGGAGCAGACCTTTGAGTATATTTGGAAGGCTGAGTATGCTTCAGGAGCTATCTCCCAGCTGTATAAGAGGGGTCTTAAACGAATTTAAGCAAATATGGATTATATTAAATTAGCCTGGTAACAGGAATTGAATATATCAATTTCTGAAGGGTCTTTGGGGGGGGGGGGGGAGACCTGGGGCGGCATATGGAGGGTTTCTTCCTCTCCTACTTGGAAGGAGTTTCTGTGGAAAATAAGGGTTAGATATTTCAGGGTACCAGTGGTGGTCTCCAAACAACACTGGGGAACAACCTCAGAGTGTTGGAGGAAATGTGGAGTAGATAAGGCCACACATGTACATATTTTTGGGTCATGCCCCATCATTTCTCAATTCTGGTTAATAACTGCTACCTCTTTGAAGCAGATTTTTCAGACCCAGGACCAATTGGGGCCAGAGTGTCTGATATTGGGAGAACTCCCAGGAGAAATTAGGGGGAGAGAAGCTATTTATTTGTGGCAGGTTTTAATAGTGGTAGCCTTAAAATCTATAACTAGGTATTTTTTACAACCTTTTCCTCCAGTAAAGGAAAAGTTAATAGAAACAGTAGGGCAAATTCAACAGTTGGAGAAATTAACATTCAGGATACAAAGGAGAACTTCTGCCTATCTGAATTGCTGGACCCGTTGGATGACTTGGTTAGGGCAAATTACTGTTAGTGTTCTATAAAGAAAAATGGACCTCCTTGCTTGTTTGATGCTCCCCTTCCTGATTCCCGAACTTCATGAAAGTTTGGGGGTGCTGGACCCCCGCGGTTAAGCAAAGCTGAGTGGCCTGAGCCGAGGTGGTTTCCTGGTACTCCCCATAATATACAGATGGCGGAATAAATAATTTTGGCCATTACACTGATTTAATACCCTAAAATTAAATAAATGTAATATCTATAAGTAAGTTGATATAACTGAAAGGATAATGTGCTAGGAGTGAGAGACCCTTTTTGTTTGTATTTTACAAGTAGTCATGATTAATTCATGGCTTTTTGTTATTTGTTTATAAAGTGGGTGTATATACAACTGTTGAAAACACCTTATGGATGTATACGAAAAGTTCTGGCTATGGAGAACTAATGGTTTTACTCTGTTAACTAGATAACAGCATATGGATATATTAATGCTAAAGAGATGTATTGTACCTATCAAGGAACTGGAAACAATAAAGAAGTATAAAATAAAAAAAAAAAGACTATTTCTAGGAGTGTGGATATGTTGTTCATCCACACTGTCTGGCATTGTCCCTTTGCCCTTTAAATCTTGCCGGAAGTCTTCAAGCTGGCTCCTCCCACCCTCCCGGGTGGTAAATACCTCGGCTCCGCCCCATGATGCCAGATCTTCCTTTCTGCTGAAGATACGGGTTCCCTCGTGTTACTTTGCAAGTACTGTAGGCCCTGGAGTCTAATCGACGGTTTTTGCCACACTTACTTGCCTTAAAACTCGTCAGAGTTTACAATTCGGATCCGAATGCTTCAGATATGGAGGACAAGTCATCCCCCGGGTTTCGCCGGTGTCCTTGTGGACAGAAAATGTCTTGCACCGATCCCTACCTCTCGTGCGTTTATTGCCTAGGCACTGTGCACGATACTTCAGCTTGCACCATCTGTTTGGCCTTCCATCCCACAGTCCTGGAGGACCGCAAGCGGCGCCTTAAGCTGGGGAGACCGGAGCATCGCAATCCACCGGTGAAATCGAAGGAGGCCAGGTGGGCAGTTTCTGCGGCTGCGGGATCCGCCGAGCAGCTCGAACAGACGGCGGCTTTCGAAGAGGAAGCTGCCCAAGCTTCGGCATCCGATGTTTCTTCGTTCCACTCAACCTGGGCTCCACATTCACGGGGTCCTTTCGGGAGTTGTGCCAGTCTCTCCCTACTAAGAGTGAGACGCCTTCAGGCTCGCACTCCTCCCGATCCAAGAAAAAGGACAAGGACCCCAAATCTTCTTCTTCCAGCCGAAGAAGACGTTCCTGGGACTGAGAGCAGTCCGACACTCAGGATCAGGTGGTCTCGGCCCCGGTCGAGATTGCTTCCTCGGCTGCCGGCTTTTTCGGACCTTCCGTCAGGCCAGGGCACTGAAGCCGAGGAAAAGGCAGAACCGGCCGAGATTTCTCTCGACCTGATCGAGCCGTTGTCACCGACGCCTGTCGACAACTCCTTGGAGAGGACTCCCATTCTCTCCTTCCCCGATGAGGAGACCCGTCCTTCGGGCATCCCGATCAAGGGACAAGAGCTGGAACCTCAGTTTTCACCGAATCCGGCTTCTCCCGACCGACAGAGCCGATGCCGTCAGTCAAAAGACCGAGAAAGGGTCATAAACACTCCCGGAAGAGGTGCCGCCGCCATTCCTCATCCTCCTCGGACGAGGAAAGACTTAGACGGAAACTCTGACGTTATGAGGACCTCATGTGGCAGCAACTCCTTTTCACCGGTCAAAAGCCGTCTACTCCAGCTGTACCGGCCATTACTTGGCCCCAGCCTCTTCAGCCGACACTGATCCCCTCAGTTCCGAGGACTCTGGTTCTCCCTCCGGTGGGACCGGCATGTATTTCTGGTCGGCCACTTACAGGCTCCCCACCAATTTTGGTGGAACCACCACCTAAACAGCCTTGGGGAGGGGCTCCCTCTAAGGAGGATCAGACAACTACGGGCTTGCCCCATAAGTTGTCCATTACTGTTACTCCTGATCGCCCTAGGTGCATCGAGGGGGACATAGGTGGGAGACCCCCTGTATCCTGATTCCTCGGACTTGGATACTACTGGCCTTCACTCACATGATGAGCTGTCAGTGACAGGCATGGAAGAAGGTCCTTCCTCCTTCCAGGGCATCCTTCAACTCATTTCTGAGTCCATGGGTATGCCTTTGCAGCCTATACAAAGAAAGCGGAATATCCTCTCACGGATATTCTTAAGGGGGGAGGTACCCGACAGAGCCTTTCCAGTGGCCGAAGCCATAGTTGGCCCGGCATCGGAGCTTTGGCAGCGTCCTGCCTCTTGCCCGGCTCCGTCTGCCCATATGGCCCGCAAGTACGTGGTGCCTATGGGGTCCTTGGCGGGCTTCACTGAGCATCCCTCGGCCGAGAGCCTTGTGACTGCCTCAGTGTTTCAGCGCACGGGCAGCTCTGCGCATACTGACTGCCCTCCAGACAAGGAGTCCAAAAATATGGACCACTCGGCCCAGAAAGTTTATGTGGCATCATCCCTGGGCCTTCGTCAGGCCAACTCGGCAGTGATTATGGCACACTTCTCTCACACCCTACTGGGGTCGCTTGATGAAGTCCTCCCTCATTTCCCAGAACACATGCAGCTCACGGTCAAGCAGGTCCGTGACCAGGGCCGTGCTGTTGCTAAACAACAGCTCCAGATGGCCCTGGACATTGGAGATTCCTGTGCCTGTTCACTATCTGCTGCAGTGGCCACTCGCCGCAGGGCTTAGCTGAGGTTATCCTACTTTCCAGCGGATACTCAGCACAAGCTAGCTGACGTGCCCTGCCTTGGCACCGACCTCTTCGGTCTGGGAGTGGCAGGTCCTCTCCAGCGCATTGAGCAGTCTAATGCAACCTTAGATGCCACCTCTGCTAAGGGTTCTTCAGGCAAGAACCAGCAGAAGCGCAAGAAGAAGTCCTTTTGGCATTCTCCCCCTGCGGTTAGACAGCCCTCCTTCCAAGGAGGTCAGCAACAACGGCAGGCTCAAGCTTGGTGCCCTAGGCCCAAGCAAGGTCCCCAACAGCCCCGCAAAGGAGGCCGAGGTGCTGGTCCAGGTGCCTCCTCCTCCAAGCCTGCACAGTGACGGGTCCGGGGTGGCCTCCCCTACACCCGTCATGCCAATTCTGGGTCCTCCTCTGGGGGGCCAGCTCCGCCACTTTCTTTCCGCCTGGTCCAGTATCACTTCGGACAGGTGGGTTCTGGAAGTGGTCGGGCTGGGATTGCCTCTAGAGTTCAAGCAGTACCCCCCCCCCCAGCTGGGCCCGTGCCCCACGGGAAGAAAGGATCTCAGTTGGCACTCAGTCGGCCCTTCGGGACAACATTGCTCAGCTCCTCCACAAGGAGGCGGTAGCTCCAGTGCCGGATCCTCTTACAGACCCAGGCTTTGTGTCCAGGTATTTCCTGGTGCCCAAGCGGACAGGGGGTTGGCGCCCCATGCTAGATCTCCATGACCTGAATCAATATCTCAGGTCTCGCACCTTCCGGATGGTAACTCTGTCCCAAATCATACCATCTCTGGAGCGAAACATGTGGCTCTGTTCACTGGATCTTCAGGACGTGTTCTACCATGTCCCAATCCGTCCATCCCACCAGCGGTTCCTCCGCTTCAGGGTCGAGGACCCTGTATGAGTTCAAACCATGCTGTTGGCCTGTCATACATACAGGTCTTCACCAAATGCATTGCAGTGGTACATGGCCATCCACGGCATCAAGGGGTTCGTAGTTACCCCTATCTAGACGATTGGCTCCTGGCGGGTTCCTCCCTACAGGAGATGGAGAGGTCCAGGGACCTGACCCTCCGAACCTGTTCCCACCTGGGCCTCCTAATCAATGAGGTCAAGTCAGAACTCGTGCCCTCTCAGGTGATGGGCTTTATCGGGGCAGAGCTTGACTCTCATCAAGCCAGAGCTCGGCTCCTGTCGGACAGGGCGGAGGTTCTTTCCTCCTTTGCCCAATCATTTCTGGTTGGGCACTTACGCCCTGCCCAGGACTTCCTGCGCCTTCTGGGTTACATGGTGGCGTGCACCTCAGTGGTCCATTGGGCAAGAATGTACATGCGCCCCCTTCAGTGGGAGCTGGCCGCTCAGTGGTCTCAGCATCAGGGTCTTTTCGACCAGCTGGTCACTGTCACCAAGAGGATGTGGGACGCTCTCCAATGGTGGACCATCCTGAGTCATTTGCGGGAAGGGATCCTGTTTGTCCGCCCAAGGCGACGGTCATCCTTACGACCAATGCCTCTCTCATGGGTTGGGGAGCCCACATGGGGGACAACAGAGCTCATGGGTTCTGGACCCCCGAGGAGTCCCGATGCCACATAAACCTGTTGGAGCTCAGAGCAGTCAGACTGGCACTGTCAGCTTTCTCTCCTCAGCTCCGGGGTCATGTGGTTCAAGTCCAGATGGGCAATACCACGACCATGTACTACCTCAGCAAACAGGGCGGCATGCATTCCCGTCTGTTATGCAGGGAGGTGCTCCGGATCTGGACCTTGGTCAGCCGGCTGGAGGCAGATCTCATGGCCATCCATGTGGCAGGAGTCTCGAACCAACTGGCGGATGCTCTCAGCCGCATAGGCCAGACATCCCACGAGTGGTCTCTCCATCCAGAGGTAGCTTACAGTCTGTTCTCCCATTGGGGCAAACTGTTGGTGGACCTGTTCGCCTCCAGGGAGAACACCAAGCTGCGGCTGTACCATGCCCGCCCCCACCTCAGCAGGGCTCGCTGCAGGGGGATGCCTTCTCGAGGCCGTGGACCCCAGGCCTCCTTTACACCTTCTCTCCATTTCCCTTGATCCACAGGGTGTTACTCAAGGTGAGGAGGGACAAGGCGAAGGTGATCCTGGTAGCCCCAGATTAGCCGTGCCAGTTCTGGTATCCAGATCTCCTCAGCTGATGATATTAAACCAGGGGAAGGTATTCCAGTCGGACCTTCAATTCCTGCACCTTGCAGCCTGGTTCCTGAGCGGCTAGAGTTCCAAGCTCTGGGTCTTTCCAAGGAGGTCTACACCGTGGTGGAAGCATCGAAGAAGGAATCGACCAGGAAATGTTATGCCTTCAAATGGAAAAGGTTTTCCATTTGGTGTCAGGGAAAGAGTCTGGACCCCTTATCCTGCTCTGTGGCTAACATTCTAGACTATCTTTGGTCCCTCTACAAAGGGGGTCTTCAGTCATCGACCCTTAGGGTGCACCTGGCAGCCATCTCTGCTTACTGGGTGCGGGCCGGTCAGCCGACATTGGCACAGGAGACAGTGGTCGGGCGCTTTTTCAAAGTCCTGGATCACATATCCCCTCCGGTGCGTGAACCTCCACCTCCGTGGGATCTCTTGCTGGTTTTGGCAAAGCTCATGGGCAAGCCATTTGAACCCATGCACAAGTGTGAGCTCTCACACTTGTCATGGAAGACTGCCTTCCTGGTGGCTATCGTGTCAGCCAGAAGGACAGGGGAGCTCCAAGCGCTTTCGGTGGACTCCCCTTATCTGGTCTTTCACAGGGTCAAAGTTGTCCAGCGCCCCCACTCGAAATTCCTTCTGAAGGTGGTGTGGGAGTTTCCACCTTAACCAGTGTTGACCCTGCGGTGTACCCTAATTACACCTCGGACGCCCAGTACAGGCTCCATACTCTGGACCTCAGGCGTGCTCTCTCCTATTATAAGGAGAGGGACGGGCCCGGAAGTCGGGGAAGGTTAGCCAGCTGTTTATCACCTTCGCTGAAGCCGCTTCTGGCAGACCTGCAGCCAAGCGGACTATTGCAAGATGGATCACATCATGCATAGGTCTGTGTTATGAGTTGGCTGGCAAGGAGCCTCCCAGTGAGTTAAGGGCTCATTCCACCCGCCATACTGCTGCATCGGTGGCTGCTTCCAGGGACATCGCTATCCAGGAAATCTGTCGGGCTGCTACCACCTTCATTACCCACTACCACATCGACCTTGAGTCACGCCGAGATGCTGCTTTTGGGGCCTCGGTTCTCCAATCTCTTTTTCCTAAGTAGGGGATGTGCGCCTTGCCTCCCTCCTCCCGGATAACTGCTAGGAGTCTGCCAGACAGTGTGGATGAACAACATATCCACGCTCCTAGAAAAACAGGTTACTTACCTGTAACAGTAGTTCTAGGAGTGGTATATGTTGTTCATCCACCACCACCCGACCTCCTCGGCAAGAGCACAACCTTGCTTCCAGCAAGCTAGATCTGGTGTCATGGGGGGGCCAGGTATTTCACCGGGTGGGTGAGAGGAGCCAGCTTGAAGACTTCTGGCAAGATTTAAAGGGGAAAGGGACAATGCCAGACAGTGTGGATGAACAACATATACCACTCCTAGAACTACTGTTACAGGTGAGTAACCTTTTTTTTGTAACATTCCCTGCCCTGTCCTCAGTCTCACACACCCTTTTTTACTTTGACCCCCCTTCCTTGTTGCCCTCTTATCCCCATGTTCTGACCATATCTCTGAACCTAGCACCCTTTTGTACCTCATCTGTTGCAGCTTTCCTACCCCCTGCTTCATATTCCCCTTGCACTTAGCAATTATTTGGCATATATTTTCTAGGATCTGTCTGTTGTGTCCTGCTGGATTATATCCGATGCATTTTACTTTCTCTTATTCTTGCTTAAAGTTTCTAGAGCATTCTCCTAGTTTATTTAACTTCACCGCTTTGCTCTAGGCCTAATTGACTGTCCTGATGCTTTGATTTGAATATTATGTTGTTAATTGTTTGACCTGAATTGTTTGTTGTTAATTACTGCACAACCTATATGTAATTACCTTGTCTTGTGTCCTGTCATACCTGTAACGTTTTCTTGTAACCTCCCGGGTCGTGCCTGAAAATAGTCATTTCTACGGCTAGCACACTTACCTGGTAAACAAAAACTAAATAAAAAAAAATATCCCCGAAAGACGAGCTGCAGTCCAGGAGAAAAAAACAGTATTGGGGAGAAAAAAGCAGCTGTGTATGTGTCGGCTCTCCAATCTCTTGCTCAAAGGCTGGCCAGATTATAAGCAGCGAAAGATTCCAAAATAGCATCAGTAATTACAGTTGAATTTCATGAGCTTTTGTAAAATTGTGGGATGTTGTGATACTTTTGTGGAACCTGTGTCCATACATTTTGCCTAGTCATACACTTGAATTGCCATTGTAGAGGAAGGCAGAGGCTGAGTAAAGTGGCAATAAGGTAGCATTCATAGGACGCTCCATAGTAAAAGTATTGTGGTGCCAAGTGTCAGGTCACTATCTTGAGTGATAAACTATGAAGAATAGTTATGGACAGCGCTGTGCACTGGCCTTTCTTCTTGCATTATGCCAGCTAACCGCTAGAACTCACGAACTTAATGACTTGTGGAAGCACATGCCTGTGAAGCATTTTTTCCATACAGTGCCACCTTCTGGCTCTTTAACAATCCTGTAGATAACAGTGTTTAGAAAATGGGCAAAGAAATTCCTGGGTTCTGTTTCGCTACCACCACTCCATTGCTTGAGATTTAATACTTTGAATTCATGTGTACACATCTCTCTTCGAAGCTCTCTGACCCTGCAACTGTTAACTTTTACAACATAATATTTCATGTACCTTTTTTAGTCACTCTGCTCTTGTCCTCCAAGCTCCATCAAGTTCCTCCAAGCTCCATAGCGCCACCGTCTGCCCGCAACCAATTCAACTCAAATCCATAACCACAATTCCAGACAATAAAACCAGAGCCTTTAATGCATAAAATAAATACTACTGAAATAATAAAGAGAAAATGTTTTAAAAGTGTGTGTGTGTGGGGGGTAACCATGGCAATGACCTCTAAAGTGTCATGTCTTAATGTAGGTGGAGGAACTATTTTATTACAAAACTTAATTTAAACTCTTTCTCCATGAACTTTTCAAAAACGTATTATTTTTTACAGTGCCCATTTTCTAAGTGCAATAATACCCTCCAGGGTGGGTGGTATTGTGCTATACCAGACAACTTCAGGGCTATAAGGCCCTCATGGCATTCAGACCTCATTAAGCCCCTAGGCGGTCGAGATAACACAGTACTGCCACCCTGTTAGGTATTATTGCTTACATATTTTAACTATTTGAAAACTGTAACACCGAGCCTTAAAACCAGTTGCAATTCAGGCCATTGTGGCAGAAGTATCTGGATATCTTTAGTAATGGTGGGGCAAGATGCTGGGCGTCGCTGTTGCTGGAGTGTAGGGGGCATTGCAGAGCCTCGATGCTAGTGCAGATAAGGTGATTCAGTGGTGAGAAGTGCTTTGTGAAAGTTAACATTCCACAAGTAGAATTCTAGTGGTATTCCCTATTATGTGTCCATGAATTTTTTTTATTTTTTTTTTAACTTTTATTGCTTTTTAAGTAGTTCACATGTAAATAATCACATTCTCATATAGGGTATCGGGTAAATACAAAAGTTTGCACATACGTGCAGTATCCCAGAAAGCTGATATTCAGAGCAACTCACCCTATAATCTAGAACAGTAGAAAGTGTGTGTGTGTGGTGGTAGTGGGGGGGGGGGTTGGATCCTACTTTAATATTAAGGTCCAGTAATAAGTCCCAAAATGCCAGCCTTTTCAGTGACCATGGCAGAGTCCCGAAATTAGAATAAAAAGAGATATTGAATGCAAGCCCTTAGTTTTCCTATTACCCATATTCAGTATATAGTAAGGAACAGAGAAAATGTACCCCCCGTCTCCTCTCAGCTCCTGCAACCCTCTGTAGAAATCAAAAACACTTCAAATTCTTAGCAGTACTGGCAAACTGTGCATAAGGTAGGAACATAGGAATGTGACGGCAGAAAAGGGCCACTAGGTCCACCTGGTCTGCCTAGTTATCCACTAGGCCTTCTCAGTACCCCCCCATGCCAGCAGCCCTCTGTGCCTGTCCCATGCCCTCTTGAATCCTCCCACCATCCTCTCCTCTGCCACTTCCCTTAGCAGCTCATTCCAGTTGTCCACTGCCCTCTCAGTGATGAAGAACTTCCTAATGTTTCCTCTAAATTTTGCCCCCTTGATTTGGAATGTATGTCCTCGCTCTCTCCTTTAATTGGAATAGGCTCCCCACAGGCAGTTTGATACCCTTTAAGTATTTAAACATCTTGATCATGTCACCCCTCTCTCTCATATGCTCTAGTGAGTACATGTTTAGGTCTTTCAGTCTCCCCTCATATGGTAAATGATCAATCCCGCTTACCCTCTTCTGAACTCATTCCACCCTCTCCACGTCCTTCTTGATGTATGGCCTCCAGAACTGGACCCCATACTCCAGGTGTGGCCTGCCAGCTGGGTGTTCAAGGGAATTATGACCCTCTCTCCTCCTGCTGGAAATCCCCCTCCCTGTGCAACCCAGCATGCTGCTGGCTCTTGCTACTGCCCTTCCACACTGCTTTGCCTCCTTCAGGTCCAGTGAAATGATGATACCAAGGTCCGTTCCCTCTTCTGTTACTTCCAGGGACCTGCTTCCCATCCAGTACTCTGCTTTCCCATTTTTTCTGCCCAAGTGCATGATCCTTCGCTTTACTGTATTGAACGACAGTTGTCACTCTCTGGACCACTCCTCCAACTTCCTCAGATCTCTATGCGTCATCTCAACCCCCCCCGTGTATCCACTCTGTTGCAGACCTTTGCGTCGTCTGCAGATAGACTCATCCTCCCTTCCAGACCCTCTGCTGTGTCCCTTATAAAGATATTAAACAGTAGTGGTCCTAGCACCGAACCTTGGGGAGCCCCGTGGATGACTGCGGTCTCCCCTGAGGGTATCTCGTTGACCAATACCCTCTGTGTTCTGCCCTCCAACCAGTATTGCACCCACTTTATTACCACCTCCCCCAACCCGAGGCAACCCATGTTGTGCAATAGCCTCCTGTGCAGCACTGAGTCGAATGCTTTTCTGAAATCAAGGTTGGCCACGTCCACCATCTTCCCCCCACCCTGATCCACCACCTTGGTGACCCAGTCAACAAACTCTTATCAGGTGCATTTGACAGGCTTTGCCCTCAGTGAACCTGTGCTACCTTGGGTCCCAAAGGCCATTTTCCTCCAGGTAGCTGCTGATTCTGTTCTTGACCAGTTTTTCCATGAGCTTGCCTACTACGGATGTTAAGCTGACTGGCCTGTAGTTGCCCCCCCCCCAACCTCTTGTGAAGGGGTACCACATCCGCACGTTCCAGTCATTAGGTACCACCCCTATCTTAAGGAATTGTTGACTAGGGTGATCAAGGGACCTACCAGCACATCCCTCAGCTCCATCAGTACCCTTGGGTGAACCCCATCTGGCCCCATGGCTTTGTCAACCTTCAAGTCCTTAAGCTCCCTCAGGATCTCCCCTACCCAAAAGGGACTCATGTCCACCCCATCCCCTTCATCCTCTGCCATCCTAGAGTTACCTCCCTTCCTTTCCTCTTCCTTCATGAATGCTGAGCTGAAATAGATATTCAGCAGTTCAGCCTACTCCTAGTCCCCCACCACCCACTTCCCTGCCCCAATTTTCAGACTGGGTATCCCTTTCGTTGTTTTCCTTCACTCACCTGTATACCTATAAAAGGTCTTGTGCCCCTTCTTCACCGCCTTGACAGTGCTCTTCTCCAGCCTTACATTTGATCATCTGACCTCCCTTCCCGCCTTCCTCTGCCTTACTTGATACTCTTCCCAATCCTGCTCCCCCTGTGTCGTTTTAAATCTCTTAAAGGCTCTACTGTTAGCTCTGATGCTTTCCTCCACTTCCCTGCTGAACCGCAATGGTTTCCTTTTCCTCCTGTTCTTGCTCACCCTGCTTGCGCAGAGGTCTGTGGCCCCCCACGATGACCCTCTTTATCGAGTCTCACATATCCTCCATCCCATCAAGCTTCCCTACTCCTCCTAGTGGCTGTCGAGCAAATTCCCCCATCCTTCTAAAATCTGCTCGTCTGAAGTCAAGCACTTTCACCTTGGTCCAGTTAATAGTGGTCGTTGTACGTACCGTGAACCACACAGTACCATGGTCACTTGTACCAAGGTTGTCCCTCATCGTTATTTCCCCTACCCTGTCCCCATTTGTTAGCACCAAATCTAACACTGCTCCATCCCTTGTTGGCTCCCTGAACATATGTCTGAATAGGGCAACTTGAAGAGAGTCTAAAATCACCCTGCTTCTGAGTGAGGCTGCTGACAGTGTGTCCTATTCCACATCCGCCAGGTTGAGGTCCCTCATCATCAGCACCTCTCCTTTAGTTGCCATCCTTAGAGTCTCTTCCATCATCTGTTTGTCCACCATTTCTTGCTGCCCTGGTGGCCTGTACACCACTCCGGTGAGCACTACATCACCCCTCCCTGTGGTAGAGACCCATAATTCCACTGTGTCCCCCCACCTACCCTGTATTTCTGCTGCTTTTATCCCCTCTGTCACGTAAAGTGCCACTCCCCCATATCTTTCTTCTTTCGACCCTATCTCTCCTAAACAGTGTATACCCTGGTATGTTCATGTTACAGTCCTGCCCACCGTGGCATCAAGACTCCCTGATTCCCACCAAGTCCAAGTTCGCTTCGGCCATGACTGCTGCTAGATCTGGGACCTTGTTACCCAGGCTCCTGGTGTTGGTGCACATGGCATTCCAGACTCTTGCCACTCTGGTACCCTCCCCTGTCTTGATATTCCTCCCCGTCCTGACCCTCCCTTCCATAGCCCCAACTGGGTGCCTTATTTTTCGGGGGGGGGGCTGAGTGCCCCTCTTGTCAACCTCGCTGTTTTTTTGGTTTAGCTTACAATAACCCCCCCCCGACTCAGTTTAAATTGTATTGTTTTTCTATGAACTCCTCTAGTTTAAATTTCAGCACGTCTTTACCCTCTCTATTTAAGTGTAGCCTGTCTGGGGCAAAGAGGCTTTCATCTTGCAAAGTGGTCCCCCAATCCCCCACCAGCCCAAAGCCTTTCTTAGCACACCATCCAGAAAGCCAGCTGTTAAACTCTGCTATCCTCTGCTTCATTTCTGAGCTAGCTCTTGGTACAGTAACAGATCGTGAGTGCAGAACTGCTGTAGCTGACCCTACAATATAACTGGAAACGTGCCCCTAGGTGCTTCTTCTAATGTTTGTATTAACCCTTTGAGAACTGAATATGTGTGAACGTATATAGATTCTGGACGTATATATACGTCCACAGTCTTCTAAGGATTTTAAACCGCTGAGAGACAGAACGGCAGTGGGGGGGGTGTCTCAAAATAGTGATTTCCGCTCCGGGGATAGGAGTAGCACACTAGCCATCTCCTAAAAAGCCAAATAAGTATACAACCACCCCATAACATTGTCCTCCATGTCCAGTAGTAATCCAAATTCAAAAACAAAACAAAAATAAAATACGAAAGGTCCCCCTCTCAAACTGCAGGGAATGGGGGAAGTCATCAAATATGCGGTATGATTGGAAATGATTAGTCAGTTGTGGGACTCCCCAGACCAACTGAGCCCCACTGGAGTCAGCCTCCTCTTCTCTGGATGTGCTGGTAGTTCTGGTGGTGGCAAACTCTTCTTCTGTTTTTGTGGTCCACTGCCTTTGTCTTTAGGGTCTGAGAATTGCCAGGACTTACTGTCATACGAGATGTGGAGCCTGGCAGGTAAAAGAAAAGAATGTACTGTGCCCAAGGCCTGGAGATGCTGATGGACAGCACCAGTTGCTTCCCCCTTCCGGGCCATGGTTTGGAATGACAGATTGTGGAATACCTTACTGTTGCCGTTATTTTTTTATTTTTTATTTTTTTAAACTTTATTTTTTATTATTTTCAATGCACTCGTACATACATTACATTCCAAGTAGAGATTTCAGTTATAATATCCATTGAGGACGCCAACCCTCTTATATTCCAAATAATAATATCATTCTACTACTTTAAGATACAACTGGGGGGGTATCAATTATTTTACGACATTTTTATTACAAACTTGCTAGAGTTTTAAGCCCATGAACTGCATGGAAAAAAAATCACCAACACATTTATATATTAGAAGTCCATCCTAGCTTCCTCTTAAATCAGAGGATTATACTAATGTCCATGCTTTAACTAAATAAAAGATTCACTACTGTGATATTTCAATGTACATTTATGCCGCTTCAGAAATAATAAATCCCCAGCAACACAGGTCTCTATTTAATGATTTTGAGAAAGTGTGCTCAACCAGCTTTCTCCACTTTAAACTGAAACCACCCAGAACCAAACAGTTAGGATTTAATTAAAACAGGTTCCAATAAGACAAAAAAAAGTTTTGGTACTTAAGCCAAATTGTCCCAGCTTTAGAACTTAAAAAATGTTCAGTCGAACTGCTCTCCCAGGACAAAGAGTTATGTATGGATTAAAGTCTCTCCTTACTCTCTATCCTTCAGTATGATCCTCTCCGAGACTTCATGTTTCATTTAGCCGAACAAGTCGCCTTGTCCCTCAGTGCGCTTCCTTCTCGGGACGTGGCTTTGGGCCCATCTGCTTGCCTCTTTCTGTTCCGAAAAGACGTAGATCTTCCCCTGATATGCTATCCTCAGTCGGGCTGGAAATAGGATGTTGTGCTGAATTCCTGCTTCACGTAGTATGGCCCTAACGCCATCAAACTGTTTGTGACGCTGTCTGGTAGCATAACTGATGTCTGGGTACAGTCTAATAGTTTCGCCCTCATAGAGCAAGGGGCGATGTTGCCTGGCTAAAGCCAACAGACAGTCCCTGGTAGCCATTCCATCTGTGATTGCCAAAAGTGTTCGCGGGGTCTCAGGGTTGTTTGGTTTACCTCTGGTTGCAATCCTGTAGGCCTTTTGAATTCCCTTTATGCGTGCGTTGGCTTGTTCCCTAAACTGCAGTAATAGCCAGTCTTGCAAAAAAAGGACCGAATGGTCTCCCTCACAGCCCTCAGGTAGCCCTATGAATCGGATATTGGATGATCTAACTTGATTTTCTAGGTTTTCCAGACGCATTTGAAAGCGTCTGTTTTCTTTGTTGACCGCTTCACAGCTCCATTGCTGCTTCGAACACTTTTTCATCCAGCGTCTCTGCTGCAATAAATTAGTTTTTGGTTTCTAGGTTCGTAACTCTGTTTGCTATACTGTCCATTTTGTCAGCCAGTCCAGATACTGAAGCAATCAGGCAGTTCATTTTCCGACCCAGTGACTGTAGAGTTTCCTCTCTTCTTTTCCGCTTCTGTAGTCTGTTGCTGCAAGATGGGCCTCGTGGCAAGGCGCAGGATCATTTTGGACTTAGTTCCATCATGCGGAGTTCGATCTTTCTGGGGTTCCCATTTTATTGCTGGGGTCTTCCAGAAGCCTTATCTATATTTAAATTAGTTCAAGGCGGGCGAAACAAAGTTTTTGTCTTATAAAGTCGGTTGAATCACTGATCTCTATTCTGGAGCAGCCTATTGCTCGAGTCGCTAACCCCTGTTGGCGTTATTGATCAGCAAAGAGTACGCCGCTGATAGAAGCACATCTTGGATGTTAAAGCCAGAAGTGCGGAGCAGACAGTGTATGGCTGAGAGGGAGTCGTCGGCCTCACACATGGGTTCACTCTGAACCCTAATTAGAGAGTGCCAGTGGAAATCCTCAGAGAGTTGTAAAGACTCCTGCATCCATTGCCGCAGGAATTCGAGCAGATTTGTGCCTTCAGCACACCTACCAACTGATAAGTTGCCTGAAGTGAGTTATTTTTCAGGGTTTCCTGTATCCCCCTCATCTGTGTGTCTTCTCGCGTCAGAGCCATCAGTTCTGTTGGGTGATTATAGTATGTTTGTCTGCCTCAACAGCAGTCCCAGCTAGCTTTTTTATTGCAGCATCATGTGCTTCCAGTTTTATAAAAGTCCTTTCAGTTTTGGAGTTCATGGCTTTCATGGACTCCAGCATGGTATGTCGTGGATGTTCCAAAATCGGGCTGGAGGGATTAGCTGCTGTGCTGCTTGTGGCTTCACCGGTCTTGCCATGCTACTGTACCAACTCTTTTGAGGATCCTGCTGCCTAGGTCTTGGGTCTCCCCATCCTCAAAAATGGTATAGATTGGCTCTGTATTACTTCAGGAATACAAATATGTTGAACCAGTGTTTTTTTTTTTATACATATTTTTTAAGTTTTCCAAGAAACTGCAAAGCTATGAGGTAGAGCTTGTGTAGGAGGCAACCTGCCTCCGACAGCTCTCTAGCATTCCCATATTCATGAATGTTTGAGCAACTTTTGCCTATAAATAATTTCTCTGTATCCACAATAGGTTTTAACTTACTAAATTACATTTATCCAGCTTAATTAGATTCCAATACATATTTACTTTGGTATACATACCAAATCTTGAGTTTATACCTGCAATACCAGTGGAACTAGAAACATCCAAGTATTTTGAAAATTTCCACCCAATTTAACAAATAATTAAATTGTGAATTGTTCAACTGTTGTTACTTACAGTTTATGTAACCAACTACCTATTTATCAGTTTCTAAGAATCTTCCAAGAAAGTATGCCTATAAGTTAACAACTGTCCACCCTGGCCATTCACGCACCTCCTGAATCCATCCTTTTCTCTCTGCACTGTCCCCCAAGCCTGGAAAATGGCTAAAGTCCTGCCACTGTACAAAGGGTGTGATCCTTCCTCCCCTTGAAACTATAGACCAATCTCACTACTCTCCTCCCTTGGGAAACTCCAGGAATCCGTTGTGCTTTCTAGGCTCACAACCTTCTTGACTCTTCATCTTTCCTCTCCCCCTTCCAGTCTGGTCTTAGAAAAGACTGCTGTACCATCTCCTCTCTCCTCCGAGTTATAGACTCCATCCTCACAGGGATGGACAATTGGCATTACACAGCAGCCATTTTCATTAACCTTGCCAAAGCAGTTGACTCAGTGTCTCACCTCCTGCTCCTAAACAAGCTGACCTCAGCAGGTCTCTCCTCCCCCACCTTGAATTGGTTCCGCTTCTACCTGGGGGCCGCCAGCAGTCAGTGCAGGTCAGTGGCAAACTGTCTCCTCCCCGCCCCCGTACAGGCTGGTGTGCTCCAAGGTTCCATTCTGGTCCCAGTACTATTTTCCATATTTCTAAATGACCTTCCCTCAGCCTGCGTCTCCTCGCACATACACATGTATACCAGTGATATGGCAATTTATACATCTGGTCCCTCAACCACTGTAGTATAAGTCCCACTTTAGCATGTCTTCCTAAAGGTGCTGCAATGGCTCCAGGCTAACCAGCTCAAAGTCAGTACCAAAAAGACTGTGTCCATGACCTTTGGCACTGGCCAGAAGCTGGCCAGGCTGTCACCTTCACCTGTCTTCACTACCCTTGATGGCACCCAACTTGAGGCACTCCCAGCCTTCAGATATTTGGGAGTTTGGCTGGACACCAAACTGGACTTCTCCACACATATTGATGTCCCCCATGCCAAGCTCTGCCCCAAACTTGGTGCTCTATACCACAGCAAGGACTGCTTCTCCCTTTCAATCCACCGAGTGCTGGTCTCCAAATTGATTTTCCCCATTTTTGACTATGTCAATGTAGTCTACAGCTCTGCCCCTTCCTCCTCCTCTCTCACCAGACTGCATACCCTCTGTAACATATTCTGTCGTTTTGCCACCAACATGCCCCCCCCCCCGCACACACCACTGTTCACTATACTCTTGTCTGTCCTCACTTCCCCTACCCTTATGTTGTCAGACACACTGCTCCATCTTCATTGCCAAATACTGGTTTGGCTCACTTCCCACCTACCTGTCCTCTCTCCTCTAGATGCCTCTGCCTACACATTACGTTTCAGAGATTTGTGCATTCACTCCATCCCTCTCCCGTACAGTACTCAAGTACTGATCAGTTGGCTTTCTCACACTGGTTCCCTGCTTTCTGGAACCAGCTTCCCTCCACCTTTCCCCCCTCTAGCCTTCCTTTAAAATGCCTACTAAGGCTCTTTACTCAGTCACCATGCAATTGTTGCCCTCTCCCTGAAACTTTATGAAAACTGCAATCCTTCCTGCATTTGTACTTTGTAATCGGATTGGACACTCTGGCTCTGTTGCCACAGTAGCACTGTATTATTCTGTATATATGACTGCTCCTTACTATGTTGTAATATTTACCTATGCTTGTACCCTTCCCCCAGGTCGCACCTGGAAACGAGCCTCGGTTCAGTGTGCCTATCCCGGTAACCAAATTTTAAATGAATTAAATAGATAAATAAAAAATGTTCAATTATCTAGCGCCAGTGGTGGCTGAATAGGAATATTTACAGAAATGTTCACGTGACTAATAAATTGCCAGACTGTGAGACCCTATAACTTCCCTGTCCCTCATCCAAATGTCATAAGATTGGTATCTTGTTAGGGCCTCTTCCAAAAAGTATGCATGCCAGATATCAGACCTCCAGCTATGACTTGAGTTATGACCAGTTTAAAAAAAGATCAGCTCTATTCCCAACTCCCTATGCCAGTACCTGCCTCCTCCAGGACTTACCTGGTCTTGGGGTTCTCCCATGGACTTCCCCCTGTGGCGGGGCCGGAAGAGGGAGGGCTGTCCTCCCACCCCTCACCCCCTGTACAAGAATCCAGAGTGGACCAGTAGTTCTTGGGCAATAGGGCAGACTTATGGGTGGGCTGGCAGGGCTTCATGAAGCCTGTTACACTATTTTTCCCATTTTCCTTTCCCACCCTGCCACAGCACATCAGTGAATGCATGTGGAGGCATGCACACATGATGCACCCGCAGCCCCTTCCTATGTGCCATCCAAAACTGCACTACCACTAGGCCTCCACTTTGTGGTAGTCTAAGGCCAGGCTACATCCCTACCCTCTCCAGGGAGAGGAGAGCAGTCCCTTGGGTGCTTGATCGACTTCCATCCCTGCTGACCCCTGGTAACCCGAGCCTTTCCGAACCCAGGTTGCTGGTGTGGCAGGAGGGAAGGCACTCAGCACCTCAGCCCTCCACATTACTGGGCCGTCTCTGCAGTTACTGTAATTACTTTCAGACGCTAATATTAATTTCAAGTACTGTACTAGCTCTTTAAAGCTGAACCAGCCCAGATTCCTTCTTGGTGATTTGCATATACTACCCGTGATGCTTTGCAGTAGTGAATATGTATAATGTAGTATTTATTTGAAACCTGGCATGATTGCCAGTGCCCTTCCAGTGTAGCCCTTACTTTAGTGCTTTTGCACTAAGGTTCTTGACTTTGAAATTACTTGCTAAAATCCCCCGGGTAATCCTCTCCATTTTTATTTTGCAAGCATAAATGAAACATCTGGCTATGATTGTAATTATTAATAAATCCTCTTCGAGGATATCTCTTGTAGCAGGTCACAGAAGTAGGAACATCCCACCGTAGGTGCCAGAAGAAATTTAAGTGACAAAAAATAGGTGAAATTTTCATAGCAGTGGAGTGTACTTTGCTTGAGCATCTCCTGCAGTAAAATGAGACTCTTGACCTAGTGTGGTGCACTTTCAATTTTTTCAGTTGCTCATGATGTGATGAGTTTTTTTGCTTAAATAACTAATGACAGGAGAACCAGTTGTAAACAGATTTGTAAAATAAGTTATGATAAAGGTTTTATCCAGGCTAAGTATTTTTCATTTACTGACTAGAACTATTCCTAAACCATTGATTATAATTAAGGTTATGGACAAAAGCATCATAACTAATTATGGTTTGCAAGAAAAGTTGCTTTTTGTTTCGAAGAACAGTTTCAGTGCTGTCTTTTCTTGTGTGTTTACAGAGAAGGCTCAGTTGCTTGAAATAGCCAAAGCTAATGCAGCAGCCATGTGTGCAAATGGTTTTCTGCCTTTACTGCCTAATCTGATCCCTGTGGTTTCTCTATTAACATTGGAAGAGAAGGGTGCAATGAAAGCAGGAGGAAACTCAATACAGGAACTCACCGAGGTAAGCAACGTTGGGCAAAAAATGGATTTCGAATGAGAGGCTGTCTCAGACATATTACCCAGTATGCAGCAGTGGATGGCACCACAGCATTTAGTATATTCTGAGGTAGTACACTGGAGAGTCTGCAGGAAGAGCAGTTTGTAAAGAGCAGCTGACACCTGTATGCCCCCGGGTCAGGTAACTCATGGCAAGGAGTTGCCTGCCTGAGGACCTAAATGGCACATTGTTTTAATTTTTTTATTCAGGCAGTTAGAAGAAATTTAAATTGCCCACAATCTCACTTCCGTGTTTATTGAAAGCTGCTCGGCTCCCACCGCAGCCCCAACCCTAAAAACAGTGTTTTGGTGACGCTAAGTATGGAAGCGGCATCAAAACTACTAATGGTTATAGATAGCATCTAGGAGCAGTGGCACCCTATACATTCATGTTGTTTTCTTTGAAGGCACTTACACATTTTAAGTTGGGTATATAAATGTAATTCTGCCCCCTCTTAACATGTATAAGCGCCTACAAGGTAAACTACATGAATGTACCTGATGCCGCTGTTTCTGACTGCTGTCTGTAGCTATTAGTAGTCAAGTAACTTAATGTCACTAAAATACTGTCATTGGGGCAGGGCCGTGGCAAGCTTCAAGCAGCTTTCAAGAACATGGAAATGAGATTGCGGGTAATGTCATTTAAACTTCTTCTAAATGCCAGAATAAAAGAAAAAAATGAAAACTATGTGCGATTTAGGTTCTGTGCCTTTGAGGCACCCCAGCTCCATGTGCTGAGCGGTTAGGTACCCGCTCAGCATGCTGACAGTCTAGGTTCATGCCCCACATCCAGGATGACTGGAGTGGAGACTGGCATGGAAAATTAGGATTGGACTGTCTTCTTCCTGGGAGGGACAGTATGGCCTTCACCACTCTTCAAAACTTCTCCAGGTGGTAGGCCGGCGGACGCATACTTGCTGACATGGGTGACCATGCACTGTTATATGTCCTTCCCAGGATGCCACAACATGCAGCCATCACGGGGGGCGGAGTACAAATGGGAACTTGGTCTTTCCTGGAGCACTGGATGATGTCCCTTTGTGACTCCCCTCCCATGCCACCGATCATCCAGCACACCGTCCTTAACTTCCAACTGTCGCCTCCGATGTCAGAGGCCCCCTTCTTGTGGCAGCAGGAGGGCCCCTGACACTGTATGCTAGAACACGAGGGGTGTCAGAGGATCCTTGGGAGCCTGGAGGTTGAATGATGGCATCTGGGGTTGAGTTTGGCAAATAGAGGAGATGAGTGTGGGGGCCTGAAGAAATTGGACACTTGGGGGGAGCCTGGATGTAGAATGAATAAATAACGGACTAAAAACGAACTAATTGAAGGGTTGGGGGGAGGAGTAAGGAAAAATGGTTTGGAATACACCAGCCTCCATGTCACTGATGGAGCTGGTACACTCTCCTTACGCCACAAATTTGTCACCGGATCCTGTGCTGGACCGGGGTGGGGAAACTGCTTGCAGAGCCTTGCTGTTGGAGAGGGATAGGCTGTTGCAGATGTAGCAGCAGCCAGCTTAGAGGAGACTATAGCTGGGTGATTGCCAGGCCTGAAGAGGGAAGAAGGGAGCAGGAAGGGATATAAAATCTGCAAGAAAATAAAATGCGTCTTTCTCCAGCCTCCTTAATGAGACCTAAAACCTTTAGCCCCTTGTAAGTCATCATGAGTAGCAACATGTATTTCCTGACAAGGCTATACAAGAACTACATATTTTTGTTTTAATTCCTGAGTGTATTTGCTTGATCTTCCAGGAATCATTCTTCACCATTCACCTGCACCGTTCTACCCCACTTTTGGAGGCAAGCATCGCACCAGAGATGCCAAGGTAAGGTCTCTGGGTTTTTCCCCTCGGCCCCTTCCCAGTACTAATGGTAGTGAGAAAGACCAGGATCCTCCCCGTGCTCACCTCACCGAGGCATCCAGGGTGGGGATGGGGAGGTCTGTTGGACAGTCAGCTTTTTCCAGGAGGGTTGACTGAGCATCCCCTCCAGTCTGTCTGCCCTCCTGGGGAATAGACACCCCCCCATGATAAGGCTGAAGCTATATACTCGGCCTACACTGGTAGACACTTCGGTGTCTCAGCCTGCTGCTGCCACACTCCTTGTACCACCTACTGATACCTGTGAACCAGGTGGCACCAGCGGTGAAACTAGGTCCCCTTCTGGTGCTGTGCACGATACCAGAAGAGGGTTCAGATCTGGAACTGACCCGGAGCCTGAGGTGGTGGTCATCTCCTCCCCTGAGCACCCTGATGGCCTGGGGGAGGAGAAAGATGCTGGCCATGGACTCAGGATGGTAATGATGGTACTGACCCTGGGCCCTGTTCTGAGCCTAGCACCTGTGATGGTGTCACTCCCAGTGTTGTTCCGTGGCCTGTTGACTGAGGATGGTGCTAGGGCTGGTTCTGGTACCACCCATGGCATCGGTTTTGGCCTTGGTGCCATCCCCTGGTGCTGGCTCCAGATATGGTGCCATTCACGGTGCTGGGTCTGGTCCCAGTGCCGTCCGTGGTGCTAGTTGCAGGGGCAGTTCCAGGGAAGGGGGTCTGGCTCTGGAGTAGGGCTTGGTAGTGGGACAGTGCCAGTCCTGGTGAGAGGACGGGATCAGCTGCTGCTGACCCTGTGACCGGTGCTGGAAACAGTACCAGCCAGGGTTCCATTGGTGGCCCGGTGGCTCGTAACTCCCTGGAACCAGCTGATGTCACTGGGGAGGATTGGGGCCACCCTGTGGGACGTGTATGGCTCTGCTGTCCTCACCGGGGGGGAGTCTCACCCCAAGGGCACCATCTGGGTCAGACCTCTGTGATTGGCTGGTTCCACTCAGATACATTTGCCAGGTCCTCCCCCGGGACAGGTCCCCTTGGCACTCCTGCAACCCTGTCAGAGAACCTGGAGCCTCTGGTTTCTACATCCCTCTTGATCTTCTGCCCCTCTCCCTGAACTGCAGGGAAAAGGCTGTTTCCTAACCAAGATGGTGGCTGTGCTGGGCTGCCATCTGTGAGTTGCTAGAGTCTGCTGTGAGAAAAAAACCCTTTCTGTGCTAGTTTATAGCAAAAAGAGTCCAGTAGTAGGGGAAAGTGAGTTAGAAGAAAGAGTTCACATTTTTTGTTTTCTAGGTAGTGGATCATGTTTATATATGCTGACCCATTTTGGACAGAGGCTTGAAGTAATTTAATCTGCTTACCTGCCCCTCATGTGGGAGCTGAAACGGAAGGTGCCTGGTGTTGGTCCTGGTTTCTTTGGTGTCTTCAGGGATAGCGCTATTTGGATGGTGATCTTGGTCCATTTTTTGCAGCCGGGGTCTGGAGCTGCTGTTCTGAGTGACTGTCCGTGGAGGAGAGGTGCCATGTTGTTGAGTTGTCAGTCCGAGGTTGGCAGGAGCAGTCCCTCAGATCTAGAAGCCGTCCGCTATCCAGCAGAGGAGTGTAACAGCTGGAGGAGTAGAATTGAGGATGGACTAATGAATGGGATGCTTTCGTGCGGTACTCTGTGCGGGCTGCAACTTTTATTTCCTGGTTAGGCACATGTTTCCAGGACAGACTAGGATTTACTTTCCCCTGCTACTCTTGCCATCACCGATATCAAGGATACTTGGTTTTACATCTTCTCTCCCTCCTAGAAGATGGTTTGAAAGGGGTGACAAGTTTGGAGATGCTGGCAGGTACTGTGCGTGGACCTTTTCCCTAACGAGAGTGGGGCAGTGAGGAGCCCTGAGTAGCCTGAACTCAGTCAGGAACTTTTACTGTGGTGTCCTTATACCATTGATTGGCCTCAGATTCCGGGTGTTGGCTCGGTTCTAATTCCTAGACTGCCAGAGGGACTTTTTGGAACTGAACTGGTGAACTGCTCTAGGAGGTAAGAGCCCTTTGGGTTTTTGGACCTTAGCTTGAAATTCCTGGACTGTGCTGGGACTTAACTTTTGTCCACTATGGGCTTATCTGAAATCTGACTCTCCTTTGTGATAAATTTTTATTTATTTATTTATTGGGTTGAGGGATTTGTGGTGTGTGTGTGTATGTGGCTAAGTGATTAAGTTTAGTCTGGAAATATTTAGTCTATAGATAGTTGTAGTTTTCATTTAGGATGGGGGTTCTTCCTCATGACCAAATGTTGGCTTATTCTCCCTCTGTCCTTAGGGATCTTCACCCCTTTCTCACTCGTGGGCTAAGGAGACAGTTGGAGCCAGGTCCCTCATGCCTTGTCCCTATACCCAGGGTATTCTCCGGACCGAGAGGACACATAGCTTGTGAACTGGCTCCCCAACTCTTTGTCCTCCCTTAAGGTGGCATGGCAATGCTGTGGCCGATGGCCAAGACTGCTTATAAGGGCTGACTCTTCGGTTGGGTCTGTCGATCTGGCTTGCATTAGAGACCTGTCTGGGTGATACCTCAGACCCTGTGCTAGAGGCGTCTGTTCCAGCACTGCCCGAGGAAAGACCACGTGGGGGGGGGGGTGCGATCTGTTTTAGATCGGAGCTGAGCCTGGTGATGCACCTAGTTGGGGACACCAGTTCTTTTGAGTATGTGGCTTTGTGGCAGGGGTCCCAGCGTGGAGTTTAGAGTGTTTCTGGTCTACCGTCCACCTGGGTGGGACTGGCACTTCTTGCAGGAGGTGACGTCCTTTGTTGCCATGAAGGTGTTGGAGTCGTCGAGCTGGATTATTCTCAGTGACTTAAACACCTGGGTGGACGATGCATTGCCTGGGGCCCAAGACCTCTTGCTAAGTAAGGAGGCTCTGGGCTTGACCCTGCATTCCATGTCCAGGACTCGCCAGTCTGGCCATGTGCTTGATCTGGTGTTCACTCTGGGGCTTGAAATTGACATCTTCAGGATTGATCGGGTCACTTGGTCTGATCATTGCACCATTGGATTCAGCTTTAGAGCCCCTCTGAATGTCCCACCTCCTGTGGTAGTGGCCCTGTTCTGCCCTTTGAAAAGTGTTCAACCAGAGGGACTGATGGCTAGACTGGACATTTTGTCTGTGTTGGAGGCTTACATTAGCAGTCTGGGAGAAGCAGTGATGGCTTACAGCACTACTGTTGCTGAGGCCTTGGACTGTCTAGCTCCAATCCGTGTACGCCCCCTTGTCTCAAACTTTGGCTCCCCTTGGTTTGATGGGGAGGTAAGGATGTTAAAGACAAGGAGTCGCAGGCTGGAGTGGCATTGGAGGAAGACTGGGTCTCAGAAGGACAAGCCGGTTCTGATGTCTCATTACAATGAGTATCAGAATGCAATCATCTACAAAAAAGCAGCTTTTATTTCTAGGACGATTGCAGCCGGGAGGAATTGACCGGCTCAGCTCTTCTGGGTTGTTAACAGGCTTTTATATCTGGCCTGTCTGGAACGCATTAGAGCTTTTTCAGCTCACAAATGTGAGGAGTTCGCGCGATTCTTCTCAGACAGAGTGTTCTCTGTGAGATCCGGGATTGCTCCAAGCGGAATTCAGTCCTCCAGCACTGGTGTTTTTCATGTAGGCGACTGCACTCGGCCATCCCGGGGTGAGTGCTGACTGGTGATGACGTAGGAGGTCTGTCAGATAGTCCTCTGGCTAAAACCAACATTCTGTGACCTAGACCCGTCACTGCTACTACTTGGTTCTGTCGAAGCTCTGGGCCTGGTCTTTGCTGGGATAGTCTGGAGTTCCTTGTAGGCTGATTTTTTTTTTTTTCCAGACTCTTTAAAACAGGTTCTGGTTAAGCCCCTGATGAAGAAATCTTCGTTGGACCCTGACATCCTGGCAAATTACTGGCCTGCCTCAAACCTTCCCTTTGTGGGGAAGTTTCTTGAGAAGGTGATAGCAGAACAGCTAGAGAGCTATCTCATAGACTTCCAAACTTACAAACCTTTCCGGTCTGGGTTTAGGGCCTTTTACAGCACAGAGACGGCATTGGTCAGGGTGTTAAATGACCTGCTATGGGCGAGGGATTGGGGAGAATGTACTGTTCTTGTCTGCCTCAATCTCTCCTCAACATTTGATACTGTGGACCATAGGGTGTTGTTGGACAGGCTGAGGGGGTATGTAGGACTCACCGGAGAGGAAATCAGCTGGTTTGAGTCCTTTCTCTGTGGCAGGTCTCAGAGAGTAGTAATGGGAACTTGTTCCCTGAACCCGAGAGACTTGCCCTGTGGAGTTCCCCAGGGTTCTGTCCTCTCCCCCATGTTGTTCGCAGTGTATTTGCTGCCCCTCAGTGAGGTTATAAGATGGCATGAGTTAAGTTTTCATTGTTATGCTGATGATACTCAGCTCTACCTGTCTTTCACACCTGGTAGACCTGACACTGTCGACATGCTGAATAAATCCTTGGCCGAGATCCAGGCTTGGACGCCGTCGAATAAGTTTCTGTGGATCATTTAGACTTAATGAGAATAAAAACATGAGTGTGAACAGCTGCAAAATACTGGGGGTAAATTCAGGAGGGATGCCTGGAGATACTTTCTTACAGAGAGGAAGGTGGAATGGTGGAACAAGCTTCCGAACGTGGTTGTAAATGCAAAAACCATGGTGCGCTTCAAGCGGGTGTGGAACACTTGCAAGGGGCAGGTCAGAGGGTGAGGGGTGGAGGGACACGGACGCGTAAGGAACATGTGCCTCCACATCAGACATCTTTCGTAGACCACAGAGTGGTCTTCTGCTGGCAAAATTCTGTATTTGTGTGCCGGACTGTAAAGAGCAACTGGCAGGGTTCCTTTTGCATCACAAAGTTGGTGGAGAAAGCCACTCTGTCTTCATACCCTTCTTATCGCCTAATCATCAATAACGAGTCAGTAGTTCCAAGGTAGGGTTCCAGAACTGAATGGATGAACTCTATCTTTATATGTTCTCATCTTTCCATTTTTCTGTAAGCAATGTCAGCCGAAAAAGACCATTGGTACATCCTGTCTGCCCAGTTTTATCCTACTCTACCCCATGATGTATTGCCCTGATGGGGTTTTCACCCTTCTCTCTTCCCTTACTTCCTACTTTACTGCTAACCCCCTCCCAGTAACTGTTAAGCCCTTTACTCTATCCCAGCCATGCTTGAACACATCAGTGTTTTTTGCGCCCACCACTTCTGCTTCTAGGCTGTTCCATGGCTTAGCCACTCTCTCAGTAAAGTAAAACTTTCTCACATCCCCCCCCAGCTTACATTCCTGACCCCTTGTTTTTGACCCACCATTCCTGCCAAATAGTTAATCGCAGATTACCCTGTTTATTCCTTTCAGGAACATAAAGCTCTCTGTGATGTCCCCTTTGGCCTCCAATAAGTACATGTTCAGTGCCCTAAGCCGATCCTCATTGCCCCTGAATCATTTTAGATACTCTATGCTGCACTGTCTCCAGCCTGTCTCTGCTTAGGTGAGAACTCCAGAACTGAGAACAGTAGTCCAGAGGGGGTCACACCAGTGATCTGTTGAGTGGTAGTATTAACTCTTCCCTCCTGCTATCCAAACCATTTCCACTACACCCCAGCATTCTGGTTGCCTTGCTGTAAGGCTTGTTACATTGGCTAGTTTGTTTTAGGGAGTCGCTTATGATGACCCCAGGTCCCTTTCCTCTGTTGTAGTGGCCACCTTAACCCCACTCATCCAGTATTCCTTCCTGGGATTCTTGTTCTCCATGTGTATCACCATGGCATTGAATTTCAACAGCCAGACCTTGTACCACCTCTCTAACCTTTGCAGGTCCTGCTGTAGTTTCCTTACCCCCTCCTCACTGTCTACTGTGACCTCCCTTCCTTTGATTTGACCCTGCGTATCACCACCCTGTGATGTCTTCCTCCTAACCAACCTCCCACCCATTTAACTAAGTCTTTTGCTGCTCCCAGATCCTCTAGTTCTTAACCTCTTTTCAAAAACTTTGTGTTGCACTGATCCAAATGCTTTGCTGAAGTCAAAATAGAGTAAATCTGCTGCTAATCATTTGTCCACCTCTTTGTTACCCAGTCAAAGAATACTATGGTTGGTCTGATGAGACCTCCCTGTCACAAACCCATGCTGCTTACTATCCTAGAGCCCGTTTCTCTTCAGATAGTCCACTAGTTCCTCTTTAAGTAGTGTCTTCATCAGTTTACTTACAATGGAGGTAAGACTGACGGGCCTGTAATTGCCAGGTTCCACCTTAGCCTCCGTCCTTGTGGAACAGCACCACGTCTGCTGTCCTCCAATCTCTTGGAAACACCTCTGACTCTAATGAGCAGTTTAATAGCCCTTCCAGGAGTTCAGTCATCTTCATATCCTATCTACTGATATTACCACCTGTCTGAGTTCTGGGATGCCACTTTCTGACAGAGACCCCACTATTGTCTACTGTGAATACCGAGCAGAAGTAGTCATTTAGAATAGTTACCTTGTGCTCATCCTCCTCTGCTACCTCGAAACCCTCCAGTTAACAGTGGAGCTTCCAGTTAGAAAGTCAGTTAAATTCTAGTATCCTATTTAAAAATTAAAAGTCACTAAGTCTGGCCCAGTGAGCTTAATCTGGGAGGGCAGTAGGAGGAAAAAAATTGGAGGAACAGATGAGGGCACAAAGATGTGTTATGAGACGGGATTTGAAAAGGGAGGTGGACAGAGAGACAGGAAGGCTGGTCTGGGAAATAGCTGTAGCAGAAGGAGCAGACTGAACCACCTGTAGAGAAGAGGTTTGTATGTGTCGGACAGAAGCTCCATTTACACTCCGCCTTTCAAACAACATGAAGTCTTGCTGTATTCTGACAGTTTGTAGTTAGCTCCCACTCTTGAACTGCCCCGGAGAGTGAAGAATTAATTTCTATGCCAGGCATAGAACGTTGGGCTTGAGCTCAGTTGAAAACTCTGTCTGTGTCCTTTCCAAACCCAAACCGTCAGATTCTTTACTCCAACTCACTGAACAGTCACTCCGGAGATTTCTCCTTCAGCTCAGTTCTTCGCGGTTAAAGTTTCGGTTGTAGTCCGATTTTCGTTCCGTTTTTTCGGTTCGAGACTCTGTGGTACTGTAAGTACTTAGCATTGTAGCTGTGTGTGGAAGTTGTGAACATTTTCCGATCAGTTCGGCTGAACCAGTCTTGTAGTAAGGAAAAAGTTAGTGTGTGGTTACTGGTCCGTATTGGTTTTAAAAAAACCTTCATTTTAGCGTTTTTTTCCATCACCCATGACATGGTGTGAAACCGATAGGGTAGTCTTGCCTGGCAGTTGCCATATAAAGGGTAAGTTGGTTAGGTTGGCCATGTCTGAGAAACCCAAGGAAAAAAACCGGCCCACTGGGTTTCAACACTGCAGTGTGTGTGTGTGTGTGGGAAGGTCTTTGCTAAGTCCGATCCCCACACCACCTGTGTTTACTGTCTGGGTTTGACCCGTCGATTCAGACTGCCAAATTTGTAAATTCCCCCTAAGTCTACCCTGGATAAAGGTTAGGTAGACTTAGGGATAAGGAGGCCGAGAAATCCGATGACCCGGAAGGCTAGCCCGGTTCGGTTCCTACCAAACCAGAAGGAGCGCCTTCTGACCAGGGTGATACTTCTTCGGGCAAAAGGAGAGCCGATCCTGAGGGATCGGTTCCTACAAAAAGAAAACGAAAGGATAAATCAGCCGGTTTGGATCCAGAGCTGCATGTTCTGACCGCTGAAGAAATAGCCAAAGTGATTTGGCTTGTGGAATTGCTTCGTCTGGTTCCGACCGATCCGGTGCCTTCTGGCAGAGGTTCGGTTCGGTCGGTCCCCCCGGTTCAGGGTTATTCCCCTGAAGATTTTTGCGAACCGGAGTTTGACGAGGAGGGGGAGTTTGAAGAGGATGATTACGACAGTGAAAGTCTGGATGTGCCTGTGGAACTGGACATCTCCCCAGACAGACCTTCTGGTGTTTCCCCTCCTAGGCTTTCTGAGTCCCCTCTCCACTTTCTGTTCTACAGAAAAGTGGCTCAAACCCTCCAGCTTCCTATTGAGGAGGCTGTAGAGGATCGAGGAGCCTGACTTCATAGAGATGATGGACATCCCAGAGTCTAACAGACTGTCATTTGAGAAACCGACACTAAAAATTCTTAGGTCTCGTAATTCTTTAATTCTTGTTGACAAAAGAATGGACAAGAGGTATACCTTGTCAGGCTCGGATACAGAATTTCTTTACCAACAATGCAGCCATGTTGGGGTAGTGCAGGCTGCTGCCTGTGACAAGGCAAACATCCCCTTGGCTTCACACCCCCCAGACAAAGATTCCAGGAAGATAGATGCCATGGCAAAGAAACAGTACTTGTCATCATCTTTGGGACTCAGGCAGGCTAATTATATGGCCTATACAGCCAGGTACCAGAAGTCGAGGTGGGACACTGTACTGGCACTGGCTAAACAGGCTTCCCCCCAGCTAGCCAAGGAGCTGGAGGGGGTGGCTGCTGATGGGATTGAGGCATCAGAGGTGCAATTTCATGCTGCTGTGGACTCCAATGATGTGTTATCAAGAGTCATGGCTACATCTGTGGCTCTTCGGAGAATGGCCTAGCGCAGTTGTACTAACCTTTTGCAGGACACCCAGGCTAAGGCCATGGATTTTCCTGTAGTGGGTAATTCTCTGTTTGGGGAGCAGACAGAGAATTACATGAAGAAAATGGATGAATACAGGACCACTTATAGGAGTGCCCAGGTCAAGGAGAGGCAGGCAACTCCTCAGAGGCAGCAGTCTAGGGACAAGGGTAGGCATTTTCACATGCCTTTCTACCAGGCACAGGCCTCCTCTTCTTTTTCTCAGTGGTGGTTCTTCAGAGGGAGAGGCAGAAGGGGGATGAGCAGGGCTGCATCTACCCCTCTGCCTAAGGCTCCTGCCAAGCAGACACCCTGATGTGTCAGCCCGGGTCTACTCTCCCATTCCAGTAGGAGGCAGGCTGGCTTACGTTGTCCAGGATTGGATGTCTGTTACCTCGGACAAGTGGGTCCTGGAGGTTGTAAGCCGGGTGCTGGTTCTCAGTTTCAAGAGTTTTCCAAAACTGAGACCCAGATCCTTTCCACCTGCAAATACATCAGAAACCCTTGCTCTAGTGGAAGAGATTTTGTCTCTACTGGCTTTAAAGGCCATAGAGAGAGTTCCTACTCCATACGGGGCAAAGGTCTGTACTCCAGGTACTTCCTTACCCTGAAAAAGACAGGGGAGTGGCGACCCATCCTAGATCTAAGATACTTAAACAAGCACCTAATAAAGCCAAAGTTCAAGATGGTGACTCTGGGAACAGTTCTTCCTTCTCTGAGGCAAGGAGACTGGCTAGCCTCCTTGGACCTCAAGGATGCCTGCTTTCATATTCCCATCAGGTGCTCCCACAGAAAGTACCTTAGGTTCGAATTGCCCTCAGGCCATTACCAGTTCAGAGCAATGCCCTTTGGCCTAACTTCAGCTTCAGGGGTGTTCACAAAGTGCCTAGCAGTAGTGGTAGCCTTTTTAAGAAGAAAAATGATTTCAATCTTTCTGTATCTGGACGATTGGCTCTTTGTGGGCCAGTCCCCAGACCAAGTCAAGTCAGATCTGCAGGTTACCCAGAAAGTTCTCACTTCCCTGGGGTTCCTTCTCAATCTCCCCAAGTCAGTTCTCGAACCACTACAGCTCCTCATTTTTATAGGAGCAGAGTTGGACAGCCTCAAGGCAAGAGCCTTCCTTCCTCTGGAAAGGGCAAAAGCCATCTCTCAGCAGACCTCTTCCTTTCTCCCTCTGGTTTCTTGACCAGCAAGGCATTTTCTGCAGCTTCTGGCGCACATGGCAGCTTCCACAGCAGTGGTACAAGGGGACAGGTTTCAGATGAGGGACATTCAGTTCCATCTGAGAACCTTTTGGTCCCAAAGGAAAGATCCTCTTACCAAGCTAGTTCCTGTCACTCAGATCTTAATTCAGGCCCTTCAGTGGTAGCAGGACCTGGACAATCTGAGGCAGGGTGTTCCATTTGTCTCTCAGACTCACTCTGTGGTTCTTACCACGGATGCTTCCCTTTTTGGATGGGGAGCCCATCTGGGGGCTCTCACTGCCCAGGGACTGTGGTCCCATCAGTAATCCCTTCTTCACTTCAACCTTCTGGAGCTCAGGGCAGTATTCCTTGCCCTACAAGCTTTCTCTCGGTCAGTACAGAACAAGGTGGTTCAGGTCAGGAAGGACAACACTACCACCATGTGGTACATCAACAAGCAGGGAGGCACTCTGTCCACAGCCTTGTGCCATGAAAATATGGTCCCTGGCTTATTCCCTACAGACCTATCGGGTAACAGTCCACCTCCCAGGAAAGGACAGTATGCTAGCAGATGCATTGAGCAGGATTTCCCAGGGCCATCACAAATGGTCTCTGGATCCTTTGGTATTTAAGGTGATTTTCTCAAGGTGGGGTACTCCAGAGATAGATCTCTTTGCATCCCCAGACAATAACCAACTTCCTCTGTCTTGTTGCAGACCCCAGTCTTGGGCTCAGTCCCTCTGGATGCTCTGATTTTGAACTGGGAAGGGACATTTCTTTATGCCTTCCCTCCCTTCCCTCTACTGTTCAAGGTTCTAGTCAAAGTAAGGTCACAGTTTTGCAAAGTGACTCTGATTGCTCCAGATTGGGACAGGCAACCTTGGTACCCCCTGTTGCTGTTCCTAGCAGTCCATCTTCCCCTGTCTCTTCCCAGGAATTACAACCTGTTAACCTCCTCTCAGGGGAGGATTTGGTACCCCAATCTTTGGTCACTCAATCTCAAGGCATGGCTCTTGAAGAGTTAGAGTATGTAGATTTGCTTCTGTCCCAAGGGGTTCTGGATATTCTCAAAGTTTCTCGAAAGGCTGCCACAAAAAAAACTTACAACTCCAAATGGAAAAGGTTCAGCATTTAGTGTGCCAAGAGAAGCATATATCCCCAGACACTGCTGAGTTGTCTACAGTTTTGGATTATATGGTCCATCTTAATAGCCTAGGCCTCAAACCAGCTACTCTCAAAGTTCATTTGTCAGCTGTTTCTGCTTTCCTGTCAGTGGGGAAGTCTTCCTCTCTGTCATATCACCCTGTATTCTGTAATTGTTTCATAGGATTGCTTCATACCGATCCCCCTTTTAGAGATCCTGCTCCTGCCTAGGATTTAAATATTTGTATTGCTAAGCTTATGCAACCCCCCCCCCCCCTTGAGCCTATGTCCTCAGCAGAGCTCAAGTACTTGACTTGGAAAACTGTGTTTTTGGTTGCTGTTACTTCTGCCAGATGTATCAGTGAATTGCAAGCCCTGTCAGTGGAGCCTGACTTCATCTCTTTCCATAGAGATAAGGTGGTCCTTAGAACAAATAGAAGGTTCCTACCTAAAGTGGTTTCTGATTTCCACTTAAATCAATCTGTGTCTCTTCCTGTGTTCTTCACTGATCACACCTCCTCAGGGGAACGGAGGCTTCACAGTTTAGATGTTAAAAGGGCCCTTAGTTTCTACATAGAATGTACAAAGGGTCACAGGGTTGACTCCCTTCAGTTGTTCCTCACTTTTGGGGAAGTAGGTAAGGGAAAACCTCCCACCAAGAGAACCGTTGCCAGGTGGATTGTGTCCTTTATTCAATTCTGCTATGAAAAGCTGGGAAAAACTGCACCCTCAAGCCTGAGTGCTCATTCCACTAGAGGTACAGCTGCGTCTCTGGCTGCAGCTAGGGATATCCCTTTGTTAGAAATCTGTCAAGCAGCCACCTGGAAAACAGTTCATACCTTCACCAAGCATTACTCTCTGGATATCCAGGCTAGGAGTGATGCTAGGTTTGGCACAGCAGTGCTTCAGAGCCTATTCCCAAAGTAGGTTCTGTCCCTCCTTGGAGGTACTGCTTCGTAGTCTGCAAATTGTCAGAATGCAGCAAGAGTTCATGTTGTTTGAAGAAAAAAATACTCACCTTAGTAATTGTATTTCTTCTAATGGAGTCTTGCTGTATTCTGACCTCCCTTCCTGCCTCCCCTCTCAGAACCTGTTTTTGGGAGGTGGGTGGGTAGGTGCAGTGTTGCACCCCAGGGGGTGTCTTTTCCCCACTCTTGTTGTGTGGGGTGCATTGTAATTGTTTAATTAAGAGTTTTTTGTTCTTATTATCTGGTTTTTGGTTCTTTGGGTTTCCTGACTTGAGTCTTCTGGGGAATCCAAAGTCTTTGTTGCCAGTTGGCTTCTAGGAGTTTTTACAATTTCCACATTTAGTCAGTGAGTTTTAGCTTGTAAGAATCTGACGGTTTGGGTTTGAAAGGACATAGAGTTTTCAACCGAACTTGACCCCACCGTTCTATGCCTGGCATAGAAATTAACCCTTCACTCTCCAGGGCAGTTCAAGAGCTGGAGCTAACTGCAAATTGTCAGAATACAGCCAGACTCCATTAGAAGAAATGCAATTACTAAGGTGAATAATTTTTTCATCTGTACTGGTGTGGGTATTTTTGAGATCCACTCTGGTGTACAATTTGTGAGGGTAAACTGTCCAGGTTGTAACTCGATTTTGCCCCCTCTGCTCCTCTCTCAGACTGAGGAACTGAACTGGTGCTTGTCTCTTCAGTTGTAATGCAAACTGTGCCACTTCATACATCAAAGCCCCGTTGACACTCAGCCTTTTTATACCAGTGTGGGGGGTTTGGAGAGCCACAGTGGTGTACATTTGTGAGTGTAAACTGTCCAGGCATCAAACAGATATGGCTCCTCTGCTCATCTACCAGATGGAGGAGCTGAACAGATATGGATCTTTTTAGTTGTAATGTAAACGGTGCCGCTTCACACATTGTAGCCTAAGGGGAAATCAGCACGACAACAGTACACAAGGGGATTCCTTTCAGGATGATATCTGGAATTGAGGAAGCAGGGACAAACAAACCCTGGAAAAAACATACGGTGGGCACCAGTTTGAAACCGGTGTAGGGGGAGTCTGCTGTCCTCTTTGAAAGTGGTGTAGACCATAAATGGCCAGGTGCACAGTGACAGCAGAGCAGAGTCACACCGATTACACGCCACTAAGGGAGTGTAAACACAGCCGCAGCCTGATGGGAAAATTACCACCACCGTGCACTGAGTAATTCCTTTTTTCTTTTTTTTTTGAAACAATTTTTTTATTAAGAAGTTTTTTTCTTTTAACAGAGAAAATCCACATTGTCAACTCCAGTGATATCTCCATATGATAACAAGCAGTACTGTACTCAAGAGCTTAAAAAAGTACGCTCTGACATAATCCCATCTGGGCTACGACCACAGTAATATGTAGGGTCAAGAAAACCCTGCGTTTTGTTGGTTATTTATACAGTGATAGGTTATTGTCAACCAATACCAACCCAGATCCTGAGTACAATCCAGACTAAGATTAAATCACTATGACTATTACCGACATCAACATAGAGAACTGAGTTAATTAAACACAATAAAGACTATTAGAACCTTGATTTTAACAGAGAGAAAAGTATGAGCAGGAGTTTATAAAAGAGCAAAGAAAAGAATAAAAGAATATAGAAATGGAGAGAAAGAAGAGGCAAGGGGGAGATAGATAGTAAGAGCTTGGTGTTTGTCAAGGAGGTTCCCCCGCAGGGGCTGGGGGCAGGGGACAGAAGAGCCCAGGCCTTTAGGTGAAGTAGGGCTACAGCCAACCCCTGATCTACTCTAGAACAAAGGGGCCCATGCCTCACTCCTGCACCATCTTATAGTGTGAAGCCAGTGAGCACAAATTACTGCCGTTGGGCTATATCTCCCAGTCTACGCAACCTCGGCCAAGTTCTGTAAAATGTCTTTATTTTCTTTATATGCTCGGAAGTGCAGAAAGAGCATCCATCTGGTTTTGAATTTGTCAACTTGAGTTCTAAGCTTAGCAGTCAACTGCTCCATGTACTTAATCTGTAGACAAATAGAATACCATGAGTCTTCTGTGGGAACTATTGGAGAGCCACCGCTTAGTGATCGCTTTCAGGGCCGCTGCTAGCAGCATGTAGAACAACAGAGTTTGCGATTTTTTTTAACAGGGTTTTAGGTATAAGACCGAACAGCCAAACCTCTGGGCAAATATCCACTCTAAAGCTGCCTGCATTTGATCCCAGTATGCCCTAAGTTTATTGCAGGTCCAGAATATATGGGTGTGAGAACGCTTTTCTCCGCACCCCCTCCAGCAAAGGTTAGTATTGGAAGTCCTAAAGTGTCTTGTAATTGAAAGTGTAAAAAAAAAAACTTAACTACATCGGCCCCATGGGTGCTGAGGGTTGAGGCGCTGGACACCACACCTCACGCCACACCGGCGACCTGGGTTCGGGAATGAGCCCGGGCCATCTGAGGTGGCAGAGGAGAGAGAGAATTGAGCATCTGGAGGACTTCTCTCCTCTCTCTCTGGGGAGGGTCTCGGGCCTGCTCAGATGCCTAGTGGCTTCCGGTGGAGACCAAACAAAAAAACCTAACTACTACCTTCCACCTGAATTCCCTCAGGGAGAAGGAGGCCAAGGTGTGGTGTACCCCCGCCCAAACCCTTGCCCATTTCCCCTCCTGTAGCCTAATACCTGCTTCTTCTTCCCACTTGGTTGCCAGGTCAGGGATACAGGGGGAGTCCTGAGTGTTCAAGGCCTGCACTAGTTTCGAGATCAAACCTCTACTAACATTCTGATCAAGAAGGTTCACCACTGGCTGGCCCGGTGGCATAGAGGGTTGAGGCACTGGCGCCTTACCTCGACCCACGCCGGTGACCCAGGTTCAGGAATGAGCCCGGTCTGTAGAGGTCAGCAAGGGGGGGGGTGGTGGAGCCGGATAGAGCTGCCGGTAGGCAAACTCTCCTCTCCGGGGAGGAAGCGTGGCATCCTTCGGCTGATGGCGACCCCCAGTGAGGCTGGGGGTGGCACGGGCCTGAGGGTGCCTAGGCATTAGGCCATGGGGTGGGGAAAAGGGTTCAGAACCGGGGCTGTACGGCACATGCGCACCTCCACGCGCATGCATGCATACTCCCAGGGCCCCTGGGAGAAAATCGGAGAGGAAAATATTCCAGTCAATAGGATGAAGACTGACTCCCCGCAGGCGGCACTCCCGGGCCAGGCAGGGTAAGCGCCAGTAATTCTGGGGGATGGGGCGGTTGGATGGGGGCTGACCAGCAAGACGCATGAATACAGTATTAAAAAAAAAAAAGAAGGTTCACCAGAAGGTCCAGCAATGGATTCATATTTATATTGTCTAAGCTGTCAAGTCCTTTTCCAAACAGAAAATGTCTCATCTGCAAGAATCTAAAACAAATCCTGAGTCGGCAAATTAAAAATTGTTGAAAAGACTTGAAAATCCCTCTGTCAAAAAAAATGTTCAATTCTAATCAGGCCCCTTCTAAACCGTCTGGTGAAACCCATGTCTAACTGAAGCGGAGTGAAATCTAAACATGCCCAAAGGGGGTGGAAGGGCAAATTCCCATCAGCAGTTTTATCCTTTTAAATGTAGCTAACCATACCTGTTTTATGGATATCATCCACGGGTTGTTAAAGGACAACCCGAAGAGCCCCGGTTTGTCCATGAGTAGTAGTAGGTCTTTCTCCTTTAACAGAGGGGCCAGGGGTTTCTCTAGGGCCGTCCAAAGAAGTGAGTCTTCCACAAAGCGAAACTTAGCAACCGCCCCAAGCTGGGCTGCCCAGTAATACTTCATGAGGTCTGGCAGGCCAAGTCTGCTATAGGCTTTAGCCTTTTGCAAAGTGGTCCACTTAATCCTTGGCAGATGATTCTGCCAGACAAAGCAGGAAGTAGAGGACTTCAACCCCTTCCAGAATGAGCGTGGGAGTTTCAAAGGGATAGCAGTGAAAAGAAAAAGGAATCTAGGAAGCACGTTCATATGGATGCATTCAATTCGGCCAGATAAAGAGAGCGGGAGAAGGTTCCATCTGTGAAAGTCTCCTGCACAGCCTGTAAAAGCTTAAAGTGGTTGACATTGTATATTTTTGAAATATTTCGTGGTATCCGAACACCTAGATACCAGAAGCTGTCCCTTACCCACCTGAATGTATCCTGAGGGAGAGGAGACCGACTGTCAGCCATGATTGGGAACACCTCAGATTTGGTTTTGTTTATCTTAAAACCGAAGACCACCCCAAACTCTGCCAACATTGTGTTCAGAAGGGGGATGGAATATTCTAAGTCAGAGATATACAGAAACGTATCATCCGCATAAAGCGAGATCCAGAGCTCTGTCCCCTCTATTTTAATCCCCTTATATTCCTTAGATTGTCTGACCAGAGCTGTGAGGGGTTCCATACTAATGGCAAAAAATAAGTGAGAGAGCAGGCATCCCTGCCTGGTTCCTCTCTGTATCCCAAAAACTGCAGCGGTCTCTCCATTGACTCTTACTCGGGCTTTGGGATTCTTGTATACATTCGATAACCATTTAAGAAATTTTTCTCCGAACCCAAATTTTGTTAAAGTGTTTTCTAGAAAAAGTCAGTTGAGCCTGTCGAAGTTTTTTTCAACATCCGATGTGATAACAGCATTTCTAGGGACGTGGATATGTTGTTCTATCCACACTGTCTGGCAGGTTCCTTGCCGTTTTAAATCTTGCCGGAAGGTCTTCAAGCTGACTCCTGCCACCCACCCGGATGGTAAAACCCTCAGCTCCGCCCCATGGTGCTGGATCTTCCTTACCACTTAGAAGCTCAGTTTCCCTCCTTAGCGCTTTGCGTTTTAGGCCTGGATCCACACTCTTCGGAATTTCTGAACCTAATTTTAAAATTTACAAGACTCTGGTCTTCGTCTTCCCTCGTGGCTGTGATGGACAAATTGACTCCCGGCTTCCGTCGGTGCCCGTGTGGGCAGATGATGTCCCAGACCGATCTGCACTCCACGTGCATCTACTGCCTGGGACTTGGCCACGATTCGCAGGCCTGTGAATTGTGCAAGTCCTTTTTGGCTCCGGTCTTGGAGGACCGAGCTGCCAGACTTCTTCTCGGGTGCACTGAAAAACAGTATCCGCCAGTCAAGTCTAAGGAGGCCCATTGGGTGGCGTCTGGCGGCAGGCTCCGCGGAACAATTGGAGCAGTTGATCGCACTCAAGGAGGAGGCAGCCCAGGCCACTTCTTCTTCCTCCTTGGCTGCGGCATTTATCCCGCTCTTTTGGGCTCCTCCTACACTGCTTCTTTTAAGGAGCTTTGTCAGTCCCTCTCTGCCAAGGGAGAAGGGCCATCGGGACATAACAGTCTATTCAAGAAGAAGGATTCTAAGAGTAAGTCCCACCATCGACGTTCGTGGGAGCGGGAGAGATCCCCTTCACCAGACAGTCGCCTCTCAACTCCGGTCGAGGTTGTAGCTGCGGCCACTGGCTTCACGGTGTCCCCGTCAGGTCAGCCGGCCGAGACATCTGTCGACGCAGTCGAGATTTTTCTCGACCTGTTGGACGATTTGTCGATTGGAGAAGCTGACAACCCTTCTTCACTGGTTCCCCCGGTGGTTTCCAAGGACTTTCCTGTGCCGAAGTCCCCGGTCAAGGTCTCTGAAACGAAGGAGGGGCGGGTTCCACCTTCCCCTCTCTGACCCACCCTCGGAATCCCCGAAGGTCTTAGTCTCGGTCCTCTTCTAGGTCCAGCCGATCCCGCCGACGTCGGCGGTCTCGGTCTCGGCACCATGGAAAGCGGCGTCGCTGCTTATCCTCGTCGTCCTGTTCGGAGGATAGGCTTCGGTGCAAGTTGTGTTGGCGCTATGAGGATTTGATGTGGCAGCAACTTTTATTGACCGGTAACAAGCCGACTCCGTTGCCTTCTCCGGCCATTAAGTGGCTGCCACCGGAGTGGCCGAAACAACTCCTCGTGGTGATCGAGGAGCCGACCCCGGCTCCGGTTGTTCGGCCGAAACCAGCTGCTCCACCTATTGTGGTGGAACCCCTGCCTCCACAACCGAAGACTGGGGCCCCGACCGAGGATTCTCGGTTGGATCAGGGCTTGCCCTATAGGTTGTCGGTCACCCTCACTCCCGATCGACCTCGGCAGGTGGAGGGTGGCTCAGGCGCACAGCAGCTGTTCGCAGACTCCTCCAAGTCTGACGACGACGTCTCCCTGTTCTCCAGGCCGCTTGACCTGGAGTCTGCAGGGGGCCAGTTGGTGGACGAGCTCCCATCCTCGTTTTTGGGTTTGCTTCGGCTCATCTCAGAATCCACTGGGATGCAACTCGAACCTGTTTCAAAACCGGCCCAGTATCTCCTTACAGAGATACTGGACCAAGGGGATTCCCCTACAGAGTCCTTTCCGGTGGCCGAAGCCATTGTTGGCCCGGCCCTGGAGTTATGGCAGCTGCTAGCATCTTGTCCCGAGCCTTTGGCCAGGATGGCTCGCAAGTACGCGGTCCCCACCAGTTCACTCTCCTGTTTCTCGGAGCACCCCTCCGCAGAGAGGTTAGTGACCGATAGCGTTTTCCGGCATTCTGGAAACGCTCGGGATGGGGACAAACCGCCCGATAAGGAATCCAAAAAGTTGGATTACTTGGGGTGGAAGGTTTACGCTGCTTCCTCCCTAGGCCTTCGTCAGGCTAGCTCGGCACTTCTGATGACACATTTCTCACACGCCTTTTTGGGCTCCCTGGATGAGGTGATTCCTCATCTCCCGGCTGACCTTTAAATGACGGTCAAGCAGGTGCGGGATCAGAGAAGGGTGGTGGCAAAACAACAGCTCCAAACTTCGTTGGACATTGGTGATTCTTGTGACCGATCAGTTGCGGCCACAGTGGCCATGCGCCACAGAGCTTGGCTGCGGATCTCCACCTTCACGGTGGACACCCAGCACAAGCTGGCAGACGTTCCCTTCCTGGGCACCGACTTGTTTGGGCCGGGAGTGGAAGGCCATCTCCAGAGGATCGAGAAGTCCAGTACCACCTTGGACTCGGTCACATCGGCCCAGAAGGACAAAGGCCGCCAGCAGCAGCCTAAGCCCTTTCGCCCCTGTGGCACGTCCGGCCCAGCAGCACCAACACCAGGGCCAGCAGGCACACATTTGGCGTCCTAAGGCCAAGTCTGCCGCTTCCTCCAGTAGGAAGCTTGGAGGCAAGGGTCCAGGAGGTCCCTCAGCGGGCCTTTCCTCCAAGCCTGCCCAGTGACGGGTTGAGGGGTGTCACCCCCAACCTCGTCCTCCTCCCAGGTTCCCCCTGGAGAGGCAGCTCAGCTTCTTTTCCGCCTGGTCCGCTATCACCACGGACTGCTGGGTTCTAGAAGTGGTCGGCAGGGGTCTGCCTCTGGAGTTCGAGCAGCTCCCTCCCTGTTGAGCCGTTGCCCGACGGGGGGCTACGGGGTCCGCAGCCTTTCTGTCTGCTCATCGAGCCGACATTATCCTGCTCCTCCAGAAGGAGGTGATCAGCAAGGTGGTGGACCCTCCTCCAGACCGAGGGTTTGTGTCCAGGTACTTTCTGGTCCCAAAACGGACGGAGGACTGGCGCCCCATTCTTGACCTGGACGACCTGAACAAGTTCCTAAGGCCGCACACCTTCAGGATGGTCACTCTGGCTCAGATCATTCCATCCTTGGAACTAGGCGTGTGGTTCTGTTCTCTGGACCTTCAGGATGCGTTCTTTCACATCCCTATCTGTCTGTCTCATCAGCGATTCCTTAGCTTCAGAGCAGAGGGATCTCTTTACGAGTTCCAGGCCATGCCCTTCGGCCTCTCTCCAGCTCCCGGGGTCTTCACCAAATGCATGGCAGTGGTTACAGCATTCCTCTTGGTGCCGAGGGGTCAGAGGCGTGCCTTACTTGGGCGACTGGCTGATTGCAGCCCCCTCCAGGTTGGAGGTGGAGCGGTGCAGGGATCTGGCCCTCCAGGTCTGCTCTCAGATTGGCCTCCTCATCAACGAGGCAAAGTCGGAACTCGTGCCATCGCAGGTGATTCAGTTCATCGGGGCAGAGCTCAACTCTCTTCGAGCCAGAGCCCGGCTTCCGGCAGACAGGGCCGAGGTTCCTTCCTCCTTTGCCCAGTCATTTCTGGTTGGGCAATTGCACTGTGCCCTGACTTCCTTCGCCCTTCTGGGCCTCATGGCGGCCTGCACCAGTGTGGTCCATTGGGCCCATTGGCACATGCGTCCCCTGCAACGGGGACTGGCCTGCCAGTGGTCACAGTGCTCCGATCCTCTGCACCTGCCAGTGACGGTGACCCAGAGGATGTGGGACGTTCTGCAGTGGTGGCTCATCCCAGATCATCTGCAGGAGGGTATCCCGTTTGTCCGCTCTGAGCTGACGGTCACTTTAACGACTGACGCCTCTCTGATGGGTTGGGGTGCCCATCTGGGGGAGCTCAGGGCCCACGGCCTCTGGTCCCTTCAGGAGTCTCGACGCCACATTAACCTGCTGGAGCTTCAAGCGGTCCAACTAGCCCTCACTACCTTCGCTCCATTTGTATGGGGTCAAGTGGTCCAGGTCCAGACAGACAACACCACGACCATGTACTACCTCAACCATCAGGGTGGACACACTCCTTGCCTTTGTGAAAGGAGGCTCTCCGCATCTGGTCTCTCGTGATCAGCCTGGAGGCAGATCTTCTAGCCTTCCATGTGGCAGGAGCCTCCAACAGTCTGGCCGATGCCCTCAGCCGGATAGGCGCTGCATCTCACGAGTGGTCTCTCCTGCCGGAGGTAGTACAAAACCGGTTCTTCCATTGGGGCACCCCTCAGGTGCACCTGTTCACCTCCAGGGAGCATGCGAAGCTGAGGCTGTTTCATGCCCACCCCCCCTCAGCAGGGCTCACATGGATATCATGTTAGCCAGAAGGGTGGGAGAGCTCCAGGCACTTTCCATCGAGTCTCCTTATCTGGTCTTCCACAGGGACAAGGTTGTCCTGCGCCCCCACCCAAAATTCCTTCCGAAGGTGGTGTCGGAGTTTCACCTTAACCAGATGTTGACTCTGCCAGTGTTCTACCCCAGTCACACCTCGGAGGCTGAATATAGGCTCCATACTGTGGACGCTAGAAGAGTGCTCGCTTATTACAAGGAGCGAATGGCTGAAGTTCAGGGAGAGGTTCGCCAGCTGTTTGTCACCTATGCTGAAGCCGCACCTGGCAGACCTGCAGCCATGCGGACGATAAGCAGGTGGGTCATTTCCTGCATAGATCTCTGCTATAGGTTGGCGGTCATGGAGTCTCCCAGAGGGATAAGAGCTCATTCTGCATGCAATACCGCTGCTTCGGTGGCTGCTTCTAGGGACGTTCCTATCCAGGAAATCTGCAGGGCTGCTACCTGGAAGTCAGCACACACCTTTATTTCCCATTACCACATTGACCTTGAGTCACGCCAGGATGCTGGTTTTAGGACCTCGGTTCTCCAGTCCTTATTTCCTAAGGAGGGGGTGCGTGCCTTGCCTCCCTCTTCCCAGAGAACTGCTTTGAGTCTGCCAGACAGTGTGGATAGAACAACATATCCACGTCCCTAGAAATACAGGTTACTCACCTGTAACAGGAGTTCTAGGGGTGGTATATGTTGTTCATCCACACGAACCACCTGACCTCCCCAGCTTCGACACACAACCTGGCTTCCAGTGGGCTAGATCTGGCATCATGGGGCGGAGCTGAGGGTTTTACCACCTGGGTGGGGGAGGGGAGCCAGCTTGAAGACCTTCCGGCAAGATTTAAAGTGGCAAGGAACCTGCCAGACAGTGCGGATGAACAACATATACTACTCCCAGAACTTCTGTTACAGGTGAGTAACCTGTATATATCTGTCCAGGGGGGAAGGACTCAGCTACTGAGTTGGTATTAAGAAGCAGACAAACATGGTCTTGAATATGGTGCCCAGGAATAAAACTGGTTTGATTTGAATGCACTATAGAGGGGATTAGGAATTGCACCTGTTGCTTATTAATTTCATGAAGCTCTTGGCGCCTTGATTAAGGAGGGATATTGGGCGGTAATTCCCACACTCCGTCAGATTTTTGCATGGTTTAGGGATAAGTGAAATCAGTGCATCTTCCCAGGAGTCCGGGGCAGCTCCCCCGATTCGTTTGCTGCATTACAGGCTTTCGTCAGCAAGTGCACAAGCTCCGAGGCTAACTGCTTAAAAAATTTGGCAGAAGAGCTATCCGTACCTGGAGATTTACCATTCTGCAATGATTTAATCAGATTGGAACAGAGTGAAAAAGTTAGAGACATAAAGGCACGAAGAGAGCTGTTATAGGACAAGATACTCTTGTAGTTTAGCTATATCTTCACCAATATCTCACCCTCTGACACCTTGCCTTGCAAGCTCTTATTGCCCTCAGCCCCACACAGGGTAGCTCGCCTGATGGTCTGGACCCTAAGTTACTATACCAATTGGCTCCAGCTATTGTGTCTTCTCTATCCATACTGCTCAACCTCTCTTTCGCTACAGCGTCCATTCCTTCTGTTTGGAAACATGCCACTGTACTCCTGCTGCCTAAGGGTAGAGATCCCTCCATTCCATCTAACTATTGACCCATCTTGCTCCTTCCCACCCTTGCTAAACTTCAAGAGCATCTTGTCCTATCTCTTCTTACCTTTATGTCTCTAACTTTGTCACTCCGTTCCAGTCTGGCTTCCAAAGAACCATTCTACCACCACCTCCCTGGTTAGGCTCATTAATTCCATCCCCTCTGGGATGGATAGTGGCCAAATCACTTATGCCATTTTTGTCAACCTAGCAAAGGCTTTCAACACTGTCTCCTATCCCCTACACCTTGATGCTCTCTCCTTGGCTGGCTTAACTGAATCTGCTACAAACTGGTTCGAGGCTTACCTAGTAGATCAGACCCAGTCGGTCAGAATTGATGATGTTACTTCCCCTCCTCTCCTCATCAACACTAGCGTACCCCAGGGGTCTGTACTGGGGCCTGTCCTATTTTCCATATTCCTAAATGACCTTCCGTCAGCCTGTTTTTCTTCATCTATCCATATGTACGCCATGACATGGTCATCTTCACATCTGGCCAGTCCCCCGGTTGATGTTGAATCCAGATTACAGCTCAGCTTGAGTAATGTTCAGCACTGGTTCAGTTCCCACCAACTCTTCCTAAATGCCAAGAAGACCTTCTCCATGACCTCTGGCACCAGGCAGAGACTCTCTAGGCTCCCCACACTGCACTTCTTCCATACTCTTGATGGGACAGATATTGAGGTACCTCAACCTTTAGGTACCTGGGGATTTGCTTGACCGACACTTCAACTTCTCTGGACATGTGGACACTATCCTGAAGAAGCTGCCCCCCGGGCAGGGTGCATTTTTTAGGAACCGAAGTTGCCTCCCACTATTGGCAAGGCGTGAACTTGTCCAGAAGTTGATCCTACCTATTTTCTACTACTGTGATGTATTCTGCCATACTGCGCCCAAGTCTTCCCTGGCCAAATTGGACACCCTCTTCAACTCCTTCTGTCCTTTCGCTCCTGACTCCCCTTCTTGCACCCACCACTGTAACCTCTATCACTCCCTATCTCTTACTTCTCTAGAAAGTCGCTGCCTTCTCCACTGTGCTAGATTTGTGTCAATATATTGGTTTGGCTCTCTTCCCCCTTATCTATCTTCCCTACTATCCACTCTACCCTCCCCAGACCATTATCACAGATCATATGATTTTCGTCAATTGGTAATTGCTCATCGTTCGACTACAGTAGGCCAGTTGGCCTTTTTGTATCACTTCCCTGAGCTATGGAATTCCCTTCCTCCTGAAATATGCTTATCCTCTTCCACCTACTCCTTATCTTTAGCCGTGAACAACTTCCTCTCTGTAAACTGTACCTGCAGCTAACCCTACTGCCATTTTACCCTCTCTGCTAAGTTGCTTCTGCCCTTTACTTCACTCCGTTCGGCTATCTTGCACCGTAAAGTTGCTGTCACCCTAAAGGGTTACACCAAACTGCTCCCTCTGTTGTCAATTCTGGCATTTCTGTAATGCACTTATCTGAATAATGCTTTATGCTCAGTGCTTTTGTGTCCAGCTACGATGCTGCTTGGCTTTGCTTCCACAAAACTTTTTTTTTTAAATTGGGCTATAGCTTATCTGGATGTACTGTACCTTGCAGAGTTGTACCTTGCTTATGTTCATTGCTGCTGTTGTACCAATGTAATTCTGCTTACTGCAGTTGTGTCCCACATTACTATATAATTGTATTATGTCACTTGATTGCATATACTGTCGTCGTATTTGTACTATTTTTCTTCTACTGTTTCCCTTCCCCAGGACGCACCGTGAGACGAGCAATTTATGGTTCGGTGTGCCCTTCCTGGTGAAACTTTTCTTGTATAATTTTTTTATTAATTTTAAAAGATACAACAACAAATACAACAGAGACATCACGCAAAAACATACAAACAGATGCATCTCATAATTCATTATTATTACATTCAGAAATCAATCAACATTATTTCTCCCTTCTCAATTAATTCCTCTTACTGTGATTGTTCGTACAGTTTCCTTAACCAACATATCCTTTTAGTGGAGCAATAAGGCACGGAGGAGTCCATAACCTTCTCTATATCCCTCTTTACTCCAGGCCATAGAGCAGAGTGATCTCCTCCTCATTACTTAGTGATACTAGGAAAGAGGCCCATTTCCTATAAAAGGCATCATCCCTGTTGCTGAGCATCAATGATTATCTTTCCAGCGCCGAATTCTGTATCACCAATTGGCACCATTGCTGAATAGTGGGGGCCACATGACTAACCCAAGTGTTGTAAATGCAGTGTCTGGCCATTACCACCAATACTCTAATCCATCGTGGTAATGGTTCCCACTCCCCCGTCTCTCCCGGGGACATACCAAACAACCCTGTAATGGGGGCAATCTGAATGGGGTACCCCGCCATCTGTGTTATTTCTGATTCTGATAATGGGAGACTTCAACATGCCAGATACAGATTGGTCAATACCAGCAGGAACATCTGCCAGAACTAGACACATGGCGGATTCCCTGCAGGGGGAGGGCCTCAAACAACTGGTACAACAACCCACAAGAGACAGGACTATCCTAGATCTAGTACTGACTAACAGGGAAGGGATTACAGATCTCCAGGTAGAAGGTCACTTGTGGGCCAGTGCCCATCACATGGTATGGTTCAATTTGGCCACTACATCTAAATCATTCCATTCCAAGGCAAAAATATGGGACTTCAGGGGATCTGACTTTGATAAGATGGCCAACAGAGTTAAGCTAGCTCTGGCAAAAAGAAACACAGGTGAGGGGGTACAGGCAAAGTGGGCAGGCATTAAGTATGCATTACTTGAAGCAGCATCCCATTGTGTTAGACAGAAAAGGAAGTGCAAAAGAAGAAAGAAACCACTTTGGTTCTCAAATACAGTAGCAAGAAAAGTCAGAGCCAAAAGGCTGGCCTTCAGGAAATACAAGGGAACACAGTGGGATGAAGATAGGGAGACATACCAAACTGCCCGAAGGAAAGCAGGGAAGGCAGTAAGGCAGGCAAAGTCCCAAACTGAGGAAAACTAGCATGGACAGTAGAAGAAGGTGACAAGACTTTCTATAGATACATTAGTAAAAGGAGAAAGTCCAGAGGAGGTATTGCTAAGCTCAAAGGAGAAAAGGGGGGCATGTGAGGAGGAGGAGGAGGACCCTGTAAAAGCATCTATCCTAAACAGATACTTTGGTCAGTATTTACTGAAGAGAAGGTAGAGCAGGGCCCACAGCTCAGCACCATGGAGACGGGGGAGGGAGGTGAGCACTACTCCCTTCACAAAAGAAAGGGTCCTGCAAGAGCTCGCTAAGCTCAGGGTGGATAAGGCAATGGGACTTGATGACATACATCCCAGGGTTCTTAAGGAGCTAAGGATGAAACTAGCAGAGCCATTAGCAGAATTGTTTAGTGAGTCTCTGAGCACAGGAGAAGGTCCCAGAAGACTGGAGAAGGGCTCATGTGATCCTGCTCCACAAGAGTGGTAGCAGGGAGGAGACAGGGAACTACAGACCAGTCAGTCTTACCTCAGTAGTGGGCAAGATTATGGAGGCACTCCTTAAGGAAAGGATAGTGCTACACCTGGAATCCATAGGGGCACAGGATCCAAGACAGCATGGGTTTACAAAAGGAAGGTCCTGTCAAACTAAGCTCATAGATTTCTTTGACTGGGTTACCAGAATGGTGGACCAAGGGGGAGCAGTTGATGTCGCCTACCTTGACTTCAGCAAAGCTTTCGACATTGTTCCACATAGAAGATTGATAAATAGGCTGGGTAGGCTCGGTGTGGGTCAGAAGTTGGTCAGCTGGGTGGCAAACTGGTTGATGGGCAGAAAACAGAGAGTGGTGGTAAATGGTATACAATCAGAAGAGATGCAAGTCACATGTGGGGTACCTCAGGGATCAGTCCTGGGGCCAGTCCTCTTCAGTATCTTCATTAGTGACATAGATACATAGACAGTGTCGGTAGATAAGGGCCTATGGCCCACCCATTCTGCCCATTTGAGCTTGTAAGTTCAGTTTATGTTTTCCTAGAAGTCTGTTGCCCCTTACCCCTGACCTCCAGAATTCCTTTATGTCTATCCCATGCATTCTTCAATCCCGTGATTGTTTCAGCCCCCACCACTTCCTCTGGCAGGGTGTTCCACTTGTCCACCACCCTTTCTGTGAAGAAATTATTCCTCACGTTTCCTCTGAATCGTCCTCCCTCCAACTTCATCCCATGCCCTCTAGTCCTGGAACATCTTTTTCACTTAAAAATAGTGTATTCCTGCACCCTGTTCCTCCCTGTAAGATACTTGTATGTCTCTATCATATCCCCTCTCTCCTCCAGGGAGTACATGTTCAGTTCCTTCAACCTGTCCTCATAGGACTTGTGATGCAATCCATGTACCATCTTTGTTGCCCTCCTCTGAACCTTCTCTACCCTGTCTATGTCCTTACGTAGGTAAGGTCTCCAGAACTGTACAGTGTACTCCAGGTGGGGCCTCACTAGTGTCTTGTATAGCGGAATTATGACCTCCCTTTTCCTGCTGGTAATGCCCCTGCCTATACATCCCAGCATCCTATTTGCTTTACCTGCTGCCTTGTCACACTGTTTCCCTACCTTGAGGTCATCAGAGATGATAACCCCAAGATCCCTTTCTTGCTTGGTGCATGCTATATCACCCCCCAACTGATATATTGTGCCAGGGTTTTTGTGCCCCTTATGCATTATCTTGCACTTCTTTGCATTGAATTTCAACTCCAAACCCTGACCATTCTTCAAGTTTCTGCAGGTCGCTTCTCATTCTGTCTACACCCTCTGGTGTGTCTACTCTGTTACAGAGCTTTGTGTCATCAGCGAACAGTGAAATTCTGCCTTCTAGGTCCTGCCATGTCACTGAAAGATGTTGAATAGGACTGGTCCCAGCACTGATCCCTGTGGTACCCCACTGGTCACTCTTCCCTCTGTTGGAGTGACAGCCATTTACCACCACCCTCTGTGTCCTGCCACCCAGCCAGTTACCTACCCATCAGACTACTGTCCTGCCCACACCCATATTCCCCAGTTTGTGTAATAGTCTTCTATGTGGCACAGTGTCAAAGGCCTTGCTGAAGTCCAGATAGCCATGTCCACTGCCCTCCCCTGATCCACCTCCTAGTCACCCAATCAAAAATTCAATGAGGTTGGTCTGAGCGACCTCCCTGGTGAAACCATGCTGCCTTGGGTCCTGTAGTCCATTGACAACCAGATGTTCCACCAATCTCTCCTTCAGTAGTGCTTCCATGATCTTCCCACTACGAGGTGAGGCTGACTGGTCTGTAGTTCCCTGCTTCCTCTTTGTTCCCACTTTTGTATAAGGGGACTACATCTGCTGTCCTCCAGTCTTTGGGTACCTCCCCTGTTTCCAGTGATCGGCTAAACAGGATAGCCAGAGGTTCAGCCACCACCTGTCTTAGTTCTTTAAGGACCCTGGGGTGCACCCCATCTGGCCCCATTGCTTTATCAACTCTTATTACTTCCAGTTCCTTCAGGACCCTTTCTTGTGTAAAGGGACTTATGTCCATTTCTGCACCATTCTCACCCCTTGTACTCCCTTCAGACCCATTACCCTCCTCTTCCTCAGTAAAGACTGAGCAGAAATACCTGTTCAATATGTCAGCTTTACTGTTTCATCCTCCATGCGGCCCCCATCCCCCCCGCCTCCTGGTTCTCCTTGCTGTCTGCCCTTCTGCTGAATTTTGCCCCTTTTCTGCCTATCCACCTCTTGGGCACTAATCTCCATCTTTTGCACACTGCTTTGAAGAGATAGCCACTCCTCCGGTTCACTGGTTCCACTGCTAGCTGTGGGGGGTGAGAAAGTAGGTACCCTCCTTGCTGGCCTGCCACCCCCCTTTGCTAGTTTAAATGCTTGTCAATGTAGCATTTAAACTTATCATTGAGTGCTTGGATTCCCCTCCAAGATGGATGCAGGCCATCAGGCTTGAACAAACCTCCATCCCTCCAGGTGGGTCCCCAGTAACCAATGAATCCAAACCCTTCCTCACAGCACCAGTTCTTGACCATGAGTTAAAGTTCCTGGTGCATGCACCCTATGCTTCCTTACCTCTCTTGAGTAGTACTTCGAGAAAGTGACAGAAGTAGCTGCTTGCTTGAGACTCCTCCCAATTTCCTAAACTCTTCCTGAACTTCCTTTGGCTCCCCATTTGCCAGGTCATTAGTACCTAGGTTGATAATGACATCCAGCTCACCCTCCCGCCTTGCCTTCCCAGTGATCCCCAGGATCTTCCTTCTATCCCTCCATGCCGTGGCACCTGGTAGGCACCTCACCTCCCTGTCCTCTCCTCCTGTGTTCCTAGCTGGATCCCTCTTATGATGGAGTCCCCCACCAGGATTCGCTTCCTCCTTCTCTGGGGTCCACTGCTCTCCCCGCTGAGGTCACCTCCTTGGCTAACCTCCACATCCTTTCCTTCCACTTCTCTGGGTACCTCTATTTGGTTGTCCCCGTTTGCCAGTGTGGCATATGAGTTCTTGAGTGGAATAGGATCTGGAATGTGCCCCTGCCTGACTGTTCTAACCCTCCCTGAGCCCACTGTCATCCAAGTGCTCCTCGTTCTCGGCATCCTTTGAGGCAGTTGCATTGGACTGGGTGGTCCCTGGATAGGGGTGATGGTACTCCTGACCCAGTTTACTTCTGCTCTGAGTCTGGCTACCTCATCCCGCAGTCCAGAGAGATGCATGCAGATAGGGCAGCACCTCAGTGTCCAGAAGGTCTGCCTGAATATGGCTGCCCCACAGCCACTGCATTGCACCACTCCCCACATTATACTGCAGATATACTGTTATTCCACTACTTGTCTACTACTGAAGCTCTCCTAGTTCCCTTTTTATTAATTTACTGCCCTAAAAATCCTGCCACTGATCCTCAGATACTTTAAAAAAAAAAAAAAGAAAATAAATCGAAAAATAAATAAATGAGTCAAAACACTTGTCATGCTGACGGTGGGCTTCAAAGCAGTAGGTAAGGCTAGGGGGATGTTAGGGTGTATTAGTAGGGGTATCACAAGTCATAAGAGGGAGGTAATAATCCCTCTTTACAAGACACTGGTTAGGCCCCATCTGGAGTACTGCGTGCAGTACTGGAGGCCACACCTTCACAAGAACATTAACCAAATTGAAGCAGTCCAGAGAAGGGCAACCAAAATGGTGCAGGGACTGCATCAGAAGACATATGAGGACAGATCCGGGCTCAATATGTATGCCCTTGAGCAAAGGAGGGAGAGAGGTGATATGATTGAAACATTCAAACACCTTAAGGGCATTAACAGGGTGAAAGAGTCTAACATGTTTAAGTATAAGAAAAATAGCAGGCCAAGAGGACACAGCATGAGATTAGAGGGAGGCCGATTAAGGGGGAATGTGAGGAAATTCCGTTTCACAGAAAGAGTGGTGGATGCATGGAATGGCCTACCTCAGGAAGTGGTGGCTATGAATACAGCGCAGGGCTTCAAACAGGCATGGGATAGGCATAAGGGAGTAATAAGATGAGTATGAATAGATAGGCCACTGACAGAGCAAAGGCCGATGGCACATTTATAAGGTAGAAAAAGAAATGGGCAGACTGGATGGGCCTTGCGGTCCTTATCTGCCGTCAACCTCTATGTTTCTATGTTTATTTCTTCATAGATTTTGCACCAGAAGGCCCTCAAAACACTGCAGTTCTAAAAGGAATGTATATATGTCCCTCTTTCCCTTCCACATCTGCCCCAGAGAGGGGAGACGGAGGGGTGTGCCCTGTGTACTGCAACCGGTGGGTAATATACTCTGTGCAGAAATTTATGAAAGGCCTTCTTAAACTTATTGTATATTGAGAGGCCCATATGGCCTACCAGCACTTGCCGCCAGTTATCCTCTGAGATTTGACTTCCCAGATCTCTCTCTCATAGCTGCTTAACCTTCTGTGTATAGTCTGGGTAATCTTCCCTCCCCAGCTTTGCCGCCTTCCCAATAAATCCCTTAGGATCGCATTGCGACCTATGTATTAACATTGGTACTGGTCTCCATCCATGTAATTCTCCCTCTCCCCTCTCCATTTTCAACAGGAATGCCCGAAGTTGTAAGTATCAAAACATTTGTTGCCCTTGGAGGCCGGTCACTGAGTAATGTCCCCAGCTTACCAGTATATCACAGACGACTAATTTCACACACTTAGCTCCTTCAAACAATTTGAAGTCTTGCTATATTATGACGACAGTATGACCGCAGGTTAGAACTGCTCCGAGGTGAAATAGTTAACTTTCCATGCAGGCATGGAACTTAGAGCGAGCTCGGTTGAAAACTCTGTCTGTTGTGCTTCAAAGGTAACTGTCAGATTCTTTACTCCGCCTCACTGAACAGTCGCTCTGGAGATTTCTCCTTCTGCTCAGTTCATTTTGTCGGTTTAAAAGTATTATTTTTCGGTTTTAGCCGAAATTAAACCGCAACCGGTCGGTTCAAGCTCTGTCTGTGGTAATGTAAGTAATAGATAGGTTTTACATTAGTTTTTCTGTGTGGAACTTGTAATTTGTTATCGGTTCGGTTTGAACCGATCAGGTTGTATTTAAATCTACTAGCCCTTTTTTAGAGTGCGGTTCCCGGTTCTTATCGGTTCTAATAAAAACGGATTTCATTACGTTTTTTCCACGACCCGTGACACGGTTGGGAACCGATAAGGGTGTCTTGCTTGGTGGATTGCCATAAACGGGCAAGTTGGTTAGGCTGGCATTATGTCTGAGAAACCCAAAAGAAAAACCGGACCCACTGGGTTTCAACACTGTAGTGTTTGTGGGGAAGCTTTTGCTAAGGCTGACCCACACACCACATTTGTCTATTGTCTGGGGTTTGACCACCTCAATTCAGACTGCCAGATTTGTCACAATTTCCCTGCTGCCACCATAGATAGGAGAGTTGGTAGGCTCAGGGAAAGGGAGGCCAAAAAGTCCGCTGACCTGGATGGCCAGCCCGGTTCGGTACCAACCGAACCGGAGGGAGTGCCCTCTGACCAGGACAATACTTTCTCGGGCAAACGAAGAGCTGGTTCTGAGGAGCCAGTTCCATCAAAAAGGGCTAGAAAGTCAGCTAGTTTAGAGCCAAAAGTTCTCTTCCCAACTGCTGAGGAAATAGCTAAAGCAATTAAAATTGTCCAGTCTCTCTCTCCGGTTCCGACCGAACCGACACCTTCTGGTAAGCATTCAGTTCGGCCGGTTCCACCGGTTCAAGATTATGATTTTGAGGATTTTTATGAACCGGGGGAGGGGGAAGAGGAATATGAGGAGAGTGAATATGGTTTTGAAGATCTGGATGTGCCCATTGATCCGGACATCTCTCCAGATAGACCCCTAGGGGTTTCTCCTCCCAAGACTTTCTGAGTCCCCTTCTCATTTCATGTTTTATAAAAAAGTTGCTGAAACTCTCCAGCTCCCTGTTGAGGAAGCTGTTGATGACCAGGAGGAGCCAGACTATGTAGAAATGATGGATATTCCAGAGTCTAGGAGACTGTCTATTCCTTTGCATAAATCTTTTCGGAAACAGACAGTAAAAGTTTAAAAAACTCCTCACACTATACCTCCTGTGGATAAAAGGATGGACAAGAGGTATACCTTATCAGGCTCTGACACTGATTTCCTCACTCAGCAATGCAGCCATGTGGGGGTATTGCAGGCTGCAGCCTGTGACAAGGCTAATATTCCCCTAGCTTCACACCCCCCTGAGAAGGACTCCAGGAAGATTGATGCTATGGCAAAGAAACAGTACATGGCAGCATCTTTGGGGCTCAGACAAGCAAATTATATGGCTTATGCTGCTAAGTATCAGAAATCCAGATGGGATACTGTGCTGGCCCTAGCAAAACAAGTCCCTGACCAGCTTGCCAGGAGCTGGAACAGGTGGCTATGGATGGTATTGAGGCATCCAAGGTGCAATTTCATGCTGCAGTGGACTCTAATGATGTTTCATCAAGAGTCATGTCTACATCTGTGGCACTTCGCAGGATGGCTTGGCTCTGATGTACTACCCTGTCTCAGGACACCCAGTCCAAGGCCATGGATTTTCCTGTGGTGGGAAATTCTCTGTTTGGGGAGCAAACAGAGAATTACATGAAGAAAATGGATGAATATAGGACCAGCTATAGGAGTGCACAGGCCAAGGAAAGGGAGGCCACTCCTCAAAAGCAGCTTCCTAGAGGCAGGGGCAGGCCTTTTCATAGGCCTTTTTACCAAGCCCAAGTTTCCTCCTCCTCCGCCTATGCTCAGAGGGGTTCTTTAGAGGAGAGGCAGACGGGGTACAAGCAGGTCTGCTTCCACCCCTCAGCCCAAAGCCCCTGCCAAACAGGCACCCTGATGGGATTGCCAGGGCCGATTCTCCTCTACCTGTAAGGGGCAGGCTGGCTTACTTTGTCCAGGACTGGAAGTCTTTAACATCAGACAAGTGGGTCCTGGAAGTAGTAAGCCAGGGACTGGTTCTCAGTTTCAAAAAATTTCCAAAGCTGAGAACCAGATCTTTTCCACCTGCAACTCCTTCAGAGGCTCTTGCCTTAGAGGCAGAGGTCTCTACCCTCCTGGCTCTCAGAGCTGTGGAAAGGGTTCCTCCCCTACACCAGGGCAAAGGTTTGTACTCCAGGTACTTCCTTACCCCAAAAAAGACAGGAGAATGGCGGCCCATCCTGGATCTCAGATATTTAAACAAGCACCTTTTAAAGCCAAAGTTCAAAATGGTGACTCTGGGAATTATCCTACCCTCTCTAAGGCCAGGGGACTGGCTAGCTTCCCTGGACCTCCAGGATGCTTACTTCCATATTCCCATCAGAAGCTCCCATCGAAAGTACCTCAGGTTCGAGCTGCCCTCAGGCCACTACCAGTTCAGAGCAATGCCCTTCGGCCTCATTTCTGCTCCAAGGGTATTTACCAAATGTCTGGCAGTAGCAGTTGCCTACCTAAGAAGGCAAAAGATTGCCATCTTTCCTTACCTGGACGATTGGCTCATAGTAGGCCAGTCCCCAGACCAGGTCAAATTACATCTCCAGATAACGCAGCAACTGCTTACCTCTCTAGGTGTCCTTCTGAATCTCTCAAAGTCAGTTCTGGAGCCTGTCCAGCTTCTTACCTTCATAGGCGCAGAGCTGAACACACAGGAAGCCAGGGCTTTCCTTCCCCTAGACAGGGCAAAGACCCTGGTATCCCTGGCCTCCTCATTTACCCTGCAGGTCTCTCGGCCAGCAAGGCTTTTTCTGCAGCTCCTAGGGCACATGGCTGTTTCCACAGCGGTTGTGCAGGGAGCAAGATTTCAGATGAGGGACATCCAGTTCCATTTGAGAGCTTTTTGGTCTCAAAGAAAGGATCCTCTTACCAAGTTGATCCCAGTAACTCGAACCCTGATCCAAGCTCTACAGTGGTGGCAGGATCAGACCAACCTGAGACAAGGGGTTCCTTTTGTCACTCAGTCTCATTCTCTTATCCTTACTACAGATGCGTCCCTCTTGAGTTGTGGAGTTCACATGAGCGACCTCACCACCAGGGTCTGTGGTCTCCCCGAGAATCCCTGCTCCAAATCAACCTGTTGGAGCTCAGAGCAGTTTTTCTAGCACTTCAAGTTTTTTCCAAATCTGTTCAGTACAAGAGTATTCAGGTCAGAACAGAGAACACCACTACAATGTGGTACATAAACAAGCAAGGGGGCACTCTGTCTACGGCCTTGTGCACCGAAGCGATGAGATTGTGGTCTCTGGCTTACTCCCTGAACACCTCTCTTACGGCAGTTCACCTCCCAGGCAAGGACAATGTCCTGGCAGATGCTCTCAGCAGGATTTCCCAGGGTCACCACGAATGGTCACTGGATCCCCTGGTCTTGGGAGTAGTATTTGCCAGATGGGGCACCCCGCAGATAGATCTTTTTGCAGCCCCAGACAATCACCAACTTCCTCTTTTTTGCTGCAGGCCCCCAGTGTTGGGCTTTCTCCCGCTGGATGCCTTAGCCCTCAGTTGGGAGGGGAAGTTTCTCTATGCCTTCCCTCCCTTTCCTCTCCTGTTCAAAGTGCTAGTCAAAATCAGATCCCAATCCTGCAAAGTCATTCTGATAGCTCCGGATTGGGCCAGACAGCCCTGGTATCCACTCCTGCTGTCCTTAGCAGTCCATCCTCCCTTGTGCCTTCCCAAGAATCACAACCTGTTAACCTGTGCCCAGGGAAGGGTCTGGTACCTGAATCTCAAATCTCTCAATCTCAAGGCTTGGTTCTTGAAGAGTTAGAGTTTGCTGATTTACACCTTTCCCAAGGTGTAATCGATATATTGAAGGCCTCAAGGAAGCCTTTCACCAGGGCTACTTACAATTCCAAATGGAAAAGGTTTTCCATATGGTGCTTGGAAAAGCATATTTCCCCAGTCTCTGCTGATCTACCCACAGTCCTGGATTATATGGTCCACCTGAATTCTTTGGGACTGAGACCAGCTACCCTCAAGGTGCACTTGGCAGCTGTGTCTGCTTTTATTTCAGCAGGTAAATCCTCTTCTCTTTCAGCTCATCCCGTATTTTCCAAGTTTTTAAGGGGTTGTTGCACCAACCCTCCATTTAGAGATCCTGCCCTGCCTGGGATCTTAATGTTTGCATTGCTCAGCTTATGCAACCCCCTTTCGAGCCCTTGTCTTCAGCTGAGCTCAAGTACTTGACTTGGAAAACTGTGTTTCTGGTAGCCATCACCTCTGCCAGACGCATAAGTGAATTACAAGCGTTGACAGTGGAGCAGGAGTTTATCTCTTTTCACAGAGATAAGGTGGTCCTTTGGACTAACAGAAAGTTCCTGCCTAAGGTGGTTTCAGATTTCCACCTTAATCAATCTGTTTCTCTTCCAGTGTACTTCACTGACCACTCCTCCTCTGGGGAGAGGAGGCTGCACAGCCTAGATGTGAAGAGAGCCCTTAGTTACTACATAGAGCGTACCAAGGGTCATAGGTTTGACTCCCTCCAACTGTTCCTTACCTATGGCGAAGTTGGGAAAGGAAACCAGCCACTAAAAGATCCATTGCCAGGTGGATTGTCTCTTGTATCCAATTCTGCTAACGAGAAGTTGGGTAAGTTCCTCCCTCAGGCCTGAGGGCTCACTCTACAGGTACAGCTGCTTCTCTGGCTGCTGCCAGAGACATTCCTATTCTAAATATGTCAAGCAGCTACCTGGAAAACAGTTCACACTTTTACCAAGCATTACTCCTTGGACATCCAGGCTAGGAGTGATGCTCGATTTCATCACAACCGTGCTTCAGAGCCTATTTCCTAAGTAGGTTATGTCCTCCTCCATGGGGTACTGCTGTGTAGTCTGCAATTGTCATAATATAGCAAGACTTCATGTTGTTTGAAGAAAAATTACTCACCTTAGTAATGTTGTTTCTTCTAATGGAGTCTTGCTATATTATGACCTCCTCCTCCTGCCTGCCCCTCTCAGAACCTCTGTTTTGGGATGTGGGTGGGCAGTACAGGAACAGCACTTGTTTGATGCCCACCTTGTTGTTTTCACCTACCTTTTGGGTGAATTGGTGTTGCGTTTTTGCATTTTGGGTCTCCTGACTTGAGTCTTTGTTTTAGGCCAAAAATGAGTGTTTATGTTAGTAGCCAGTTGGCTAGTGTAGGTTTAGCTTCCACAGAACCTTAGTGAGTTTTAGCTCGTAAAGATCTGACAGTTTACCTATGAAGCACAACAGACAGAGTTTTCAACCGAGCTCGCGCTCTAAGTTCCATGCCTGCATGGAAAGTTAACTATTTCACCTCCGGAGCAGTTCTAACCTGCGGTCATACTGCAATTGTCATAATATAGCAAGACTCCATTAGAAGAAACAAAATTACTAAGGTGAGTAATTTTTTCTTCTCTCCCATTCCCTAAATCCTCCGTCCTCTAAACCTGGTAGAAAGAAAGGGTTCCCGTCTACTGGCAATAATAATGTTTCCCCTTTGATAATCCCCCTAGATTTCTTGAGAAGTTTCCATGCTTCTAGCACTGTTTTTACTAGAGGGTTACAACCCCAGGCAGCATAGGCCTGTAGGCCTTTACTATGTAGATAAGCAGATAGGCGCCCCAGGCATCCCCATTGCTGCAGTGCAACCCAGCTTGCCACTGCAGGGTGGTATGCCCAGTTAGCAATATAACGTTGTTGGATAGCCAAACAGTAATTTATTAAATCTGGAAAATTAAGGCCTCCTCTGGTTGTTTCCGCCTTAAGTCTCTGCAAGTGGATTCTCAGCCGCTGCCCCCTCCAGATAAATTGGGTAACTAACTTCTCTACCTTAACGATGTCCCCTCTTGCAAGGCACATAGGGATCATCTGCATGGGTTACAAAATCCTAGGTAGGATATTCATTTTCAACAGATTAATTCGCCCCAACCAAGATATGGGTAGCTGCAACTACCTCCTCAAATCCACCTCTGTTATTTTAATAAATGGTGTGTAATTCAACCCATAAAGTGACCAAATTGTCCTACCCACCTTAATACCCAAATAGGTGATATATGTCTCTCGACTCTGGATTCCCCATTGCTTATCTGCTGCCTCTAAATTAGGAAAACAAAACATTTCAGATTTACTTAGATTACTTTTGTATCCAGAGAAAGCAGCAAAATTCTCTATCAAATCTAATAGTAATGGCATAGACCTCTGGGGGTCCCTGATAAACAGGAGCATATCATCAGCATATAGGGTGACCTTTTGACCAACCTCCCCTTCCCTGTAATACCCCGAATCTCCTGACACTGCCTTATTGCCACAGCCAAGGGTTCCAATGCCAGAGCAAACTACAGTGGTGATAGCGGGCACCCCTGATGAGTACCTCTCTCCAAGACAAATTTATTTATTTTTTTGTTGACCGGGTAAGTGCAGTAGACAAATCCTGCCTATTTTCAGGCATGACCCGGGGGAGGGGGATACAGACGAATGCCAACTGACCTTGAACCAGATTAAGCTGCTGGTGGTATTTTTTTGTTAGTGAATGAGGGAAATTTGGCCAGGACATTAGGGAAATTCCCCTACTCTTTTCGATAAGTGCCATGGGATCTGTAACATCCACCTGAACTACCACCAGTCCCAGCAGATGGGACCTCAGTTTAACGTCTCATCCGAAAGACGGCACCTCAGAAGTGCAGCACCCCTCTCATGCTGCACTACAGTGTCAGTACTGGGATATTAACCCAAGTGCCAGATGTGGGAACTGAAGCCACAGCCCTCTGATCTCCTGGCCTCAGAGGCGAGTATGCTACCTACTGAGCCACTGACACTTCCAAATGGTTCAGTAGGTATCCCATTAACCAAGACTCGTGCTCTGGGGGCCTGGTACATAACTCTAATCCACCTGACATATGATTCCCCCAGATCAAACCGGACCAGCACCTCAAAGAGTTACTCCCACTCCACCCTATCAAAGGCTTTTTCCGCATCAATGGATATAGCATAGGTTTTCTCTCGCTCTTGCCATGCCCTCCAAACCACATTAAGTAATTTGCGCATATTATGATGGGATAATCTCCCTTTTATAAATCTGGTCTGGTCTGGGTGAACCAACGCAGGCAGATAATCCTCGAGCCGTGCAGCTAGAACCTTGGCCAGGATTTTTAGGTCACAATTTAATAGGGAAATCTGTCTGTATGAGGCACATTCCGATGATTCTTTACCCGGCTTAGGGACTAAACATATCATTGCATCATAACAAGTATCAGGTATCCGGAAGTGTTCCTCCCCCTTTTCCCCTTCGAACACCTCACACAGCGTTTCCGCTTTCTGGCCCGCTAAAGCTTTATAGAATTCCAAGGGGAATCCATCTGGACCACCTGCCTTACTTTTTTGTAGCTTACCAATGGCCTTTAAAACCTCTTCCTTTGTTATAGGTTGGTTTAATCGGTCCGTTTGGTTCTCTGTAAGACTGGGTAGATCTATCCTATGTAAGAATTCCTGTATCCACTGCCCCATACCTTTACACTCTGCTTTGTATAACTGGGTATAGAACTCTTGAAAGCAGGCCCTCCGTTCCCCTTCCTCCCTGTGCAACCTACCCTCCTTACCCTTAATCCCCATTGTTCTAGTGGGGCATTTAACCCCCCCCCCCATAAGTCTAACCATAAGCGGGACCACTCAAACATCTGGCGTTTACAATAAAACCATGATGTTCTGGCTTCCCCTCACACCAAGGAATTCAATGTCTCCCTTGTAATCATTAAGAGCCATTCTACGGTTCCTCTCTCTCCCTGGGCCACACACCTCTCTAGTTCCTTGAGCTGCTTTTCCAGTCCCTGCCTCTTTCCTCGCTTCTCTTTTTTGACCTTAGCCATATATGCCATCATGGAACCTGTCAGTCCAAGAGCCCTGGGAAAAACTGTGGTTTGTATGTGGCTGGGGCATACATGTTACTAAATGTAATTTGTTCACCAAATGGCTGCCCCACCACAAAGATATATCTATCCTCCCTTTGGTCCTTCACAATTCTTTTAACCTCGAATGGCAGATTCTTATGCAACAGGACAGCTACCCCTCGTTTCTGAGAGGAGTAGGAAGCAGCAAAACACTTACCCACCCACCCTCGAGCATATTTGGCGTGCTCCACGTCCGATAGGTGAGTCTCCTGCAATAATGCTACTTGCGTGCCCTGTTTTTTGAGCGCTGTTAGAAGCATTGTACGCTTGACTGGATTTGTGACCCCTCGCACATTCCAGGAGACCACCGTCAATTCTTGCTTACTAACCATAGTCAATTGCCTCCTTTCCCTACACATAAGAATTGACCATCAGGTCCCCCATGCCTTATAGTGCATTACTCCACTACTCCACTCCAAAATCAGTAACCATCTTCGAGTGACATGAAATGCATACAACAACATACAGCAGAAATAACAATGAAACAACAAGATAACAAGAGCAATACGTCTCCCCTCCCTCAACTGATTCGTCATTGATGACTTCCCTTAGAACATACCATCCCACCGTTGAAACTTATCCCTAATAAATCCTTTATCCATTTGAGTTTTAACTATACCAAACCCCACACTTCCACTCGATGACACTAGTTGCAGTTTCAGCATGAGTGTCCAATATCTCCCTGATGATATTGATGACCCACTGCTCCTGCCATGACCGACAACAATTTTTTCATTTGTAAAAGAAAACATATTAAACTATATAGAAGATATAAACACCAACCTCAACTGAAACTTTGATGTCTCCCTGTGTAGTCTAGTCTAGTCCCACCATTAATGCTCAAGAATATGCGGCGAGAATGCTCCCTTTGTGAGCTTCAGATCACTCTGAGCCCCCCAAAGATCATATTAGACTGTAGCTTGGCCTGTCTCCCCACCTATAAAGCTGTCTCCAACCCATTCGAGCCCTCCCCTTCTCGCCGCATCACCCACCTACAGTATATTATTTTCTTGAGTAGATCCATGTGCATCAGATCTTAAGGCAGTGGGAAGGGAGCAGGCGCGCCATAAACACCAGCAAGCCCCCATGCGCCATGAAACAAAGCATCTTCACCGTCTTAGAAACTGTCCAGCGTTCGTACATTATTTAGTCCAAAACTTCAAAGGATCCATATTGTCCCAGGCATTCTCCGACTGTAATTGCGATCCTCATCGGGAAAACCACAGGCGAGTCGACCACAACCCTACATCCCCATGATTATTACCCGACTCAGTCTCTCACCTAAGAAGGCTCCAGATCAGTTTGCAAGGACTTTAGGCGCACATGGACCCCCGTATTCTTCAGCATCACAGGACAAAACAACAAAGACATGGAGACATTCAAAACATTGATGTTGCAACGGCAAACAAAGTCCAGTCCAGCAAATTAGCCAGCCATCTCGGTGCTATCACTTGCCCGACTTCTTTTGTAGATCAGCCACGAATAGCTCTGCTTTATTGAGCTCCCAAAAGGAGTACGTTGACCCCTCGTATCGGAGCTTCAGTATTGGAGGGTAAAGCATAAAGTCCTCAATCTTGAGATTTCTTAGCTGGGCCATAAGCGGGTTGAATACCTTCCTCTTCTGAAGGAGCTGTAGGGAGTAATCCTGCAAGATGAATGCATGTGCCCCTTCATACTCCAACCCCCCTTTTCCTCTAAAAGCTCTGAGGGCCACCTCCCTATCCTGGAAGGAATGAAATCGAACAATTATCTGCCGTGGGGGCTGGTCTCCCGATGGTCGGGGCATCACGGCTCGATGAGCCCTTTCTAATTTGAAGCAGCCGTTTTTTGGCTATATTCCCAAGAGCTCTGACAGGGTCTTAGCACAAAAGCCCATTATATCCCCCTTTCTCCGCACCTTCTGGCAAGCCCCTGAGGTGCAAGTTAAGGCATTGATAATAATTTTCTTGGTAATCCATTGAGTCTTTTAAATCTTCAAGCTCTTTTTGCAGCCGTACAGCTTGTCTTGGGACCGCCATGGTCTCATCCTCCAAGCGTGATATATGCTTCTCAGCCTCCTCGATCCTGTTAGAGTGTGTGGTCTGCTGTTCCAGCACTTCTTGCAACTTAAGGTCGATTTTACCCTCTAACTTTAACATTCTGGGCTCCAGCGCCGCAATCACTTGACCGGTTACTTCAAACAACATGAAGTCTTGCTGTATTATGATATATTGTAGTGATTCCCAACCTTTGAACTGCCCCGGAGAACAAAGAGTTAACTTTCTATGCAGGGCATAGAATGCTGAGCTCGAGCTCAGTTGAAGTCTCTGTCTGGAGTGTTTCAAACTCAAACCGTCAGATTCTTTACTCTACCTCACTGAACGGTCGCGCCAGAGATTTCTCCTTCAGCTCGGTTCAAAAGTCGGTTAAAGTTTCAGTTTTCGTCGTTTTTTTAAACCGAAAAAGTTATTCACATAGTCGGTTCAGTCTCTGTCTGTGGTGCTGTGAGTACTAGATAGGAATTGTTCTGTTTTTCTGTGTGGAACTTATAAAAATGCGGCTTGGTTCAGCTGAACCGGCCATTTGATAGTGAAATCTTGTGTTTTGTGTTTCTACTTAGTGTATGGTTACCGGTTCTTATCGGTTCTAAAAAAAAAGTGTTTTAGTACATTTTTTTCCAATACCCGTGACACAGTTAGGAACCGATAAGGGAGTCTTGCCTGGCAGTTGCCATAAAAAGGGTAAGTTGCTAGGTTGGCCATGTCTGAGAAACCCAAGAAAAAACGGGCCCACTGGGTTTCAACACTGCAGTGAGTGTGGGGAGGTCTTTGCTAAGGACGATCCCCACACCACCTGTGTTTAGTGTCTGGGGTTTGACTACCTTGATTCAGACTGCCAAATATGTAAAAACTTTCCCAAATCTACCCTTGAGAAGAGATTAGGTAGACTGAGGGAAAAGGAGGCCGTGAAGTCCGCTGACCTGGATGGCCAGCCTGGTTCAGTTCCAACCGAACCAGGAGTGCCCTCTGACCAGGGCGATACTTCGTCAGGCAAAAGGAGAGATGATTCCGAGGGATCAGTTCCGACAAAAAGAAAGCACAAAGACAAATTGGCTGGTTCGGATCCAGAGGTTCATGTTCCAACTGCCGAAGAGATAGCCAGAGCGATTCAGATTGTGGAATCGCTCCGTCCGGTTCCTACCGATCCGGCTCCTTCTGGCAGGGGTTCGGTTTGGTTGGTTCCCCTGGTTCAAGATTATACCCGCGAAGATTTTTATGAACCGGAATTTGAAGAGGAATTTGAGGATGATGATGGTGAAAGTGAGGGTCTGGATGTGCCTGTGGAACTGGACATCTCCCCAGACAGACCTTCAGGTGTTTTCCCTCCTAGGATTTCTGAGTCCCCTTCTCACTTTATGTTCTATAGAAAGGTGGCTGAAACCCTCCAGCTTCCTATGGAGGAGGCTGTGGAAGATCAAGAAGAGCTGGATTATGTAGAAATGACGGACAACCCAGAGTCCAGAAGAATATCTGTTCCACTCCACAAATCCTTTGGGAAGCAGACACAAAAAATCCTAAGTCTCCTAACACTATACCTGCTGTGGATAGTAGAATGGACAAGAGGTATACACTTTCAGGCTCAGACATGGAGTTCTTATATCAGCAATGCAGCCATGTTGGGGTAGTACAGGCTGCTACCTGTGACAAGGCAAATATTCCCTTGACTTCACCCCCCCCAGACAAGGACTCCAGGAAGATTGATGCCGTGGCAAAGAAGCAGTACATGGAATCCTCATTGGGACTCAGGCAGGTGAATTACATGGCCTATACAGCCAGGTACCAGAAGTCCAGGTGGGACTCTGTACTGGCACTGGCTAAACAGGCCTCCTCTCAGCTAGCCAAGGAGCTGGAGACGGTGGCTGCAGATGGGATTGAGGCATCTAAGGTTCAATTTCATGCTGCTGTGGACTCCAATGATGTGTCTTCAAGAGTCATGGCTACATCGGTGGCTCTTTGAAGGATGGCTTTTTTATTTATTTATTTATTTTTTTATTTATTTGGCTTTTGTTGACCGGGTAAGTGCACTAGACAAATCCTGCCTATTTTCAGGCACGACCCGGGGGAGGGGGATACAGATGAATGCCAACTGACCTTGAACCAGATTAAGCTGCTGGTGGTATTTTTAGTGAATGAGGGAAATTTGGCCAGGACACGGGGGGAAATTCCCCTACTCTTTTGATAAGTGCCATGGGATCTTTAACATCCACCTGAACTACCACCAATCCAGGCAGATGAGACCTCGGTTTAACGTCTCATCCAAAAGACGGCACCTCGGAAATGCAGCACCCCTCTCATGATGCATTACAGTGTCAGTACTGGGATATTAACCCAAGTGCCAGATGTGGGAACTGAACCCACAGCCCTCTGATCTCCCGGCTTGGCTCAGATGTACTAGCCTCTTGCAGGACAGCCAGGCTAAGGCCATAGATTTTCCTATAGTGGGTAATTCTCTGTTTGGGGAGCAGACAGAGAATTACATGAAGAAAATGGATGAGTACAGTACCACTTATGGGAGTGCTCAGGCCAAGGAGAGGCAGGCAACTCCTCAAAGGCAGAAGTCTAGGGGCAGGGGCAGGCCTTTTCAAATGCCTTTTTACCAAGCACAGGCCTCTTCTTCCTTTTCTCAGAGGGGGTTCTTCAGAGGGAGAGGCAGAAGGGGATGAGCAGGGCTGCATTTACTCCTCAGCCTAAAGCCCCTGCCAAGCAGGCACCCTGATGGGCCTGCCTGGGTTGACTCTTCTATTCCAGTAGGGGGCAGGCTGGCTTACTTTGTCCAGGACTGGATGTCTATTACATCAGACAAGTGGATCCTGGAAGTAGTAAGCCAGGGACTGGTTCTTAGCTTCAGAAAATTTCCAAAGATGAGAGCCAGATCTTTTCCACCTGCAAATCTCTCGAAAACCCTTGCCTTAGAGGCAGAGGTTTCTTCTCCTCTAGCCTTAAGAGCCATAGAGAGAGTACCTACCCTACACTGGGGCAAAAGACTGTACTCCAGGTACTTCCTGACCCTAAAAAAGACAGGGGAGTGGCGACCCATCCTAGACCTAAGATATCTAAACAAACATCTTTTAAAATCAAAGTTCAAGATGGTAACTCTGGGAATAACCCTTCCCTCTCTAAGGCCAGGGGACTGGCTAGCTTCCCTGGACCTCAAAGATGCCTACTTTCACATTCCCATCAGGTGCTCCCACAGAAAGTACCTCAGGTTTGAGTTGTCCTCAGGCCTTTATCAGTTCAGAGCAATGCCTTTTGGCCTAACCTCAGCTACAAGGGTTTTCCCAAAGTGCCTGGCAGTAGTAGTTGCCTTTCTAAGAAGGCAAAAGATTTCCATATTTTCATATCTGGATGATTGGCTAATAGTGGGTCAGTCTCCAGACCAAGTCAAGTCTCACCTGCAAGTGACCCAGCAAGTGCTCACTTCTCTAGGATTTCTTCTCAACCTTCCCAAGTCAGTTCTCGAACCAGTCCAGCTCCTTACCCTTATAGGGGCAGAACTGAACACACTCAGTGCAAGAGCCTTTCTTCCTCTGGAAAGGGCAAGGGTTCTTCTGGAACTAGCCGCCTCTTTCTTTCAGCCTTCGGGTATCTCGACCACCAAGGCATTTCCTCCAGCTCTTGGGCCACATGGCAGCTTCAACAGCAGAGGTCCAAGGGGCAGGATTCCAGATGAGGGATATTCAGTTCCACCTGAGAGCTTTCTGGTCTCAGAGGAAGGATTCCCTTACCAAACTGATACCAGTGACTCTGACCTTGATTCAAGCCCTCTAGTGGTGGCAGGATCAGGACAATTTAAGACAAGGTGTTCCTTTTGTTACTCAGCCTTGTTCAGTGGTCCTTAACATGGACGCTTCTCTTCTGGGCTGGGGAGCCCATCTGGGGTCCCTCACTGCCCAGGGGCTGTGGTCCCCCCAAGAATCCCTTCTCCATATCAATCTCCTAGAGCTCAGGGCAGTTTTTCTGGCCCTAAAAGCTTTCTCTCAGTCAGTACAGAACAAGATGGTTCAGGTCAGAACGGACAACACCACCACCATGTGGTACATCTACAAGCAGGGAGGCACTCAGTCCACAGCCTTGTGCACAGAAGCCATGAAGTTGTGGTCCCTGGCTTATTCCCTGTAAACCTCTCTGGTGGCAGTTCACCTTCCAGGGAAGGACAATGTGCTAGCAGATGCACTGAGCAGGATCTCTGAGTCATCATGAATGGTCCCTGGACCCTCAGGTGTTGAAAGTGATTTTTTCCAAGGCGGGGCACTCCAGAGATAGATCTCTTTGCAGCCCCAGTCAATCACCAACTCCCTCTCTTTTGTTGCAGACCTCCAGTCTTGGGCTCAGTCCCTCTGGATGCCCTGATTCTGAATTGGGAAGGGAAGTTTCTGTATGCCCCCCCCCCTTCCCACACCTGTTAAAAGTTTTAGTCAAAATAAGGTCTCAACCTTGCAAAGTGATTCTTATTGCTCCAGATTGGTCCAGACAGCCCTGGTATCCCCTGTTGCTGTCCCTAGCAGTCCATCTTCCCCTGTCTCTTCCCAGGAATTACAACCTGTTAACATCATCTCAAGGGAGGATTTGGTACCCAATCTTCAGTCTCTCAATCTCAAGGCATAGCTCTTGAAGAGTTAAAGTTTGCGGATCTGCATCTTTCCCAAGGGGTTCTGGATATCCTCAAGGTTTCTAAAGCCCTCCACCAGAAAGACTTATAACTCCAAATGGAAGAGATTCAGCATTTGGTGTTCTAAGAAGCATATTTCTCCAGACACTGCTGGATTGCCTACGGTTCTGGATTATATGGTCCATCTTAATGGCCTAGGCCTCAGACCAGCTACTCTCAAAGTACGCTTGTCAGCTGTTTCTGAGTTTTTGTCTGTGGAGAAGTCTTCCTCACTATCTTCTCATACTGTGTTCTGTAAATTTTTTAAAGGATTGCTTCACACCAATCCTCCTTTTAGAGACCCTGCCCCTGCCTGGGATTTGAATATTTGCATTGCTCAACTTATGCAGCCCCCTTTTGAGCCTATGTTTTCAGCAGAGCTTAAGTACTTGACTTGGAAAACTGTGTTCTTGGTAGCCATTACCTCTGCCAGGCATATCAGTGAATTGCAAGCCCTGTCAGTGGAACCTGATTTTATCTCATTTCACAGGGATAAAGTGGTCCTTAGAACCAATAGAAGATTCTTGCCCAAAGTGGTTTCAGACTTCCATTTAAACCAGTATGTGTCCCTTCCTGTTTTCTTCACTAATCATTCTTCCTCAGGAGAGAGGAGGATACACAGTTTAGATGTTAGAAGAGCCCTTAGTTACTATATAGAGTGTACCAAGGGTCACAGGTTTGACTCCCTCCAGTTGTTCCTCACTTATGGAGAAGTGGGAAAGGGCAAACTTGCCACCAAGAGATCTGTTGCCAGGTGGATTGTGTCTTGTATACAATTCTGCTATGAGAAACTGGGAAAAACTCCACCCTCAGGCCTGAGTGCTCATTCCACAAGAGGTACAGCTGCTTCCCTGTCTGCTGCCAGGGATATCCCTCTCTTAGAAATTTGTCAAGCAGCCACCTGGAAAACGGTCCATACCTTTACCAAGCATTACTCTCTGGATATCCAGGCTAGGAGTGATGCTTGGTTTGGCACAGCAGTACTTCAGAGCCTATTCCCAAAGCAGGTTCTGTCCCTCCTCCATGGAGGTACTGCTTGGTAGTCTGCAATATGTCAGAATACATCAAGACTTCATGTTGTTTGAAGAAAAAATTAACTCACCTTAGTAATTATGTTTCTTCTAATGGACTCTTGCTATATTCTGACCTCCCTCCCTGCCCTCTCAGAACCTGTTTTTGGGAAGTGAGTGGGCAGGGGCACTCTTGCACCCCAGGGGTGTTTTTTGTTTACACCCTCCTCCTTTTTGTTTGGGAGCTGATTTATTACTGTTATTTTTATTAGATTTGTTTTGGGGTTTTGGGTTTCCTGACTTGAGTCTTCCTTGGGAATCCAAAACTTTTTTCTGCCAGTTGGCTAGTAGGAAATTTTACAATTTCCACATAGAATTTTTAGTTAGTTGGGCTCGTAAGAATCTGACGGTTTGAGTTTGAAACACTCCAGACAGAGACTTCAACTGAGCTCGAGCTCAGCATTCTATGCCCAGCATAGAAAGTTAACTCTTTGTTCTCCGGGGCAGTTCAAAGGTTGGGAATCACTGCAATATGTCATAATACAGCAAGACTACATTAGAAGAAACATAATTGTTAAGGTGAGTAATTTTTTCTTCCCGGTCTAATGCTCCGATCTCGGCTGCCAACAGTGAGATTTTGCCCCGCTTTCACCCGGTGTAAAGGCCATGGGAGCCGCCGAGTTCTTTCCTGATTTACCAGTGATCCGTTGGCTTTTCCTAGTATTGGGCACAAGATAATCCTCCATAATGCTTTCCTGGGAAGATTGATGCTGGTTTAATGATTAGAGGTCAGCTTTTTCACACAAATTTTAACTTTTAATCAGCCGTTAGCACAGAGCAGCGTGGTGCCACGTCTTTTCTGCTAGCTGCTCATCAGCGCTCTGGTGATACTTTTCAATAAATAAAGTAAAGCTGATCACATGGGGTCAGTCATAATAGTAATTTACTTGTCTGCAGCATAGTGCAAATTGCCTTGGTCCTTGGTTTAATGCACACACACAAACACACGCACTCCCATATCAGTCCATGCTGGGCAGTGTGGACAGAAGTACTGAAATTACTTCTGGAAATGAAACAGTCACTTGAAAGAGACATGAGTACTACTAGGTTCTTAAAATTAAACTGCTTAGTTGAATTTCTTGGGCAGAATTTATGCTTGTATTTGTCCTTTTCCACTGTTATGTGAAAACCACAGATCTTCATCGAGTATATCTCCTCTGTTGGGCCACACCTTTGGAACTGTAAGCTGTCACATCAGGACCACTCAGAAACTTTATTTCAAACAACATGAAGTCTTGCTATATTATGACAATTGCAGTTTGTCCCACCATTAGAACTGCTCCGGAGGTGAAAGAGTGAACTACCATTCTAAGAATGGAGTTTAGAGTGCGAGCTCGGTTAGAGAAGCTCTGTCTGGATAATTTCAAACTGAAACTGTCAGATTCTTTACTCCGCCTCACTGAACAGTCGCTCCGGAAATTTCTCCTACTGCTCGGTTCATTTCTCGGTTTAAACAGTATTTTCAGTTAAATTCAACATGAGTATTATTATTTTAACCATAAACCGATCGGTTCAAGCTCTGTCTGTGGTATTGTAAGTAATAGACAGGTTTTATTTCTGTGTGGAACTTGTAAATGTTTATCGGTTCGGTTCGAACCGATCAGGTTGGTTAAAACTTTAAAGTATAAGCATTTTAAAGCTTTTAGAGTGCGGTTCCCAGTTCTTATCGGTTCTAAAAAAAATGGATTTCATTACGTTTTTTTCCACGACCTGTGACACGGTTGGGAACCGATAAGGGTGTCTTGCCTGGCACTGCCGTTAAAAGGGCAAGTTTGTTGGTTAGGCTGACATCTTGTCTGAGAAACCCAAAAGAAAAACTGGGCCTACTGGGTTTCAACACAGTAGTGTCTGTGGGGGAAGCCTTTGCCAAGGCTGACCCACACACTGTCGTTTGATAATCTGAGGTTTGACCACCTCAATTCAGACTGCCAGATTTGTAAAATTTCCCTGCAGCCACCCTGGATAAGAGAGTGGGCAGGCTCAGGGGAACGAGGCCAAAAGTCCGCTGATCCAGATGGCCAGCCGGTTTGGTGCCAACCGAACGGAGGACTCCTCTGACCAGGGTGAGACTTCCTCAGGCAAGCGTAAAGCTGGCTCGGAGGAGCCAGTTCCAGCAAAAAAACTAAAAATCAGCAGGTATGGGTCCAAAATTCCTTCTCCAACTGCTGCAGAAATAGCAAAAGCTATACAAATTGTACAGTCACTTTCTCCGGTTCCGTCCGAACCGCCACTGTCTGGTAGAATGTCGGTTCGGTCGGTTCCACCGGTTCAAGAATATGATATTGGAGATTTTTATGAACCAGAGGAGGGGGAGGAGGATTATGAACAGTGTGAATGTGACTTTGAGAGTCTGGATGTGCCCATTGAACCGGACATCTCCCCAGACAGACCTTTAGAATCTCCCCCTATGCTTTCTGAGTCCCCTTCTCATTTTTTGTTTTATAAAAAGGTTGCTGAAACCCTCCAGCTCCCATTAGAGGAAGCTGTGGATGAGCAAGAGGAACCTGATTTTGTGGAAATGATGGATATCCCAGAGTCTAGGAGATTATCTATCCCCTTACATAAGTCTTTTAGGAAGCAAACAATAAAAATTCTAAAAGCCCCTAATTCTGTGCCTCCTGTTGACAAAAAGATGGACAGGAGGTACACTTTGTCAGGTCCTGATACAGACTTTCTTTCACAGCAATGCAGTCATGTTGGGGTAGTTCAGGCTGCAGCCTGTGATAAAGCTAACATTCCCCTGGCTTCACATCCTCCTGACAAGGACTCCAGGAAGATTGATGCCATGGCTAAAAAACAATACATGGCAGCGTCCTTGGGACTCAGACAAGCAAATTACATGGCTTATGTGGCAAGATACCAAAATCTAGATGGGACACCGTCATGGCTTTGCCAGACAGGCCTAGCCAGCCTTGCCAGGCTGGAGCAGGTGGCTACTGATGGTATTGAGGCTTCCAAGGTGCAATTCCATGCTGCTGTGGATTCTAATGATGTATCCTCTAGAGTCATGGCTACATCTGTGGCCTTCGTGAGGTTAACTTGGCTCAGGTGTACTAACTTGTCACAGGATACCCAGACTAAGGCTATGGATTTTCCTGTGGTGGGGAATTCTCTGTTTGGGGAGCAGACAGAGAATTACATGAAGAAAATGGATGAATACAGAACAACTTACAGGAGTGCACAAGCCAAGGAGCGGCAAGCCACTCCTCAGAAGCAGACCCCCAGGGGTAGAGGTAGGCCCTTTCACAGGCCTTTCTACCAAACCCAGGCTTCTTCTGCTTATGCTCAGAGGGGGTTCTTCAGAGGCAGAGGCAGACGGGGTGCAAGTAGGTCTGCTCCCACCCCTCAGCCTAAAGCCCCTGCCAACAGGCACCCTGATGGGGTGCCCAGGGCCGATTCTCCACTACCTGTAGGGGCAGGCTGGCTTACTTCATTCAGGACTGGGGTCTCTAACATCAGACAAATGGGTCCTGGAAGTAGTAAGCCAGGGTCTGGTTCTCAGTTTCAAAACATTTCAAAGATGAGAGCCAGATTTTTCCACCTGCAAACCCTCTAGAGACCTTTACCTTAGAAACAGAAGTCTCAACCCTCCTAGCTCTCAGAGCTGTAGAAGGGTTTCCCCTACACCAGGGCAAGGGTCTGTACTCCAGATATTTCCGTACCCCACAAAGACAGGAGAATGGCGGCCCATTTTAGACCTAAGATATCTGAACAAGCACCTTTTGAAACCAAAGTTCAAAATGGTGACTCTGGCAATGATTTTACCTTCTCTAAGGCCAGGGGACTGGCTAGCTTCCCTGAACCTCAAGGATGCCTATTTCCATCTTCTAATCAGAAGCTCCCACCGAAAGTACCTCAGATTCGAACTGCCCTCAGGTCATTACCAGTTCAGAGCAATGCCCTTCGGCCTCACCTCTGCCCCAAGGGTATTCACAAAATGTCTGGCAGTAGCAGTTGCTCATTTAAGAAGGCAAAGGATTGCTGTCTTTCCCTAGCTAGACGACTGGCTCATTGTAGGCCAGTCCCCAGAACAGGTCAAATCACACCTGCAAGTTACCCAGCAGCTGCTCACCTCTCTGGGCTTCTTGCTCAATCTTCCAAAATCAGTTCTGGAACCTGTTCAGGTACTCACCTTCATAGGTGCAGAATTGGACACAAAGCAGGCCAGAGCCTTCCTACCCTTAGAGAGGGTAAGGAACCTGGTGGCCCTGGCCTCCTCCTTCACTCTGCAGGTCTCTCGACCAGCAAGGCATGTCTTACAGCTCCTAGGGCACATGGCTGCTTCCACAGCTGTAGTGCAAGGAGCAAGATTTCAAATGAGGGACATTCAGTTTCACTTGAGAGCCTTTTGGTCTCAGAGAAAAGATCCCCCTTCCAAGTTGGTCCCAGTGACTCGAACCCTGATCCAGGCCCTTCAGTGGTGGCAGGATCAGAGCAATTTAAGACTGGGGGTTCCCTTCATCCCTCTATCTCATTCCTTGACCCTCACTACGGATGCATCCTCTCTGGGATGGGGAGCTCACATGAGACCTCTCCACTCAGGGAGTGTGGTCCTCAGGAATCTCTGCTCCACATCAATTTGCTGGAACTCAGAGCTGTCTTTCTAGCACTTCAAGTGTTTTCTGCATCTGTTCAGAACAAAGTGGTTCAAGTCAGAACAGACAACACCACCACAATGTGGTACATCAGCAAACAAGGGGGCACTCGGTCTTCGGCCTTGTGCACTGAAGCAATGAAGTTGTGGTCTCTGGCTTATTCCCTGAACACTTCCCTCATAGCAGTTCACCTCCCAGGAAAGGAGAATGTCCTGGCAGATGCTCTCAGCAGGATTTCCCAGGGCCATCACGAATGGTCACTGGATCCCCAAGTACTGGGGATAGTTTTTGCCAGATAGGGCACCCCTCAGATAGACCTTTTCGCAGCCCCAGACAATCACCAACTTCCCTGTTTTGTTGCAGGCCCCAGTGATGGGCTCAGTCCTCTGGATGCCTTTCTCCTAGATTGGGAAGGAAGTTTCTATATGCTTTTCCTCCCTTCCTCTCCTATTCAAGGTGCTAGTCAAAATCAGATCCCAGCCTTGCAGGATGATTCTGATTGCTCCAGATTGGGCCAGGCAGCCCTGGTACCCACTTCTTCTGTCCTTAGCAGTCCATCTTCCCTGTGCCTCCCAGGAGGCACAATCTGATTATCTTGTGCCCAGGGGAGGGTTTGGTATCCGATCTCAAATCCCTCAACCTCAAGGCCTGGCTCTTGAGGAGTTAGAATTTGCTGACCTACACCTTTCTCAAGGTGTCCTCGACATCCTGAAGCTAGGGGCTTCAAGTAGAACCCACTTATAATTCTAAATGGAAAAGGTTTTCCATCTGGTGCTCGGGAAGCATATTTCCCTGGAATCTGCTGATTTGTCCATTGTTCTGGACTATATGGTCCATCTTAATTCTTTGGGCCTGAGACCAGCTACCCTGAAAGTTCATTTGGCAGCTGTCTCTGCTTTTATTTCAGCAGGAAAGCCCTCTTCTCTTTCCACTCACCCTGTTTTTTCCAAGTTTTTCAAGGGATTACTTCATACTAATCCACCTTTCAGGGACCCGGCCCCTGCCTGGGATCTTAATGTTTGCATTGCTCAGTTGATGCAACCTCCCTTTGAACCTCTGTCTTCTGCAGAGCTCAAGTATTTGACTTGGAAAACTGTTTTTCTAGTAGCCATCACTTCTGCCAGGTGCATAAGTGAGTTACAAGCCTTGTCAGTGGAGACTGACTTTATTTCCTTTCACAGGGATAAAGTAGTCCTTAGGACTAACAGGAAGTTTTTGCATAAGGTGGTTTCAGACTTCTATCTTAACCAATCTATCTCCCTTCCAGTGTTCTTTACTGACCATTCCTCCTCTGGTGAGAGGGGGTTGCACAGTTTAGATGTTAAGAGGGCCCTTAGTTACTATATAGAGTGTACCAAGGGTCATAGGTTCAAATCCCTCCAACTTTTTCTCACTTTTGGTGAGGTTGGAAAAGGTAAACCTGCCACTAAGAGATCCATTGCCAGGTGGATTGTCTCTTGTATCCAATTTTGTTATCAAAACTGGGAAAGGTTCCCCTTCAGGCCTGAGGGCTCACTCTACCAGAGGTACAGCTGCATCTATAGCTGCTGCCAGAGACATCCCTATTTTAGAGATATGTCAAGCAGCTACCTGTAAACAGTACACACTTTCACAAGCATTACTCCTTGGATATCCAGGCCAGGAAGGATGCTAGATTTGCACAGCCGTGCTTAGAGCCTATTCCTAAGTAGGTTCTGTCCACCTCCTCCATGGAGGTACTGCTGTGTATTCTGCAATTGTCATGATGTATATAGCAAGACTTCATGTTGTTTGAAGAAAAATTACTCACCTTAGTAATGTTGTTTCTTCTAATGGAGTCTTGCTATATTATGACATCCCCAGCCTGCCCCTCTCAGAACTTCTACTTGGGTATGGGGTGGGCAGTCCAGTGTAAGGCACCGTGTATGCCCATTATATGTTTTCACCCTTTGGGGTTTTGGGGTGTGGTGTTATTCTACCTTATTTTATTATTTTCTGGTTCCCTGACTTGAGTCTTTGTGTTGGGACCAGGAATATGTGTTAATATTTAGATAGCCAGTTGGCTAGTGTAGGTTACAGCTCACACAGAACCTTAGTGAGTTTTGCTCGTAAAGATCTGATAGTTTCAGTTTGAAATTATCCAGACAGAGCTTCTCTAACCGAGCTCGCTCTAAACTCCATTCTTAGAATGGTAGTTAACTCTTTCACCTCCGGAGCAGTTCTAATGGTGGGACAAACTGCAATTGTCATAATATAGCAAGATTCCATTAGAAGAAACAACATTACTAAGGTGAGTAATTTTTTCTTGCTAGCCAGGGATCACCAACAGTGATGTGCAGTGTGACCGCCTGTATAACGTGGGTGGCTCCAACACTCATCAGTTCTTTCTCCCACCGTCGATCATCAATATTGGACCTGCTGAAAAATAAGGTTGAAATAGTCATTGCCTTTTTTTTTTATTTTCAATTGTTGGTGTATTTCTTTCATCATCGTCTCTGTATGCCATCGAAGAACAAAGAGACTTTTTTCCGATATTGTTCCTGCAGCTACAAGATCTGTAAAGATGACACACTATTTGTGTGTGTTTTCTGGGCCTGTCTTACAGTGTGAGGGCATGTGAGATTTGCCAGAGTTTCAACCAGGCTACAAGGCAATGCCGACAGAAGGCCTTAGAAAACTTCCTTGCTCAAAACGTGATGAGAGCCATGGAAAAGGTTGCAGGTTCCACCCGCGCTTCTCTCATGCCGGCGACTAGAAATCTGTCGTCGAAGTCATTAAAAAAGGAAAAGTTGTTTTCAAGGGCCTCCTTCTCTTCTGGCCATAAGCACAAGCACAAAGATAAGTCTGCTTTGTTGGAAAGGTTGAAGTCGCCACTGAAAACTGGTATGTCCTCGTTGGCATGTGCTCCAGCGGCATCAGCTCCAGCCCAGCCAGTCATCATTGAAACACCAAGGTAAGGCTTGGCTCAGGCAGTTCCATACCAACTATGGACAGTATGTTACCGCCGTTATCAGACTCTGTCCCTTTAATGCAGGTAGTCTCAGATCCTTTTCAGGGTGTTGTTGACTCCTAGGCTGTGCCAGCATTTTCAGACACGTTACATCACCTTCCACTGTCACTGCTGCAGGCAGTAGTTCTGGCATTAACAAGGCCACCTGTACCCCAGGGCCTTCATCAACGGATTCTAGAAGCACACCAGTGATTACTCCTTCTCAGCCACTGCCTCAGTCACTGGTTCCTTCTGTGGCTCCTGACATTGTTCATCATGATGATAAGTAAGTAGGTAGAATACAATCCTGATGTCATGGACATTAAGAGGGATTTTGAAGAGGAATATGGGGGTGAGGAGCAGTTTGAAGAAGCAAACCTGCCTTTTTTTTTTTTTAACTTTGTTTCTTCACCTGGTGGTCCTGGGCATCTTTCAGGCTGGCTCGCTTGGCGTTCACCCCAACCACTTGCCTGAACCACTCCTCCAACCGAGACATCGAGATCAGGATCCCCCTCCTCTCCTGCCAGACCCATACTGGAGGAGGACAAGGATCCCCAGGGGGTAGGATCGGGATCGTGGCCGGCATTGAGCATGTGGGGTGTTAGCCCTGGGAGATCAGCCGTCGCCTCACCCAGTCATTAGGGTTTTTCTTGTTTCTTCCTTTGGAGTGCGGCGTGCAATGATGCCTGTGCACGGCTGCCCTGTTGGTGTCTACTGCACTCCACCCTTTACATCGGCTGGTGTACCTGCAGTACCCCTGATCTCCATCGGGGGTCGTCAGGACACCAGGTAAACTGGATCCCTCCCAGGGAGAGGAGAGAGGCTGTCCTCCAGACACTTCATCCTCTCCCTCCCCTGCTGACCCCTGGCTACCCGAGTCCATCACCGAACCCGGGTCGCCAGTGTGGCGCAGGGTATGGCGTCCAGCGCCTCAACCCTCAGCGCCACTGGGCCAGCTTGCAAACCTGCTTTCTAGCAGCACCATTTAATCCTCTAGCAAGGATTCTGTAGTTTATACAGCCAGGTCAGATCCCTTTTGTCAGACTATGCTTCAGCAAATGCAGTGTATCACAGGTTTTGCTTCTGTATATCCTGCACTAGAGGATGCTACCTTTGCTACTTGGCATTGGCCCAGTAGCCTGCATGCAGTTCCAGGGAAGGCTGATGAGCATTAGCTTGCTCAGTATGTTGAGTCTTATTATGCTGCACTGGCTGAAACTGACTCTGTAGTCATTATGGCTGCTCATGATCGCTTTAAAGCCCTATGCACTTGAGTACTTTACCTCCACATACAGAGTCTCGGAGACCACATGTAATGGGCAAACTCACTTATGCCTCAGCATCCTTTGGCCTATGGATTGCTAATTTCCAGGCCCATATGATAAAATATCAGAACAGCCTATGGAAAGCTGCACGTATTGCAGTACAGGCTTTACCTGATGTGCCTTCCAAGACTTGCATGCTTAAAACCATGTCAGCTGATTCTGAAGTTGACAAACATCTGCTGCATTCTGCATATGATGTGTCAGATGCCTCTTCCAGGGCTGCAGCCTCTGGCTTGTGCATTAATGCTTGGCTCAGAGTAGCTGGTTCTACTACTGATGTGCAGCAGGCTGTTTTATATGCTTCTTTTAGGGTCTGCAAACTGGAAGTTGTGTTCCGGTCCCTGTGCTGCTGAAAAGTGACTGTTGGGAAAGAGGGCTTGCAGTTCCAAAAGGCCCCCCACTGGCTGCTGACCAGACCCGTAGCTGACCAGTTACCTGCCAAGCACAACAGGAGGAGCTACTTGAGGATACGGCTTGATGTGGCAACCAGTCAGAGCCAAGCTGCGCTTCCTCTCTCCCTCTTGCAGCCAGTCAGTGACTGCTGCCTGAGCCTTTGATCCAGGGCTGTTGAGGGCTTAAAGAGCTGCTCTCTACCAGAGCCTTCCTGCATTCCAGTCCCTGCACCACCCAGAAGTGACTTTTGGGGAAAGAGGGTTTGCGAGTTCTAGAAGGCGCCCACCTCGCACCGGCTGCTGACCAGATCTGTGGCTGCACCAGTTCCCTGCTAAGCACAACAGGAGGAGCTGCTTGAAGAGATGACTTGATGCAGCAACCAGTCAGAGCCAAGCTGCTCCTCGTCTCTCCCTCTTGCAGCCAGTCAGCGACTGCTGTCTGAGCCTTTGATCCATAGCTGCTGCTGTGGTCTTATAGAGCTGCTCTCTGCCTGAGCCTTCCTGCATTTCAATCCCCATGCTGCCAAGAAGTGACTGTCTAGGAAAGAAGGCTTGCGAGTTCCAGAAGGCGCCCCCCCCGCACTGGCCACTTTCCAGATCTGTAGCCGCACCAGTTGCATGCTGGCCCCCTTGCTGCTGAAAAGTGACTGTCTGGGAAAGAGCTTGCAGTTCCGAAAGGCACCCTTGTCTGACCAGATCCGTAGCTGACCAGTTCCCTGCCAAGCACAGAAGCAGAAGCTGCTTGAGGAAATGGCTTTACGTGGCAACCACTCGGAGCCAAACTGTGCCTCCTCTCATCCTCTTGCAACCAGTCACAGACTGCTGCCTGATCCTTTGATCCAGGACTTGCCCCACACACACAGAACTTCATCTCGTCTAGCTGTCCTTTTGTGCTGTGGTCCTCCATGCTAAGGGCTGAGTGCAAACAGCAGCATTAGGAGTCTGCCAGGGAGTCAGCCAGTAGAGACAGCATGCAGCCAGGTACTCTGCACATCTCATCCCAGGTACAACTGTATATGAACAGTTTGCAGCACTGTTTGTGGGAGCGTTGTTTGAAGGCATTCTGCTAATAGGTCCTTAGCATAGTCTGTGGGGGTGTATTGCTGCAGGTTAAGGGAGTAGTCTCAGTTAATACTCTTTGCTTTAAGTTAAGTATAATTTCATACTTGTGTTCTGTTCTATAGTTACTGCAGCTTTAATTTGCAAGTTTTTTTTTTCTTCTAAAGTTAATACAGCTTCACCCTATCTATGTGAGCACTACGGGGTAGCTTTTTCACTGTTATCTGTGCTATAACTAAACCTGTAGATACACCTTGTCTAAGTGAGCACTATGAGTTATTGTAGTCATATGTTTGAAAAGGTTTGTATGAGGATGGGGTTCAGAGGGGAGGCAGTCAATTGTGGTGGCTGTGGAACACTCTTCTGTAGGAATATACTCTGGAGGAAGGGGCTGCCCCATCTGCAGGTCCATGGCAGAGTTCCAGGCTCAGCTGGTGGCAGCAAGGATAGAAATATCTCCACTTCGTCACCAGCTTAGCCAGGGCCCACCACCACATCCCCATTACCCCAGAGGCCCACTGGTCCAGGGGGGTGGAGAGTGGTGAGGAGGGGAAGAGGGGCAGAGATAGCCATAAGGAGATTTTTCAGTTCCCCATCATCAAGACAATGCATAGCCTCTCACCCCAGAGGAGGTTCAGGCACCTGACTCTGCTGGAGGTCTGAGTTAGTTGATGGGAAATGCAACAGAACAAAACAGCTCAGCAGGGTCAAGAGTGTGCGGTTACCAAAATAGTCAAGTGAAAAGCAGCAAGGAAACCGCACCACTTGATGGAAAATGGCAGGGCAGCATGATGGCACCCAAGAGGAGCAAGTCTATCAGGAGAGTCTTAGTGGTGAGGGACTCAATGATTAGCAGGTAGAGAGGGTGGTGGAGGGGGTTGGATGGAAAGGAGATTGATCACTGCCTCTTTAGGGATTGGCCATTTGGGATTTGGACAGGATAAGGACGATTGTGGAAAGGGAGCAGGGGAAGTTGGGGGTGCTGGTACATCTGGGTACTAATGATCTGGTGAACCAGTTGGTGGAGATGGTGAAGTGGAACTTGTGCATCACACTCAGCCTCCCTGGCCTTTTCTGAAGTCCTCCCTGTGTGGGGCAGGGAGGGGAAGCAGGGTAGGATAGAATAAGGAGTGATGTAATAGAGGAGTGGTTTATGGGATGGTGTCAGGAAAAGGGGTTCTACTTTGTGGAGTATTAGGGGGACTTCTGGGACAGGAGACTCTTCAAGGGTGATGGACTTCACCTGACAAAGGAGAGAGTCTGTCGCTGGGGCAGAAGTTTGACGTCTATATCAAATCTTTAAACTAACTGCTGGGGAGAATAGGTCTAGGGGAACCACTGTGGCAATTGAGAAGAAGGGGATCCTAGCTAGTACTCCCCACATCAGGGAACTTGTAACAGTATAGCAGGTACATTGAGAGCTGTGGCCCTTACTGGACAAGGTGAAGGGACATTAGAGAAGGGGAATGGACGTGGTATAAGCACCAAGAGAAAACAAGAGGATAAGAAGACATAGAAAGCACAAGGGGCAGTAGCAAAGTAGGATCAGAAGACAGATGGACGGCGGTATGGTTGGTAACAAAATCAGTGAGCTCCAGGCGCTGATGGCAAACACTGACGTGGACTTTTTGGCCATCACAGAAATGTGGGCTTCAGAAAACGATGACTGGGAACTGACAGTCCCTGAGCACTCTATGTTCAGGAGGGATAGAGGAACAGGCAGAGGGGGAGGAGTAGCCTTTTTTTCAAAGAGGGCATTGAGGTGACGTAGGATAGGTGCTTCAGGGGCAATAGTGGGGAGACAGAGTCACTGCGGGTGCTGCTTATGGCAGCCTCAGGCAAGAAACTGCACTTGGTGGTGATCTACCTTTGGGACAAGGGGAGGAAAGAGACAGAGAACTCAGCGGAGAATGTGAAAAAGGGGTAGCAAAGGGGAAGTTGTGGTGATGGGTGACCTTCACCTGCTGGACATAAATTGGGATGTTTCATTGGCCAGGAGCACCAGAAGTCAAGCCTTGCTGGACAAATTCCAAGAATGTCTACTGGTACAGCTAGTTAAGAAACCCACCAGACAGACCACAATTCTGGATGTGGTGCTCACCAACTCAGAGGTGCTAGGAGCTGGGAGAGTAGTGGAGTCACTGGAGAACAGTGACCATAACTTCGTTTGGTTCAAACTGCACCTCAGATTTGGTGAACTGCAGTTGAGAGCTGAAGTCCTTGATTTTAGAAGGGTAGACTTCAGCAGGCTAAGGGGGCTGGTCAGGGATAAGTTAATAGGGCTGGATAACGTAGGTGGGGTGGAAGAGCGATGGGGGCAATTAAGGGGCCCATTTTCAAGGCATCTAAGGTATACATGATATTGGTAACCAAAAAGAACAGGCTCAAAAGACCAGTATGGTTCTGAGCAAGGGTCAGGGAAGCAGTGAGGGCCAGGAAAAAGGCCTTCCACAGATACAAAGAAAAGCAGGGGGAGGAAGACTGGGGAGAATATTTACTGAAAAATAAGGAGGCAGAGGGTGGTTAGGGAGGCAAAAGCGGACACAGAGCTGCACATTGTGAAGGGGGTCAAGAGTAAATAAAAAAAAGTCTTCAGATACATTAGGGAAATAAAGGAAGAAAGGAGTGGGAATCATAAGGCTAGCTGAGGGGAGTAGAGTGATAGAGAAGGATGGGCAAAAGGCTGCCATTCTTAATGACTACTTTTGCTCAGTGTTCACTAGGGAGGACGGCGGACCCATGTCTGAGAGTGGCATCAGAGCAACCACTAGGGGGTTCCGAGGATGAGGCAGCCAGTATTTACAAGCAGAAGGGGCCTGAAAGGACTGGCAGCCGTAAAGGTAGATAAGGCCCCAGGACCAGATGGGTTGCATCCGAGGATACATAGAGAATTGGCAGCAGAACTCACTGAACTCAGGGCCAGCCTATTGGTGCAGCAGTTGGATTTCCACTTGTGATGCTAGCGACCTGGGTTTGGAAATGGCACCGGGGTGCCAAAGGGCTGGCCGGGGGGAAAAGGCTTGAGTGTCTGATGACTGCTTGCCTTCTCTTTGGGGGTGGGTGGTGAGATGACCCAGCACTTGCTGACTCCTGGCAGAGGCCGGGGTCATGGCAACGCATTGGGTCCCACTGACTAACGGGGCATGGTGAATGTCACTGTATGACTTGATGATAGTGGCACGCCACACCCCTGGGGAGCAAATGGGAAAAACAGTGCTCCGTGGCCGACTGGATGATCGTCGCCGGCTCCCGCAGCCACAGAAGCCCCTGAGAGACAGCCCAGGACCACCTCAGCAGCACCCAGGCCAAGAAAATGAGTGTGTTGGCCAACCTCCACCGGCACCTATCTTCCTCAGAGGAGGGGGACCCATCCGGCGAAGGGTTACATCAGGTTACCCAGGGGGCTGCAGTGTGGGGTGTTGGCGGCTGATTTCGGGGGGCAGGGTGCCAGCGGGGCCTTGATGGCCTGAATGAGTGGCCGACCAGGAGCTGGGGAGGTGCAAAAAAAAAAAATTCACTGAACTCCTGGTAGGTCTGTTCAGCAGCTCTCTAAGGATGGAGATAGCTCTGAAGAATTGAAGAATGGCGAACATAGTTCCACTCCTGGGCGGGGGAGGGGAACAAGCAGGAAACTACAGACCTGTCAGTCATACCTGTATTGTGGGGGAGCTGGTGGAGTCACTGATCAAAGAGGATCTTGTGGACTGCTTGGAGAGTAGTGGTCTCCAGGATAGTAAACAGCACAGATTCATAGCAGGGAGGTCTTGTCAGACTGAACTCGTAGTTTTCTTAGACTGGATGACAAGGGAATTAGATAGGGTCCGTGCTGTGGATTTGCACTACCTTGACTTCAGCGAGGCTTTTGACTCTGTGCCTCAGATACTTGCTGAAGAAGATGGATGGTCTAGGTGCGGCTGCGGTCATAGTGAACTGGGTAGGTAATTAGCTGAAAGGGAGGTAGCAGTGTGTTGTGGTCACCAGGGTTAAATCGGGAGATGGAGGTCATGAACAGTGAAGACAGAGATCTGTCCTGGGTCTGGTTCTCTTCAACATGTTTATCAACAACATTGATAAGGGAATCTGGGGCAGGTTGTGTCTCTTTGCAGATGACACTAAGCTCTTTGGCAGGGTGGATATTGACAAGGGAACAGAGGAAATGCAGAGAGACTTACAAAAACTAGAAGGGGGTCTAGGGTTTGGTAGTTGAAATTCAGTGCCAAAAATGCATGGTAATGCACCAAGGGAACAAGAACCTCTGGATGGAGTACTGGATGGGAGGGATGAGAGTTAATAGTGCAGCAGAGGAACAAGACCTTGGAGTCATACCATCAGTAACTCCTTGAAACAACTGAGTCACTAAAACAAGGCATACAGCAAAGCAAGTAGGATGCTGGGATGTACTGGGAGGGCTTTAATAACAGAAAGAGAGAGGTAATACTTCCCCTGTATAGATCCTTGGTGAGACAACACCTGGAGTATTGTGCCCAGTTCTGGAGTCCTCACCTCAAGAAGGATTGGAATAGGATGGAGACGGTGTAGTGCAGGGTAACAAAAATGATTCAGCGCCAGCAGGACAGATCCTGTAAGGAGTGCCTCAAGACACTGAACATGTACTCAGTGGAGATGAGAAGAGAGCTATGATAGAGACCTTCCAAGTTCTTAGAAGGAATTAACAAGGTGAATTACGGGGAACTATTTAGCTTGAATACTATCTCACAGTCACGTGGCATGAATGGAAGCTAACAGAAGGGGTGTGAAGAGGTACTGTTTTACAGATAGAGTGGTGGAGCCATGGAACAGTGTGTCAGCCGAGGTGGTGGGTGCAAAACACGTTAGTGGTTTCAAGCATGGTTGGGACAGAATGAAGGGTGTAGTGGTTGCTCGGGCAGCAAAAATCAAGGTGGGGGGTTGGGGGAGGGCTAGGACCCTGGAGGGTCAGTAGGTCCCAGGGCTTAATAGGAAACTCGGTTAGTCTGGCTGGACCATTGGTAAGGCCACTGTTACCATTTTTTTTTTTAACATTTATTTATTAGTTGTTACAAGTAAAATTTACAAAAAATTGATCCATAGTACATGAGCATATTAGTATTTCTTTATATAATACATTACATCAGGATTCTAAGCTCTTTGTGCCTGGGTTGTTACATCTTGGAGGGCAAGAAATAATAGTCCAGCAAAAGCTCAAATAGTTACCAACATAGCCAGCATATAAGGACCCGTTAACAAAATCTTAGTGTCCAGGATAGTAATGCGAAAGCATTACGGCTTATAAGGGTCCTAATTCTCCTTGCAGTAAACAACTTGGCTTGATAGGCCTTTGCTTTGTCAGAGAGCAACCCTAGTAGGGTTAAAACCCAAATGGGACATTTACAGATTTGCAGATTTACTGGTTATCAGATATCACCTAACTTTTCTTTACCATATTCTTTTATTTCAGACTTTATTTACTAGCAACATACACACATCAATAAATCAATTAGAACGTGCAAGTTTGCATATGAAAAACACTTAGAGTGTGGAAGCTTAAACTTGTAATAGAGGAATGGAAGATATTTCTAACTGCGTAGTGTCTTCCAACAAACTATGATCGCAGGTGGGGGGAAGGGGATCTAGCCCAGTCACGAGGTTGGCAGTTATCAAATTCTATCAATGGTCCTAGCCTTCATTTAGTGGAAAACAATAAACTTTTTAACAGATAACTTTTATGGTAATAATCTAGGAACCAACATTTAAAACTGTTAAGGTTTTCCGGCCCAGTGGCACTGAGGGTTGAGGTGCTGGATGCCACACCTTGCGCCACGCTGGCGACCCGGGTTCAGGAATGGACTCGGGTCGGCTGGGGGAGGCACGGATTGAGCATCTGGATGATTGCTCTCCTTTCTCGAGGGGGGGGGGTCTGTGCTGCGTGCATGAGCACAACAAGAGGGGTTCAGCCCATGCCTAGAGCACTTGGCTGCCTCCACAGAGGTGGCGACATCTGCTGTGCCCATTGCACAGGCGTGGGGGAGGAAAAACGAGGAAAAACACTGGGATCTGGCAGGACCCATGATGGCCCCGGTGGGCCAGAGGATGCACCCCTGTGAAAGGGGGGTCGTAGCCCCTGCCAGGTCCGTGGAGGTGGTGATAAACAATATCATGATTAAAAAAAAAAAAAAGCTGTTAAGCTTTGGCTGGCCCAGTGGCATGGAGGGCTGAGGCATTACTGCTTTACCTCCTGCCACGCCGGTGACCCGTGTACACGGTGCGGGCAAGTCGCCGGGGGTCGGCTGGGGATGGAGAGAATCAAGTGTCTGGAGGATAGCTCTTCTCTCCCGGGGAGGGGTGGGGCTAGAGCCAGTGCTTGCCTGGCTCCTAGCAGTGGCTGGAGGCTGGCACACTGGCTCTACAGTGAATGGGTGCAGAGGCAGAGCAGATGCCTTACGTGCCACGTGCTGAAGCATGCGCAGCAAAGCCATTGGCATCATTGCACGCTGTACCTCCATACTCAGGGTTGGGAGAAACACGGAGGCCAAAAATGCCACTGACCAGCGGATGATGCTGGCTCCCCACAGGTGCCGCACCCAGCCAGCTGGCACCTCTAAGCCAAGAGGTAAGTCAGTGGACGCTGTGGTAACAGGGCTGGGGGGCTGGTGGAAAGGAGCCAGTTAGTTGGTGGGGGATAAAGAAAGCAGGAAAAACAACCTGTTAAGGTTGAAAACTATATTAGTCCCCATACCTCCGGCCATCTCCTCCGTCCCTACCCATTACCTGATTCACCAACTGTTATTTTTAAGCCTGTTCAGTCTTCTTCGGCATCTGACCCATTTGATTGTGGAGCAAAGTCCTTCCTAATTCTTGACAGCAAAAGTCCTGCTTCTGCCAGGTCACTAAGTATGTACACTTTCCCAGAGTAAGTTAGCTTGAGCTTTTCAGGAAATTGTAGCAAGTGTGCTCCTAGCTCTGTAAGGATCGATCTGGTCTTATCAAATGTTTTGTGGCTGGCTCTTGTGGCAAAGCTTAAGTCAGGGAATAAGGAAACCATTACTCTGTCTTTAAGCATCGTGGGGCCCCTCCCCCTAGCAACTTCCAGGATCTGTTCACAATCAGCAGGGTGTAGAAATTGGACAAGAAGAGTCCTGGGACCCTCTGACCTTGATACCTCTCTTCTTGGCGTGCTCTGGTAGGCCTTTGAAATCTCTACCGGAGGGGAAAGATTACATTGATCAGTTAGCCATTTCCACATGAAGGACTGAGAATCGGCTCCTTCAGTGGATTCAGGTAGTCCTACAACCCTAAGGTTGTTTGTTCTGATCTGATTCTCGATGTTCTCCATCCAATATCTCAGGACCCGATTTTCTTTAATTAGGCCTATGGTTGCTGACAGTGACTTTCCGGTGACATCCATCGCATCTTTAGCCTCTGATACTGCCTGCGTTGCTTGCTGCTCACTGGTGAGCAGCTTTGCTTGCATGTCCACCACCTTCTGATCAAGAGCCATTTTTTTGCTGTCCATGGCTCTGATCACTTGAAGGATGTTGTGCAGGGGTTGGGTCCTTCGTGGTTGGGTCTGGTATTGGGTCTCCTTTCCTGCTGCTCCCCACAGCCATGTCCTGGTGTCCTTTTTTACTGGCTCCCTCAGCGGTCTGTTTTTTCGGGTCGCCCATACTTTTACTTTTTAGGACTTCAACCAAGACTGTACACTGTAAGGTGTGTCTGCCATGAAAAAAGTTCAGTTTATCTGGTAAATCTGTAATTAATTAAGCTGCTTCTATGGGCTCCAACAAAGCATGTCTAATCACGCTGGTAGCTGGCCAACCCCCACACACACACACACTATTGTCAGTTTTACCAGAAAACCTGGTAAAATTCTAGAATTTAGACTTCCTGCACACTGGTAAAAACAAAGAATTTCACGGAATTTGGCATTTTATACTACATCAGTAAAGCTACTGAACTTGTGTTTTTCTTCAAATTGCTCCCTGTGCCTTTTTCAGTTTCCTTCATATAATGCTCTGTACAGTAAGCTTTCTTTTATTCTCATTATTTATATACCTACTAAAAGAATGATGCAGAAGCCCGGTAAAAATCCAGAAATTACACTAACAATCAGCGGTGCAGTTCCCAGAATTTCAAGTCCTGAAAATGGAATTTCATTTCTTTAATTACTGTAAATCAATGACCTTGAACACTAGCGTTTTTCTGCTATGATTGTCTATGTTTCTGTGATGTTGAAGATGCACTTGGTGGCCTTCATTCCTCCAAAATTACATTAAAAGGTATGTAAAATCCCTTTACCTGTTGGTCTGGTGGCGCAGAGGGCTCAGGTGCTAGTTCCTTACCTCACGTCACCCAGTGACCGGGTTCAGAACAACCTCGAAATTGCCGGCTGGGGGCTTGGGCAGAGATTGAGCTATGGCGCTCCCTTCCATTGAAGTCGATGCTCGCTCTGCCATAGTCCCGCTCCTGCAGTGGAGGTCCGTGGGTAGCACAGGCGGATAGGAGCGGCAGCGCAAGTCTGGGGGAGGCGGAAGGTACCATTGAATCGTCGGCGGGTGCATGCCTCCACACAATACACGCATGTATGCGCCTGTGGCCCGGGGGAGTAAATAGAAACCTTTACCCTACACCAGCCAGAGGGCATGGTAGAGGATCTTTTTGTAGGCCTGCTGCCAGAGGTAACTGTACGTATATCAGCTGAGCCGTGGTAGAGGTGGTGGTACCCTCCCGGTTCCCCCCCCCCATGCCATTGCAAAAGCACCCAAAGGAATTGGTCCCAGCAGCCCTACTGCCCCTACTTCTGCTAGACTCTATTCCATCTCCCCCACCTTAGCTATTTCCTCCACTGGTGAGAGTTGGGGAGGGGGGAGACTCTCCCTGCCATCTAAAACAGCAGAGGGGCATCACGTCAGATGAGTGGATCTTGGAAATAACAGAAAAGAAGCATGCTCTGGAATTGATAGAAATCCCTCCAGATCATCTTCCATCCCCTTCCTCTTACCCTCTGGGCCACATGTCCCTTTTAAAAGAGGAAGTCCAGACCTTGTTTCAGAAACATGCTATCGAACCGATTCCCCCACAAGACAGGAACACAGACATCTTACTTTGAGAGGGCTCTTTCAGTAGGTAATAAGTGTTAGGACTGAGCCGACAGGCGCCAGGACCACATGGAAAACTAGCTAGAAGTATATAGCGGGGGACCACCCCTGATGTCACGTGACCGGCGTTGGCCAGACATATAATGGTGGTCCCATGCCCTCCCTCAGTTCTTTAGCATGTGAACCAGCTGCCGTCCAGACCTCATAGAGTGCTGCTGCAGTTCAGTTGCCATTTTTGATAAGTATATCTTTCAGATTTCTTTGTTTTTTCTCAAAAATAGTAGAATTTGTCACCGGATGGCATGTCTTCTCCAACTACTCCCGAATCGCATTACAATAAGTGCACCTGCGGCAAGCAACTCCCAGAGAAGCACACCCACACTTCATGCCTCTAGTGCTTGGGACCTGACTGCGACACCGAGACCTGTGCGGCCTGCCAGAAATTTAACCAGGCCACACAGAAACGCAGGCAGCAGGCCCTGGAAGCCTATCTTTTGAAAACAAAACTCACTTCCATGAAAAAAATGGCTGCAACAGATGCAAAGTGCTTCCACATCTCTGGGAATTTCTTCTGACTCCCACAAGCAGAAGAAGAAGAAGGAGAAGGAGATGGAGGAGGAGAAGGAGGAGAGATACCAGGATCGAGGTTGGTCTCCTTCCAGGCTGAAGCTTCCTCCGGGGACCGCGGCTGATGAGAGGCCTTCCTCCAACAAGGGAAGTGCCCCTCTGGCTAAGTCTGTTCCCATTGCAGAGCAGAGAGAGGGCTCCCACCCCCTCTGCCTGAGCTGGTTACGGTTCAGGCTGGCACCTCTGGGATTACGGAGGCTCCTTCCACCCTAAAGCCTGTCAAAACTCCCGGATCTAATTCATGTGGTTTGGCTGGTAAGTCGGACATTGGGTCTTCCGATGTACACACAGGCATGACTGATAAGTTAGGTGTCGGTCCTTCTGATGAACATTCAGCCATGGCGCTCCAGTCAGACCCCAATAACAGGTCTGATGCCAGTCTACCATACCAGCGTCTGCTGCTGCTTACACCGCAGCCTCCTTGGGAGGAATCCCTCTCCCAGGACTCTCCTACACCACCTCCGGTGGTACTTACAGACTTCTTCCATCTCTTCAGAGCCAGAGGAGGAGGAGGAGGAGGAGGAGGAGCGGCTACCCGCTGGTCCCTCTAACATACCAGCGCCGGACCGCCCGTCGCCGGAGCTCACTTCGGGGACTCTGGTGCCCACGCCTGTGGACCCTCCGTCTGGGCCTTCTGCTCCCCCCCAGACTCCGGTGGGTTCCTCCAGCCCTTCAGAAACGACACCGGGTCTACTTCCAGTAAGTCCACAGCCTGACCTGACCTTACCGGGGCCCTCCAATATTCCTTCCGGGCCACCGTCAAGTCCTTTGGTACCGCCGTCGGGGCCTACACCAGGCTACCCAACGCTGGGTAATCCGGCGTGATAATACCATACCCTGGGGTTTCCAACGCTGCAGTACCTGACGTTGAGGTACCCAACACCAGGGTACCCAACACCCAGCTATCCAACACTGGGCTACCTGACGCTGCAATACCCGGTGCTATATGCCGCTGTACTGGCCACCTCTGCCTCCTCCGCACCCGCAGGTAAATTATGAGGCCATTTTTGACTCATGGTGGGCTAAAACCAAGTCTCAGCTGGTAACTGAGCTAGACTGATGTCAGCCAATGGCAGCCTTCATGGCGGTCTGCCTAACTCTCACTCCATGGTCACCGGTGGAGATGCCCCCCCCCCCACGTTGGGTTGCACGTTGGGTGCCTCCTTGGTGGAGGGCTGTGGCAGCAGGTTGGCTGAATCTCTCAAGGAGGTTCCCCATACCAGTGCTTTGTCCCCAGATGGGAGTCCTCCGTCGGACTCCGATTCTGACTCTTCCTCTGCCTCAGGGTACAAGGATTCTCTATAGGGGGATCCCAAACCTAAGGAGACTCCCAAGTCTCCCCCAGAAGAACCTTCCTTTATGGAAATCCTCAAGAAGACACAGGAGACTGATGGATGGAAGACTGAGGACCAGGATCCTCAGCATAAGAGACTGGCGGAGCACCTCGACCTCTCTGAGCTGTCTCCCCTTCTCATTCCTCCCTGGATTGGGCCTCACGAAGACTTGGCCACTGCAATCTGGCAGCAGCCATCATTGGTCTCTGCCATTTCCAAAAAGGTGGACAGGCTATACCATGTCCCGGAGGGCAAGGACCACCTCAGCACCCACCCCAAAGCTGATTTGGGTGTCATCAATGTGGTGCATGACCGCACCACTAAGCCCAAACATATGAGTCCCTCACCTCCAGATAAGAAGTCGAGGCAGCTGGACCAGTTTGGACATAAGTTCTGCTCCTCCTCTATTCTGGCTGTGCGGGCTCTGAATTATCTGAGCCACATGATTCTTTATCAGAAGACTATGCTAGGGCAGCTTAAATCTAAATTTGAGGCATTGCCTGCTTCTGAAGCCAGGACTGACATTGAACAGTCAGTCATAACGGCAGAGATTACCTGCCGCCATGCCTTGCAAGCTGTTTACGACACTGTCGATCCTTCGGCTCGGAGCACTGCCACGGCTGTTTGCCTATGCAGGTACTCCTGGTTGCGGGTCTCTGGATTCGCCCAGGATGTTCAGAATTCTATCCTGGATGCCCATTTCTGAGACTCTGTCTTCTTTGGGGGAGATGTCAAGGACATTCTGACTGAATAACAAGTGATGGGCAAAGCCTTATGCTAAGTGCAGTCTCTGTACCAGTCTAATACTAAGCCTAAGCAGCCCTTTCTTCACCAGCAAAGGCACCAAAACTCGCACCAGCCTGCCAGATGATCAGTACAAACATCGGGCTACTTCCTCAGCCTTCCACCCCTACAGCCAGGTCCAAGAGAGCTTCCAGGGTGGCGCATCCCAACCATGCTACTGCCTCCTGACTTGTGGCTTGCCCCCCCCCATCCTCCACTGGGTCTGAAGGAGCTGGTAGGGGGCAGGTTTGCCAGCCACCTGGCGGGGGTGTTAGGTGATCACGGCAGACTCGTGGATCCTTCAACTCATAGCTCAAGGTCACACACTGGAATTTCTAGAAAGACCTCCAGAAAATCCTCCAGGTCACTCTCGTTACCCAAAAGGTCACAGTCTGCTCATCTGAGAGGAAGTCAAGGCTCTGCTGAGTAAATCCGCCATAGAGCCCATTCTTCAGGGCTAGATCGGAAGGGAATATTACTCCCACATTTTCCTGGTCACCAAAAAGACTGGAGACCTTCGGCCAATATTGGACCGCAGTACGCTCAGTCTGTACGTAGAGAGTCGGCCCAGTAGCGCTGAGGGTTGAGGCGCTGGACGATACACCTCACAGGCGACCTAGGTTTGGGAATGAGCTTGAGTCGTTGGGGGTTGGCAGGGGAGGGAAGGGGTTGAGTTTCCAGTGGACTGCTCTCCCTTCCACGGGAGTGATCCAGGCAAGCCTCACTTCGGAGCGGCCCCTAATGGAGGCTGGAGACCCTTAAAGAAGCGCGGCTCGATGCAGTGTTGGGAGAGGAACGATGGCAGACAGCTACACTTGTTTGTGCTGCTGTCATTACACGACCATGCTCCGGAGAAAACTTCCAAGAAATACCATGGTGGCTTAGCAGAGGCGAAAGTGGCCCCAGTGAACTGCCCACATCCCCGTAGCCAGACCTGCCTACCCGGATCTCCTCATCCTGACCGACTCCATGGCTGTCCCTCTAATTTCAGAAAAGGCCGCCAAAGGTGGGAGGGCCTTCCCCGGGGGGGGGGGTGATCCGGGAGGCTGGACAAGCCGTGGAGTTGGAGGAGTCCAAGGTTGGGGGTTTCAGGTGAGGAGTAGAGGGAGGATCGAGAGATGCCCTAGGTCTCCAGAAAGATAAAGAGAATTGTCAAAAAAAAAAAAAAAATGTGCGTAGAGTACAAGAGATTTCACATGTTGACTCTCCCAGGTCTGTTGCCACTGCTCGACCAGGGGCAGTGGCTCTGCGCACTGGACATGCAGGATGCTTACCTGCATATCCCAGTCTTCCCTGCCCACCGCTGCTTCCTCAGGTTTGCCTTCCAGGGGGAGCACTTATAGTTCAGAACTCTCCCCTTTGGCCTGTCCTCAACACCCAGGGTTTTTACCAAGTGCCTAGCAGTAGTGGCAGCGGCTTTGCGTCATAAGGGCCATTATGTGTTCCCGTACCTCGACTACTGGCTTCTGTCAGCCCCATCGAGGGGCAGCTTGGTAGCCTCTCTGTCTGCTACTCTGTACCTGTTCTGTCAGCTGGGTATTATGGTGAACTACCCCAAGTCTCACCTTATCCCTTCTCAGCACCTCCAGTTTATTGGGGCAGTGCTGGATACATCCCAGGGTCAGGCTTTCCTCCCATTGGATGAGGCAGAAATGCTGCAGCAGCAGGCCATGCATGTGGCCTCCATCTGCTTGGTAACGGCCAGTGCTGTTTTACATCTCCTGGGCCTTATGGTAGTGGCCATCCCCACCGTTCCATTAGCCAGGCTCCACACGCAGTGGACCCTCCGTGTTCAGTGGGATCAGAGATCGGATGACCTGGGCAGCAGGGTTCTGGTGTCCAGTCCAATGTGGCAGGATCTCCTCTGGTTGCAGGACCTGAACAACCTCTTCCAAGGTGTTCTGCACCAGCCCCCAACTCCGAACCAGACCCTGACCACAGATACTTCAGGTGAGGGCTGGGGAGCCCATCTGGGAGACTACATGACTCAGGGATCCTGGTCTCAGAGGGAGCTCTCTCTGCACATCAGTGTGCTAGAGATGAGTGGTGTCGTATGCCCTTCAGGCATTCCAGTCCCTTTTCCTCCCAGGCACACTACTTGTCCAGTTGGACAACATGTGCGTGATATGGTACCTCAACAAACAAGGAAGCACGTGTTTGTATCCCCTGTACAGGGAAGCGAGGCGTGTGTGGAACTGGGTAGTCCAGCACTGTCTCCAGCTCACGGCAGTGCACGTCCCTGGCGTTCAAAACATCCTATTGGACAATCCCAGCTGCACCCAAACAAGGGCCCGTGAGTGGGAACTGAGTTAGGTGGTGGCTAAAGAAGTATTCGACCTCTGGGGTCGCCCAGATCTGGAACTTTTCACTTCCCCATATAGTGTAAAACTATACAGATTCTGCTCGCTCGTTCCCAGGCCTGGTGCTTTCTGGTGAGACGTTCTGTTTCTTTGCTCAACAGAGAGATTCTTGTACGCCTTCCCTCCCTTTCCGCTCCTGCAGAGGGTACTCCTGAAGTTATGGGCAGAAGGGGCCCACATGATTCTGCTTGCCCCTTATTGTCCTCGCAAATTTGGTTCCCTCTGCTCCAGCAGTTAGCGGTGGAGCCTCCGGTTCCTCTACCTCTCTGTCAGGACCTTCTGACCCAGGAGCAGGGCAGGCTGGTTCATCCACGACTTAAGTCCCTTCGGCTTCACACATGGCACCGTCTGACATAGCTGTCTCACACTTTGGAGTCTCTTCCAGAGTAGCTCAAGTCCTTGTGGAGGCCCGAAAGCTATCCACAAGAACTACTTAATCTATGAAGTGGAAACTGTTTTCCATTTGGGCAGCCTCTAAGGGTTGGGACCCATTCTCCTGCCGTGTACTACAGGTTATGGAGTACCTGTTGCACCTTTCAGACCTTGGGCTCAGCTATTCTTTGCTGAAGGTCCACTTGTCTGCCATTTCTGTCTACCACACCCCGGTGGACAGCAAAATGTTGGCTCAGTTGAAGGTCTCCCGCACTTTTCTGAAGGGGATACTCTATTTGAACCCCCGGTGTGGAACCCTGTTCCTCTGTGGGATCTGAACTTTGTTCTCGAGAAACTCACTGTGCCTCCCTTCGAACTGGCCATGAGTTGCGACCTGCGCTTTGTGTCTTGGAAAATGCTCTTTTTAGTTGCCATTACTATTTGAATCAAAGTCAGTCTGTAAGACGGATCAGCTTTTTTTCTTTGCGCCCAAAAGAGAGGGCGCGGCAGTTTCCAAACAGTGTTTATCCAAATAGTTGGCAAACTGCATTTTGTTTTAGCAGAAGTATAATAAGCCACTTCCAGGGGAAGTTAAAGGGCACTCAACCAGAGGCAAGGCTGCATCTACTGCTTGTTTCAGAAATGTTTCTGCTGCGCACATTTGTGCAGCAGCCATTTGGAGCTCTGTCCACACCTTCACTAAACATTACAGTCTGGACATTTCCTCTAGGTGTAGGGCAGGCTTTGGACTAGCTGTCCTTCAGGGCCTCTTGTCTTAATTTGCACCTTCTGCAGACCTTTCTTGCCTCCCATGGTCAGCCTATGTCTGACTTACGCTGTTTGGGACTCGGTCCTAACAGTTATTACCTACTGCCAGAGCCCTCTCAAAGTAAGTTAGCACAGTTACGTAAGAACTTACCATAACAGTAGATCTTCCAGAGAGACTCTTGCAGTAGATAAGCTTTTCCCTTCCTCCTTCCCCCTGCTGATCTTCTTTTTCAGCCTCTCTCTCTTGGCTGCAGGAGCCCACTCCTTTCTCCTGTCACACCTTTCAGGTCTCCGACAGGAGAACTGGAGGGCAGGCGTGGGGACGCCCCTTATATAGCATCTGGTCAACGCCGGTCACGTGACGCCTGGGGTGGTCCCACACTGTATACTGCTAGCTAAAGTTTTCTGTGTGGTCCTAGCACCTGGCAGCTCAGTCCTTACAGTTATTACCTACTGCAAGAGCCTCTCTCGAAGATCTACTATTGCGGTAAGTTCTTGCTTAACTGTACTTTCTGTTTCAGATACTTCCTAGCCCCAGAGTGAACAGATCTACGTCCTGTGTCAGATCTCAGAAACCTCAGTCTGTACATTAAATACAGAATGTTTCTAATTGTGTCCCTTCAAGCCCTGAGTCCCCTCTTGCAAACAGGGAACTGACTTTATTTAGTGGACATAATATTATAGTATAGTAATGTGTCAGCAGAAAAGGACCAACTTGGTCCATCTAGTCTGCCCATTTCCCACCCGCCCCACTTGTCTCCACTTCCCAGGTATATTTTCCTCTGTTCACCAGCCAACCGCTTGTGTCTGTCCCACACCCTCTTGAATTCCTCCACTGTTTCTGCACACGCCACCTCATTAGGTAATCTGTTCCAGGGTTCCACCACGCTCTTAGTGAAATAACATCTACTTACAGTGCTCTTAAATCTTCCCCCTTTCAATCTTATATTATGACCCTTGTTTCAACTCCTACTTTCCTTTTGAATAATCTACCTTCATTTACTATATTTATTCCCTTCATGTACTTAAAAGTTTCTATCATGTCACCTCTATCTCTTCTAACCTCCAGCGGGTATAGATCTAATTCTCTTCATCTAGTCTCGTGTGGTTTCTCTTGCATACCTTGCACAATCTTTGTTGCCCTTCTCTGAACCCTCTCCAACCCATCTATATCCTTTCTTTTTTTTTTCTTTCAACTTTATTTCTCTTGCCATCCCTATGGGCCTCCTTCGGGTGTACTCTCTCGACATCTGCCCTACCCCCAGCCTGAACCCTCGCATTTCCCCTGATCTCCTCCCCAGCCGACCACCAGGCAGGCACGACCCCCTGCCCCTTGGCGGTGTGCTCCATAAGTATGAAGTGCCTACCTGGCTGGTTGTCGGGTCAGGGATGGAGGATGATCCTGGGTGCGTTGGGCCAGCGCTTGGGAAGTGGGCTGAGTCACTGGAGTCACCGACATCTCACCGAAGGGATGAGTGGCCTTTTTCCGTTTTTCTCTCTACTTGTCCCCTCGGGTTGCGGCAAGCAAGGCAATGTAGAGCCGCAAACTCCACCCCCTAATGCTCCCACTGCATGGCCACGCTAGGCGCCCCTGATGCACCACCAGAGGCAACTCCAGGAGCGAGCGCTACCCCCATCCCTCCCCGAGAAGAGAGAGCAGTCCCTCGGACGCTCAATCTCTTCCCTTCCCCGCCGACCCGGGCTCGTTCCTGAACCCAGGTCGCTGGTGTGGCGTGAGGTGTGACGTCCAGCGCCTCAACCCTCAGCGCCACCGGGCCGGTATATCCTTTCTTAAATGAGGCCTCCAGAACTATACGCCATACTCCAGGTGCGGTCTGACCGTAGTCTTATAAAAAGGTATCAACACCTCCCTCTTCCTACTTGTTATACCCCTTCCAGTGCATGCCATCATTCTATTAGCTTTACCTACTGCCTTACTACATTGGTCTCCTACTTTAAGGTTGTTTGAGATTATAATCCCCATGTCCCTTTTCTGTTCTGTTTGCTTTATCAGTTCTCCCCCAATGAGTACTCAGCCAGTGGAATTTTATGCCTCGTATGCATCACTGCACACTTCTTAGCATTGATCTTCAGCTGCCAAATGTCCGACCACTTCTCTAGGGTGCTCAGATCTCTCCTCATGGCCTAAACCCCTGCTGCTATGTCAACCCTATTATAAAACTTTGCATCATCTACAAAAAGACACACTTTCTCTTCAAGTCCTACTGATATATTACTGATACATATGTTAAAAAGGATTGATTCTAAATACTGACCCCTGAGGAACACCACTCATCACCCTCATTATCCTAGAATGTACACCATTTACCACCACCCTCTGACTTCTAGCCTTCAGCCAGTTTTCCACCCATTTAGTTATTTTCTGTCCCACCCCCAGACTCTCTGTCTTATTTACTAGCCTGCGGTGATGAACAGAGTCAAAGGCCTTACTGAAATCCAGGAAGGACACATCGACTGCCCCTTGATCAGTAACCTTTGTTACCCCATCAAAAAATTAGATCAGATTTGTCTGGCAAGATCTCCCACTAGTGAAACCATGTTGCTTTTCATCAAATAGTTTATTGTCCATTAAGTATTTTACTACTCTTTCCTTTATTAACACCTCCATCACCTTACCCACCACTGATGTGAGGCTGACAGGGCAGTAATTCCCTGCCTCCTCCCTGCAGCCCCCCTTATAAATTGGTACTACGTTTGCTGTCCTCCAGTCATTTGGACCCCCCCCCCCCCGTATCCAGGAATAAATTTAAAACCTTTGTCAAATGTGATGCCAGCTCATCCCTCAACTCTGTAAGAACTCTCGGATGCAAACCATCAGGCTCCATTGTCTTATCTACCTTTGATTTTCCAAGTTGTTTCTTTACTCTGTCCTCACTTAATGGGCTTTGATCCATCCCACATTCTTCTCCTCCCTTCCTCTTTAGCTCGGTTCCCTTCCTCCTCCTCCTCCATTGTGAAAAAATAGGATGCATACCTTCATATCAGGATTAGACAGTGCCACAGAGGATATCTCCACTTCAGACAGGAGGGCAGGCACTATCATTTCCGAGTATTGCCTTTTGGCTTATTGTCCCCACTGTGAGTATTTACCAGAAGCTTAGCAGTGGTTGCGGCAGCCCTTCACGCAGGTAAGAGCTTTATGTCTTCCCTTATCTGAACAACTGACTCTTGAAGGACAATTCCAGGGATGCACTTCTTGACACACTTTCCCAGATGACACAACTGTTTGAAGCCTTAGGGATAACAGTGGGTGTGCCAAAGTCAGTGCCTATAATACATCGGGTGTTGCTGGATGTGGAAAAGGGGTGTGTCTTCCTGCTACAGGACAGAGCTCTTACTTCTCAGGCACACCTGGTTCACAGGAGCCACAGTATCTCTGTCAGAACCATGTTACGTCTCCTGGGCCTGATGTTGCTGTCATAGTAACAGAACCAGTTGCTTGGCTTCATATGCAAACCCTACAGTGGACACTCTGGGTACAGTGGGATCAACTGATGAATGAGTTGGAACAAATTGGAACAAATTGCTCTCGTCACAACCCCACGTTGTTGAGCATTATTATAGTAGATGGGCTGCAGCAGCTTACTCAAGGGCATTCCATTCCTTGTACCAGCTCCTGTACAGATCCACACCACGGATGCCCCAGGATCTGGTTGGGGTGCATATCTTGGCCCCTTCCAGACAAAAAGGTCCTGGAACAGAGTGGAGGCCAAACTGCACATAAATGTCTAGGAAATGAGAGCTGTCCTATACAGCCTCCAAGCATTTCAGAATCATCTTTGCTGCAGTCCTCTGTTAATCCAGACAGATAGCGTCAGTGTCATGCACTACATAAACAAACAAGGGGGCACTTACTCCTGTCCCCTACACAGGGGAAGCAATGAGAGTGTGGTAGTGGGTGATATCTTACAACCTTCAGTTGTTGGCCGTGTTTCTCCCAGATCTCTAAAACATCTTGGCAGACAGGCTAAGCAGGTCTTAGTACCTGGTTCATAAATGGTAACCTCTGACCGCTGTGATAAATATCTTTTCACAAGATGGGGTCATCCAAAGTTGGATCTTTTTGCATCCCCACAGAATGCAAAACTGATGCATTTTTGCTCGCTCACTCCAGGGCCTGGAGTTTTTTGGTGAGATGCGTTTTCCTTCTCTTGGAAAGGAAAATTACTAATTGCATTTCCCCCCATTCCTCTCATACAGAGGGTTCTGCTCAAGCTAAAAGTGGAGAGTGCCACTCTCATCCTCATTGCTTCTCTATGGCCTTACCAGATCTGATTTCCACTCCTAAAACATCTGGCTATAGAGCATCCTGTTCCTCTGCTCCTGTGTTGAGGTCTGTTGCCACGACAGGTGGTCTCTGATCCATGATACCTCAAGTCCCTGCATATGCATGCATTGATCCTAAAAACTTAGACATTGCACATTTTGGTGTGTCACCTAAGGTGGCTGATATCTTGCTTGCGGCTCAAGAGCCTTCTACCAGACATTCCTTGAAATGGATGCATTCGACTTTGTGGTCTGCTTGGACCCTTTTATGTGTGCTGTGAATTCTGTTCTGGAATATTTGTTTCATTATTTGATTCAGACCTGCAATATTCCTCTATTAACGTGCATTTGGCTGCCATATCAGCATTCCATGCCTCTACTGATGGCCATATGCTTGCACAAGTAGACGTGTCCCATACTTTTCTGAGAGGTTTCCTTCATGTGGAACCTATCCATAATCCAGTCCCACCTCAGACTTGAATTTCATACTTGAAAAATTGACTCTGGCTCCATTTAAGCTGGTTGTGACTTTTGGCCAAAGTTTCCTTTCATGGAAAATGTTATTTTATGTTGCAATGACCGCTGCTTGAAGAATTTCTGAGCTTCTGGCTTTAATGAATGAGCCTCCTTATTTGATTTTCACAAAGACAGTCTCTCTACATAGCATTCCTAAGTTTCTTTCAAAGGTGGTATCAGAATTTACACTGAACCAAATGATGCACCTTCCTATTCATTACCCTGAGCATGCCAATAAAGGTGAAGCATTGCTTCATACTCTTGATGTATATAGAACACTTAAATATTGTGTTTTGTTTTTTTTTTTACTCTATTTTTGCTCCCCAAGCCCTGAACTCTCAGGCTTCCCATCTCACCTGAGCGCTTCTGCCGGCCAATGTGAACCTGTCTTCCTCAATTATATTACTGCCTCCTCGCATTGTGTGACTTCAGCCAGGCAGACCCTTGCTCTGGGCACCCCCCGGGGACCAGGCACACCAGAGCACCTGGCCAGAGTCTACGAGGAGACCAAAGGGGCGGAGGCGAGGATCCAGTGTTGGGCGTGTGGCGCTGGCACTGTGAGAGCCGTCGCCTATCAGGGCTGGGGGGGTTTCTGTGCTTGTTTTTGTCCCCTTCCTCCTATGGATCTTGGTCATGCAGTGACAACCAGCGTCCGTCGAGCTCCACCCCCTGATGCCATGCAGCGGCGATGCTTGTTCTGGGCTACCCCCGACAGCTGCCAGGGGTCGCACAAGAACAATGCGATACGCTTCACCCTCCCTGAGAAGGAAGAGCCGTCCCTCAGATGCTCGATCCCTTCTCTATCCCTGTCGACCCCCGACAGCCTGGGCCTCGTTCCCGAACCTGGGTCACCGGCGTGGTGCGAGGTGAGGCGACTAATGCTTTAACCCTCAGTGCCACCGGGCTGGCACTTAGATACTGTGTTAATTGCACTAAGAGCTGCAGAAAGTCTTCTCAGCTTTTTGTTTCATTTTCCTCTGGGACAGAGGGTGCACCTGTATCTAAACAGTGCTTGTCCAAATGGCTGGCTAACTGTATAATTTTCTTTTATGAGAAGTATAGTAAGGAACCTCCTGGTGCTGTTTATAGTCACTCCACAAGAGGTATTGCCACTTGTGTTGCTTGCTTCCCAATTGTCCCTACTGCTGACACATGTGCTGCACCCACATGGTGCACTGTCCATACTTTCACTAAGCACTACAGTCTGAACATTGTTTCTGTTAGATCTTTACTTGGATTGTCAGACAGGAAGAAGGCTCCAGGCCCATCGTACCTGACTCCTGCACTAATGGGGCACATGTAATCAATTTGGGGTTAATAGGTGTTTGTCTAGCCTTTCATTGAAGGTTAGAAAAGTATCAGCTTCCACCACCTCTCTGGGGAGGCCATTCCACAGAGGTATAATCCTTTGGGTGAAGAAGTATCTCCTCAAATTTTTCCTGGGGAAGGTCAGCCTTAGTTGGTATTTGTGGCTTCTTAAACTGGCAATCCTATTGGCAGGCATTAAACCCAAACTTTCCGCCAGGTTGCTATCTTTAGATATTTTATACATTTGTACTAGGTCCCCTTTAATTGTCTCAATTCAGGTGGGTACAGATAAAGTTTCTGCAGTCTTGATTCATATGGTTCCCTACTGATTCCACCCACCATCTTCGTCATTCTCCTTTGAACCCTTTCCAAGTTATTTATGTCCAGGGGGCTCCAAAGCGGTAGACAGTAATCCAGGTGGGGTCTGACAAATGCTTTGTACAGAGGCATTATACAGGCCTTGTTCCTTGTTGTCAATGCTTTCTTTATGCATCCAATAATTCTGTTTGCTTTATTGGTGACTTTGTTACAGTGTGAACTGAAAGACAGATCATTACTGCCAATGTTCCCAGATCTCTCTTACTATCTGTCACCCTTTTTTTTTTTATACATATTTATATTTTCTAGGTTTTTGCCGTTTTTCTCCCCAGGGGCCCCAGCACATGGGCATTGTGCGTGCGTGGAGGCACATGCACACCCTGTGACGCCGGCACAGCCCCTTCCACCTTCTTGGGGCTACTGCCGGAGCTCTCTCGGGTCGGCGCCGCCATCTGTCCTCCACCAGGTGGCAGCCAGTGACCTGGGAGCCTCCAAACCCTTCCAGGAGGAGAGAGCTGCCTTGCGGTGGCTCGATCTTGCTCCTCACCCCCCCAGCCAACCCCCAACAACCCAGGTTTGTTCCCAAACTCAGGTCACTGACGCAGCATGAGGTATAGTGTCCAGCACCTCAGTGCCACCGGGCCCGCACACTGTCTGTCACCTTTAACTGAATGCCATTCAGGGTGTACCTATTATGTCTATTATTATTACCCCCCAAGGTGCATCACCATACATTTATTGATGTTGAACTGCATGCCGTTATTTGCTGCCCACTCTTCTAGTATGTCTAAGTCCTGCTGCATAGATGCCACGTGCTCATTGCCCCCAACCTCAGCCCAGAGTTTGGAATCATCTGCAAATGCAATACAGAAGTTTTTTGACTCCTTGTTCATCTCTGATATAAACATCAAAAACAGGACTGGGCCAAGCACCGACCTCTGGGGCACTCCACTCGTCACCCTTCCATTCTCTGACATATGTCCCCTTATTCAAACTTTCTGAGTTCTATCCATTAACCAAACGTTAGCCCACCTTAGTAGTATTGTATTGATACATATTTTTGCGTCTTTTCTACAAGGGTTCCATGCGGTACCTTATTGAATGCTTTTTTATAGTCTATAAATCACATCCACTGGTTTCTTGTTGTCTAGTGATTCGCTGACCTTTTCATAGAAAACCAAGGTGTTAGGCACGATCTCTACTTCCTAAACCCATGCTGTGACTCATCACAGAAATGTTTACTGTGTAATTCACCTTCCAGCCTGTCCTTGATTAATGACTCCAGCATTTTACCAGCAATAGCTGTCAAACTAATGGGTCTGTAATTACCCACTTCTGCCGGATCGCCTTTTTTAAAATATAGGGACAACTATCGCTGTCCTCCAGTCACGAGGAACCTCCCCAGTAGCCAATGTTAGATTGAAGAGTTTTAGTAAGGAATCCACCAACCAGTAACTAACCTCCTTTAAGAGCCTCGGATTGTATGGGCATGAGCTCGGGGTGCCGGGGGTGAGGACCTGATTGAGTTGCTGGCCGGCAGCTCTCCTCCTTGGAGGGTTTAGAGGGTCATCTCAGCACTTGGCTGTCCCCTGGTGGAGGCTGGGTGGCAGCATCATGCTCGGGGAGCCCTGGTGCTAGGCTGGGGGTGGGTGGAAGGGGCCATTACTGGAGCCATGGAGCGCATGCGTGACTCCACGCGTATGCACTACCGTGTTCTAGGGCCTCGGGCAATGTGGTGAAGAAGTGGAAAATTGCAGGAGTCATGCAAGGATGATACCTCCTGGCCGGCTCGAGGAACCGCCGTGGCATGAAGAGGCGTAAGTGTGCCAGATGACCCCAGAGCTGGTAAAGGCAGGCCAACATAAGCTGCGGCCCACCGCAAAGGATAAATACAGGATAGAAAAAAGGAAAAGAGCCTGGGATGCAAGTTATCTGGCCCTGCTGATTTATTTTATTTATTTATTGAAATGTTTCACCAGGAGGGCACACTGAACAACAAATTGCTCGTCTCACAGAGCGACCTGGGGGGAGGGGTTACATAGGGTTGTGAAGGATGATCAGTTACAATAGTATGTGGGTAGTACAAACAATACAACATTGTAAGATTGTGCAACAGTTGGAACACAAGGTTTTGTATAATAAACAGTAGAGGAACATTGGGTAAATTACAATACATGTCCAAAATCATACAAAAGAACATACGAACGTACAAAACCTATAGAACCATTTACAGTGCATGAGTGTACCAGGAGCAGGCTCGAGGTAGTGCGCAAGTGCTGTTGGAGTAAAAAGGATGGGGTTAGGTTGTGCACACTGGTGACCCAGAAGGGCAGGTGGAGAAGAGAGGGGGAGAGGCAAGAACTAAATGTGAGGAGAAGGGGTAGCCATTTCCTGATTTCCCCCTTCAGGATGTTGAGAACCCTGCCGGGGGGGTCATGGTAGGAAGGCAGAAACTGGGGACAGGTATTAAGGTAGGTTAAAGCAGGAACAGCTGAGGGAAAGGTAGTTGTGTAGGGCAGAGGTAAGGGAGTGGTTGGAGGAGTGTCATATTTCAGGGGGGAAGGAATTCCAAATTTTAGGGAAACAGTGGGCGAAACCAGTCTGACCAATGAGGGTGGTGTGGCGAGAGACCGTCAAGGTGTGGGCGTCATTTGATCTGAGAGAGTGGGGGGGGGGGAGGTGGAGTGGACAGAGAGAATGAGAGATAGGAGGGGAGCCCCCCAAACCAGAATTTGGAGGTTAGTTTGGCACAGTGAGAGATGTGTCTGTGAGATGGTGGAAGGAAGGTTAGAGAGTGATAGAGTTCACAGTGATGGGAGCGGGAAGGGGAGTCGATAGCAAAGCAGCAGAAGGCATTAAAGAGAGTGTTCAACTTGGTCAGGGAAGATTTGGGAGCAGCACCATTCTGTTTTCCGTAGTTTTGTTGTAATTTCAGATTTTGTTATAGTCATGAGATTTCCTGTATTTGTTCAGGTGGCATGCTTCCCCAACCATCATTATCCACTCCCCCATCTTGTGCCATTCCATAAATGGAGCAAAAGTAATTATTATTAACGGCTGTAGCCTGTGTTTCTGGATTGGAACATTCCGTGTCACCTAATTTGATGGGGCCTATTGTTCTATCAACAGCTTTGTTATTGACATAAACATAAAAGGATTTACCGTTGTCGCTTGTATGGGCCAGCTTAAATTCTACTTTACTTTTTTTAATCTGATGGTTTTTAGCTGCTCTTCTGCTGTTTGTACTTATTTTTATTGTAACAGTTGTTATCCCTCTTCGTGGCCCTGTATGCCTGCCTTTTTTTTTCTTAGTTTGTGTCTAACCCTGTTGGTGTACCATATTGGTACCTTACCCTTTTATTATATATGGCTTTACAACTCACAGCAACACGAACTACAGTTTTGGTTAAAACCCATAAATTCTATAAGGCATATAACTTGTAAACTACACACACAGGTGTCTGAAGGTTCCAGGACTAAGATGGGGAACCCTCCTAAGGAGTGGGACCAGGGTACAGGAGCCAAGTCAAAAAACATCTTTGTGGCCACTACCATGAGGTCTGCACATCGACCCGCTGAAGATCTGCAGCCAGAAGCTGGAGAAGAAACACTACAAACACTGGGACTAAAAATAAATTGTCTTATAAGCATGATTGCAGGACTATGAGATAAATTAGATGGCTTAACAAATCGGGTAGCCTCTCTGGAAACAACAGTAGATGCCGTGCAGTCTGCATCAGCTGAAATATCCAAAAGGGCAGCCACGGCAATGGGGGCAGTCTCAACGGTGATTCGGGAGGGTAATCGCCTAAAATTAAGGTTTGAGACACTGGAAAACCAGATTAGAGCCACAGATATTAGACTGCTGGGTATGCCAGAAGGTGTTGAAGGGGATCATATTCTGTTATTTCTCTGAGATTGGCTTACCCAGCAAATGGGAGATGAAGTGTCCCATAAAATTCAAGCCCTTCCAAACGCCTGTAGGATTACACCACGAGGACGGATGGATGATGTAGACACCCCACGTACTATTGTGCTAGTGACAGACAGTATGGGCACTTGGGACTTGCTCCTGGTTGTTGCGAGACAAAAGGGTCCTTTATTGTGCGATGGTCAGAAAATTCAGTTGTACCCCGATAAGAGTTACGCAACTCGACAAAAGCGCAAGAAATTTGATACTGTCCACACTATACTATGGGAGGCCCACATCCCACATGGGATTATTTTTCCAGCTCGTTTAACCATTACACATGAGGGAAGGGTATATTTGTTCACAGACCCTGCCGAGGCCCTGAAGTGGTCTCAAAAATATGTCCACGCAGAAGCTCGACTGATTGCAAAGGACAACTGTACCTCGGAAGAAGAGGATGAGACCTGAAGACTTGGCGGATTGTTTTAAGGTACAGACCTGTAACTGAATTACCCACCACTTCCAAGTTAACCTGGGCAGTTTTCCCATACTCTATGAAAGTTTTGTTGTTAATGTTACTGGCTAAGTCTCCTGTCATTTTGAAACTGCGTGGCATTCCCATAGTACTTTCAGAAGCCTCGATGGGACTTCAGACCTCCCAGTTTATGGTTCTACTACTGCCTTATTAAATAGTTATACCTGAATGTTAAACTCAATGTTGCAAGTTGAAGTTTCACAATACTGCCTAGCCTAAAGTCTTGAGGGTCCCTGAGCTTTGTTTGTTAAGAACAAGTACCCCTTTATATATTAAGGTTTGGGAATGATTAAAGCGCCATTAGGTTAGATCAATTTTCAATTTAAATATGTGTGTTGTTATTAAGTGGTAAAAACTATAGATTGGAATGCAGTGTGCATGACTAAGGATATGCATTGTATTTTCTCCACCTCCTGTCGGTGGCAAGTTTCGGGACTATATACTTTTGACTTTATCAGCTTATTAAACCATGCAGCTCATGGGCTTGGTATACAGCCTTATTGGCAATTTACTTGTGTGGAATTCAAAATGGTTTCCCTCCACTGACGTATCACAAGTTTAGGATCTACCGACTGTGAATATTAAGAGGAGTGGCGCCCTCAGTAGTTTTATCCTGTTTGCAATATCCTATACTTGGAACATATAACTGTATGTTATGTTGCATTAAACAATAAACATAAAGTTAAAAAAAAAAGACATTAAACAGCACAATGTTGTGGTCACTATTTATAAGGGGTTCCAAGATTGTTCATTTTTCAATACCTTCTGCTCTGTCGGTTAATATTAGATCTAATATTTTGTTTCTAGTAGGATTGTCCACTATTTGGAGCAGTCCGCTATCGGAGCATACATCCATAAAGAGTTGTTCCTGGTTATTAGATACTGTTCCAGTGCATCAGTCTATTCCAGGTTCATTGAAATCACCCATAAGTAATACTTCTTTATTCTGTGTTATTTCACTAGTGTTTTCTACTAAGTTTGTGTGTTCTGCTGCTTCTCTATCTGGTGGCCTATGGCATATCCCTACCAAGAGGTTTTTGGTGTTATCTCTAGTAAGTTCAATTCACAATAACTAATTTTTTTTTTTTATATCTCCACTGTTTTTATTCTCCTTTTAGCCACAGCCCTGCCTACTTCCAGCCACCACTCCTCCTCACTGCCTACCCCAGAGTTGTGCGTGCCCAGCTGGCATACGCATCTGTGCCGTCGAGAGGGGCCCCATCGTATGCCCCTATGCCCTGGACAGCATCCAATACCGGCACACGCCTCTGTACAGACATTCGCCAGCCGGTGAAGCTGCGGCCATCATGCTGCCGCGGGCTTGTGCTGCCATTTCCTCCTTATGGTGCCCCTGGAGTGCGAGCATGCAATGACGTTGCAGTGTGCTGATGTCCGCCGCACTCCACCCCTTGCTACATCGCTCTAGTGGTGCCCCCGGTCGTCACCAGGGAGCGCTACAGAGGAGTGGTTCCCTGGATCCCTCCCCGGGATGGGAGAGCAGTCCACCGGACGCTCGATCCTATCCCTCCCCTGCCAACTCCTGGTGCCCCGGGCTCGCATCCGAACCCAGGTCGCCAGCGTGGCTTGAGATGTGGCGTCCAGCGCCTTAACCCTCAGCGCCACTGGGCCGGCCCACACTAACTTGTTTTCTGATGTCCTATTACCTATGTTGAGTATTTGCTTACATTGTATGTCTTCCCTCACATACAGTTCAACACTTCTCCCTCTTACCCTCTCTGTCCTTGTGGAATATGCTATACCTTGGTATGTCCTTGCTCCACTGGAGCTCTCTGACCACCAGGTTTCTGTTATTGCAGCTAGATCTGTTTTTCTTTCCAATGTAATTAGTTCAAGGTCAGTTTTTTTGACCTTATTTAAGTTCCTTGCATTTGTTAGGAGTACAGAGATTTCATGTTTCGGACTGGTTTTGAACTTGCAGTACTGTAGGGCCTTTTGTCCTCATCACATATCAGACTGTACCATCCTCCAGGCTGCTTTGTACTGCTTGAGAATCATTCCAGAAGAGTAGCCAGTGGTGGAGATATCCTCGATGAAGAGAAAACTGTAACTTACCATAACAGTAGATTTTCGAGAGAATGTCCTCCATTGGGCCATAGCATACCTCCCTCCTTCTCCCTTTTCTTCTGAGGGATAAACCAGATGCTGTGTCTAAAACTTTATTCCATGCATTCTGTTCCAGTCCTATGCTTCTCCTTATTTGCCTGGTACTGGCTTGGTCTCCTGGTTTCTCACAGTAGGAGGCTGCATGAAGCTTACCTCTGGCGGGGAACTGAGGAGTGTTGGGGCCACCCATATTATAAAGGCGGCGATGCTGCACATCACTGTGGATGGCCCCTGGCTAGCAGCATTTTTTGAGTGGTCCAGATGCTGATGGCTTGGAGTTCCAAAGTTGTGGCCCAGCGGAGGAGATTCTCTTGAAGATCTACTGCTACAGTAAGTTCTTATGTAACTGTTCTTTTTCTGTAACAGTGGACTAGTGCAATTTTTTTTAACTTCTCCAGCCATCTAGTGCAAATAGTAGTTAAGGTCATCCCCTGGATTACACACCAGTTAGTGAGGGTAAACACAGCTAGACAGAATGAAGGAACTAAAAATTATTTAAGAGGATACATTGTGTTTCTGTCCTCGTCCCTGCCAGTGACAGGACTGCCTCTGTCCTTATTTGTGTTGTCTGCTGGTCACTAGACTGACTGAAAGTGTTTGTGTTACTGTTTAGAAATGTAAGCAGATTGTTCAAAGTAAGGAGGAGGAGGAGGAGATGGTGAACAAGCCGCATGTTTCTGATGAGGAGGAGGATCACAAATTTCCAAGTCAGCCTCTGAAAGTGAATGAACCAAAGCCAATTTCCTTCAGCTTAAATGTAAGTAGTTTATTTTTCTTAATATTTTAATTTTTGATACCCTCCCCCAATCCGTTTACCCCAGTGATTTAGTGTACTTGTCCGACTACAACAAGGGTGGGTTAGTAGCTGTCTTCACAGCTGATGCTGACATGGCTCCATGGTTGGCCAGTGGGACGTGCTAATGTGGGAGCTGAGCACCTTGCCTCTGTTATGAGCTTGGCCCCCAACAGACTACAGTGTGGGATTCTGGAGTCACTGGCAAACCCTGATCTCCCAAACTGTGCCACTGTGCCAGCCTTAAAGAGCAGCTCTGCACTTCAGTTTGTACTTTCATAAACATCATGTTTCACCTACTGCAGATAACTAGAGAATCATTTATTTATAAAATGGCAAGAAAAAAATCTTGAAATTTTATTGGCCAAGAGATGTAACCGGGCCATGCATTAAATCTCTATAAATGCATGGTCAGGTGCTGAATCTCATTTTCCTCCCACAAAAACCTATTTAGAGCCATTTTATCAGTGTAATGAGCCCCTATGGGGTGTACATCATAGGATTTTAATGCACTTACCAGGGACATAAGGACACAGCCTTCGGCCTCGAGCCTTACTACACCCCTGGGGCGTGCATTAAAATCCTATAATAAAAGTGCTAATGAGCACCTAAAGTGAAAGACGTGTTTCTGCCTCACTGTTCATCCCCGGAGTGAAATTAAGTGGAAAAAATAGTAAAATTGCTTTCAAATACAGTTGCTCTTGTTTTAGGAAGTACACTAAATCATCATGGATGAATATTTATCGTCGGCTCCTGGTAGAGGTCAACGTGCGACTGGGAAAACTCCGAAGAAGGGGGCGGCATGTGCACCAGTGGAGAGCCAGCAGATTGTGTCGTTGTCTGCCGCAGAGGTGAGCACTCTAGGGCGCGAGTTAATGGGGCAGGTATTGGCAGTGCTGGAACCCCAACTTCGTAAGCTGGAGACACGAATAGACGATCGGCTGCAAGAGGTTCTCACACAGCAGGCAGCTCAAGGATCGAGGATTACTGAGGTAGAGGAACGAGTGTCACGGGTGGAGGATGAAACGCAAGGGGTGCGTGAACAAATTCTGAGCCTTCAAAAAGAACTGGAGGAAATGAAGGAAGCAACGGATTATCAGGAAAATTACCACCGCCGTCTCAGTCTGAGGGGTCTGCCGAAGGGACAGGAGGGGGGAATGCTCTGGATTTCTGTGCAGAGGCTCTCCCAAAGCTCCTTGGAATTGAATTGAAACATGGTAGGTTAAAACTAGAGCGAGCGCATCGAGCCGTGGTTCCTAGGCCTTCAGCGGGGCAGCTGCCCCGCCAAATAATTATGCACTTCCATAATTTTCAAGATCGGGAGAGAGTGTTAAAGGCCTTCAGAGAAAAAGGGCAGGTTTCATATTAGGGGCCCCAAATCTTCTTATCCCAAGATTACTCTTTGAGACTGTTAACTAAACGTAAAAAGTTCAATGAGCCCGTGGCCTTGCTTCGGTCCCTAAAAGGGGAGAATTTCCTATTGTACCTTGCGACTCTCAAGGTGAAGCATGAAGGATCCATCTGTTCCTTTTGGGAAGTAGACGAGGCGTCAAAATTTGTGGAAAGTTTGAGCCAGAAGATGGGGTAAAGTCAGGAAGGCAGTTGAAAGGAAAATGGGCCTGTAACCTGGCATTCCATCTGAATATGATGCTCGCAGGCTCGTATGGTGTGTGCACTCGAATATTGCTTTATAAATATTTATAAGGGGAGATATGATTTTCAGGGCGCAAAGGAACACAATGAAGGTAATGGAATGGAGTAATGTGGACACTCAGGGGTTGAGCACTTATCTCATCATACCATTCTGTAATAACATGAAACAAACTGGTTGTTCATCTCTCGCTCTCCGGTCGCAGGAGGTGCAGTGTCAGGATAGAGGATGGACGGGAAGGAAGAACTGAAAACTGTCTGGATGGATGGCATATGGACTGAAACTAGGCAGGGGGGGTTGGTGGATAAATATAAAGGGAGGTTTGGTCTGATGGACATGCAGGGCAATAACAAAAGGGAGGGATCTGAGCAATGCGGAGGGCTGGGGGCTGGGTGTTGGGTGTTTCTCTGTTTCCACTGTACTAAGTGTGGCTGAATACATTATGGACTGGGTTGTGCGTCTTCCCGCTCTCCAGTCGCAGGAGATGCAGGGTCAGGATGTAGGATGTAGGATGGCTGGTGGAGTAGAACAATTGGAACTATCAGGATGTTTGAGGGATGGACTAAACTAAGGAGAGGGGGTGACGGACAAAACTAGTTAAGAAAAAGGGAGAGGTGTAAATGCGTGGTAGAGGAGGGGGAACAAAGAGAAAAGTACCTTTAGTACCTATAAGGAGTTTGGTTAGATTTATATAGTATTTGAATTTATAGATTAGCGATAACGTGTAGTTAAGTAGAGAGGTTTAGCACCTGTGAGATAAGGAAATAACATAAAGTTAATGATAAGAATCTATAGAATCTAACTTTAAATAGAGTGTTGATAAAAAATTTTTTAAAAATGGAAATTGGTGTTAGATTGATGTTTTATGTTATTGTAGTATGGATGTCTTATGTGAAGATCTTAGACTTTCACCATACAGAAGTTTCAAGTGCTTTGGTTTTAGAAATTGGATATACTTTGAATATTAGAAAATGTTTATTTACTGAAGGGAATCGGTTTAAAATTAAAGGAAGAAACCCATTTGTAAAGATCAGAAATCAAGCGTTAAGTAAAACTTTTATTACTTCAGTAGTGGGTAATGATAAACAAAAATTAATAAATTGTTTAATAGTGGTTTTGATCCTGGGTGGGGACATTGAAATAAATCCAGGACCTAAAATTGAAACTGATCTTAAAATAATATATGATAATGCTCGTTGTTTAAAAATAAATTGGATCTTTTAGATCCTGGACTGCTACTGAGTCCCAGTTTGATTGCATTAACAGAATCATGGTTAACAAATAAAATAAATACAAGTGAGGTTGTGCCAGATGGTTTTATTGACATCGACTAGATAGGGTAGGTAGAAGGGGGTTCTTTTATTCACTAAAGAGGAATTAGGACAAACAAAGATACAATTTGCAGGTCAGATAGGTCAAATTGACTGTTTATTAGTAAAGATACAAAAGTTAGCCTTAAAGTGGGAGTTGTGTATGCCTCCAAAATCTTTAATCAATACTTTTGACAAGTTAGCCATAACCATTCAGAAATGTACTATGGGAAGTGAGTTACTATTAATAGGGACTTTAGCGACCTGGGAAAGCCTCGTGGTACTGCATTGCAAAAATGTTTTAAATTATTATATTTGGAGCAAAGGTAGCTAATCCAACTAGGAAAACTTCTTTAAATAGTATAGGTAATATTTTGATTTAATTTTTGTCTCCACAGAGATTGAAATACAGCAATTGAAATAAATCAGCCAATTATGGGAGACCATTGTTCCATAAGTTGTATCTTTAAATTTAAGGAGAGGGATCCTATGGGACAGATTTTGACAAAGGTTAAAAGGAGATGTTTTAAGGGGTATAATAGGATGCTTTTTGGCTAGATTAGCCTCTATAAATTGAAAGGTTATTCTTAATTCCATCAATAGATTTAGCTATTCAAGAATTTTCAAAATGGTTCCTAGAGGTTTGTAATGAAATGGCTCCATTTAAATCAATAAAACAGAGGAAAAATCATGTTCCTTGGGTAACGGAGAAAATTAAAAAACAGATTAGAGGAAAAAATAAATTATGGAAAATAGCGGGGAAGTCCCTAAGAACAGAGGATTGGGAAAAATATAAGATTGCTAGAAATGCATTAAAATCCCAAATTAAGAAAGCAAAATATAAATTTTTTGAAGCTAAAACTAAGGAGACTACTGATCCAGGGAAATTCTGGTCTTTGTTAAAATCTTTTGATCCCTCTGTAAATTTAAAACCCATAATCCAAATGGAAAGTAGGGGCATCCTTAAATCGGTTAGAGATTCAGCAAATATTTTGAATAATTATTTTATAACATTACCAGATTTAAATATTCCCCAGCCCGTTATGGGAAATGGTTATGTTAATAGTTTTAATGGTTCAAAATTTAGCTTTAAGTATTTTACTTGCAAACAGATTAAGGAAGAAATGAGAAAACTTAAGATAAAAAAAGCTTTTGGTTTAGATTACATAGAAAACCGATTTCTTAAGGATTCTATTCAGGTTACTGCACGGTGATAACCAAACTCTTTAATTGGAGTTTGAAGGAGGGTGTATTCCATCTACTTGGAAGAATGCGAAAATAATTCCTATTTTTAAAGGGATGGTGATACTACCACCTACAAATTATAGGCCTATTGCACTGTTATCTTGCCTATCCAAGATTTTGGAGAGGTTATTGCAGAAACAACTTAATGATTTTTGGAGGAACATTCTTTACTTACAAAATACCAGTCGGGATTCCGTAGAGGTTTTTCCACGGGCACTGCGGCTCACGGACATGGTAGATATTGTAGCATCAAAAATGGAGATGCCATGTCCGTGGGCGCAGTGTTCATGGATCTATCTAAGGCTTTGATACTGTAGCCCATGACCTGTTGGAGAAACGTTTGGAAGAAATAGGAATGGAATAGTGCCATTAAATTGGTTGAAATCCTATCTGGGGAAAAGAACCCAACAAGTATATATTGATGGTATTCTATCTGAGAAAGCTAAGTGTACGTGGAGTGCCCCAGGTTCGATTTAGGACCAACTCTCTTCCTCATATGTATTAATCAGTTAGTGGACAGTGTTAAAATTCAAGTATTCGCTTATATGCAGATGATACCATACTGATTTCAGGTGGTAAGACTCCAGAACTTATGGGAAAGTACTTACAGGAAGACTTTATAGGGCTTTGTACATGGCTATCCAACTCTGGTCTAATAGTTAATAGTAAAAACAAATTTAATGATATTTCAGAAACAAGGAAAAGAGTTGAATATAGGAAATAAATTAATTCAAATAAAAACATTACAAAATGAAATTTTGCCACAAGTTAAGGAATATAAATATCTTGGAGTATGGATCGATAATCAGTTGAAATTTGACTACCATATAATTAATACATTATCGAAGATATATAAAAAGCTGGGGGCATTTAGACGTTCCAACTTTTGTATGAATAGACAAATGAGAGAGATGGTGATAAATCAGCTTATTTTACCCGTGTTGGAGTATGGTAGCCATGTATATGGACTAGCTTCAAAAAGTTTGCTTTCTAAGATAGATGTGATGTATAATCGTTTGGCTCGGTTTATATTAAAAAAGGATCACTACGAACATCACTGTAAATTATATGAGGAGTTAGGATGGATGACTCAGGATAATAAAAGGAAAATTATTTGGGCCCAGCAGGTTTATAGGGTTATAAATACAAATCAACCTTTGTATCTTTATGAAAAATTGGAAAATAAAACTTATAATTATAATATGAGGAGTTCAATTATTAGGGTTTTAAGTCCTAAATTAAAGAATAAATTTAGTTATAACGCTTCCTACAATTATGAATAGGTTATGGAATTCATTAAAACCATATATAGCAAATCAATATGAATCAGTTAAAGATTTTATAATTATTCTAAAAGCTGGACTAAAGGTAAAATGTGAATGTTTGGGATAAATTGGTTTTATTGTAATATAGTGTCTTTGTCCATTTTATGTTATGTTATATGGTTTTGTAATGTATGGTTGTTAAATTAATATTTTGTGGAACTGTATGTATATGTATGTGATTTTGCTTTATACACAGGACCATCTTGAAAATAGGATTCGTCCTAATGATGTGAAATTGTCACCTACTATCCTGTATAAAAATAAAGGTTTTTACTACTACTACTACTAGGTGTAAATGCGTGGTAGAGGAGGGGGAACAAAGAGAAAAGGGAAAAGAAATAATAGGCGGAAGGAAGGGGTAAAATAATCAGTGGGGTTGAATACACAGCAGTGAACAACATGTGGGTGTTCTTGTGAGGGAAGAGAGGAGGAACTGCCTGATCAACAGGGGCGGAGAGTGGTTAAAATGGATTTAAGGGCATGATAGCAGTCGATGCTCCGGGGGGAGGGGGGCATCTCTATCTGGAAGGGCTTTTCATGACATTCGTGCAAGGTTGGCAAATAATGTCAGAAAAGGGAGGATGGCAGCACATTTGTTAGGGGGGAGTTTCTCAAAGGACCAGTCGAGTTTTAGGGACTGGCAAATGAGGGAGGGATATGTCCGAATGTTTGGACAGTTTTGGGGGCATTTAGAGGTGGTATACATGTTAGTTATACCAGAGTTATATTGTTAATTTGTTTTGTTTGCACACATATGTATGGACCAAAACTGACAATGTGCCAAGCAGGTTTGTCTGAGGGGTGGTGATGGCTGAATGGGAATATGTACATCATTAGAATAAGGGAGGTGAACGGGGGAGGGGGAAGGATCTACATTTACTATATAAACGGCTGGTAAACAAGATTTGGGGATTTGCTCTTGGAATGTTCGAGGGATAGCGACACCTGTAAAGAGAACTAAGCTGCTTACTGCCGTGAAACAACAAGGGATTCAGGTGGCGTTGCTGCAGGACACACATCTGACTGTGGTGGAGCATTTGAAGTTAGGGGATGGGTGGGGACGTGCTTCGCGGCATCATTTAAGGCCCACAAGAGAGGAGTCTCTATCCTTCACCATAAAAATTTACCGTTCCAGGTAAAGAGAGTGGTTAGAGATCAAAGTGGTGGGAGATATGTATTTATAGATGGAGAGCTCTAGGGAGAGTGGATTACCTTTAGAAGTTTATATGCCTCTGCTGTATTTGAGGCATCATTTTATAGCACAGTTCTCTCACTTCTGATAAAGGAGCAGTTTCCTGGACTGGTCCTGGGAGGGGATCTAAATTGCACTCTGGATCCGCATTTAGACCATTCGCAGAGCAGAGGATGGAGAAGTGAGGCAATTAGACAGTGGCGAAGGGATATGGGAGAGCTGAAGTTAGTGGATGGGTGGCAGGAAGTAAACCCAGGTGTGAAAGAATATACTTTTTATTCTAACCCGCATGGTACATGGTCAAGGATAGATTATCTTTTTATCCCCCAGGACTGGTACAGAAGGTTACAAATGACACGTCACAGCCCTATCTATATATCTGATCATGCCATGGTAATAGTCTCATTTAGGATGAACAGGCTGAGGGAGGGCCCTCCACCTTGGAAGTTTCGACCTATCTGCTAGGGGATAAGAAGTTTAAGGAGTACTTAAAGGATTGTTGGGAAACTCACATAGTAAATAATGGGGATTCGCCTACTAGTAAGGGGGTAATATGGGATACGGGAAAGGCATATATGAGGGGGATGATAATAAAATATGTGGCACGGGACAAGAAACAGAAACAAGCTAGAAGAGTGAATTTGGAAGGTAAAGTGAGGGAGTTGGAAAGGAAGGTGCAGGGGGAGGGCACGAGGGGGCCGGAACAGTCTAAAAGCAGCGAGGGAAGCTCTGAATACTGTGCTCAGTGAAGAGGCTAGGAAGGCATGGACTATTGGACAAAAGAGGTTATACGAATGGGGGAATAAACTGGGGCCTCTGATGGTGCGTTTGATGCGAGGAGGGAAGGGCCCAACCCATATTTCGGCAATTAAGGATTGGGGGGATCCTACATAAAGAAGAGACACAAGTGAGAGACTGTTTTCCCAGTTTTTACGAACTTCTATACAGGTGGAAGGGGGACGGGAGGCATGGGAAAGGGGGAAATAATTTTTGGACAGATAGAGACTTCCCCAGTTAAGAGCGGGGCCGAGAAAGGTTATTAACAGCCCAATAGAGAAGGTGGAGGTGATGCGGGTGATACAGAGACTACGGATGGGGAAGGCGAGCAGCCCGGACAGCTTTCCCACAGAATATTATAGGTGCTAGGTCAGCTATCCGGAGCACTCTGTGAGACATTTCAGAGGACTGAAGGGCAGCCCTGGGGCTTACCGGAAACTTTTTCGGACGCAGTCATATGTCTGATACCGAAGGAAGGGAAGGATGTTTTGGAGTGTGCATCTTTCTGTCCAATTTCCCTAATTAACTGTGATGTTAAGATATTTGTAAAAGTTTTAGTGGGGCCGTTAGAGGAAGTGTTGCCTGATCTGGTCCACCCAGACCAAATCGGGTTCATTAAGGGGTGGGTATCGTATCATAATGTAAGGAGGCTCCTGAATGTGATTTGGGTGGCGGAGAAGAGGAAAGAGGACACCTGTATCCTCTCGATTGATGTGGAAAAAGCATTTGATAGGGTGGAGTGGGAGTATTTATTTGAGGCTGTGGCCCGATTTGGTCTGGGTGGAGCATTTGGGGAATGGGTGCATGCTCTGTATAGGTCACCCAGAGCAAAAGTTGTAGTAAATGGCACCCTTTCGATGGGATTTGGATTAGGTAGGGGAACGAGGCAGGGGTGCCCGCTTTCTTCGTTGCTTTTTGCTTTAGCAGTGGAGCCTTTGGCGGCAGCCATTAGACAGGAAGCGAGTATACAAGGGGTGAGGGGAGCATCAGGGGAGCAGCACAAAGTAGCCATGTATGCTGATGACATGTTACTCTTTATATCAGATCCTGAAAAATGTGTGCCTGGTCTTCTGCAACTTATTAGGAAGTTTGAGGAATTCTGAGGATACAAACTGAACTTAGATAAATCAGAGATTTTGAGGCTCCCCAAAAGCAACAAGAGGGAACAGGGTTGGGGTTTTAAGGAGGTAGGAGGGTGTTTTAGGTATCTCGGGATAAATGTTGGTTGGGTATTAGAGGATCTGTATAAACTTAACTATAACCTTATACTTAAGATGGTTGCTGCCGATCTTAAATGGTGGACCTCATTGCCAATCTCGTGGTTAGGGAGAATGAATCTGATAAAGATGAATATACTCCCACGCCTGTTATATGTTATGCAGATGCTTCCTATGGGAATCACTAGAGGAGATATAAAAAAGTGTTGGAGAAATTGTTCTCTGAGTTTGTGTGGCAGGGAAAACGCTCAAGGATTAGTCTGCGGTGTCTCAAAACAGATACGTGTAAAGTAGGAGCAAATTTTCCAGACATGGGTACATATTTTCTGGCAGCACAGCAAAGATATATAAGTGACTGGATTCATAAACCTCCAGCAGCCAGATGGGTGGACCTAGAACAGAGGGGATTGTAAGGTACAACTTCTGCATATCTAGATAGACGGGGTTGGGGGCATATAGAAGACAGGAGTTCAGGAATCCACTGGTAGAGGAGACACTGAATAGCTGGGACAGGATGTTAAGATGCAGAGGGGTAGGGGCATTAGATACATATCTGGTGCTGTTAGCAAGGAATCCATTCTTTCTGCCAGGTTGGGAAGATCCTGGTTTTCGAATGTGGGAGAAACAGGGTATAAAGTGTGTGGGGATTTGTGGGTAAGGGGACAATTGGGCTCAATCCTAGAGTTACACCAGTGATTTAAATTAGGAGAAGGGCAGTTATTCCGTTTTTTTCAGGCCAGAGCATATGTGTTGGGGCTTGAAAGGGATGGGTCAGGGGTGGAGGAATTACAGAAGATAGAAGCTCAAATACAGATGTCACGGGGGGTATTAGAGGGTTTATGGGGAAAGTAGTAAGGGATATAAGACGGTGTTTACCGGATTTATCGGGAAGACCCCAAAGACTTTGGGAGAGGGATCTTGGGATACAGATAAGTGATAAGAACTGGGGGGAGCTCCTTAGTATGCATTTGGGTATTCTTATATGTAATAAATTCAGGGAGGCTTTTTATAAGTTTATACATCGGGCTTATAACCCACCAGAAATTGTACACAAATATCACCCTGCAGTCTCACCTTATTATAAAAGGTGTAACTGGAAGAAGGGTACTTATGTACACTGTTTTTGGGGATGCCCTATCCTGCATTTTTTTGGGGCCTCAGTGACCAAGGAAATAGGGAGGATGTGGAATAGGGAGGTGGTGGTGGTGGGTCCACTTCTGTGTCTCTTTGGGGTTGAAAAAGATGAAGAAGGGGATTGGGATCCTCTTCCTAGATGGGTTTGAATACTATTAATTTTAGCCAGGCACTGTATCCAGAACACTTGGGTATCCTGTACTGCCCCTACAGAACAAATGTGGAGGATGCTAGCCCTGCACACATTAGTTTTGGAAAGAATTACTCTCTTGGTAAAGGATAGGCTAGAACAATTCACAGGGTAGTGGGCTCCTTTCCTGGCAGACCTATCAGTCTGAAGATGCTCTGTTTTGGGAGGGTCTCGAGGTTTAGGAAGATAAAGAAGATAACCTAATTAAGGTAAGAGTGTACGTACTATAGGGGACCGTTTGGCACGAAGGTTGAATAATATGTACTTATGCGAAACCTGTGAAAGGTGATATTGAAAGTGTAAAACTGAATATTGTTGGACTAAAGTGATTTATTGGTCTGTGTACCTGTCAGGGATGATATGTGTGCTATGAAAATTAAATAAATTTTTTATGCAAAAAAAAAAAAAATCCTATAATGTACACCCTCTCGTGCCTTATTATTTTTCACTCCCCTTATTCAGGGTTTATAACAAATCTTGGTAGCCTATCCAAAACCTCTATGCATTCTTTTGATACTTTGTTTCCCACACCTCCAGACCTGACCTGAGATCCTGCTTCTGCCTCCCTCAAGTTCCCTTTCCTGCACTTGAAACTCCCTGAAGACAGATACTTGATTCCTGCCTCCCCTCTCTCCTAGTTCTGACCCCTGAATCAGTAATCTGTGGCTTATCCCCCACAGGTGGGATCTTGGAGGCAGACCTGGCTTTTGAGGTCTGGAATATTTTGGAGCAAAATTCCTCAATACCTGGAATCAGCACGCCCCTTTAAAGCACATCAGAGTGCAGGGCAATCATCTTCCATGGGTCACCCCTGAACTACTGGCCTGCCAATGTACCTGTGACCACGCATGGAATGCACATAAACTCTCCAAGCTACCTAGGGACTTCGAAACATACTGTGCCCTTAGAAATTCTTGTACTAAAGCTACTTGCCTGGACAAGGCCAAATACTCAAGTCCACCTGCCATACTAATATAAACAGCCCCTCAGAATTCTGGAAGGTTGTTCATTCACTATCTCCCCACTACACCTCCTACTCCATCCATTACCTTTGGCAAAATGGTCTGAAGAGTGGCAACTGGGGTTTAATGCAAAGAAGTGCAAGATCATGCACATAGGGAAGAGAAACCCTGACGCCACCTATTAGTTTGGGAGGGGAGTTGCTGGCAGTCACAAGGGAAGAAAGAGACTTGGGCATCATCATCACAGATGACCTGAAATCATCCAAGCAGACTACTAAAGCAGTGGGTAATGCTAGGCGGATGTTGGGGTGTATTAGCAGGGGTATCACAAGTCGTAAGAGGGCAGTAATAATCCCTCTTTACAAGACACTGGTTAGGCTCCATCTGGAGTAATGCATGCAGTACTGGAGGCTGCGCCTTCACAAGGACATTAAAAAAATGGAGGCAGTCCAGAGAAGAGCAACCAAAATGGTGCTGGGACTGCATCAGAAAACATATGAGGACAGATTAACGGAGCTCAATATGTGTACCCTAGAGCAAAGGAGGGAGAGAGAGATGATATGATCGAAACATTCAAACACCTTAAGGACATTAACAACGTGAAAGAGTCTAACATGTTTCAATATAAGAAAAATAGCAGGACAAGAGGACACAGCATGAGATTAGAGAGCGGCTGATTAAGGGGTAATGTGAGGAAGTTATTTTTCACGGAAAGGGTGGTGGATGTATGGAATGGCCTACCTCAGGAAGTGGTGGATATGGATACAGTGCAGGGCTTCAAACAGGCATGGGTTAGGCATAAGGGAGCAATACAGATGAGTATGAATAAATAGGCCATTGACAGAGTAAAGGCCTATGGCACATTCATAAGGTAGAAAAAATGGGCAGACTGGATGGGCCTTGCGGTCCTTATCTACCGTCAATTTCTATGTTTCTGTGTAAATAATTCCCTAATAACTGACCACTCCACTGTTACGGCTGAATTCAGCTCTTATTTCACTTTCTGTGCCTTGGCTCTCTTGTCTTCTCTACCCCCTCCCCACCCACTACAAACCACTTCCATAGCTCACTCCCTTCCCGAACAATTTTCCTTCTCACACGTCTCCCCTGAGGATACCCTTAATGCTGTATTTGTCATCAACCCCACAAAAAGTGGCTTGCCTGACGGTCTTGACCCACAGCTCTTTTACCTGTCGGCCCCCACTATCTCCTCACCCCTGTCTGATCTGCTAAACCTCTTCTTCTCCTCAGCATCCATTCCGAACACCTGGAAGCATGCCATCATTCTACTCCTGCCCAAAGGTGGTGACCCATCTGCACCGGAGAACTACCACCCCATTTCCCTCCTTCCTACTCTGGCCAAGCTACAGGAGCACCTGGTTCGCTCCCAACTGTCATCCTTTCTCTCTGACACTTGCTTTTTCACTCCTTTCTAATCTGGATTTAGGAACCACTCGATCGCAGCCTCTTTACTTAAGCTCACTGACTCCATCCTCTCAGGAATGGACAGTGGTTTAATCACTTCCTCAATTTTTGTCAACCTCACTAAGACCTTTGACACAGTCTCCCACACCCTACTTCTAAACATCCTCACCTCAGCTGGCCTATCTGCCTCTACCACAAGCTGGTTCAGAGCTTACCTGGTAGGTAGAACCCAGTCAGTCAAGATCACCGATTCAGTATCCCCTCCATTACAAATTAACACCGATGTACCACAGGGGTCAGTGCATGGACCAGTATCATTCTCCATTTTCCTAAATGACCTCCCGTCAGTATGCACCTCATCCTCCATCCACATATATGCTGACGATACCATTCTTTACACCTCCGGCCAGACTTCTCTGATGTAGCAGCCAAGCTACAGCATGACTTCAACACGGTTCAGTGCTGACTAAGCTCTCATCAGCTCTTTCTAAATGCCAGGAAGACCATCTCTATGACCTTCACCACTAAGCAGAGACTCCCAAGGCTACCTTCCCTGCCCTGTTTCTACACCCTTCGTGGCACTCCCTTCCCCTGAGTCCACAGGGGACAGTGATGCAGCAGAAGGAGGTGTCCTCCGTCCCCAGTGTAGGAGAGTAGGAGGCATTCTAGATGGACACCGGAACCCTACCTTGTCAGTTGGCAGCAGACATCCCTGGGCACAGGGTGAGAACCAAGGGCACATGTATCACAAGCAGTAATGTTACTGCTGGACTAGTCCTATGCAAAAAACTCCCTAGAAAAAGCATTTGACTGTCCCTCAGTGACCTCATAGAGCCTTTCTTTAAGACATCATAGTGCTGACTGTGATACTAAACTGTGATGTTACAAATTGCATTGGTATAGTCAGTTGGGGACAGTGAATATGCTGTTTGAAAGGCTAAGTGAAATGTGTACTGCACCAAATTCATCTCAAAATTCTGGTTTGGCTCCCTCCCCCTCTACCCCTTCTATGCCCTATCCACTCCTCCACCCCCTACTTACTCCATAAGATCTAGCGACTCAAGCACTGCGGCCATCCCTCGCCGTGCTACCTCTGTAGGTCAATCGGCTTTCTCATACTGATTACCAAAACTGTGGAACTCTCTACCACATCAAATAAGGCACTCCTCTTCCACCCATGCCATTTCTTCACCCTGCACAATTTCATCTCTCCAAATTGTACCTGTTCGTCGATAGATTGCTTTGTGATTTATGAAAATCCCGACAGTAAATAATCTAAAACTATGTGACAATATCGGCCCCATTATAAGTGAATGGGGTGTGCTCCTGCAGCCTTTGTTTTGTTACATCACAAAACAGGGCTGCGTGAATAGCGATAGAGGCGTGGTTGTCGTTCCTTTTTGCGGTGGGCTTGATTTTAATTTTGCGAGTAAAATAACTTTTAATACAGCACGACTTGTTATGCCACACTTCATTGGGAGCTGTCTGTGGGGGTAAGTTATTGAATGGGCTGGAGCAAGCAGCTGCTAGGAAGCTGCTCTTTAAATCTTCAGTAGACCAATACCAGGAGAAACAAAAAAACAAGAAAACACTAACATTAAACATTATTTTATTAATAGATTCAAGTATTATTTTGCAATTACTTGCCCGTTAAATAGCCTTTGACACCCCTGGAAAATTTTGGAAATGGCTCATAATTTTAGTTGTATCTGGATGCCGTATAGTTCCTTTTTGTTTTCTCCTGCTCACACTCCATGTGATTTGCTGATCTTAGGAGGTTTTAATGCCCGAATTGTTCAATATAATAATTTAGACAACCCTGATTTCACCATTTCTAATGCGGCAAATTAAATGTATTCTAGAGTGTAGCTAAAATAATAAACAACAGTGGCAACTTTCTGATGTACTGCCCAGAGGAGGAACATGGCTTACAGTTTTAAATGGGAGACTACCACTGATAGATCGGGAGCTCTTACTTTTTTGTTTCATAATTCTGCCTCTGTCTTTGACTACGCTAGCGTCTCTACATGTGATGTTGGACTGTACTGGAACCTTGAGATCTTACAGTAGGTAGAGAGCAATCATTTCCCAATAGCCCTAAGCAGGATATTGGATGGAGTAAGATAAGAGCAAGACAGGGCAAACATAATTGATATAAAGAGAGTTTTTTCATAATAGATAAAAAGAGATTAAAATGGGATGTTATGCTAGAGAATAATGTTCTTGCAAAATTAAATTAACTTTTCTCAGATAATTTCTTCCTGGAATTCACAGATCAGAAGGACCTTGGTAACATATGAAGAAGCCAGCAGAGTAAGGCCATTTGATCAATCTAGTCTGCTTGTATTGCAGGGTCCCCAGCCTAAGCTGCTGACCATGCCCCCTCCATTCCTCCCATCCTCTCCATTTGCCTCATCCCTGACCCTTACTTTCCCCTTAACTCTGTCCCAGCCCCTCTTGAAGCTGCCCACTGCCTTCAATGAGACCACTTCAAAAGCTGGCCCGGTAGCGCTGAGGGTTGAGGTGATGGACGCCATACCTCGCGCCATGCCGGCGACTCGGGTTTGGGAATGAGCCCAGGTAAGCAGGAATCGTCGGGGGGGGGGCGGGAGTTGGATTGAGCAGCTGTAAGGCAGCTGTCACCTGCCGGATGGGGATCCAGCCACGCCCGCTGCAGTGCTGCCCCGGGTGAAGGCCTGGAAGTAGTATAGATGGGAGCGACTAGAGTAGCGAGGGTGCCTCAGGTCACTGTGTGCGCATGCCTCCACATGCATTCGAGCAACCATGGCAAGGGGTAGGGAGAAAATGTGTAAAATGTGGAGTTGGCAGGCTCCATGATGGCCCTGCATTGCCTGCACCAGCCCCCCACCCCCCGAGTTGAGATATTGGTCTGGGGGGGTCGACGCTGTTCACCTTTGGCCCTGCCACTGGGGGGGGGGGCAACCCCTGGGGGATTGCTGAGAGGGTTGGGCATAGAGAAAAGCGGAAGTCCCCTATACTGAGCCCCTCCAAGGGGGGCCAAGAGCTCTCTGCCTGCTCCACTGTGTACCCCTGTCGCTAAGTAGGTGGGAGGTGGCAGCGGGGATCAAACAGGTGGATTAATACATGATTTAGAATTTTCCCCTGCAAGACAGGATAGTTGATTCAAGCAACAAGCAAAAAGAGGAGTCACATCCCAGATATACCTACTGCTGGCTGGCTTGGTGATCTCCCTTGAGCTGGCACAGCAGAGGTTTGGTTGGGTGGAGGGAGACAGACTCAGTTTCTATCAGATGAAGGACCATATCAATAGATTAATCAGTATATAACAGGAGCGAATGCCTGAGGTCCTGAGCCAGTCAGTATTCCAGAGTATATGGGACTCCCCTGGGGGAAGAGAAGGCCATCACGTTACTATACGGTAACTACATAGATGACCAAGGATATTCTTTGGAATATGTGAAAAGTAGATGGGAGGGGGATCTTGGTATCCAACTAGAGGCACAACAGTGGATTAAAATATGGAGAAACACACGGAAGACAACTTCCTCACCCATCTGGAAGGAGTTTAGTTGGAAACAACGAATGAGATTCTTCCTAGTCCATGTGCAGGAGGTGTCAAAATGGGATGCCGATGTTCCCTCCTCATGCTGGTGAAATTGAGGAGAGGTCAAGGCCTCACAGGCCAACGTTTTCTGGTCCTGCCCAGTACTCCTCCCATTCTGGGCAAAAGTACGACAGCATTTGGGGCAGATGTTTGGAATTCAAGCACGGATGGGGCCGGAGAGTATGGTCCTGGTGCTCAACCCAAAGGAGGTGAAGAGACAGGAGGGAAGCTACCTGTGGGCTATTTTAATAACTGCTGCTATGAAAACAAAAACCAAAAATGGTTGCAGCAGTCCCCCCACTGCAGCAGAGTGGTACAGATGGTCACTCGTATACAAAGGTTAGAAAAACTCACCCATGGCCCCTCACAACAGATAAATAAATATCAGAATCGATGGAATTGATGGGATCTGTATGAGAATTTCCCCCAACAGACTTAAATACAAGGTCAAAGGCGAAGGAATATATTTCACCTCACAGGAACTAAGGAGGCTAACTTAAATGTAGAGACAAGGATTGTCCACTGACAGCTGTCAGACTATATTGACACACACAACCTACTGTCCAGACAGCAACACAGCTTCCATAAACATCACTCCACCACGTCTGCCCTTGCCTTGTTTACCAATCATATTCTTAGGAACGTGGACCTAGGAAGGGCAGCGGGTGCCATCTGGTCGACCACACCCTGTTACTCTCCTCTCTTCACACCCTTGGCTGCTCTACTGAGACCACGCGGTGGTTCCAAAGTTACCTTTCATATAGATCTCAGTCGGTATGTGTAGGACCTTCCACCTCCCCCGGCCTCCCAGTCACTACCGGTGAACCCCAGGGCTCCATCCTGGGCCCACTCTTATGCTCCTTGTTTATAAACTCTCTCACCTCTGACTGTCTCACTTGTGATGCCCTATTTTATGCAGATAACCTTGCCCTCTTCACTAGTGACAAGGCTCTTGAGGAATATATCCAGGGCTTTATCCAATAACTGCTCTGTGGCGCACACCTCGTTCCACTCACATTGCCTAATTGTTAATGCTAAAAAAACTAAATCCATGCTATTTGGATCTAAACCCTTCCTATCTAAGGTTGCCAAGTCTGGGTCCACCCTCTCAGTGGTCTCACTGGATGACACTGTATTTGAAAATGTACTAACTTTCAAATATCTGGGAGGTATCCTGGACCATCCCTCTCCTTTTCCGATCATATCTCCTCTGTTATCCGCCATATTAACCAGAAACCTGGTGCGGCTTATCAGATAAAGTCACTCCTTACCAGAGAAGCCCATTTAGCCATTGCCCAAGACAACCTGCTACTCTTGATTGACTAATGCTCCCCTGTTTATTCACACACATCCTCAGCTTTGCGTGCGTGCCTCTGCTCCACGTACAACAACATATGTCATTTCACTCTCCTGGCACCATATTATACTCCCCACTACCACCTCTACCAAACTCTTAGCTGGCTTCCAGTACACTGCAGATTTAATTATGGGCTTGGCTGCCTCCTGGACAGAGCCATCAAGCATGGTGAAGCCTCCCCTTCTACATCTCTCCTCAAGACCAGAACTCCCTCGAGGTGTCTGAGTGCATCCTCAGTCCCCCACCCTTGGATATCCTGAAAGTCTCCTCGGCTATGGGTAGCAGAGCATTATCTATAGCTGCTCCCACTCCGTGGAGCAGAATCCCCATGCCCATCCACCCTCTGGACTCCCATGCCACTTTCAAGACACATTTCAAACCCTGGCTGCCTGGCTAGGCCACATGCCTTTGCTAGCTTGGAGAACCTTCCCCCCATTTCTCTGATTTTTCCCTCTTTGGCTGTTTTGGCCTCCCATGCCCTCTTTCATTTCTTTGGACTCCTATCTTACATCCCTCCTGCCTGCTTCTTGGGCTCTCCCACTTGGCTATTGTTTTGTATGTTTTGTTTTGTTTGTTTTACATCATGCATTAATTTGCACTGGCCACTTATCCTTGGTAAATAATTGTATAATAATTGTTGCTTATTCTGATGTACTGATTGTTTTTTTAGCCTTTCATTCATTTTACTTTCCTATGTCACTTTCGTTGTTCACCAGTGATGTCTGTATATCCACATGGCTTGTATTCATTGTGTAACTTGTCACTACCTCTGTAACTGCCACCTGTGTGGCCCAGGTTGTGCCTGAAAATGATCCCCTGGATCAGTGCACTTACCCAGTTATCAAAGACTTCAATAAAATAAATAAATGTGTTTTTCTCCTTACAAATTATCATATGGTACCTATTAAATGAAAAGAAACTTGTACCATAAATTAGAGGTTAATGAAGTGAGACAGTTTTAATAGACTGAAGTTAAATATTGACTATTTTAGTTGTACAGTATATTAATTATTTGTTAGAGGTGAATCATTACATTTATCTTTTTTTTCTTTCTGATATTAGAACTTTTAATTGTTTTTTAGAACTTAGACTGAACTGGATAAGATCAATGTTTTCTTTTTGTTTTAAGATACCAACTTGATTATTTTGTGTAAGTGTATCGTGACAGAAAGGTATGTGGTGAAAATACTGTACTAATAAAGAAAGTATAAAAAAAGAAACAGGTGCATTAAAAAAAAAAAAATGAGACCACTTTGTCCGACAGCATATTCCAACAGGCCACCACCCTTGCTGTGAAAAAATGCTTCCTAACCTTCCTACTAAACCTTCCCCCTCCAACTTACGACTGTGTCCCCTTGTGTTTCGGTTGCCAGTTAGCTTAAAGAGACCCTCCTTATCCACCTTATTTATCCCTTTCAAATACTTGAAGGACTTAGTCATGTCACCCCTCCTCCCGGGAGTACATGTTCAGGGCCCCCAACCTCTCCTTGTATGCTTTGCCCTGATGGCCCATGATCATCTTTGTTTCTCACCCCAGGAATACTCCAATATTCCTAACTCTTATGCAGTATACCTTTAAGGTCAGATCTGCCTGGAGATAAAATGCTGTGCTAATGATGGAATCATTGGCATGAGCCACTTTTCAAATGCTGCCACCTATCAACTGCCTACATTCTGACCCTCAGATTTCTCTCTCTGCCGGTCAAGACCAGACGCCTGGAGATTTCCTCATCATCATCTAGTCAGAGAAGCCTGTATTAATAAAAAATACTTAAGTATTTTTAATTTATTTTCATTTGCTGCCTCTTATCAGTGATATTTTAATAACCGTTAGTTTAGTTAGGTAGTTTTGTGTTGTTTTCTCGGTTTCTCACAGTTTGGAATAACCGCTGAAAAATCGAGGTACTTTTAGTTAGTTTTGGGGGTTTTCACTGGTTATTTACTAGTTTTTGTAAATTTTATGTGCTAAAATCTTTGTTTTTAGAACCGATACCTTTGGTTCCGAACAACAAATCCTGGTTCTTGTTCTGTCGGTTCTCGGTTTCCCCGATCGGTTCCTAAACCGACTGCAACTGATAAAATTATTGTTTTTTGAATTTAAAAACCTTTAGTGCTTTGCAGTTGTGTTTTTCTTCATTATGTCAGAAAAACCTAAAAAGAGAACCGGAGAACCCAGATTTAAAAACTTTTCTGAGTGTGGTGAAGTTTTTGCCAAGGCAGATAAGCACTCCATTTGTGTTTTCTGCCTTGGTTTTGACCATTTAAAAACTAGTTGTGACATTTGCAAATCTTTTCCAGAAAAGACTTTGGAAAAACGTCTGGAGACATTAAATAAGAAATGTAAGTGTCCCTCTGGCTCTGACCAGCCGAAACCTTCAGGGTCTGTGGCTGACACCACAACTTCTGCTGTTTCTACCCCCTGATACAGGTAAAAAGAGACTCTCTGAACCAGCTAGCTCTCTGGTTCCAGGAGAAAAAAGTAAAGAAAACAAAGCACACTGAACCCCTTGTGGAAAAGGGGACTTCTGTGATGCCTGCCACTGTGCCTTCTCCTTCAGAGATTGCACAAGCAATAAAAATAATGCAAACTTTACAGGATCTGCTGCCTGTGGTTTCACAGTCCCCAGTCCAGACCCTGCACCTTCCAACCAACCCTCCTTTCCTGAGGAGCGTGGTGAGGAGGAGGAGGAAGAAGGTGAGTCTATAGAGTCTGAGGTCTTCCCTGAACAGGAGTTTGGCTCCCTTCCCAGGACTATAGAATGTTATTCTTCTCATTTTTCCTTTATCAGGAAAATTGCTGATGCCTTGGACATCCCTACCTCTGAAGCTGTAGAGGATGAGGAGGAGGCTGAATATCTGGAAATTATGAGGTTGACTCTTACTAAAAAAACTGTCACTCCCCATAAATAAGTTTTTTTTTTAAACTTTCTTTATTGAGTTTTCAATAATGTAAGCCATACAGCTAATTCCTTTTGTAAATATATCAGATTTTACAATACAAACTCCTCCAAGCTCCTGGGTCTGTCCCCTCTTTTGGACAAAAGTTTGGATAAAAAGTATCAGCTTGACAGAACAAGGGCTGAATTCTTATTTTCACACCCTGACCACCAAGGGGTGGTGCAAGCTGCAGCTTGTGACAAGGCAAAAGTCCCTCTGGCTTCTCATCCTCCAGAGAAGGACTCTCGAAAAATTAAAAGTATGGCCAAGAAAGGTTACCTGTCAGCCTCTCTGGCCATTAGGCAAGCTAACTATCAGGCCTATGCAGCCCAGTACCAGAAGGCTCTCTGGCAGTCTGTCCTGGACATGGCTGAGAAAGCACCTTCTCTTTCGGTAGACCTAACTGAAACTGCTAGGTTTGGCCTGGAAGCTGCCTAATACCAGTTCCAGATGGCAGAAGACAGTAATGAGACTGCTGCAAGGTGGATGGCAAATACCATCGCACAGAGAAGGTATGCTTGGTTGAGAGCCACAAACCTCATGCAGGATACAAAGAATAAGACTCTGGATTTTCCTATGGAGGGCAGTTCCCTATTTGGCAGCCATGCAGAGACCTATATGAAGAAGATGGATTAGTATAAAGCCGCTTTCTGTAGTAATTCTGCAAAAGAAAGACCCTCCACCTCCTCTAGACCTTTCAGTAGGGGAGGCAGGGGCAGGCAATTTCATTCCAGACCTTTTTATCAGGCCATGGTACTTCCACAGGTACCTCAATACCTGCAGCAAGGGTATTTCAGGGGTAGGGGCAGAAAAGATGCCAGGCTTGGTGCCCAGTCTCAGCCCCAATCTAAGCCGGACTCCTGACTTCATCGATCAGGCTGCCTCTCCTTTGCCAGTAGGGGGCAGGCTGATACATTTTTTTCAGAATTTTAAAACCATCACCACAGACAAGTGGGTTCTGGAGATAGTGGGTCAGGGCCTGTCTTTAAGTTTCAAGTCCTCCACTGTTCAAATAATCAGAGTTTTCAAACCAGCTTCCCTCCTGGAAAGCAAAAGGCTGGAAAAAGAGGTGAAACACTTTCTTTCACTAAAAGCAGTGGAACCAGTGCCTTTGCATCAAAGGGGAAAATGGCTTTACTCAAGGTATTTTCTCACATCAAAGAAAAATGGAGAGCTATGGCCTATCTTGGATCTCAGTGTACTCAACAGTTTCCTAGCAAAACCAAAGTTCAAAATGGTGACCTTGTCTCCGATTCTACCAGCACTCCGAAAAGAAGATTGGCTGGCATCATTGGACATAAAAGGTGCCTATTTCTACATCCCCATAAGGGAGTCTCACAGAAAGTATCTCAGGTTCAGACTCCTGTCAAGTCATTATCAGTTCTCAGCTCTACCCTTCGGTCTCACTTCAGCACCAAGAGTGTTCACAAAGTGTCTGGCTGTGGTAGTGGCTCACCTGCGCAGACAGGGTGTCACAGTATTCCCCTATCTAGACGACTGGCTGGTGGTGGGAAATTCACCACAACAGTTAGCAGAATACCTACAGCTCACTCAACAGCTTCTGCAATCTCTGGGTTTCCTTTTAAATCTAGAAAAATCTGTTTTTCTTCCTTCTCAAATTCTGCAGTTCATAGGAGCATAATTGAATGCCATAGTGGGCAGAGCCTTTCTACCCAGAGACAGGGTAAAAAGCATCTTGCAGTTGGTAGGTTCTTTCAGGCTCAATGTCCCAAGGCATGCAAGGGCATTTTCTTCAACTTCTGGGCCACATGGCAGCTGCAACAGGAATAGTGTTCCAGGTTTCAGATGAGAGGCATTCAATTTCACTTAAGAGCTCACTGGTGCCATTGAAAGGATTCCCTTTCAAAGCTCGTTCCTGTAACAAAAACATTTATCTAAGCTCTTCAGTGGTGGAAAGAGGAAACCAACCTCAGAGAAGGGGCTCCTTTCCAAAAAGAACTTCCATCAATGATTCTCACAACAGATGCATCCCTCTTGCGCTGGGGGACTCATCTAACAAAGCACACTACCCAGGGCACTTGGTCAAGTGCAGGGACTCTTTTACAAATAAACTTGTTGGAGTTCAGGGCAGTGTTTCTGGCAGTGCAAGCTTTCAAACCACTGATACAGTGAAAGGTAGTGCAAGTCAGGACAGACAACACTACCACCATGTACTACATAAACAAGCAAGGGGTAACAAGGTCAAGCCTCCTTTGCACAGAGGTTATGAGAATTTGAACACTAGCTTACTTACTGGGCTCCTCACTACAGGCCATTCATCTGCCCGGCAAAGACAATGTCCTGGCAGATGCCCTGAGCCGAATCAGCCAGGACCATCACAAATGGTCCTTGAACAGGCAAGTGGTGCAGACCTTATCCAGGAGGTGGGGTGCCCCAGAAATAGACCTCTTTGCCTCTTATCACCGTCACCACCTACCACAGTTCTGTTGCAGACCTCTAGTAGTGGGCACGGTTCCTCTGGATGCCCTTATTCTGGATTGGTCAGGGAAATTCCTGTATGCATTCCCTCCATTTCCTCTGGTATATAGGGTGCTGATCAGGTCCAGCCAGCAGCAGTGATTCTGATGGCCCCAGACTGGACCAGGCAGCCATGGAACTCCCTATTGCTGTCCATGTCAGTGGACAAACCATTACGCCTTCCCAGGAGGCACAGTCTTCTGACCTCCAACCAGGGGAGGCTCCTGTATCCAAACCTCAAGTCACTCAGGCTCAAAGCTTGGCTCTTGAGGACCTAGAGTATGCTGGTTTACATTTTTTCTGAACCAGTTATGGATGTTTTAAGAGGATACAGGAAATCCTCTACCAAGAAAACCTATGCTGCAAAGTGGAAGAGGTTTTCTATTTGGTGCTCTAGTAGGAGTATAGTGCCAACCCAGGCAGGAGTGCCGTTGGTACTGGACTACCTGGTCTACTCACATTCCACATGCTTACAGACTTCTACACTAAAGATTCATTTGGCTTCAGTCTTGGCCTATGCATCTGCAGGCAAGTCTGTTTCTTTGGCATCAAACCCCATATTTAAAAGGTTTTTCAAGGGCCTTTCTCATATGTTTCCACCAGTGAGAGAACCGGTGCCAGCTTGGGACCTTAATATCTGCATTGCCCAACTCATGGTCCCTCCCTTTGAGCCTGTGTTTTCAGTACCTTTGAAGTATGTCACATGGAAAACAGTGTTTCTAGTGGTCATTACTTCAGCTAGAAGAATTAGTGAGCTCCAGGCTTTATGCATTGAAAAGGACTACATTTATTTCCACAGGGATAAGGTAGTCCTACAGACAAACAGGAAATTCCTCCCCAAAGTGGTTTCAGACTTCCACTTGAACCAATCTATCACTTTGCCAGTGTTTTTCACTGACCATTCTTCTTCTGGTGAACGTAGGCTGCATAGCCTGGATGTCAAAAGAGCTTTGAGCTACTACATGACAGCCACTAAGCCCCATAGGCAGGACAGAACACAACTTTTCCTCACTTATGGGGATATAGGAAAGGGAAATCCAGCATCTAAATGGTCCATTTCTCGTTGGATTGTTCAGTGTATCCAATTTTGCTATTCAAAGGTAGGCAAGGAAGCTCCAGCAGGGCTTTAGAGCCCACTCCACAAGGGGTACAGCTGCAACACTGGCAGCTGCAAGGGATGTACCCTTGGTGGATATCTGTAAAGCAGCCACCTGGTGAACAGTACACACAGTTGTCAAGCATTACAGCTTGGATATGCAGGCTAGGGCTGATGCCAGGTTTGGTACAGCTGTCCTGCAGATCATGTTTCCAAAATAGGTTCTTCTCACCTCCTAAGGTACTGCTTTTTAGTCTGCAGAAGAGTTAGGAATATTGGAGTATTCCTCGGGTGAGAAGAAAAAGTTACTTACCATAGTAACCTTGTTTCTCTCAGGGGATACTCCAATATTCATAACTCTCCCACCCTGCCTCCCCATTTAAGAACCCGTGGCCTCTGTATTCCATGCTGTACCTTAGTATTTGCATGCCACATTCTTTTTTTATTGGAATTTGTTCTTTTGTTTTTTCCTCTTCAGGTGATTCTGACATAGGAGCTTGGGAGATTGTTTATGATAAGTTTATATTTCCTCCAGTTGGAGGTCTAGGTGGGGGAATTTTGAAGTTAAATTTTATATATTTTAAATTTTGGGCCCTGTCTTTACAGGCATCCACGAAATCTGAAGGCTAGAATCTGAGCAGTTGATAGGTGGCAGCATTTGAAAAGTAATTTGTGCCAATGATTCCATCATTAGCGTAGCATTCTATCTCTGGGCAGATCTGACCTTAAAGGTATACTGCAGAAAAGTTATGAATATTGGCATATCCCCTGGGAAAAACAAGGTTACTATGGAAAGTAAATTTTTCTTCCCTCCTTTGGACCATCTGCAGCAGGGTAATGTCCTTTTTGAGGTGTGGACACCAGTACTATACTCTATATTCCAGATTTAGCCTCACTAATGACCTGCACAGGGGTAGTATACCCTCATCTCGCCTGCTGCTGAACCTCCTGGCAGTGTAGCCCGACATTGTATTTGCCCTTGCTGCTGCTTTTCTGCACTGAATGGAATGTTTCAGGTTGCTAGTGATCATCATTCCCAGATCCTTCTCATTTGTTACAGATAGTTGGACCCCTTCAAGGTAGTACTCTGTCCTGGGATTCTTGGCTCCAATGTGCATAACTTTGCATTGAAACCAAGCTGCCAAATCCCTTAAAATTAAGAATTAGTTTCTTCCATCTGTATTTGAGGCATTCCCACTGTACTTATATAAAGATGTTAAAGGACAAGTAAACAGGCAATTTTTACAACCACTAATTCCAAAATCTGGCTTCATGGGGAGGTAAAGAAAAGGCTGCTGTTTACATCGGTGCTAAAACTGCATTTACTGTATATAATTAAAGGAAATGCAGATCTTACTTCGAGAGGGCTCTTGCAGTAGGTAATTACATATAGGACTGACACCGGCAGGTGGCAGAACCCCACGGAAAAATTTCTAGCTAGCAGTCCCTGGTGAGGGACCGCCCCCACGTCAGGAGAAGTCGGTATAAAGGCGGTCCCGACGCCCACCTTCCAGTTCTTCTCGCTTAGCTCGTGCAGTCATGAAAAGTTCGCTTCGGCCAGCTCTTTCCTTCCGCTGCTTTTCACCGAAAAATTTTTATTTTCGACTAACGTCAGTACTAGCGTTGGTGTATGTCGTCCCCTACACCCTCCGAGCACAAGAATAAGTGCGATTTGTGCGGCGCCCAACTACCGCACAAGGACGGCCACTCTGTGTTCCTGTTCTGCCTAGGCCCCGATCACCCGGTCGAGAAGTGCCAGCACTGCCTCAGTTTTAATGCGACTACCTGAAAAAGGCGGCAGCAATCCCTGGAAGCCCATATTCTCAAGAAGAAAATGAGTTCTATGGAGAAGGAGCTAAAAAACTGAGGCAGACATCCACTTCCCCTGAAGGCCATCGGAAGAAGAAGGAGGAGAGGCACCGGGACAAAGGCTCCTCCACCGCGTCTCCCTCGGGAGTCGCTGGGATGCAGGTAACATCCCCTCCGGGGGATCGCTCCTCGACGGCCGCTTCGGAGGTTTCTGAGGGGGCGTCGGCCCGCCCGTATGGCTCGCGCTCGGGCCTTGCGGGCACCTCCGGGCAGTTGGAGGCCTCCACCCCTGGTTCAGCCGTAGGCTCCGGCCTACCACTGTGGGCGACTCCAGTAAGCCGGGCATCGGCTCCTCTGACGTCCACCCGGAGAGGGCCAGTAAGATGTCTGACCCTCCAGGGCGACGCGCGGCCTCCTCTCTACCGGACCAGGCCGATCACTCTACTCGGCCTGTCTCCGGTGACGGCTCTCGTAAGTCGGACATCGGCTCCTCCGGCGCCCACCGAGAACTTGCCTCTAAGCCTCACGTCGGCTCGTCCGACGTCCGGCCAGCGAAGGAACCGACGACGGACCCCACAACGTCCGTTGTTCCCAGTTCCCCGCAGCCTTCGCTGCCATCTGGGAAACCAGAGTCTCCCGAACCTGACCCCGGGGACTTTTCCCCTCCATTCCTGGGCGAAGCTGGGGATCTTTTGCCTCTGTCAGTCCTTCCTCCACCTGGAGCGCCGGACCTGACGTCAGCTCCCCGGATGCTGGCTCCGACGCCGGTCCCTCCAACGTCAGTACCTCTGGCACCAGGGCCTCCACCGTTGGCCCTGACATCGGCCTTACCGACTCCGAGAGATATTCTGCTCCCATCGGGCCCTCCGGGCTCTCCACTCTGGACCCGCCCGTGAGGTTCCTGGCCGGGCTGTCTGCTCCGGCCCCACCGGCTCCCAGGTATCCTCCGTCATATTCGACGCCGGTGTACCCGGGAACGCAGTATCTGGTGCCACAGTACCCGACGCCGGGCTTCCCGACACTGCAGTACTTGACGCCACAATACCCGACGCCGGGGTACCCACAGCTGGGTTTTGGATACGCTCCATATGGTTATAACCCGTATCCTTATCCCCCACCTCCTCCTCCTCCTCCATCGCCCTTGCGGCCGCCGGTGGACCTGCAGGGGACTCTGGCCTCCTGGTGAGCTGAGGCCAAGGCTCAGCTCACCAAAGAGGTCGAGAGCCGCCTTCCAGTGACAGTGCCGTCCCAGGTTCCCATTCGCCCCAGGCAGCACACTCCCTCACCACCTCCGGACTCCAGGGTTCTTCCGTCTGGATCCAGAGAGGGGCAGGACACGCTTCCCCGGGGACTCCCCAGGGGTCCGTTCCTCTCCTGGGTCGGGAAAGGGAGTCTTTCTCTTCTTCATCCTCCTCTTCGCTCTCGGACTCCTCGGACTCTTCAGCGGCTGCTCCGAGAGACGCGACGAGCCTCGCTCTCCGTCGAAGCCCTGGCCAAGGACTCCTCTGAAGTCTCCTCTGGAGGATCCTTCTTTTACGGAGTTGCTTAGGAAAATCCAGGAGGTTCATCAGTGGCACTCCCTGGAACCAGATCCTCAGCGTCTGAAACTCGCTGAACATCTGGATCTACCCGTCACAGCTCCTACCTTGGTGCCACCTTGGATAGAGCCTCACGCCGACCTTGTTACCACAATATGGAAACAGCCGTCGGCCTTAGCCCCACTTCCTAGGAAGTCGAACCGGCTATATCAGGCTCCAGAGGGTGTTGATTTCCTGGATTCTCACCCTCATGCCGACTCGGTCGTGATCAGCGCCGCTCATGGCCGGTCGGCGAACCCAAAACGTCTTAGCGCATCACCTACTGATAAGGAATCTTGCCTTCTGGACCAGTATGGGAGAAAGATTTACGCTTCCCCCACACTGGGGATCAGGGCCCTGAGCTATGTCGGCCACATAGGGTACTACCAGAAGGCCATCCTTACTCAGGCGGAAGCCAAACTGGACTCCTTGCCTGACTCCCAAGTCAAGCAGGAGTTGGCTGATCTTGTCCGCTCTGCTCGTTCGTCCAGTCGACACATGCTATGTGCGACATACAACGCAGTGGACACTGCTGGGCAGAGCTCAGCTTTCACTGTAGGCCTACGGTGTCGTGCTTGGCTCCGCGTGTCAGGTTTGGTCCCAGAGGTGCAATCTGCTATCCAGGAAGCACCCTTCCGGGGGTCGGTGCTTTTCAGGGGTGATGTCAAGGACATCATCACTGATTTGCAAGAGAAGGGGACAGCTCTGGTCAGTTGATTCCATGTACTGTCTCCATCAGCAGCAGTGCCATCCCTTTCGCAGACAGAATCGCCAAAGGCGAAACCCCAGGGAAGGCGGGCCACAAAACACCGGGCCCCCGTGGCTGCTGAGCCCCCCCCAGCCCAAAAAAGCAGCGGGTGCTTCAGCTGCGACGCTGCCCCACACCACCTGACTCCTTTCCTCTCCCATTGCCTCCGGACTCCCCGGAGGAACCGGTAGGAGGGAGGTTTTCCCTCCACCTTCTGGGATGGGAGAGGATAACCATGGATTCTTGGGTGCTCCAGCTCATAGCAGAAGGACACTCCATAGAGTTTCTTCAGAAACCAGCCCGCCACCCCACTCTGAAGTCGTCGTATTTACCGGAACATCTTCCTTTGGTCCAGAAGGAAATCTCGGCTCTTCTGCCGAAGCAAGCGATAGACCCTGTCCCCCTTCATCTTCAGGGGACGGGTTACTATTCCCATTTCTTCCTGGTCCCAAAGAAGACAGGAGATCTCAGACCAATTTTAGATCTCAGTTCCCTGAATCTTTATGTAGAGTACAAAAGGTTCAGGATGCTCTCTTGCAGAGCCTTCTGCCCCTCCTCCGGACGGGTCAATGGCTTTGTGCTCTGGATATGCAGGATGCTTATCTGCACATTCCCATTCGCCCATCTCATTGCAAATACCTTCGTTTTGAGTTCCAGGGGGGACCACTACCAGTTCAAGGCGCTCCCATTTGGTCTATCCTCGGCCCCCCGAGTATTTACCAAATGCCTGGCAGTGGTGGCGGCCCACCTGCATACCAAGGGAGTACAGGTTTTCCCTTACCTGGACGACTGGCTCCTGGCGGCCTTGTCCAGGGAGGAACTCCTGCGTTTCCTCTCCCTTACCCAGCAGGTTTTTGCCTGCCTGGGTATTACCATCAACCGTTCCAAGTCTCATCTGGACCCATCCCAGAGGCTACAGTTTATTTGGGCGATCCTCGTTACGACCATGGGCAAGGCCTTCCTGCCTCCAGACAGGGCAGCCACCCTTCAGACCCAAATAAGTCTGTTGTCTGACCGCAGGATGGTCTCTGTGAGGTCGGTCCTTCGCCTTCTCGGGCTCATGGTGGCTGCTATCCTGACGGTACCTCGTGCATGACTCCACATGAGGATCTCTCAGTGGACTCTCGCTCTCAGTGGGATCAGCTAGTGGACAACCTAGATCACTCAGTTCTGATCTCCTCGCCCGATGATGTGAGACTTGCAATGGTGGATGTTTGAGAGAACCTGTTCCGGGAGTTCCTTTCTTTCATCCTCCCCTCCCAGACTCTAACCACAGATGCCTCAGTGAAGGTTGAGAGCCCATCTAGGCCCTCATGGACCCAGGGCTCCTGGTCCAAGCTAGAACAAGCTCTCCCACATCAGTATAGTCGAGCTTGGGGCAGTGTTATGCGCTCTCCAAGCCCTTCACCAATACATCCTTCTCGGCCACCTCGCCGTCCAGACGGACAACATGTGCCTGGTGTGGTATATCAACAAGCAGGGAGGGACTCTGTCCTACCCTCTATGCAGGGAGGCAATGAGGGTTTGGGATTGGGCAACACAACACGACCTTCACCTCACGGCGATTCACGTTCCGGGAGTCGACAACACCCTGGCAGACAAGCTAAGTCGCTCTTCTGCTCTGACTCACGAGTGGGAACTGGACCAAGGGGTCCTAGACAGTATCTTCCAACTTTGGGGAACACCACAGGTCGACCTGTTCACATCCCTCCTAAACGGAAAACTTCCAGTCTTCTGCTCGCTCATTCCAGCGTGAGGCACTTTTTGGAGCGACGCTCTGTCTGGAAGGACAGATTCATCTATGCCTTTCCCCCAATTCCACTTATCCCACGAGTCTTGCAGAAACTGGCTTCAGAAGGAGCACGAATGATTATGATCGCTCCTTTCTGGCCCAGGCAAGTGTGGTTCTCTCTTTACAACAATTTTCAGAGGATCCTCCTCTCTTATCAGAGCTTGTTGACCCAGGATCAGGGACCCTGGTCCATCCAGGCCTCAGATCCCTTCAACTGCATGCATGGCACCTGCAGACCTAGCCCAATCCCGTTCGGATGTCTCCCAAAGGGCAGAGATTTTAGTTGAGGCCAGAAAACCCTCCACCAGATCCACTTATGCCATGAAGTGGAAAAGATTCACTATTTGGGCCGCTTCCAAGAACGTGGAACCTTTCTCCTGTTCAGCGGGGCTTCTGCTGGAGTATCTACGTCATCTGTTTGACCTGGGTCTCAGCCATTCCTCTCTGAAGGTACACATGGCGGCCATTTCGGCCTACCATGTTCCCTTCATGTACAAGGCTTTTGTTCAACTGGAGTCTCCAAAACCTTTCTCAGAGGGTCCTCCATCTGAGGCCCCCCATCCGTACTCCTGCTCCCCCTTGGGACTTGAATTTTGTTCTCGAGAAGCTTACCCTTCCTCCCTTCGAACCTGCAGCTTCTGCGGATTTGAAGTTTCTTTCGTGCAAGACGCTGTTCTTGGTGGCCATTACTTCGGCTCAAAGAATCTCCGAGCTCCAGGCCCTGATGTGTAAAATCTCGTACTTGATTTTTCACAAGGAATGAGTTGCTCTTCACACGAATCCTAAGTTTGTACCTAAAGTAGTAGCAGAGTCTACCTTAAATCAGTCCATAGAGCTACCTGCCTTTTTTATGCAGTACTCTAATCAAGGGGAATATTTACTCCATACTATGGCTGTTCACCGAATTCTGAGATACTACACCAACAGGACGACGGATCTCAGAAAGACTGATCAGTTGTTCGTCTCTTTTGCTCACAAAAGGGAAGGCAATGCTGTTTCCAAGCAATGTTTGTCTAAGTGGTTGGCTCATTGCATCACTTTCTGTTACGACAAATACAACAAGAACCTCCTGGGTCAAGTCAAAGGCCACTCCACAAGAGGAGTAGCTGCCTCTGCGGCTTGTTTCAAGAATGTGTCTGCGGCAGACATCTGCACTGCCGCCACCTGGACTTCCGTCCATTCCTTTATGAAACACTATAGTTTGGATGTTGCCTGTCACTGTAGAGCAGACTTCAGGCTAGCTGTTTTGCAAGGCCTTCTATTTTGAGGCTTGCATGGCTAGAACTGCTTCTTGGAGTAGTTTTCCTCCTCCCGGTGCCTTTCTTTGTTCAGACTGCTTGGGATTCAGTCCTATATGTAATTACCTACTGCAAGAGCCCTCTCGAAATAAGATGGTACAGTTGCGTAGGCAGTAACAGTAGATCTTCGAGAGAATGCAGTCTCTCTTCCTACCCCTCCATCCCCTAGGCTTTATCAGCTCCTTTTCCATTGAGGAAATATCTGCTCCTCTCTCGTCCGGCCTCTTTCGGCCTGTGGCGGGGAAAGAACTGGAAAGGGCGTCCGGGACCCCTTTATACCGACGCCTCTGCCGCCGGTCACCTGATGTGGGGGCGGTCCCTCACCAGGGACTGCTAGCTAGAAATTTTTCCTCGGGGTCCTGCCGCCTGCTGGCGTCAGTCCTATATGTAGTTACCTACTGCAAGAGCCTGTCTCGAAGATCTACTGTTATAGTAAGTTCTTACGTAACTCTACTTTTTGTAGCACTTGAAAAAATGCCCTCTCCTTTCAAACCTCCCTCTCTGTCTGCCCTGTAAAATTGCCGCCGAACATCCTACATGAAGAGCTCATAAGAGCAAGATCCTCTGTACAGGCCCTTTACTGTGACAACTCACTCAAGTTTTCCCTGCTCTTTCCTATTGCAGCTCACAAAAAATTATCAAAATCAAGACTCAACTTGTGTATTATTTTTATAAATACAAATGTTAAGATTTGATTTTATCATTTACTTTGCCAAAAAAACTGTAGAAATCCTTGTCTAAAAACGGCTGTTTCAGCCGAACATCAGCATTACTACCAGTTTCACATACCTTGTTGTCTAGTAGCTAATGTTGAAAGCGCCAGTCCGGTCCAGATGAACTGCTTTTAGGAAATCCAGATAATCCACTGTTTACAGTAATGGTTTTAAGTGTTTTTTTTTTCCTTTTTTTCAATGTTTTATAGACCCCCCCCCCCAAACGATTGCCAGTCAGCCTGCCTGCTTGCTTGCTCTCTCTCCCATCCACCTGCCGTCGCCTATCTCATGAGTCTGTTTATGCCACTTCCCTGTCTGAAATCACACTGCTGGTCCAAATTTCAGTAAGGTGCCAAACTGGAGCTTTCTCGATTGAGTGCACAACTTCACCGACTGCTGTCTCCCTTTCCAGCAGGTACCACTAAATGATGCAAGACTATTAGTAAGTAGTGCTTGCTGGGAAGGGAGGAACAGTCAATAAAGTCGTGTGTTCAATTTAGGAGACTCTGGTTTCGCATCTTATTGAAATTTGGACTGGCAGTGTATCTTCAGACAGTGAAGTGGAATAAAATGGACTCGGGGTAATAGGCAGTGGCAGGCAGATGGGATGGAGGGAGAGCAGGCGGGTGGGCTGACTGGCAGCTGGGGGGGTTATAAAACATTGGAAAAATTAATTAAAACAGTTATTGCAAACAGTGGATTAATTGAATTTCCTAAAAGCAGTTGATTTGGACTGGACCAGCGCCATCAGCATCAGCCACTAGACCACCAGGTATGTGAAACTGGTGGTAACACTGTTGTTTGACTGAGAGAGCGGTTTCGAGACGAGCATTTCTACAGTTTTTTGGCATAGTAAGTGATAAAATCATAGCTTAACATTTGTATTTATAAAAATAATACACATGGTAAGTCATGATTTTGATCATTTTTGTATAGCCACAATAGGAACGGCCAAGGAAAACTTGAGTGAGTTAGCACAATAAAGAGCCATGTACAGAGGCTCTCGCTCCTATGAGCTCATCACGTAGCACATTCGACAGCCATTTTAGGGAGCAGGCAGAGCAGGAGGTTTGAAAGGAGAGGGTTTTGCACATTTTTCAAATGCTAAAAAACTGCATTTATGTTATGTACATAAATGCAGATCTTCTATGGACTGGTCTCTTGCAATAAGTCATTACTTCTGGGAGTATCCACCAGGAGTCACTGTCGCACTGCAGTTTCTTCTAGCAGTCTTCCATGGGGGCCGCCAACACATCACTTCCTGTGGATATGTGTCAGAGTGGGCGGCCCCCAGTACCCTCTGTTCATTTTCTTGCCGGCTTCTGCTCGCACAGTCACCTCTCCTGACTTCCTGGGTTGCAGTCTTCGACTTGATCTTGATCCGATTTTCTTCCTTTGGATCCAGGACCTGGAACCTGGGACTTGCTCTCAGCATCCCCGGACTCCCTTAGCAGGCATGTGAACCACTCACAGTACTCCTGCTGCTCCCAGGCTCGGGCCTTCTAGCTGGGCCTGGAGCTTCTCTTGGCAAAGCACATTTCTTTTACAGCATGCCGGGTGTTCCATTAGTGCTCACAGTACACCTGCTGTCCCCCAGTCCCAGCTCTTCTTGCTGGGTCCTGGAGTTCCCTGATGGCTGGGAGCTACAGCTCAGCCAGGCCAGAACGGCCCTCGGGGGGGGGGGGTTGCCTTCAAGGCTTCCCGCCAAGGGCTCGCTTCCGGCATGGAGGGAGCAGGTTTCCCCCTTCCTCCCTATTGTTCTGTCGATGATGGCTCCTCCGTTGGTGACAGTACCTTCCTTGTCAATGGGTCTGCTCCCCCTGTTGACGGAGCCTCTTGGCTGTTTGTATCTTCGATGGGCCTTGTCCTGTCGATAGAGCTTGTTGCTGAACATTTGTCCATCAGTGGGAGGTGTTGCCTCATCGATGGCACATTCCTTATCGATGGGGATGTTTCCCCTGTCGACTGTGCATGTTTTTGGATGTTGTCCGTCGATGGCATGTGTTGCCCTGTCGCTGGCACATTCCTCGTCGACGTGGATGTTTCCCCTGTCGACGACACTGCTTCTTTCTCTCCCTCATCAATGGGAGCTCCTCTGCCGGCAACTGAACATGTTTCTCATGTTCTCTCATTGACTGAGCACTCTCCATCGATGTGGCAGCCTATCCCATCAACAGGACACCATGCCCTGCATGTCTCGTCGACGGGACAGCTTCTCCCGTTGACGAGGATGCTTCCTTTTGCTCCCTCATCAATGGGACTGCTTCCACTGTCGATGGAGAGGCCTCTCATCATTCTCTCAGCTGCTGGGGCACTGTTTAAGTCGACCTCTCCCATGGCTGGGTGTCTTTACCTTCGGTTTAGCGTTCGAGCACCATGGTCCTTACCCACCTCTGCCTATTGGCTGCTAAGGGTTTGGTTCAAGTTGACCTCTGCCATGCTTAGTGTCTTCACCTTCGGGTTTGAGTTAGGACACTGTGGTCCTTACCCACCTTGGCCTCTCAGCCACTAGGGGTGCTGTACCAAGCCCAGCACTGTGGGTCGCAGTTTGCACTAAGATTTGGGGTTCAAAAATAGTCAGAAACCAAACCTAAAATCAGCCTTTTCAATTCATTAGTATCCTAGATTTACCAGGCTACTGCACTAACAAAAATGCGATGGTAAGAGATATATATCCTGCTGTGCCAGGGGAATAAAAATATAAGACCAGTAGAAGACTGATAGAAACTGATTCATTTAAAATCCATGTTCCAGAGAGAAGTATTAATTTTAGAAAGGTAAAATGTATACTGCTATTCCTGCTGAACAGCAACGGCTGTTCTACTGCAGCAGGGTCTCAGCTTCAGCATCTCGCATGCTATATTTACATGCACCCAATCTCGGTTACCTGGCAGTCGACATCAGGTTTTGGTTTGTAATCCGATTCTGTTAATGAGCATCACAGAATCTGATTATTGAGGGATCAAATACTCAGCAATCGAGTAAGATGGTGCATAAAAACAGGGCAGAATGTGCAAAGAGAAATGCACAAACTAAGATGTTGCCATTCCGTACGTCTGAAGGATGGATACAGTGCACTGATCCAGTTTACGAGTTACCAGCTACCGAAACCGAGGGCATTGGTGCCCTTGCATCAGTGCACTTCAGCAAGATTGCAATTTGGCTCCTGGATCATCGATACCAATGTTTACATACACATGATTACTGAGCAACTGATTATTCACTAATCGAGCCAAATGGTGCATGCAAATGGAGTACCTTACTCAAACATGTAGGTCTTGGAAGTGAAATCAATGGAACTTCCATGCCAAATTTAATGGAGGCACAATCAAAAGTCCGCAAAATTTAAATGCTTCAAAAAAATGAAAGATACAAAATAACTACACTAGGTAAAAATGGACCAGAATTGATCTAATCATCCTAATCCACATCTCTTAGTAGCTTAACCAAAAATAAAATGCATACAAGTAAGTGTAAAAGCAAATCTCCGTTTCACCGAGACTCAAGAATGAGTTTACATTAACCTGGCATTAATAAATGAGCTCCAGTTGTAAACTCCTAAATGTATGCATCCTGAATTTTAACCATTAAAACAAACAGGAAGCATCCAAAATAATGTACATAAAAACATAAAAACAGATGGGGCGCTGTGCAGCCCGAGCAGTGAAGTTGTGTGGAACCTCAGCTCCTCGGGCTATATTCTTTTGAACATTTAATTACCCTTATTAGAGCTATATTTCAAGATATTTTTGCTATCTACAGTTAAGAGCACGGTTGGCTGTATAAGATGGGCAAGTAAAACCAAAATCAACTGCAGTTCGATGGCAGAAAAGACGGTGGGAAGGGGCCAGTGGCGGGCCCAAGTATCAATGCAGCTGGAATTAGCTGATAGGGATGGCGCGGAGGAAACCCTCCAAACTCTGGGATGCAAAATGCATCAACTAATAACATCCTCGATTTCAGTAAATCAGAAGCTGGACCTGCTCACAGACCAACTAGCAACAGTGGAAAAAGCAGTTGCTCTCCTTCGGGGGATATGGAAGGGCCCATCATCACTCAGAGGCTTGCAAGAGCGCGATGGCTCAATGAACCAAGGAGGCCCAAGCACATGTACAACCGACTGGAGGTTCTGGAGAACCACATTCGTAGCCAGGATGTGCGGTTGGTGGGCCTACCGAAAGGCTCTGAGGGAGATCTTGTGTATTTCTCACAGAATGGAAAAAGGAGCAATTTAAAGCCCAGGTCCTTGATTTGGCTGTTACCATCGTGAAGGCTTACCGCATTCAGCATCAAGGCGCATCCTCAACAGACACTCCCCGGATCATGATGTTGGTATTGGATAATATGTTCACACGAGACAGAATTCGCAACCTAGCAAAATGTTTTGGGCCCTTAAGTGCAGAGGGTGCTACTGCCCATATGTTCCCAGATATAGCCTACGCAACAAGACTTTGGCAGAAGAAATTTGATGGGGTCCAAGGCACCTTCTGGAACTGAGCATTCCTCACAGCATCCAGGTTCAACCAAAGCTGCGTGTTGTCCATGACAGTAAAAAATGTTTCAGACCCCATCGATGCAGGAAAATGTGCGGTGAAGATGGTGACAGCTAAACATTCCGAAGAGTGGCCGACAGAAGAGCTGGACACTTGAGAGACTGTAATGGGCTTACAAGAACATGGTTTAACTACTATTACTGCTTAGCAGCATTGCTTCTCTCACCATTAGTGCTGAGGTGCCTGCTGTTCCTGTAGGTAGCCTAAGGTAAAAGTTTAAAAGAATGTTTATGCCACTTCAGAGAGGTAAGCGTACTGTGTTAGTTTAAAAAGAAATTTTTTTTCTTAACATCTCGATATTGGCAGCTCCAACATACTGTGGCGTTGCCCTTTAGATTCTGCTGTATTTACAGTTTAAGGTTAAAATTAGGGGGCTGCCTAAATTAATCGCTCTGATGGGGTTATGTTCATCTCGTTAGAATAGTTTTGTGATAATTCGGGACAAGGTATAACTGTCCTAAAAGTCGATTGATCAAGTTGTTAATTGCCTCAGAGAGGGAGAGGGATGTAAATGCGACTATTAAATCTAATACTGTTATGGTTAACATCTAGTTAAAGCATGACACCTGCAGCCCAAAAGGGCATAGAAAATGTGGATGCATCGTGGAGACTTTAATACCAGTGACCTGTCATGTGCTCATAGGCTACAGTTCTACAGTACTTACTTTTAGTTTTCAAACAACATGAAGTCATGCTATATTATGACATATGCAGTGAGTCCCAACCTTTGAACTGCTCTGGAGGTGAAAGAGTTAACTTTCCATGCCAGGCATGGAACCTTGAGCGCAAGCTTGGTTGATGTCTGTAGTTAATCAAACTCAAACTGTCAGATTCTTTACTCCGCCTCACTGAACAGTCGCTCTGGAGATTTCTCCTTCTGCTCGGTTCATTTTGTCGGTTAAAGTGTTATTTTATCAGTTTTTTGACCGAAATTAAACCGCAGTCGGTCGGTTCAAGCTCTGTCTGTGGTATTGTAAGTAATAGATAGGCTTACATTTATTTTATTCTGTGTGGAACTTGTAAACGTCTTTCGGTTTGGTTTGAACCGATCAGGTTGTTATAAAACTTTACTAGTCCTTATTTAGAGTGCGGTTCCCAGTTCTTATCGGTTCTAAAAAAAACGGATTTCATTACGTCTTTTTCCATGACCTGTGACACAGTTGGGAACCGATAAGGGAGTCTTGCTTGGCTGATTGCCATAAACGGGCAAGTTGTTTAGGGTGGCACTATGTCTGAGAAACGCAAAAGGAAAACCGGGCCCACTGGGTTTCAGCACTGTGGTGTTTGTGGGGAAGCCTTTGCTAAGGCTGACCCACACACCACCTGTGTGTATTGTCTGGGGTTTGACCACCTCAATGCAGACTGCCAGATATGTAGTAATTTTCCTGCTGCCACCATTGAGAAGAGAGTTGGTAGGCTCAGGGAAAGGGAGGCCAAAAAGTCCGCTGACCCGGATGGCCAGCCTGGTTCGGTTCCAAGTGAACCGGAGGGAGTGCCCTCTGACCAGGGTGATACTTCCTCGGGCCAAAGAAGAGCCAGCTCTGAGGAGCCGGTTCCAACTAAAAGGACTAGAAAGTCAGCTAGTGTGCCAAAAGTTTTTTCTCCAACCGCTGAGGAAATAGCTAAAGCAATTCAAATTGTCCAGTCTCTTTCCCCAGTTCCGACTGAACCGATACCATCAGGGAAGAGCTCGGTTCGGCCGGTTCCACCGGTTCAAGAGTATGATTTTGAGGATTTTTATGAACCGGGAGGGGAAGAGGAGTATGAGGAGAGTGAATGTGGGTTTGAAAGTCTGGATGCCCATTGAACCGGACATCTCTCCAGACAGACCATCAGGGGTTTCTCCTCCTAGGCTGTCTGAGTCCCCTTCTCATTTTATGTTTTATAAGAAAGTTGCTGAAACTCTCCAGCTCCCTGTTGAGGAAACTGTTGATGACCAAGAGGAGCCTGATTATGTAGAAATTATGGATATTCCAGAGTCTAGGAGACTGTCTATTCCTCTGCATAAATCTTTCAGGAAACAGTAAAAATTCTAAAAACTCCTCACACTATACCTCCTGTTGATAAAAGGATGGACAAGATGTATACATTATCAGGCTCTGATATGGAGTTCCTCACACAACAATTAAGCCATGTGGAGGTAGTGCAGGCTGCAGCCTGTGACAAGGCAAATATTCCTCTAGCTTCGCACCTCCCTGAAAAGGACTCCAGGAGGGTTGATGCCATGGCAAAGAAACAGTACATGGCAGCATCCCTGGGACTCAGACAGGCAAATTATATGGCTTATGCTGCTAGATACCAGAAATCCAGATGGGATACTGTGCTGGCTCTAACAAAACAGGTCCCTGACCAGCTTGCCAGGGAGCTGGAACAGGTGGCTGCGGATGGTATTGAGGCGTCCAAGGTGCAATTTCATGCTGCAGTAGACTCTAATGATGTGTCATCAAGGGTCATGGCTACATCTGTAGTGCTTCGGAGAATGGCTTGGCTCAGATGTACTACCCTGTCACAGGATACCCAGTCTAAGGCCTTGGATTTTCCTGTTGTGGGCAATTCTCTGGGGAGCAGACAGAGAATTACATGAAGAAAATGGATGAATATAGGACCACCTATAGGAGTACACAGGCCAAGGAAAGGCAGGCCACTCCTCAAAGGCAGCATCCTAGGGGCAGGGGTAGGCCTTTTCATAGGCCTTTTTGCCAAGTCCAGGCCTCCTCTTCTGCTTATGCCCAGAGGGGGTTCTTAAGAGGGAGAGGCAGACGGGGTGCAAGCAAGCCTGCTTCCACCCCTCAGCCCAAAGCCCCTGCCAAGCAGGCACCCTGATGGGGTGGCCAGGGCCGATTCTCCTCTACCAGTAGGTGGCAGGCTGGCTTACTTTGTCCAGGACTGTAAGTCTCTAACATCAGACAAGTGGGTCCGTAGTCAGTAGTAAGCCAGGGAGGGACTGGTTCTCAGCTTCAAAAAATTTCCGAAGATGAGAGCCAGGTCCTTTCCACCTGCAAATCCATCAGAGGCACTTGCCCTAGAAACAGAAGTTTCTACCCTCCTGGCTCTCAGAGTTGTGGAAAGGGTTCCACCCCTACACCAGGGCAAAGGGTTGTACTCCAGGTACTTCCTTACCCCAAAAAAGACAGGAGAATGGCGGCCCATCTTGGATCTCAGATACCTAAACATGTACCTTTTAAAACCAAAATTCAAAATGGTGACTCTGGGAGTTATTTTACCCTCTCTAAGACCAGGGGACTAGCTAGGCCCCTGGACCTCAAGGATGCCTACTTCCATGTTCTTATCAGAAGCTCCCACTCGAAAGTACCTCAGATTCGAACTGCCCTCAGGCCATTACCAGTTCAGAGCAATGCCCTTCGGCCTCACCTCTGCCCCGAGGGTATTCACAGAATGCCTGGCAGTAGCAGTGGCCCACTTAAGAAGGCAAAAGATTGCCATTTTTCCTTACCTGGACGACTGGCTCATAGTAGGCCAGTCTCTAGAGCAAGTCAGACTACACCTTCAGGTAACTCAGCAACTGCTCACATCTCTAGGTTTCCTTCTCAATCTTCCGAAGTCAGTTCTAGAGCCTGTCCAACTTCTCACCTTCATAGGTGCAGAACTGAACACAAAAGAGGCCAGAGCCTTCCTTCCTCTGGAAAAAGCAAGGACCTTGGTCTCTTTGGTCTCCTCTTTCACCCTGCAGGTCTCTCGACCAGCGAGGCATTTTCTGCAGCTCCTGGGGCACATGGCTACTTCTACAGCAGTTGTGCAGGGAGCAAGATTTCAGATGAGGGACATCCATCCAGTTCCATTTGAGAGCCTTTTGGGTCTCAAAGGAGAGACCCTCTGACCAAATTGATCCCTGTGACTCGAACCCTGATCCAAGCCCTTCAGTGGTGGCAGGACCAGAGCAATCTGAGACAGGGGGTCCCCTTCATCCCTCAGTCTCTCTCCCTAATCCTTACTACAGATGCATCCCTCTTGGGGTGGGGAGCTCACATGGGCGATCTCACTACCCAGGGATTGTGGTCCCCTCAGGAATCTCTGCTCCACATCAATCTGTTGGAACTCAGAGCAGTTTTTCTAGCACTTCAAGTTTTTTCCATCTCTGTTAAGAACAAAGTTGTACAGATCAGAACAGACAACACCACTACAATGTGGTACATCAACAAGCAAGGAGGCACTCGGTCTACGGCCTTGTGCACTGAAGCAATGAAGTTGTGGTCCTCTGGCGTATTCCCTGAACACCTCCCTTATGGCAGTTCACCTTCCAGGCAAGGACAATGTCCTGGCAGATGCTCTCAGCAGGATTTCCCAGGGCCATCACGAATGGTCACTGGATCCCCTAGTATTGGAGGTAGTATTTGCCAGATGGGGCACCCCGCAGATAGATCTTTTTGCAGCCCCGGACAATCACCAACTTCCCCTTTTTTGCTGCAGGCCCCCAGTGTTGGGCTCAGTCCCTCTGGATGCCTTCCTTCTCAGTTGGGAAGGGAAGTTTCTTTATGCCTTCCCCCCTTCCCTCTTCTGTTCAAGGTGCTAGTCAAAATCAAATCTCAACCTTGCAGGATGATCCTGATTGCACCAGATTGGGCGAGACAGCCCTGGTACCCACTCCTTTTGTCCTTGGCAGTCCACCTTCCCTTGTGTCTTCCTAGGAATCACAATCGGTTAACCTGTGCTCAGGGTAGGGTTTGGTTCCCGAATCTCAAATCTCTCAGTCTTAAGGCCTGGTTCTTGGAAGAGTTAGAGTTTGATGACCTACACCTCTCCCAAGGTGTATTGGATATATTGAAGGCTTCTAGGAAGCCATCCACCAGGGCTACTTATAATTCCAAATGGAAGAGATTTTCCATTTGGTGCTCTGGCAAGCATATTTCCCAGAATCTGCTGACTTACCCACAGTCCTGGATTATATGGTGCATTTGAATACTTTGGGGCTGAGGCCAGCTACCCTAAAAGTGCACCTGGCAGCGTGTTCTGCTTTCTTATCAGCAGGTAAACTCTCTTCTCTTTCGGCTCATCCTGTATTCTCCAGGTTTTTCAAGGGGTTGCTTCATACCTACCCTCCATTCAGGGACTCTGCCCCTGCCTGGGATCTTAATATTTGCATTGCTCAGCTTGTGCAACCCCCTTTTGAGCCCTTGTCTTCAGCAGAGCTTAAGTACTTGACTTGGAAAACTGTGTTTTTGGTAGCCATCACTTCTGCCAGGCGCATAAGTGAGTTACAAGCATTGTCAGTGGAACCTGATTTTAACTCCTTTCATAGAGATAAGGTGGTCCTCAGGACTAACAGAAAGTTCTTGCCTAAGGTGGTTTCAGACTTCCACCTTAATCAGTCTGTGTCTCTCCCTGTGTACTTCACTGGCCATTCCTCCTCTGGCGAGAGGAGACTACACAGTTTAGATGTCAAAAGAGCCCTTAGTTACTACATAGAACATACCAAGGGTCACAGGTTTGTCTCCCTCCAACTGTTCCTCACTTATGGTGAGGTTGGTAAAGGGAAACCTGCCACTAAAAGATCCATTGCCAGGTGGATTGTCTCTTGTATCCAATTTTGCTATGAAAATCTGGGTACGGTTCCTCCCTCAGGCCTGAGGGCTCACTCTACCAGAGGTACAGCTGCTTCTCTGGCTGCTGCCAGGGACATCCCTATCCTAGAGATATGTCAAGCAGCTACCTGGAAAACAGTTCACACTTTTACCAAGCATTACTCCCTGGACATCCAGGCTAGGAGTGATGCTCGGTTTGGCACAGCTGTGCTTCAGAGCCTATTTCCAAAGTAGGTTCTGTCCTCCTCCATGGAGGTACTGCTGTGTAGTTCGCAGATGTCATAATATAGCAAGACTTCATGTTGTTTGAAGAAAAATTACTCACCTTAGTAATGTTGCTTCTTCTAATGGAGTCTTGCTATATTATGACCCCCACCTGCCCCTCAGAACCTCTACTTTGGGATGTGGTGGGCAGTGCAGTGTTGGCACTTAGTAGATGCCCACCTTATTTTTTCACCCCTCCTTTTTGGGGTGTTTGGGTGTTATGTTTTTTCCTTTTTCCTATTACTGTAATATTAAAGGAGGCAGTATAGCGCAGTGGTCTAAGGCTCTGAGCTGCAAATTTGGTGACATCCAGCAGACCAGACCTGGGTTTGAATCCCACAGCTTCCACTTGCATACTGTGTGACCCTGAGCAAGTCACTTAACCTCCTTGTGCTCCCAGGTTGCTCCTGTAAAAAAGCTTTCAGCTTAGTGTGCTATACGTGGTTAAACAATTAAAAATTAAAATAATGTTTTTAGTTTTTTGGATCCCCTGACTTGAGTCTTGTTTTGGGACCAAGAAAAATGTGTTCTTATATTTAGTAGCCAGTTGGCTAGTATAGGTTTATGGCTTCCACACAGAACCTTAGTGAGTTTTGCTCGTAAAGATCTGACAGTTTGAGTTTGATTAACAACAGACAGAGTTTTCAACCAAGCTCACGCTCAAGGTTCCATGCCTGGCATGGAAAGTTAACTCTTTCACCTCCAGAGCAGTTCGAAGGTTGGGACTCACTGCATATGTCATAATATAGCAAGACTCCATTAGAAGAAACAACATTACTAAGGTGAGTAATTTTTTCTTTTTTCTTATTACTGTAATATTAAATCAGATAACCCTTCCAATTAAGTATATAAATAAGAGATACTCTATCCTGTTTATCAGGGGATAAATTACCCCGCTGAGTAATGTACTAATTAATGTTTATTGCAAGGCTGCTCATGTACTTGTTGCTTATTTTTTTTTTTTAAATGAATAAAATATAAATAAAAAAAAAAACATAAAAGCCGTACAATAATCGGCAAATACAACCTTGTTTTAAAGTCTTACGGTATGAAAAGTAAATCCGAGCATCCAATTCTCAGGGGGTTTCATCTGGTTCCAGTTTTTGGAAAGTTTCCAGAAGTGTATCTTCACAAGAAGTAGTTTTGAAGTTTTTAAATTTCGTTATGCATAATATTGCTGCAATTAACAGCCAGCAGTAAAACAGTCACTTGACAGAGACAGTTTATTGTAAATCACAATTTGATGAGCATCAAGTCTGTTAATGACCAGACATCTGTTCCACTAAGGTGTGGCAGCCAAGATTCAATGCAAAGAAGTGCAAGATCATGCACTTGGGGTACAGAAATGCAGAGGGGGAGTACATGATGGGGGAAGAGTGCTGACGGCCACCAAACAGGAAAGGGACTTGGGAGTAATCATTTTGGATGATCTAAAGGTTATTGAACAATGTGAAAAGGCTGTGAGGAGAGCATGTGGAATGCTGGGGTGCATAGGGAGAGGTACTGCATTTCCAGCAGAAGGAAGGAGGTGGAGATTCCACTGTATAGAACATTGGTGAGACCTCATCTAGAGTACTGTATCCAGTTCTGGAGGCCGCATCTCCAGAAGGTCACAGACAGAGTAGAAATGGTACAGAGAAGGGTGACAAAAATGTTGCAGGGGCTGCACCAAAAGTCATATGAGGTGAGACTGGAGGATCTCAACATGTATTCCCAGAAGGAGAGAGGGGGTATATGATAGAGACTTGCAGATACCTCAAGGGTATAAATAAGGTTCAAGAAGGATCACCTTTCAAAAAAAAAAGATGTTCAAGTACAAGAGGCCATGATATGAAGATTGGGGGGGGGGGTAGACTTAGGAGTAAGATGAGAAAATATTTTTATTTCACAAAAAGGATGGTGGATCCATTGAAGAGCCTCCCAGCAGAGGTTGTAGTGGCAAAAATGGTAAGATAATTTAAAAGTGCATGGGACAGACATAAAGGAACCCTAGTGATAGGAAAGAGAGGGTAAGCTACAGATCATTAGGATCTGCGGTATATGAAACAGGTAGGAAAAATGGGCAGACTAGGTGGGCCAAGCGGTTCTTATCTGCTGTCAAATTCTAGTCGCCTCAGTTCATAATCATCAATCCAGCTCCCCCCCTAAAACTCCTCTGCAACATTGTTATCTCTTGCCTTTTCCTTGCCTACTCTTTGTCTCCCATCTCTCTCAATTTGTCAACCAAAAGCATGATAAGGAGCGTCAGCTCGTAGGTATCAGGAAACATGGATATACCATGCAGTCCCAAATCTACAGGAACTTGACGAGGAAAAAGCCGGTGGCAAGCAAGAGCTTTCTTCAAGATAATTCCAAAACCAGAAAAGTATTAAAAAATACTGAGTCCCTTATCAAAATGATACAAACAAACGAAATTTGCCAGCAGATAAAGGCCTAGAGGTCTATCAAGTTTGCTCGAATGTGCAGCTAGCACCCCTTATTCTGCAGCTGCCCCTCCCTTCCCCCCTTTCCCTTCGCTAACCCTCCCCCTTGTCCTGTCCCATCTCCTTTTGAAGCAGTCCACTGTTCTACTGGATACCACTTCTGCAGGTAACGCATTCCACCCACCCACCACCCTCTCTGTAAAAAAGTGTCTCCTCATCTCCCTCCTGAACCTTCCTCCCTCCAGTCTCATAACATGGCCCCTGGTGTCCCTACTCTCCCTTACTTTGAACCCCTTCTGTACCTGTCTTGTTTATTCCTTTCATGTACTTAAAGGTTTCAATCATGTCCCCCCATCCTTCCTCTCCTCCAGTGAGTACATGTTCAACTCCCTCAGCCTCCTCTCGTATGATAAGTCCCCCAGCCCCTTGATCATCTTTGTTGCCCTGCGCTGCACCCCCTCCAGTAACTTAATGTCCCTCTTCAGATATAGGCGCCAGTACTGCACGCAGTACTCCAGGTGCGGTCTAACTAATGACCTATACAGTGCCAGAATCACCTCCTTCCTCCTCGAGGATATACTGTTTGCAATACAACCCAGCATTTTGTTGGCCTTTGCAGCTACCTTCCTACGTTGTGCCGAGTTGTTCATTGACCCTGTAATGAGCATCTCCAGATCCTTCTCCTCCTCTGTCTGGGCTAGCTGCACTCCCCCCAGCTGGTAATTCCTCCTTGGGTTCTTCATCCCAAAATGCAGCACCTTGCACTTTTTGGCATTAAACCCCAGTTGCCAGGTGTCTGACCAGGTTTCAAGCTTTGCCAGATCATCCTGCAACCCCTGCCATCCCCTTAGGTCATCCACCACTGCCCCTACCTTGGTATCATCAGAAAACAGATTGATCTTGCTCTTGATGTCCCATGATATGTCTGCAATGAATATCCCAAACAACACTGGTCCCAACACCAAGCCCTGTGAAACACCGCTCATCACTACCCTTGGGTGTGAGAGCTCCCTACCCACCACCACCCTCCGTTGCCTTCCCTGAAGCCAGTTTCCTACCCATCTCACCAACTTTGCACCTGCCCCTGTGCCTACTAACTTACTTCCCAGCCTTCCATGCAGCATCGAGTCGAATGCCTTACTGAAGTCCAGATACAGGACATCCACTGCATGGCCCCTGTCCAGCTGCCTAGTTACCCAGTCACAGAACTCCACCAGGTTGGTTTGGCAGGATAATAAAGTATGAAGCCATGCTGTTTGCTGTCCTGTAGTCCTTTTGCCTCTAGAAGGGCCACCAGCCTCTCCTTCAGGATAGTCTCCATTAGCTTACCCACGATGGATGTGAGGCTCACTGGTCTGTAGTTTCCTGATTCATCCGTGGGGCCACTGTTGTGGAGGGGCACCACTTGAGCCATCCTCCAGTCCTGAGGTACACACCCTGAATGTAGTGAGGCATTAAATAGGTCTGCCAAAGTTCCTGCAAGGACCTCTGCCAGCTCCTTCAGTACCCTGGGGTGGATGCCATCTGGGCCTGGCGTCTATCCACCCTCAGTGCCTTCAAACCCTCCTGAACTCTGCCCTCCATGATTTCCCCATCTGTCACCCCCTTCCCTCGTTTCTGCCATTTCTCCCCCTTGGGTGTCACCCCCTCTTCTCTTTAGTAAATACTGAGCAGAAGTACTCATTTAGTGCTTCTGCCTTATCACATCCTGCTTCCACCTAACCCCCACCCTTCCTAATCCTTACTCTGTGGTCCTTACAGCTCCTTTTCTCCCTGATACACCTAAAGAAGTCCTTCTCCCCCTTCTTAATGCCTTGTGCCAGCCTGAGTTCCGTAGATGCCTTGGCTCCCCTTACTGCCCTTGTCATCTCCTTTGATTCCGTCAAGTACTCCTCCCTGTCCTTCCACCTCCCTGTTTTCTTGTACTTCCTAAAGGCAGCTCTTTTCCTCCTTAACTTTTCCATGACCTCCTTGCTCAACCAGCTTGGTTTCTTAGCCCTAGCCTTCTTGCTCTGGGCCTTGCAGCAGGTTTTGGTTGCCTCCACTATCCCCAGCTTTATATGGCACACTGTTTATTGCTGTTTAAAGCACGTATCAGTCTATTAGATGCACCACTCTCTTCTTGGTCATAATGCCCTGTCTCCATCACTCACCAAGGGGTATAATAAATAACAGAAATACAAAATCACACATACCCCATAATGCAAAACATCACGGGCTGTATATGCAAATCACCACAAAAAGGGCTTGGTACTTACTACCAAAGGGCGGAGCCCTGGACACAGAAGCAAAGTCAAAAGTTGTAGTGGCACTCAGTGAAGAGCGTGAAACAGTACCACAGTATCCAAAAGAAAATGCTTGTATTTTTTTTAAATCCACACATAAATCACAGCGCAAGGCTTGCTGCTCCAGCTCAGACCCTTAGCGCCATGAATCAAATGATTCTTCAAAGGAGGTGGGGCTGGTAGGAATGCTAACACCTTTTAAGCCTGGTAGTTACATTAAGCGGTACAGCAATTCGGACACACAGAAAATATTAGTATGCTTTCCCATACATATAATCATCGCAGGATATGCATCAAGGACAGAGCTTTCTTAACTGAATTAAAGACAATTTGGATCTTAGTGCGGAATATCATTATCTTCAAATTCCTTAAACCATTACCCATGTTATATTGTGGGGAGCCAAGGTGATGCCAGGGGCTGTTCCAGCAGGTCCCAAAGTGTCCTGAACCTGTCCTGTATCCCCAATGCTTTGTATTGGGTATGCTCTAACTTCATGCACTCTAGTAACAGTTTGGCCCATTCAGCGATGGTAGGGGCCAACTCTAACCACCAGTGATGGGCCAACGCCTGCTTCCCCACTGTCATAGCCAATAGCCACAGGAGGTGGCCCAGACCATCGCCTCCCCTCTGTTTCCCGGTTAGTCCCAACAGGACCTCACTTGTGCCCACTTCTTGATCATCATTCAGTACCTTCTGCATTATGGAAGTAATTCCTCACCAAAAAGCAGATGTCTTTGAGCATTCCCATATCATTTGGAAGAAAGTCCCTATTTGTACTTTACATTTGGGGCAGAGATCTGTTTGTGGGGTCTGTCATTTTGGCAAGTGCTGGGGTGAAGCATATCCTATGCAGGATATTAAAGTGTATGGATCTTAGTCTGTTATTGACTGAGCAGGTCATACCCCTTCTAAATATTGATGTACAGTCTCCTTCGGTCAACCCACCCTTCCCCAAGACCCTATCCAACCTACTTTTCAGGGCTTCCAATGGGTTCAGCATCCCACGCATGAGAGCCCGTTAACAACTAGTCAGTGGTTTGTGTATTCAAGCCTGGGGAGGACCTTTTAAAGCCTCTTCCAGGGAGGACCTCCTGAGTTCCTGGGTACTGCTTCCCAGTTACGTGCTCTCCTGGATCTGAGAACGTACCTGTTAGTAAGCAAAGAACTGTGATGAGTGTAGCCTGAATTTCTCGGACAGTTGTTGAAAGGATAGCAGGCTCCCCCAGTCAGACAGTGGAGATATATGATGTAAATCCACCTTCTCCCAGGCCTGAAGTGTTCGTCAGGTGGGATCCAGTGCCCCCCCCAAAGTGCATGCAAAATGGATGCGTTAGGAGACAGTGTGGCCGGGTGACCCAGTATATAATGAACTGATAGCCAGGCTCGCATCGTGGCCCTGGCGAAGGGGTTAGGGATATGCTTTACTATCTTCCTGTTCAAGGCAGCTGCAAATAAGCCATGGTCCAAAGGGGCGTTGAGCGAGATGCTCTCAAGCGCCATCCATGCTCTCTCTATGGGGCCAACCTGCACATGGTCAGACAAGGAAAGATATCTGGGCCAGCTAATAAAGGTGTAGGTTGGGGAGTCCCAATCCACCCTCGGTTACCGGCCTGCATAAAATCTGTTGCCTAATTCTTGGTCTTCTCACTTTCCACAACAGTCATGACTGATCCCCCTCAGGGACTTAAAATAGGTATTGGGGACATGGACTGGCAGTGTCTGGAAGAGATAGAGGCACTGTGGCAGTACACACATTTTGACCAAATTTACCCTCCCTATCAATGTAAGGGGAAAGCTACACCATCTCTCACACTCCTCCCTAACCCATTTAGGAAGTGGTTTATAGTTTAACTCATAAAGGCTTGATAACTTCCTGGGAAGGTAAATGCCTAAATGTTTGAGAGAAGGTGTTGGTGTAAGTCTGAAATTATTTATACATATGGTGGCATCTCCTCTGCCCAGTGGCATCTGTTCGCACTTAGACCAGTTAATTTTATGTCCAGATAAAGGACTATATGTACCAGAAAGTGTTGTCAGTGCTGGAATAGATATCCCAGGTTCTCTGAGGAACAGCAGAACATCATCTGCAAATAAAGATATCACATGGTCCCCCTCCCCCCCGGAGTACCTCTGTATTTCTGGATGATGACAGATGGTTGTGGCCAAAACCTCCATTGTCAGGGCATACAACAGGGATGATAAAGGGCACCCCTGTTGTGTGCCCCTAGTGAGGGCAAATGGCACAGAGAGTGTATCGTTAGCTAAAATTTGTGCCTGAGGAGATGTATACAAGGCTTGAATCTGGGCCCTCAACCTAGTACCCAAATAAAATTTCTTAAGAGTGGCTAACATGAACGACCACTCCACTTGATCGAAGGCCTTCTCTGCATCCAGTGCCAGAAAGCCCTTACCGATGTTCCCCTTCTCCGCCAACCACCCGTAGATAATATATATATTTTTTTTTGCTATTAATTTCTGCTCCTGTTGCTGCGGCCCCTACATCTGGAGGGAGCCCCCAGCCACATCCCTCACCAGTCAGTGCTGTCCCTCCCAACCCCCACCAGAGACTGGATCCAGTGTGGCCGTTGCCATGGCTAGCCGGGAGTGGGACCTGCGTGACACCCTCCATCATGCTCTGCAGCAACACATTTTTCTCCTCCATTTTTGTCCCTTGGAGATGGGGCGTGTAGAGATGCCAGTGGAAGGAGCGCGCACGCACCTCTCCACGTGTCTGCCCCACCTCCACCCACTTCTGCAGCATCGGTGTGCCACTCCCCCACCCCTGGAGAAGGAGAGCAGTACCTTGGACACTTGATCCTTCTCCTCCCCTGACGACCCCCGGTGGTCCATGCTCATTTCTGAACATGGGTTGCCGGCATAGCGCAAGGTAAGGTGTCCAGCACCTTAGCCCTCTATGCCACTGGGCTGGCTCCCTGTGGATAATATTAAGTGTTCAGCGGATGTTATGTTTGGCCTGCCTTCCCTTAACAAAGCCACATTGGTCTTGATGGATCAATAATGGGAGAATACCTTTTATCTGGGTGGCTAGTACCTTCGCCATAATTTTATAGTCTACATTGAGCAGAGATATGGGGCAATAGCCATATTTTATGGGGTCCTTCCCCGGCTTTGGTAGCACTGTGATGGTCGTGAGCTGCAGGGTCAGGGGAAGGGTACCTCTCTCTAGGGTTTCCTGCATCATCAAGAGGATTTGCTGGAGTTCGGGCCAGAAGGTCTTGTAAAATTCCATAGGTATTCCATCTGGACCCAGGGCCCTACCTGTATTTGAAGCCCACAAGGTTTTTCTTTATTTCTGAGAGAATTATAGGACGATCCAACTCATCACTCAGCGTAGGACCCAGGGCAGGCAGCGGAATATCTTTTAAGAAATCTTGTGGGTTGGCATCCGGGGGAGTTTCTGACCTGTAGAGGGTCTCATACAATTGTCTAAAGACTGCGTTAATCTTCTTTGGGTCAGAGGTAATGTCACCCCCTGCATACTCTAAAGTCAAAAACACCCTATCAACCCTCTTTTTCCTGATTTGCCATGTAAGCCACTTTCCTGGCCTGTCCCCCCTCAAAGTGTACACCTGCTCTGGGCATCAAAAGATCTCTTTTGATGTGATGAGAGGAAAAGGAGAGCTGATTCAGCCAACCCTTCAAGTGTTTCAACTCCCCCATCCTGTCCATCACCTTTCCCTCTATTGCCTGCCTTTCCAGTTCAACTATCTGAGCTTCCAGAGCCCTCTGTTCCCTCCCAGCCACTGGTGTGAAGCAAAACAGATTGTAACTCCTCAGATGTATGCTTTTAAAGCCTCCCAGGTTGTGGAGGCTGAAGTGTCCTCCACGTTGTTGTTGTGCAAGAAACCCTTTATGGCCCCAGAGATGTGGTCTCTAAAATCCTGACATGTCAAGAGAGTGGGTCCATCCGCCATTGTCTATTCGCGATAAGAGTCCTGACTGTGGGTGAACGAAAACTCTAGTTGCGCATGGTCTGAGATACATATCGAGCCATTTTTGGCCAAAGTGTCTCCTCGAAGTATGGTGGGGGACACCAGAAAGTAATCTATTCTAGTGTAGACTTTGTACACGTGAGAGTAAAAGGAGTACTCCTGGTGCTGCTGGTGTATGTGCCTCCCTTAAAGCCCTCTCCTGAGCCAACTCTCTTGAGTGCTGCTGAGCTCTTCGAGATCTGATTAGTAAATTATAAAATTAAAAAGTACACTAACTCTGCATACAAAAAAGGTTTTATCATGCATAATGCAATCAAGGATCCCCTTGTAAATAAGTGTTACACCTGGTTGGAAGAGGGTGAGAGTCCTTAATGATACATCCAGATTGGTGGTGTTAGGCACACATGCAGATAAGAGAAAAAAATTAAAAAATAAATCAATATAGCAAAGAAATCATCGTAATTAAAACGTATAGTTTCACATTTCAAAGTGGATGACTGAACAGATTACTGAAAATTTTATTCTTAAGAAAAGGTTTGAGGTCCCATTGGTCATTAAGACCATTGGGTTTCACACTGTTTAGTTTGTAAAGCCACATGCTTTCTTTCTGTAACAACAAGTTTGTTCTGTCTCCTCCCATTTTGGGCTGGGGGACCCATTCTAGACCAGTGAACCTAAGAACATCAGGTTGTGATGAAAAATGCAGACTGACTGGTTTATCATGTCTGTTGTTAATGATGGAATGTACTGTACATGTTCCTGAATACGCTGTTTTAATGGGCGTATTGTCCTCCCTACATGTAGAAGATTGCAACTACACAGTACATGGACCACATAGGGGGTGTCACATGTAATCACTTCTTTTACATCAAATCTAATGACATCTGCATTGGTGTATTGGAAACGGCTACTACTCACTGCACACCTACATATGTTACAACGTGCACACCTGTAAAAGCCTTCTGGCCTGCTTGGTAACCAGTTCTTATTTGGGGCATCATTGCCATTTGCTCTTTTAAGTCAACTATGTACAAGTCGGTCTTTTAAATTTTTTGCTCAACTGAAAGTGACTTGTGGCTTGGACCCTACTGCTAAACCTGCTTCCCTATCACCATGTAAAATGGGCCAATTTTGATGTATAATATTACCAATTCTACCGGCCAAATGGTTATATTCAGTAACAAAAGTGACAAGAATTTTTTCAGTGATGGCTGGAGACATAGCAGACAAAAGAATGTCTCAAGGAATTTGTTGAACTTTAGTCTTGGAGCTAGTCAGTAAAGCCAAATCATAGCCCCTATCCAGAACCGGTTTAAGACCTAATGGCACCCCAAGCAGAAATACTTGTGGTGCCCTCTACACTGCTTCACATCACCCCCCCCATCCTCCCTTCTTCCCCAATCCACATCTAAAAAGTGATAAGAATTCTGTGAATGCAAGGGTGATGACAACAAGAAAAAATTACTTACCATAGTAATCTTGTTTCTTCCACGGTATTCTTCTGTATTCCTAACTCTCTGCAGTCAGTCTTCTAGGTAGAACTGCCCGGAGATGGAACGTTATGCAAATGATAAAGCATATCATTGGCTCATGCCAATTATTCAAACTTCTGTCTTTATCAGCTGCAACGTTCTACCAATGTATCTAAGGAGCCTGCAGGGCAATTTGAACTATAATTATACCTATCTATCTATCTATCTATCTTATCTATCTACAACAAAACTATACTGTCTAGTAGAAACTACAAATATTAACATAAACCCAACCCCTCCAATGCCAGAATCACCTGGAAAAAGAAGGGAAGGAAAAACTCCACCCATTAGGGTTTAAACAACGTATGTCAGTGTTTGGGACTCCATATTTAAAAGCTCAGTTAGGAGTGCAGAGGTTTTGGTTCTGGAAGGGGAGGCAGGGTGGGAGAGTTAGAAATATAGAAGAATACCCTGGAAGAAACAAGATTACTATGGTAAATAATTTTTTCTTCTCACCCCAGGTATTCTTCTATATTCCTAACTCTCTGCAGACTTCAAAGCAGTACCTTTGGAGGTGGGCACAGAACCTACTTTTTTTGGAAAGAGGCTTTGTAGGCTTGCTGTGCCAAACCTGGCATCACTTCTGGACTAAGTGTCTAGACTATAGTGGTTAGTAAAGATGTGTACTGTCCTCCAGGTAGCTGCTTTACCTGATCTCCACTAATAAACCATCTCTGGCTGCTGCCATGGTTGCAGCTGTGCCCCTTGTGGAATGAGCTCTCAGCCCTGCTGGGGGCTCCTTGCCAACTTTCGAATAGCAAAACTGAATGCACTGGATTATCCAGTGAGAAGTGGACCTCTTTGAAGCTGGGTTACCTTTACCCACATCCCCATAAGTCAGAAACAACTGTTTGTCGTGCCATGATCTCTGGTGTGGGGCATGTAGTAACTTAATGCCTTCTTGACATCCAGACCATGGAGTCTGCACTCACCTGAACTAGTATGTTCAGTGAAGACTGGCATGGTAATGGACTGGTTCAAATAAAAGTCAGAGACCACCATGGGGAGGAATTTTCTATTTGTTCATAATACTACCTTGTCTCTGTGGAAGGAAAGATAATCCTTCTAGACACACAAGACCTGAAGCTCACTAATTCTTCTAGCTGAGGTGATAGCAACCAGAAAAAGAGTTTTCCAGGTAACATACTTTAGGTGTGCTGAAGCCATGGGCTCAAATGGGGTCCTCATGAGCTAGGTAATTTCAGGTCCCATGCTGGTCCTGGTTCCCTAATAGGTGGGTGCAAATTGCACAGACCTTTAAAAAACCTTTTCAAAATGGGACTGGATGCCATGGAGGTGCTCCTCCCAGCAGAAATGTAAGTAGATACTGAGGCTAAATGCACTTTCAGGGATGTATGTTGCAGATCCTGGGAGTGTAAGTAGGTAAGATAATCCAGGACAGCTGGTATCCCCACATGAGAGGGGGAAGTACCTTTGGAAGCACACCAAACAGAGACCCTCTTCCATTTTGAAGCATAGGTCTTCTTAGTAGAAGGTTTGCTGTAGTGCTTCGGGATATCCATGGCACTTAGGGTGTGCAAACTCTTAAGTCCTCAAGAGCCGTGCTTTGAATTGAAGAGATCTGAAGTTCAGGTACAGGAACCTGCCCTGATGGGAGATCAGCAGGTTGTGCCTCCTGGGTAGATGTATTGGTTTAGCTACAGACATGGAGAATCATAGAGGGTACCGTGGCTGTCTGTCCCAGTCTGGTGCTATCACGATCATTGCAGGTTGTGACCTGAGTTTGATCAGAACTCTGAAAATGAGAGGAAAAGGAAACGCATATAGGCTTCTTCCTGACCAGTCCATTGTCATAGCATCCAGCGGGATTGTACCCTTGGCTGGTGGTCTACAGCAGTAAAGGGGCAGATGATGATTCAAGGGATGCAAAGAGATCTATCTCTGGTGTGCCCCACCTCCTGAATACTGTCTCCAGTGTCTGCTTGTTGATGGACCACTTGTGGTGGGCCTGATTGATTCTGTTCAGGGCATCTGCTAGGGTATTGTTTTTCCCTGGCACATGAATGGCCTTTAGGGAGGCCTTCAGTGAGTAAGTCAAACTCCAGCTCTTCACTGCTTTAATGTACAGAGGGCTGACCATGTCCCCCCTTGCTTGTTTATGTAGTACACTGTTGTGGTGTTGTCTGTCCTGACCTGCACCACTTTTCCTTGTAGTAGTGGTGCACATGCTTTCAGTGCCAGGAACACTGCCCTCAGCTCCAACAGATTTATATGCTGGAGTGACTCTGGGACCAGGTTCCATGAGTGGTGTGTTCCCCTAAGTGGGCACCCCACCAAAACAGGGAGGCGTCGGTTATAAGAATGGCTGATGGGGTTTCCCACTGAAAGGATAGCCCCCTCCCTGAGGTTGTCTGCTTCCTTCCACCACTGAAGGGCTTACAGCAATGTTCTTGTTACTGGAATTGGTTTTGAAAGAGTGTCTTTCCTTTGGCACCAATGTGCACCAAGGTGAAACTCTGTGTCTCTCATTTGGAACCTGGCACCCAAAACTGTGCCTGTTGTTGCAGCCATGTGTCCCAGAAGCTGCAGCAATTGTCTTGCTGGCTTTGGCTTGTTCAGCCTGAAAGAAGCCGCTATTTGCCAGATGCTTTGCACTCTGTCCTGACCTCTAAGGTGTTCAGTTCTGCTCCTATGAAGTGCAGAACCTGTACTGGAGTGAGAACAGATTTCTCCTGATTTACCAGGAACTCTAGTGAGTGTAACAGGTTTAGTGTTACCTGCAGGTGACCTTGCACATGCCTGGGTGAACTTCCCACCACCAGACAATTATCGAGATAGGGGAAGACTGATACATCTAACCTTCTTAGGTGTGCCACCACCACTGCCAGCTGCTTTGCAAATACCCTTGGGGCTGAGGAGAGACTGAAGAGTAGGGTTGAAAACTGGTAATGTCCTGATGGAAATCTGAATCTGAGATATTTTCTGTGAGATTCTCTTATGGGAATGTGGAAATAGGCATCTTTCAGATCCAGAGATGCTAGCCAATCTCCCTTCTGAATGTCTGGCAGAATAACTGCCAATGTGACCATCTTGAACTTTGGCTTTACTAAGTACTTGTTCAGTAGACTGAGGTCTGGAATAGGTCACCACTCCCCATTTTTATTTTTGGTGAGAAAGTATCTTGAGTATAAACCCCTTCCCTTCTGCTGAGGTGGAACATGGTCTACTGCTTTTAACAGGAGGAGGCTTTGAACCTCCTTCTCCAATAGTTTCTTTTCCAAGAGGAAGCTGGTTTTGAACACCCTTGTTCTCAAGAGAGCGAATTACTTGAAACTTAGGGGCAGACCCTGACTCACTACTTCCAGGACCCACTTGTCTGTGGTAATGGACTCCCAAGCCTGGAAATAGTGAGCCAGCCTGCTCCTTACTGGGATAGGGCCGGGGGAGGCAGCCTTGACCACTGAGTCAGAGATTCTGTTTTGCTTGGGGCTGGGCCTGGGTAGTCTGGGATTCCCACCTGGTGCCCGTTCTACCCCTGCCTCTGAACTACCTTGTCTGCTGTGGGTATTGCTGATATTGAGAGACAGACTGGGCCTGATTAAAAAGGTCTGGTGTAGGCTGCTCCACCTCTGCCTCCCCTTCTGTATGACCTGTAGGAGAAGGAGGGTCTCTCCTTTGTCGAGTTGCTCTTATAGGTGGCCTTGTACTCATCCACCTTCTTCATATAAGCCTCAGTCTGTTGGCCAAATATTGAATGATCCTCCACAGGAAAATCCATAGCCTTGGTTTGGGTATCCTGTGTAAGATTAGTGGTCCTAAACCAGGCTAACCTCCTAAGAGCTATGGTAAGGGCCATCCATCTGGAAGCAGTATCACTGACATCTGCTGCCATCTGAAATTGGTATTTTGCTGCTTCCAGCCCAAACCTGGCTATCTCAGCCAAATCATCCGAGAGGCCCGAAGGAGCCTTATCTACCATGGGCAATCCTGACTGCCACAGTGACTTTCGATACTGTGTAGAACAAGCCTGGTAAATAGCCTGTCTGACTCCCAGTGAGGATGCCAGGTAGCCCTTCTTGGCCATACTATCCATTTTGCATGAATCTTTCTCAGGTGGATATGATGTCAGTGGCACCCTTGCCTTCTCACAGGCTGCTTGTTGGATTATCCCTTGATGGTCGGGGTGAGAGAAGAGGAACAAAACCCCCTGTCTGTCCAGCTGGTACTTTTTCCTGCCTTCTTGTCCGGGGACGACGACAGAATTTGGAGTTTGAAAAACCTGAAGTCTTTTTGAAAACTTGTTGATAGAGAGTAATATCTTCTTTGTGGGTGTTAACCCCATCATTGTCACATATTTGGCCTCTTTCTTATCCTCTATAACCTCTGTGGTAGCCAAGTCAAGGGCTTCCACTATTTTACTCATGAAGGGAAAATGAGAGGAAAAATCCTCAGCTCTAGGAGGAGACCCAAATTCCTGTTCAGGTGAGATCTCAGCCTCAATATATTCACCCTCATCTACTTCAGGCAAATCATACTCTTCAAACTGCATCTGCTCCAGGGATGGAGCTGGGACAGAAGTAGATCCAACCGGGACTTGAAGCAGTGTTGGAGCAGGTATAAGACCCTGCAAATCCTGTATGGCCTTCATGGCCTGGGCAATATCTTCTGAGGATGGCAGGCTGTGAGGCACAGATGAAACCCCCTTGGTTTCTCAGTCAGGGGTTCAATGTGCTTTGTTTTCTTTGTCTTTTTGGTAGGAACTGGGGAGTTAGCCAGTTCACCCACCTTTTTACTGGAAGCTGCGTCACCCTTGTCAGTGGTGCTTAGTTTGGACAGTGAGGTTTCACCCGCATGTTTAAAGGGTGTGGGTTGGTCAGAACCTGTAGTATCCTTCTCAAGTTTTCTTTGGGGCCTTTCCAGCCTCTTGTCAATTGTCTTTTGTGGAAATGATTAGCAGATTTCACAATCTGCAGAAAACTGTTCATTTCCAAGGCTGACAATGCATAAGCCATGCTTCTCTGCCTTGGCAAAAATGTCCCACACTTTTTTTTTGCTTTTATCTTTCTCCTCCTGGCCCTGGTCATCTCCTCATCCAGCTGCCATCCCCATGCTTTGCTCCTTCAGGCATTCACCCCTGCAACTCCCACGGCTTAACCCCCCCCCCCGTCGGGGCTGTGGGGTGCCCCCTACTCACCTGCCAAGCAGGATTCAGTTCAGGGTGTTACCTCCAGAGATGAAGTGCCAGGGGACAGCCATCAAGCCACCACGACCAGCCACCAGGGTCTTTTTCCTACATATTTTCTCCCTTACGGGCATTCGCCATGCAGTGACACCAGCAGTGGGCACACACACACACACCCACGCATGTCCCCACCAAGCGTCTGCTGAGCTTCTGTCCCCTTTACTTGCGGCAGCATAGCGTCAAGCCCCAGCCTCCGCCAGGGGTCAAATGTGCGCCAACCGCAGATCGCCCCCCCTCCCTGGAGATGAAGAGCAGTCCGTCAGATGCTCAGTCCATCTCCTCCCTGCCGACCGCTGGTGGCCCACACTCATTCCCAAATGCGGGTCACTGGCGCAGTGCAAGGTGTGGCATCCAGTGTCTCAGCCCTCAGTGCCACCGGGCCAGGCAATGTCCCCACACTTAAGGCAGTTTTTAAACCCTGGGGGTCCAGCCTTTTCTTAGGTTTTTCTGCCATCATCAAACTAATTAAGAAAAACAGAACCGCAAATAAAGTAAACTCTTTTTTTCCGTTGCGTTGGTTCAGCAACTGGTGAAGGTTCTTATACTGAACCGAGAACCGAACAACTTGAATCGAAGAAGCGGTTCACTGAACCGGCTTGGCATCTAACAAAAGCAAGAATTTATTTAAAATAAAATACTAAAAATAACTAAACTGAACTGGAGATAAGGAAATAAAAGCTCTGGAAAGGGATCTAAGGCTTGGTTCCCCAACAGTTATACCGAACCGTGAGAAACCGAGAAAATTAAACCAAAAACACTAAAATAAGCGCTAAACTAAAAGTAGGAATTTAAACAGAAATAAAGGCAGCAGTAGGAATAATTAAAATACTTATTTTCAGTGAAGAACAACACAAGGAACGACTGAGAGGGAAATCTCCAAGGCATTTTGACTTGTCAGGCAGAGAAAGAAATCTGATATGTTGGTGGAACGTTGCAGCTGATAAGGGCAGTAGTTTGAATCAGTGGCATGAGCCAATGATGGGTTCTATCATTTGCATAACATTCTCTCTCTGGGCAGTTCTATTTAGGAGGCTGACTGCAGAGAGTAAGGAATATAGAAGAACACCTGGGGTGAGAATTATGGTTTTTAGATTGACACTTTTTTGCATTTCAAGATGATTTTTGCTTATATGTTCTACTTCAGTGCGCCCCTTCTGTGCTGGCGCCCCAAGCGGCCGCTTGGTTCGCTTGTGCCTAAAACCGCCACTGCCCCTATCTAATAATCTAGAAGTCAGTTCATCTGCCTGTTGATCAAAAGCAGCATCAGTACTACAATTGTGCCTTAAACCATTATACCCATTAGCGCCATATGGCATCAGAACCATCCATTGCTTAACCTGACCCAAAATGGCAGCATCAGATAGAATGAGTTAATCTCAACAGTTGGCTATAAGGGATGAAATTCCATGAGCCAGGGGGTGGGCACTGTTCGCATGTAACACAGAATTAGTTGCCATTGACTTTCTAAACCATTTAGTATCAATAATACTACCATCATTTTCATTGACTGACAATGTAATGTCCAGAAAATCCAAAGATGTTTTGTTGGCATTGTATGTAAATGTCAAATTGAGATTGTTAGAATTGAGCCAGTCAGTGAAATGTGGGATGGTCTGTGTGTCACCCTGCCATACACAAATAATATAGTCGATAAAACGAAACCAGTATTTGATCTGCTCATGATATGAGTTGATGGTTTCATTTAGCACCATATTATCCACCCAATGTGCCAAGAAGAGATTGACATAACTGGGTGCCATAGAGGCACCCATAACCATACCACATGTCTGTAAATAATATGTTCCCTCAAATTCAAAATAATTATGTGTCAGAGTGTACTGAAGGGCTTTCAAGATAAATTCTACTGGTACTTTTTCACTTAAAGAAAGTTCCTCCAAGTAACCCCTGATTGCTGAAAGGCCATTATGATGTTGTATCGAAGTATGCAAGGCCTCTGCATCGATGCCCACCCAGGTGTACTCATCATTCCAGGACAGGTTCTTACATTTCCTTACCAGATCGCCTGTAAGATGAGAGCCCAGCACTGTGGGTCGCAGTTTGCACTGGGATTTTGTTTACAAGCAGCCATTTTGCTGCAGACTGTGACACTGAGATCCTGCCACTGTTGAGGATTGACCTTTTCTTAAATCTGTTGCAACAGTTCTTCTATTTCTTAGCCTAATCTATCCTTTACAATTTCTAGTCCATAAGGTTGGCCACCTGTGGTCTGTGTGGAGGGGTTGTGGGATAAAAGATGGACCAGACCCAGAACTTCAGGTTCAGCACACAATCTCTGTGTAGTGTTTATTTAAAACATGGGATAACCTCAACAAATGGCATATCCCTTCTTAAGCACATCAGTTGCAGCAACAGACTATGCATGACCTTCCTCTGCACTTAGTCAGCACCTACTGACCCACCGATTTACTGATCTATCTCTTTAGTGAAAATTATTTCAAGCCCTGTGTTGGTCTTGTGTGTTTGGGTGATGGGGAGCTCAAAAAAAAAAATAAATAAAAACAAAAAAAAAACAAGCTAAAGACAAAGAACCTTGGTGCAGAAGCACTGAAGCAAGGCTTACCCCAAAGGGCATTGGCAATAAAGCCACGTTTCAAAGAAACACAACATCACACATAACCCCATAGTGCAAAGCATCATGGGATGTATATGCAAATCACCATGAAATTCTAGGCTGGTTCAGCAAGCAGGAATACATGGTGCCAAAGGACCTCTCAAACAATCTGTACTTTATATGCATTTTAAATAACACAACAAGGGTTTTCTGATATCTCTACCCCGGTAACTTAATTTTTATAATACAGTCCCCTAGTAACTTTTTACCTTTATCAAAAACACCTAGTGCCATGTTATTTTCAACATTTACAGGTTTCGTAGACATAAGACATATACATCAAGGTATTTTGTGACATAGTGTTATTGCATACTAAATCCAACAACGAGGAACACAACCTGTTTTACATCAGCTTGGAGGTCACCTCAATAACCTGCCTGTACGAGGACCTGAGAGGGAAAAGGAAAATGAAAGAGGACACTATAGTATAGTCAAGAAAGGGGAAGGGGTGCCCATAGGTGGCCAACCTTATGGGCTAGAAATTGTAAAGGATGGATTAGGCTAAGAAACAGAAGAACTGTTGCAACAGATTTAAGAAAAGGTTAGTCTTCGAGTGGCAGGATCTACGTGTCACATAGCCCCTCCTTAACAGGGAAGCAGTCATTTCAGACTGCTCGCCACTGTCCTGTCCCAGGAAGGGATGGAGTTTCCACCCATCCATCTTCAGAAGCTCTGTCTCAGGATCCCTATTAATGATAAACATTCTATAATAAACATAATGGATATCATCATTCTTTACCCTGAGGCATTAACACATTTCTCAACAGAGACTAAGGGCACCTTCCTTGCACTATCTCCTTTTAGGGAAAGTCCGTAATATTTCATTGACATCAATTCCAGCACAATATCTAGACATGAAATCAGCATTTACATGTCTTGCCCTGCCCTGTAGGACACAATAAATCGATAGGGCCGAAGAGCTAAGTACTACCGCATTATACAGGGAATTTTCTCTCTCATTTGGTTCAACCAGCAAAGGGGGTCATGATCAGTTACAATCTTAAATTCAGTACCCCACAATTATATTTCAGGGACTCAGTAGCCCACTTCAGGGCTAAACATTCATACGAACATACATGCCAACATACGAAGAAGCCAGCAGAAGGCCATTTGGTCTATCAAGTCTGCTCGTATTGCAGGGTCCACAGCTTGAGCTAATGTCCCTGCCCTCCTTCCCCACCCCTCCCATCCTCCCTACTCGTGATCCTTACCTTCCTCTTATGCCTATCCCAGCCTCTCTTAAAGCTGACCACTGTCTTCAATGAGATGACCTCTTCTGCAGAGCATTCCAAGTGTCCACCACCCTCTCTGTGAAGAAGTGCTTCCTGATCTCCCTCCTAAACCTCCCACCCTCCAGCTTAAGACTGTGCCCCCCTCATGTTATGGTTGCCACTCAGCTTAAAGAAATTGTCCTTATCAACCTTATTTATCCCTTTCAAATACTTGAAAGTCCCAATCTCGTCCCCCCCCCATCTCTCTCTCTCTCTCTCCTGTCCTCCAGGGAGTACATGTTAAGTGCCCTCAACCTCTCCTCATATGTCTTACCCTGCTGACCCACTGTCATCTTTGTAGCCCTCCTGTGGACCTTCTCCAGCAGGTTAATGTCCTTTTTGAGCTGTTGTCACCAGTACTGAATTCCATACTCTAGATGCGGCCTTACCAGTGACCCGTACAAGGGCAGTATAACCTCCTCTGTTCTACTACTGATCCCCCTAGATATGCATCCCAGCATCTTGTTTACCTTTGCTGCTGCTTTCTTGCACTGCGTGGAGTGCTTCATGTTACTAGCGATCATCACTCCCAGGACCTTCTCCTCCTCTGATACAGATACTCTGACTCCACCCAGGTAGTACTCTCTTCTGGGATTCTTGGCTCCAACATACATAACTTTGCATTTCTTGGCATTGAAGGCAAGCTGCCCAATCCTGGACCACCTCTCCAGCTTTTTCAGATCTTCCTGTAGGTCCTGAATCCCTTCAGATGTGCCCACTCTCCCGCAGAGCTTGGTGTCATCCACGAATAGGCACATTTTGCACTTAATGCTGTCTCCGTTGTTATTAATGAAGACATTGAACAACACTGGCCCCAGCACCAAGCCCTGTGGGACCCCACTGGTTACGTCTTTGGTGCCAGATAACTCTCCACCTACAACCACCCTCTGGGTTCTGTCCCTCATCCAGTTTTCCATCCATCTAGCCATCTTTTCCCCAACCCCGAGATCCACCAACTTCCTGATCAACCAATTGTGGAGCACAGAGTCAAGGGCCTTGCTGAAATCAAGATAGAGGAAGTCTACTGCTTGGCCCCTGTTTATTGTCTTAGTGATGCAGTCAAAGAAGTCAATCAGATTCGTTTGACACGATCTCCCCCCACGAACCCATGCTGCCTCACATCCTGGAGATCATGTTGCTCTAGATATTCCACCAGCCTAGTATGGTCTCCATGAACTTGCCCACAGTGGAGGTCAGACTGACTAGTTTGCAATTCCCTGGGTCATCCTTGGGACCGCTTTAGTGGAGGGGCACTACATGAGCCGCTCTCCAGTCCTGCTGTACCATGCCTTACTCTAGTGAACTATTAAATAGGTCTGCCAGTGGCCCTGCCAGCTCTTCAGCCAGTTCCTTTAGTAGCCTTGGATGTACTCTGTCTGGGCCTGGTGATTTGTCCACCTTCAATGCCAGCAGCCCCTCCCTCACTCTGTCCTCCTCTATCACTACATCTGTGTTCCTCGTCCCACTGGTCCTCTTTTCCTTCTTGAAGACACTGGTCCATCCTTCTCCCTGGTGAAGACAGAACAGAAATATTCATTTAGTATCTCTGCTTTTCCCCAGTTATCCTCCACTCACTTCATCCCTTTCTTAAGCCTGACAGTCCCTTCCTTCTTGTCCCTTTTCTCACTTATATAGCAAAAGAAAGCCTTCACCCCCTTATTAATTCCTTCAGCTGTCTGCAGCTCCTTCTGTGCCTTTGCTCGATGGACTTCCTTACTTACCTCACTAGCCAACCTTAGGTAATTTTCCTTATCCACCTCTCTCTTGGTCTCCCTGAATTTTCTATAGGCAACCCTCTATCCCTTACTGCCTGGGCAACCTCAGAACTGAACCAGCTGGGCGCTTTGGTCCTTGTGTTCTTACCCCTGAGCCTAACACACTCATCTGCGACAATTAGTATTCCTTCCTTAATGATGGACCACCCCTATATCTGCTTTGATGCCTGCCAGATGGCTCCTTAGCACTTCGCCCATTTTCCTGAAGTCCGCCCTCCTGAAATCCAAGATTTTGGTCTTAGTCGGGATGCTTTCCCTGCTCATATCCAACTGAAACCACACTGTGCAATGGTGACTTCCACCCAGTGGCTCCCTGACCATTATTTCTTGTACATGCTCCCCATTTATGAGCACTAGATCAAGAATTGCCTCAGCTCTTGTTGGTTCAGTGATGCCCTGAGTCAGGAACCCACTGTGCAGTCCTTCCAGGATCACCTGACTCCTAGCACATGTTGTGAATAGTATGCTCCAGTCCACCTTGAGCAGGTTGAAGTCCCCCAGAACAACCACCTCTCCTTTCCCCGCAGCTTCCAATATTTGTGAACTCAGTTCCCTGTCCCACTCCTCATCCTGATTGGGTGGTCTGTAAACCACCCCCAGCCTCACCTTTCTCCCTCTGTTGGACCTCAACTGAACCCATAGTGCCTACACCTTCCCTTCCTCTGACTCCTCCCTCGTGCAAGTTATTCCCTCCCTGATATAAACTGCCACCCCTTCCCCTCTACCCTGTTCCTCCTGTACAGTTTATATCCAGGGATCACAAGGTTTCAGTCATGGTGTGATGTTGCCCAAGTCTTGGTTACTGTAGCTATGTCCACCCTCCTGTCTGCTAACAATGCCTGAGGGTCGTCCATCTTGTTTCCAAGACTCTGTGCATTCAGAGACACCACCCTCCACCTAGAATCGGATCTTCCTTCTCTTCCCTCTATTCTTCTGTTCACATTTAGTCCCTCTGTGTGCACCTCTCCACGTACCCTTGTTATGTGTTCCTCATCCACTCCATCCTTTGCTCCGATCTTCCCTTGTCAATCTTCACCATTCATTACTTCCTGGGTGTAAGCTGGAGGCGCGCACCCGTCACGGGAGCTTTTTTTTTTTTTTTTAAAGTTGCCTAACGGCCCCGCCCTCGAGAGCGACGTCATGCGTCATGTGCGAGGGGCGGCCGTTAGTAGCGACCGACTCCTCCTCCAACTCAGTTCTGTTTCTCCCGCCGTCGAGGCAGCACCTGTTTTCGGAGCGTCCATTCTCCACCGCGTCAGCGACCTTTTTCCACACACTGACGCCGATCGGTAAGACCGCTTTTTCTTTTAAAGCGGCGCGCGTGTGTTTTCCTACTGTTTTTCTTGTTGATTTCGCTATGTCCGGGTCCGAGCTAAACGTGTTTCAAGACGGGCCGCGCCTCATGCGCCGGTGTTACTGTGGCCGGCATTCGCCTCGACCGGCATGACGTCTTGTCTTCGCTGCCTGGGACCCAACCATGACATGGATTCGCGGCGCCTGTTTCTCCATGGACCGCCTGTCCCAAGTCCGCGCATCTGTTGGCAAAGCCCTCACGACCTTCGGGGACGACGTCAGCCAAGGACTCTCAGGTAAGGTCTCTAGGCCCTTCCCCGGTCCTCCCGGCCTATACGGCCTGAGGAGGAGGGGGCCCCCGCCTTTCTTGCCGAGGAGGAGGCCCTTCTGCGGTGTCGGGAGCGTCGTAGTCCTTCCGGGCCGCGCGCCGACACCGCCGGCAGTCACCTCTTCGAGGTGCAGGCTCCCGCTGGCGAGGCCTCGCCTTTGGGCCTAGCTCAGGGACTCGACGCCGCTCGCGCCATTTCGATCCTGGCGCCGCTCACGGTGCCGGTGATCGACGGCGCCGCTTCCGCGCGCTTTGAGTCCCGCGCGTTGCGCGCGCCAGGATAAGCGGCGCTGCTGGCGGCAGAAGTGATCCCGGCGCCGCCACGCCGGTGATCGGGCGGCGCTGTTGGCGGTGCCGCTTTTGGGCCTTGGCGCTGCTCAGCGCCGATGGACAGGGCGGGCGCGTGGCTGGCGGTGCCGCCGGCCTAACGCCGCCCGCGCCGCGGGGCCTGGTCCTCCAGGCGGTGCCGCCCGCCGGGCGCTGCTGGGGGTGTGGAGCTAGCCTGGCTGCTACCGGGCGTGAGGGAGGCGAGAGCGGCGCCTTGGTACTGGGCTGCTCAGCGCCTCAGCTCCGGGACCCCTGGGTGGCCAGCATTGAGGTCCTGCTGGTCTCGCCCTCCTCGGAGGCGATGATTCAGACGGGACCCATCCTGGCACCCCCACTTCGGAGTCTGGGTCCCGGTGGCTAGAGGTGCCAGGCGGCGAGCGGGTCCTCCCTCTGTCCCCTTCGCCGCCTCCTGAGGGTCTCCCTGCTGGGTGGCCGGGAGCCCTGGGGCAGGCTGGGTGACGAGGGGAGGCTCCTCTGAGGCCCGTGACAGCTACTCACGGGTGCTGTCACTCTCTAGGGACAGGGGGACGCTGTGGTCGAGGAGGAGGGCCCTCTTGAGTCCGAGGGGTCGAGAGGGGGTCTGCTGCTCGGGTCTTCCTTGGCCACCTCAGGGGTGGCCAGGAGTCAAGTGCAGAGCCTCGCCCTCCCTCCAGGGTTCTAGGGTGTCCTTGCGGCGTTTGTGCGGACTGCCCTTCTGGATCCATGCAGTCCCGGGCTCGTCACAGGGAGGTTCTCCCAGGGCTCTTCCAGGCTCCGCTTCCCCAGAGTTCCGTCTTCTGCCTGGTCTGATTTCGGGATCCCTCCAGGGCTCCTTTCCCGGATTCCAGAGCCCTCGCAGAGAGCAGTTGCCTCCGCGGAGGTGCCCCTCTCCCATCTCTCTGCCTTCACCACCCCCACTCCCAGGCCATGTCGGCCCTACGGGTCCGTTATCCTGGGAGCAGTTCAGGGGTTCTGCGGCGGCCTTCCCCTCATACGTTAGGTACATGCATGAGCGGGTCTTTCGGCTCTCCCCACCGCCGCAGGAATCCTCTGGGCATTTCAGTTCCCCATCATCCTCGTCTCCCTCCTCCGAGGGAGAGGAACCCCCTGCTCATCTGTCCTCCGATGCTGATTTCACAGAATATCAGCGTTTCCTCTCGAGGATGGTGAGGGATCTCCGGATTTCCTACGTTCAAAGAGACAATACCGAACGGGAGACGCGTGAATTCCTTGGTGAGTTCAGTGCCCAGCATCTGGTGGTACCTTCCTGGCCTATCCCCTTCCAGGAGGCGTCTATCCGGTCATGGCAGTCCCCTGCCGCTTCTTCCCCAGCCCCGGCGGACTGCCAGCGTAGGTATTGTGCCCCCTCTGAGTCTCTAGGTTCCCTTCCCAACCCGTCCTCAGGTTTGGTATACCTGGATACTCCTTCTGGGCGCCGTTGCCTGGCGCACGACCGCCCAACGGATTCGGACTCTCTCCAGTTCGACCGTTGGGGGCGAAGAGTGTTCTCTTCTGCTGGTCGAAGTGCTTGTATTGCATCACATCAGGCTCACCACGCTGCCACAACCGGCATCTGTGGTCGATGATGTCCCAGCTGCTGGCATCTATGCCTGATACGGAGCAAACCAGACAAGCCGCTGCCCTCTCCGCGGTAGGCCTGGAGCTGGCAAGACACCAAGCAAGGGCATCTTCGACGCTCAATGAGGTGGCTTCCAGGCTTGGGGACAGCGATCTGCATCAGGCTGGACGGCATGGCTTCGCCTTTCCAGGTTGTCACCCCTGGCCCGGGCGTAGGGTGATTCGCCTCCGCCTTCCGGGGACCTGCCTTTTTCTTCCAGAGCTAGGAGATTTTACAGGGCTCCTCCTCTCCCTGCCCGGGAGGCACCCTCCTAGCTCTTCTCCTCTTAGGCTTTCTGAATAAGCCAGGGTCTTCTCCTTCTGTTTCTCACCAGCAGAAGGCTGGGGTCTTGTTCCCTCAGGTATGGCCTCTTCCCCTCCAGGGGAAGAGGAGCTTAGTATCACCAGGAAGTAATGAATGGTGAAGATTGACAAGGAAGATAGGAAAATTACGTACCTACCGTAATTCTTGATCTTCTCTTGTATCTTCACCATTCATTACTTACACCCGCCCACCATCCCCTCAGTGCCTCTTCCTGTGGCTTCTCCACCTCCCGTCTCCTTCCTCTCTCTGCATTTATATGAAATATAGGGAAAATTTCCTTAAATTTTCCAAAAGACAAAAGTAAAAAAAAAAAAATATATCTTTTTGAGGGGAGGTTCTAAAATCCAGAAAATTACTTACTTAAGATTCATGGGCCATCTCGTGATTGTATTATTTATCAGACTGCACAACTATCTCTTGCTATTCTTATGGCAAGATACCTCTGGGGTTTTTGGCCTGGCTCAGGCTATTCAGTTTTGATCCTGCAATCCCGTGTTCAGATAGTTGCCCTGAAATCTGTTTCCCTCTATTCTTATCTTGCAGAGCAGAGGAACAGTACGCCTGTTCCTTTCTTTAAAAAAAAAAAAATGCTGAGGGAACTCTCTCTGACTGCTGTAGGCATCTTGGTATCTGGGTCATGCATCTACTAAAAAAAAAAAAAATGGAGAAATCAAACAAGAAAGCAAATGATTAGGTAGGCTATCCTCTCGCTGTTTTGCTAGTGGTTTCTCCTTTAATGTCCTTCTGGACAATTTTACAGTAGAGCTCTGCTGACCATATCCACTTTAGCTAGCCTGCTTCTGCCCGCCTTAGCCAGTCAGTCTGAGTCCCATTTCTATCTTGAAACGCCTGAAAGGCTTACATTTTCTATTTCTAACCCCTGAGCAGCGCCTCATGCTGCTGGGGTTTTATTCTTCCACCTCGCTGTCCTCCACTTAAAGGCCCTCCGCGCCAGGAGCCGAGGTGGGTGTCAAGAACAATGGCATGTTGAAGATGAGGACTATGCCCTCCTGAGTCTGTCTAGCGGGTTCGTGAACCTCTCTTCAGCTCTATCTCCGGGATTCTTGCTTCCCTTTAGTCGAGCCTTCAGCTACAAGCTAACTATGCTCTTGGGCCTTCTGGTCCCTTCAACATCCCATCTCTCTCTTCTCTTTCTTCTTCTTCTATTTTCTCATTTCCTTACTCATCTCTCTCCTAAGTCGCCCAGGTAAGGAGGCCCTGCACCCCCTAGGCTAGGATGTTCTTATCTCCTCTGTCCTTCCTCCATCGGCTTATTCCTTTTCAGTTCATTCTTCCTTGTTTGCTATCCCTCGCTATCTTGCCTCGCTATCTATATTTTCTGCTTTCACTTTTGCCTCCGGCTCACAGAACTGAGTTGGAGGAGGAGTCGGTCGCTACTAACGGCCGCCCGCGCATGACGCATGACGCCGCTCTCGAGGGCGGGGCCGTTAGGCAACTTTAAAAAAAAAAAGCTCCCGTGACGGGTGCGCGCCTCTGGCTTACACCCAGGAAGTAATGAATGGTGAAGATACAAGAGAAGATCAAGAATTACGGTAGGTACGTAATTTTCCTTTCTCACCCCTTCCACCTCCTCCCTTCAGACCTTATCCATCACTGTGGGGGTGAGGTTCACTGACCTCCTCCTCTCGGAATCTATGGGCCTGGATGCCCACTGCCCCCCAGTAGTTTAAATTAAGTGTAGTGGTTATGTATTCCCCCAGTTTGTCCCCGAATGCCCTCAAACCCTTCCTATTGAGGTGTAGCCTGTCTGGTGAAAAGAGTGCTTTATTTGACCTGGTCTCCTTCCAGTCCCCAGTACTAATAAAGATCTCCTCCCTGAACCATTTCCTCAGCCAGTCATTAAAATCCTCTATTCTTCTTTTCTTTGCTGTGCTGGCCCTTGGTACTGGTATCTCCTCTGAGAAGGCCAGCGAACTTCCTTCCTCCTTGCAGATCTTCCCTAACTCCCTGAACCTACTTTTCACTACCTCAACCTCCTACCCAGCTGGGTTGTTGGTTCCCAAAGATATAACTGAATTAGGTTTTCCTCAAAACTCCTTTATTATTTGCCTTATTCTTGGGCCCACCTTCCCTACTGTCATCCCTGGCATACAAACCCCCTCTTGCTTGCATTTGAGTCCCCTTTCCTTCCCCAGTGAATACCCCTAATTATGGAGTCCCCTATGTTTGCCACCCTTCCATTCCCTGCACCCGTGCTCCCTGTCCTTCCTTTCTTACCTTCTCTACTAGCTGCTTCCCCGCCTAACTGCTCCCTCTGCACCCTGGTGAACTTATCTCCATGTCCACAATTTACCCCCTTAACTGTTTTTCCATCTCCCACTCTACCCCTTCCCTTCTGACTATCTGTATCTGCTTTCAGTTTTCCCTTCCTCTTCCTTTTCTTTTCTCCCCCTCCTTCCTCCACTCCGTTTGGCCTGCCTCCTCTTCCCTGCCCACAATGATTAGTTCCCTCTCCCCTCTCCTGTACTCATACTCTTAGCCCTGGCTCATCCTGACCTCCTACCTCACCTCCTGCTGCCCCCTCCCTCTTCCAGACAGTGGTGCAAATCTATTCAATAAAGGCATCCCTTCCCTTTAGAATTTCCCACCCCTGATGCTACTCTCACATTCCCACCCCTTCCTCTTACCACTTGCCATTCCTCCACCCTGGGCTTGCTAGTCCTCTGAGGAAGAGATACTCCTGTATACTGGGTGCTCCTCCCCACTCCCATCCTCTGCCTGATACCCTCACTCTCCTGGACAATATCCCTTTGCCTTTCCCTCCACTGCTCTGTTCCTCTGACTTCTCGCACCATCCTCCCCAGCTCCTATCTGAGCAGCCTTATTTCAGCCCTTAGCTGCTCCAGGCTCTTACACACAGGACATACCCCTTTACTCCAGAGCACCGCCAGAAAGACTGCTGCCCCACAGCTGTTGCAGTTTACAAGTCTCCTGCTTCCCGTACACGTACCTATTCCACCCACATCATCCCAGCCCAGCTTCTCCTAGCATCCAGTTATACACAACTATAAAAAAACGATAACTTTCAAAAATATATACATTTTTATCTCACTTTTACCAACAAAATGTAACAACAATCTCAGTAATCTAGAACTCAGTAGGCTGCTATTTTCAGTGTTCTAGCAAAACTAGAACACTATTCCAAGGAAGCTGATTCTTAGCAACCACCTGATTCTAGCTCAAAAAAATATTTTTAATGAATGCCTTTTAAATCATCAGCCCAGAAATCCTATGAAACAGTGACAAAGCCACAGTACCACCTAAACAACATGCCACCACCCACCACCCAGCAACAAGCCAGCTTAATCCTGGTGACAAGGACAACTCCACAAAAATCTCAAACTACCTATCTACTGTATATAAACAAAACGAAACCTACACAAGAAGATTCCCCACAGAACAAACATGCTGACTATACTGTTCCCAACTAACATAAAACATACACACCTTCCTGTAGGCAACAATACCGTCCTTCTTAGTCCACAAACTGTACACAAAAAATATTTAAAAACTAGAAAAAATATATAAAAATTTGACTTGGGGACTTCGGTTCCGGTAATGGCGCGATGAGAGGGACAACACAGTGGCTCCTAAACAAATATTTTAAACGGTCTCTACCTCAAAAAAAAAGCAATCCCCAGGAACAGGATTGTGTCTCCAAAGAGGAGGGACCTGCCGAAACCGCATCGCATCAAGCTTCACGGCGGAGCCCCCCCCCCGCAGCTCTCCCCGGCCGCGTGGAGGAAGGGCAACTACTTTAGGCCTCATCAGCCGCGAACTCCAGCCACTTACTCTCAGAGGCCCCAAGCCACAACACTTGACTAGCCCCTCTTCTCCTTCATCCGCCTCCACGTCTGGCTGTTGTGTAGTTCAGCTTCCTCGATCTCCTGACTCCTCCTGCAGTGCCGGTAGCGCCCGAAAACTGGGAGCCCCCCCCAGCAAGGTCAGACCTCGCCATCGCTATTTTTTCTGCGGCAGTAATCTGACGCTGGTACAGGGCTTCTCGAGTGGCCTCTCCGTGAAGGTGGTGCACCAAAATAGAGGTAACTCGCTTGCAAAGTTAAAAAGAGTGCAACGCACCTGGACCAGTTCAGGATCAGCTCAGGAGCACAATCGTTACCCCTCCAGGCATTCTCTGGTAATCTCTACCAGCTCAAAGGCTCTGCACAACTAGAGGAAAATAAATATAAAAGGGAAAAATAAAGGAACAATGCATAATAAACTGCAATAATCTCAAGAAGGATAAGGAGGAGGGGGAGAGTGAGAGAAGGGATAACGGAGGGGGAGCAAAGGAGGAAGAGGTAAAGGGCGACAAAAGAAAAAAAAGAAGGAAAAAAGGGAGTGTGTATATATGTATATATATATATATATATATATACATACACACACACATATGCATATAACTACTATTAAAAAAAAATAATAAATACAACAATAACAACTATCCCTGGCAGCTTGGAGGCTGCAATCTTTGGAACTTGTTTTGCAAAACAGATTCTCCCCACTTTCAGGCTTAGCTACAGAGGAGGGGAATGCTACTCTACCTAAAGTGGACTCAAGAGTCAGCTTAAGTTTACCTGCGGCCTCCCTGGTTGACTCATTTCCTCCTCCCTCCACCTTAATGGCCACCAAAGGAGGGAAAAGAAGGGGTAATGAACCCCATCCAGCTCAGTCTACCCTAGCGTCCCCTCCATCAGAAAAGAATATTTTGCGGGCCATTTCCGAATTCAGAGAAGAAATGAGGGACTCTCTTAAGTCAAGGCTGACTTGAGATTCCTGCAGACCCGGGCGGACGAGGCAGACCAATAAATATCTCAAAACACTACAACAATAAAGGCCCTGGATTCAGCAGTTCTGTCATTAGCGGAATCCCAGTTGTACTGCTCCCTCAGGCAGGAGGACGCAGAGAACAGAGGGCAAAGGAAAATCTTCAAATTTTTGGCCTGCCAGAGGGCGAAGAAGGCTCTGACCCCTTTAGCCTTCGTAGACCAATTCTTCAGGTCCATCCTCGACTTAGGCCTGGATTATCCCCTCAATTTTGAATGTGCCCATAGGGCTCTGGGACCTAAACCATTGACTAAAGATGCTAGACCCAGATCATTTGTGGTAAGGATGCAGAGTTTCCAGACTAAGGAACTACTCCTTAAAAAATCTTGGCAGAAAGGGAAAATAATGTACTGCATGGAATTCACTGTATCATCATCGATAACGACTACGCTTCCTTCACCCAAAGTCAGAGAAGGGCCTACGCTCTGCTGTTCCTCATTTTAAGATCACAACAGATCAGATTCCACACCCTCTACCCAGCCAGACTTACAGTGTTCTTGCCTGAAGGTCCCACCTCATACTCTTCTGCCTCGGAAGCCAAGGAAGACCTGTTTAAAAAAGGGGTTCTTAGGGAATGCCCGCTGAACCAACCCGGCTCTTCTAGAACCTTGATTCAAGGACAATCCTCGCTATATGAACCACACCATCCCAACATGAATCTGGACGAGATGCTTCTGAAGATCCGGTCTCTTAGAAATCCAACAATAACATCAGACCAGTAATAAGTCCTGGGGGTGGGTGAGTCCCTTTAGGCTTGTTCTTGGGGAGGAGGGGGGGATGTGGGGCTCTGAGGTATGCCTGCTGTCGGGTCCCGTCCCACCAGTCCAGCATCTTAACGAAGGGATGACCAACAAAATGATTTCCCTCTACCTTGCTGTGATGGGGGAAATGCAGTCCCCCCTCGATGGTGGGCTTTTTGCCTAGCTGAAGGGGGTAACAGGTCCCGTACTAATAAGGCTGCCGGGGTCACCCCCCCTGGGACAGCGCCTCATCCTTTCCCTCCTTCCCTTGGGAGACTTCCAGGCTTGTGCCATGGGGAGACTCCCTGAGGCTTCCCTCCCCTCGATAAGCCGTGTCCTTTCACCAAACACCCCCGTGAAAACAGAAGAAACAAGGGTCCTGAGACAAGAAAAATATTGCAGACTGGATAGTCCTTATATAAACTTTTACTGCCCGCTTCTCTACTTTTGTGTACACGGACTTCAGTGTATTTGTTAAGCTCTTTGAATGTTTGGATAGCAGGAGCTGGGGGAATCTTCCCCCTCTTTTTTTTTCCCCTTCCTTCTTCCTTTTGCATATAAATATCTTTTCCCTCTCCCCCCCAGTATCGGTCAACCATGGTCTCTCAACCTGGGCTAGGTTTTACACAGGGGGCCCCTCCCATAGATTAACGAAAGGAGCTCATTTTAAAGTTCTGACAAGTTATCGCTAGCGAAATCATCCCCCCAGCCCTGACCCAAAGTTTAAGGCCGATGGGGTAGGCGGGAGTTACATATGGATGCCCTGTCTCCCTTCCCCAATTTGGGGTGAGGGAGGACAAGGGGGAGGGTGAGGGGGAAGGGAGAGATGGAGTGTGAAGGAGGAGGAGACAGGGTAGGCCCCCTTTTTTTTGTGTTGAGCCCTCTGCCCCATCAGCCAGGGTGGGTTTTCCTTCTTTTTAGAAGATAATCCCCAAAAGAATGGAGGGATGGGTTGTTGGGGAGGAGAGGGAATGGAGGTTGGCCCTAAAGCTCGGGGGAGGGCCTGGGGGGACAAAAGATCGGTTTCAGGGCTCCCTCGCTCCTCTCCAACTTTGGAGTGGAGGGGGAACCTGCTTACACAGGGAATTTTGGGAGCCCTTGCTGACCATTCCAGTGAACCTTAAGGGAGCAGATAGGCATCCCTGGAAGACTCTCTTACTAAAGAGTTCCTCGAACAACGCTGATTCCCTCTTGGAACCGGCTTGAGATAACGGAAGGGTGGAACTTATTCTCACCCCAATAATGGAAGTACAGAAAAGTTATAGAATGTTAAGATGTTTTAGTAGTTTTAATGTTAAAGTTAATTGGTTAGTTTTTATTCTCGTACTCAGCTACATAGCTGTAGTTCATGTTAAAGTTAACTTTAGTATATGCCCTAAAACTGGAATGAGACACAGGAGACAGGATACAAAAGTTCAAAATATTGCTTTATTGCAGAAACTTCAGAATACTATGTTTGTGAGGCTTATTGGATGTCCACGGGGAAACCTGATTATGATTGACGGACCTCTTTGTGTGGCCGAGGGGGAAGTGATCCGGGTGTATCTGGTCCGGGTTGACCTGAAAGAAAAACAAAGAAAAATATCTGGGTGGCCGAAACTTATGAAAAAAATACAAGAAATCAATAGCATACTTAAAATAGCTGAAAACAAAGTAAGGAACAGCAAATCTAAATGGCTTCCCAACCGGTGAAAATATATTCAGTAAATGTGAATGGCCTGAACAACCCCATGAAAAGATCGAGAGTAATGCAACACTTAAATAAACAGAAGGCAGACATTATATTCATACAGGAATCCCATCTGTCAGACACTGAGCATCAGAAACTTAAATGGGGGGGCCGTTATGCCATTTACTCTTCATCTCACCCAGGTGGACATAAAAGAGGAGTAGCAATCCTGATACCATCAACCACACAATTTAAAATAAACAGTATACAGTCTGACAGATTAGGACGTTATATATTTAGTACAAGGCCACCTATATAATCAAGAAGTTACCCTTGCAAATATATATCTACCACCGCACACCAAATCACCCCCAATACGGCAAATCCTAAACAAAATAATAGACCTTCACAAGGGACAATTAATAATGGCAGGAGACTTTAATATGACACTAACCCCAAATTTAGACTCATCTAATCCCAAAGTCTACCGCCAATCCACTCCAGCAAAGTTCCTTAAAATACAACTTGAGAACCTCAGCCTAGTCGACATTTGGAGGAAATTTTTTTCCTCTGACCCCGAGTATACGTACTACTCGGGAAGATTCAATTCATATTCTAGACTAGATTATTTTTTCACCTCTTGTGAACACTTCTCCGCAGTGCAAGACATAGGAATTTGCCCAAAAACAATATCTGACCATCATCCTCTGCTGCTAAAAGTGGACATGGGAAAAAAAACTCTTTGGAGACTGAACCCCTATCTCCTAAAGGACAGGGAATTTACTGATCAAATCAAAAAAAGAATCCCACAGTTCCTTGAAGAAAATGCATCATCAGCTGCCTCCGAGGCTATATTATGGGACGCCATGAAGGCCACCATAAGAGGTGAGATCATTGCTTACACCTTCAGGAAAAAAAAAGGAAAGAGAGAAAAAATATCAGGAACTCACCAAAACCCTACAAACTTGTCAACTACTTTATAGAGAAGGGAACAAGGTAATACAAGCCAAAATCGACCATCATTCATGATTGAAACCTTTAAATACATGAAAGGAATAAACAAGATGGGTACAGAGGGGCTGTTCAAAGTAAGGGAGGGCAGGGCCACCAGGGGCCATGATATGAGACTGGAGTGAAGAAGGTTCAGGAGGGAGATGAGGAGACACTTTTTTACAGAGAGGGTGGTGGCTGGGTGGAATGCATTACCTGCTGAAGTGGTATGCAGTAGAACAGTGGACTGCTTCAAACGAGGATGGGACAGGACAAGGGGAAGGGTGGAAGAGAGGGGCAGCTGCAGAATACGGGGTGCTAGCTGCACATTCGAGAAGACTTGATAGACCTCTAGGCCTTTATCTGCTGGCAAATTTCGTATGTTCGTATGATTATTACCAAAGTCTTTATACAACACATAATACCTCTTCTCAAGAGGACAGACAAATATTTCTTTCTCAAACACAGTTACCGAAACTTACACCAGAACAGGTGCAGAAACTGCAAGCTCTTATAACAACTGAGGAAATAGAGATGGCGGTTACCAAACAGTCCTTGGGTTGGTGCCCCGGACCCGACAGATACCTCAATGAATGGTATAAAATATTTAATAAAGAATTAACACCAAGACTCCTCAAATTGTTCAGAGAAATGGCCTCTGGTCAAGCACCCCCGTCATGGGACTACGCTATATTTGCAGCTATTCCCAAACCTAATGGAAATAAACTAGACCCCTCTGCCCACCGACCGATTTCAGTATTAAACTCTGACTACAAGATTTTCACGGCCATTTGGGCCAAAAGACTAGAAAAAAATTCTCCCAACGATAATACATCTGGACCAAGCCGTCTTTATATAAAACAGGTCAACAACAGATAATATTAGAAAAACATTAATACTCATGGAATATATTCAAACATGGAGGATACCGTCTAAATTTTTAAGCCTTGACGCCGAAAAGGCATTCGATAAGGTATACTGGCCCTTTCTATGGGACACGCTAAAAACATTTGCTTCCCCTGACTCACTGCTGCGTTGGTTGACCCAAATATATTCCTCGCCAAAAGCCTATATCAGAATAAACGGGGGACTATCCTCCCCGATCTTAATAGACCAGGGTACAAGGCAAGGATGTCCTCTCTTCCCACTATTATTCGTAATACATCTTGAACGACTAGCTAGCGTAATCAGAAATTTGAGAAAGATAGAGGGCATACCAGTGCAGCAGTCAGAAAACAAGATCAGTCTGTTCACGGACGACATACTTCTTTCCCTTCTATCTCCTACGGAATCGATCACAGAGACGTGGAAAATACTGACCCGATTTGAAGAATTAGCCAGTTTTAAATTAAATGTAACAAAAACAAAGGCCCTTTTATACAACTATATCCCCCCAACCACACTAAAACAAAGTCTTACAATAAAATGGTACTTAACCAAAATAAAATATCTAGGAATACATATTCCTTACAACCTTTCTTTAATTGAACCCTATGAGCCTATCTCTATAGAAATCAATAAAGATTTGGACAAATGGATCCATCTCCCATTATCCTTATTTCAACGAGTAGAAACCATTAGGATGAACGTTTTACCTCGCCTGCTATACTTATTCCAAAATATACCGTACTTCCCATCTCATTATTTTTTTAAATCTTGGGACAACATGATATCGAAGTTCATATAGAATAAACAGAAACCACAAATTCGCCTTTCCATATTAAAACTATCATTAGCTCAGGGAGGAACAAATCTCCCAGACCTTGCAAAGTATGCAGAGGCAGCCTTTTAAAAATTCTTTTACTTTAGCTCTCCAGTCAGTTCGAGTCCCAGTGGAAGAGGCTGGAATTTCATTTAAACGACATGCACGATATAAAAAAAAAATAATCTTTTAATTCTTATGGAAAACTCCCCCTTTAAAAGACTTCACAGTCATTACCTCACAGGTCTTAAAAATATGGTTTAAAATGCGTGAGAAGGCGCTACTCCAATTAACTTACGAATACTGCAAGTTAATTTCACAAGATGAGCTTTCTGCCCCATCTCACAGCGATTTAGCCTTCTCCTGCTGGTGCAGATTGGGACTAGAGCACGTGTTCCAGTTCTTGGGTCCAAACAGTATCCTATCATTTGAAGACTTAAAATCAAAATTTAACCTCCATGTCTTGGCCAATTCAAATATTTTCAAATTAAAAACCATCTTTTACGTAATAGATTTATCCAGGTCAAATTTAAGCCTCCCCTTCCTCCTCTTCTAAAACTATTTATTGACCACTCTCAAGGGCAACATTGGAACCATTTAATTGGTAACTTATACAAAATGATGCGAGATCAATCAAAAGAATCAACAAACTCAATTTTAGAAAGTTGGAACAAGGATTTGGACCTAGAAGTCTCTAACGAAGATTGGTCCTCCTCATCTCTGAGAGTGGTCAAAATCAGTAAATCACATGTGTGGAGGGAATACTCCTGGAAGTGCAGATCAAGATTTTTCAGGTCACCGACGACCCTGACTAAATATCTTCCAAGAGAATACAGGGCCTGTTGGAGTGTGGAGCAGAATTAGCTGACTTGGCACATATAACGTGGCTTTGCCCATGTTTAATGCCCTTCTGGCTAACTATACAAAATGAGATTAGCGAGGGCCTAGATGAACGAGTTGAGCTTACAGCTGAGATGGTGCTGATGGCCATCTACCCGGATCGCTCCTCCCCTTGGACAAAAACTCTGCTCCCCATTCTGTTATTGGCGGCGAAAAAATAGTTGACAAGGAAATGGATGACAAAAGTTATACCAAGTATACAAGATTGGAGACAAATTGTGTATGATATATATCAGATGGAAAATATTACAGCAAAACTAAACAATCAAATGGATGGTTTTGCCACCCAGTGACGGAGATGGTCAGTCAATCGGGCAAGAATTGACCCCGATTTCTGCCTTCAGAGAGTGGATCCTCGAAAGGGATGGGGAGGAGAGGGTGGGTGATTGGACAGACTTGATTCTATATCAGCTAAGGAAAGTTTGGTTTTGGTCTCAATGTGTTACCAATGTAAAATAAATATATGCTTTGCTCTCCTGTACAATAACAAACCTGAAGTAATCACAGAAAAAATGTTCTGTTTGTAAAATGTCTCCTGATATACACGTAATAGTAAAGGAAAAAACAAAAAACCTAATAAAAAATAAATAAAAAAAAATTTTTGACTGGGTTATGGGAGCTCCACATAGACACAGCCACTCTGCTCTTTCTCTATGGTAACATATCTTGACTCCCTCTCTTGTAGCTTCCTGCTGATATACATGATTGGATGTTCTTCCCCATCTATTTTCTGAGATAAGACTGCCCCAATACCATTCTCTGATGCATCGGTTTGAACCTCACTTTTCAATACAGGAGCTGTACATAGAAGGCTAGAACGGTGCTGGTGAAGATCTGGCCTGGATGCTGACCGCCTTAGATTGATGGAACATTGTCGGCACTATCGACCAGCAAGCTCCCATAAGAAGGCAGAGTTCCTGTTCAGGGAGATTCCTGCAGCTCAGAATCAACCGGCTCAGCTCTCTCGAACTGTAGACAGGTTGTGCAATCCAACCTGCCTGCAAGTTCAAAGAGCATTTTCACAGGATGAGTGTGATGAGTTTGCTTGATTCTTTGCTAATAAGGTGGCCGACATCAGGACAGAGATCCGATTAGCTTGCTCTGTGGGGGCTGTCAGTGGTCGGTGCGTGGTTACTACCCCTCAGTTTTCCTGGGTACATTTCGACCGGATGGAGATCTTGGACGTTGTGCAGATTGTCCAGAGTATGCAGCCGACTTGCTGTAGTTTGGACCTTGGCCCTACACGCCTCATATTGGGGTGTGTTAATACCATTGGCCTTGTCCTGGCAGACATAGTTTGGTGCTGTCTAGAGTCAGATGAGTTTCCAAACTCCCTGAAGGAGGTGGTGGTGACACCACTCCTTAAAAATTCTTCTCTTGACCCAAACTGCCCTGCTAACTACAGGTCAATCTCTAACCATCCCTTTGTAGGGAAAGTGATTGAGAAAGTAGTCACGCTGCAGCGGGAGAACCATTTGACCATCCATGACATCTATGATCCTCTCCAATCCAGTTTTCGGAAGAGGCATAGTACCGAGACTGCTCTGGTTCAGGAGATCAGAAGTGCCGCTCTGTCTTGGTCCTTCTTTATCTCTCTTCAGCCTTTGACACCATGGACCATGGGGGATTGCTGGAGTGTCTGAGTGATATCTGTGTTCTGTCAGGGTTGGTCCTCAGATGGTTTTAATGTTTCCTCACTGGCAGGTCTCAGAGGGTAGTGCCCAAGATGTATTCCTCGGTCTCATTCTCTCTGCTATGTGGGGTTCCCCAGGGCTCTGTGCTGTCCTTAATGTTGTTCACGGTGTATATGCTGCCATTGGGAGACATTGTCAGACAGTATGGACTGAAGTTTCACTGCTATAAAGATGACACCCAGCTCTACCTGTCTTTTGTGCCTGACCAGGATAGTGCGGTCTCAGTCTTTAATAGCTGCCTTGCAGAAATCCAGTACTGGATGAAGGCCAGCTGGCTTAAGTTGAGTTCCAATAAGATTGAGGTGTTGGTGGTGGATCCAGGTCACTGGATAGAGAGATCGATGGCAGGGCTTTCCTCTGGGCTTTGGCTCGGAGGTAGCCAGCTGCTGTCCTGCAAATGGGTGCGGAATCTGGGGGTGATTCTTGACAATGGGCTGACACTGCGTTCACAGGTGTCGGCAGTAGTCAAGTCTTCCTTTTATCATCTGAGGAACATTCCCTGGATTAAGCATCTTGTTCTGTCTAGCGACCTTCCAAAGCTGATCCATGCCTTTGTGACCTTGCGCCTTGACTGCTGCAACTACCTCTATATAGGGCTTCCTGGGGTTGATGTCCACTGTGTGCAGCTAGTGCAGAACACAGCGGCCAGGCTGTTGATGGGGGTCTTTCATGTGAGTCACATTACGCCTGTGCTGCACGAACTGCACTGGCTGCCTGTGCAGTGCCGGATCACCTTCAAGATCAGTTTACTGACCTATAAGGCCCTACGTGGACAGGGTCCGGGCCACCTGCAAGAGCTTCTGATTCCTTACAGCCCCCTCCGACCTCTCCGCTCAGCCGACGAGGAACTGCTAGAGGTTCCCAGGGTACGACTGAAAACTTCAGGGTCACTAGCTTTTATGTATGCGGCCCCCACCCTGTGGAACTCTCTGCCTCATTGGATTCGAGAGTGCCAGACAGTGGAGAGCTTTAAGAAGGCCTTAAAGACCCATCTGTTTTATCTTGCCTTTGGGGATTTTACATTGTATAATGTTTTAAGGTATAGAGTTGCAGAATCTGGATAGCACTGTTTTATCTTTTTAATATGTTTTATTGTTATATTTTGTACAGTGCTTTGATATTTTTTGAATTGTGCTATAGAAATAAAGATGTTATTATTATTTATTATTATTATATTCCTAAAAGCCTCATCACAAATTGGGGTCCACTGAACCTTTTTCCGGCACCTCTTTTTAGTGAGATCAGTCAAAGGACTGGCAGTGGCTGAGAAATTAGGAATAAATCTCCAGTAATAACCAGCCAGACCTAGGAAAAATCTCACATGCTTTTTTGTGGTAGGTATTGGGCTGTTTGCTACTGCTGTCACCTTTTCTCCCTTGGGCTTCACTTGTCCGTTATCCACAATGAACCCTAGGTATTCATTCATCTTGGTTTATTGTTCATCCAGAACATAAAAATGTTGAACATTACAACAATAGATACATATAATACATGTGAGACTGTTTAAAACACAAATGTCATAGAGTAAAAACAATGAGTGCATTAAACAATAATAAAACATAAATCTCCTAGGATTAGAACAGTAAATACATTAAACACTGTAATAGGCCAATTATTTTAGGGTATGATACACAAAGCAGCAGCAAGTACCTATTAACAAGAGAAATCTCAGAACTTTAAGCTTGCAATGAGAGAAAATGTTTCCTTTTAGATTTAATTACTAGTCCAAGACATTTAGCAACAAACTTGGCATCAGCTTTCTTTTTAGGATGAAATAGAACAAACAATGGATCATAGTCCAAATTTGCATATTTTATCAAAAATGCTAGAAGAATTTTATCACGAGCAGTATTGTAGAGGGGACATTGTATTATAATACGATAAAGGGTCTCATGAAATCCCCTGTTGCATCTACGGAATTCCTGGGTTTGCCCAGTGTTAGATGACTTATTAAAACAAGTACAGTATGTTTAGAGGTGAGTGCCTACCCTATCCCAAGTGATCATTTTACTAGTGTTTGGATCTATGGGCAAGTAGAGGTAGTCTTCTAGAGTTGAGTCAATTTTATTTAATCCAAACCATAAAGCTTGTTTTTGTGACTTAACTTGCGCTATCTGTTTAGATTGGGCATCCATAAGGAGTTTTTGTTTCAAGATATCCTTGAAAAGGGGTGATATCTTGATCCCTTTTTGTAACTATTCCCATACATGAATCAAAGAGGTTTTTGAGAGAATTGTTTTAGGGCTTTTCAACCAAAGTGATGAGAAGCTGTTCGCAGCCCAGGCTATTTTCTCTTCAAGACAAGACTTTGGGATTAGGTTGGATTGATTATTGATTATTTTAATCCAGTAAGTGACCAGTCTTGTTATTTATTATAGTAGCTATAGGAAGCCTACCTAATTTGGCTCTCACCACTGAGTTAGCAGTTGACATAGGTACCTGCAAAAGAGATTTATAGAAAGAAGATAAAGGAAGCTCTATGGTATCTGGTATACAAGTGCCCCAAACTTCCGCCCCGTAGAGCAGGATGGGGTTATTAACCTTAGCTTCAGCTGCAACTAATGCTGGAATAACTGTATGCCTTCCATATTTATAGTTGAAACTAAAAGGGCTTTCACAGCTAATCTGGCTTTAGAAATCTGTTCTTTCCAATGGAGAGACCATTTGCAGTTGGCAGTGAATTTAATACCAAGGTATGTATATGCAGAAACTACCTCAACTAACTCATCATCCAAAATAATTTTTGGAAGAGTGGGGCGATCCAAATACTATGACTTTAATTTTTTAAGATTAATTTCCAGTGCAAGCTGATCACATTTAGACTTCAAAAGATTTAATTTTCGTTGAAGACCAGAAATAGATAATGATTGAAGAAGCAAATCATCTGCATAAGCTAGTATGGAAATATTAATATGCATAATTATGGGGGAATCTAGTGTAAGAGTTGAATCCAAATACAATAATGAATCAATATATATATATATATATATATATATATATATACTGAAAAGTAATGGTGCCAACAGACACCCTTGCTTCACACCCTGAAAGACGTGAACAAATTTTGATACAGTTCCCTTATTGTCAAATTATATGGCTGTAATTGTATTTGTATATAACAAATAAATTGGAGTAAGAAGATTAAGAGGGATTCCTCTTTTAAGAAGAATATCCCATAAAATATCCCACAATTTTCCTCTAATTACAGAGTCAAAGGTGGCCATAAAATGTATAATTAAAACGTAAAGTTTCACCTGTCTATAATATCTATATTTTTCAAAGCATTGTGCTAAAACAAAGATATTATCTGTTGTAGAAAAACCTTAGCGAAAACCTGCTTGAAATGTTGATAAAGGAGATGTAGTTTCTATTCAGTTTTGTGATTTCTCTAATAGTATTCTAGAAAATATTTTACCACTGATGTCTAATAAACGAATTGGTCTGTAATTAGAGGGGTGTTAAAATGAACCTTTTTTATGAATTGGTACTAAAATATTTTTGTTCCAAGATGGTGGAATAAATTTTTCCTCAAGACATGTATTGAAAAAATGTACAAAAAACGGAACCCAGTAATTCATGTGTGCTTTGCAGATTTCACTGGGTAGTGTCAGGACCTGGAACCTTATTATTATGTAAATGAGGTATGGCCTGTTCTACTTCCGCAAGAGTAATATTCAGTGGTAGAGAGCATTCCAACCCCATCCAATTAGGTATAGTATTATTATGAAGAGTTGAAGGTTCATTATTGAAAAGAGTTTTGTAATACAACACCTAAGACTCTTTAGAAATATAGGAAGGCAAAGATGGTGATAAAAAGTTGGTGCCCTTCACCACCAACTGCCAAAAATTTAGTATCCTTTGTATCTATAGCCTGGTACATAAAACTCCATTGTTTTAAGAGCATATTCAGCTTTTTTGGATCAAACATTTTTTTATAATTTTTACGAGCTTTATTTAATTTAACAAAATTAGCTTTTGATGGATTTTTCCCTACATGTCTGACCATTTCTCTGCAGTACAGTGAACATCAAACCAGGAATTAAGAGATGGTTTATTATTTAAAAAATATATTTGTTCATTAATTTGCTGATAGCCAAGCTCCAACTGTTTACTCATTAATTTAGCATCTACCTCATCTTGGGCAAATGTAAAAAGAGTTGAGAAAAAAGGAGACTATATTAAGTCTGCCACATTGTTCCATGTTTTTATATTAAGAGTTAATTTGGCTTTGCCAGTTAATGCCAATGGACAGGTTTGAGTAGGCTTAACATCAGTATAGTAGGAGACTTGTCAAGAGCCATTACAGAAAAAAAATAGCAGTATGATTACTTTCAGATCTCATAACTACAGATAAGTCCTGAATTTGATAACCCTAGATATCTTGCTTCTGTCTTCCCCAGGGCACACTTAGCAGGGTCAGTGATCACTCCTGACTCCTTTATTGCTTGCAATACCTGGGACAAGTGTCTAACATGGGATTCCCAGTCAGGGCTGACTATGGCCACATCATCCAAATGAGCCACACAGTAGTCAGTGTGTGGTCTTAGTATGTGGTCCATAAAATGCTGAAAAGTGGCTGGGGCCCCGTGTCGTCCGAATGGCATTGTGACAAACTGGTATAAACTGATTGGGGTGCTAAATGCGGTTTTATCTTGGGAATCGGGTGACATGGGGATTTGCCAATATCCCTTATTAAGGTCAAGGGTGGAGATATACTGTGCATTGCCTAGCCTGTTAATGATGTCATCTGTTGGGGGCATTGGATAGCCATCGAACTGTGACATGTTGTTAAACTTTCTAAAATCTAGGCATAGACGTATCCCACCCTCTTTCTTGTCCACTATGACCAAGGGTGAAGACCATGCACTCTTTGAAGACACAGTTATGCCTAACTGCTCCATTTTTTTGACTTCCTGAATCACCTCATCCCTCACCTCAATGGGCAATTTGTAGGGCTTTTGATGTATGGGCTTGTCTTGCATGGCAGTTATGGTGTGTATGCACAGTTCATTTGACCCCACCTGGGATATTTGTGAGTATGGGCTCAAATTCTTGTAATACCCCCTGCAAATCTTTCTGTTCTAGGGACATGGATATGTTGTTCATCCACACTCATTGGCAGTATCCTTGCCGCTTTAAATCTTGCCGGAAGGTCTTCAAGCTTGCTCCTCCCACCCACCCGGGTGGTATAACTCTCGGCTCCGCCCCATGACGCCAGATCTTCCTTACCGCTTGGAAGCTCAGGTTCCCTCCTTAACGCTCTGCGTTTGAGACTGGTTCCTATTTCTCCGTTTGCGGATTTAAAAATAAAATTTTGCAAAAAGACTTCAGTCTTCTATCCCTCACGGCTGCGATGGACAAATCGACTCCCGGATTTCGGAGATGCCCATGCGGGCAGAAGATGTCTCGGACGGATCCACACTCCACGTGTGTCTACTGCTTAGGCCTTGAGCACGACCCGCAGGCTTGCGACCTGTGCTCATCTTTCTCGGCCTACGTCCTCGAAGCCCGTGCTGCCCGATTGCAACTGGGCCGTCCCGAGAAGCGTCTCCCTCCGGTGAAGTCCAAGGAGGCCCGTTGGCGGTGTCCGGGCGGCGGGAAGCTCGGCGGATCAGCTCGAAAGCGGATGGTCGCCTCAAGAGAGGCGGCGCGGGCAGATTTTCCTCGGCGCGGCATTTATCCCGCCTCTCTGGGTTCTTCCTACACGGCTTCTTTTAAGGAGCTTTGTCTGTCCCTCTCCACTAAAGGAGAAGGGCTCGTCCTGCTGGACCTTATTCTCGGTCAAAAAGAGGGACAGGGTAGGAGTCCCTCCGTCGACGCTCTTGGGAGCGGGAAAGGTCCCTCTCCCCGGGCCGTCGACCGTCGGCTTCGGTCGACCGCTCGGCTTCGGCCACTGGCCTCACGGTGTCCCCGTCAGGTCAGCTGACCGAGACTCCCACCGATGAAGTCGAGATTTTTCTCGACCCATTGGACGGGCTGTCGCCTTTAGCAGCCGAGATTCCCCTCTCCCCGGTTCCCCCGGGAGGAGTTGAGGATCCCGTGGGCTCGCCTGTGCCTCCGGTTCCGGAGCCCTCGGATGGACCATCCGAGCCGAAGGGAGTGCCGGTTCCGGCCGACACCTCCCCGCACCGACCTCGGAAATTCCGGACTCTCGTCTCCGGACCTCTTCGGTCCAGCCGATCCCACCGTCAGGCGGTCTCGGTCTCGCAACGCTGAAGCGGCGCGCGTCAGCTGCCCTCGCCCTCCTCCTCGGATGAGGGAGGCTTCGGCGAATTACGCCGACGGCCGAGGACCTTATGTTGCAACAGTTCCTCCTGGCGGAATAAGCGACCCGCCGCCTTCGGCCATTAAGGGCTGTCACCGAACGTCACACAACCCCGACTTATCCGGAGAAGTCATACCCAGGCCGGTTGTTCGCCAAAACCAGCTGCTCCACCGATTCCGGTGGAACCTCCGCCTCCACAGCCACCATTGGGGCTCCGACCAAGGATTCTCGGTCGGCTAGGGTCTACCCCATCGCTGTCAGTTACCCTCACTCCCGACCGACCTCGCAGGTGAAGGGTGGCTCAGGCCAGAGCAGTCTTCGAGGACTCTTCCGAGTCCGAAGATGATTCTCCTTTTTTCTCCAGCGACTGGACTTGGAGTCTTCAGGAGGTCAGTCAATGGGCGATAGCCCGTCGTCCTTCCTAGGACTGCCTTCGCTCATCTCGAGTCTACCGGGATGGAGCTCGAACCCGCTTCCAAACGGGCCAGGTATCCCTCACGGAGATTCTGGACCGAGGGATTCTCCGGACGGAGGCCTTTCCGGTGGCCGAGGCCATAGTGGGTCGCGCACTGGAACTTTGGCAGCGCCTGCTTCCTGCCCTGCGCCTTGGCCAGGATGGCCAGGAAGTATGCGGTCCCCTACCGGTTCCTTGTCCGGTTTTGAACACCCTCTGCTGAGGGTTGGTTACCGACAGCGTTTCGGCGCGCCGGCTAGCGCCAGGGATGTGGACAAACCTCCTGACAAGGAGTCCAAGAATTGGACTATGTCGGGCGAAAAGTCTACGCTACGTCCTCTCTCGGCCTTCGTCAGAGCCAGTTCGGCCGTCCTCATGGCACATTTTCTCATGCCTGTTGGGCTCCTGGATGAGGTCATCCTCATCTTCCGCGATCTGCAGACTACGGTTAAGCAGGTGCGGGACCAGGGCAGGGCAGTGGCCAAACAGCAGCTCCAGACTGCTTTGGATATAGGGGACTCATGTGCCAGATCGGTGGCGTCGCAGTGGCTATGTCGGCGGGCTTGGCTGAGGATATCCACCTTTACTGGATACCCAGCACAAGTTGGCGGATGTTCCCTTTTGGGACTGACCTCTTCGGCCCTGGGGTGGAAGGTCACCTGCAGAGGATCGAGAGTCCAATGCCACCTTGACTCGGTCTCTTCCGCTCCAGAAGGACAAAGGCTGCAAACCACAGCCTAAGCCTTTCGTCCTTCTGTGCCCCAGGCGCCCCGCCCAGCAACGATCAGGGCCAGCAGGCTCGGCCTTGGCATCCCAAACCCAAGCCGCGGCTTCCTCTAACAGGAGGCAGGAGGAAGGGCCCAGGAGGTCCCTCGGCGGTCCTCCTCCAAGCCTGCCCAGTGACGGGCTGAGGGTGTCGCCCCCATCCCCGTCCACCCCCCTGGGTCCCCCGTGGGACGGCTCCGCACTTCCGTTCGCCTGGTCCGCTGTTACCACGGACAGGTGGGTCTTGGAGGTGGTGGAAGAGGCCTGCCTCTGGAATTCGAGCAGGCACCACCCTTCAGAGCTCGCCCCTCGGGGCTTCGGGATCCCCAGCCTCACTGGCGTCGTCGAGCCGACGCCGCTCTCCTCCTCCAGAAGGAGGTGGTAAGAGGGTGGTGGACCCTCCTTCAGACCCAGGGTTTGTGTCCAGGTACTTCCTGGTTCGAACGGACGGGGCTGGGCGCCCCATTCTAAACCTACACGACCTAAACAAGTTCCTAAGGTCTCGAACCTTCAGGATGGTCACTCTGGCTCAGATAATACCATCCTTGGAACGCAGCGGCATGGTTCTGCTCTCTGGACTTGCAGGGCGCGTTTTTCACGTCCCTATCCGTCCGTCTCACCAGAGATTCCTTCGCTTCCGAGCGGAAGGATCCCTCTTCGAGTTCCAAGCCATGCCCTTCGGCTTGTCTCCAGCTCCCAGGGTCTTCACCAAATGCATGGCAGTGGTGACAGCATTCCTGCGGCGCCGAGGGGTCCGGGTGTACCCTTACCTGGACGACTGGCTGATAGCAGCTCCCTCCAGGAAGGAGGCGGAGTGGTCCAGAGATCTGGCCCTCCAGGTCTGCTCTCAACTGGGCCTCCTTATCAACGAGGCCAAGTCGGAACTCGAGCCAAGCAGGTGATTCTATTCATCGGGCGCAGCTCGACTCTCTTCGAGCCAGAGCGCTCCCAGCGGACAGGGCCGAGGTTCTTTCCTCCTTACCCGATCATTTCTGGTTGGGCATTGCGCCTGCCCGGGACTTCCTCGCCTCCTGGGTCTCATGGCGGCCTGCACCAGCGTGGTCCGTTGGGGCCCGCTGGAACATCGTCCCCTTCAGTGGGGACTGGCCAGCCAGTGGTCACAACGCTGCGATCCTTGACCAGCTTGTCGGTGACACAGGGGATGTGGAACGCCTCAGTGGTGGACCGCTCCAGATCATTTGCAGGAGGGCATCCCGTTACATCCGCCCGAGCCGACGGTCTCTCTGTCGACCGATGCCTCTCTGATGGGTTGGGGTGCCCATCTGGGGGAACACCGGGCTCATGGCCTCTGGTCCCCGCGGGAGTCCCGATGCCACATCAACCTGCTGGAGCTCCGAGCGGTCCGCCTAGCTCTCACCGCCTTTGCTCCGTTCCTCCGGGGTCAAGTGGTCCGAGTCCAGACGGACAATACCACGACCATGTACTATCTAAACCGCCAGGGCGGGACGCGCTCCATGCTTCTATGCAAGGAAGCTCTCCGCATTTGGTTACTCGTGCGCAGCCTGGAGGCGGATCTCCTAGCCATTCACGTGGCAGGAGCCTCCAACACCCTGGCCGATGCCCTGAGCCGGATAGGGGCTGCATCCCACGAGTGGTCTCTCCTGCCGAGGTAGTACAGCATCTGTTCTCCTTTGGGGCACACCTCAGGTGGACCTGTTTGCCTCCATGGAGACGCTGAGCTGAGTCTGTTCCATGCCCGCCTCAGCAGGGCTCGCTGCAGGGGATGCCTCTCGAGGCAATGGACCCCGGCCTCTTTACGCCTTTCCCCCATTTCCTTGATCCACAAGGTGCTTCTCAAGGCGAGGAGGGACAAGGCGCAGGTGATTCTGATAGCCCCAGACTGGCCTCGCCAGTTCTGGTACCCAGATCTCCTCAGTCTCAGCTCCAGGACTCCGGCAGCTTCCAGCTCCGCCCGACCTGCTCTCAGTCAATCAGGGAAGGTGTTCCATCCGGACCTTCAATCCCTGCACCTGACGCCCTGGTTCCTGAGCGGCCAGAGTTCCAGGCATTGGTCTTTCCGGCGAGGTCCTCAATGTAGTTGAGGCGTCCCGTAAGAGTCGACAAGAAAATGCTATGCCTTCAAATGGAAAAGGTTTTCCATTTGGTGTCAGAGCAAGGGCTTGGACCCTTCCTCCTGTTCCTTGGCAAGCATCTTGGACTATTTATGGTCCCTTTCTAGTCAAGGGCTTGGGTCGGCGACCCTAAGGAAGTGCACCTGGCAGCCATCTCTGCTTACAGGCGGGCCGAGAGCAGTCGGTGGCGCAGGAGAAGGTGGTCTGGCGCCTTTTCAAAGGCCTTGATCACATTTCCTCCAGTGCGGGAACCCCACCTCCGTGGGATCTACTGCTGGTACTGGCAAAGCTCATGGGCAGCTTATTCGAACCTATGCACAGGTGTGTCTCTCTCACCTGTCGTGGAAGACCGCCTTCTTGGTGGCTATCACATCAGCCAGAAGGATGGAGAGCTCCAGGCGCTTTCCATCGAGTCTCCTTACCTGGTCTTCCACAGGGACAAGGTTGTCCTCACGCCCCACCAAATTCCTTCGAAGGTGGTGTCGGAGTTTCACCTTAACCAGGTGTTGACTCTGCGGTGTTCTACCCCAATCACACCTGGAGGTGAATATAGGCTCCATACTCTGACCCTAGAAGGGCGCCGCTTATTATAGGGAGCGACGGCTGAAATCGGGAGAGGTTCGCCAGCTGTTTGTCACCTACGCTGAAGCCGCATCTGGCAGACCTGCAGCCAAGCGGACGATAAGCAGGTGGGTAACCTCCTGCATAGATCTCTGCTATAAGTTGGCGGGCATGGAGCCTCCCAGAGGGATAAGAGCTCATTCTACCCGCCATACTGCTGCAACGGTGGCTGCTTCAGGGACGCCCTATCCAGGAAATCTGCAGGGCTGCTACCTGGAAGTCAGCAAACACCTTCATTACCCACTACACACATCGACCTTGAGTCACGCCGGGATGCTGGTTTTGGGGCCTCGGTTCTCCAGTCTCTTTCCCAAGTAAGTATTGGGGTGTCGTCTTGCTCCCTCCTCCCGGAGAACTGCTAGGAGTCTGCCAATGAGTGTGGATGAACAACATATCCATGTCCCTAAATACAGGTTACTCACCTGTAACAGGAGTTCTAGAGGAATGGTATATGTTGTTCATCCACACGACCCACCCGACCTCCCCGGCTTCGACGCACAACCTGAGCTTCCAGCGGGCCAGATCTGGCGTCATGGGGCGGAGCCGAGAGTTATACCACCCGGGTGGGTGGGAGGAGCAAGCTTGAAGACCTTCCGGCAAGATTTAAAGCGGCAAGGATACTGCCAATGAGTGTGGATGAACAACATATACCATTCCTAGAACTCCTGTTACAGGTGAGTAACCTGTATTTGCTGAGGCTCCAATTCAGGGTTTATCTGAATCTCCCCCAACTGTCCTGACTGCTCTAGCCTTTTATAGGCAACCTCCATCTCTGGTTCCCTAACATCAGGATGGATACAAAGGGAAGGGTTAGGCTTCTCATACCATTTCCTAAGGAGGTCCACATGGTAACTTTTCTGGGGGTGGGTCTCTTTCCTGGCATGCTGCGCTCATAATTCACTGCTCCTGATTGCCTCAAAATGGTGAAGGGGTCATGCCATTTCCTGAGTAGTTTGTTCTCTGTGGAGAGGAGTAACAACACTTTGTCTCCAAACTGAAATGTTTTAGTCTACAAACCCTGGTCGTATCTTTTCTTTCTGCAAGACTTGCTTCTGTTCTAAGCTCTGGTGTGCCAAGTGGATATACCTCCCAGGTGTTTGTGTAACTGAGTCATGTACTCTACGACATTAAGATGCCCCACCTCCTTCCCATGTTCTTTAACCACATTCAGTGGCCCCCTCAGGTTCCTCCCATACAATAATGAGAAAGGAGAGAAACCTGTGGATGCTTGAGGGATTTCTCTGTAAGTGAAGAGTAAATAGGGGTGGTACCTATCCCAGTCTCTACCCTCTTCTTACTGTACTTCCTCAGCATTCTTTTTAATGTCTGATTAAACCTCTCCACGAGGCAGTACACACTGCTACCACACCCAGCAGATGGCACAATTCCTTTAGCAGGTGTGCATTAAAATTACTCCCATGATCAGTAAGTATTTCCTGGGGGATTCCCATGTGGCTAAACACCTTTGCTAGCTCCTTGGCTATCCTTGGGGCAGTGACACTTATCATGGGGATAGCTTCTGGGTAGCAGGTAGCGTAATCACATATGACCAGTACAAATCTGTTGGCCTTGGAGCTCTTTTCCAAGGGGCCCATTACTTCCATGGCTATCCTGTCAAAGGAGTTTGTCACAATGGGGATGGGTTGTAATGGTACTCTATCCCTTTTCCTGCCTGAGCTACCTTCTGACACTCGGCACATGCTTTACAGTACTCAGCTATGTTCTCGTGGATAGAGGGCCAATAAAACCTGGGTAATATCCTATTCAGGGTGCTATCTCTGCCTGCGTGGCCTGCTAAAAGGATGTCATGCGCAAGATACATGATTTGGGGGCAGAATGTTTCTGGAACTATTAGTCAGTGTACTACCTCCAGTTCTGGGGTTAGTGTATTCTCTGTACAGTATTCCCTGTTTTACAACAAACTGAGGGCACATTTTCCTCCCTTTCCCACTTGTGGAAATAAAAGGTTACGTGAAGGGTCTGCTTTTTACTCATGCTGGTTATCACATTTAAAAGTGCGTACCAAGTCTGGCTGTACACCAGCATGAGTATCAATGCAGTTCTTCTTTAGCTTCCTCTTCGACCGCCTTAATTTTAAGGTCCTTGCCAGGATCCTGAAAAACATCATCATCAAATAGGAACACAGATGGTAAATGTTCCTGCTTCACTTGAGCTCTGGTGGTTATGGCAGCTACAGCAGAGTTCTGGGCAGCATGGCAGTGTATAAATGAAGCAAAGTTTGGGTGGACATGCCTGATAATAACTGGCATGGATAGGCGAGGTATCAACCCCACTTCTTGGGCTAAGGCTACCCGAGCTGTCTCTTTCTTTATATTAGGACAGTTTCTTACATAATATCCCTTCTTTTGGCATCCCATGACATACAATCTGTGCTACAGGAATTTGCGCGCGCCCCCCCCCGCTCTCCAGTCTTGTTTGATTGGGGCTGGATTTGACAGTTTATAAGTAAAAGGGTTCCTTAACAGATTGCTGGTGTTTGCAGCTACTGATGTCCCTTGGAACCCTCTGGGTCTGGATGGTTGGGCTGCCAGGAAGTCTTCTGCCAACGTTCTGTTTTTTTATTAATTTCATCTTTATTATGCTTTTAGCATACAGTCGAAATATCAATCAGTTTACAACATCCATCTTTACAATTGGTAGTGGGATCAAGTCCTTAGAGCATTAATAGTTTCAAATAATAGATTTATGCTTATAGTTTACAGTTAGTGTCTTAACTTAATTAGTTACATAAATTATATAAAGAATAGAGGTTAAAATATGCATTGAGTAATTGTCACTTCTCGACTTAGACCTGTAGTTGCTACTACACGATGGACAAGCGGGTCAACAGAGCTACTCAGTAAGCTTTAAATTCCTGTAATTTAATTATGCATTTTACATGCTTACACCTAAGATCAAGTTAGAACACAACAAAGTAATCCTCTGAATAAGTATGAATGGGTAACAAGGGAGGGGGAGGGGGGAGGACATCCAATATATAGTCCGGCAGCGCCCGAGCCCAGCATTATGGGGGAGAGAAAAAAGAGGAGGGTGAGAAACGTGGGGGAGGAGAAATTGTAATGAAAAGGGTATAAAAAAGGGGGGATGGTTCGCAGTCAGCGGTTCCAGAGATCTCAGAGAGGCTCCAAATAATTCCAACCATCAGGAGGGTTTTCCAGTTCAACAGCATAACTCAGGGGACAAAGGAGTCATCCTGTAGCATATAATACAGCTGCCAACGGGACCATCTGGAGTTGAATTGGTCTCCCCGGTCATTTAGTTTATGGGTTATTCGTTCCATATAGTAAATCTGTTTAGTAATCTGCCACCAGTCTTGTATGGTTGGGATTTTTGTAGTTAGCCATAATTTTGTAGTGGCCTTCTTGGCTGCCGTGAGAAGAAGGAGGAGGAGGAGGAGGTAGAGGTATCTAATAGTTGGATGCCTTAGTTCCCTTGGGATTAAAAGTAAGAGGTATAGTTTACCGGTTAGTTGAAATTATGGGCAAAGATTCCTGTAGATTAGTCTGGAGGAGCTAATATAAAGGGCTGAAGTCTGGGGCATGACCACATTATGTGTGAATGGGTGGCTCTGACCTCTCCGCACTGGCGCCAGCAAGCTGCAGACCTGGTTTGAGCATAGTGACTGGTAATTATAGGTGTCCTGATGTATCGGATAAGGATCTTCCATGCATATTCACGCCACTGGTGGGAGCTAGTTACTTGAGTAACATATTGGCACGCTGTCTGCCATTCTTCAGGGGAGATGGGTGTTCCAGCTCCGTTTGCCACTGAAGCCTAATGTTGTCAGTAATGGCTAGCTCATGAGATTTCTGGGAGCGATAATACTCTGAAAGTAGGTGTTTTGTTTATGAGAATTATTTAGTCGAATTTGTTGGCTAATCAGAGGGGGTATCTGGGCGGGAGTCCGTGCAGAAGTTGGCAGGGATTCATAGTAATGACGAAGTTGTAGAAATCTATAGAAGTCCCTACGTGGCAGGCCATATAGGGATTGGATTTCAGTGAAGGATCGCAGGCTCCCTAGTGCTATAATCTGCGGACGGTATGTAAGCCCCAGTGTTTCCCAGGTAAGAAACCCATGGTCCATTCTATTAGGAGTGAATAGGTCTAAGTTTGCTATTGGACATATAAGAGATAAGAAAGGTTCTAAGTGCTGCGAGCTCCTAATGTGTCTCCATGAATTTAGGTAGAGTTATCCACGGTTTGTAAGATCTGGGGAAGTACCACTATGCCTGTCCGTATATAGTTCTAAGTAATCCCTATTGCTAATAAGTGACCTTTCGATTTCTGCCCAGTGTGGGTAGTTATACCATTTTGCCTTGCCATCAGGTGTGATAACATTTCGGCATTATGATATAGCGGAGGTCAGGTAGTGCAAGTCCGCCTCCAGATCTTGGAAGAGTAAGCAACTTAACGTAACTCTGGGTCTCTGCCCTGTCCAGATGAATCTAGAGATGGAGCGGTTCCATATCTGGAATGTTTTATCTGTGAGGGGTTGGGAATGTTTTGAAATAAATAAAGAGCTCTGGGAGGACTACCATTCTAATTAATGATATTCTTCTAGTGAGGCTCAAGGGTAGTATGTTCCAAGCGGCCCGATCTGTTTTAAGCTAGGAAGTGAAGGGGATATAGTTATTTTATAATACTCTGTGGAGGATCGAGAGCTGGACTCCCAAATATTTTAATTTAGGCAGGGCCCAATTGCAGGGAATAACCGTTGTACAGTAGGGGAATTGAGAGTAATGAAATGTGAGAATCTCAGTTTTGGAGAGGTTAAGCTTATAGCCAGACACCTGTCGAACTCATCTAAAAGCTGTCTTATAACTGGGAGCGTTTCTCCGGGTTCTGAGGTGTAGCAACACATCGTCCAATGATAGGGCTACAGTGTTCTACCCACCCCCCAGCACAATTCCAGCAAGACTCTGTGACTCCCGAATATACTATGCAAGAGGTTCTATAAATAGAGCAAATAAGAGCGGGGAGAGGGGGCAGCCATGCCTTGTTCCCCTACCCAGCTGAAAATACTCAGAGTGATGCCCATTAATTTTAACACAGGCTTGGGGGGGTAGCATAGATGTTTTGTATGACATTAATCAAGGTTGAAGGGATCCCAATTTTATATAGGACTTGGTATAGAAAGGGCCATGCCACCCTATCGGACGCCTTTTCGGCGTCAAGGCTGACTAATACTGAGGGGGTGTTGGAGGATTGCATCTCATGAGTTAGGTGTAGGGTGCGCTTGATATTATCCGTGGTAGTACGGGCCCTCACAAAACCAGTCTGGTCCCTGTCTATGAGCTGAGGGAGAAGAGAATCTAAACCATGGGCCAGAATAGACATAAATAGTTTGTAATCAGCATTTAACACCGAGATTGGTCTGTAGGAACTACAGAGTTGGGGGGGTTTCCCCATTTTAGGGATAACTGGAATGGTTGCGATACGACCAAGAGAGTGACGGAGGAATCACCTTCCAGGATTGAGTTGAATAGTCTCAAAAGTTTGTAGTGAACCTGGGGTTTAACCACTTTGTAAAACTCTATTCCGTAGCCATCTGGACCCGGGCCTTTAGAGTTTTAGCTCTGGCTAAGGCAGCAGACAGTTACATATCTGTAATTGGACTAGTTAGGGTCTCTTTTTGCTGGTCTGCAAGTGTGGGCGTTGTGATAGCGTGGAGATATTGTTTTATTTGTTGATCTTTCCGGTGGTTTTCGGGGGTGTATAGTGTGGAGTAGTAGGAAGTGAATGCCCCAGTGATATCATGCAGCTTGGTTAGCAGCTGACCATGCAAGGGATGTCTGATAGTGGATATAACCGAAGATTTCTTCTGGCATCGAATTTGGTAGGCTAGTAATCGTGTTGCTCTAGGCCCTACTTCGTAATATCTCTGTCTCAGAAACGTCAAAGCGATCTCTGTTTGTTGTAAAACTAAGTGGTCAAGATCCGACTTAGTTTGTTGCAGTTGGGGAAGAACTGAGCGCCTCCTTGTTTGTGGGCCATTTGCAAAAGTGTAATGTATCCTCTAGGGTAGCCCTTGCTCTCTTCTTTGCTTATTTAATTCCACTGTGTGCTGGATTATGTGCCTCGAAGGACAAATTTCACTGTGTCCCAGTGAATTGCAGGGTCGACTCTCTGGGGGTTATTCCTAACTATTTCTTTAGTCTTATCTACAAGGTATTCTTGGAACTGTTTAGAGCGTAAATAATAGGGTTAAGTTTCCATCTAGTATTTTTAACCTGTAATCCCACGTCCCAGGTAGTGACTAGGGGTGGATCGGATAGGACTATATCACCCATTCTTGCGTCTTGGAGAATATTTAGGTGTTCGATTTAGGTATAAGTTTGGTCTATACGGAGTAGGTATGGTGTACCGATGAGTAGTGAGTGTAGTTATGGGTTTGAGGATGTGTGCGGTGCCAGACATACGCACCAGCCCACTTCTATAAAACTCTTAAAGAACTTCTGGTTAGGTGTTTGCCTGGGGGCGTGGGTTGGATGAGTCCAGGACCACGCCAGGGAGAAGGTTAAAGTCCCTGCTAGAAGGAGTGTCCTCTTGGTCATCTGAACTATCCTATCTAAAGCGTCTTTAAATAGGGGTTGGAAGTCCTGGAAATACGCATTACGCCAGGGTTACCTGGACAGCTCCAGTCGTGCCCTGCACGATAACAAGCCTACCCTCAGGGTCGGCCCACTGCATTCCCGGGTTAAAGGGGGTATGTGAGGGGATTATGATTTCTACTCCTGTACGTCTACCAGAGCCACTGGAGGAGTAAAACACTTCACCACGGCTTAGCTGTGCCAATTTAGCATGTTCTTTAAGGCTCAAGTGAGTTTCTTGCAGATAGATCAAATCAGCTCTGCTTTTCTTCAGGTATGTTAAGACTCTGGATCTCTTAACTGGGGAGGTCAGGCCATTGATGTTGTGGAAAAGAAGTTTCAAGTGTGAAGAGGTCATGGGATTAGCTGGGATAGGATGCTGCCCAGGAGCCCCCACCCCTTCCCTGGGATAATTAAGGGATCTCTGGGACCCTTAGTCTGTATACTTCTAGATCCACTTACATAAAGATATTCGACTGTGTTATTAAAACAGCAGTACATTTGGCATACATAGTCGTGTCTCTACAAAAGTTTCTAGAAAAGAGTTAACTTGCAACAGAAAACTTACAACTACGAACATATAAAACCTAACACCTAACAGATTCCAACAGGCGGCCAACTGGGCCCCTCCATTGGGGTAACAGTAACTGGTGCTTCCATGGATTAGGGTCATTTCCAGACCCTAAAACTCCTCCAGGGAAGAATCTTCCCGCGATGGGGGTCCTCCCGACACCGATGGTGTCAATTAAAGGGTAGAGTGAGGGGAACAAAAAAAGAAGGAAAAAAAAGAGGGGGGGTAGGGAAAGGGATTGATATATAGGACGTCGTAGGCCAAGGCGGTGATCCGCCATTAGAGAGGGAGTTATGTAAAAGGAAAGAAGTTGGCCTTGGGCAAGGGTCCATGCAAGGGTTACTATCCAATGTAGGGGAGGCCGGGGTCGCCAGCACTGCTCAGGTCTCGGTTTAGTATTTTGAACAGAGGGGGAGCATAGCCCCTCTACATTCGGGGCATTGCCAAGTCTGGTACGGTCATTCCACCCCAGCCAGGAGCAGAGTGGGTTCCCCCGGTACTCTGGAATGGCCCCCGTCAATATTAAAGCGAGATAGTCCCGCTAAGCAAGGGAGGAGGCAGAGGGCGGGCGGGGTCGGCCAAGAGAGCGAGCTGGAAAATCTGCAACCGCTAGCCTGGGCATATCAAAATCAACCTCGGAGGGCCCAGTCCGCCTAGGGTTCAGTGGAGGGAGTATATTCAACGGACACCCTTGTTACTATGCTTGTGAGAGTCCGTAATTCGCACGAGTGAGCATACCATGTGACAGGACCCCTAGTTGTAAGGTCAGCTCAGCAACCAAGTCGCTGTAGAGCAGACATCAATTCTTCCCCCCTTCCCCATCCCCAAACATGGCCCCGCAACCCCGTAGACACTCTTCCAGCACCCATTACGACTAACTGATCATGTGTATCCTTTTAAATATCTATTACAGTACTAGGGTACAAGCACAGGAGGTCACCGGGGCGAGCGGAAAGAGCCACATCTGAAAATAGGCTGAGCCCATACTCCACCCCACCAAGACCTCCTGCCAGGGCACCAGTAGTCTGGGGTTGGGAGAGCACGAGGGGGAGCCCCTCGAAAGGGCCAGGTACCTCGCAGATATCTGTTGCAGTCAAGTGCAGCCCCCATACCCACCTCCCACAGGTCCACCAGGTCAAAGGGGAAAGTGATACCATTATGCCATCTTCGGTGGGTTCGGGATTGGGCCCAACCACCAGGATTCACATAGCTATGTTGCACTTTCCCCAGTCTCCACAGGGCCTACTATCCGGACTCGCACACTCGGCCACGTATTCCCAGAACCCAAAACCCGACCCCTCCCTCCACAGGGCCGGAGCACCACAGCCCGGTAAAATAAGAGGGTACGAACGCTGGGGAACCAGTGTATAGAGGCGATCTCCTGCCTCTGGCCTAGGGCGGAAGGCCCATGTCTCCCAGTTTGACCAGGCCAACACAGGGCGGTCATCAGGAACGGGCCAAGACAACTCAGCCCAGTCCAGGCCCAACGCGTGGGGGAACACAGGTTTCTTTAGCCACCTCCTCTTGGCAGAGGCAGTAACCTCATGAAGGAAACGGAGGGATTCCCGGAAAGCAGGGAGAAGGCCTAAAGGGGAGTCCCCCCACGTCCGGGGCAGTCCCAGGACGGTAAAGGGAGGTGAAGGCCGGCGGGAGCGCTGCTCCACCAGAGACTTTAACCCACCATAGGTCGCCAAGCTGAAACCCCGTTCAGCCAGTGACATCAATGCGGGCCTCTACTTACATCTCGTACCCCCCCCGCAAACAGCCCGGGACCCAGAATGTAGGCAGTTCAAACATTAACATATTTGTAAGCGAATTATCAAGCATATAGTAAATACTTGCTATTCTGGACAGACAAAATTAGTTCATGGGGGAGCCTCCGTGGGGTCCACATGTTCAGAGGCATGGCCAGAGTGTTTTGCCTTCAGTCTGTTAAGCACATCCTGTACGGCCCCCGAATCCCGTCGGCGACCCCCACCACCACCCTGCTGGCCTTCTTTCCACATTTTCTGCGAGATTCTTGCCGCGATTGAGGAGCCTGCTGCCTCGCCCCTGGGTCTCTGTTGAGGAATATCTATGTTCTTTGCTTTCAGGGCCGACATTGCTGCAGCCGCAGAGTCGAAGGTGAGGGCGCCCTCCTTGAAGAAAATGATCATCTTTGCTGGATATGGTGTCCTGAAGCGGATGCCTGCAGATTTAAGTGTCTTCATTATGGGGATTTAGGCCTTTTGTCTTGACATGACCTCGGAAGCGAAATCATTTTCAAAAAATAGCCTTTGATTGTCGAGAGTACCCCCTTCCTCCAGGCAGCATGTAGTACGGATTCTTTTTCTTGGAAGCGAAAGAACTTAGCCAGGATCACTCTTGGTCGGGCTCCAGGGGCTGGCTTTGGACCCAGAGTGCGATGGACTCGCTCGAACTCCAAGGTGCAGTGAGGGGGGAGTGTGAACAACTTGCGGAGGGTATCTTGGAGAAACTGGATGGCATCTGAGCCCTCGGCTTCCTCTGGAATGCCTGCAACCCAGATATTATTGCGACGGTTTCTGCTCTCCGCATCTTCCGCCCTGTCTTGTAGTTGCTTAAGGTTTTGGTGTAGTTGTACTATGGCCCGTTCAGCAGTATCCACCCTGCGGTCTGTTTCGGTAACCTGCGTGTCGGTAGCCTCCTGGCGCTTCTCCAGCTTATTGATGTCAGTGCGCAGACCTGTAATTGTGGACCTCATTTCTTTCCTGAAATCCCGAATTTCAGCCAGCATCTGTGACATTTGCCACTGCAGGATCTCAGTGGTGGGATGGCTACAGGTAGGTGCGCTTTGGCGCGAGGCCGACGAGGCCCGGGAGCCCTCGCTTTCAGAGCCGCCGGATGACAATCCCTCTTCATCTGGTGCAGGGCAAGTTTTATTCTTCAAGCGATCCCTTGCCCGCGGCATATTGTATCCTCCGTAGTGTTTAGAGTTGTTAGTTTTATATTTAAAGGTAGTAATTTGGAGGTTTTTCGGCGATCACCGCAGGAGCTACCGTATTAGGGTGCAGCGAGGACCATGACGTCACCAGAAGTCCAACGTTCTGGTTTTATCTGCAGAATCTGGCTTATGCTCCTGAACCCAAAATTGTACATCCTTGGGGGGGGGAAAACTTTAATAAACTGTTCAATAATTACCGCCTCTAGAGGTTGGTCCTTGCTCTTGTTATCTGGCTGCAACAATTTGTAGCAGAGCTTCTTGAGATGACCATAAGCCTCTCGGGGGTATCCAGTGACTGCATTTTAAGAAACCTAAACCTCTGACAGTAGGTTTCAGTCTTTATATCATAGTGTTTAAGGAGTCCTGCTTCACACGGTCATAGTCCTCTGCCTCTTGGGAGTCCATGTGGCTATAAACCAACTGGGCACTGCCTGTCGGGTGCGGTGCCAGTCGATCAACCCACTGTTCCCATGGCCATGCGCATGTTCCAGCGATCCTCTCAAAAGTTGTGAGGTATGCTTCAGTGTCATCACTGTCCGATAGTTTGGACAGTTTAATGTCTTTTGGGCTACTTGTTCTTTCAGTTTGTCCTGCATCGATAGCATGCAAGGCCGTCATGGTATCCACCCATTTGGTATCTTGCCATCTCCACTCAGTGCCTCTATCTCTCTGCTTAATGTCTGTTTCCATCCGCACCTGTTTTGTGCAGAGCCATTTCAAGAACTCTCCTACGTCCTCAGGTGGAGCATCTTCAGGAGAAAATAGTTCCCTCGATTCTTCCTTGTCCCCTTGCATCTCTTCGTCATCTTCAGGCTTGGCATTTCTCCGAGCTCCCAGGTCCAGTCCAGGCTTCAGCTTCTCTCCCAGTCTGCCGGCCATGGTTTTGGTCAGAACTCCACTGACTTTCTTCTCCCTATTCTCCTGTGGTAACTCCTGGTACATCAGTCAACCTGGGATATCTGGGTGATATCCACCAGAAAATGTCCCCCTAGCACAGTCCAGACATTTCCAGCTAGTTATCCCACTGCTGACACCAAGTCTGTGGAGGCGTTGTGGTATAACAGATGGACCAGACACAGAACTTCAGGTTCAATACACAATCTCTTTGTGGTGTTTATTTAAACTTCCCTAAACTGTGGAATGCCCTTCCTTCCTAGATTCGCCACTCATCTTCTCCCCTATTCCGTCGCTTCAGCCCTATAAAACTTTCTCTCTGTTAATTGTACCTGCAGCTAATTTCCCCCTTCTCATTACCTTACCCTGCTCCACTCACCTGCTAGCTGGCTCAGTGCCTTTATTTCCCTTCAGACAAAATTGGGCAAGAGAAAGCTGCAGTTATCTTTCCCTCGAGTTTAACAATATATAATTTCATGACAGCACTTATATTGTACATTGCCTTCTATATTGTCTGCTCTGTTTACACTGTCCTGTATTCACTGTCATTTCTATTTATCTCTGGTTGGATATATGTATGTATGAATGTATGTATGTATGATCTCCCTGTTTACCCCCTCCCCTTCCAGGACGCACCGTGAGACAAGCAACTTGTTCAGTGTGCCTTTCCTGGTGAAACATTTCAATAAATAAATAAAAATAAATTTAAAACTCGGGATAATCTTAAGCAATGGCATATCCCTTCATCAGTGCATCAGTTTGCAGCAACAGACTATGCATGTCCTTCCTCTGCACTTAGTCAGCGCCTAGAAACATAGAATTTGACAGCAGATAAGGACCGCTTGGCCCATCTAGTCTGCCCATTTCCCTATCTGATGGATAAGATGCAGATTCAACTTGATCAACAACTTACTTCCTCCTACCCCCACTAGAATTGCCTTATGTCTGTCCTGTGCATTCTTGAATTCTCCCACTGTTGCTGACTCCACAACCTCCTCAGGAAGGTTGTTCCATGCATCCACAACCCTCTCTGTGAAAAAATATTTTCTAACAATACCTTCGAGCCGTTCCCCCCTCTATCTTCAAATTGTGCCCCCTTGTTCTTGCACATCTCTTCTTCTGAAAGATGCTACCCACTTGTGCTTTAATTCCCTTGAGATACTTGAAAGTTTCTATCCTTTCCCCAAGAGTATACATATTAAGCTGCTTTAGTCTCTCCTCATATGTCTTCTGGTGCAGACCCTGCACCATTTTGGTTGCCTTCCTCTGAACAGCCTCCACTCTGTCTATGTCTTTGCGGAGATGGGGTCTCCAGAATTGCATGCAGTACTCCAGATGGGGTCTTCTTACCAACCGTCTGTGCAGAGAGATAACAACTTCCTGTTTTCTATTGTTGATGCCTCTCCCTATGCATCCCAGTGTTCCTCCAGACCTCCTTACTGACTTCTCACATTGCTTACCCACCTTTAGGTCATCTGATATAATTACTCATGGGTCTCTTTCAGTTTTTGTTGATATTAACTCACCCCCCCGCCCCCATTGTGTACTCTTCCCCTGGGTTTTTGTTTCCCAGATGCATTACCTTGCACTTCTTTGCATTGAATCTGAGCTGCCATATATTTGACCATTCCTCCAACCTTGCCAAGTCTGTTTTCATCTTTTCCATCCCACCTTGTATATCTACCCTATTGCAGATCTTTGTGTCATCTGCAAAGATACATACTTTTCCTTCCAGGTGCTCTCCAATGTCACTTATAAAGACATTAAAGAGGACCGGTCCTAGTCCCGACCCCTGCGGTACCCCACTACTTACCCTCCTTTCTTCACTGTGGACTCCGTTTACTATTACCCTTTGCATCCTGTTGTCCAGCCAGTTTTTTGTCCAGGCTACCACCTTGGGACCCACTCTAAGGCTGGCTAACTTGTGTATAAATCTTTTGTGTGAGATCTACTGTCCCACTGATTTACTGATCTATCTCTTTAGTTAAAATTATTTCAATCCCTATGTTGGTCTTGTGTGTTTGGGTGATGGGGAGCTCAAAAAAAGGAAAAAAAACAGACAAAACAAGCTAAAGACAAAGAATCTCCGTGCAGAAGCACTGAAGCAAGGGTTACCTCCCAAAGGGCATTGGCAATAAAGCCAAGTTTCAAAGAAACACAACATCACACATAACCTCATAATGCAAATCACCATGACATTTTAGGCTGGCTCAGCTTAAAGCAGGAATGCATGGTGCCAAAGGGCCTCTCAAACAATCTGTACTTTACATGCATTGTTAAATAACACAACGGGGGTTTTCTGATATCTCTACCCCGGTAAATAGCAGTTATGTAAGAACTTACCGTAGCAGTACGCGGCAAACTTCTAGCTAGCAATACACTGCGGGGGACCGCCCCTGGCATCACATGACTGATGTCATCGTGATAGCATATAGGTGGTCCCCATGCCTGCCCGCTCTTCCTCGGAAGACCGCCAAGGATGACGGAGAAAGAAGCATAACTCCTAGAGCCCAGAGCTGCTGGTAGTAGCACAAAAGGGATAGAAAAAATCCACCTCACATGTCTAGTTGGCAGAAGTGGGTATTCTATCATTCAGCAGTGGACCCTACTTTTTGCCCTCAATTTATCGAATTGGCGGGGGGGGGGGTAACAGATTATTTACTCGCATAAGGAGACGAGTGGGATGGGGGAGAGAGAGTAATTCAGAGTAACAATTAATGTGTAAAGGGAGTTAAACTAGCATTTTATATTTAAGGGCCCTATATGTTATGGTAAATATTGGCTTAACTATAAGGTTAAAAGATGGACTTTTTCCACCCCAAAGTAAGAATGATTTCATGGAAATGAACTTTTTCTAGCAATAATTAAATTTAGCCAATGGTAATTGCTCAATTATATTTACTGTATATCCCTAGGAAGAATGATTTTACTGACTGGTCTATGCTGCAGTCTACTACCTTTTCTATCTCAACACATTGTACAGTGTCTTGACATGTGTATAAAAACTGCTATAATAAAAGAAATTAAAAAAAAAAAAGAAAAGGGATAGGAAAAACAGGAGCTGGGGGAAGGTGGGAGGGAAAATGTGACCTACTGCAGGAACCTCTCTCGATCATCTACTGTTATGGGACGTTCTTACGTAACTGCTATATCTTACTTTGAGAGGGTTCCTACAGTAGGTATTCACTAATAAGACTGAATATCAAGCAGTCAAGAAAAGCAAGTCGGAGACTACGGTCCGGGAGGCGGAATATGTACCAACTAGAGAGCCAGTTATGATAAGAGGCCTTGCAGGACAGCAAGTCTAAAACCAGCTCTACGCCTAGAGGCAATGTCCAGACTGTAATGCTTGGTGAATGTATGGACTGAAGACCTATTGGCCGCAGCACAAATGTTCGAAGTGAACACGTTTCGTAGGAAGGCCTAGGAAGCAGCCATGCCATGGGTTGAGTGACCCTTAACTTCCCCTGGAAGGGGTTTCTCATACTTCTGATAGATGAACTAGATGCAGTTAGCCAACCATTTGGACAGGCCCTGTTTAGAGATGGCCATACCCTTATGTCTGGGTATAAGAAAGCCACGAACAGCTGGTCAGATTTGCACACCTCCTTGATCTGAGAGATATAGTATCTCAATATTCTGTGCCGTCCAACGTGTGCAAAGGTATCCCCACCCCACCGTTGGAATACTTGGGATAATAAACTGGCAGTTGAACATCTTAGTTCAACGTAAATTCTGAAACCACTTTCGGTAGAAAGGAAGGATTAGTCCACAGAGCCACCTGGTCTCTGTGGAAAATTAAATAAGGCTCCTTGCAAACGAGGGCCTGGAGCTCTGAAATTCTTCAAGCCGAGGTATTAGCAACTAAAAAGAGCACTTTCCAGGACAAATAGCACAAGTTGCAGCTTGCTGCTGGCTCAAAAGGGGCAAAATAAATTTCTCCAAAATAAAATTTAAGTCCCGGGGGGAACCTGACTACAGACCCGAGGTTTTAAGTGGAGGATCCCTTTCAGAAAGGTTTTAGAGACCTCCAGTTGCTAGGGTTTTGCCCTCTACCAGAAGTTGATAGGTGGAAACTGCAGAAAGATGGTCCTTCAGGGAAGAGTAGCTGAGGCCTGAATCAGACTGGTGCAAGAGGTACTCAAGGACCTAGGGCACCGAGCAGGAGAATGGGTTCAGGCCCTTGGCCATGGCCCAGATGGTGAATCTCTTCGACTTCATGGCATACATAGATATAGTGGATGGTTTTCCGGCCTCTACTAGGACCTGGGCAACTCGCGTGGAGACTCCAAGACATGAGACCGCTAAGTCCAAAGGTGCCACGCGTGAAAGTGGAGAGACTTGAGGCTTGGTTGCACCAGGATGCCCTACTCCTGAGACAGAAGGCCGTGAAGGAGAGGAAGAGGTACTGGGGGTTCCGCTTCTAGCTGTTGTAGCAGGGGGAACCAGATCTGCCGAGGCCAGAGGGAAGTTACGAGAATCATGTGAATGTCCTCTGCTTGGAGCTTCAGCAGAACCTTCTGCAGAATTGGAAAGGGAAGGAAAGTATACAGAAACCTCCCTGTCCAACAGAGACAGCGTGTCTCGCCTAAAAACACCACACCCAGGAACGAGCAAGCAAAAGTTGAGTAGTTTTGCGTTGGATGGGGAGGCAAACAGGTCTATATCTGGCCGACCCCACTGATTGAAAAGATTTTCCATTACCTCCTGCCTTAGCTCCCACTCGTATGCCCATGCGATGGTGTGGCTGAGACTGTCCGCCAGGAAGTTGTGAACTCCCGGGACATGGACTGGTGTCAGAGACAGGCCGTGCTAGACTGCCCAGTACCACACTCTCATTGCCTCCCCGCAGAGGAGGTACGATCGGGTGCCTCCCTGCTTGTTTATGTACCAGACCGTGGCAGTGTTGTTGGTCTGGATAAGGAGTGTTCCCGGTTGCAAGAGGGGCTGGAACACCAGGAGAGCGTAGAGCACTGCTCTCATCTGTAGGATGTTTATGTGCAAGTGTTCCTGTTGTGGAGACCATCTCCCTTGAGTTTAGTGGTCTCTTAGGTGGGCTTTCCAGACTTGATCTGAGGCATTGGTTGTGAGGGTCATAGAAGGAGATGGGGGGGATGGAAAGGAGGCCCCCCCCAAGGAAAGGTTGGATGGCTCCTGCTACCAGAGAAGATGCCTCTTCATACTGCTGGGGATCAGGACTCTGTGGTCCATGTCTGAGCGTTGGTCCCACTGGACACTGAGGGTTCACTGGGTCACCCTCATGTGCAGTCTGGCCAAAGGATATGTAGGTATGGCAGCTGCCATTAGACCCAACAGGCGTAGGATGAAGTGTGCTGTGGTCTGAGAGTTGGACATAGACAAAGCTTGTTGAATCAGAGTATCCACCCTGCCCTGGACCGATTCAGCGCTGCTCCAATGAATTGGAGGTACTGAGAGGGTGAGAGTTTAGACTTGGGATAGTTCACAGTGATTCCAAGCCAGGTAAAGAGGTCCAGGGTGGTGGAGAGCACCTTCATCAGACTGTCCTGAGACGGGGCCAACAGCCAATTGTCCAGGTATGGGAGCACATAAATCCCCTTTTGGTGCAGGGCTGCAGCTACCACCATCAGGCACTTGATAAAAACCCGGAGTGCCGAAGGGAGGCCAAAAGGAAGGGCCTTGAATTGATAGTGGGTCTCCTGAAAGGTGAACTGAAGGAAACGGCCGTGGGCCTGGAGGATAGGGATGTGCAGGTAAGCATGCTGCATGTCCAGCGAGCACAGCCATTGATTCTGTTGGAGCAGGGGTAAGAGTCCCTGGAGGGTAAGCATGCAGAACCTCTTGTATTCCACAAAGAGGTTGAGCAGGCTGAGGTCCAGAATGGGCCTCAGAGCACTCATCTTTTGGGCACCAGGAAGAAATGGGAGTAATACCCCCTTCCTGTCTGACGTAGAGGAACCAGCTCTATGACTGATTTGTCTAATAGAGCCTGGACTTCCTGATGAATGAGAAGCAGATGACCTGACGGGTAGTTGAGACCTGCCTGGCAGATTGTCCGGGGGTCTGTCCAGAAACTCGATTGAGTACCCTTTTGCAGTGAGTTGAAGAACCCAAGCATCGGTGGTTATCACCTCCCACCTGTCCAGGTGGAGGGTGAACTTTCCCTCATGGGCTCCTCTGAGAAGATGGGAGGAGGTGGAGGGGGTCCCCTCATGTCAGGAGACGGAGGAGAGGGATGCTTTGCTGCCTCCAGTGGCCTTCTGGGCTTTTCCCTGAGGGGTCTGGGTGCTAGAACCAGTGGTGCGGCAGTTACCATGGTGTCTGTTCTGGTGCTGTCTCTTCCATCTCCTTTGAGGGCAACGAAAAGGCTGCTTGGGCTTATGGCCTCAGCGATACATGGGAATTGCCGCTCTCCTATAGCTCGGTTATAATATCTTTTGCATCGCCTCCAAACAGGATGGAACCCCTGAATGGGGCATCCAGTAGAGTAGTCTGGACGTTTTGCGCCAATCCCACAAGACGGAGCCATGCCAGACATCTCAAGTAAACTCTTGAACCGGTGCATCGGGCCACCACGTCCACTGAGTCATAGTTGGCACGCAATGCTTGGCGGCAAGAAGACTTGTTAAGTCTCACCTTGTCCAGCAGCTTATTTCTGAGTTCCTTGTCAGGGATAGACTGACTGTCTTTCTCTGTCGGTCAGAGCCGACTTCTGGAAAGAGCTCATGTGGGCCACATAATTAAGAGACCAGCTAGTGGAGGAGGCGTAGACCTTGTGGCCGTACTGGTCCGTCTGCCTGGACTCTTTGTCCGGAGGTGAGGCACTCAGATGCTTTGGTTGAGCCGACCTGTTGTGGACCACTGTAATGACTACAGAGTCGACCCTCGGTTGACTCGGAAGGTGGCTTGCCCCTTCTGGGGGAATGATGGGTCCTGTTGGCCTTTTTAGAGACTGCAGGAATAGAGAATGGTTGTTGCCAGATTGTGGACATTAGGTCCTCGTGTGGCCCCGTCCAAGGTGGACTGGATATGGGATCCACACTGGTTAAATCCAGGTGCTCAGCTAGCCTCTTCATTTTTCGATCCATCTCCCGGGATGCCCAACCACAAGCCTGCTGGATGAATCTGAGGAGTTCCGAAAAAGATGGGTCCTCCGGCTGAGATTTGGGAGACTCCTTGGGTTGTGATTCCTTTGGGGAATGAGTCTCTGAATGAGCTTCAGAATCAGGGTCATTATCTGAGTCTGAAGACTCCAGTCTGCTGGGCACAGAACTATCTGGAACCTCCTCTGTAACCCTGACGCCTGAGAGGACCCCTGCTGGGCACCTGCCAGAGTCCCTGTCCGACGATCAATGGTTGACTGGGGATGGGCTCCTTGGAATTACCCTGTGGGTCAGGGTAGGAACCACGACTGGATGGGGGTGCCCCAGCTCCTGCAGGAGCTGCAGTTTGGCATTCTTCCACAAGGCCGGAATAGACCCCTGTGGTTCCTGCTGAGGAGGAGGAGGCGGGAGAGGTGGTGGAGGCTGGTAGACTGGGAACCCCGAGTGAGAATAATGGGGGTAACCAGGAGCCTGGTACCAATAAGGGTAGTGATGATGGTACCTCTGGTACATGTGACCCAGCGTCTGCGCATGTGACGGGTAACCGGGCGACGGCCCCCTTGGTGACGAATAATAGGAGAATTGTGGCGGCAGGCAGCCGGGGGTTCGAGACTATAGGGCCGGATGGCCCAGAAGGCAGCGGGGCCAAGAGACCGCTGGGAGCATGAGGGTCTGTCAGCAAGCCTGGGGTCCCAGTTGGAATTCCCGAAGGGCCAGGTGGGTGCTCCAGCATCGGAATGAGAAATCCAGAGGCCTTTCCCGAGTCTAGAGGGATGTAGGTGGGAGGGAGGCCTGGCGTTGGGGGTCTAAGAGGCCCCGACATCTGATCCATGGTCGGCTGGGGGGGGTAGAGGAATAGATACCCCCATCGACGGGTCTGCTGAGGAGGTGGGAAGTTCGGACAAGATACCCGACGTAGGGGAAGGAATCCCCTGGCCAGAAGCACTCGTGTTCTGGGGGTCCGGGGAAAATCAGGGGTCGGGCCGATTAAGTGAGTCCCAGGAGGGAGGACCCTCGCGGGACAGTGAGGTGCCTGGAAGCTGGCTCTGCACAACGTCAGGTATTAGAGTCAGGCCCGACAGAAGAGCATCGGCTGAGTGGTCATCTGACAGGCTGTTGACCGACTGATCGGCCTGGACTGAATGGATGTCAGAGGAGCTGGTGTCTGACTTATCAGTCGCAGTCGAGTGGACAGCAGAGGAGCTGGAGTCCAGCTTACCGACTGCGGCCATGCACCTGGCGGCAGAGCCAGAGCTGGAGGGTGACTGATCGGCCTGAGAGCTATCGACAGGCCCCAAAGAAGAATCTTCCTGGGAGGAACACCCCTGTCGCCCACTGACCAAGGCGGGAGGGGGAGTCAGTGACCTGTCCGCTGGAGAGGACAGCTACCATGGAGGAGGAGTACTACTCACCAAGGTGGACACCCCACTTGAAGTAGCATCAGCTGCCTGGAGACGCTGGGTAGAAGGGGACCAGTCCCGGCACTTCTCCTTCTTCTTTATCTTGCACTCGGAGGTGGATGAGGATGAATGATCCCGCAGCTCCTGAAGCTCCTTTTCCATCGATGCAAGGTGTGTTTTCAAAAGGTGGGCATCGAGGGCTTTCTGGTGCCTGACGCACGTGGCCTGGTTGAAAGACTGGCAGATGTCGCAGTCATCAACCCAGTGTTTTGGGCCTAAGCAGAGGACACAGCGGTAGTGATCATACCTGTGCAGAATCTGAGCACCACACTATGAGCACTTCTTGTTAAATTTATGCGAAGACATGCATTAACTATAGAAAAAGAACTAGAAAAAAGAACAGAAATACTTGGAAAATGGTGGTCAGCTGAAGCCGAGTTCACTGCAAGGTCCGACGTATACAGGTCGACAGCGGGAAAGAACTGGAGGGCAGGTGTTTGGACTGCCCCCTATATAATGTCATGCTGGCGTCCTGTCATCTGATGTTGGGGGAGGCCCCTTGCCATGTAGTGCTAGCTAGAAGTAGACAGACAGCCTTAGGGGGCAGGACATTGTTTTCAGACCAAACAGGTTGTATTGGAACAGGAAGGGTTACAGATAACCATTGGCAACAAATTGCCCTGGGTGGAGATATCCAGACTAGATCAGATTACTATAAGTTACTACTGGCTGCAATTTTCAAAGACACAAAGCACATATTCTGGAGCTGGAAGGACACTACTTTCTTCAACTGCCAGCTGTGTGAGAAATTCTATATTGCACTTGATATCTGCAACAAACGTGCACTTTTGCTTAATTCTGTGGGAGGTGAAACTAACCACCCTTGGTAATTGCTTTTATTCACATTTATTTAGTGTTTAACCAAGAAGGGCTTGTAAACTCTGTTTATCTTGTTAGTAACTTCAGAAGGATTTAAATACTGCATTTGGGTAGGTCCTTGGAGGTAGCTAGATTGTCTACTAGGATTTGCTGACAGTTAAACTATTTTAAATGAATTACAGTTGGCTGAGGAGTTGAAAAGAAACTTGCAAACTCTGCTTATCTTGGAAGTAACCTCATAAGTGTTTGAATACTGCATTCTGGTTGTCCCTTGGGGCTAGCTGGATTGACTACTAGGATTTTGGGACAGAAACTATTTTTAAATAATTTACTGGTGCATAGGAGTTTGTGATAGTTAAACTCTTTTTAATAGAGTTACTGGGGTTAAGGAGTGGTCACAGAAAAACCTGCAGTGTGAAACAGGGAAAGACAATCTTTCAAGCAACAGAGGGTGGTGGATCTAGGTTTATGTTTGTTTGTTACAATTCTTAAGATGTTCAGTGCAGGAAGAGTTTAAAGCACAGCTGACTTATTTTGGGACTGACAGTTCTCGGAGCACAAACCACCAGGCCTGTTTTGGGGCTGGGAAGGTTTACCTGTGTCTGACTTGGATGTGTGGATTTTTCTGTTTGATTAGCAGGGTATTTCTCTATCAAATTGTTGTGTAGGGCATCTTGCTGACAGGAAGGCACTCATTGCAGCAGTGGGTCAGAGCTTTTAGCTGATTGTTTTGTGAGGGCACAGTTTAGGCCCAACCCCTTCCCACCTCACCCCACCCACCCCTGGAAATAGTTCCTTTATACCTGGGGTTCTGACATCATTTCCTCAAGAGTGCAAGGTGCATGTCATTGTCATATCCTCTCAGCACACTGCACTGACAATATAAGCATACACATTGTATATTATAAATATATTTCTATATTACAAACCAATCACACACAAAAAAAGAAAAAACAAAATGTGGGAGTAGTGCAATGTAATGGCTGTGGGGCAGCAGTCTTCCGGGAGTCTTTCTGAGGCTGAGATGCTGCTCTAAGTGCAGACAACTCTCTGCCCTGAGGGAGGAAGTTGCCCGTCTTCAGGCCACACTGGACAGTAGTACGGGACCTTCCCCAGGCCACACTGGACAGTAGGAAGGAACTCCCCATCCAGGGAGCACCACAGCCACCACCACTACCTCAGAGGTTGCGAAGAAAACACAGCAGTTGGACCACAGTGGGCTCAGGAAGGGTGAGGATGGTGGAACGGAGGCACACCCAGTCAGTTGTTCCACCCACAATCCATACACCATTCTGGGTAGCATAGCTCCCATGGATGCACCCACAGAGAGACTAAGGAGGCTGAGGACAGCTGTCACAAGGGAGGCCCACAGGAAGGAGGCAGAGGACACCACAAGGAAAGGAAGCAGCTCCTGGTGGGGACTCAATTATTAGGGGATAGAACTGGGAGGAGCTGGGAAAACTGAAGTAAGGTGCCTGCCTGGTGCCATGGCTTGGAGGGACAGGAAGCGCATCCTCAGGATCACGACAACAGCTGCAAGGGATTCTGAGCTGGACGTAATTGTCCACCTAGGGACAAATGACTTGGCTCATCATGAGGTTAGAGCAGTGCAGGAGGACATTGCAGAGTTGGGGAGGGGCCTAAGACAAGTAGCACACACAGTATCCTTCTCAGAGGTGCTGCCTGTCGAAGGCATGGGGGAGGCGAGGGTAATTGGCACCATGCAGTTTAATGAATGGTTGAAAAAATGGTGCAAAGCACAGGGGTTTGGCTTCATTGGGGACTGGGGTTCCACCTGGAGGGACACCAGCCTATACTGGCAGGATGGTCTGCATCTGTCCAGGAAGGGAACAAGTCTTTTGAGCAATCGGTTTAAATGTTTCATTGGCAAGCTTTTAAACTAGTCAATGGGGAGGCACTGACAAGCAGCAGAAAAATCCCAGCCTCCCTACAAAACAGGGTACTAAATGAGAAAAGACCAAGGTAGAACGGTCAGTGGGGATGCTGCAACAGAAGGTAAAGCCATCAAAAATGGAGAGCAATGAGTACCAATGCCCATAGTCTGGGTAACAAGCTTCCTGAATTAGTGGCCTTGATGGAGGAGGAACATCTGGATATATTGGCAGTCACAGAAACATGGTACACACAAAACCATGACTGGGACGTATGAAACATACCAGGATACACTATCTACAGGAGGGACAGGGAGGGTAAAGAGGAGGGGAGTTCTTTACATAAGGGAAGGAAAAAAGCAACAGAACAAAAGGGTAAACAGGGAGGAGGAGAAGAAGCACTGTGGGTAAATTTGGAGACAGGCAATGGCACCACAATCTGCACAGGGGTTGTATACAGACCCCCTTCTCAGGGGGAGGAAATGGACAAGGAAATAATAGAAAGTATACTTAGAATGGCAGAAAAAGGGGAGATAATGGTGATGGGTGATCTGAATATGCCAGATGTTAACTGGAGTGCAGTTGCAGCAGCCACTTCGAAGAGTGGGGTTATTCTAGATGCCCTACAGGGGGCATGCCTTAGACAACTAGTACTGGAGCCCACTCGAGAGGGAGCAGTATTAGACTTGATATTCTCAAATGGAGATGGAGAGAGGATCACAGATGTAGAAGTGGGTAGCCATCTGGGAACTAGCGACCATCGAACAGTATGGTTCACAATAAACACAGCAATAGAGTCAAGCCATACAAAGACAAAAGTACTGGACTTTAGGAGGGCTGACTTTGCCAAAAATAGGTGAGTGCCTAAGGAATGCACTAGCAAATGGGCAGGAAGGAGGGTGGAAGAACAATGGGGAATAATAAAACTGCCATCACAGAGGTAACAAGCCTTTGTGTGAAGCAAATAAACAAAACAAGACGATGTAAGAAACCACTATGGTTCTCAAAGGAAGTGGCAGTGAAGGTTCAAGAGAAAAGAAAGCATTCAGGAAGTACAAGGAATCACAGAAGGAGCAGGACAGAGAACTGTATCAGTTAAAGCAAAAGGAGGCTGGGAAGGCAGTCAGAACAGCAAAGGCCCAAACCGAGGAAAAGATAGCCAACTCAGGAAGGGGGATAAAACCTTTTATAGGTACATCAGGGAGCAAAGGAAGACCAAGGGAGGGATAGTGAGGCTTAATAAAGGGGAAGGAGGGTGGGCAGAGGGAGACTGAAAAGGCAGAGATACTAAACAAATATTTTTGCTCAGTATTTACGAAGGAAGAGGGGAGGTACAAAAACAAACAGTAATAACACTCTCGATACAGAAGTTGATACCAGCCCATTTACAGAAGAAAGGGTTCTGAAAACTCTTAAACTGAAGGTGGACAAAGCAATGGGGCCTGATGGGATTCATCCCAGAATTCTAAAAGAACTAAGGGTAGAACTAGTGACACCACTGACTACCCTTTTAACAAATCATGGGAGGATGGGTGGTACCCGAGGACTGGAGGAGGGCAGATGTGATTCCCCTTCACAAAAGTGGGAGCAAGGCAGAAGCAGGAAACTATAGACCTGTTAGTTTAACCTCAGTGATAGGGAAAATGATGGAATCACTTCTAAAGGAAAGAATTGTCGAGTATCTAGAGGCCAGAGGGGCACAGGACCCTAGGCAGCATGGATTCACAGCGGGAAGGTCATGCCAGACCAATCTGATAGATTTCTTTGACTGGGTGACCAAAGTAGTAGATCAGGGAGGGGCTGTGGACATGGCCTACCTAGACTTTAGCAAGGCATTTGACACAGTCCCACACAAAAGATTAATATACAAGTTAGCCAGCCTGGGAGTGGGTCCCAAGATGACAGCCTGGGTAAAGAATTGGCTGGAGAATAGACACAGAGAGTAATAGTAAATGGAGTCCACTCAGAAGAAAGGAGGTTGCTAGTGGGTACCGCAGGGTTCAGTATTAGGACCGGTCCTCTTCAATGTCTTTATAAGCGACATTGCAGAAGGACTGGAAGGAAAAGTATGTCTCTCTGCAGATGACACTAAGATCTGCAACAGAGTTGATGCACAGGGTGGGGTGGAAAGGATGAGAAGGGACTTGGCAAGGTTAGAGGAATGGTCAAATGTATGGCAGCTTAGATTCAATGCTAAGAAGTGCAAGGTAATGCACCTGGGAAACAAAACCAGGGAAGAGGTACACAATGGGGGTGAGATACTAACAACAAAAAAATGGAAAGGGACCTGGGGGTAGTCATATCAGATGACCTAAAGATGGGCAAGCAATGTGAGAGGGCAGCAAGGAGGGCTGGGGGATACTGGGATGCATAGGGAGAGGCATCACCAGTAGAAAACAGGAAGTTGTTATCCCTCTGTACAGACAGCTGGTGAGACCCCATCTGGAGTACTGTGTGCAGTTCTGGAGACCCAATCTCAGCAAAGACATAGACAGAATGGAAGCTGTCCAGAGGAGGGCAACTAAAATGGTGCAGGGTCTGCACCGGAAGACATATGAAGAGAGACTTAATGAGCTTAATATGTATAGCCTCGGGAAAGGAGGAGAGGGGGGACATGATAGAAACTTTCAAGTACCTCAAGGGAATCAACAAAGTCCAAGAGGTAGTATCTTTCAAAAAAGAGCGTGCAAGAACAAGAGGGCACCATTTGAAGATGGGAGGCTCAGAGGTAATTTAAGGAAGTATTTTTCACAGAGAGGGTTGTGGATGCATGGAGCGGCCTTCCGAGGAGGTTGTGGAGTCAAAATCAGTGGTGGAATTCAAGCATGCATGGGATAGTCATAAGGCAATTCTGGGGGGTTGGGGTAGGAAGAAGTAGGCTGCTGGTTGACTAGGATCTGCAGCTTATCCAGTAGGTAGGGAAATGGGCAGAGTGGATGGGCCAAGCGGTCCTTATCTGCCGTCAAATTCTATGTTTCTATGTAAGTTTGCCGTGCGGTCCTGACACCAGGGGGTGTAGTTCTATCAGTGAAGACCTACTGCAGGAACCCTTTCCAAGTAAGATCTTAAATTTTATAATACAGTCCCCTAGTAGCTTTTTGCCTTTATCAAAAACACCTAGTGCTGTGGTATTTTCAACATTTACAGGTTTCATACACATAAGGCATATACATCAAGGTATTTTATGACATAGTGTTATTGCATACTACTGTAACTCCAACAATGAGGACACAGCCTGTTGTTTTACATCAGCTCAGAGGTCACCATAATAACCTCCCTTTAAAGAGGACACTATAGTATAGTCAAGAAAGGGGAGTGGGGTGCTCATAGGTGGCCAACCCTATGGACTAGAAATTGTAAAGGATAGATTAGGCTAAGAAATAGAAGAACTGTTACAACAGATTGAAGAAGAGGTCAGTCCTCAAACAGTGGCAGGATCTCCGTGTCACAGTCTGCAGCAAAATGGCTCCTTGCAAACAAAATCCCAGTGCAAACTGCGAACCACAGTGCTGGACTCTCATCTTACAGGAAATCTGTTAAGGAAATTTAAGCTGGAATGATGAGTACACTTGGGTAGGCATCGATGTAGAAGCCATGTATACTTTGATACAACATCATGATGGCCTTTTAGCAATCAGAGTTTACTTGGAGGAACTTTCTTTAAGTGAAAAAGTACCAGTAGAATTTATCTTGCAAGCCCTTGAGTACATTTTGACACATAATTATTTTGAATTTGAGGGAACATATTATTTACAGACATGTGGTACGGCTGTGGGTGCCTCTGTGGCACCCAGCTGTGCCAATCTCTTCTTGGGACATTGGGAGGATAATATGGTGCTAAAGAAGCCATCAACCCACATCATGAGCAGATCAAATACTGGTTTCGTTTTATCGACTATATTATTTGTGTATGGCAGGGTGACGCACAGACCATCCCACATTTCACTGACTGGCTCAATTCTAACAATCTCAATTTGACATTTACATACAATGCCAACAAATCATCTTTGGATTTTCTAAACATTACATTGTCAGTCAATGAAAATGATGGTAGTATTATTGATACTAAATGGTTTAGAAAGTCGACAGCAGCTAATTCTGTGTTACATGCGAACAGTGCCCCCCCCGACTAAGGAATTCCATCCCTTATAGCCAACTGTTGAGATTAAGGCACAGCTGTAGCACTGATGCTGCTTTTGATCAACAGTCAGATGAACTGACTGCTAGATTATTAAATAGGGGCTATGATTTGGATTTACTGACTAGCTCCAAGACTAAAATTCAACAAATTCCTCGAGACACTCTTTTGTCTGAAAGGCCTCCAACTATCACTGAAAAAATTCCTGTCACTTTTGTTACTGAATATAACCATTTGGCTGGTAGAACTGGTAATATTATATGTCAAAATTGGCCAGTTTTACATGGTGATAGGGAAATAGGTTTAGCAGTAGGGCCCAAGCCACTAGTCACTTTCAGTTGAGAAAAAAATTTAAAAGACCGACTTGTACGTAGTAAACTTAACAGAGCAAGCAGCAGTGATGCCCCAAATAAGAACTGGTTACCAAGCAAGCCAAAAGGCTTTTACAAGTGTGTGCATTGTAACATGTAGGTATACTGTGAGTAGTAGTCATTTCCAACACTCCTATGCAGATGCCATTCGATTTCAATCAAAATCTTTATTTAACCAAGCAAACATCATTGAGCAAAGCTCATTTGCCAGTGGGACCTGGACAGAATACAAGAAATATACACAGCACATTGAACACAATAAAATCACACAATATTTAAATAACTAACATACATAGTCAGGGCTAAATATAATACACAGGGTAATGACAGTGGTAGTGCAGGAGTACTATATACACACATCAGTAGCTAAGTACAGGTTATAGTCAAAACTGGACACTATGGTGTGGTGATGGCAGAAGAACAAACACGAGTGAGAGGGGCAACAAGGGAAGTTAGGAAGCTGGTAAAAAAAAAGGAAGGGAGCTGTGAAGGTTAAAGAGGGAGGGGGAGGGTAGGCAGGGGAACCCATAGTGTCATAACAGCAAATAGTGATACCAGGGCCATGGGTAAGGACATACTCCAGATAACGGGAGTAAGGAGAGGCACAAGGTAAGGTGAGTGCCCCAGGGTCAGGGAGGTAGGGGGCATGTGAAAAAGAGGTATGCTACTTTAAGACAACTGAAACCTACGCAAGGGAGCAGGCTACACAAGGAAAAGCAAAAAAGGAATGCTATGAAAAGGTTAAAGAGGGAAGGGGAGGGGGTGGGGATCACTGAGACGGGGTAGTAAATGTACTGTAATATTTCATCAGACAGGTGACTAGCAAGTCACTGAGGCAGGGAGGGGGAGATCAGGAGAAACAATTTCAGGTTTCTTTAAACAAACAAGCATAGAGAGTTTTAAATGCTGATGCTGTGGGCCAATTTCAAGATTTTTTGCAGTGTGTTACATAGATACATAGACCGTGTCGGCAGATAAGGGCCTATGGCCCACCCAGTCTGCCCATTTGAGCTTGTAAGTTCAGTTTATGTTTTCCAAGAAGTCTGTTGCCCCTTACCCCTGACCTCCAGAATTCCTTTATGTCTATCGCATGCATTCTTAAATCCCGTGATTGTTTCAGCCCCCACCACTTCCTCTGGCAGGGTGTTCCACTTGTCCACAACCCGTTCTGTGAAGAAATTCTTCCTCACGTTTCCTCTGAATCGTCCTCCCTCCAACTTCATCCCGTGCCTTCTAGTCTTGGAACATCTTTTTCGCTTAAAAATAGTGTATTCCTGCACCTTGTTCCTCCCTGTAAGATACTTGTATGTCTCCATCATATCCCCTCTCTCCCTCCTCTCCTCCAGGGAGTACTTGTTCAGTTCCTTCAACCTGGCCTCATAGGACTTGTGATGCAATCCATGCACCATCTTTGTTGCTCTCCTCTGAACCTTCTCTACCCTGTCTATGTCCTTACATAGGTAAGGTCTCCAGAACTGTACAGTGTACTCCAGGTGGGACCTCACTAGTGTCTTGTATAGTGGAATTATGACCTCCCTTTTCCTGCTGGTGATGCCCCTGCCTATGCATCCCAGCATCCTATTCTTTACCTGCTGCCTTGTCACTGTTTCCCTGCCTTGAGGTCATCAGGATGATAACCCCAAGATCCCTTTCCTGCTTGGTGCATGCTATATCCTCACCCCCAACTGATATATTGTGCCAGGTTTTTGTGCCCCATATGCATTATCTTACACTTCCTTGCATTGAATTTCAACTGCCAAACCCCTGACCATTCTTCAAGTTTCTGCAGGTCCCTTCTCATTCTGTCTACACCCTCTGGTGTGTCTACTCTGTTACAGAGCTTTGTGTCATCAGCGAACAGTGAAATTCTGCCTTCTAGGTTCTGCGCGATGTCACTGATGAAGATACTGAATAGGACCGGTCCCAGCACTGATCCCAGTGGTACCCCACTGGTCACTCTTCCTTCTGTGAAGTGATAGCCATTTACCACCACCCTCTGTGTCCTGCCGCCCAGCTAGTTACCTACCCACCACACTACTGTCCTGCGCACACCCATATTCCCCAGTTTGTGCAATAGTCTTCTATGTAGCACAGTGTCAAAGGCCTTGCTGAAGTCCAGATAGCCATGTCCACTGCCCTCCCTGATCCACCTCCCTAGTCACCCAGTCAAAAAATTCAATGAGGTTGGTCTGACATGACCTCCCCCCAGTGAAACCATGCTGCCTTGGGTCCTGTAGTCCATTGACAACCAGATGTTCCACCACACATGTAACATATGGCTCATGGAAGCCCTACCAAAGCGTGATTTGACCTTTGGCACTACCAGGTAGATACAAGAGGCACTTCTCAGCGTATACATACCTAACACGCTTAGGGGTAAACAAGATATATTGAGGCAGCTTCTTGGCTATAGCTCTGAAGGTCCAGAGGGAGGCGTTTCTCTGTCTTCTGTAAGTGAGAGATGTCTATCCCACAGCATTATATAGAAAGCAGTGGTCAGTATTGTATGGAAGATCGGTGATAAATGTTAGGTCTCTATGATAGAGGGTGTCCAGTTTCGAGAGCGCAGCAGCTGGGCCCTGGCTGTACAGAAAGTCTGCATAATCCAGGAGGGAGAGGAAGGTGGTTTGGACCAGTCTTTTCTTGGCATCTCTTGTAAGAAGATGCTTAATCCTATAAAACAGGCTCAACCTCTATCTAAGCTTTTTTTTGACAGTTCTTCGATGTGGTCGAGAAAAGCGAGTCTGTGGTCAATCCAGATATGATATCAGAATTGATTACATGTGACACCCCCCGTGTGGTCAATGCATTATGGTGTAGTTGCAATCTTCTATATGTAGGGAGGATAATAGCATCATTAAGGACTCTCACCGCCCATTAAAGCATCATATTCAGGAACATGTACAGTGGGGATCGCACAAATGTATACCGGTAGCGCGGAATACCGCTACCATGTAAATGCGCTGCCCATTGAATAACATGTTTACCGCTGCCACGCAATGTCATGCGGTGCGCAGTAATGGTATACTTTTGCGCGATCACCACTGTATATTCCATCATTAACAATAGACTCGATAAACCAGTCAATTTGCATTTTCATCATACTATGCGTCACAACCTGATATTCTTAGGTTCATTGGTCTGGAATGGATCCCCCAGCCCAAAATGGGAGGTGTCAGAACAAACTACTTGTTACTGAAAGAAAGCACATGGATTCGTAAACTAAACAGTTTCACACATCAGTTCCCACATCTGGCACTTGGGTTAATATCCCAGTACTGACACTGTAATGCAGCATGAGAGGGGTGCTGCATTTCTGAGGTGCCGTCTTTCGGATGAGACGTTAAACCGAGGTCCCATCTACCTGGATTGGTGGTAGTTCAGGTGGATGTTAAAGATCCCATGGCACTTATCGAAAAGAGTAGGGGAATTTCCCCGGTGTCCTGGCCAAATTTCCCTCATTCACTAAAATACCACCAACAGCTTAATCTGGTTCAAGGTCAGTTGGCATTCATCTGTATCCCCTTCCCCCGGGTCGTGCCTGAAAATAGGCAGGATTTGTCTAGTGCACTTACCCGGTCAACAAAAGCTAAAATAAAAAAAATAAATAAAAAAACAGTGTGAAACCCAATGATCTTAATGACCAGTGGGACCTCAAACCTTTTCTTTCCCCCCCACCCCTTTTCTCTGCCACGGTGGAACTTCCTCAGGGAGCCCTAGACTGTGATCCCCAGTTCCTCCCCGGGTACCTACCGTGGTGACGCTCGGACCTACCTCCATGCTGCCTCAGCCTACCTCCCCAGGCGGGGAGGGGGGGGGAACCATTACTCCCTCCAGTCCATTAGTGTGTGTCAGGAGGTCCATCTGCGGCATCCATCGGCAGCCCGGTTATGGTTGTCTGGGGTAGTCTGGTCCCGTCTCCGCCCTCCATGCCAGGGTCCTTTTTCCTGGTTTTCTCCACTTCTCTGGACGTGGACGTGGTCAGACATATGGCAACTTAGATTCAATGCAAAGAAGTGCAAAGTATTGCACCTGGGAAATAAAAATCCAGGAGAAGAGTACACAGTAGCAGGGGAAGTACTAACGACAACAATAATGGAAAGGGTTCTGGGTGTAGTCATATCAGATGACCTAAAGGTGGGCACGCAATGTGAGAAGTCAGTAAGGAGAGCCAGGGGGATACTGGGATGCATAGGGAGGAGCATCACAAGTAGAAAAAGGGAAGTGGTTATCCCTCTATACAGACAGTTGGTGAGACCTGTTCTGGAGTACTGCGTGCAGTTTTGGAGACATCATCTACGCAAGGACATGACAGGATGGAAGCAGTCCAGAGGAGGGCAACTAAAATGGTGCAGGGTCTACATCAGAAACCATATGAAGAGAGACTGAGAGAGCTTAATATGTATACCCTTGATGAAAGGAGGGACGGGGGGACATGATAGAAACTTTTAAGTACCTCAAGGGAATCAACAAAGTCCAGAAAGGTAGCATCTTTCAGAAAAAGAGATGTGTAAGAACAAGGGGGCACAATTTAAAGTTGGGGACGGCTCAGGGGTAATGTGAGGAAATTATTTTTCACGGAGAGAGTGATGAACGCATGGAACCACCTTCCTGGAGAGGTTGTGGGGTCTAAAACAGTGGGGGAATTGAAACATGCATGGGACAGACACAAGGCAATTATAGTGGGGGGTTGCAGGAAGTAGGCTGTTGGTTAACTAGAATCTGCAGCTTATCCAATAGGTAGGGAAATGGGCAGACTGGGTGGGCCAGGTGGTCCTTATCTGCCGTCAGAGTCTATGTTTCTATGTTTCTGTTCAGTCATCCACTTTGAAATGTGAAACTGTATATGTTTTAATTGCAATTATTTCTTTACTCCATTGACTTCTTTTTTCCTTTTTTTTTCTTTATATTTTATTCCCACTTTTTAACCGTTTTCTCCCGACACAGTCCAGCCGCGCTCCTGCATGTGGAGGCACGCCACCATACCAGGATGCCCTCCCACAGCTTGTTGCCTGCTTCACTTGTACTGCCCACATACCTCCATCCGGGGGCAGTTTAACTACGGTGGGTGACAGAGTCCTTCCCGGGTGAGGACGCTGCCCTTCGGCTGCTCAGTCTTGCCCCTCCCCCCCATGCCAGCTCTCCAGTGACCCAGGCTCAATCTTGAACCCAGGTCACCGGCGTGACGCAAGGTAAGGAGTTCAGACCTCAGCGCCACTGAGCCGGTCCTTTTTTTCTCTCTTTTATCTGCTTGTGTGCCTGACTACACCAATGTGGGATGCATCATTAAGGACTCTCACCCCCTTTCAACTTGGTGTAACACATATTTACGAGGGGGTACTTGATTGCGTTATGCTATGATGCTAATCACTGACTGAGGTCCATTGATATAGTTCTCTCTTTTCTCTCCATACTTTTTTAGGCTACTTACATGACTTAAGCTTCTTCACAGCGCTTTATTTAGCAGCAGTGTTTATTTTACATGTGTATTTGATTAGCATGGTAAAGCCTTTTTTGTATGCAGAGTTGATATACTTTTTTAATTTTTCCTTTTATAATTCACTAATCGGTTGTTGTCAGGCTGTTTGTAACAACATAATGAATTGATCATGTTTTCTGTATTAGTAATTTAGAATAATTAATGTGACTACCAGGCTTAAAAGGTGTCTGCATTCCTACCAGCCCCACCTCCTTTGAAGAATCATTTGATTCAGGGCGCTAGGAGTCTGAGCTGGAGCAGCAAGTCTTGCTGTGTGATTTATGTGTGGATTTCAAAAATAAAGCATTTTCTTTTTATAATTTTTATTTATTGAGTAATTCATGCAGAATGTCATAATAGTTTACAATAGTTCCACATTCTTTCCATCAGTTTACATGTAATCAAATAATTTCTAGCATTTTACAGGTCTTAAAAACAAACTTTTTCAGTAAATGAGGAATTTAATTCCGTTAGTTGTACTACTCATAATTACTTTATATCGGTATATCCTTCATGCAGGTTGATTTTATAAATATAAATATGTCTCTGAGAACCCAATCCCACCTTGCTCAAGGAACAAAAGCATCATCTTCTCTGGAGATATAAAAGACCCAGGATCTCCATGTTAATTAAAATCTAGTCTGTCTTCCCAGGTGATGAGCTGGCGTTCATTTGAGGTAATATATCTCATTGACCATTGTTTGCCATTGGGTGAGGGTCGGGGATATAGGGGTATGTCACTGGCAAGTGATGACTTTCTTAGCCGCTGCTACAGTATATATAAATAGAGCACGCTCCGAGCAGACGGTATTGGTCCTTCCTGTTTATTTACAGGAGTATTAGTTGTTCAGTAATAATCAATTCAGGTGTAAGTAAGTGAGCTATTGCTGCCCCAAAATCACTTCAAAAAGAACTTAGTTTATCACAGCTCCCAAAAATATGTGTAAAATCTGCACTACATTTCCTGCAGCCTCTCTAACAGTGGCTGTGTTGACTGGGTAAGTATTTTAATAATCTGACCGGTATATTAAAAAATCTGATCTGACACTTCCATATGAATTCTTTCCAATATGGGGCTGGAGCCATGCGCATGGAAGGGACTGTTGGTTCCAACCACTTCTCGTATGTAATGCCTGACCATAATTCTCTGTTCCAAGACAGGAGCACCGTGTTGGTAGTTTCAGTCCAGTGAGTCCTAAGAACCTTATATGTTAGTCCAGTTAAATGGGGATAAGTCAACCCTATCATTGTGTCTGTGATTAATTTCAATAATTGTGGAAGTGGATTCAGGAGGGCATTCCAAGGTGAGCCCTTTTGTTGTAAAAAGGCTTGCGCATGCAAGTAATATACAAAGTCTGTATTAGGTAATTGGTAAGCAGCCTTTAAATTGACAAATGGGATATCCCCCTTCGGTATCCAACAGCTGATATAGATAAGAAAGGCCCTTTCAGTGTCATTTGTGATATGTTAGGGTCATCCGGCCAGTAAAATTCTGGTTCCATATGTACTAGCTTGACAAAATAAAAGGGTAATTTCAGCATTGGGGTGGCTCTTAATTTATACCACATTCTGATAGTGTCGTCTGTACCAAATGTGAATAGCCTGAGATTTAGTGGTAAGTTCAGTGGTGCAAACAGTACTTTGTCGAGTTCGAGCAGGTAATTTAGTACAAATTTTATGTATTTCTATGTTGCCTAATATACTAACATACTAAAATGCCAGCAGAATAGGCCTAGCGGTCTTTCGTGTCTGCTCGTTTGGTCAGCCCACACCCTGGGTGCTGACCTTGCTGTCCTCCTCGCCTTCTCTGGGCTTCACCCTTCCCAGTTCCGGATGTTCTTGCTGCATTGGATTTTGCTTCCAGAACCCTTCCCCTGTACCTGTCCCACCCCCTCTTGAACCCCTCCACTGTCTCTGCCTCCACCAGCCCCCTAGGCAGTGCATTCCATGGCTCCACCACCCTCTCAGTGAAGTAGCACCTCCTCCTTTCTCCCCTGAATCTTCCCCCCTCCAGCTTCCACCCATGCCCTCTAGTGGCCCCTTCCTCCTTCCTTCGAAGCACCCTGACTGTTCCTCCCCTATTTACCCTCTTCATGTACCTGAAGACCTCTATCATGTCCCCCCGGTCCCTTCTCTCTTCCAATGTGTACATATTTAGCTCTTCGAGCCTCTCCTCATAGGTCCTGTCCCCCCAAGCCCCAAATCATTTTGGTTGCCCTCCTCTGGACCCTCTCCAGGAGGTTAATGTCCCTCTTTAAGTGTGGCCTCCAAACTGCACGCAGTACTCAAGGTGCAGCCTCACCAAGCAGTTATACAGAGGGAGTATCACTTCCCTCCTTCTGGAGGTGATCCCCCTAGCGATGCATCCCAGCATCCTGTTGGCCTTGGCTGCTGCCCTCCTACAAGTCTCCGAGTTGTTCATCTTGACATCCACCACCACCCCCAGGTCCCTCTCAGCCATCGAGACTTGTAGCATTCCCCCAGGGTGTACACTTGGCCTGGGTTTCTGGCCCCCAGGTGGAGTACCTTGCACTTCCCTGCATTGAACCTCAGCTTCCACTTTCTAGACCATCTTTCCAGAGCCTCCAGGTCCCCCTGTAGGGCCACCCTCCCCTCCGCCCCATCCACCACCGCCCCCAGTTTGAGTCATCTGCAAGACACTCATCTCCTCCTGATTCCAGTCCTTATGTCAGATCATTAGGCGTTGAATAGAAGGGCCCAAGGACTGATCCTGTGGGACCCCACTAATGACTCTCCTTGGGATGAGACTATCCACCAACTACGACCCTCTGGGTCCAGTCCTGGAGCCAATTGCCTATCCATCTGATCATCTGGTTCCCCACCCCATTTCTCCCAGCTTATCCAACAGGCCCACGTGAGGAACAGAGTCAAATGCCTTGCTGAAGTCTAGAAAGAGGACATCCACTGGTCTACCCAGGTCCAAGGCACTTGTCACCCAGTCATAGAACTCCACCAGGTTTGTCTGACACGATTTCCCGGATGAATCCATGCTGTCTATCGTCCAGGCACCCTGACTTATCCAGGTCCCCCTAGCCTCTCCTTGACAATGCCCTCCATCACCTTGCCCACCACTGATGTCAGGCTGACAGGCCTGTAGTTCCCTGCCACCTCCTTGATCCCCCTTGTGGATAGGCACTATATCGCCACCTTCCAGTCTTGGGGCACCCACCCTGTCCTCAGAGAGATGGTGAAAAGCTCTGCCAGGGTTTCACCAGTACATCTACAAGTTCCTTCAGCACTCTGGGATGTAATTTATCCGGCCCGGTGCTTTCTCCGTCTTAAAGAGACTGAGGGTTCCTCACTTTCTCTGCTGTGATTTCCACTTCCGGTACCTCTTCTCCCTGCTTAGCCCTCCCCCACCTGCCAGTGATGCCTCCCCTCTCCCCAGACCTGCCGAGCAGTGGGGTCCCCCTCCTCAGTATCTCTGTCTCCTCCCATGTATGATGCAGCACCCCCATTTTCCCTGGTGAAAACTGAGGTGAAGTACTCATTTAGTACCTCAGTCTGCTCCCCGGTTCTTGTGCCCATCTCTCCCTGATTTAATCCTGTTAATCTGCCCTTCACCCTTCGTTTTTCCCCAATGTATCTAAAGAACCCCTTGTTCCCTCTCCTAATTTCCCTGGCCAGGTTCTGCTCCTTCCTTGCCTTAGCCGCCCTCACCACTCTAGTGGCCCTTCTAGCCATCAGCTAGTACTCCCCTCGATCCCTTTCACTCCTTGAGCACTTGAATTGCTTATAGGCTGCTTTCTTTCCCCGCACCACCTCCTGGACCTCCCTGGTCCACCAACAGGGTTTTTGGGCCCTACCGCATTTTCGTCTTACTCTTGCACAGGTGCTGGTAGCATCCTGCACCCCTCTCCTGATGATTTCCCACCTACTATCAGCGTCCATGTCTGACCAATCCCATCCAAATGCTCATAAGGATCCTTCCCATTTCCTTAAAATCCGCCCCCCGAGTAGGTTACTTCCGTCTTTGTGCAGCCTTCTACCCCTCCTAGGTCCAGGCAGAACCAGACCGTGGCATGGTCACTCCCGCCAATGGGTCCCTTACCTCCAGGCCCCCAATCTGGTCACTGTCTGCCAGGACCACATCCAGTACCAGCGCCTCCCTGGTGGTTCCCTCACCTGCTGAGTTAGGAACGCATCTTGAAAGACATTCAACAACCTCTGTTCCCTGGTCACAGAGGATGTCATAGTCTCCCAGTCTGTTCCTGGCATGTTTAAGTCCCCCAACACCACCACTGTTCCTCTGCCCAGTCTGCAGTGTCTCCTAACATCTGCCACCAGACTGTCCTCCAGCTCCTCCGCCAGGAGCAGGGGTCTACACCACTCCTATTTTTACTCTCTTGCCCCCCGTTATCAAGGTGACCAAATCGCCTCCATGGTTCCCTCCACCTCCTCTACTCCCCCTATGCCAATGCAGTTTTTGACTATCATTGCTACCCCTCCTCCCCTTCCCTCCCCCCTGTCCTTCCTGAACATAGTGTAACCCTCCAGGTTCAGGTCCCAGTCATGTCCTGCAGTGGCCCAAGTCTCAGTGACCGCTGCCACATCCACTGCTCCCTCAGTTAGCATCGCCTGGAGCTCAGGGATTTTATTGCCCAAGCTCCTGGCATTTAGCAGGACTACCTTCCACCCTTTCCCTATAGTTCCATTTCCCCTGCTCGTGTTGCCATGGGGATTCTGTTTTCCCCTGGTCTGCACTTTGCCAGTCGGCCTTTTCCTGCAATCCTCCTGGTCCCCAGGGGTGTGGAGACAGAGTCCCTCCTTTATCGGCACCCCCTTGACAGCCTTTTCTCCCATCCCACCCCCCTTCACAAGTTTAAACCCCACTTTTCACCAATGAACCCCTCTATTTTCAACAGGATTCCCTCCTCCAAATTGAGATGTAGTCTATCTCTAGCATACAGCTCCTTATCCTCCCAGGTCTCCCCAATCCCCCATCAACCCATACCTTTTGGCCTCACACCACTCCCTGAGCCACTGGTTTATCTCCTAATTTTCCTTTGTGTTCTCCACTAGCCCTTGGCACTGGCAGGATTTCTGAGAAGGAACTGTGCATCCTATGTCATGACAGACCCTGGCGAGCTCCCTGAATCTTGCCTGTATCTCTGGCTTTTTCCCTCAATGTCATTTGTACCCAGGTGGACCAGTATGTCTGGGAACCCCACAGTCCTTTGCCAGCTGATATACCTCATGCTTAGCCCTGTGCACCGTTAGTCCAGGGAAGCATCTTGTTCTAACTGGCCAGGCTTCTCCCTCCCTATCCCATTTGATACCCCTGATCATAGAATTCCCCAGCAGGAGCACTCTGACCACTCCTTTTCCTCCATTCCCCCTTCCATGCCCCTCATCCTTTCTACGGCCCCTCCACCCAGCTGGCTCCTTGTTCCTCCCCCTATCTGGGTGCCACATGCCACCCCCTCCTTATTTACCATGGCCACTCCCTCCCCTCCAATCCTATGCCTCTCCTCCTCGAGTATCCTTCTGTACCTTGCTAATTCCCCCTCACTGCTGCAACTGGTCCTTCTCCCCATCTGCCTAAACTAGCCTGGCTCATCCTCCTTCCTTCCTGTCTCCATTTAGTTCCTCCTTGCTCGTCGTATTCCCTGGCCCTAAACCCTCAGCTCCCTTTACTGAATCCTCCTTGTACTTCTGGTCCTTCTCCTTTACCTTTCCTCCCAACTGGTCCTTCTCCTTGCGCTTTCCTCCCTCTTCCCCCTGCCCCTCCTGCTCTGATTCACTGCTCTCCCCATTCTCCTGCATTCCAGGCCCCCCCCTGTTCTTCCTGCTATCTGGCCCCTGCCTCCCACTTCCACTCCTTTTCCGTCTCTAACCACCCCTCGTGGCTATCACCCCCCTCATCCCGAGCAGAAGAAGGGTGGAAGGCGGTTGATGGGTGAAGGTCTGATCCACCTCCCCGCCTTGCTTCCTTCTGTCCAGCCCTGGCCATCTGCCTACTTCCCTGAGAATGTTGTCCCTCCGTCCCCCCTTTGTGAGGGTCCCCAGTTACCTGCCTGCTTCCTTGGTAGTGTCCTTTTGGACCCCCTCTGCCAGGGTTCCTATGTGACCCCTGAGTATTCTCCTGCACTCCTTTCCCTATGCCCCCACCCCAAGTGCTTGGTGCAACCCTGTGGGAGATTCCCAGCCCCCTTCCCCAACCATACCACCCCCCTTCCCCCAGCTTTCTCCTAATCCCCGCAACCTCCTCCCTAAGCTGTGCTAGCTGGTAGCACACTGGGCAACCACCGAACTTCCAAGCCCAGATTAGTATCATGGCTGCTCCACACCCTGTGCACCCCACCACCCTCCCAAAGATGCCGGCCCTAATGATGTGTGGTTCCAACCCCTTCCAAATAGGTTTCCTTGGGTGAGCCACCAGGTTTCCCCCTAGTCCAGGATACCCCTACTGCCTAATCAGGTCACCCACTAATCTTAGAGACAGTCCCACTGTACACCAGTAACCCTGTTACTAAGTGCAGTACAACACATTAAACTTATAAGGGAAATGAACAACTCCCTAAGCTCCTCTCTCCCAGCCTTTAAATCCAACCCCCAGTGGCTAGAACTACATGAGCTGCACCTGCAGCCTTTTCCTCCAGTTGCAGGGCAGGTGTTCCCCTATAAATTCGCAGACTTCTGGGGAGGGAGGGGTGGGGAGAGGCGGGTCCTGAGGCAGACACCTGACTCGAGGAGAGGTGTATCAGCCCTGTGTCTCCCTCAAGCCCAGCAGCCAAGAACCAGGCCCAAGCAAATCCCACCAAATAGGTTTTAAATCAGAAGAAATAGGCCTCTACCAGCGCAGCCTGTTACACAGTGAAACATCCACAAATGAGCCCCACTTACAGCCACCAAATCAGTTTACAAACATCCAGCAGCCCCCAAAACAATACCCTGCTAGCCCCTTAGAAGTAAGAAAGAAAAGAACTAACGTACCAAGTAAAATCCACAAGAACCCTGTGAAAACAACAGCAGCAGCTACTGTCCTGGAACACAACTGATCCTGTCCCCTTCCAGTTCTTTGGAGGATTTATCCACCGTAAGACCACTTTAAATATCACAGCCCTTTGGTATTCTTGTAGGTTAGGTAAATTCATACCCCTTTATCAACTGGTACCATCAGTAATGACCAGCGGACCCTAGGGCGAGTACCCCTGCAGACAAAACAAGATAATGATCTATTCCAAGATATAAAATAATAGGAGACTGGGGTCAATGGAAGTGTCTGGAACAAGTTTAGAAGCGTAGGTAAAATTGTCAATTGTACTGCCTCTATCTTAGAATATAAAGACAATTGGAGACGGGCCCAGCTGCTTAATTCACCTTCTGTCGCCTGGGTCAGAGGCTCATAATTAATTAGTTCTAGATGTATCAGGTTTTTAGGCAAACGTATTCACAGATATTTTATTTTAGTACTGCCCCTTCTGGAAGGAAGCAGGCTTTTAAGTGCAATAGAGGGGGAGAAGTTCAAAGTCCGTATCTCTGTTTTTTGAATGTTTATCACGTATCCTGAACAAGCCGTATATTTATCTAGAATTTCAAGCACTGCTGGGATCGAGTGTTCTGGATTTAATAAAGTGAGCAAGACATCGTCTGCATAAATTGAAAGTTTAAAATGCCTGCCCCCAAGTGGAATGCCCTCTATTAATAAGGAATTTATAATTGCTGTTGCTAATGGTTCTATATAGATAGCAAAAAGGAGAGTGGATAAGGGACATCCCTGGCATGTTCCCCTTACTAAGCTAATCGGTGCTGAAAGTTGACCATTAATTCGGATAAATGCCTTTGAATTCTGGTAGATATTCTGTAGCCACATGAGGAGGCGTTCCAGAAATCCCATATGCTTCAGGGTATACCATAAAAAGGGTCGTGAGACATGATCAAAAGCCTTATCCTCATCTAAGCTAATCAGGGCTGTGGGAATTTTCCTTTGATTTATATGCACCATTAAATGTATTGTTTGGTGGATGTTGTCCGCCGTCTGTCTAGAGCTTATGAACTCGTATTGGTCCGGATGGATTATGGTCAGCAAAATGTTCTCCAGTCTCCGGGGCCAAATGGACATATAGATTTTATAGTCCATATTTAATATGGATATGGGTCTATAGGAGTAAGTCTCCTTAGGATCTTTTCCAGGTTTCAGAATTGGGGGCAGCGTGGTATAGGCCCATGGGGGGTCTCCCTCCCTCCTGGACCTCCCTGTAAGTGGATAATAGGGAAGGAATCAACTGTTTGGAAAATATTTTGTACCATTCGGAAGGAAATCTGTCCAGACCCAGGCATTTTCATGTCTTTTCTTCTGCTTTGGCTGTTTTAATTTCTTCTGTTCTAATCGGGGTGAGCAGTGAGGTCTGTTGTTCAACGGTTAAAGACGGGAGATTCTTTGTTGCAAGGTAGTGGTCTGTCTGCCTAGGGTCAGAGGGAACCGGGGCTGTATGCAGCTCAAAGTAGAATCGCTGAAAAGCGGTCAGCATGTCCTTCGCCTCATGTGCTATTCGGGACAACTGCTTGGAATTTGTTTATACAGGATGCAGCCTTTTGTCTCCTAAGATGACATGCCAGATTTCTGGATCCATTTGGGCCTCCCTCATATCTGCATTTTTTAAATAAAACAGGGCCTGCTGCACCTTCTGGTCCAGGATTTTTTGTAGTTCCACCTTTAATTGACAGATTCGGGTTTTCTTCTGGGATGTTCCAGAACCCTGGGAATGTTGGAGGATATGGAGCTCTTTTTCAAGCCTTGCATAATCAGCTTCCCTTTGCTTTCATTTATAAGATGTATAGGCTATATTCTCTCCACGAATCACTACTTTTAATATATCCCATTTAATGCTGGCAGAAACCTCTAATATGTTGTTGTCTGCCAGTATCTGTGGAATTTTAGCTTTAATCTTTTTTTTTTTAATTCTGGTTCCCTAAGCATTGCCAAATTGAGGCGCCAGTGAGTTGGTCCCCGATGGCGACCCATGTCCATTTTTAGCAATATAGGCAGGGCCCCTGGTGTTCTGCGGCAGAATTTTCTGATTTCTGCGGCAGCATTTTCTGATTTCTGAGGCATGATTTATTCATTTCTCTAGCAGAATGCAGTCTTGTCATTGGCTAAATATGATGTGATGTCATCGATTACATCATATGCTGAGCATAGAGAAGGGGCTTCAGGATAAACGAGGTGGGAAAGAAAGCCTGACACTATGGAAAACAGTATATTTATATGAAAATTCACCAAAAACAATGAATTCTGAGGCATGATGCAAATTATGCGGCAAATTCTGCAACCGCAGAACCGCAGAATTCCAGGGGCCTTGAATATAGGAGAATGGTCCGACAGAAAACATAGGCCTATACTGATATCCCTGCAGTATCCTGCAGTTGCCATGTGCGTTCCTTTTGGTGAAAAATAATCAATTCGAGACTGGGTTCGGTAACAAGGAGAAAAATGAGTATAAGCTCCGGTAGTGGGGGAAAACATTTCCACACATCTACTATCCACAATGAGTCCATTTGGGTCCGGAACGGTTTCTATGCGGGTGTACGTCTGTGTGGGGAGAAATTGGTGGAGTCCATCTGTGGGGTCTAATGTTATGTTTATGTCACTGCCAATTATTAGAGTTCTTTGTAACATCTCCACCAGTTTGTTGAAGAACACTCGAACCCCCCTAGAGGGAGATTGGGGGGGGGGGGAATATACATTGGCTAGGGTAACTGGTTTCCCATAGAGTAACCCTGTCAATATAACATAAGATCCAATTGAATCAATATATTCGTTCTGGAGTACGAAGGGCGTTGTTGTGGGGATTAAAACAGCTGTTTCCCTTCATTTGCCTTTCTTGCTAGAGGATGCTATTACCTGGTATCTACCACCCCAGGTCAGCTTCGAGTGTTCTCCAACTGTAAGGTGCGTCTCCTGCAGATAGATTACATCTGGAGCTTGCTTCCTTAAATATTGAGAAACTCTCAACCTCTTAACAGAATTATTTACCCCGTTAATATTGAGGGAGATTATTTGAACTGATGTTATAGCCATTTATTACAGTGGAAATTTACCTTTGACCCTTCGAGATTGTTTTAACCTAATTTTAGGATCTCCATTTGTTGTGGCCCTATGGTCTTCACGAGCCCCCCTTGTCACTAGATTTCCTCTGTCCCTTTCCTCAGGGCATATTAATTGAGTATACCCTTTTCTCAGAAGACAACAATTGAGTTTCATCTGTTTGTAAAGCCAAACAGCTGATGGCATTCAATACTGACATTCTTTCTTCGTTTCTGCATGATTATTCCTCTTGGTATATCCATTTTCTTCATGGTATAATACTTTGCTGTATTCAGTAAATGCATCACCTTTAATAACCAACTGTGGGTAGGAGGCTTTAATACTTGTTGAGAGCCTTCACCCTTCAAACTATGTACATCTTTTTTGGAGCTCCTCCAGAAAATAAACGTAAAATAAAAAATCAGGTTTAATATCCCAGGATTGGCTGTTTGGGATTGCTCCAACACTATGACTTCCAAGGTAGGGGAGGCAACATTTTGTCTCCCTAATGGCTCAGTATAATGCCGGAGCTTTGGAGGAAAGCCAGGAGTAATATCCTCCAGAAACCTCCAGGGGGTGGGATTCCACCTCATAAACAAACATAAAATAACTACACCCAAAATGTACGGTGCAAACATAAAGCACAAAACACAGCATTAAGTAATGCATCCCAGCATAGGCAGCTTTTCCCTCCAGCCCGCCAGAAAATACTATGTGCCATAATAAAACATCAGTTTTTGCTCCAGATCCCTTTTTCAAAAATTTTTTGAGACCAATAAACCAATTCTAATAGTAAAAAAAATTCTATATCTGCTTATGAGAGAACAATTAACTTTCCTTAAATCTTAATATAGCAATGTTACCAGTTTGTTTCAGGAGCAGTGAATGCTATGAGACCTTTATATGGTTAGTCTCTGGTGTATCACCAGGGTCTTCTGTACTGTCTTTGCGTCTTTATGATTAGACTCCAGATCATATAAGTTATGATTAAAGGACTTGAGACATAAAGGACGAGACAAGAAAGAGTCTTTTCTGCTCCATGGGTTGTTTGGGCAGAAAGTTTAGCCCTCCTGTGTTCCTGCAGCCTTTTCCTCAGTCTTTTTAGCAGAGCAGGCTTCGTTGCGGGCCCAAGTCCTCGGACTTCATCGCAGGCCCTAAAGACTCAGGATGCAAACCAGGCCAGAAGTATACAAAAAGAAAAGTACACAGCACCTGTATATCTGTCGCTCAGGACTTGGGTCTCGTGGAATGCTGAAATGAGGCAAGGTGAGTAACTGCAGGGTTCCCTGTGTCAGCTTTAGAGTTCGGGGTGCCTTTCTGCCTTGCGACTGTTTGCCATCAGGGTGGTTGCAGCTTTGATTGCATGTGATTTTCTTGCTGCTTTGTGAACTATAGACCCAATTTTTGTAGCTCTGATCTGACCACCTCTGCTGTGGAATTCTCTTTTCTACCCTCTGGTAGCTGGACAGTTAATCGAGCAGGGTATGGAGTCGAGAATTTGTAGCCCTTTTCTCGCAATGAGCAAAAGATATCTGCATATGCCCTCTGATTTCCTCATCATTTCTGGTGTGTAGTCGTTGTCCAGGAAAATCCTAGTCTGGACATAAAATACTTTCTGGTGTCTCCAAGCTGTAAGCAAGACTCTTTCTTTAATTGCATAACTCAAAAATCTGGTTAGTATGGAGCACGGGCTTCAGGTGACAGGGTTTTAGGCCCTAATACTTTAAACACTCACCATATCTAACTGTAGATCTGCAGGCAGTTCTAGGGCTTCCGGAGTAATGTTACTGTGAAGTCCAGGCTGTCCTCAGGTGTGCAGTATATACGTATGTTTTTGTGCCTGGCTCTATTCTCGGAGTCCTCTTGCCGGGCTTGGAGATGGGCCTGCTACTCCTGTAGGGCCTTCATCGACTCTTCCAGGTCATCTGTGCAGTTTTCCACCGCAGTGATATGCCTCTCTGAGTCATCGGTGTATTGCTCTAAGTTTACTACATCTCACCTTAGCTCCAAGTATAATTGCTTGACCTCTGACCGGAAAGACAGTATTTCTTTATATATAGTATCTAGTTTAATTTGTTTTCTCTTCTGTGCTTTTTTGTGTGGAATTGCAATTGGATCAGTATGTCCTCCCGTGTCCACCGAGTCGGAAAGTTCAGGATTGGAGGTTTGGAAGTTGTCCTTCATTTTATGCTGATTACTGAATTTCCCAATGTTATTTTTGGATCTGGCAGGTGTTCTCCCCTTATTTTGTGCTATTCCTGTTGAATTATTGCCAGAATTGTAGCTGAAAAGGGGATTTCTGGCGAGGCTCAGCAGGAATCCTGAATTCAAGACACCATTCAAATTGGGCTGCAACTGGAAGTCCTGCCACTACAACTTTAGACTTTACTTTTGAACCCAGCCATTTTTTGTCTCTTGTTTCAAAATGTAAGTATGTAGTACATATCTTCTACAGATTTATTCTGTTTTCGTTATTTTTTTTAGCATTTGTAGCTGAGCATCCGCTGTGCTCTCAGCCAGTTTTTACTTGTCTTACCCCCCCCCTTATAATGAAATTGTGATGTATGAGTCAAGTGATCATAGACCAAGACTACCTGAAGGACTTCTGCATATCATTTTTGTCTGTTATCCTTTGTCTGTTTCTTCTTATGTAATTATAAAAGTTTACAGCTCCATTGTATACTGTTTATTTGGAAATATATATATGTATATGTATATATATATATATATATATATATATATATATATATATATATATATATATATATATATATATATATATATATATATATATATATATATATATATATATATATATATATATATATATATATATATATATATATGATAAGTGTGGAGTCTCGGTGTGTGCAGAATTTACACAAGGGTTTGATGCTACATAACCGGACGAAACTCGAGGGTTTTATTACGTAGCATCAAACCCGATAGGTGTGTATAATCGTTACCAGGACTCATATTTTATTTTATATAATTGTTGAGGCTTCTCTTTTTCGCCTCAGCAATTACATAATATAAAAAAGACTGCTGTGCGGCGCAGTCAGATTACTTCGGCGAGGTCCACTTTCACTTTTTATTTAAAAATATTGTTGAGGGGGTCCATCCGTAGCCGTGTGGCACATCTGAAGTAATTTTAAAGTTACTTACTGCAGAGTGTCCATGGCAGTTTCTCTCCATGGTGGGTTGGCGTGGGGCACAGTTTCCTGTTGGGAAGGACACAGTGAGGCTAGAAGTTTGAGCATGCGAGTGTGGGAAAACCGCGGTACGTGTTTCATGCGATAAACGCCTCTGTATAATGGCAAATTACGCTACGGTTTCCCAGTGGGGAAAAAGGGAAGCCCATTAATTATATGTCCATTATGTATGGCAAACTGGGATTATTACTTTAGTACCGCCATGTAGTTTTTGTATGAATAATTATACTTGAATTGCTGGATTGCATATTTTATAAGTGATAAATTATCCCCACTTTTAGTTGAATCGGGACAAAACTGATGCTTAGTCCCTTTGTTCTTATCCCAAATTTAGGGAAGTGACCATTGTGAAGGAAGGAAAAGTTGCAAATACTTTTACAATAACATCTCCACAAGGTAATTTCTTTGAAATAGTTCTACCATCTTGGAGGAAAAAGGGAGAGACTTTTGGAAATCTTAGACTAGTTTGAAAAGAACTCCTTAATTGAATTACAGAAGCAACGAGAAAAGAAATTGGAGAGGGACTTTTTAAGCCACTGATTTTTGAGGACAGAACTAGATAGGAACAGCAACTCAACATACAGCTGTCCCAAGTCAGAAGATCGTCCTGAGGATCTGGGTGAACGCTCTCCTATTTTTCCTATAATCAGTTATTAATTAGTAACTCTAAGACTAGTTTGAAAATAATTCCTTAAATGAATTACTGAAGCAACACGAAAAGAAACTGGAGAGGGACTTTTCAAGTCACTGATTTTTGAGGACAGAACCGGATAGGAACAGCGACTCGACATACAGCTGTCCCAATTCAGAAGATCATGCTGAGGATCTGGGTGAAGTCTCCTATAAACAGTCATTAATTAATTAATTTATTTCAAAAGTTTTTACCAGGAAAGTCATACTGAGCTGGTATCATTTTGTTTCTAGATGCATCATGGCAGGAGGGGGGAAGAGAGAAGGAGAGGAGGAGAGAACAGATGCAAAGTATAATTCACAGAGGAGAGATTTCAGAACAGGAAAGGAATTGCTGTTGTCTTATAGAGCTGCTGACGCCTTAAAAAAAACTTTGAAAAGCATACAAATTAGATGCAATTCAGCTTCCATTCCATATATATTCTAAAGATTCCTCCTCTCCAGTATTTATTACTAAAAACATTTGCATGAATACATGAAAATTTGGACATTTTATATTGTTAAAGTATAATGTATAAAGTAAAACAACAATATGGAAATAAGTATATCAAAATATACAATTATATATCAAAATATACATTTAAAAGAACACTTCAAGAATAAATTGCCAAACAGTAAATTAGCATACATAATCTGGAATGGACAAAAGAACACTAAACGGTAAGCAGTATAAGAAACTAAGGAACAGGGATGTTTTGCAGGTGAATAGAAATCCACCTCAATATCAGAAGCAACTGCAGGAGTGAATTGAGAACTCACAGAGGAGAGATTTCAGAGCAGGAAAGGAATTGCTGTTGTCTTATGGAGCTGCTGACGCCTTAAAAAAAACTTTGAAAAACATAAAAATTAGATGCAATTCAGCTTCCATTCCATATATATTCTAAAGATTCCTCCTCTCCAGTATTTATTACTAAGAACATTTACATGAATACATGAACATTTTTTATTGTTACTGTTGCTCATCTGTGATTCTTCTGACTATGGGTCTGTTGTTTTACTGGGTGTTTTTAACATCTAATGCAAAATGTAAGTTATGTATCCCTGTTGTAAGTCCCTAGAACAAAATGGTGAAAAGGAAAAATATATCTCTTAACAGCAGGGGCTTTTTTATATTGTTCAGGACATTATGGTCCCCATATAGAACATACATAGAAGTTGACTGCAGATAAGGACCGCAAGGCCCATCCAGTCTGCCCATTTCTTTTTCTACCTTATAAATGTGTCATCGGCCTTTGCTCTGTCAGTGGCATATCTATTCATAGTCATTTGTATTGCTCCCTTATGCCTATCCCATGCCTGTTTGAAGCTCTGCACTGTATTCATAGACACCACTTCTTGTGGTAAGCCATTCCATGCATCCACCACCCTTTCTGTGAAAAGAATTTCCTCAAATTCCCCATAATCACCCCAATCTCATGCTGTGTCCTCTTGTCCTGCTATTTTCTTATATTTAAACATGTTAGACTCTTTCACCTTGTTAATGCCCTTAAGGTGGTTTTGAATGCCTCGATCATATCGCTTCTCTCCTCCTTTGCTCAAGGGTATATATATTGAGCTCTGTTAATCTGTCCTCATATGATTTTCTGATGCAGTCCCTGCACCATTTTGGTTGCCCTTCTCTGGACTGCCTCAATTTGGATTAATGTCCTTGTGAAGATTGTGGCCTCAATACCTGCCGCAGTACTCCAGATGGGGCCTAACCAGTGTCTTGTAAGAGGGATTATTACCTCCCTCTACGACTTGTGATACCCTATTAATACAACCCTAACACCCTCCTAGCCTTACCTACTGCTTTAGAGGTCTGCTTGGATGATTTCAGGTCATCAGTGATGATGATGCCCAAGTCTCTTTATTCCTTTGTGACTGCTAGCACCTCCCCTCCCAGCCTATAGGTGGCTTCAGGATTTCTCTTCCCTATGTGCATGATTTTGCACTTCTTTGCATTAAATCCCAGTTGCCACTCTTCTGACCATTTTGCTAGTTTATCCAGATCTCTTCTCATTCTGCCCACCCCATCTGGATCATCTACTCTGTTGCAGATCTTGGTGTCATCTGCAAACAGACAACTATACCCTCTAGTCCATCTGCAAGGTCACTAATGAAGATGTTGAAGAGGACTGGCCCCAGGACTGATCCCTGAGGTGCCCACTTGTGACTTGCATCTCTTCTGACTGTATGCCATTTACCACCACTCTCTGTTTTCTGCCAGTCAACCAGTTTGCCACCCAGTTGACCAACTTCTGACCCCAGGCCTACCCAGCTTATTTATCAATCTTCTGTGGCTAGACAGTGTCAAAAGCTTTGCTTGAAGTCAAGGTGGCGACATCAACTCTCCCCCCTTGGTCCACTACTCTGGTTACCCAGTCAAAGAAATCTATGAGATTAGTTTGATAGGACCTTCCTTTGTAAACCCATGCTGTCTTGGATCCTGTGGCCCTATGGATTCCAGGTGTTGCACTATCCTTTCCTTAAGGTGCCTCCATAATCTTGCCCACTACTGAGGTAAGACTGACTGGTCTGTAGTTCCCGCCTCCTCCCTGCTACCACTCTTGTGGGCCGGGATCACATGAGCCCTTCTCAGTCTTCTAGGACCTCTCCTGTGCTCAGAGACTCACTAAACAGTTCTGCTAATGGCTCTGCTAGTTCCACCTTTAGCTCCTTAAATACCCTGGGATGTATGCCATCAGGTCCCATTGCCTTATTCACCTAGAGCTTAGGCTCTTGCAGGACCCTTTCTTTTGTGAAGGGGTAGTGCTCCTCCCTCCCCTGTGTCCATGATGCTGAGCTGTGGCCCTGCTCTACCTTCTCTTCAATAAATACTGAGCAAAAGTATCTATTTAGGATGAGATACCTTTACAGGATCCTCCTCCTCCATGCTCCCTTTTCTCCATTAAACTAGCAATACCCCCTCTGGACTTTCTTCTTTCACTAATGTATCTATAGAAAGTCTTGTCACCTTCTTTACTGTTCGTGCTAGTGTTTCCTCAGTTTGGGACTTTGCCTGCCTTACTGCCTTCCCTGCTTCCCTTAGGGCAGTTTGGTATGCCTCCCTATCTTCATCCGCTGTGTTCCCTTATATTTCCTGAAGGCCAGCCTTTTGGCTCTGACCTTTTCTGCTACTGTATTTGAGAACCAAAGTGGTTTCCTTCTTCTTTTGCCTTCCTTTTCTGTCTAACACAATGGGATGTTGCTTCAGAATGTGCATCCTTAATGCTTGCCCACTTTGCCTGTACCCCTCACCTGTGTTTCTTTTTGCCAGGGCTAGCTTAACTCTGTTGGCCATCTTATCAAAGTCAGCTCCTCTGAAGTCCCATATTTTGCCTGGAATGGGATGATTTAGATGTAGTAGCCAAATTGAACCATACCATGTGATGGTCACTGGCCCCCAGGTGACCTTCACCTGGAGATCTGTGATCCCTTCTCTGTTAGTCAGTACTAGATCTAGGATAGCCCTGTCTCTTGTGGGTTGCTGTACCAGTTGTTTGAGCCCCATGAGGGAATCCACTATGTGTCTAGTTTTGGCAGATGTTCCTGCTGGTATTGACCAATCTGTATCCGGCATGTTGAAGTCTCCCATTATCAGAACCTCCCTTTAGCTGTCATGTTTTGTATATCTTCTAACAGTAATGTGTCTGTGTCCTCCCCCTGGTCTGGGGGCCAGTAGACAGCCCCAGTTCTTATGGCTGTTCCATTTCCTGTTTCCAGGGTGACCCACAGTTCTTCTGGCTCCTTATGTGTATTCTGAATTTCTGTAGTTTTGATATTTTCATTGACATACAGGGCCACTCCCCCCTTTTGTACCTCTGTCTCTTCTGAACAATACATAGCCAGGTACTGAAGTCTCCCAAGTGTAGTTACTGGTAAACCATGTCTCACTAATTGCTACTATGTCCAGTTTAGCCTCTGACGACTGTTGCCTGCAAGGTCTGGGATCTTATTTCCAGGCTGTGAGCATTGTGTACATGATTTTCCATTGGCCAGATTTTGAGTGTGTTAGTTGTTGGGTGAGGTGTGGCATTACCCTGTGCATCGTGTGGGAGACAAATCTTTTTCTTACCTGGTGATGCAAATGAACTGCAAACATGCTGAATCCCTGTTTGACCACTAGCTGAGGGGGAGGAGGGTGTTTTCCCATTTGACGTGAGTGGAAGGCACCCTCTCCCATTGCTAGTTTAAATATTCTGCAAAGGCGTCAAACTTCTGCTCCCAATGCACTGACTCCTCCTTAGTCAGATGCAGTCCATCAAATTTAAAGAACTTTCGCTCCCAGAACTGTTGCCAGTTCCCTATAAATCGGTGTCCTTTTTCCTGGCACCAGCCCTTGAGCCACGTGTTTAGCTCCCCTGTCTCCCCTTCTCTGACCTTCTGTCCATCTGCTCCCCTCTCCCAGACTGGCAGGATCTCAGAGAAGGAGATGCCGGACGAAATAGATGCTAGTTTGTCACCCAGCCTGGTCAGGTGCTCCTTGGTCTCCACAACTGACTGGCTGGCGAGATCATTAGTCCCTATGTGTACTAGGACATCAATGTTTTCTCCTGCTTTGTGAACAGTTTTAGCAATGCGGCCAGTGTCTCTCCATGCTGATGTACCTGGGAGCATCTGACCATTACCCCTATTTCGGAGATGGGTATCAACTCCCAATCATGGAGTCTCCTATGATCAGGAATTTTTTGGATTCCTTTTGCTTTTTTGTTTTGGTTCCTGATTTGGGTGAGTTTTGTTGTGCTAGCTCATGTGCTGCAGTTTCCTGCTCTGCAGTGTCTTCTATCTCTTTGTTTGATTTCAGAGATAGAGGCAGATACCTGTTTGTAGTGTTTATATGGTTTTGAGGTGTATGTTGGAGGCAAGAGTGATGGCACCAGGTGCCCCTCTAACCACCTGCCAACCTCCTGGACCAACTACCCTCTCCAGTTCGGGGTTTTCTGTTGGATGCTGGGGAAATGGCAGGTGGTTCTTATAATGTATTTCCTCTTGAATATGAAATTTGAGGCGTGCAATCTCTGCCCATGCTGCCGGAGCTGAGCCTAAGATCTCAAAGGCCCAGCATGTAGGACAGTGTCCTAAATCCTGTAAGACTGTCCTTCTGAAAATTGTTCACAGTACCTGCAGTTAATGATATCCATTCCAGATAAGTTGTTGGGTTTATAACCTAGTCAGAGTAATTAGAAGGAAAAAAAGGAAAAAATGCAAGTAATGGTTTGATTGTGTTTTGTTTAACTTGTTATAACAAGTTAAATTACTAGATGCCCTTAAATGAGGCTCACCTTGTGGAGGCCCCACTGATCCACCCCTTCCTGCTCTGCACGGGAAATGTCACAATATTGGTACCCTATAAAAGGAGTGTGGTGTGGGTGGCTGGGCATTTCCCCTGCTGAAAAGAAAAACCACGGACGAAAGAACAAGGAGGTAAGAGCAGAAACAATCAGTCAACAACGAATGCAGTAACCCTGAAAGCTTATCCTAATGTTAGATAAAACTGTAAAACACCACCTGTAATAATTTCAGAGAAGATATGCACTGTAAGAAACACTTTGCTACAGAGAAAAATAAATCAATGAAATGTTAGCAACAAACAGTAGCAATCCCTGTGAGTAAAAAATAAAAACAACACCACACAGTAAAACTGCTTAGCCAAAATAAGTCTTAATCCTTTTGCCTCTGGTAAGTTTCTCTAACTCTGCCCTTTCAAGCAGTCTTGGAAGGAAAGATCTCCGGTGACTAAGTGCCTTGGCCAGCAAACCAGTGCCTACCTCCATATTATCCAACTAACCCTGACTTTTAACCCTTCTTTCTGTTGGAAATGACTGACAGTTTGCCAGCTCCACCCCCCACATACACACACAATCCTTTGGAAGAGCTGTGGGAGGAAAGCAGTTAGCTCCTTCGATGTGAGAAGGAGACTGAAACACCTCTGAGACAACAAACCTTTTCAACAAACAAAAAAAAAAACAAGAATAAAATAAAACACAGTGTCAAACAGTAATTTTGCTTAGCCCAATGATAAAAAAGTCACAAAAATGTAAGCTCCACCTGTAATAATTTCAGAGAAGATATACACCTGTAGAAACACTTTGCTACAGAGAAAAATAAAGCAGTAACAGAAGATATACCTTGCAAAAGACAATTTGACTAGAAGATTACAGCAGTAATCTGTTACATCACCTGTAGGCACACCTTGTAATAATGCAGAAGAAGGTATACCAGCAACAACAATTTGAATCAGAGAAAAATAAAGCAATCAAATGTTAGCAAGCAACAAACAGTAGCAATCCCTGTGAGTATAAAATAAAAACACCACCACACAGTAAATCTGCTTAGCCAAAATAAGTCTTAATCATTTTCCCTTGCTCTGGTAAGTTTCTCTACTCTGCCTTTCAAGCAGTCTTAGAAGGAAAGAGCTCAGGTGAAGCTAGGTGCCTTGGCCAGCAAACCAAGTCTTCTACATTATATTGAAAAAGCAGCACAGCACAAGTAGTTGCTCCACCCTTGTGCTAGTGCCAGACTCAGCGGCTGCTGTATTCAGTTGGATAGCGTACTGGCACTGTCTGACCGATTCAAACAACATGAAGTCTTGCTGTATTCTGACATATTGCAGTGATCCCCAACCTTTAAACTGACCCAGAGAACAAAGAGTTAACTTTCTATGCAGAGCATAGAATGCTGAGCTCGAGCTCTGTTGGAGTCTTTGTCTGGAGTGTTTCAAACTCAAACTGTCAGATTCTTTTCTCCGCCTCACTGAACGGTCGCTCCAGAGATTTTTCCTTCAGCTCGGTTCGAAAGTCAGTTATAGTTTCAGTTTTCGTTGTTTTTCTTTAAACTGAAAAAGTTATCCGCATAGTCAGTTCATTCTCTGTCTGTGGTGCCGTGAGTACTAGATAGGAATTATTCTGTTTTTCTGTGTGGAACTTGTAAAAGTGTAGCTCAGTTCATGCTAGAAAAGGCCATTTGATAGTGAAATCTTGTGTTTGTATTTTTACTTAGTGTGTAGTTACGGTCCTTATCGGTTCTAAAAATTTAAAAAAGTGTTTTAGTATGTTTTTTTTTTTTTCCAATAGAATGGCCTTGATTAGGAACCGATAAGGGGAGTCTTGCCCTGGCCCAGTTTGCCATAAAAGGTAAATTAGTTGAGTTAGCCATGTCTGAAACCTAAAGAAAAAAAAAAGACCCACTGAGTTTACAACACTGCAGTGAGTGTGGGGGAGGTCTTCTTCAAGGCCAATCCCCACCACCTGTGTTGTTATTGTCTGAGGTTTGACCACCTCGATTCAGACTACCAAATATGTAAAAAACTTCCCAAATTTACCCTTGAGAAAAGATTAGGTAGACTTAGGAAAAGGAGGCCAGAAATCCGCTCACCCGGATTGCCAGCCCAGTTCGGTTCCGACAGAACCAGAAGGAGTGCCCTCTGACCGGGGCGATACTTCTTGGGGCAAAAGGAGAGCCGATTCCGAGGGATCAGTTCCGACAAAACGAAAACGCAAAGACAAATCGTCTGGTTTGGATCCAGAGGTTCATGTTCCGACCACTGAAGAGATAGCCAGAAGGATTCAGATTGTGGAATCGCTCTGCCCGGTTCCTACCGATCTGGCACCTTCTGACAGGGGGTTCGGTTGGTTCCCCCGGTTCAAGATTATACCCTCGAAGATTTTTAACCGGAGTTTGAAGAGGAAGGGGAATTTGAGGATGATGATGGTAAAAGTGAGGGTCTGGATGTGCCTGTGGAACCGGACATCTCCCCAGACAGACCTTCCGGTGTTTCCCCTCCTAGGCTTTCCTGAGTCCCCTTCTCACTTTATGTTCTAAAAGAAGGTGGTGAAACCCTCAGCTTCCTATGGAGGCTGTGGAAAATCAAGAGGAGCCTGATTATGTAGAAATGATGGACATCCCAGAGTTCAGGAGACTGTCTGTTCCCCTCCACAAATCCTTTGGGAAACAGACACAAAAAATCCTAAAGTCTCCTAACAATGTACCTCCTGTGGATAGAAGAATGGACAAGAGGTATACACTTTCAGGCTCAGACATGGAGTTCTTATACCAGCAAAGCAGCTATGTTGGGGTAGTGCAGGCTGCTGCCTGTGACAAGGCAAATATTCCGTGGCATTACACCCCAGACAGGACTCCAGGAAGTCGATTCATGGCAAAATCTGCTTAGACAAAATAAGTCTTAATCATTTTCCTACTCTGGTAAGTTTCTCTACTCTGCCTTTCAAGCAGTCTTAGAAGAAAAGAGCTCAGGTGAAGCTAGGTGCCTTGGCCAGCAACTGATCTTCTACATTATATTGAAAAAGCAGCACAGCACAAGTAGTTGCTCACCCTTGTGCTAGTACCAGACTCACTTGACTACTGTATTCGGTGGATAACGTACTGGCACTGTCTGACCGATTCAAACAACATGAAATCTTGCTGTATTCTGACATATTGCAGTCTAACCTTTAAACTGTTGAAGAACAAGGTTTAACTTTCTGCAGAGCATAGAATGCTGAGTAACGGCTCTGACTGAGTCTTTGTCTGGAGTGTTTCAAACTCAAACTGTCAGATTCTTTCTCCGCTCACTGAGCAGTCGCTCCAGAATTTTTCCTTCAGCTAGAGTTCGAGAAGTCAGTTATAGTTTCAGTTTTCGTTGTTTTTCTTTAAACTGAAAAAGTTATCCGCATAGTCAGTTCATTCTCTGTCTGTGGTGCCGTGAGTACTAGATAGGAATTATTCTGTTTTTCTGTGTGGAACTTGTAAAAGTGTGGCTCAGTTCAGCTGAATCGGCCATTTGATAGTGAAATCTTGTGTTTTGTATTTTTACTTAGTGTGTGGTTACCGGTCCTTATCGGTTCTAAAAAATTTAAAAAAAAAAGTGTTTTAGTATGTTTTTTTCAATACGATGACGAAGAAACCGATAAGGGATTCCTCGCCTCATGGCTGCCATAAAGGGTAAATTGGTTAGGTTAGCCAAGCGTCTGAGAAACCTAAGAAAAAAAAGGGCCCACTGGGTTGCAACACTGCAGTGAGTGTGGGGGAGGTCTTCACAAGGCCAATCCCCACACACCAGCTAAGCTTATTGGTCTGAGGTTTGACCACCTCGATTCAGACTGCAAATGTAAAACTTTCAAATTTACACATGAGAAGAGATTAGGTAGACTTAGGAAAGGAGGCGAGAAGTCCACCACCGGATTGCCAGCCCAGTTGAGTTCAGACAGAACCAGAAGGATGCCCTCTGACCGAAGCAATACTTCTTAGGGCAAAAGAGAGCGATTCGAGGATCAGTTTCCCAAAAGACAACGCAAAGACAAATACGTCTGGTTTGGATCCAGAGGTTCATGTTCCGACCACTGAAGAGAGATAGCCAGAAGGATTCAGATTGTGGAATGCTCTGCCGGTTCCTACCGATCAACTAACATTCTGACAGAGTTCGATTGGTTCCCGGTTCAAGATTATACCCTCGAATTTTTAAACGGAGTTTGAAGAGGAAAGGAATTTGAGGATGATGATGGTAAAGTGAGGGTCTGGATGTGCCCCTGCGGAACGGACATCTCCCCAGACAGACCTCCGTGTTCCCTCCTAGGCTTTGAGTACCCTCTCACTTTATGCAAGCTACAAGAAAGGTGGCTGAAACCCTCCAGCTTCCGGTATGGAGGCCTGTGGAAAATCAAGAGGAGCCTGATTATGTAGAAATGATGGACATCCCAGAGTTCAGGAGACTGTCTGTTTCCTCCACAAATCCTTTGGGAAACAGACACAAAAAATCCCAAGTCTCTAACAATGTACCTCCTGTGGATGAAGAATGGACAAGAAGTATACACACTTTCAGGCTACAGACATGGATTCTTATACCAGCAAAGCAGCTATGTTGAAAGTAGTGCAGGCTGCTGCCTGTGACCGAGCAAATATTCCATTGGCATTACCCCCAGACAAGAGACTCAGGAAGATGGAATTCCATGAAAGCAGTACATGGCATCTTCCGTCCATGACACAGGCAGGCCAATTACATGGCCTTTACAGCCAGATACCAGAAGTCCGGGTGGGACACTGTACTGGCACTGGCTAAAGAGGCCTCCCCCAGCTAGCCAAGGAGCTGGAGGGGTGGCTGTAGATGGGACTGAGGGCATCCAAGTTCAGTTTCATGCTGCTGTGGACTCTAATGATGTGTCATCAAGGTCATGGCTACATCTGTAGCTCTTCAGAGGGATGGCTTGGCTCAGATGTACTAACCTCTGCTTGGGACACCCAGGCTAAGGCCATGGATTTTCTGTAGTGGCTAATTCTCTGTTTGAGAGCAGATTGAGGTACATGAAAATGGATGAGTGCAGGACCACTTACAGGGTACTCAGACCAGTGCAGGCAGGCTCCTCAAAGGCAGCAGTCTAGGGGCAGGGGCAGGCCTTTTCAAATGCCTTTTTACCAAGCACAGGCCTCCTCTTCCTTTTCTCAGAGAGGGTTCTTCAGAGGGAGAGGCAGAAGGGGGATGAGCAGGGCTACATCCACTCCTCAGCCTAAAGCCCCTGCCAAGAGACACCCTGATGGCCCTGCCTGGGTCGACTCTCCTATTCCAGTAGGGGGCAGGCTGGCTTACTTTGTCCAGGACTGGATGTCTATTACATCAGACAAGTGGGTCCTGAAAGTAGTAAGCCAGGGACTGGTTCTCAGTTTCAGAAAATTTCCAAAGATGAGAGGCAGATCTTTTTCACCTGCAAATCTCTCGGAAACCCTTGCCCTACAGGCAGAGGGGTTTCTTCTCTTATGTGCCTTAAGAGCCATAGAGAGGTAACTTACCTACACTGGGCAAAGGACTGTACTCCAGTGCTTCCTGACCCCAAAAAGACAGGAGTGGCAACCCTTCCTGAGACCTAAGATATCTAAACAAACATCTTTTAAAACCAAAGATTTCAAGATGGTAACTCTGGGAATAATCCTTTCCTCTCTAAGGCCAGGGACTGGCTAGTCTCCCTGGACCTCAAAGATGCCTACTTTCACATTCCCATCAGGTGCACCCACAGCAAGTACCTGAGGTTCGAGTTGCCCTCAGGCCACTATTAGTTCAGAGCAATGCCCTTTGGCCTAACCTCAGCCCCAAGGGTTTTCACAAAGTGCCTGCCAGTAGTAGATGCCTTTCTAAGAAGGCAAAATATTTCCATTTTCCATATCTGGACGATTGGCTAATAGTGGGTCAGTCTCCAGACCAAGTCAAGTCTCAGCTGCAAGTGATCCAGCAAGTGCTTACTTCTCTAGGTTTTTCTTCTCAACCTTCCCAAGTCAGTTCTCGACCCAGTCCAGCTTCTTACCTTTATAGGGGCAGAACTGGACACACTCAAACAAGAGCCTTTCTTCCTCTAGAAAGGGCAAGGGATCTTATGGAATCTAGCCTTTTCCTTCAGCCTTGGTATCTCGACCAGCAGGCATTTCCCTCCAGCTCTTGGGGCCACATGGCAGCTTAACAGCAGTGATCAGGGGCAAGATTCCAGATGAGGGATGTTCAGTTCCACCTGAGAGCTTTTTGGTCTCAGAGGAAGGATTCCCTTACCAAACTGATCCCAGTGACTCTGACCTTGATCCAAGCCCTCCAATGGAGGCAGGATCAGGACAATTTAAGACAAGATGTTCCTTTTGCTACTCAGCCTTGTTCAGTGGTCCTTACCGCGGACTCTTCTCTTCTGGGCTGGGGAGCCCATCTGGGGTCCCTCACTGCCCAGGAACTGTGGTCCCCACAAGAATCCCTTCTTTGTATCAGTCTCCTAGAGCTCAGGGAAGTTTTTCTGGCCCTTAAAGTGTTCTCTCAGTCAGTACAGAACAAGGTGATTCAGGTCAGAACGGACACTACCACCACCACCATGTGGTACATCAACAAGCAGGGAGGCACTCGGTCCACGGCCTTGTGCACAGAAGCCATGAATTTGTGGTCCCTGGCTTATTCCCTGCAAACCTCTCTGGTAGCAGTTCACCTTCCAGGGAAGGACAATGTGCTAGCAGATGCACTGAGCAGGGTCTCTCAGGGCCATCACAAATGGTCCCTGGATCCTCAGGTGTTGAAAGTGATTTTTTTAAGGTCGGGCACTCCAGAGATAGATCTCTTTGCAGCCCCAGACAATCACCAACTCCCTCTCTTTTGTTGCAGACCTCTAGTCTTGGGCTCAGTTCATCTGGACGCCCTGATTCTGAATTGGGAAGGGAAGTTTCTGTATGCCTTCCCTTCCCACTCCTGTTCAAAGTTTTAGTCAAAATAAGGTCTCAGCCTTGCAAAGTGATTCTGATTGCTCCAGATTGGGCCAGACAGCCCTGGTACCCCCTGTTGCTACCCCTAGCAGTCCATCTTCCCCTGTCTCTTCCCAGAATTACAACCTGTTAACATCCTGTCAGGAGGATGTTTACACCCCAATCTTCGTCTCTCAATCTCAAGGCATGGCTCTTGAAGAGTTGAGTTTGAGATCTGCATCTTTCCATGGGTGTTCTGGATATCTTCAAGGCTTCTCGAAAGCCCTCCACCAGAAAAACGTATAACTCCAAATGGAAGAGATTCAGCATTTGGTGTTCTAAGAAGCATATTTCTCCACATACTGCTGGATTGCCTATGGTTCTGGATTATATGGTCCATCTTAATGGCCTAGGCCTCAGACCAGCTACTCTCAAGGTACACTTGTCAGCTGTTTCTGCGTTTTTGTCTGTGGTGAAGTCTTCCTCACTATCTTCTCATCCTGTGTTCTGTAAATTTTTTAAAGGATTGCTTCACACCAATCCTCCTTCTAGAGACCCTGCCGCTGCCTGGGATTTGAATGTTTGCATTGCTCAACTTATGCAACCCCCTTTTGAGCCTATTTTTTCAGCAGAGCTTAAGTACTTGACTTGGAAAATGTGTTCTTGGTAGCCATTACCTCTGCCAGGCGTATCAGTGAATTGTAAGCCTGTCAGTGGAACCTGATTTTATCTCATTTCCCAGGGATAAAGTGGTCCTTAGAACCAATAGAAGGTTCTTGCCCAAAGTGTTTCAGACTTCCATTTAAACCAGTCTGTGTCTCTTCCTGTTTTCTTCACTGATCATTTTTCCTCAGGAGAGGGGCTCACAGTTTAGATGTTAAAGAGCCTTAGTTACTACATAGATGCCCAGGGTCTGGGTTTGACTCCCTCCAGTTGTTCCTCACTTATGGAGAAGTGGGAAAGGGCAAACCTGCCACCAGGAGATCTGTTGCCAGGTGGATTGTGTCTTGTATACAATTCTGGTATGAAAAACTGGGAAACACTCCACCCTCAGGCCTGAGGGCTCATTCCACAAGAGGTACAGTAGCTTCCCTGGCTGCTGCCAGGGATATCCCTCTCTTAGAAATTTGTCAAGCAGCCACCTGGAAAAGTTGTCTATACCTTTACCAAGCATGACTATTGGGATATCCAGGCTAGGAGTGATGCGTGGTTTGGCACAGCAGTACTTCAGAGCCTATTGGAGGTATGCTTGGTAGTCTGCAATATGTCAGAATACAGCAAGACTTCATGTTTTTTGAAGAAAAAATTACTCACCTTAGTAATTGTGTTTCTTCTAATGGAGTCTTGCTGTATTCTGACCTCCCTCCCTGCCTCCCCTCTCAGAACCTGTTTTTAGGAAGTGGGTGGGCAGGTGCATTGTTCCATTTGGGTGTTTTTTTGTTCACCCTCCTCCTTTTTGTTTGGGTGCTGATTTATTACTGTTATTTGTATTAGATTGTTTTTGGTTTCCTGACTTGAGTCTTCCTTGGTAATCCAAACTTTTTCTGTGAGTTGGCTAGTAAAATTTTTACAATTTCCACATAGAATTTTTAGTTAGTTGGGCTTGTAAGAATCTGACGGTTTGAGATTGAAACACTCCAGACAGAGACTCCAACCGAGCGCGAGCTCAGCATTCTATGCTCTGCATAGAAAGTTAACTCCTTGTTCTCTGGGGCACTTTAAAGGTTGGGGATCACTGCAATATGTCAGAATACAGCAAGACCCCATTAGAAGAAACACAATTACTAAGGTGAGTCATTTTTTCATATGGGACCATGGAAGCACAGTGCTACCTGAAATTGCACTGCCCCAATGTGGACCTGGCTGTTTCAAACAACATGAAGTCTTGCTATATTATGACAGTTGCAGTTTGTCCCACCATTAGAACTGCTCCGGAGGTGAAAGAGTTAACTTCCATGCCAGGCATGGAGCTTAGAGCGCGAGCTCGGTTAAAGAAGCTCTGTCTGGATAATTTCAAACTGAAACTGTCAGATTCTTTACTCCACCTCACTGAACAGTCGCTCCGGAGATTTCTCCTACTGCTTGGTTCATTTCGGTTTAAACAGTATTTTCTCGGTTAAATTCAACATGGTATTATTATTTTAACTGCAAACCGATCGGTTCAAGCTCTGTCTGTAGTATTGTAAGTAATAGACAGGTTTATTTCTGTGTGGAATTTGTAAATGTTTATCGGTTCAGTTCGAACCGATCAGGTTGTTTAAAACTTTGAAAAACAAGCATTTTAAAGCTTTCAGAGTGCAGTTCCCGGTTCTTATCGGTTCTAAAAAAGCCGGATTTCATTACGTTTTTTTCCACGACCCGTGACACGGTTGGGAAGCGATAAGGGTGTCTAGCCTGGCACTGCCGTTAAAAGGGCAAGTTTGTTGGTTAGGCTGGCATCATATCTGAGAAACCCAAAAGAAAAACCGGGCCCACTGGGTTTCAACACTGCGATGATCTGTGGGAAGCCTTTGCCAAGGCTCACACACACACAATGGTCTATTGTCTGGGGTTTGACCACCTCAATTCAGACTGCCAGATTTGTAGAATTTCCTGCAGCCACCCTGGATAAGAGTTGGCAGGCTCAGAGAGCGAGAGGCCAAAAGTCCGCTGACCGGATGGCCAGCCCGGTTGATGAGGGTGCCCTCTGACCAGGGCGAGACTTCTTCGAGCAAGCGTAAAGCTGGCTCTGAGGAGCCAGTTCCACCAAGAAAACTAAAAATCAGCAGGTGTGAGTCAAAATTCCTTCTCCAACTGCTGCAGAAATAAGCAAAAGCTATACAGATTGACAGTCACTTTTCTCGGTTCCGTCCCGAACCGCCACATGTTCAAAGGTCGGTTTGCGGTTCCACGGTTCAAGAATATGATATTGAGGAGTTTATGAACCAGAGGAGGGAGGAGGATTATGAACAGTGTGAATGTGACTTTGAGAGTCTGGATGTGCCCATTGAACTGGACATCTCCCAGACAGACCTTTAGAATCTCCCCACGCTTTCTGAGTCCCTCTCACTTCTGTTTTGTAAAAGGTTGCTGAAACCCTCCAGCTCCCATTAGGAAGCTGTGGATGAGCAAGAGGAATCTGATTTTGTGGAAATTATGGATATCCCAGAGTCTAGGAGATTATCTATCCCCTACAAAATCATTTAGAAACAAACAATAAAATTTTAAAAGCTCCTAATTCTGTGCCTCCTGTTGACAAGAGAAGATGGACAGGAGGTACACTTGTCAGGTCCTGATACAGACTTTCTTTCACAGCAGTGCAGTCATGTTGGAGTAGTTCAGGCTGCAGCTTGTGATAAGGCTACATTCCTGTTCACATCCTCTGACAAGGACTCCAGGAAGATTGATGCCATGGCTAAAACAATACATGGCAGCGTCCTTGGGACTCAGACAAGCAAATTACATGGCTTATGTGGCAAGATACATAAAAATCTAGATGGGACACTGTCATGGCTTTGGCCAAACAGGCCCCTGGCCAGCTTGCCAAGGAGCTGGAGCAGGTGGCTGCTGATGGTATTGAGGCATCCAAGGTGCAATTCCATGCTGCTGTGGATTCTAATGATGTATTCTCTAGAGTCATGGCTACATCTGTGGCCTTTCGTAGGTTGGCTTGGCTCAGGTATACTAGTTTATCACAGGATACCCAGACTAAGGCTATGGATTTTCCTGTGGTATGGAATTCTCTGTTTGGGGAGCAGACAGAGAATTACAAGAAGAAAATGGATGAATATAGAACAACTTATAGGAGTGCACAAGCCAAGGAACGGCAAGCCACTCCTCAGAGGCAGACCCCCAGGGGTAGAGGTAGGCCTTTTCACAGGCCTTTTTACCAAACCCAGGCTTCTTCTGCTTATGCTCAGAGGGGGTTCTTCAGAGGGGAGAGGCAGACGGCAAGCAGGCCTGTTCCCACCCCTCAGCTCTAAAGCCTCTTGCCAAACAGGCACTTAATGGGTGCCCAGGGTCGGTGTTCTCCATTACCTGTAGGGGCAGGCTGGCTTACTGGCTCAGACTGGGGTCTCTAACATCAGACAAGTGGGTCCTGGAAGTAGTAAGCCAAGGTCTGGTTCTCGCTTCAAAAATTCCCAAAGATGAGAATCAGATCTTTTCCACTCCAAACCCTCTAGAGACCTTTGCCTTAGAAACAGAAGTCTCAACCCTTCTGGCTCTCAGAGCTGTAGAAAGGTTTCTCCCTACACCAGGGCAAGGGTCTGTACTCAGGTTCCTTACCCCAAAAAGACAGGAGAATGGCCCATTTTGGACCTAAGATATCTGAACAAGCACCTTTTGAAACCAAATTCAAAATGGTGACTCTGGCAATGATTTACCTTCTCTAAGGCCATGGGACTGGCTAGCTTCCCTGGACCTCAAGGATGCCCTATTTCCATATTCTAATCAGAAGCTCCCACTGAAAGTACCTCAGATTCGAACTGCCCTCAGGCCATTACCAGTTCAAGAGCAATGCCCTTCGGCCTTACCTCTGCCCCAAGGGTATTCACAAAATGTCTAGCAGTAGCAGTTGGTCATTTAAGAAGGCAAAAGATTGCCATCTTTCCCTACCTAGACGACTGGCTCATTGTAGGCCAGCCTTCAGAACAGGTCAGATCACACCTGCAAGTCACCCAGCAGCTGCTCACCTCTCTGGGTTTTCTGCTCAATCTTCCAAAGTCAGTTCTGGAACCTGTCCAGGTACTCACCTTTATAGGTGCAGAATTGGACACAAAGCAGGCCAGAGCCTTCCTACTCTTAGAGAGGGTAAGGAACCTAGTGGCCCTGGCCTCCTCCTTCACTTTTCAGGTCTCTCGACCAGCAAGGCACTTCTTACAGCTCCTAGGACACATGGCTGCTTCCACAGCTGTAGTGCAAGGAGCAAGATTTCAGATGAGGGACATTCAGTTTCACTTGAGAGCCTTTTGGTCTCAAAGAAAAGATCCCCTTTCCAAGTTGATCCCAGTGACTCGAACCCTGATCCAGGCCCTTCAGTGGTGGCAGGATCAGAGCAGTTTAAGACTAGGGGTCCCCTTCATCCCTCTATCTCACTCCTTGACCCTTACTACAGATGTGTCCCTTCTGGGATGGGGAGCTCACATGGGTGACCTCTCCACCCAGAGAGTGTGGTCCCCTCAGGAATCGCTGCTCCACATCAATTTGCTGGAACTCAGAGCTGTCTTTCTAGCACTTCTGGTGTTTTCTGCATCTGTTCAGAACAAAGTGGTACAAGTCAGAATGAACACCACCACAATGTGGTCACATCAACAAACAAGTGGGGCACTGTCTTCTGCCTTGTGCACCGAGGCAATGAAGTTGTGGTCTCTGGCTTATTCCCTGAACACTTCCCTCATAGCAGTTCACCTCCCAGGCAAGGACAATGTCCTGGCAGATGCTCTCAGCAGGATTTCCCAGGGCCATCACGAATGGTCACTGGATCCCCAAGTACTGGGGATAATTTTTGCCAGATGGGGCCACCCCTCAGATAGATCTTTTCGCAGCCCCAGACAATCACCAACTTCCACTGTTTTGTTGCAGGCCCCCAGTGATGGGCTCAGTCCCCCTGGATGCCTTTCTCCTAGATTGGAAAGGGAAGTTTCTATATGCTTTTCCCCCCTTCCCTCTCCTATTCAAGGTGCTAGTAAAAATCAGATCCCAGCCTTGCAAGATGATTCTGATTGCTCCAGATTGGGCCAGGCAGCCCTGGTACCCACTCCTTCTGTCCCTAGCAGTCCATCTTCCCCTGTGTCTCCCCAGGAATCACAACCTGTTATCTTGTGCCCAGGGGAGAGTTTGGTATCCGAATCTCAAATCCCTCAACTTCAAGGCCTGGCTTTTGAGGAGTTAGAGTTTGCTGACCTACACCTTTCTCAAGGTGTTCTTGAAATCCTGAAGGCTTCTAGAAGCATTCCACTAGGGCTACTTATAATTCTAAATGGAAAAGGTTTTCCATCTGGTGCTCTGGGAAGCATATTTCCTCGGAATCTGCTGATTTGCCCATTGTTTTGGACTATATGGTCCATCTTAATTCTTTGGGCCTGAGACCAGCTACCCTGAAGTACATTTGGCAGCTGTCTCTGCCTTTATTTCAGCAGGAAAGCCCTTCTTCTTTTCACTCACCCTGTATTTTCCAAGTTTTTAGGGTTACTTCATACTAACTCACCTTTCAGGGACCCGGCCCCTGCCTGTGATCTTAATGTTTGCATTGCTCAGTTGATGCAACCCTTTGAACCTCTGTCTTCTGCAGAGCTTAAGTATTGACTTGGAAAACTGTTTTTCTAGTAGCCATCACTTCTGCCAGAAGCATAAGTGAGTTACAAACCTTGTCAGTGGAGACTGCTTTGATTTCCTTTCACAGGGATAAAGTAGTCCTTAGGACTAATGGAAGTTTTTGCCTAAGGTGGTTTCAGATTTGCGTCTTAATCAATCTATCTCCTTCCAGTGTTCTTCACTGACCATTCCTCCTCTGGTGAGAGGAGGCTGCACAGCTTAGATGTTAAGAGGGCCCTAAGTTACTATATAGAGCGCATTAAGGGTCATATGTTCGAATCCCTCAAAGTTTTTCTCACTTATGGTGAGGTTGGGAAAGGTAAACCTGCCACTAAGAGATCCATTGCCAGGTGGATTGTCTCTTGTATCCAGTTTTGTTATCAAAAACTGGGAAAGGTTCCCCCTTCAGGCCTGAGGGCTCACTCTACCAGAGGTACAGCTGCATCTCTAGCTCCTGCCAGAGACATCCCTATCTTAGAGATATGTCAAGCAGCTGCCTGGAAAACGATACACATTTTCACCAAGCATTACTCCTTGGATATTCAGGCCAGGAGGGATGCTAGATTTGGCACAGCTTTTGCTTCGGAGCCTATTCCCTAAGGCAGGTTCTGTCTCCTCCTCCATGGAGGTACTGCTGTGTATTTCTAATTGTTTATAATATAGCAAGATTTCATGTTGTTTAAAGAAAATTACTCACCTTAGTAATGTTGTTTCTTCTAATGGAGTCTTGCTATATTATGACCTCCCCAGCCTGCCCTCTTAGAACTTCTGCTTGGGTATGGGGTGGGCAGTCCAGTCTTGGCACTTGTTTATGCCCATTATATGTTTTTCCACCCCTTCTTGGGGTTTTGGGGTGTTGTGTTTTATTTTTATCTTATGTTATTTATTTCTGGTCCCCTGACTTGAGTCTTGGTGTTGGGACCAGGAATATGTGTTAATATTTAAGTAGCCAGTTGGCTAGTGTAGGTTACAGTTTCCACACAGAACCTTAGTGAGTTTTTGCTGGTAAAGATCTGACAGTTTCAGTTTGAAATTATCCAGACAGAGCTTCTCTAACCGAGCTCTCTCTCTATGCTCCATGCCTGGCATGGAAGTTAACTCTTTCACCTCCGGAGCAGTTCTAATGGTGGGACAAACTGCAATTGTCATAATATAGCAAGACTCCATTAGAAGAAACAACATTACTAAGGTGAGTAATTTTTTCATATAGCCCACAGGGAATAGCAGTACCTGGAACAGGTAGCGCTGGACCCCTGTGGGCTGTACTCAGCCACAGTATGCAAATGAGTCCATTGGGCATGCAAAGTGCTAAGGGGCCATTTGCATGTCCATTATGGGCTTATTTTCATGGTGCACAGCAGCCTGTTAGCACCCATCCTGAGAGTGTCTTGACACATTCCCTGGTGGCACCCCCACCCCAAATTGCCCGCTCCTTGTGAGCTACTGCAATCCCTGGTGTCTAGTGGCAACCCAGCCTGGCACAATCACCAGTACCATTGGAAATCCCTGGTGTCTATGGGCACCCCCTGAGCACCTGTACCATTTAATGTCAGAAATCCATGATGTTTGGGGGCACCCCTCACACACACCCTCGAACACCCAGGCGAGAGACAGACAAGTGGCAGAAATATGAGAGGACAAAATAGATCTTTGCTTTTAACTCTGTCTTTGCATAACAAATGAGTCAGTGTTGTATCCAATCCTGTCACACATTGTAGAAGGTATGACGGGCGATAGAGGGGTCCAGCATCTGCACTACAACCGCCCTGCCTTCCTTGGAGTGGGGGTGCGGGCCTTGTTCCCAATTAAGTTGTGGTTTTTGGCAGCAGTAAACAGTGCCACTTTGGGGACTGTATACCGCTGCCACAAACCTTTGAAAATGATGCTGCGCCCAGCATCTGAGGATTGCTGGATCTGAGGTGCGCTGACTGGGCTGCTGAATTTGGCCCTGCCCTGAACACACGTGCAAACCATGGTAGCGCCATTGCTAGTGTTTGAATATCAGGCCCTACTTGTTTAATATTGGTTTCATTATGCTTGTAAATAAGCCACCTAAAATCTTATTCTGTATGGGGAGTTATAGTGAAGATTGGGAACCGAGCATTTGTGGCATTATGCTAATTAATTACCAGTTATGTAAAAACATACAGGTTGCCTTAAAGATCTAGTATCTCATGTTGTGAATGCTGATGTACCACCTTGTGTACATGCTTGCGTATACCATGTGCATATTTTCTACAAGGAACATTATGTATTGATTACAAATAATCTGTAAATAACATAGTTAAAATAACATGACTATCCCCAAGATTTCATTGTTATTCTTGGCTGTTTTTGAGCACCCATAGCCCAACAAGGTTCCTGATGCATGCTAGGTTCCTTAGTCACAAGAAAAGGGATGTTAAATAATGAGTGTCCAGAAACAACTGAGTCTGTTGCATTAATTTAAACTTAGAAAAAATTGCTAAAGCAGACTCAACATGGTGGAAAAAAGGATACCTTGCAAGACAGGAGAAAATGATGATCTAAAATATAGGTACAGAATTTTTGCCAACATGCACTTCTGTTTCAGCGTTAATTACGTGTTTCTAAAAGACATAGTTTGTGCTCTTCGCATTTACTTATTTGTATTTTTTGTTCTGTTCTGTGCATTTTTTGCTTCATCTTGAGAACCACATATCAGATTGTGATTAAAGTTGGTATGGACATTCCTTGCTATGACTTCTTTTTGTAAAATCTAAAGGTTTTCAGTATGTTAAACATAATGGTATTCTATGTATATGCAAGACTTATTTCTGTAAAGTTATATGTATGCTGCTTTTACCTGTTCAGGCATGTTTGTGTATATTTTACCAATATTCTGTGCTGGGCTCCAAAGGTAGGAGGTTCCTTATACTTGACTAGAATTCATACTGATTTCCCTTCTTGCTTAATGCTACAGTTAGGGAAAAAAGTACATTCTACTAAATCTTTATCCAGGTGCACCAAGAGCTGATGAAAAAAACCTGTGGTTTCTCCTTTGCAAAATACTGGTCTCTCTCTCTCTCTCTCTAGCCTCATACAGCAAGCAAGGTTATTGAACCATTGAGTTTTTAAAGATGGTGCTGGGCCCACTCACTTCAGAGCAGTCATCTTCTTGGCATTTTTCAGCACAAGTTCCCACAGCAGTTACTTATCTGCTTCAGCGGATTCATTACGTAGACCCACCCCAAGTACTGTAGAAGCATTATAGGGTAAAAGAAGAGGGCTTTGCCTAGCACCAGTTTTTTTATTTTATGACCATCATTCCAAAATCTGCTAGCTATTTTGGGGTACAGTATAGCCAGGTGTATGAAGATGCCCTCTGCTGCCTGGCATTTGGGGACAGGGTCAGCCTTAATGGAGTCTACGTGGTGGAGTTGTGTTGGCATGAAATATGTCCTGTGTAGAAAATTGTACTGTATTTGTCGGAAGCAGTTATTTCTAGAACTTGTTTGTATACATTTAGTGCATCTCTCCGAACTGGAGGAGGAGATTTCTGCACCCATTTGAGCGTCCCACAATTATTTATTTCTAAGATGTGGTCCCACGATGCTGAAGTTAACATTTTGTGAAATCCTGATATTGTCTTAGTTAAGTGGTGGGGCATGTATAACTTCTTCCATGGGAGGCCATATTGGGGTAAACTGACTGCCTCCCATTGCAGTCACTACTGATTGTCCAAGTTTGAGATACATGACAAAGTTGTGTGCCCTAGTCCATATCAATGTCTAAGGGTTGTGAAAAACTGCAGTGTTCCTCCCATGTATAAATGCCCAGTTAGTCCCACTCCTTTCTCCAGCCACTGAAGTAAAATACCTATGGAGTTAATTTGCAGCATTGTTGACAAAAGGGATGCTTTGGGGAGCAGCTGAGCATTATATCCTAGAATTCTGTGTGCCATCAACCAGCTCTGGCTGTCATTGTGAATGGGTAAATTAGTTTTTTGGCACAAAGGCTGGAGACGGGGGTCAATAAATCATGCAGGAGGTCCTTACCAAGGGCTGCCTCCTTCATTTACCACTAGGGCGGCGTACCTCTTCCCTGACGGCATCAAAGAAAGGATAGTTGGTCTGGGTGGTATAACTGAATGAAATTGGGTAAGGCTAGTAGTCCTTCTCCCATTTTATTGGAGCTTGCAAAGTAGTAAGCGTGATTCTAGCACTTTTACCTCTCCACAAAAACAACCTAGCATTGTATTAAAAAGGTATGGACTTTTGTGCGGAATGTTAATTCAAACAACATGAAGTCTTGCTATATTACGACATATGCAGTATAACCCCAGGTTAGAACTGCTCCGGAGGTGAAAGAGTTAACTTTCCATGCAGGGCATGGAATCTTGAGCGCGAGCTCGGTTGAACACTCTGTCTGTTGAAGCTCAAACTTAAACCGTTAGATCTTTACGAGCAAAAACTCACTAAGGTTCTGTGTGGAAGCCGTAAACCTACACTAGCCATTGGCTACTAACTACAAAAACACCTTTTTGTTCTTGATCCCAAAGCAAAGACTCAAGTCGGGGGATTCAAGAAAGAAAATTAAGTATAACACCTAAGCACCCAGAAGGATGAAAATAAAGTGGGCATCAGTGAAGTGCCAACATTGCACTGCCCACCCACATCCCACAAATAGAGGTTCTGAGAGGGCAGGCTGGGGGGAGGTCATAATATAGCAAGACTCCATTAGAAGAAACAACATTACTAAGGTGAGTAATTTTTTCTTCAAACAACATGAAGTCTTGCTATATTATGACATATGCAGACTACACAGCAGTACCTCCATGGAGGAGGGACAGAACCTACTTGGGAAATAGGCTCTGAAGCACAGCTGTGCCAAATCGAGCATCACTCCTAGCTTGGATATCCAAGCAGTAATGCTTAGTAAAAGTGTGAACTATTTTCCATATAGCTGCTTGACATATCTCTAGGATAGGGATGTCCCTGGGAGCAGCCAGAGACGCAGCTGTACCTCTGGTAGAGGAGCCCCCAGGCCTGAGGGAGAACCTTACCCAGTTTTTCATAACAGAATTGATACAAGAGACAATCCACCTGGCAATGGATCTTTTAGTGGCAGGTTTCCTTTACCAACCTCACCATAAGTGAGGAACAATTGGAGGATTCGAACCTGTGACCCATGGTACGTTCTATGTAGTAACTAAGGGCACTTTTGACATCTAAACTGTGTAATCTCCTCTCACCAGAGGAGGAATGGTCAATGAAGTACACAGGAAGAGACATGGATTGATTAAGGTGAAAGTCTGAAACCACCTTAGGCAAAAACTTCCTGTTAGTCCTGAGGACCACCTTATCTCTATGAAAGGAGATAAAATCAGGCTCCACTGACAAGGCTTGTAGCTCACTTATGCGCCTGGCAGAGGTGATGGCTACCAGAAACACAGTTTTCCAAGTCAAGTACTTAAGCTCTGCTGAAGACTATGGCTCAAAAGGGGGTTGCATAAGCTGAGTGATGCAAATATTAAGATCCCAAGCAGGGGCAGGGGCCCTGAACAGTGGGTTGGTGTGAAGCAACCCTTTAAAAAACTTGGAGAACACAGGGTGAGCTGATAAAGAAGAGGGCTTACCTGCTGATAAGAAGACAGACACAGCTGCCAAGTGCACTTTTAGGGTAGCTGGTCTCAGCCCCAAGGAATTCAAATGCTCCAAATAATCCAGGATCGTGGGCACGCCAGCAGATTGTGGGGAAATATGCTTTCCAGCACACCATATGGAAAATCTCTTCCATTTTGAATTATAGGTAGCCCTGGTGGAAGGCTTCCTAGAGGCCTTCAAAATATCCAGTACACCTTGAGACAGGTGTAGGTCAGCAAACTCTAACTCTTCAAGAGCCAAGCTTTGAGATTGAGAGATTTGAGGTTCGGATACCAAACTCTCCCCTGGGCACAGGTTAACAGGTTGTGATTCCTGGGAAGACATAGGGGAGAGTGGACAGCTATGGACATGAGGAGCGGGTACCAGGGTTGCCTGGCCCAGTCTGGAGCAATCAGGATCATCTTGCAGGGTTGAGATCTGATTCTGACTAGCACTTTGAAAAGAAGGGGGAAGGGGAAAAGACAGAGAAACTTCCTTCCCAGCTGAGGAGGAAGGCATGCAGAGGACTGGGCCCAACACTGGGAGCCTGCAGCAAAAAAGGGGAAGTTGGTGATTGTCTGGGGCTGCAAAGAGATCTATTTACGGGGTGCCCCATCTGGCAAATACTACCTCCAGTACTAGGGGATCCAGTGCCCATTCGTGATGGCCCTGGGAAATCCTGCTGAGAGCATCCGCTAGGACATTGTCCTTGCCTGGGAGGTGAACTGCCATAAGGGAGGAGTTCAGAGAATAAGTCAGAGACCACAACTTCATTGCTTCGGTGCACAAGGCCATAGACCGAGTGCCCCCTTGCTTGTTGATGTACCACATTGTCCCAACGGATGCTCTCCTCCCTCAGGGGCGGGTTACCAAGAGCGCATTGCGCTCTGCATTCCTTCCGTAGCCGTGGAAGCACGGCAGAAGGGAGAAGGATGGAGGCGGCTCGCTTGTCGGAGCCGGGAGGGGATGTCACGAGATGAGGGTCTGGTGTGCGTAAGCACGCTACCACTCTGGACGACGTATCAAGCGCCAAGGCGCCCCAGGGGAGTGGGGACGTAAGGGGAGAAAAATGGAAAATCCCCTCCGGCAGCCCTAGATGAAGGCTGCCCTAAGTCCACCCGGACCACCTACAGGACAGACCCCACTGTGTGAGGAGAGGAGGATGGGCACTCTAGGGGCAGATCCCTAAGGTAGGTACCGGGGGACATGAGCGGACGGAAGGAGGGGGCACCGGAGGTAGGAAGGAGGAGGATAAAGACCCGTTGTTGGAAGACATCAAGGATGATTCAATTTCTAGGGCTCCAGTCCTTTTAGCCCTCTCTCAGGAGGGGCAGTAGAAGCCAGCTGAGCAGACTGCCTCCTCCCAAGAGTTACCCCCCTTTGGGAATTCAGCAGAAGGACCCCATCCGTGTTTTGTACACAGCCTCTACTCCTGCATCCCCTTGTCATTGATGCTCTAGTCGTCGAGGTCTAGGTCCCAGTCTCAGTAGATTGCTGTCTCGGGAATCTGTGTGTTCCCGCACTTGGCCCTAGACCAAAAAGCACCATCAACACTCTTCTTCCTCTTCATCCTGGAACAAAGAAAGGCTCCATTGCAAGTTATGTTGCTGCAATGAGGAGCTGATGTGGCAACACTGGGTCCTCGGCCATGGTAGGCCCCTTCCTCAGACCCCAGCGTTTCCTTGGTCTGCCTCATTCAGGCACACTTCAGTCCTGCTGAGTCCAGTTGTGTCTACACTGGCTACTCCACTAATTCTGGTGGAACCACTGCCCAAGCAGCCCTTGCAGGGGGCTCTGACCAAGGCTGCTTGTTCAGCTACCGGTCTTCCCAGTTGCTTTTTCATCCAGATCACCCATTTGAATGAGTCTAGGGTGGTATTTGAGAAGTCTTCAGACTCTGAGGGGTCCTCTATGCAATACTCCAGGACCCCGGGCTTCAATCGTCAGTCGGCCGAAGAGCTCTCTACTGAACATGGTCTGGTCTCCTTTGGGGCTCTGCCCTGGCTGATCTCTGAATCAGTGGAGATCCCCTTGGAGCAGGTCCAGACACAGGCTTAGTATCGCATTACAAAGATCGTCGACCAGGATGATTCCTTGGGGGGTTGCCTTCTCTGTGGCGAAAGCTGTTTTTGATCCCAGGTTGGAGCTTTAGCGGCATCCAGTTTTATGTGCCTTGCCATCAGCACGAATGGTCCGCAAGTACATGGTTCCGACCAGTTCTCTTCTCAGTTTTTTTAGAACACCCCTTGGCCTAGGGATTGGTGGCAGACTCCAGCTTTCACAAGATGGGAAACATCAGGGATGTGGCCAGGCCCCTGGACAAGATGTCCAGGAAGCTGGACCATGCAGCAAAAAAGGTCTCTGCTGCCTGCGTCCTAGGTCTTCATCAGGCGAGGTCCACCTTGATGATGGCCAGCTTTGGACTTGCCCTCATGGGTGTCCTGGACCATGTCCTTTCCCAGCCATCCTGCGGACATGTGGTCAGCGGTCAGGATGGTCAGAGACCAGGGTCTAGCCAAGCACCAGCTTCAGACAGCCTTGGACATCAGCGACTCCAGTGCCTAGTCTGTGGCAGCAGCCGTTGCTATACGCCGTAGAGCCTGGCTACGGATTTCCACATTTATGACGGATACCCAGCACAAACTGGCCGATATCCCCTTTTTGGGCACCGACCTGTTTGGTCCGGGGGTGCATAGACACCTCACTAGGATTGAGAAGTCCAGTGCCACCCTGGATTTGGTGATGTCATTGCAAAAGGACCCCAAGGGACAAAAACTGTAGAAGAAGCCCTTTCAGTTTTAGTCCTTTCTGTCCCCACAGCTTTAACTGCAGCAGCCCCAGCCAGGGCAGTCCCATGTCTGGCGACCTAAGTCCAAATTCACCAGCCAAGGCTCCAAGAAACCTGGAGGCTGGGGTGGTGGTTCCCCTCCAGCAGCCAGCGCCATGGCCTCCTACAAGGCTGCTCAGTGATAGGTCATGGGGGTGTTTGCCTCCCATCCCTTGAGTCCCTGCCCTAGCTTCCATGGGGGTCGGCTTTGCTCCACCATTTCTGGCATGCCTGGTCCGCCATCATGTTGGAGAAATGGGTGCTAGAAATGATGGGCTGAGAATTGTCTCTCAACTTCGAGGCTCTCCTACTCTACCAAGCACATGTTCCACAGGAGTCCATGATGTCCCAGGATATGCTGTCTGCGCCTGGGAGAACATCGCTTGGCTTCAGAGAAGGAACTGTAGCCCATGTCCTGATGCCACGGCTGGCCAGGGTTTTGTGTCAGGGTATTTCTGGTCCCCAGACAGACGGGGCGGGTTGGCACCCCATACTGGATCTTCATGATCTGAATTGCTTCCCGAGGAGGCGAAGTTCAGGATGGGCACTGTGAACCAGATAATACCATCTCTGCAGCAGGGCATGTGATTCTGCTTTCTGGACCTCCAGAACTCTCCTTCACATTCCAGTCTGTCCGTCTCTGACTGGTGGTACCTTCAGTCTGCACAAGAGGTTCTTGGAGTTCAGGGTCGCGCTTTGGCCTGTACTTGTCTTCGGGGTCTTGACTGCTGTGATATGGCTCGGGTCGGGCGCAGGCTGTAGGGTTCGCTATGCCTGGCGACCCAGTTCGGGAACGACTGCACTGGAGGTCCAGCTGGGGAGGACTTGAGCGCCCAGAGGCTGCCTCCTCCGTGGGGTGGGATGCTGGGTCCTGCTACATACTGCCACCTGGGTGACCACGGTGGTGGTGCGTCAAGGACTGCATGAAAGCAGGGAGGGAGGACGTCCGCTGAGCCAGAGCGTTAGCACGCTGTGACGTGCGGCCACCCTAGGCTCTCCTAGCGCGTGCGGACGCCCTATGGGGTTGGGCAGAAAAGGAAAATACCTCCGTGTCTCTTTGTAGACTGAGCTTCCAGGCTCCGATCCCAAGGCCCCCGCCGCACGGATGACGGATCCCCAACTAAACTCAGTCACTGGGCGTGAAAAAGGGGCCCTACTGCATCTACTTGGGGGCAAACCAATGCAGCATGGGGGATGACTGCATCCGTTGCTGACAGACGAGCAGGGACATACAAGGCTGTAGGAGACTCCCGAAGGTGAGGAAGCACCGGGGTGAGAAGGGGGCGTAAAAAGAAAGTATAAAACCAAAAAAACAAGCATATTGCAATGGTGGCAGCCTTCCTGAGGCGCTGAGGGATTTGGGTGTGTCCATAACTAGATGACTGGCTGATTGCTGGATCATCTCAGGAGACATTGGAGCAGTCCAGGGACCTGGTTCTCCAGGCTTGCTTGGCCTTGGGTCTTCTGATCAACCTGGCCAAGTCAGAACTAAACCCCTCATAGGTCATCCACTTTATCGGGGCAGAGCTCAACTACCTCGATGCCAAGGCCTGACTCTAAGTGGACTGGGCAGCAGATCTTACCTCCTTTGCTCCTGAAATGCAGGAGGAGGGAGACAGTGAACTGTATGAGGCAAAACAGAGTGAGGCAGGGAAAGCAGTCAGGAGCGCAAAGGCGACAGACTGAAGAAAGACTAGCCCAGTCAGTAAAAGAAGGTACCAAAACCTTCTCCATATATGTAAAGGAATGGAAAAAGACCAAGAGAGGGAGGGATTGTGAGGCTTAATGGGGTGGGGGAGTGTGCGGAGGGGGACCTAGAAAAAAGCAGAAATCTAAACCAGTACTTCTGCTCAATATTTACAAAAGAAGAAGAAGGAGAAAGACCAAAAATAGGGGTAGAAACACACATGGAAGAGAGGTGGACACCAGTCCATTCACATTAGAGAGAATCCTAAGGGAACTTTCAAAACTAAAATTGGACAAGGCAGGGGGGCTTGATGGAATGCATCCAAAAGTACTGAAAGAGCTCAGAGATTCTAGGAGCACCACTGACAGCCCTATTAAACAAATCACTGGAGGGAAGGAGTGGTGCCAAAGGTCTGGAGGATGGTGAATGTGGTGCCGCTACACAAGAGTGGGAGCAAGATGGAAGCTGGGAATCACGGGCCAGTCAGTTTGACCTCAGTGGTGGGGAAAATAATGGAATCCATGCTTAAGGAAAGGATTGTGGCATATCTCGAGGCCAACGGGGCACAAGACCTGAGACAACATGGATTCACAGCAGATAAATCTTGTCAAACAAATCTAATAGATTTCTTTGACTGGGTAACCAGGGTGGTTGATCAGGGAGGGGTGGTAGGCATAACCTACCTAGATTTTAACAAGGCATTCGACACCGTCCCACGCAGGAGGATAGTAAACAAGTTGGACAGTCTGGGAGTAGGTCAAAAGATGGTAAACTGGGTTAGACATTGGCCGAGCAACAGGACACAGAGGGTGATGGTTAACAGATTTCAGTCCTGGGAGAGGGGGTGACCAGTGGGGTACCGCAAGGCTTAGTGCTAGGGCCTGTCCTCTTCAGTGTATTCATTAGCAACATTGCGGAGGAGCTGGAAGGGAAGGTATGCCTCTTTGTGGATGACACCACGATCTGGGCAGACACGCCAGATGGGGTGGAAAGAATGAGAAAGAGACCTAGGCAGATTGGAGATGTGGTCAAGAGAGTGGCAGCTCAAATTCAGTACAAAGAAGTGCAAGGTCATGCACTTGGGGCACATGAATCCTGGAGAGGAATACACAGTTGGGGAAGGGGGATACTAACAACAGCAAAACTGGAAAGGATCCTGGGGGTGATCATAACGGATGACCTAAAAGTGGCTAGGCAGTGTGAGATGACAGTGGGGAGGGCCGGTGGGATGCTGAGATGCATAGAGAGAGGCATCACCAGTAGAAAATAGGATATTGTGATGCCACTGTACAGGCAATTGGTGAGGCCACATCTGGAATACTATGTTCAATTCTAGAGGCCACATCTCCGGAATGTCATAGACCGAATGGAGACGGTCCAGAAAAGGGCAACAAAAATGATGAAGGGAATGCATCATAAACCATTTGAGGAAAGACTGAAATACATCAGTGTATGTATATACCCTGGAGAAAAGGAAGGAGAAGGGGGATGTGATAGACATTCAAGTATCTCAAGGGGATAAACAAGGTACAGGAGGGCAGCAACTTTAAAAAAAAAAAAAAAGACGTGTAGGAACAAGAGGTCTCAATATGAGGCTGGTGGGGGGGAGATTCAGGGGTAACGTGAGGTACTTTTGAGTTCCATGGATTTTGGATCTACATAGCCTGTGGATATAATTGACTCTGTGCCCTGTGGAGTGAGGACTTCTTATTTCCCTCCTTGACTTGCTTTTAGTTTATTTGTTTTATATGGAGAACGAGGTAGAGAGAGGACCTTGTGTCCATTTATTTTTTTGAAGCTTTTATTGTTTTTCTTATACTCTCTGGTCATGAGAGGATTGGGGAGTGGGGATGTTTTATTTTATGTTTTTGTTCTTAAGTTAAATTGTTTTCCTTCCTCTGCTTGTGAGAGAGCTAGGGGCGGTAGACAATCCTATTTTTATTTATTTTTTGTTTAAATTGGGTTGATGAGAGGACCCTTTATATTTATTTTGAGCCTAAGAAGAATTTTAGTAACCCTCTAGCCTAGCCCAGATTCGATTTCTAGTTGGGAGCGGGGTAGCTCTATATTTACTTTAATTTGGTAAGTAGGTTTGGTTTGATTTTAATTGTTTTGTAGCGGCATGTGTTGGCCTTCAGTCCCCACGGTGGTGCGCTATTCATCCTCCTCTTTTCACGCCCTCCACCATTTTTATTCTCCCCCTCTCCAATACGAGACATTTCAGTGCTGTAGAGCAGTGGAGATCACTCATATGAGAGGGAAGAGGGTGGGGGACTGCGAACAGTGGAGGATGGACAAGGGGTCCACCGTATCAGGGTAGTTAGATCCAGAAGGCGCCCTGGGGTGAAATGGAATCCAGATCGTGGTTCGCCATGTCTGGTGCCCATACCCAAGGACACTACTGAGTTTAGTAGGCAGATGGGCCCAGCAGCCTCCAAGGTTTGTCCAACTCAGGCAGTGTTGTGCAATGCCAGGTCCATCAGGAATAAGACTGGCATTATTGCTGATCTTGTCGGTTCGGTGGACTTGGCTTGCATCACTGAGACCTGGCTGGATAAAAATCCAGGCCCCACTTTGGAGGCTATGACTCCGACTGGGTACTCGGTGATACACCGCCCGAGATTGGATCTGCAGGGGTGGGGGGTAGCAGTCTGTTTCAAGACTGAATTGGGCCTCACGAATGTAGTAGTTGGGGAGACTGAGTCCTTTGAGTGTACTGCTGACAATTGCGCCACCTGCAGTGGGAGCTGGACAGCCAGTGGTCTCAGCACCTGGGTCATCTGTGCCAGCTGGTCATGGTGACATAGCCGATGTGGGATGCCATCCAGTGGTGGCTCATCCTGGAACATCTGGAGGAAGGAATCCCATTGTCTGCCCAGAGCCGACTGTCACTCTGATGACCGATGCCTCTCTTGTGGGATGGGAACATACCTGAGGGACCACAGAGCCCATGGGCTTGGGAGCTCCAGGGAGTACCGTTGCCACACCAACCTGCTGGAGCTTTATGCAGTACGTCTTGCTCTGACTGCACTTGCACCCTTTATCCAGGTCAGGTTGTGCAGGTCCAGTCAGCCAGTACCACAACCATGTACTACCGTACCTCAACAGGCAGGGTGGAATGTATTCCTTGTGATTGTGCCTGGAGGCTTTCCACATGTGGACCCTTGTGCACAGCTTGGGTCCCAATCTCCTGGTGAGTCATGTAGCCAGAGCCTCCAACCAGCTTGTGGACACCCTCAGCATGGTGGGCAAGACGTCTCACGAGTGGTCTCTACATAAGGAGGGTGGTGGACCACCTGTTCTCCCAGTGGGGCACTCCATTGGTTGATCTGTTCGCCTCTTGGGAGAACGCGAAGCTGAGGTTGTTCTGTTCCCGCCCCTCACAGTGCAAGACACTGTTGGAGGATGCCTTTGTGACGCCCTGGATCCCAGGCTTCTTTTGTGCCATCACTCCCTTCCCCTTGATCCACAGAGTGCTGGTCAAGGTGCAGAGGGACAAGACACGGATGATCCTGGTAGCCACAGACTGACCATGCTAGTTCTGGTACCCAGATTTCCTCAGCCTCAGCAGCAGGCCTATGTGGCATTGCTGCTATGCCTGGATCTGCTCTCCTGTCACAAGGGGAAGGTCTTGCACCCAAACCTTCAGTCCATGCACCTGACAGCCTGGTTCCTGAGCAGCTAGAGATCCAGGCTTTGAGTCTCTCCAGAGAGGTTCTCCATGTTGTGGAAGACTCCCAGAAAGAGCCCACCTGCCAGTGCTGTGCCCTCAGATGGAAGCATGTTTCCATTTGGTGCCAGAGCAGGGAGCTAGACACCCTGTCCTGCCCCTTGGCTAGCATTCTAGACTACCTGTGGTCCCTCCCCCGGTCGGGCCTGAGATCAACGACCCTCAAGGAGCACCTTGAAGCCAACTCCTCATACCGGGTGTGGGCTGGTATGCAGATGGTGGCATAGGAGAAGGTGGACAGGCACTTCTTTAAAGGCCTTGACCACCTGTGCCTGTCAATGCATGAACCACCACCACCTTGGGACTTGCTACAGGTACTGGCAGTGCCCATGGGCAAGCCATTCGAACCAATGCACAGGTGTGATATCTCTCACCTGTCATGGAAGACCACCTTCCTGGTGGCTGTTGCCTCCACCATAAGAATTCGTGAACTCCAGACACTCTCGGTGGAGTCTCTGTATTTGGTGTTCCACAGGGACAAGGTTGTCCTCTGCCCCAACCTGAAGTTCCTTCCAAAGGTTCTGTCAGAATTTTATCTTAAGCGGGTGATTAACCTCCTGGTATTCTTAACCAGTCCGGCCTCAAAGGCCAAGCAAAGGCTCCATATGTTGGATCTGAGGTGAGCGCTTGCTTATTATACGGCGCACACAGCTGGAGTTTGGGGGGAGGTTCACCAGCTATTTGTCACCTATGCTGAAGCTGCACCTGATAGACTGGCAGCTAAGAAAAGTGGACAATTGGCAGGTGGATCGTATCCTGTATCGACCCCTTCAATAGGTTGGCTGGTAGGTAGCCTCCCATAGGGCTTTGGGCTCATTCCACTAGACATACCACTGCCTCGGTGGCTGCTTCCAGGGATTTCCTTGTCCAGGAAATCTGCAGGGCTGCTACCTGAAAGTCAGCACATACCTTCATTTCCCACTACCAGATTGACATTGAGTCATGCCGGGATGGTGGTTTTGGGGCCTTAGTTCTGCAATTCGTGTTTCCCAAGTAAGGGTGTGTGCCTTGCCGCCTCCTACCGGAGAACTGCTAGGAACTGTTGGGAGTCTGCCTAAGTGTGGATAAGTGCACCATATCCACATCTCTAGAAATGAGAGTTACTTACCTGTAACCATAGTACCGGAAGTGGTATATCATGCACATCCACATGACCCACCTGACCTCCCCTGGCAAGTGGCACATGGATCCCTACTTCCAGCTTGCAAGATTTAACATCATGGGGTGGAGCTGAGGAGGATAACACCCAGGTGGGTGGGAGGAGCATAGCTTGAAGATGTTCCAGCTAGACTTAAAGGGGAAAAGAAGACTGCCACAGTGTGGATATGCACCATATACCACTACTAGAACTATGGTTACAGGTGACTAACCCTCATTTTTTCTTTGTACTGCCCAAATTAGCAGTATATTGCATCAGGTCAGACACTGGATAATCAGACTTTTATGCTGAAGAGGACTTTATTAAGAACTGCCAAGTTTATTGCAACTGACTGTTTATAGAGTTGTGTTTTCTTTATGATAAGTATGTCAGTAATAATAGCAGTCAAAACTGACTGCTTCTCTTTGTTTAGACTTAAACAGCCGGTGACACATTCAGGAGAACTTTAACGAAACCTAATATTTATACACAATCCAGCTTGTATTTCCCATTAGTGCTGTAGTCCTCCTCCACATCATTTATTACTGGTTCCACCCATTGAGAGCACCAGCGTTAGTGTGCGTGGTCATCTAGGCACTGACTTGGGATTTCGCGTACCCCTGTTTTTGTGGGGGGGCTGCACCCCCTGCGCCCCCCTTTCCTAGGATTCTAACTCTGAGGGGGGGTTGGCGCAAATCCCAAAATCGGCACCCTGATGTGCCGGTGTGCATAAATGCCAGCACTCTAATGGTCGGAAGGATTTACTAATGAGGTCATGTACATGAAAACAAGATATTTGCTTCTGAAGAATTTGTCTGTTTCTGCTGCTGTCTCCCTACCTGAAGTCACAGAACACTGCTTGTGACATCACAGTTATTTATCAGGTCTAGGATTACAAGACCTTTGAGCCAGGGCTCTTTTACAAAGGTTCCTCATGAGGTTACAATTCAAAACATAAGACATGCACAGTAAGTAAGATTACACATTCAATGCATAGCTCAAGGTTACAAAAGTATAAGCTAAGGCGCTGAGGGTTGAGGTGCTGGACGCCACACCTCATACCACACCAGCGACCTGGGTTCGGGTACGGACTCGGGTCATCGGGGGTCGGCAGGGGGAAGGAGGATTGAGCATCCCAACGGTTGCTCTCCTCCTTCGGGGTGGGTTACCAGGGGTGCTGTATGCACCCAACGTCCCTGGGGGCTGGTGGGAGCACCCGCTCTCATGGGGCACTGGGCGGCTCCAGAAGGGCTGGAGTCGGGAGGGGAGACATTGTTAGGCACTTGGCAGGCGTGCATCAGCACGACTTGCCCGAAGCTGACGCCTCAGGGAGGGGGACGGGAAGCACAGAAAAGCGGAAAACCAACCTCGGTCCTAGATGATGGCCGCCCAGTTGCCCAGTCCAGGAACCATGGGCAGACCCCGCTGTGCCAGGGTGCTCCACGGAAGGTGGGAGGAAAGGTAAGAGTCACCCACAGGCACTCTGGGGCAGACTCAGTGGTGGGTGGTAACATGAGCAAGTCTAAGGAGGGAGCGACGTAATATAGGAGGGATAAAAAAGAAAGTAAAAAAAAAAAAAAAGAAAGGTTACAAAGCATCTGAGAAACAAAACAAGTTTTGGAGGCTGGGTTACAAGGAGATAGCGGATGAGGTGCAGCAAGGATAGAGGACAAGAGAGAGGAAGAGTAGAGAGGGGTGGAGAGCTATAGAGGAGGAGCGCAGCCAGAGGCATTGTCGTAGACATAACATGGGGAAGTGCGTGCTAAGTGGTATTCAAGTGCTAATTGGAGAGAGAACTGCATAAGGGTAGTGAAATATTCATGGGGTCAGCTAGTGGAGACAGTCACAGGAGTTAGAGGCAGTGAGAGAGAGGCATAACCTTGATTTAAGTGCACCAAGGGTAGGAGTGGAGGAGATGTAACTGTTTAGACCATTTAGCCAGTTGGGTGCCCTGTAGGCAAAAGATCTTTGACCTTGTGAGGTACAACAGCGTGGAACCTGCAGAAGCTGTGATTCAAACAACATGAAGTCTTGCTATATTATGACATATGCAGTGAGTCCCAACCTTCGAACTGCTCCGGAGGTGAAAGAGTTAACTTTCCATGCCAGGCATGGAACGCTGAGCTCGAGCTCGGTTGAAACTCTGTCTGTTGTTCTTCAAACTCAAACCGTCAGATTCTTTACTCCGCCTCACTGAGCAGTCGCTCCGGAGATTTCTCTTTCTGCTCGGTTCATTTTGTCGGTTAAAGTATTGTTTTTCTCGGTTTTTGACCGAATTTAAACCGCAACCCGTCGGTTCAGGCTCTGTCTGTGGTATTTGTGAGTACTAGATAGGTTTTACATGAATTCTCTTCTGTGTGGAACTTGTAAACGGTTTATCGGTTTGGTTTGAACCGATCAGGTTGTTTAAAATATCTTAATCTGTGATTTAGAGTGTGGTTACCGGTTCTTACCTGTTATAAAAAAAAAAAGGATTTTATTACGTTTTTTTCCACGACCCTCGACACGGTTGGGAACCAATAAGAGGGTCTTACCTGGGGGATTGCCATAAATGGGTAAGTTTGGTTAGGACTGGCATTATGTCTGAGAAACCCAAAAGAAAAACCAGGCCCACTGGGTTTCATCACTGCAGTGTGTGTGGGGAAGTCTTTGCCAAGGCTGACCCCCACACCACTTGTGTTTATTGTCTGGGGTTTGACGACCTCAATGCAGACTGCCAGATTTGTAAAAATTTTCTTGCAGATACCCTGGAAAAGAGAGTTGGTAGGCTCAGGAAAGGAGGCCAAAAAGTCAGCTGAACCGGATGGTCAGCCCAGTTCGGTTCCAACCGAACCAGAAGGAGTGCCCTCTGACCAGGGCGAGACTTCTTCGGCCAAAAGAAGATCCGACTCTGAGGAGTCGGTTCCAGCAAAAAGGACTAGGAAATCAGCTGATGTGGAGCCAAAACTTTCCTCTCCAACCGCTGAAGAAATAGCCAAAGTGATTAAAATTGTCCAGTTGCTTTCCCCAGTTCCGACCGAACCGGCACCATCAGGTAAGCGCCCGGTTCGGCCGGTTCCACCGGTTCAAGAATATGATTTGGATGAAAACTATGAACTGGAGGAGGGGGGAAGAGGAGTATGAGGAGAGTGAATGTGGATTTGAGAGTCTGGATGTGCCCATTGACCCGGACATCTCCCCAGACAGACCTTCAGGAGTGTCTCCTCCTAGGCCTTCTGAGTCCCCTTCTCATTTTATGTTTTATAAAAAAGTGGCTGAAGCCCTCCAGCTCCCTATGGAGGAAGCTGTGGATGATCAAGAGGAGCCTGACTATGTGAAATGATGGATATCCCAGAGTGTCTAGGAGACTGTCTATTCCTTGCATAAATCTTTTGGGAAACAGACATTTAAAATTTAAAAACTCCTCACACTATACCTCCTGTGGATAAGAGAATGGACAAGAGGTACACATTGTCAGGCTCTGATACAGAGTTCCTTACACAACAATGCAGCCATGTTGGGGTAGTGCAGGCTGCAGCCTTTGACAAGGCAAATATTCCCTTGGCTTCACACCCCCCCGGACAAGGACTCCAGGAGGACTGATGCCATGGCAAAGAAACAGTTCATGACAGCATCCTTGGGACTCAGACAGGAAAATGATATGGCTTATGTTGCTAGATATCAGAAATCCAGATGGGATACTGTTATGGCTCTAGCAAAACAGGTCCCTGGCCAGCTTGACAAGGAGCTGGAGCAGGTGGCTGCTGATGGTATTGAGGCATCCAAGGTGCAATTCCATGCTGCAGTGGACTCAAATGATGTGTCATCAAGAGTCATGGCTACATCTGTGGCACTTCGCAGAATGGCTTGGCTCAGATGTACTAGCCTGTCACAGGATACCCAGACTAAGGCCATAGATTTTCCTGTTGTGGGTAATTCTCTGTTTGGGGAGCAGACCGAGAATTACATGAAGAAAATGGATGAGTATAGGACCACCTATAGGAGTGCTCAGGCCAAGGAAAGGCAGGCCACTTCTGAAAGGCAGCTTCCCAGGGGGCAGGGGCAGGCCTTTCATAGGCCTTTTACCAAGCCCAGGCCTCCTCTTCTGCTTATGCCCAGAGGGGGCTCCTTAGAGGAGAGGCAGACGGGCACAAGCAGGGCCTGCTTCCCACCCCTCAGCCCAAAGCCCCTGCCAAGCAGGTACCCTGATGGGGTTGCTAGGTCGATTCTCAGCTACCTGTGGGGAAGGCTGGCTTACTTTGTCCAGGACTGGGAGTCTTTGACATCAGACAAGTGGGTCCTGGAAGTAGTAAGCCAGGGACTGGTTCTCGGCTTCAAAAAGTTTCCAAAGATGAGAACCAGATCCTTTCCACCTGCAAATCCACCAGAGGCACTTGCCCTAGAGGCAGAGGTCTCTTTCCTCCTGGCTTTCAGAGCTGTGGAAAGGGTTCCACCCCTACACCAGGGCAAAGGGTTGTACTCCAGGTACTTCCTTACCCCAAAACAGACAGGAGAATGGTGGCCCATCCTGGATCTCAGATACTTAAACAAGCACCTTTTAAAACCAAAATTCAAAATGGTGACTCTGGGAATTATTCTACCCTCTCTAAGGCCAGGGGACTGGCTAGCATCCCTGGACCTCAAGGATGCCTGCTTCCATATTCTCATCAGAAGCTCCCATCGAAAGTACCTCAGGTTCGAGCTGCCCTCAGGCCATTACCAATTCAGAGCAATGCCCTTGGCCTCACCTCTGCTCCAAGGGTATTCACAAAATACCTGGCAGTAGTAATTGCTTCCTTAGAAGGCAAAAATTGCCATCTTCCTTACCTTGGACGCACTGGCTCCTGTGTAGGCCAGTCCCCAGACCAAGTCAAGTTACACCTACAGATAACTCAGCAACTGCTCACCTCTCTAGGTTTCCTTCTGAATCTTCAAAGTCAGTTCTAGAGTCTGTCCAGCTCCTCACCTTCATAGGCGCAGAGCTGAACACAGAGAAAGCCAGAGCCTTCCTTCCTTTGACAGGGCAAGGACCCTGGTCTCTCTGGCCTCCTCATTCACCCTGCAGGTCTCGACCAGCAAGGCATTTCTACAGCTCCTGGGGCACATGGCTGCTTCTACAGCAGTAGTGCAGGGAGCAAGATTTCAGATGAGGGACATCCAGTTCCATTTGAGAGCCTTTTGGTCTCAAAGGAAAGACCTCTAACCAAATTGATCCTAGTGACTAACCCTGATCCAGGCCATACAGTGGTGGCAGGATCAGAGCAATCTGAGACAAGGGGTTCCCTTTGTCACTCAGTCTCACTCTTAATCCTTGCTACAGATGCATCCTCTGGGTGGGAGCTCATAGGCGACCTCACTGCCTAGGGGTTGTGGTCCCCTAAGGAAATAGCTGCTCCATCAATCTGTTGGAACTCAGAGCAGTTTTTCTAGCACTTCAAGCTTTTTCCAAATCTGTTCAGAACAAAGTTGTACAGGTCAGAACAGACACCACCACCACAGTGTGGTACATCAACAAGCAAGGAGGCACTCGGTCCACGGCCTTGTACACCGAAGCAATGAAGTTGTGGTCTCTGGCTTACTCACTGAACACCTCCCTTACAGCAGTTCACCTCCCAGGCAAGGACAATGTCCTGGCAGATGCTCTCAGCAGGATTTCCCAGGGCCATCACGAATGGTCACTGGACCCCCTGGTCTTGGAGGTGATATTTGCAGATGGGGCACCCCGCAGACAGATCTTTTTGCAGCCCCAGACAATCACCAACTTCCCCTTTTTTGCTGCAGGCCCCCAGTGTTGGGCTCAGTCCCTCTGGGTGCCTTAGTTCTCAGTTGGGAAGGGAAGTTTCTCTATGCTCCCCCCCTTCCCTCTCCTTTTCAAAGTGCTGGTCAAAATCAGATCTCAACCCTGCAAGATGATCCTGATTACTCGTGATTGGGCCAGACAACCCTGGTATCCACCCCTACTGTCCTTAGCAGTCCATCTTCCCCTGTGTCTTCCCAGGAATCCCAACCTGTTAACCTGTGCTCAGGGGAGGGTTTGGTACCCGAACCTCAAATATCTCAATCTCAAGGCCTGGCTCTTGAAGAGTTAGATTTTGCTGATCTACACCTCTCCCAAGGTGTACTGGATATCCTGAAGGCTTCTAGGAAACCTTCTACCAGGGCTACTTATAATTCCAAATGGAAGAGGTTTTCCATATGGTGCTCTGGAAAGCATATTTCCCAGAATCTGCTGATTTACCCACAGTCCTGGATTATATGGTCCACTTAAATACCTTAGCTGAGACCAGCTACCCTAAAAGTGCATCTGGCAGCTGTGTCTGCTTTTATTTCAGCAGGTAGCCTCTTCTCTTTCAGCTCATCCTGTATTCTCCAAGTTTTCAAGGGACTGCATCACACCAACCCTCTATTCAGGGACCCTGCCCCTGCCTGGGATCTTAATGTTTGCATTGCTCAGCTTATGCAACCCCCTTAGCCTTTGTCTTCAGCAGAACTTAAGTATTTGACTTGAAGACTGTATTTGGTAGCCATCACTCTGCCAGACGACAAGTGAATTACAAGTCTTCAATGGAGCATGATTTTACCTCCTTTCATAGAGATAAGGTGGTCCTCAGGACTAACAGGAAGTTCTTGCCTAAGGTGGTTTCAGATTTCCACCTTAATCAATCTATATCTCTTCCAGTGTACTTCACTGACCATTCCTCCTCTGGCGAGGAGGAGGCTGCACAGCTTAGATGTGAAGAGAGCCCTTAGTTACTACATAGTCGCACAAGGGTCACAGGTTTGACTCCTCCAACTGTTCCTCACTTATGGTGAGGTTGGTAAAGGAAACCTGCCACTAAAAGATCCATTGCCAGGTGGATTGTCTCTTGTATCCAATTTTGCTATGGAAAACTGGGTAAGGTTCCTCCCTCAGGCCTGAGGGCTCACTGTACCAGAGGTACAGCTGCTTCCCTGACTGCTGCCAGGGACATCCCTATCCTAGAGATATGTCAAGCAGCTACCTGGAAAACAGTTCACACTTACACCAAGCATTACTCCCTGGACATCCAGGCTAGGAGTGATGATCGGTTTGGCACAGCTGTGCTTCAGAGCCTATTTCCTAAGTAGGTTCTGTCCCTCCTTCATAGAGTGTTTTTCATTTTTTGGGTCTCCTGACTTGAGTCTTTGTTTTGGGACCAAAAAATGTGTTCTCATGTTTAGTAGCCAGTTGTCTAGTGTAGGTTTACAGCTTCCACACAGGACCTCAGTGAGTTTAGCTCGTAAAGATCTGACGGTTTGAGTTTGAAGAACAACAGAGTTTCAACCGAGCTCGAGCTCAGCGTTTCATGCCTGGCATGGAAAGTTAACTTTTTCACCTCCGGAGCAGTTCGAAGGTTGGGACTCACTGCATATATCATAATATAGCAAGACTCTATTAGAAGAAACAACATTACTAAGGTGAGTAATTTTTTCTTCAGACCCCCTGGTTGAGCGGGGGTTATTGCTAGGGTGCAGGAGTGCACACACTACAGGGGGCTCAAGGCCCATAGTTTTTTTCTTTGCCATGGTACAGGTTAGGTAATTTATCTGGTTGGTGAGTTGCAACCATCCAGTTTATGCATAGAGGTCGCATGTATATGTGAGGTGGTAGGATCCAGAGACAAGTTGGCAGGCCTTATTGAGGGAGGTGGATATGAGTCTAAGAGTGGTAGCAGGAGCAGAGCCATAGATGATAAGCCCATAGTCAATAATGGAGACAACAGAGCTCTGAACAGTGACAGTCAGGGCTTCTGGAGTAAGGTGTTGCCTATGCCAGAAGAGAAGGCCAAGGTGAGTATTTGCTGCTTTGGCTACAGAGTCAGTGTGGGCACTCTAAGTTAGATGAGGGTCTAGAGTGATCCCAAGGTACTTAAAGGCTTGAACCTGTTCCAGGGTGACTCCATGACTGGTTTTGATGGATTAGGGGTGCAGCTTATGCTTGTTATGAGAACTGCTGAACATCATAGACTTTTTCTTATTATTGAGGACCAGATAGTGATTTGAGAACCAATTTTCAACAGATGTGAAGCCAAGCTGAAGGTTGTCTTGTAGAGGCTTACGGATCCTTGTGGGAGGCAAGAATTACAGCGTCATCTGCATAGAGGATGATTGTTTCGGAGCAAGAATTTGGAAGGGAGTTCAGGAACAAGCTGAATAGTAGGGGCTTGGAATGGATCCCTGGGGGACACCTGGGCGAACAGGCCTGGTATCAGAGTGGACATCTGCAATTTTTACTCTTTGAGACCGGGAGTGCAGCTAGCCCAGACAGAGGAGGAGCAGGATCTGGGTGTGCTCATTACAGGGTCAATGAACAACTCAGCACAATGTAGGAAGGCAGCTGCAAAGGCCAACAAAATGCTGGGTTGTATTGCAAAGGAGGTATATCTCGAGGAGGAGGAGGTGATTCTGCCACTGTATAGGTCATTAGTTAGACCACACCTGGAGTACTGCGAGTACTGGCGTCCGTGATCTGAAGAGGGACATTGGTTACTGAGGGGTGCAGCGCAGAGTGACAAAGATGATCAAGGGGCTGGGGGACTTATCATACGAGAGGAGGTTGAAGGAGTTGAACATGTACTCACTGGAGGAGAGGAGAGACAGGGGTGACGTGATTGAAACCTTTAAATACATGAAAGGGATAAACAAGACGGGTACAGAGGGGCTGTTCAAAGTAAGGGAGGAGAGGGCCACCAAGGGCCATGATATGAGACTGGAGCGAGGAAGGTTCAGGAGGGAGATGAGGAGACATTTTTTTACAGAAAGGGTGGTGGCTGGGTGGAATGCGTTACCTGCTGAAGTGGTATGCAGTAGAACAGTGGACTGCTTCAAACGAGGATGGGACAGGACAAGGGGGAGGGTTAATGAAGGGGAAGGGTGGAAGGGAGGGGCAGCTGCAGAATAAGGGGTGCTAGCTGCACATTCAAGCAGACTTGATAGACCTCTAGGCCTTTATCTGCTGGCAAATTTTGTATGTTCGTATGTTCTCTAAGTAGCTTTTGAACCAGGCAGTGGAGTCGGGGAAAGAGCCCAGCTTTTAGAAGTTGCACATGCAGTAGGCGATGATGGACAGTGTCAAACGCCTTAGTCAGATTGATAAAGACGGACCCAATTAATTGACCATTGTCCAGTGAGCTGTGAAGAATGCCAGAGAATTCCAGTAGGGCAGATGAGGTGCTGTGTCCTTTCCTGAAGCCATGTTGTTGCGAGCACAGGATACTGTATTTGTCCAGGAAATCTGTGAGCTGATCTGCTGCAATACATTCGAGGGCCTTGGAGAGGGGTGGCAGTATGGAGATCGGACGGTAGTTTCCAGTTACTCCCATGGCAACAGATTGTGATGTCACAACAGAGGATTATGACTTGAAGTACGGAGTAAGCTATAGAGGCAGATGGACTTGAAAGAAATTCTAAGGCCTAAAGATCATATATTCATTCAAATTTCCTTAGTAATAAATAATGGAGAGGAGAAATATATAAAATATAAATGGAATACAAGCAGAATTGTACATAATTAATGTGCTTTACAAAGTTTTGTTTGAGGCTTCAGTAGCTCTTTAAATGGCTTAAATAAGTGCTGAAAATGACACTTAATGGGGGAGTGTGTTTGCTAGCAAAATGAATTTTTCCTGCTGACAAATTTGTTCAGGGTGTTGTGTTTTTACAGTAGCTTCTCTGGAGTGTCTTTCCTCTGTGTACCAGTAAAAGTTAATGCTGGTGCTTGTAGCTGTAATACTGAGCTTTTCAGTTAATGTTTAGCTATGGTATAGCATAGCCTGCTAATTACTCCCAAACAATAATTATAGTATGTTACATTAGGTGGCGGATTAGGAATATGATTTATATTGAATTCTGTTGTATAAACTGGACCTATCATGCGGTATTATCCTGTTCAAGCTTAAGTACAAACATACAAAAAACACAGTAGAAAAAGGCCTCATGGTCTGTTGAGTCTGCTCGATTGTACAGCTAGCCTCTCAGCTTGCAGCTGCCCCACCCACCCCTCCTCACAATTACCTCCCCCTCACTCTGTCCCATCCCCTCTTAAACCTGTCTGCTGTGCTACAGGCTACTGTTTCCTCTGGCAGCGTATTCCACTTGTCCACCATCCTTTCAGTGAAATAATGTTTCCTGACTTCCCTCCTGATTCTTCCCCGCTCCAATCTCATCTGGTGCACCCTCGTGACCCTCCTCCTCCTAATCTGGAAAATCCTTTCTTTACCATCCTTGTTTATCCCCTTTAAATATTTAAAGATTTCGATCATGTCCCCCCCATCCCTCTTCTCCTCCAAGGAATACATGTTCAGCTCGCCCAGCATCTCCTCATAGGAGTATCCCTCTAATCCCTGGATCATCTTTGTCACCCTCTGCTGTACACCTTCCAACAATCGGATGTCCTTCTTCAGGAATGGGTGCCAGTACTGCACATAGTATTCCAGGTGCAGCCTGACTAGCGACCTGTAGGGGGCAGGAACACCTCCCTATTTTTGGAGGAGATTCCCCTCGCTATACACCCCAGCATCCTGTTGGTTTTTGCTGCCGCCTTCCTGCACTGAGCTGAGGTGTTCATACTCCCTGTTATAAGCACCCCTGAGTCCTTTTCCTCCTCAGTGCATTCTAGCTGTGCAGTCCCCAGCTGATAGCACCTCCCCTGGTTGTTAGCCCCAAAGTGCAAGACCTTGCATTTTTTGACGTTAAATCCCAACTGCCATGCATCCAACCACTCATGTAGTTTGGTCAGGTCCTCCTTCAGCCCCCTCCACCCTTAGGTGTCATTTATCACAGCACCCATCTTTGTGTCTTCTGCAAAGAGACTGTACTTACTCCAGACCCTGTGGGAAATATCAGCTATGAATATGCTGAACAACACCAGTCCCAATAGTGATCCCTGCGGCACCACGCTCGTCACATCCTTCGGTGATGAGAGTTCTCCACCACCACCCTTTGCTGCCTTCCCTTGAGCCAATTGGTGATCCAACTTATCATCTCTGTTCTCACCCCTATATATTCCAGCTCTCCCTTCCCCCCAGCCTCCCATGCAGCACAGAATCAAAGGGCCTTGCTGAAATCCAAATACAGGATATCCACCGCATGGCCTTTGTCCAGTTCCTTTGCCACCCAGTCGTAATACGCAATCAGGTTTGTCTGGCAGGATCTTCCCAAGACAAACCCATGCTGCTGACCCTCCTGGAGACCATTGTTCTCCAAAAAGGTCACTAGCCTCTCCTTTAGGATCATCTCCATGAGTTTTCACACAATTGATGTGAGGCCTACTAGTCTGTAGTTCCCTGGTTTGTCCTTAGGTCAGCTTTTAAGAATGGGTACAATATGGGCCAATCTCCAGTCCTGTGGTAGTTATCCAGTGTCCAAGGAGGTATTGAATAGGTCAAACAGTGGTCCTGCCAGGACCTTTGCTAGTTTCCCAAGTACCCTAGGGTGAATGCAGTCTGGACCCGGTGTCTTATTCCCCCCCCCCCCCAAAAAGCCCTTAATCCTTTCAACACCCTATCCTCTGTAATAGAACATAGAATTTGACAGCAGATAAGGACCGCTTGGCCCACCCAGTCTGCCCATTTCCCCTACCTAATGGATAAGCTGCAGATCCTAGTTAACCAACAGCCTACTTCCTTCTACCCCCAAGCCCTAGAATTGCCTTGTGTCTGTCCCATGCATTCTTGAATTCCCTCACTGTTTTCGACTCCACAGCCTCCACAGGAAGGCCGTTCCATGCATCCACAACCCTCTCCGTGAAAAAGTACTTCCTCACATTACCCCCGAGCCGCCCCCTTCGATCTTCAAATTGTGCCCCCTTGTTCTTGCACATCTCATTTTCTGAAAGATGCTACTCCCTTGGACTTTGTTGATTCCCTTGAGGTACTAGAAAATTTCTGTCATGTCCCCCCGTCCCTCTTCCCTATTATCAGTCACCTCCCCCCCCTGCCCACTCTTCCTCGCCCAGTTGGTATCTGCCTGCCTCCCTTTCTTCCTTGTGAACACAGAGCAGAAGTACTCATTCAGTGCCTCTGCCTGGTCATTCCCTTTTCCACCCAGCCCCCATCTTTCCTAATTCTCACAATCTGATCTTTGTTTTTCTATCTTTCACTGACGTAGCTGAAGAAGTCCCTTTCTCTATCTTTTATGCCCTGCGCCAATCTCTGTTCCCTGGAAGCCTTGGCTGCTCTGAACAACCTGGTAACTTCCTTGAACTTCTTCATGTACACCTCCCTGTTATCTCCCCCCCCCCCTTAAGTCTCCGAAATACCTTTTTTTTGTGGCCCGCACCCCTTCCATGTCCCAGTAACCTCCACCAGCCCTTTCTTAATACTATCCCATTTTTGGCTGGCACGATTGAATTTTCGCCACATGCCCACCCAGAATTTCCCCCATTCTTTTAAAGTCCGCCCCTTAAAGTCTATCACTGTGGTACCCATACCTCCTGTTTTCCTGCCCATGTTGAGCGTGAACTGTACTGTGTGGTGGTCACTCCCAGCCAGAGGACCTTCCACCTCCTGATCCCATACAGCCTGCCCATTTGATAGAACTAGGTCCAAAGTCCTGTCCAGCCTAGTTGGCTGACTGACCAACTGCACCAGGAAGCTGTCCTGAAATGCCTCTCGTAAAACCTGCTCTCTTGCACTCTTGGTGGTTGGGGTGCTCCACTCCACCCCCAGTAGGTTGAAGTCCCCCACCACCACAGTCTTCCCTTTCCTACAGACCCTTCTGATTTGCTCAGCTAACTCCCTGTCCAGATCCTTCCCTTGGGCTGGCGGCCTGTACACCACCCCCATCCTCAGTGTCCTACGTTTTGAGTTTGGAAGCTGCATCCATAGGGCCTCTGTTCTGCCTTCCTCTCCCCTCCCTTATGCACCTTATCCCCTCCCATACATATATTGTCACCCCCCCTCTTCCCTTAACCCTATCCTTTCTGAAAATCCTTTATCCTGGGTTCCTCAAATTCCATTCCTGGTACTGGGTGGCCCTCTTTTCTGTGATGGCCACAATGTCCATCCTTCCAATTGCCTGTAATTCTGCTGATTTGTTGCCAAGGCTTCTTGCATTCAGTGAGACCACCTTCCACCCCATCCCTGCCCTCTCCCTTCCCTGAATTACCCCTTCCTAATCCCTCCTTTGTGCCACTGCTCCAAGTTCCTCCTTGCTAGCCTGGGAGGTAAGCTTGTTTGGCTCCCATTTCTGGGATCCCTGCCTACCATCTGTCCACTCTCCACCCCCCCAACCCAGTTTAAATCCACCTTCGTAGCTATGTATTCGCCTACCCTCTGCTTTAGTACCTTCTTCCCTTCCCCGCTCAAATGTAGCCTATCCCTTGCGTAAAGTTAATTGTTGTCCCAGATTCTGTCCCAGCCCCCCACCAACCTGTATCCCCTGGATCAGCATCATTCTGTCAGCCAGGTGTTGAACTCCCCAGTCCTTACTTTCCACACCATACTAGTGTAGGGTATTGGGAGCACCTCTGAGAAGGCCACCAATTCCCCTAATTCCCCACATAGCCTGCCCAATTCCTCGAACCTCTCCTTCACTACTTCCACCGTCTCCCCTGCCAGATCATTCATACCCACATGCACCACGAGATGCGGTTTCCTCCTACAACACCTAGCACACTTTTGAATCGACTGCCCGCCCTGCATGCAGTTAAGCCGGGTATGGACTCCACCCAGATGCGACTATGCCGTTCCCCCTTACTGTTACATCTTGTCCCTTTAAATATGGAGTCCTCCAGCACTAATACCCCTCCCTCTTCAACTCTCATCTCCCCCCAACCCAATTACCTTGGTATTTTTTTTAATTTATTTATTCGAAACAAACCTTTGAGCCAGAGCTCTTTTACAGAGGTTCCACGTCAAGCAACATTATACAGGGTACAAACTTCAAAGCACAAATACAGACAGATAAGGGTACATCAAAACATTTGCAAAAGGAACACCATAAATGGCTATACTCAAAGGAGAAGCCTGTCAAGGGTGGAGGAGAGGAAGGGGAAGTGAGAAGAAAGCAGCCTCAGGGTGAGACCTTGTCGTCAGTTAGGAAGGTTGGGTGGGGTGTGTAGTGGACAGTACATGGGGGCAGGGGGAGCTAGAGGGAGGGGAGGCAAATGGGGGGAGTAGAAGGGGACCAGGTGACAGGGAGTGGGGAGGGAACAAGGTTGGGTGAGAGAGTGGTGGCGGAGTCAGGTTGTGCCCTTACCTCTGGATGTATCTCTCTGTCAAACTCCTTGAGCTGCCCTCACCTGATAGATGTTCCTCCTCCTGCCATCCACCAATGCCCAATCCCCTCAGGCAGTGATCAGCTCCTTTTTGGTATATTTGTAAACCTTTTTCTCCCTCTAGAGAATGGCCATCCGTCCCTGGTCTCTCGGTTCACCCTGGATCTGGCTACTCCTTCCTTGAGTACTTAATAGAGATTGGGGCCGGGGAAAGTGGGTGGAATAAAAAACACTCCTCTCCCTTCTCTCTCCCTTAGGGCCTGCTCCTGCCGACTCTCTGCGGCTCCCTCGATCCCTCTGATGTGCGGCAACAGTCGCCTCGTCCCCTTGCTCCCCGGACCTCTCAGTGGAGTGAGCAGCGGTTGGCAGGCAAAGCCAGCTGCTCCGCTTGAAACCTACTCCTTTCTTCCCGATTGGCTTCTCCAGGAGCCTATGCATAGCCGGTTTTAGGCACCAGCAAACCCTGCGGTTGCTGGGGGGCCCCCAACCAGAGAAGTTTACCTTATTCCTTTTTACACGTTTTTTATCTTAATATATTTTTAAAACATTAGTAAAGGGCTGTGCAGATCCTTCTGATTATGTCATGAAATACCTCAACAAGCTATGACCCAGTCAATATGAGGTAGATATGCAGCAGTGGATGGGATGGGAAGAACAGCCCCAAGAACCAGCACTGCTGTGTCCTCCTAAACATTTTTTTTTAAATACTACTGGTTATACTAAAGCTATACATAGAACCATAGAAATATAAAATTTGCTGTCAGATAACGACTGCTTGACCCACTTAGTCTGCCCATTTTTGCCTACCTATAGTATCACCACAAATAAAATGTTGCACTTATGGGCTATAGTAAAACACATGGGCTAAAGGTGGGTCAAGTAGAGGGGCCCCATGACTTCAGTAATTCTGCTGGGGGCCCCCCAAACCCTAAAGCCGGCCCTGCTACGTCTTCCTATCCCATCCGTGGGATAGGCTACCGTGTTCACCTCAAGATTGGCTCTCTTCTGGAGCCAGACAGCCGCTGCTTGGTGCAGCCCAATTGGAAAAAACCTCTCCCTTAGGGCCTGCTCCTGCCGACTATCTCTGTGGCTCCCTCGCTCCCTCTGGTGTGCAACAATGGCCTCCTGGTCTCCTTGCTCCCTGGACCTCTCAGTATTAAGTGCCAATAGCCAGATTTGGTAGACCAGGTCCAAGTCCCTTAGCTATATTAGTCTTGTGGGTTACTATATGTTTAATTTTTTTTCATTTAAGTTTTTTAGGGTTTTAATTTTCTTTATGAGCTCCTTTAGGGCTTAGATTGCTCCTTTGTGATATACCAAACTGGAGCCAACCGAGAAGTCTAATGCAGTGTGCTTGTATAGAAGTGTGGTGGTCTTCTTCCTATGATGACTGTATTGGCTGTACTTTTATAAAACTCAGTAAACATAAAGTTTAAAAAAAGAAAAAAAAATCCTGTAAGGAATGGTTCAAACAACATGAAGTCTTGTTGTATTCCGACTAAATGCAGTTAGCCTTTCCAGTTCAACTGCCTCAAAGATGAAAGCATTAACTCTATCCAAATGCATAGAACATTGAGCTTGAGCTCAGTTTTCAAATCCCTGTCCCTGGTACATTCTATGTAACCATCAAATTCTTTGCTACGCCTGCTTGTGAAGTCGCTCCCAAGATTTCTCCTCTCTCGCTTCGGTTAAGGGTGTTTTTTCGATGGTTTCTTCAAACCACGTTTCATTTTTTGGTTCTTCAAGCCTCTGTGCTACGGTACAGGTTAGACTAGATTACGTTTTTCTCCAAATATGGGTAAGTCTTCAGTTTTCGCTTACAGTTCGTGTAACTGAGAGGAAACCGAGTGAATTCTTTTCTTTTGTGATAAAGTTTAAGTGGTTTTACATTATTTGGTTTGCGATCCGGCAGTTTTCAATTTAAAAAAAACAAGACTTTTTCTCTTTTTTTTTTTTTTTCAATCGACCATTGAATTGGTCGTTAACCGAAAACAAATTTAGTTACTCAGGCCTGACCACCACATAAAAGGGTAACTTGGCTTTCAGTTCATTATGTCAGAGAAACCCAAGAAAAAGACTGGTCCCACTGGGTTTCAGCACTGCACAGAGTGTGGAGAGGTGTTTGCCAAGACTGATCCCCAAATCATATGTGTACACTGTTTGGGGTTTGACCACCTAAAAATAGACTGCCAAATCTGTAAAAACTTTCCTAAAGCCACGCTGGATAAGCGTTTAGCCAGGCTTAAGGAAAGAATGGCCTAACAATCCGCTGACCCGGATGGCCAGTCCGGTTCAGCTCCTGAGGGGGCTGGGGAACCAGAGGAGGTGCCTTCTGACCAGGGCGATACCTCCTCGACCAAAACAAAGGCAGATACCAAGAAGCCAGTACCTGCATAGAGAAAAAGAAAATCATCAGTTGAGAGCCAATGTTTGCAGCTCCAATCAAGAGCTTCCTCGAAAGTGATACTTGATTGTACAATCTCACAGACTATCAGGTAATACCAGACTGGTTCAGAAACCACATACTGCGGTTCGGCCACCTGCCAGTTTGCTTCCCACTGGTTCATATGATCCGGAGGCCTGTTATGAACTTGAGGGAGAGGATGAAGAGGAAGGCTTGAGTGACCCCACTGAGCCTGATGTCTCCCCTGATAGACCAGAGTCAGTTTCTCCTCCTAGACAGCCTGGAGAGTCCTCTTCCCATTATTTGTTTTTCAAAAAAGTTTCTGAGACCTTACAGCTACCTACTCTTGAAGCAGCTGAAGAAGAGGAGCCATACTTCCTCAAAATGGTGGATGTCCCTGACACTAAGAGACTCTCAGTTCCTCTTCGTAAGTCTCTAAAAAAAGCAGACAAACAGAATTTTGCAGCTGCCTACTTCCATTCCCTGTTTGGACAAAAGGATGGACAGGAGGTATAGGTTTATTTTATTTATTTATTTTATTTATGACCATTTCGGATAACACCTTTGAGCAAACAGTGCTCTTTTACAAAGGTTCCATGTCTTGGACAATGGACAAGAACAGGCAGGTAGATAACAGTTAATACAGTTATAGTACAGGAGCTGCCAGTGGCTTTGTCAAGATAAGAAAAAAGAATTAGTAACAGGGCAAAAGAATTAGTAACAGGTGTATATATAGGTATATGTTGTCTGGCAGTGGTACAGAAGGCCTGTATAACCATTGTAGCCATGTAGGGGTTGCTCAGGTTGCTGCCTGTGATAAGGCTGGCATCCCTTTGGCTTCACACCCTCTTGAGAAGGATTCTTGGAAGATTGATGCCATGGCCAAGAAGCAGTATTTGGCCACGTCATTGGGGATTAAACAAGCTTCATACATGGCATATGTCTCTAGATACCAGAAATCCATATGGAATCTGTTCTGGAATTGGCCAAGACTGCTCCACTTCGGCTAGCTAAGAATCTGGAGAAAATAGTCAAGGATGGCATTGAAGCATCCAAGGTCCAGTTTCACTCTGCTGTGGACTCAAATGATGTATACTCTAGGGTCATGGCTACTGCAGTCTCCCTAAGAAGATTCTCTTGGCTCAGGTGTACCAGTCTCTCCCAGGACACCCAGTCAAAAGCTATGGACTTTCTGTTGTCCAGAATTCTCTGTTTGGGAAACAAACAGCGATATATATGAAGAAAATGGACAAATACAGGTCTACCTACAGGACTGTATCTGCTAAAGAAAAAGCTGCAACTCCACAAAAGCAGCAGCCTAAGCCAGGCAGAGAGAGGCAGGCCTTATCAAAGACTTTTCTACCAGGCCCAGGCGTTTCCTGCTTACCAGCAGCAGAGAGGATTCTTCAAGGGCAGAGGCAGGAGGGGTGTAAGCAGGGCTGCTTCCACTTCTCAGCCTAGGACCCCTGCCAAGCAGACACCCTGATGTGTCAGCCATGGCCGCCTCCCACTACCAGTAGGGAGCAGGTTGGCTCACTACTTCCAGGCCTGGCAAGCCATTGCCACAACAAGTGGGTCTTGGAAATAGTGAACCAAGGACTTGCTCTAAATTTTGAACAATTTCCGAGAATAAGAGCAAGGTCATTCAAACTTGCCAACAGTTCAGAGACTGCCTTATTGAAGGCAGAGGTTACCACACTATTGGAGTACAGAGCTGTGGAACCTGTTCCTCTTCTTCTCAAAAGAAAAGGGTTGTATTCAAGATACTTCCTTACCCTGAAGAAAACTGGGGAGTGGTGGCCCATTTTAGATCTGAGGTATCTCAACAAATACCTGACAAAGCCCAAATTCAAGATGGTGACTCTAACCAAAATCCTCCTGGCACGGGATCATAATGTCGAAGTCATTATGCTGCATGCAAAAATCACGCTGCCAATACAATGCGATTATTGCATGCAGCATAAGTCCGTAATAGCATGTGACATATTGACCCGCTACGAATCCTCCCTACCCACAGGCAAGGGGACTGGCTAGCTTCCCTGGACCTCAAGGATACTTATTTCCACATTTCAATCAGACACTCTCACAGAAAGTACCTAAGGTTCGAACTACCATCAGGCCACTACCAGTTCATGGCAGTGCCCTTTGGCCTTGTCTCGGCCCCCAGAACATTCACAAAATGTCTGGCAGTGGTTGTAGCTCATCTAAGAAGACAAGGAGTGTCTGTGTTTCTCTATCTGGATGACTGGTTGATTGTAGGACAGTCTCCCCAGCAGGTAAGGGATGCCTTGGGTCTGGTGCAGGATACCCTCATATCTTTAGGATTTCTGGTGGACCTAAAGAAGTCAGTAATTACTAGGTCGGCCTGGTGGCGCTGAGGGTTGGGACGCTGGAAGCCACACCTTGCGCCACGCCGGCGAACCAGGTTCGGAAATGGGCTCCGGTTGTTGGGGGTCGGCCGGGGGGTGGGAGAGGTCTGTGAGAGGCTGCCGGCTGGCGAGCCCTCCACCTTGGGAGTGACAGTCGGGTCTCTCGGAGCAAGGCAGCCACACAGTGGAGGCTGGGTGATAGTGCCACTTCTGAGAGCCTGGGGCAAAAGGCCATGGGGATGGTGGGAGGAGCTGTTGACTGGAGCTGCAGTGCTCGTGGGGGCCTCCACCCACATGTAGTCACTGCTTCCGGGGCACCAGGGTTAGATAGGGCAGAAAAACGGGGGAAAATACAGGGGTCCCCACTCGACAAAGCCTCTGGGCCAGCTCGGAGTTCCGCAGGGATGCGCATAGCGCAGGCAAGTTCCCGAACGACCCCAAATCTGGTAAGGGTGGCCGAGACTTGCAGAGACCTGCCAAGGAGGATAAATAAAATCTACACACACACAAAAAAAAAAAGGTCGGTACTAGAGCCCATCCAGATCCTAGAATTAATAGGAGCAGAGCTGGACATGGTTCCGGCAGAGGTTCTCCTGCCAGTGGGAAGGGCAGACAACCTTATTCAGTTGGCAGGAGTCTCATCCAGCAAGACAGTTTCTCCAGCTGCTGGGCACAAGGCAGCTTCCACAGCAGTCATTCCAGGACCCAGGTTTCAGATGAGGGATATCTAGTTTCATCTCAGGTCCTGTTGGTCCCAGAAGAGGGATTCCGTGTCCAAACTGATCCCAGTGACAACCACCCTGGTCCAGGCATTACAGTGGTGGAAGGACAGGGACAACCTCAGGGAGGGTGTTCCATTTCTCGAGCAAGCTCCTACAGTGTTTCTGACCACAGATGCTTTTCTCCTAGGGTGGGGAGCTAATTTGGGGAAAAACACTGCTCATGGGACATGGTCTTACCAGGAGTCCATGCTCCACATTGGTCTGTTGGAGCTCTGGGCAGTGTTCTTAGCTCTTCAGTCATTCGTAAAGATGGTACAGGGGAAGGTGGTGTAGATGAGGATGGACACCACCACCACCATGTACTACATCAACAAGCAGGGAGGGATGAGGTCCTCTGCCCTGTACAGAGGCAATGAAAATCTGGAGTCTAGTTTATTCCCTCAACACCTCCATCTCAGCTTTGCACCTGCCAGGCAAGGACAATGTACTGGCAGGTGCCATCAGCAGAATAAATCAGAGCCACCATGAGTGGTCTCTGAACAGGGAAATACTGCATGCAGTGTTCAGGAGATGGGGCACACCACAGATAGATCTGTTTGCAGCCCCAGACAATCATCAGCTACCCCAGTTCTGCTGCAGACCTCCAGTTCTGGGTTCAGTGTCTCTGGATGCACTGATATTGGACTGGACAGGCAAATTCCTGTATGCCTTTCCCCCACTCCCCCTGTTCTTCAGAGTGCTGGTCAAACTCAGGAGCCAGCCATCATCAATGATTATGATTGTTCCAGATTGGACCAGACAGCCCTGGTATCCCATGCTGCTGTCTCTGTCAGTGACCAGCCCGATCTGCCTCCCAAAGAGGTACAATCTTCTGACCTCCTCTCGGGGGAGGATCCTATACCCCAACCTCAAGTCCCTCAGGCTCAAGGCCTGGCTGTCGAGGACCTAGAGTATGCAGGCTTGCATCTCTCTGAAGGGATTCTGGATATTCTGAAGGTTTCCAGAAAACTTGCCACCAGAAAGACTTATACTTCCAAATGGAAAAAATTTAGTATCTGGTGTGAACAAAAGGAAATAGATCTACAGACAGCTGGATTGGCAGTCCTGTTGGACTATTTAGCCAACCTTCATTCCTTAGGCCTTAAGCCTTCTATTTTGAAGGCACATTTGGCAGCTATGGCTTCTCATGCAATTTTCAATAAGTTCTTCAAAGGGTTGCTCCACATACACCCCGCCTCACAGGGAGCCAGCCCCTTCTTGGGATCTGAATATCTGCATAGCACAGCTAATGCAGCCCCCATTCGAACCCTTGTCTTCTGCTGAACTCAAATACCTGACATGGAAAACTATCTTTTTGGTAGCCATAACCTCTGCAAGGAGGATTAGTGAGATACAAGACTTGTCAGTGGAGCCTGACTACATAGCACTCCATAGGGACAAGGTCGTCCTTAGGACAAATAGGAAATTTCTTCCAAAGGTGGTCTCCGACGTCCACCTTAACCAGTCCATAACATTACCTGTCTTATTCACTGAACATTCTAGTTCAGGAGAACGCAGACTACATAGCTTGGATGTTAAGAGAGCTGTTAGCTACTATCTGGGTCAGACAAAGGCCCTTAGGAATGAGTGTACACAACTGTTCCTCACCTATGGGGAAGTGGATAAGGGCAAGTCAGCCACCAAAAGAACCATTGTGTGGTGGATTGTGTCTTACATCCAGTTCTGCTGTGGCAGACTCGGGAAGGAGCCACCAGCTGGCCTTAGAGCTCACTCTACTGGGGGGAACAGCTGCCTCTATTGCAGCTGCTAGAGATATCCCCCTACTCGAAATTTGCAAAGCAGCTAGCTGGAAAACTGTTAACACATTCACTAAGCACTACTGTCTGGACACCCAGGCAAGGAGTGATGCCAGGTTTGGCACAGCAGTACTGCAGAGCCTATTCCCTAAGTAGGTTCTGTGCCCACCTCCATGGGGCACTGCTTGGTAGTCTGCATTTAGTCAGAATACAGCAAGACTTCATGTTGTTTTAAAAAAAAATTACCGTAGTAATCTCGTTTCTTTTAATGGCGTCTTGCTGTATTCTGACCTTCCTCCCCTAGCAGAACCTGGGGGGGGGGGCACTGAGTTACAGCTGTTCTATTTTTGAGTGCTGCACTACTGGGGTGGCATTTTCTTGGGCATCTCTGACTTGAGTCTTCTAGTTTGCCCTTTTGTTTGGCTATTAATCTTTTGACAACTATTTTATTAATTGTTATGTATGTAGTGTAGCTTAGCAGCCACTGTTTAGTGCTCATAAGAATCTGACGGTTACATAGAATGTACTAGGGATAGGAGTTGGAAAACCGATCTCAAGCTCAACGTTCTATGCATTCGTATAGAGACACTTTCATCTCTGCAGTAGTTGAACTGGAAAGGCTACTTGCATTTAGTCAGAATACAGCAAAACTCCATTAGAAGAAACACGATTTCTATAGTAAGTGATTTTTCCTTTTGGTAGTGTCCTGTCAGCAAAGCAGTTATTGCATTGGTCTGTGCAACTTGATATTTATAATAAAAAGGTGTTTCAAACAACATGAAGTCTTGCTGTATTATGACATTTGCAGTTTGTCCCACCATTAGAACTGCTCCGGAGTTAAAAGAGTTAACTTCCATGCCAGGCATGGAACTTGGAGCTCGAGCTCGGTTAGAAAAGCTCTGTCTGGATAATTTCAAACTGAAACTGTCAGATTCTTTACTCTGCCTCACTGAACAGTCGCTCTGGAGATTCCTCCTTCTGCTCGGTTCATTTCTCGGTTTAAAAGAGTTTTTCTCGGTTAAATTCAACCGCGATTATTATTATTTTAACCACAAACCGATCGGTTCAAGCTCTGTCTGTGGTATTGTAAGTAATAGACAGGTTTATTTCTGTGTGGAACTTGTAAATGTTTATCGGTTCGGTTCGAACCGATCAGGTTGTTTTAAAACTTTATTCTTAAGCATTTAAAAGCTTTTTAGAGTGCGGTTCCCGGTTCTTATCGGTTCTAAAAACAGTTTCATTACGTTTTTTCCGACCATGACACGGTTGGGAACCGATAAGGGTGTCTTGCCTGGCACTGCCGGAAAAAGGGCATGTTTTTGGTTAGGCTGGCATTATGTCTGAGTAACCCAAAGGAAAAACCGGGCCCACTGGGTTTCAGCACTGTAGTGTCTGTGGGGAAGCCTTTGCCAAGGCTGACCCACACACCACATGTGTTTATTGTCTGGGGTTTGACCACCTCAATGCAGACTGCCAGATTTGCAAGAATTTTCCTGCAGCTACCTAGATAAGAGAGTTGGTAGGTTCAGGAGCGAGAGGCCAAAAAGTCCGCTGACCCAGATGGCCAGCCCGGTTCGGTGCCAACCGAACCGGAGGGAGTGCCCTCTGACCAGGGCGATACTTCCTCGGGCAAACGTAAAGCTGACTCAGAGGAGCCAGTTCCAGCAAAGAGAACTAGAAAATCAGCAGGTGTGGATTCAAAAATTCCTTCTCCAACTGCTGCAGAGATGGCCAAAGCAATCCAAATTGTCCAGTCACTTTCTCCGGTTCCGTCCGAACCGCCACTATCTGGCAAAAGGTTGGTTCGGCCGGTTCCACCGGTTCAAGAATATGATATAGAGGAGTTTTATGAACCAGAGGAGGAGGAGGATGATTATGAACAGTGTGAATGTGACTTTGAAAGTCTGGATGTGCCCATTGAACCGGACATCTCCCCAGACAGACCTTTAGAATCTCCCGCTAGGCTTTCTGAGTCCCCTTCTCATTTTCTGTTTTATAAAAAAGTTGCTGAAACCCTCCAGCTTCCATTGGAGGAAGCTGTGGATGAGCAAGAAGAACCTGACTTTGTGGAGATGATGGATATCCCAGAGTCCAGGAGATTGTCTATTCCTTTACATAAATCATTTAGGAAACAAACAATAAAAATTTTAAAAGCTCCTAATTCTGTGCCTCCTGTGGACAAAAAGATGGACAGGAGGTACACTTTGTCAGGTCCTGATACAGAATTTCTTTCACAGCAATGCAGCCATGTTGGGGTAGTTCAGGCTGCAGCCTGTGATAAGGCTAATATTCCCCTGGCTTCACATCCTCCTGACAAGGACTCCAGGAAGATTGATGCCATGGCTAAAAAACAATACATGGCAGCGTCCTTGGGACTCAGACAAGCAAATTATATGGCTTATGTGGCAAGATACCAGAAATCTAGGTGGGATACTGTCATGGCTTTAGCCAAACAGGCCCCTGGCCAGCTTGCCAAGGAGCTGGAGCATGTGGCTGCTGATGGTACTGAGGCATCTAAGGTGCAATTCCATGCTGCAGTGGATTCTAATGATGTATCCTCTAGAGTCATGGCTACATCTGTGGCTTTTCGTAGATTGGCTTGGCTCAGGTGTACTAGTTTGTCACAGGATACCCAGGCTAAGGCTATGGATTTTCCTGTGGTGGGAAATTCTCTGTTTGGTGAGAAGACAGAGAATTATATGAAGAAAATGGATGAATATAGAACCACTTACAGGAGTGCACAAGCCAAGGAACGGCAAGCCACTCCTCAGAGGCAGCCCCAGGGGTAGAGGCAGGCCTTTCACAGCCTTTTACAAACTCAGGCCTCCTCTTGGCTTATGCTCAGAGGGGTTCTTCAGAGGAGAGGCAGGCCGGGTGCAAGCAGGCCTGCTCCCACCCTCAGCCTAAAGCCCCTGCCAAACAGGCACCTGATGGGATGCCCAGGGCAGTTCTCCATTACCTGTAGGGGCAGGCTGGCTTGCCGTCCAGGACTGGGAGTCTTTAACATCAGACAAGTGGGTCCTGGAAGTAGTAAGCCAGGGTCTATTCTCAGCTTCAAAAATTTCCAAAGATGAGAATCAGATCTTTCCACCTGCAAATCCTCTAGGAGACTTTGCTTTGGAAACAGAAGTCTCAACCCTCCTGGCTCTCAGAGCTGTAGAAAGGGTTTCTCCCCTACATCAGGGCAAGGGTCTGTACTCCAGGTACTTCCTTACCCCAAAAAAGACAGGAGAATGGCGGCCCATCCTGGACCTAAGATATCTGAACAAGCACCTTTTAAAACCAGAATTCAAAATGGTGACTCTGGGAATGATTTTACCCTCCCTAAGGCCAGGGACTGGCTAGCTTCCTGGACCTCAAGGATGCCTACTTCCATGTTCTTATCAGAAGCTCCCACCGAAAGTACTTCAGATTCGAACTGCCCTCAGGCCATTACCAGTTCAGAGCAATGCCCTTCGGCCATACCTCTGCCCCAAGGGTATTCACAAAATGCCTGGCAGTAGCAGTTGCTCATTTAAGAAGGCAAAAGATTGCCATCTTTCCCTACCTAGACGACTGGCTTATTGTGGGTCAGTCTCCAGACCAGGTCAAATCACACCTGCAAGTTACCCAGCAGCTGCTTACCTCTCTGGGCTTTCTTCTCAATCTTCCAAAGTCAGTTCTGGAACCTGTCCAGGTACTCACCTTTATAGGTGCAGAACTGGACACAAAGCAGGCCAGAGCCTTCCTTCCCCAGAAAGGGTAAGGACCCTGGATGGCCTGGCCTCCTCCTTCACTCTGCAGGTCTCTCGACCAGCAAGGCATTTCCTACAGCTCCTAGGACACATGGCTGCTTCCACAGCTGTAGTGCAAGGAGCAAGATTTCAGATGAGGGACATTCAGTTCCATTTGAGAGCCTTTTGGTCTCAAAGAAAAGATCCCCTATCCAAGTTGATCCCAGTAACTAGAACCCTGATCCAGGCCCTTCAGTGGTGGCAGGATCAGAGCAATCTGAGACAAGGGTTCCTTCATCCCTCTATCTCACTCCTTGACCCATACTACAGATCGTCCCTTTTTTGGGATGGGAGCTCACATGGCGACCTCTCCACCCAGGGATTGTGGTCCCTCAGGAATCTCTGCTCCACATCAATCTGTTGGAACTCAGAGCTGTTTTTCTAGCACTTCAGGTTTTTCTGCATCTGTTCAGAACAAAGTGGTACAGGTCAGAACAGACAACACCACTACAATGTGGTACATCAACAAACAAGGGGCACTCGGTCTTTGGCCTTGTGCACCGAGGCAATGAAGTTGTGGTCTCTGGCTTATTCCTGAACACTTCCCTCATAGCAGTTCACCTCCCAGGCAAGGATAATGTCCTGGCAGATGCTCTCAGCAGGATTTCCCAGGCCATCACGAATGGTCACTGGATCCCGAGTACTGGGATAATTTTTGCCAGATGGGGCACCCTCAGATAGATCTTTTGCAGCCCCAGACAGTCATCAGCTTCCACTGTTTTGTTGCAGGCCCCAGTGTTGGGCTCAGTCCCCCTGGATGCCTTTCTCCTCGATTGGGAAGGGAAGTTTCTATATGCCTTTCCCCCTTCCTCTCCTGTTCAAGGTGCTAGTCAAAATCAGATCTCAGCCCTGCAAGATGATTCTGATTGCTCCAGACTGGGCCAGGCAGCCCTGGTACCCACTCCTTCTGTCCTTAGCAGTCCATCTTCCCCTTTGTCTCCCCAGGAACCACAACCTGTTAACTTGTGCTCAGGGAGAGTTTGGTATCGAATCTCAAATCCCTCAACCTCAAGGCCTGGCTCTTGAGGAGTTAGAATTTGCTGACCTACACCTTTCTCAAGGTGTTCTCAAAATCCTGAAAGCTTCTAGGAAGCCTTCCACTAGCGCTACTTATAACTCTAAATGGAAAAGGTTTTCCATATGGTGTTCTGGGAAGCATATTTCCCTGGAATCTGCTGATTTTCCCACTGTTTTGGACTATATGGTCCATCTTAATTCTTTAGGACTGAGACCAGCTACCCTGAAAGTGCATTTGGCAGCTGTCTCTGCTTTTATTTCAGCAGGGAAGCCCTCTTCTCTTTCCGCTCACCCTGTATTTTCCAAGTTTTTCAAGGGATTGCTTCATACTAATCCACCATTCAGGGACCATGCCCCTGCCTGGGACCTTAATGTTTGCATTGTTCAGCTGATGCACCCCTTGAACCTCTGTCTTGGCAGAACTTAAGTACTTGACTTGGAAAACTGTGTTTCTAGTAGCCATCACTCTGCCAGGCGCATAGTGAGTTACAAGCTTTGTCCAGTGGAGACTGACTTATTTCCTTTCACAGGGATAAGGTAGTCCTCAGGACTAACGAGGAGTTTTGCCTAAGGTGGTTTCAGATTTCCACCTTAATCAATCTATTTCACTTCCAGTGTTCTTCACTGACCATTCCTCCTCTGGTGAGAGTCGGTTGCACAGCTTAGATGTTAAGAGGGCCCTAAGTTACTACATAGAGCATACCAAGGGTCACAGGTTTGACTCCTTCCAACTATTTCTCACTTATGGTGAGATTGGGAAAGGGAAACCTGCCACTAAGAGATCCATTGCCAGGTGGATTGTCTCTTGTATCCAATTTTGCTATGGAAAACTGGGTAAGGTTCCCCTTCAGGCCTGAGGCTCACTCTACCAGAGGTACAGCTGCGTCTCTAGCTGCTGCCAGAGACATCCTATCTTAGAGATATGTCAAGCAGCTACTTGGAAAACAGTACAAGCTTTCACCAAGCATTACTCCCTGGATATCCAGGCCAGGAGGATGCTCGGGTCACACAGCCGTGCTTCAGAGCCTATTCCCTAAGTAGGTTCTGTCCCTCCTCCATGGAGGTACTGCTGTGTAGTCTGCAATTGTCATAATATAGCAAGACTTCATGTTGTTTGAAGAAAAATTACTCACCTTAGTAATGTTGTTTCTTCTAATGGAGCCTTGCTATATTATGACTCCTCCCAACCTGCCCATCTCAGAACTTCTACTTTGGGTATGGGGTGGGCAGTCCAGTGAGCACTGGTTGATGCCCATTTTATGTTTTCCATCCCTTCTTTTTGGGGTGTTTGGGTGTTGTGTTTTATTTTATCTTATCTTATTTTCTGGTCCCCTGACTTGAGTCTTAGTGTTGGGACCAGGAAAATGTGTTAATATTTAAGTAGCCAGTTGGCTAGTGTAGGTTACAGCTTCCACACAGAACCTTAGTGAGTTTTGCTCGTAAAGATCTGACAGTTTCAGTTTGAAATGATCCAGACAGAGCTTTTCTAACCGAGCTTGCGCTCCAAGTTCCATGCCTGGCATGGAAGTTAACTCTTTCACTTCCGGAGCAGTTCTAATGGTGGGACAAACTGCAATTGTCATAATATAGCAAGACTCCATTAGAAGAAACAACATTACTAAGGTGAGTAATTTTTTCTTTTGTCCTGTTATACCTTTATTTATTGTGGTAATAAGTTCAACAGGATAAGCTTGGACGTTCTTTGTATTACAGAGCAATGCAGTAAAATGAGTGACAGTGATGACTCTCTCTTACCCATTTACAGAATCCCACTGTAAAACCAGCACTGAAAAACCAAGCAACTCTGACAAAGGAATTCCCAGTGTCCTCGGGGTGTCAGCACAGGACAAAGGAGGTGGACAGTGTGTATGGAGTGTGGGTTCCTGTTGAGAAAAGCACTAAACAAAACAACGAGGATATTTTCATAAACACTGAACCTCCACAGGTGAGTGTGACAGGTCATTTGAATAAAGTAAAAATGGCTACAGGGTGTAGAAAGGAATTGGTTTATAGTGCTTAATTAGCCCTTGTTCTGCATAGAAATCTGTCTCAGCTGAACTGTTGCTGTACCACAGTTCAAAGGTCATGGAACGTCATTGTACCCTATTGTCGTACAACAGCATGTATTTAAAGCTGAACGGAAATCCTGTTTTATTTTCCTCACAAGGCTGCAGCATGCACAACAGTCCTTCGGTAGTTGCAAGAACAAACAGATCACTACAGAGCACAACTTGAAAACAGATCAACCGCCACACGATAAATTAACTCATAATTATTTTTTTAATTTACATTTTTTTATTTTGCTTTCTTTTATAGCTACAGCTGTTATTGATTGCTCCTTACTGATGGCACTTTTGCTGCTGCCATAGTTACTGGCCACTGCTGACATGACTTTCACTTTCTGCAAAATAAAAAAAAAAGTTAAAAAAAATATACACAGTAAATAAAAGTAGTGGCAAGACAACCATTGGCACAGTAAGCCTATCTTGCCACCTCTGAGTTCTGATTACATCAGACCTCTGGAGCTTCACTCTCAAAGTCAGTGATGTAATCAGAAACCCTCTGTGGCAACAAGTTCATCCACTATTCAGTATATTTATGTAACCCCTACACGCCTGCCTTTTTGCAAACGACAGGTGGTATGCTGTTGAAGCTGACAGCAGTACCAGGTGGGGGACTGGGTTCGGGGAGGACTAGGTAACTTGGCATAAGGGCTAGGTTTGGCTACTCTGCACAGGGCCACCCAAATAAATCTGAACACAGGAAGCAATAACTGTAATGTCCAATACCAGGAATGGGATTCTAAAGTGTGGCTTTTATTCACATCCATACTGAACAAACAAAGCATAGACGGACCTCCACAGGGCTACATTCCTGGTAATGCAGATAAGAGAAACAGAACATTTCCTCAACACTTCAGCCCTCAGGCTCTGGACCCACCAGGCATACAGCCCGGACTTGCACGCTGCTTTGGGTACGCAGCCCGACTTGTACACTATTTGGGGTTTCCCTGACTCGGCTCCCCTGCCGGCCACTCGAACATCTTCCATGTAACATGGACACATTTTCCAGTGGCTCCCTAAACCACCTTAGAGCCTTCGACTCCATAAGGGAAATTTTCTTTCAGTCCCACGTCTGGGTACTTCTCTCAGCACTGGCCAAGTGCGTCAGGCAAAGTAAAAGGGCCTCAGAGCAAATCCGTAGAGGTGAACCTGTTTACTAAAGATGGGGGGGGTCTCCCACCTCTAGCTTCCACAATCCCTACTTGGCCATTTCTCTGGACAGTAAACAACTCTTTCTGAAAAGCTTGGCAATGTAGATTAAGGGTAAACGCATAGCACATTTCCTCTACATGTCTTGACTTTCCCCTTGTGCTGGACTTGAACATACTTTTACTTTGGCTTAGCCTATTACTCAAGGCCTCCCACTGATTAAGTAGTCCAGTCCCCACTTCACAACAGTTCAGGTGAAACATAGGCCCCATGTAAGAGCAGAACTCACCCTTTGGTTGCAGGTGTCCCACAGGCGAATCTTGACAACTTCTGGTACTGCAGCACAACTTAGAAAAATAAGGCAGCTTCTTCCCTAGCCAAAACCAGGAGGTTGCCCCTGGAACAACAGGCAAACCTTTTACCCCTACCCCCTCAGGGATGGGGCACAGAGACCCGTAACAGCGGTCTACACCACTTCACGAACAGCTTACTGTGTTCCTCTTTTGACGGAAACACACACCTCTCCCTAAAAGTAGCTTTATATCAGAGCCTTAGGCTCCTAGAGCCTGTGTACAGACTGCTGTGCTCCTCTCTTCAGGACTGCTCACTGTTCAGAAACTCCCAACATTCTAACCTAACTCCCAACTGCAGATTCCAGTGTGGCTCATGCAGCTGCGATAGTTCTATGGTGATGTCTTCCCTCCGTCTCAACTGAGACTGAGAACAGAGTGAGACAGTGTGAAATCCATTTTACTTGAGTTTCACAAGCTGCCTTCCCTGCCTACCACTAGGTCTTACTGGGATTCTAGTAACCCCGGGTAACAGGGGAGGTTACAGTCACCCTGGGCCAGGAAAATGACTGTCTGTAGTCATTATTTACCCAACTTAGGCCATCCCACCCTATGTGCCACCTGCAGAGGGGGGTGATCAGGCCCCCTTCTACCATGTGCTAGCACAGGCAGGCAACACTAAGGGCCTAGAGGCCTTTGGCTGACATATCAGCCTCTACTCTACCCACTAAGTATGGGTGCTTAGTGGCTCTGGTAGAACTGCCCAGAGCATAGCCCTAATAGCTCAGCACTGCAGTCCCTACGGCCGTTCAGGACCACAGCCTGTCTATCCCCCCTAACCCTCTAGGGAAAATCTGTCTGCCTCTAACTTAAAACCCCAAACCAAAAACAAACCGGGGACCTCCTCGACCTTGGGCACCATGCAACCACACACCAGGAATTAATACCATCTATTACATTACTCCCTCACTCCCCCACAACCACACCTGTGGAAGGAAAGGATTACTACAGTAACGACAACAATAACAACAACAGTACTTTAAATACTACACACTAAAGTACTAGTGAGGAACTCCGATGAGCCCCTCATCCTCCTCTTGTCTTATCTTCTTCAGGAACACCTGCAAGAAAAAGAAAGATAACACACACTCCTAATCTGCATACACAGTCTATCTAAACCCCTACCATCAAAACACTGGAGAATCCCAAAAATAATTTTTTTAGAAAAGGTAGAAAAAACAGTATATACACTAGAAAACAGTAAAAAAACAGTGACATCATTTACAATACACATTTGGGGGATGGAGTGCCCTAAAAGTCCCATCTAGTGACCACAGTGCCCGAAGGCAAGTCCATTAAAGAGTCTCTCCTGGGCCAGAGCCCGGTGAAGCACAGTTCTAGCAGGCCAAAGTCCCGAAGGGGGAAGAGTCTTTGAGGACAGTTCACACATCTGGAGTCTGCTAGTATAGGGTATGTACTGCAATGTCATAAGGATAGAAAAGTTTGGACTTACCAGCCCCTCGTAGAAAGAACAAATGGCACCGACCTGCTCCTCTGCTGAAGACTCTCCCTGGCAGCATTCTTCCGATACAGCTGGGCGGACATCTTCCGGGAACTACAGGAGGGCACATTTGGAAACTGCTGGGATGATGCCATCTCTGGAGATGGAACCTTGCAAAAGGAACAAAAAGGAAAACAGCTGGTCTGACGTCATCTGATTACCAGGCGATGGATCAGGATACAGCTGGGCTGGCGTCCCCTCTGGATCTGAACTCATCTGGTGGGCCAGTCGATGGATTCTGGAAAGTCAGTACACTGTAGAACTGATGAATGTGGGGCACCTGAGTCCTGGATGTCCATACTGGCGGAACAACAAAGGCACTGGAATGGCTGGAGTGGCAGTATTGACTACCACTGCTCTGCTTTCCATCTGGTAGGCATGGGCACATTTGCAGGGAGGTCTTTGCATTGCGGCCAGCAGTACAGGAGGTCATGAGCTTGAATTATTACCCCATCTGGGTGCACATAATTCACACTGTGAAAGGTTTCATGTCCCTCTCCATCCACTGTTCGAACAGTGTCCATAAACAATGTCCTGCCTCTTTTCCACTGGCTGTATTTTTCATGAAACATTCTGTTCCTGACATGTTTCTTTGCACCAGGATGCACACATTTCATTGCTTCGGCCCAAATCCAGGATTTCCTGCTGTTCTCAATCTCCTCCCAGACTCTCTGAGGAAAGGTAGGAAAGGACATCCCATAGATTTCATTCGCCTTCCTACGAACCAGTCTCTCCTCTTTACTAGCTTTGGTCAATCTGAGACCACTGGCCTGCTTTGGGGGTGGCCAGTCCTGGTTCTGCCAGCTACGCATTTTCAATGAGATGAAAAATGGATCCCTGACTACTACTTCTTGCACAGCCAGGGCAGTGGCATCACCACTCTCTTACATGCATTCTTCTGAGGCAAGAGCTTGAGGCTGTGTACCCGTTCCTTTTTCACAAGGCCACATAGGTTCCCCCTCTTCTTCTTCCTCACTGAGAATCTGTGCCCAGGAGTGAGCAGTCGTCCTCACTCCTGAGACTGTCCCACTCTTCACTGGGCACAGAGGTCAACACCTTCCATTCAAAGGCCTCCCTCATCTCATCTTCTCTTATGATACTTGGGCTAGGCCCCCGGGGTCTACTGATGCTCTGTCTGAATTATCTCTCTGCGATCCAGCATCCAAAACATCAGTATATGGTTCTGTTCCCAAATCTGCACCCTCTAGCTTTGTGCCACACTCCCCCGAGGGGCCTTCTTCAACAGGCTCTGCCTGGTGCTGTGTGCTGCCAACTACAAATTCTTGAACTTTTGTCCATGTGGGAGCCAAATGAATCTTGGGCGCTTTAAATAAACCGTATTTCTCTAAGCACCCCGAACAGTGAGGTACCATGAAGATGTCCCTTCCAGCATTTAAGCATATTAAACACACTTGCACTGGATATCAAGGAATCGCCACATGAGAAGGAAGTTGTCCTCCATAATAACACCTCTCAATGTCCCTTAACTTATTTACTTCTGCTGCTACCATAGCCCGGGCATGATCCGGGTAGCGGGCTGGTCCTGAGGCCATGACTGCAGGGAAAAACAAACAAATGCTCACTGTTACTGTAAGTCCCACATCACTGAACACCCTCTTTTACTTTTTAAAATGGCTCCTCTGCTGCTGTGTTTACATTACTACCCCACCCTGTAAAGGCGTCGGCAGCAGCCTTCGCATCAACATTCAGAAATTGGGTCAAGCCACTGCGCATCCGATTTACACACACTACTAATAACTTTGCCCAAAGCTGCACAAACTTGTACTGTTCTTTTTCTAGCACATTTATATGATTTGCCACAGACTTTTCACTTGCTGAAAACATTTCTTTAGCTCACAGTCCCTTAAAGCCTCAGGATTTCAAGCACAGGATTGCCTGTAACTAGTGCTGCATAAATTGACACAACTCACAGTCTCTCTACTGGCTTTGAAACTTCAAACTGATGCTGAATTCATAACTCTACACACAGTCAATGGCTTAACAGACTTGCTCTTGCTGGTAAAACTTGACACAGCCTTTATTTGCAAAGTGACTACAATGCTGCACACATATTCAGCTGGCTTTTGGCAAAATTACTGTTTTGAGCAATTATTACTGTTGGTACTCGCTGTTATCAGTAGCTGTTTGCTGCGATGGAAAAACGGCCTGCAGCCAGTCTTGGAGGCCTCAGAAAGGAAGCGGGTAGGCAGTCCTGCCGATCGTCTCTCTGATCACCACACTCACAATTCAGTCGATCGAGATGCGGGTTGAGCCCGATTTTAAACAGAAAAGTCTATTTTTAATACTTTTACAGTGCTTTTTAATCACCACGATGCTCCTCCACTAAGCCAGTACACGCACTCCACTCACACTCCCTCTCGAATGCTGAGCAGTCACTGTAGAGCTGGCTTGGGGGCGGGACTGATTGCAGCCTCACCAATCACACAACGCCATGCAAATGAGCCTCTTTCCCTCGCGAGTGCTCTGCTCTTCTCTTCACGGCGATCGTCGAGCAGGCAAATTTAAACTGCAGAAACCACTTTTTTTTTTTTCTCTAACTGACTCCACAGCGGGAGCACATTTTAACCATTTGACATGGCCATTAACACAGCAAGTCTCTCAGTTTACTAAAAAGCATTTCCAACGTTCAGGGCACAATTTTCCTGTTGCTACCCCTAGTCTTCCACACTTTTCTTTATCACACTCAGTTTTTTAAAAGCTGGCAAAAACACTGTAAATATTTGATGCAGGACAAGGGCATACTCTTTCAGCTTTACTGCTCCTTGGTAAACAGTTGGCATTTTAACAGCAGCATATGAACCACAGCACACAGCGACACACTAGTTAAACTTGCTTCAGCTTTTTGGGCTACCCACTGCCAGATAACCAAAACGCTAGCCTCTTGCCCGAGCACCTTTCCTCCCTAATTTAAAATCCAAAGCAGTGCCTCCATTTTGTAACCCCCACCCCTGCCTTTTTGCAAACGACAGGTGGTATGCTGTTGAAGCTGACAGCAGTACCAGGTGGGGGACTGGGTTCGGGGAGGACTAGGTTGCTCGGCACAAGGGCTAGGTTTGGCTACTCTGCACAGGGGCACCCAAGTAAATCCGAACACAGGAGGCAATAACTGTAATGTCCAATACCAGGAATGGGATTCTAAAGTGTGGCTTTTATTCACATCCAAACTGAACAAACAAAGCATAGACGGACCCCCACAGGGCTACATTCCTGGTAATGCAGATAAGAGAAGCAGAACATTTCCTCAACACTTCAGCCCTCAGGCTCTGGACCCACCAGGCATACTGCCGGACTTGCAGCTCTTTAGAGTGCATGGCCCGACTTGTACACTATTTGGGGTTTCCTGGCTCGGCTCCCCTGCGGCCTCAAACACCTTCCATGTAACATGGACACATTTTCGGTGGCCCTAAACCACCTTAGAGCCTTCGACTCCATAAGGAAATTCTTTCAATCCCACATCTGGGTACTTCCCTCAGCACTGGCCAAGTGCCTGAGGCAAAGTAAAGGGGCCGCAGAGCAAATCCATAGAGGTGAACCTGGTTACTAAAGATGGGGGGGGTCTCCCACCTCTAGCTTCCACAGTCCATACCCGGCCATTTCTCTGGACATTAAACAACACTTTCTGAAAAGCTTGGCAATGTAGATTAAAGGGTAAACGCATAGCACATTTCCTCTGCATGTCTTGACTTTCCCCTTGTGCTGGACTTGAACATACTTTTACTTTGGCTTAGCCTATTCCTCTAGGCCTCCCACTGATTAAGCAGTCCAATCCCCACTTCACAAAAGTTCAGGTGAAACATAGGCCCCATGTAAGAGCAGAACTCACCCTTTGGTTGCAGGTGCCCCACAGGCGAATCTTGACAACTTCTGGTGCTGCAGCACAACTTAGAAAAATAAGGCAGCTTCTTCCCTAGCCGGAACCAGTAGGTTGCCCCTGGAATAACAGGCAAACCTTTTATCCCATCCCCTCAGGGATGGGGCACAGAGACCCGTAACAGTGGTCTCTACCACTTCCCAAACAGCTTACTGTGTTCCTCTTTTGGCGGAAGCACACACCTCTCCCTAAAAGTAGCTCTATATCAGAGCTTTAGGCTCCAAGAGCCTGTACACAGACTGCTGTGCTTCTCTCTTCAGGACTGTTCACACACAACTGCTGCTCACTGTTCAAAAACTCCCAACATTCTAACCTACCTCCCAACTGCAGATTCCAGTGTGGCTCATGCAGCTGCGATAGTTCTATGGTGTTGTCATCCCTCAGTCTCAGCTGAGACTGAGAACAGAGTGAGACAGTGTGAAATCCATTTAACTGGAGTTTCACAAGCTGCCTTCCCTGCCTACCACTAGGTCTTACTGGGATTCTAGTAACCCCGGGTAACAGGGGGGTTACATTTATATGGTGCCTTTTATAAAAACGTCAGCCCAAAGCACTTTACATTCTGAAAAAGGGAGAGGAAAGGCTATTGCTGTTTTCAGATCACGGTGAGATTCAAACAACACAGAAGTGACTGGATAGAGATTAAGCACTGGGAGGTTAAGGGACTTGCTGAGGATCACTCAGTGAGTATGCACTGCTACCATGCCCAGCAGATGGTACAATTCTTTTAGCAGGTGTGCATTAAAATTACTCCCCTGATCAGTAAGTATTTCCTGGGGATTCCCATGCAGCTAAATACCTTTGCCTGCTCCTCTGCTATCCTTGGGGCGGTGACAGTTCTTATGGGGGATAGCTTCTGGGTAGCGTAATCACATGTGACCAGTACAAATCTGTTATCTTGGAGCTCTTTTCCAGGGCGCCCATTACATCCATGGCTGTTCTGTCAAAGGGGTTAGTCACAGTGTGGATGGGTTATAGTGGTACTCTATCCCTTTCTCCTGCCTGAGCTACCTTCTGACACTCAGCACATGCTTCACAATACTCAGCTATGTTCTCATGGATAGAGGGCCAGTAAAACCTGGGTAATATCCTATGCAGGGTGGTATCTCTGCCTGCATGGCCTGCTGAGTAGATGTCATGTGCCAGATACATGATTTGGGAGTGGTATTTTTCTGGAACCATTAGTTGGTCTACCACCTCTCTAGTTCTGGGGTTAGTGTATTCTCTGTACAGTATTCCCTGTTTTACAGCAAAGTGAGGGGCACCTTTTTTCACTCTCTTCCCCACCTATGGAAAAAAAAGGTTAAGTGAAGGGTCTGCTTCTTTGCTCATGCTGCATACCACATTTAAAAGTATGTCCCATGTCTGGCTGTACACCAGCATGAGTATCAATCCAGTCCTTCTTTAGCTTCCTCTAATCCAACTTAGTTTTACAGTCCCTTGCCAGGAACCTCAAAAACAGCATCATCAAATGGGAACACAAATGGTAAATGTCCCTTCTTCACTTGAGCTCTGGTGGTTATAGCAACCACAGCAGAGTCCTGGCCGGCATGACAATGTATGAATGAAGCAAAGTCTGGGTGGTCATGCCCGATAACAACTGGCATGAGTAGGTGAGGTACCAGCCCCACTTCTACCTCATGTGTCTTTGTGAACAGTCATTTGTATGGTAGCTGTAGGGTAGCAATGGTTATCAATGTATACACAGACGACTGCTGTATTCGGTCCTTTATTATTCTCAGTCACCAGATCTGCTCACACAAGAGTATGGCGTCTCCCTGAATCAATCAGTCCCATCATCTGCTGTGATCCAGTCAAGCCAAGTAGCAAAGAACCACACAACCTCAGTCCTGGAGTACAAAAGTATAATTTAACAATTAATAAAGACCAGCTATATACCTCGACCAGTTTCATACTAGCGGTACTTCATCAGGAGGTAGGAGGTTGTGGGGTCTAAAACTGTGGGAGAATTCAAGAATGCATGGGACAGACATAAGGCAATTCTTGTGGGGGGTAGGAAGAAATAGGCTGTTGGTTAACTAGGATCTGCGGCCTATCCTGTAGGTAGGGAAATGGGCAGACTAGATGGGCCTAGCAGTCCTTATCTGCCGTCAAAGTCTATGTTTCTATGGTGTGTTTCTGAAGTCATTGTATGTCTTAAGTACTGGTTCTCTTAAAGGTGCAGTAACCAATTTGAACTATGTATTAAAGTGACACTAATAAAGTTCAACAAAATGGATATATTAAATGCACGCTGAAAATAGAAAATAGAGTTAAAAATCTACGTTTCGACCTCAGGTCTTCTTCAGGAAATATCTAAAAGAGAAAAAAAAACAAGTTAGTGTAGAGGAGAGGTAAAATGATATATATATATATATATATATATATGTGGAGAAAGAAGAAAGGGGAGGCTCAGGGAGAAGAAGTGATAAATGGTAAGATTAAGAGAGAATCTGTGAAACAAAAAGGTGGTGATGGGAAAGATAAAGCATAATAGGAGTGGAATAGCTGGGGAAGTTCCCAGGTGCAGACTAATTAACAGGGCCTAGTAAGAAGGCTGAAAGGTGACAAATGTGTGGGAAGGAGACAGAAATGGAGACATATGGTGAAAATGAAAAATAAATTAAATGAGTACAAAAACAAATAGACTTTAGGGAAAAAAAAGGGATGGCTGCAAGATGTTAGTGGAAAATAAGTCTATCATTTAAACCAGAGGGCTGCTGGGAGCTAAGGCGGATGATCAGCTTGGCTTCCATGTTTTTTCTATGGTCAGGATCCCAGAAGCCCTGCTGAAGGACACAAACAGAAGGTCATTGACATTGTGGTCCCTGGAGATAAAGTGGGATACAATAGGTTTAGCAGTTTCACCATTCCTGACTGCTCTGTAATGTTCCCTGAAACGGTCAGCAAGACGCCTACCAGTTTCTCCGATGTATATAGCTGTACACTTCCTGCAAAGAGTACAATACACCACATTAGTGGAGGTGCATGAGAACTCCTTGGTGATGTGAAAAACACCTGCAGGCCCCGAATCTCAGTCACACTGGAAATAAATTTGCAGGTGTAGCAGAGACCTGTTGCAAGGTTTGGTACCTGGAGGAGGAACTGTTAGGGAGTAGGTAGGCTGCTTTAACCAGGAGATTCCACAGGTTAGATGGCTGGCTGTAGGAGGCAATAGGTGGTTCTGTAAAGGAAGCACCAATGTTAGGGTCAGTTTGCAAAATGGGAAAGTTACTAGTGATGATCCTGTGAAGAGAAGGTGTGCTCTGATGGAAAGGAAGAACTAGTGGAATTTGCGTTGTTCCTGTGTGACAGTATCCCTCCCCGGGGTCAAGGTTACGGGCATGTTACTGACCGGGAGAGTGCTCTGTCCACTGTGCTTTTAGGATATCCCCTGTTGATAAAAAAACTATGCATTATTTGGGTCTGCTCGGCAAAATCATCCTCTTCACTGCATAACCTGTGAAGTCTAAGAAACTGTGAATAAGGCAGGCCATTCTTGACATGTTTAGGATGGAAGGAGCTGTGGAGGAGGAGGAAACTGTGAGAGTCAGTGCGTTTGTAATAGACTGATGTCTTCAGACCAGTGTTCTCAGCAACTCTCTGACACCAGGTTTTATTCTTCTCTTCCACAGGACCCCACTGCTGACTATCAGACTGAGGTCACCACCACCACCATCACCTCTGCTATTGAAAACAATGAGCTCCCTGCTTCTGCTAAGAGACTCATAGTTCAGCATCCCCAGACATCCAGGTTTTATCTCCTTCCCAAAATCCACAAAACAGGTAACCCGGGACGTCCCATAGTGTCCGCCTGCTCCTGCCCCACATCCCACATCTCTGCATTTTTGGACGGCCTCATGAGACCCCTTGTTGAGTCCTATGTTAAAGACACTAACCATGCTCTCCAGTTATTTGACAGGTTCAGATTCAGTGACTCTCATCAGCTCATCTTCACCATGGACATCAAATCTCTTTACACAGTGATCCCTTATGATGATGACCTGACAGCTTTGCAGCATTTCTTGAATAAGCGGGAAGTCCAGCAGCCACCCCCACACACACTAACTCGTCTGGCAGAACTGGTTCTTACACTCAATGCTTTTTCTTTTAATAACAGTTTTATCTTCCCTTGTCAATCTTCACCATTCATTACTTCCTGGGTGTAAGCGGGGCGGCACGACCCGTCACGAAGCTTTTTTAAAAATTGCCCTAACGGCCCCCCTCGAGCGGCGTCATGCGCGAGGTGGCGTTAAAGTAGCGACCGACTCCTCCTCAATTCAGTTCTGTTTCTCCCGCCGTCGAGGCAGCACCTGCTTTCGCTGGAGCATTTTTCAACTGCATAGTTTCGGCCCGACTCCTCCATTTGTATCGCTTTTCGGCGCCATACCGGTAAGACTGTTCCTTTTTCTATTTATACGGCGTCGGGTGTGTTTCCTACTGTGTTTTTCCTCAATAGTTTCGCGTTATGTCCGGTTCTGGAGCGAAGCGTTTTTCGAAGACGGGCCGGGCCCCTATGCGTCGGTGCTCCTGTGGCCGGCATTTCTCCGTCTCGGACCGGCATGACGTGTGTCTTCGTTGCCTGGGACCCAACCATGATATGGATTCGTGCGACGCTTGTTTCTCGATGGACTGTCGCGTCCTCGAAGTTGGCGCGTACAAGCTCGGCAAGACCCCGCCGACTTTCGGGGGACGGCGTCGCTCGCGGGAATCTCGGGCGAGATCCTTAGGCCTTCCCCGGGTCCCCTCCGGTCCTCTATGTCTGAGGAGGAGGGTCCTCTCCCTTCTTGCCGAGGAGGAGGCCCCTTCAGCGGTGTTGGGGCGTCGTAGCCCCTCCGGGCACTGGCGCTGACACCGCCTCGGCAGTCACCTCTTGGAGTGCAGGCTCCCCCGTGTTGAGGCCCTTGGCTGGGCCCGGCTCGGTGGACCCTCGGCGTCGCCTCGCGGCGCCCGTTTGAATCGGCGCCGTTCGCGGTGCGGTGATCAGCGGCGCTGTTCAGCGCCATTTCAGAATCCCGGTGCGCTTGCGGTGCCGGTAATCGGCAAGCGCCATTCAGCGCCGCTTTAGATCCGCGCGGTGACCGAGGCGGCGCCGTTAGTACCGTTTGGCCTCTGCGCCGTTCGCGGTGCCGATAGGCCTAGCGGGCGCCGCCAGCAGTGCCGTCGGCAGCCTTCCCCTCCTCCGGGCGGTGCGGGTCTGCGGGCGCTGGGGGTGTGGGGTTGGCCTTCATGCTCCCGGCGTGGTGGGCGGCGGCTGGTTCACTCGATGCCGGGCGTTCGCGGGCCCGTGGCCTGAGGGACCCTGGGGTGGCCAGCATCGAGGTCCTGCTGGTCTCGTCCTCCTCGGAGGGCGATGGCTCAGATGGACCCATCCTGGCACCCCCATTCTTGAATCTGGGTCCTCGGTGGCTAGGGGTACCAGGCGGAAGCGGGCCCCTCCCTCTGTCCCCCTTGCCGTCGTCTCCTGAGGGTTCCTCGGCTGGGGGTGGCCGAGAATCCCAGGGGGCAGACGTGGGGGTGACGGAGGGGGAGGCTCCCCTCTCTGGAGGCCCGGTGACAGCTACCCCCCGGGGTGCTGTTACCTCCTCTAGGGTTAGGGGAACGTTGCAGTCGGGGAGGAGGGCCCTCTCGGAATCCGAGGGGTTGAGGGACAGGCGTCCTGCTGCTCGGTCTTCTTTGGCCACCTCAGGGGGGGTGGCCAGGAGCCGTAGCGCAGAGCCCCGCCCTTCCCCCCAGGGTTCTAGGGTGTCCTCTGGCGGCGTTTGTGCGGACTGCCCTTCTGGATCCCATGCAGTCGGCGTGCGTCACAGGGAGTTTCTCCCCAGGGCTCTTCAGGTTCCTTCCCCAGAGTTCCGTTCTGCGGCCTGGTTTGATATCGGGATCCCTCCTACTGGGCTCCCTTCCCGGATTCAGAGCCCTGCAAGCAGTTGCCTCCTCGGAGGTGCCCTCTCCCCTCTCTGCCTTCACCACCCCGCTCCCAGGCCATGTCGGGTCCCTCTGGTCCGTTATCCTGGGAGCAGTTCAAGGTTCTCTGGTGGCCTTCCCCTCATATGTTAGTTACATGCATGGGCGTGTCTTTAGAGCTCTCCCCACACTTTGCAGGAATCCTCTGGACATTCAGTTCCCCATCATCCTCGTCTCCCTCCTCTGAGGAGAGGGAACCCCTCTCATCTGTCCTCGATGCTGATTTCACAGAATATCAGCGTTTCCTCTCGAGGTTGGTGAGGATCTTCGGTTCCTACGTTCGGGAGACAATACCGAGCGGGTGGCCGTGAATTCCTTGGTGAATTCCAGTGCCCAGCATCTGGTGGTACCTTCCTGGCCTATCCCTTCCAGGGCGTCTATCCGGTCCTGGCAGTTCCTGCCGTTTCTTCCCCAGCCCGGCAGACTGCCAGCGTGGGTATTGTGCCCCTCTGAGTCTCTAGGTTCCTTCCCAACCGTCCTCAGAGTTTGGTATACCTGGATACTCCTTCTGGCGCCGTTGCCTGCGCCGCGACTGCCCACAGTTCGGACTCTCTCCAGTTCGACCGTTGGGGGTGAAAGTGTTCTCTTCTTCTCCTGCGAGTGCATGTATTGCATCACATCAGGCTCACCACGCTGCCTACAACCGGCATCTGTAGTGCGATGATGTCCCAGCTGCTGGCATCTATGCCTGACGCGAGCAAACCAGACAAAGCCGTTGCCCTCTCGCGGTAGGCCTGGAGCTGGCAAGACACCAAGCAAGGGCATCTTATGGCGTAATGAGGTGGCTTCCAGGCTTGCGGGGACAGCGATCTGCATCAGGCCCGGGACGGCGTAGCCGTCTTTCAGGTTGTCACCCCTGGCCCGCGTAGGGTGATGCGCTCCGCCTTCCGGGGACCGTCTTTTTCTCATCAGAGCTAGGAGACTTTTACAGGGCTCCATCCATCTCCTCGTCCTCGGGAGGCACCTCCTAGCTCTTCTCCACTTAGGCTTTTCTGAATAAGCCAGGGTCTTCTCCTTCTGTTTCTCACCAGCAGAAGGCTGGGGGTCTGTTCCCTCAGGGTATGGCCTCTTCCCCTCCTGGGAAGAGGGGCTTAATACTCACCCAGGAAGTAATGAATGGTGAAGATTGACAAGGAAGATAGGAAAAGTACGTCACCTACCGTAATTCTTGGATCTTCTCTTGTATCTTCACCATTCTCATTACCCTCCACCATCCCCTCAGTGGCCTCTTCCTGTGGCTTCTCCACCTCCCGTCTCCTTCCTCTCTCTGTATTTTCTCTTTGTTTATAAAATATAGGGGAAAATTCCTTAATTTTCAAAAAAAAAATAAAATAAAAAAAAAAAAAAAAAAAAGAAGTTCTTTCTTAAGGGGGGGAGGGGTTCTACACCCAGAAAAAATACTTACTCTAAGATTCATGGGCCATCTCGTGGATTGCTTTGGCGATCAGACTGCACTACTATCTCTTGCTATTCTTCTGGCAAGATACCTCTGGGGTTTTTTGGTCTGGCTCAGGCTATTCAGTTTTGATCCTGCAATCCCGTGTTCAGATAGTTACCCTGAAATCTTCCCCCCCTCTATTCTTGCCTTGCAGAGCAGAGGAACGAGTATGTCTGTTCCTTTCTTCTTTTTAAAAAAAAAAAAAAAAAAAAATGCTGAGGGAACTCTCTCCCACTGCTATAGGCATCTTGGTATCTGGGTCATGCATCTAGTCAAAAAGGAGAAATCAAACAAGAAGGCAAATGAGAAGGTAGGCTTTCCTTCTCGCTGTTTTGCTATTGGTTTCTCTCTTAAGTGTCCTCCTGGACAATTTTTACAATAGAGCTCTGCTGACCATATCCAATCTAACCAGCCTAAGCCTTGGCCTGCCAGCCAGTCAGTCTGAGTCCCATTTCTGTCTTACGCATCGAAGGCTTGCATTTCCATTTCTAAACCCTGAGCAGCACTCTCATGCTGCTGGGTTTATTCTTCCCTCTCGGGTGTCCCTCCAGTTAAAGGCCTCGCGGCCAGGAGCCCGGCCCGGGTGTCATGATTTAATGGCATGTTGAAGATAAGGACTATGCCCTCCTGAGTCTGTCTAGCGGGTTCGGTGAACCTTCTCTTCAGCTCTATCTCACGGGGATTCTTGCTTCCTCTTTAGTTGAGCCTTCAGCTACAAGCTAACTATGCTCGTTGGGCATTCTGGTCCCTTCAACATCCCATCTCTCTCTTCTTTCTTCTTCTTCTTCTGTTTTCTCATTTCCTTACTCATCTCTCCTCCTAGAGTCGCCCAGGTAGAGGCCCTGCAGTCCCTAGATTAGGGATGTTCTTATCTCCTCTGTCCTTCCTCCATCGGCTTATTCCTTTTCAGTTCATTCTTCCTTGCTTTGCTATCCTAGGCTATCTTGCCCTGCGCTATCTATATTTTCTGCTTTCTCTTTCCTCTCCGGCTCACAGAACTGAGTTGGAGGAGAGATGCGATAGACTATAGCGGCCTTCCTTTTATGGCATTAAGCTCTCAGTGGGGCCGTTAGGGCAATTTTTAAAAAGCTCCGTGGACGGTTGCGCGCCTCCGGCTTACACCCAGGAAGTAATGAATGGTGAAGATACAAGAGAAGATCAAGAATTACGGTAGGTACGTAATTTTCCTTTTCAGCAGGTCAGTGGAGTTGCCATGGGTACCAAGATGGGTCCCAGCTTTGCTAATCTGTTTGTGGGTTGGGTAGAGGAGCGTTTTTCTCGCTCATTCACAGGGACTGTGCTTGAACACTACAAACACTACATTGATGACTGTGTGGGGGCCACCTCCTGCTCCAGGGAGACCCTCCAAGTCTTCCTTGACAAGTTTACCACGGCCCATCCTTCCCTTCAATACACTGTTGAAGTATCCTCCTTTACATTGCTTTTTCTGGATATCCAGCTGTCAGTCCAGAACACTGGTCTGAAGACATCAGTCTATTACAAACCCACTGACTCTCACAGTTTCCTCCTCCACAGCTCCTTCCATCCTAAACATGTCAAGAATGGCCTGCCTTATTCACAGTTTCTTAGACTTCGCAGGTTATGCAGTGAAGAGGATGATTTTGCTGAGCAGACCCAAATAATGCATAGTTTTTTTATCAACAGGGGATATCCTAAAAGCACAGTGGACAGAGCACTCTCCCGGGTCAGTAACATGCCCCGTAACCTTGACCCCCATGGGAGGGATACTGTCACACACAGGAACAATGGCGAGAATTCACTAGTTCTTCCTTTCCATCAGAGCACACCTTCTTTTCACAGGATCATCACTAGTAATTTTCCCATTTTGCAAACTGACCCTAACATTGGTGCTTCCTTTACAGAACCACCTATTGCCTCCTACTGCCGGCCACCTAACCTGCGGAATCTCCTGGTTAAAAGCAGCCTACCTACTCCTAACAGTTCCTCCCCCCCAGGTACCAAACCTTGCAACAGATCTCGTTGCTACACCTGCAAATTTATTTCCAGTGTGACTGAGATTCGGGGGCCTGCAGGTGTTTTTCACATCACCAAGGAGTTCTCATGCACCTCCACTAATGTGGTGTATTGTATTCTTTGCAGGAAGTGTACAGCTATTTACATCAGAGAAACTGGTAGGCGTCTTGCTGACCGTTTCATGGAACATTACAGAGCAGTCAGGAATGGTGAAACTGCTAAACCCATTGTATCCCACTTTATCTCCAGGGACCACAATGTCAATGACCTTTCTGTTTGTGTCCTTCAGCAGGGCTTCTGGGATCCTGACCATAGAAACAACATGGAAGCCAAGCTGATCATCCGCCTTGGCTCCCAGCAGCCCTCTGGTTTAAATGATAGACTTATTTTCCACTAACATCTTGCAGCCATCCCTTTTTTTCCTTAAAGTCTATTTGTTTTTGTGCTCATTTAATTTATTTTTCATTTTTATCATATGTCTCCATTTCTGTCTCCTTCCCACACATTTGTCACCTTTCAGCCTTCTTACTAGGCCCTGTTAATTAGTCTGCTCCTGGGAACTTCCCCAGCTATTCCACTCCCATTATACTTCATCTTTCCCATCATCACCTTTTTGTTTCACAGATTCTTTCTTAATCTTACCATTTATCACTTCTTCTCCCTGAGCCTCCCCTTTCTTCTTTCTCCACACATATATCTCTCTCATTTTACCTCTCCTCTACACTTTTTTTTTTTCTCTTTTAGATATTTCCTGAAGAAGACCTAAGGTCAAAACGTAGATTTTTAACTCTATTTTCAGCGTGCATTTAATATAACCATTTTGTTTTGCTTTTAGACCACATGCTGATGCAGCGCCTTGTTTTTGTTTTTTCTAATAAAGTTCAGCTAAATATGTGCATAACTTTCTCACAACAGTGTACTTAAAAAAAGCTGAACATACATAGACATTTAGAACCTATACTTAGAAACAAAAAACACACTTGTGTACAACCCCAGTATCTAATATTTAAAAAAAATTATTTGAAACAACCACATAATGTTCATAGAAGCAGCAGTATTCCATATTCATCTATTTCATATAAATACCAGCTCCAAAAGCCCTCTTTCAGTGGGTTCCCTTTATTGGATGAGGCAATTGATACATAATAAGCTGCGCTTATTGAATGTTGTTTTTGTAGAAAAAGACACACACATCAATCAGTATAAACTTTCCTATTAAGAGAATAATAGAAACAAGCATAAAGGAGCTACAAAACTTCAGGGTGTAACATATCAATAAATGCAGCATCATCTACTGTATCTCTCTTTCACTCTAAGCTTTGTACTATTTACTTATTTTTCTTTTTATCCTGAATGCAAGGTGACAAATCGATATGGTTATTAAGCCCCGGGGATTGTAAGGCCTGTAAGGTGTAGATCCAATAGGTTTTCCTCATGCGTAACCTATTGTGTACATCTCCCCGTCTTGGCCCCAGTTTTATCTCTTCCAATCCACAGAACTTGAATCTATGATTTATGTCTGTATTTTTTGTAGTTCTGCAATGAATTGCAAGAGCACTTCTTGCGTCATTGTTATTTATGGACCGCAAATGCTCCCCGATCCTTAGCTTCAATGTTCTTGCGGTCTTGCCCACATAAAAGGCCCTACACTGGCATGTGGCCAAATAAACAACGTTTTCAGAAACAATTACAACTTGTGAATCTCTTACATGCCAGAACAGAGACACAGTATTTGTATACCCCACATTTATACATACCGTCAGGAAACAACCTTCTCTGTGTATCACAGGTTGTACTTTTCTGATAACCGTGGACCAAACAGTCCCTAATGTTAGATCCCTTCTTATATACCATCCTAGGCTTTTGTTGTGTCACACCCTCAAGGGCTGGCTCGCCCTCCAGTATGCTTCAGTTATGGTGCACAATATTTTGTATGTGTCTGGAGTGTCTGGTGTAGGTGGTAACAAAATTCTGTCTACAAGGATCACTGTCCCTGTTCCTGGGATTGAACAAGGTTGTCCTATCCTGGGCTTCAACCTCTCTTCAAGCTCGATCAACTGTAGTACCTGAATACCCCCTATTGAGAAATATATTGCACATATCAATATTATTCTCTGTGTATTCATTCTCTTCACTACAGTTTCTGCGTACTGTCAACAGTTGGGCTTTGGGACTATTAGAGAGCATATGGTGCAAGTGGCCGCTAGAAGCATGTAACAACGAATTCCTATCAGTCTCCTTTCTAAACAAATTTGTACCCAAGGTCCCATCTGATTTCTTTGTAATTCTTAAATCCAAAAAGGAAACTGACTCAGAACTACTCTGTACAGAAAAGTTTTAATTTTCATTACTGGTCTCCAGATATTTCATGAATTCCCCTAGTTCTTCAAGCGTGCCACGCCACACCATAAAGATGTCATCTGTAAAGCGACGCCAGATATCAATCCTGTCATAATAAGGATTGTTCAATGCATCATAGACAGTTGTTTTCTCCCAAAAACCCAAGTACAAATTCGTATAATTAGGTGCAAATGTCGCACCCATAACCGTACCTTTAAGCTGCAGAAATTATTGTTCCTGAAACAGAAAATAATTCTTGGTCAAAACATGTTCTGCACATTGTATCAAGAATTCCCTCTTCCCATGAGAGAGGCTGACGTCCTGGCAAAACCAGTATTTCAAGGCTTCAAGCCCCCCTGTGGTATATTCGTATAGAGGGATGCGATATCCATGGAAACCAAAAGTCAGGGTTGTTCTGTCTGCATGTCCCCAAGGACATACAAAATGTGTATGGTGTCTCTTATATAAGAAGAGAGACTGGTCACATAATGCCCAATGTGCGCATCCACCTATATAGACAAAGGCTCAACTAGTGACCCCATACCTGACACAATTGGACGCCCTGGGGGATCATGCAGATTTTTATGTATTTTGGGCAGCACATACATTACTGCCCTAACTGGGTGATCAACAGTAAGGAACAGCATTTCATCATGTGTTATCAAACGCTCACATTATGACTCATATAAAAATGAAGCTAAAGAGGTCTTAAACCTAGCAGCAGGATCAGTTGTCAGTGGTAAATAAAAATCTGTGTTATCTAGCTGTCTCTCAATTTCCTTAACATATTTATATGTAGACATCACCACCACTGACCCTCCCTTATCTGCTGGTTTCAGTGTGAGTTCTAAATCACTCTCCAAACATTTCAAGGCTTCAGCCTCCTCTTTTGAGATGTTAACAAAGTTAGGTCTATCCCTGTTCCTCAATAACTCTTTAAATTGTGCTTCATACCTCTGTTCAAAAATCCTAACTGAATCATTGTATGGAGGCATAAAAGATGACTGCGGTTTAAACTGCCTTACCTCAGTCCTTGTCCCAACTGATGCATCATCTTGAGACATAATTATTCCCTCAGTGTCCAGCTGGATATTCAAGTCTCAACTCATATTGTCTTTCTTAAAAATAGCTTTTAAATTTAAATTTTGTATAATTCGATGCAGATCTACAAATAAATCAAATTCTCTGGCATCAACGGTTGGAACAAATGATAAGCCTCTTCCCAATACTTTTATTTCTGCCTCATTAAGTTCCTTATGTGAAATGTTAATAACAATCTGTTCCTCAGTGTTGGCCACACAGTTCACAGTGTGCCCCTTTTGCCACGGCCACTTGTGTTTCCGACCACCTCTATGTGTCCGTCTGGGGTGCGATTGATCCTGCTGGCCTGTCCTCGTCTCCTCCTCAGGGTATATCTGTCCTGGTCCCGATCCTGTTCTTGAAATCGCACAGATCTCCTCAGATCTAGCTGTGGCTGGCCCTCTTCTAAAAAAGAGTCCTCTGCCTCGGACTCACTGTTTGATGTATTGTAATTCTGAGAATTACTTCTGTTTTTCAGAATTGGTCTTTGGTGGGAGCTGGATTAGGTTATATTATTTCTTTTACCACTTCAATATTTAGGTTTTTTTATTCCAATCCCAAACTCGATTATTTAAATAATCTCTCTCATCCCTCTCCCACTTAATCAGTTTAACTGTTTTAATCTTCTTCTCCTCCTCTCTCTTTATAGTCTCTCTCAATTTTTTTTCAAGGCTGTCTTAATCGGGATGATCTTTACATTGAAGCACCTTAGCTTCTTTTTCTGTTATATCTGTAGTCATTTGTTCTCTTTGGGCTTCATAATCCCTAATAACTGTATTGATAAGTGCATTAGTTCCTGTTTGTAATGATTGCTGCCAATCTGCAATAAATAGTTCTCTGTTCCAGCTGTAACCCGGTTTATTGACCACCCTCAGGCCTCTGGGTGAATGACCTACTTTCAGATGTGCTTCAAGGGTAACTATACCCCAGTTATTTCTTTGGCCCCTAAGTATTGCTCTTTCTAGATCAATAAATGCACCCTTAATGTTGAGCTCCTTGTCTTGTTCATTCAATTCTCAATTCAGGCCACCAACTGCACCCTGAATAGTGTCAGTGTCTTTAAATAAATTCTCTTCACCATCTGTGGTGAACACACAAGAAGCAGAGAAACTAGATGCTATGCATGCATACTCCAACCCCCTTGACATCCTATTTCTATGTTAGTCGCCTTCTCCGTTAGTAATTTGGGGGATTCAACACACTCTACATGTATGTTAATACAAACGTGATCCCCCGACTAATCCTGAAAATGAAAAATGGCTAATTACAGCAAGCACCTGCAGTTAAATCATACAGCCCATACAGCATCTAAAGTCCAAAGGGGCACAGATCACACTACTCAGGCCATGCTGTTACTCCTCCAACTTATAATTCACTTGCTGCATGTAATCAATTTCACAGGACAACCACAGTGATCCACTCATCACAAATTATAAGCACTTTTGATAGAATTTCTTTCTAATGCAAGAAAAAGTCTCCAGCTACTCTGTAACTTCCCCAGACTTCTAACTTGCCGCCTCCAAAACACAAATGGAGTAGTCCACGAGTAATCAGTATTTACTGTTTTAATATTCACTGCTTACAAACTCACAGCTTTCCGTATTCTTCATACCTTGAAATGTCCTTGCTTCCACTTGTATCCCATTTCAGTTGTGCTGCTGTGAGGACACAGATGTCTCTTTTAAAATCCCCGGGGGTTACTATTGCACCATAAGGGGGTCTGGCATCCAGCGTTCAGTGGAAAACATCCCATTAAATCCAAACCACCCTGATCCAAACTGCACAGTAGCCATAAAGTGACCCAGGTTCAATAAGGCTACATGAGCTGTCTCTTTCTTTATATTACAGACAATTTCTTACATAATGTCCCTTCTTTTGGCACCCATGACATGCAATCTCAGCTACTGGAATGCACTTCCCTCTCTCTGCTCTCCAGTCTTGTTTCTCTGGGGCTGGATTTGACAGTTTATAAGTAAAAGGGTTCCTTACTGGATTGCTAGTGGTCACAGCTGCTGATGTCCCTTGGAACCCTCTGAGTCTGGATGGTTGGGCTGCCAGGAAGTCTTCCTCCAATGTAATGGTTTTATCAGCAGAATCCGGCTTATGCTTCTGAACCCAAAGTTGTACATCCTGGGGTAAAACTTTAATAAACTGTTCAGTAATCACCACCTTCAGAAATTAGTCCTTACTCTTGTTTTCCGGTTGTAACCATTTGTAGCAGCCCTTGAGACGGGCATAAGTCTCTCGGGGGGTTATCCAGTGACTGCATTTTAAGAAACCTAAACCTCCGGCGGTAGGTTTCAGTGTTTATGTTATAGCGCCTGAGGATCTCCTGCTTCACATAGTCATCGTCCTCTGCTTCTCGGGAGTCCATGTGGCTATAAACCAACTGGGCACTGCTTGTCAGGTGCAGTGCCAGTTGAATAACCCACTGTTCCCTTGGCCATGCGCATGTTCGAGTGATCCTCTCAAACGTTGTGAGGTAGGCCTCAGTGTCATCACTGTCTGAAAGTTTAGACAGTTTCATGTCTTTTGGGCTACTAGCTCTTTCTATTTGCCGTGCATTGATGGCATGCAAGACCCTCATGGTATCCACCTATTTGGCATCTTGACTTCTCCGCTCAGTGTCTGTATCTCCGCTCAGTGTGTCTCTCTCTCTCTCTCTCTTCCATCTGCACCTGTTTTATGCAGAGCCATTTCAGTAACTCCCCTACATCCTCCTCAGGAGGAGCGTCTTCAAGAGGAGGCAGTTCCCTCGATTATTCCACGTGCTCTTGCACCTCTTCGTCATCTTCAGGCTTGGCCTTCCTCCGAGCTCCCAGGTCCAGTCCAGGCAGTAGCTTCTCTCCCAGTCAGCCATGGTTCTGGTCAGAAATCCACAGACTTTCTTCTCCGTGTTCTTCTCCGGCAACGCCTGGTGCATCGGTCCACCTGGTATATCTGGGCGATATCCACCAGAAAATGTCCCTCTTCGGCCAGTCCAGACGCTTCCAGCAAGTTATCCCACTTCTCACACCAAGTCTGTGGAGGGGTTGTGGGATAACAGATAGACCAGACACCGAACTTCAGGTTCAACGCACAATCTCTGGGTGATGTTTATTCAAAATACAGAAAATAACCTTCAGCAATGGCATATCCCTTCTTCAATACTTCAGTTTGCAGCAACAGACTATGAATATTCTTCCTCTGAACTTAGCCAGCACCTGCTGATCTCTGATCTAACTTGGCAGTTGAGATTTACCCTCCCCTATGCGGGTCTTGTTTGCTTGAGTGGTGGGGTCTCAAAAAAAAAAACAAGCTAAAGACAAAGAACCTCAGTGCAGAAGAACTGAAACAAGGGTTACACCAAAGGGCACTGACAATAAGCCAAGTTTCAAAGAAACACATCATCACACATACTTCCATAATGCAAAACATCATGGGATATATGCAAATCACCATGACATTTCAAACTTGTTCAGTTTACAGCAATTTACATGCATTTTAAATAGCACAACTAACTTAATTTTTATTATACAGTCCCCTAGTAACTTTTTACCTTTATCAAAAACATTTACAGGTTTTATACACATAAGGTATATACATTAAAGTATTTTATGACATAATGCCATTGCATACTAAATCCAGCAACGAGGAACACAGCCTGTTGTTTTAGATCAGCTTGGAGGTCACATGGTAACCTCCCTGTATGAGGACCTGAGAGGGAAAAGGAAAATTAAAGAGGATAGCATAGTCAAGAAAGGGAAGGGGGTTCCCATAGGTCGCCAACCTTATGGACTGGAAATTGTAAAGGATAGATTAGGCTAAGAAATAGAACTGTTGCAACAGATTTAAGAAAAAGTCAGTTCTTAAGAGTGGTAGGAGCTCCTTGCCACAGTGTCTATGAATTGGTACATTATAGGGACGTAGTAAAGCTCCTATAGTTAGGTTGAGTAGGCTGTTTATTGTTAAACTCCTGACTTTTCATACCTAGCGAGCCCGCTCAACAGAATTGCACAATTTTTGCATGTATGGTTTTGGGGGACAAGATCTCTTGATTTGGCAAGATTTGTTCTGGTCGAATGTGCAGATTCCAAAATCCTTATAGTGCAATTGTAGGAAAAATCTGTTTGTTTTTTTTTCTTTTTTTCTTTTTTTGTCGTCACCTGTAGCCCAGTTTGCCATTTTGTTCTGAAACCTAAAGAGGCTTGCCCTACAATGGTGCCATTTGTTGGTTTGGTGAAAAAATATTACTCCATTACTGAATTACAAGGATTTGAAATTTCAGTTCTGAGCATGCTCAGTAAGGCCTTTCAGATGTTTCATACAAAAGAAGAATTCTCCAGCTCACGACAGAAGAATTTTCTCTGAGATTCTCCCTTTATGATCCAAAATTCTTCTTTCATATGGCCGCTATCTTGTTTTTTTATTTAAAAAAAATGTTAAAAACCTAATAAAAATTAGGTATTTTCAATAAACGAGGCACCTGAACCTAGGTAAATGGGACCTGTTTTGCTAGATTCTGGTGTTTTGTTATTTGAAAAGTGCTCTGCAAATAACATTTCTGGGCTCCCGAAAATCCAGGGTGCCAAGTTTAGTGAGAGGAGCCATACTCTCTCATTCTCTGTATAAGAACAGTTGCACTTTAACTTGTGAAGCCGCAGTTGGAGTCCTGCTGCCTGCTTCAGTTTCACCAGTGAACCGGTGATTTCCGTCGGTCGGTCTCTCTCTCCATCTGTCTCTCCAAATTTTATTTCAGTGGACTGGGATGCCTACCCCCAGTACCGCTTCTTTGTCTCTCCCCAACCCCCCAGGTTGCCCACTCCCACTTTTTTTTTTAATTAGCGAACCAGGGCGCCCACCCCCGGTGGTACTTCTCTTGCCCCCATCCCCTCCAAGTCTCCCGATCCCCCTTCTTATTTAGTGTCAGTGGCTCAGTAGGTAGCACTCTCACCTCTGAGGCCGGGAGATCAGAGGGCTGTGGGTTCAGTTCCCACATCTGGCACTTGGGGTAATATCCCAGTACTGACACTGTAGTGCAGCATGAGACGAGTGCTGCACTTCTGAGGTGCCGTCTTTCGGATGAGATGGTAAAACCGAGGTCCCTTCTGCCTGGATTGGTGGTAGTTAAGGTGGATGTTAAAGGTCCCAAGGCACTTATTGAAAAAGAGTAGGAGATTTCCCTGGTGTCCTGGCTAACTTTCCCTCATTCACTAAAAAAAATACCACCAACAGCTTAATCTGGTTCAAGGTCAGTTGGCATTCATCTGTATCCCCCTCCCCGGGATGTGCCTGAAAATAGGCAGGATTTGTCTAGTGCACTTACCCGGTCAACAAAAAATTTTAAAAAATGACACTGAACTGCTGTAAGATGTGTTGCAGTGCAATAACTCTACTGAAGGAGTCCTCTACGGTTCTCAAGGCAAAATGACAATCAGGGTCAGTATCATGCCTCGTTGTATTTGTCTTTGCTGCACTGTAGTGTAATAACCAAGGCCCCTGGAATTCTGCGGTTGCGGAATTTGCAGCAGAATTTGCATCATGCCTCAGAATGTATATAGTACCGCAGAATTCATTGTTTTTGGTGAATTTTCATATAAATATACTGTTTTTCCGTAGTGTCAGGCTTTCTTTCCCACCTCGTTTATCTTGAAGCCCCTCCTCTATGCTCAGCATATGATGTCATCGATGACATCACATCATATTTAGCCAATGACAGGACTGCATTCTGCTAGAGAAATGAATAAATCATGCCGCAGAAATCAGAAAATGCTGCCGCAGAAGTCAAGGAGCCTTGCTGCAGAAATCAGAAAATTCTGCAGCAGAACACCAGTGGCCTTGGTAATAACTTGTTTTTAACACAAGAATTTCAGATTATACTTACTTGCATGCATGTTTCAGAGTATTTTTGATATTTCGTTTTGATCTCAGAACCAGTTACCTCAATACAGAACATTCATTAAATTGCACCTCATGGAAATGGCGATATACTAAAATACAGATAGGGCTTGAGTTTACAGTTAAAAATTGGTCATATTGGGCAGATATTGAATTTTTTTCTGAAATGGGCATTTGTTTTAATCCTTTTCTTAAATCAAGAAAAGACCAAAAACTGATTGATTGTAAGGCAAATGCCTTTATCAGTTTAGCTACATTACTAATAAGAGTGGTTATCATGTTCTGGAAGTTTGTTGATGGAAATGAATACACCTCATGTTGTGAAACAATATAGTATAATGACGATATGTGTATGTGAAAATATGGTGCATATTTTGGCAGCCATTTCTCTGTTCTTCCTGATTGCTACCAAAAGCCACTATTAGGCCTTTTAAGGAGTGGATGAAACCAGAGATGCTGCATATGGAGCCTGTAACAAATGTAGCTGTATGAGGTGGAGGAGGCTTGGAAGCAGAAAGCAGAGACCTGCACCTATCACGCACCTTCCCATAATAACTGGTGGGGTAAATCTCCCCAGTTTGCTCAGCTACGCTAGGGTGGCCCATCTTAGAACAGTGTATACCTGGTTATGCCCACAACTAAACCCACCTTGGATACAAAAAGAATGAGCAATAAATGACCTATATGATATTAGGAGGCTGTTAGTTTCTAGATATGTTGGTGACCTTCTCCTGTTAGACTTTTCAAACCCTACCACTTAGACCCTGCATGTATGGTTAAGATTATGGAGCCTTCCCTCTCTCTCTGATGCATTTTATTTTTGCAGAGTCCTAGCCCCAGATTTGGATTTTCTCCCTGTACACATTGAGCACCCCTTTCAGCAGTGGTGACGTCTTGGACTGTCATTTATTTTTCAACTCCTAGACATGCAGGGTGTTCTTCCCTTTGAGCGGCTAAAGTCTCTGTATCATCTGAGGACAGGAGGCCCAAACTTGACTGGTAGCACATATCGGGGGCTCCATGACCTCTTGGGAGATTGTGCTTAATCAGTTTTAGATGCCAGGGCCGGGACATATACTCCTACATAACATATTCCGCCTGGTTAAAATACACCATTCCATCTATTAAAGTAACTTCCTCTTTAATCTGGAGGGAGTTCGTCTGGAAATGTAGAGACAGATACTTTCATACCCCAGCCATTCTAACTAAACTCCTGTCTTCCATCTGTTGCTGGTGCTGAAGGAAATGTGGCCACGCAGAAGCTGACCAGGCAAATGTTTTCTGGTGTTGCCCTATCCTGACCTCATTCTGGGAAACTGTCTCTGATCAGCTTCATAGTCCTGTCCTTCCCAGCTGATATTATTTCCTCCACGATGGTCCTCATGTCAGTTCCTTCCCCAGCCTTAGTTGCTCCTATTTCTATGGCATACTTGTACATCCTGGCAGCCAAGAAGGTCATCGCAAGGTTACCGATGCAACAACACCCACCTATGGTGAAATCCTGGCAGCAGATCCTCCTGGAGCTCTATAATTTGGAACATACAACGGCCTCCCTGTGAGGTAGATTACCCCAGTTCCCGCCAACTGACAAAGGCGAGGTATGTACACAGTGTCTGTAGACGACTTCTTTGTCCCATGATTTGGATTCACTGGTCCTCTGTGTACTTCTGTCTCCCATTCTTTTTTTCCTGACAGTTTAATTCAAATTAAGGTGTTGAAATTCCTGAGGTTTTTTTGATATACAGTATAGCCTTCATGGTTTACATGATGATGTCTTTGCTAATTATTCATTATAAATGACCATGATTATTTAAACGTCTGTCTTCTGCTAATTAGATTGTGAAAATGATTGCCCTGTGCTGCTTTTGTACTTCGTACCTGTTGTCATTGCCCTGAATTTGACTCAATAAATATAAAACGACAAGAGCGCAGAGGCAACCTGTAAAATGCACTAGAAGAAATAAAGAACAGTGTGAACAGTATAGCCATCATTAAGGGCAACTGTGGCTCAAACCAAACAAGGTGCAAAGTAAACTACTGTATATAAGGACATAGAGCAGATCCCCGGACCAATAACAACAGTGAAAATTAATAAACTGATAGGAACATAAGCAGCAGAAGTAAGGAGGTGTTGTTGCCATTGTACACTTCTTTGGTGAGGTCTCACACCGATTACTGTAGCCAGTTCTGGGCCCCTCAATGCAGAAGAGACATTAAGCTCATAGAGGAGGTTTAGAGAAGGTAAACAAGATTGGTAAACTGAGCACCTATGGTTAAGGATAAAACAAAAGTTACTGGATTTAGAGGACAGTTATGTACCAGATAAGGCCCTTTATAATAAAAGAGGTAAGGTACCTGTATGGTTCACAAAGTCTAGCAGCAGCTCAATAAAAAAAAGACGGGCATACAGGGCCATGAAGAGGGAAGGTAGCCATTACAACATAAATGGGTACAAAAAGCACTTGAGGAAAAGCAAACAGATTATTAGATATGAAAAAAGGCAAAGTAGAATTCAGGTTAGCCCATACCTAAGACAACGGTGAGTCATTCTTTGCTTACGTAAATAATAAAGCAGTAGACAGGACAGTAGGGCATATCGGGGTGGGTAACACTGAAAGTATAGTACAGTACCAGTGATACAGGCCAAGATATTTACAAATCTTTTTGTTCAGTCTATGATGAGGAACAATATATGGGTTATGGCAGTGGTCATGATAACAACAAGCTACCAGAATTCAACAGTGAAACTTTTAAAAATATTACAAAAAAAAGAAATAACAAGCTTAAAAGCATTGACTCCTCACAGTCTACTGGGCCAGATGGTTTACATCCTCGACTATTAACAAGAAATAAGTTCATGGCTGGTGGACCAGCTGCTAAAACTTTAAAACATGTCTCTGGACGCTGGGGAGGTCCCTGAGGATAGCGGTAGTGGTCCCGATTTTTAAGAAGGGAGATTAAAGTGAGGTGGGAAACTATAGACCTGTAAGTTTGACACTATCCTGGGTAAATTGTTAGAATCCTTAATTAAGGACAGGTTGGAACAAGGTATTGTCGGTAAAAACCTGAGTGATAGATGCGCAATGTGGGCTCGAAGCACAGATCATGCCTAATGAACACCTTAGTGTTCTGTGAAAAAGTTACTGAAGTATTGGATAACAAGAAACCAGTGGATGTGATGTATCTAGATTTTAAAAAGGCCTTCGACAATGTCGCACACTCAACACTTGTACATAAATTGCAAGATCTGGATATTAATATGAAACTACTGGAATGGGTTAAATCATGGCTTACAGGAAGGACTCAGAGAGTACGGGTTAGAGGACACGTATCAGATAGTGGGCCAGTGACCAGTGGAGTGCCACAGAGTTCAGTGCTGGGGCGGGCATTGTTTTCATTATTCATCGCAGATATGAACATGGATTAAATATTTCTTTACTAAATTTACTGATGACTAAACAGGGAGCTGAGGTAGGAAATGAACAACAGGTGGACACTGTTAAGCAAGACTTGAAGTCACTAGAAAACTGGGCCTCACACAATGGAATGGTTTTCAACACCAGTAAATGTGTGGTAATGCACCTTGGTACCAACAACAGCCATAATATTTACACACTAGATGGATTGCAGTTAAGAGCAGTGGACAGTAAAAGGGATCTGGGAATATTAGTCGCTAACAATCTTAGTTTCAGTCCTCATTGCAATGAGGTAATAAAAAAGGCCAAAAGGTTAATAGGATGTGTAAGAAAGGCTTTTATTACAAGGAATAGATCATGTATAGTCCCACTGTATAGAGCCTTTGTCAGACCCCACCTGGATTATTGTACCCCATTGTGGAGCCCCTATTTGAGAAGGGACTTGGAGAAGGTTCAGAGGAGAATGACGAAAATTAGCAATGGAATGGGAGAAGAATCCTATGAATCTAGATACACTGGTTGAACCTGTACACCCTAGAATTAAGGCATACTAGAGTAAACTTAGTACAAATGTACACAGTGATAAGACAATAAACTGATGCAAAGCTTAGGCTTCTTACTTAGTAAAAGAAATGTGGTTCTGAGAAGTCACAACTACCAAATAAAATGAACATCCCCCAGGAGGAATATAAGGAGGTCTTTTTTCACACAAAGGATTATACCAATATGGAATGCCCTACCCAGGGAGGTGGTTGAGGCCAACTCCTTTCTAACCTTTAAAGACAGGTTGGACAAGCATCTGTTTTCAAGCTATGGGTTTCTATGGCCCCTCTAGTGCGGGAGACAACAAAATGGGCAGTATCTTTCTACCTGTCTGATACACAAAGTATAGGGTTCCTTGCCCACTGGTATCCCACTCCTTCAGGAACCCCCTGCATTACTGCTGCCCACCAACTCACTCCTCTGGGTACTTGTCTTCAGACTCCCGAGGTACTCCACCAATGTCATCCGGTGTATCTTGTCTGGTTGGTCCAAACCTGCTTTCACCAGAGGAAGAAAAGTACAGTGTTGCTGCACCATGAACTGTTTTTCAGGTTCTTTGCATGTCTGAGATCCAGTTGGCATGGGGAGATGTGCGGGCTGTAATTGGGCATGCTAAGCCAGGTGGCATTTTCATTTTCTGCCCATCCTCCTCTCACTAGAGCGTGCACTCGGCCTGCATCTCGGGGGTTGGGATCTAACAATGTTTGGTCGTCCATGCTGTTACAGGCACTTCCACCACATCACCACTAGAGGCCATCACCAGAGTGATGCAGTATTCAACCATCCCCCTTGGGAGGAGAGTGATAAGAACATCCTTGTGGATGCTGTTTCGCCCTCCTTTCCATCCTCTTCTCCTGCCATGTGCAGGGGTGTAGCCAGGAAGTTCAGATCTGCACACCAAGTGGACTCACTGCGGGCCCCCCCCAGTGTAGCCACAGACAATATACAAATGTACACCAGGACCATGTTTGTTGCCTCATTTGGCACAATAAATACAGCTTTTGTATCTCATGACAGTGGTTGTTGCCATGCATTGTTTCCTAAGACACCCACGTACCAGCACAGAGCCTGTAAAATTGTATTGTCCTTGGGATGCAAAGAGAGTATTAGTGACCAGTCCTTCTAGTTTCGACTCCTATGAATAAAATTACAGAAAGGTTCAGTATTTTGTTAGTTTTCATAGAAAAAGGAAGCAGTTCAGAGCCTATTTGCTACCCTCCTTAAATAAAATTGCACACCATGGAGTACTTGGATTATGCCTACCTACACCTATGGTCATGTGGAGTTGGCGTCCCACTGTTCTAGCCCAGGAGTTGATGCTTTTTAAACAAGAAGAATATTTTGATGTTATTTTTTATATTTATTAATTATTATTTTGTTTTGTAGCCTGTAAACATCTCCGTTACAATAAACGACAGAGCAGTAGCTCAGAAGAGGCTGACAGAAAATCCATTTGATGTAGAGGCTATATGTATATTAAATCGAGTACAAGAGCAGGTATGTTACTCTTAAAATGATGTGCTTACCTTACACAGTGCATTGCTTGATATTCTGAAATATTCTGTACTGTGCCAAATAGTGTGGCACATCTCTAAAGATGATCCTGTGTATTCTGCTTTGTACACACAGTTACTGTCCTGTAGCTGAACTGCTGAGTAAAGGAACGTTTTAAACCGTCACAGGGCACCAGGGAGGGACCTTCAGTACACTGCTCTTAGAGAGCCCATGTAAATATTCTAAAACTGGTGTTTAGAATTCAGCCTTCTGATTACTAGGAACATGTACAGGACAGGTCTTGAATTTTACATTAATTTCTAAGTACATCAAACACTGTGGGCAAAGTACCAATTTCTGATGGATGTTTTTTTTTTTTGGAATAACATATTTTTTAAAATATATGTTTATTGAAGTATACACACATTAACACAGTCATACTCGTACATTTTGAGAGTACATCAGCCTGATTTGTTTACACCTTCAAGGGCGTATTTAGTGATTATCACAAATTCAAAGTCTGTAATCTCCAAATAGGTATTTCCACAATATCCGTTCATGTATAATTGGTATGTTAACTACATTTTATTAATGATAAAAACTCTACCCCTCTTCTCTTTTGCTATAGAGCAGCACCCTCTTCATCTCCAGCCAGCTACTGTCTCTAGGGAACAAAAGTTCCATCTACTTAGACCATGTATCATACCCATCTCTGCCATTTCAGAGTGAAACTATGTATTTTGTTATCTAGGCCTGCAGTGAGTCTTTCCAAGTAGTAAATGGATAAGACAATCTGCCTGCAGTCAATCACTGTAGGTATAGCCGACTGCATCCAGTTCCTAGGTCCTGCCTTTTTGGCCACCACAGTGTATACGGGTAACAGAGTCTTACCTCAAGAGAGCATTATCATTAGCAAAACTATTTCATCTGTTAACTCCACTGATTGTCCCAAACAGTCGGTTAATTCTTAGGGCACACCAGAACAGAGTCAACAGAGGGCAAGACCAAAAAACATGTCCTAAATCCACCTTCTGATTGCGACAGACCCTCCAACATTCCCCATATTGTGGCAGTAGATAATTAGTTAACTGTGCCGGAGACCTGAAATAGCGACTCCTACCCTCCCAGGAAAACTCTCACCAGATCACTGTATGTGTTATTTTAATTGATGGAAGTGCATACTTTATCCATGTTTCATAAGGTGTGGAAGTACCCAAATCTCTGTTCTTACTGGGCCTTTTTGGAGGATCTCAACAATGCCATGGCAATACATTTTATTCTCTTGTTTTGGCAAATTAACTTAACATTAAAAGTATGCACTGGAGACGCAGGAGAGGTCTAGCTTGCCACAGTGAACACAACACTGATGCAGTTGGTGCAGGCACTACAAAAACGGGACAAATAATTTGATGCACTGACTCCTAGGGTAGTAGCCCTGGAGACCCAGATGGCCGTAGCAGATCAGAAAGTTGCAAAACTGGACACTAACCTGAACAAAAGCATGGTTGTTTCCACCAAGTTAATTAAAGACACCACGTGGCTGCGACAGCGATTGGAAAATGTGGAAAATCAAGTCTGTGAGTGAAACTTATGACTTCTGGGGCTCCCTGAATCAGCTGAGGGAGATGATCCATTGGATTTTGTGAGGACAATTCTACCTGGTCTGCTGGATTTTGGTGAGGAAGACCTGCCGTTGTCTTTTGAGAGGGCCTATAGGCTTTCCCCTCGTAGAGGGCTAGCAGCAATGACCATGCCTCGCACCTTGATTGTTTTATGCTCTGGAGTCAGCAACAGGGACCGAGTGCTGGCAGTGGCGAGGCAAACAAGGCAACTCAAATATGGGAATGCCGAGCTCTCTGTATTCCCTGATTTATCATATGGAACAAGGCAGAGGCGCAAAGCTTATGGTGGGGTGCGGAGCCAGCTTTGCCACCTGAAGGTCTCGCACCAATTAATATTTCCAGCCTGCCTCAGGATAACGTGGCAGGGCAAAGTCTACATGTTTGGATCTCCGACGGAGACAGAGAAGATTCTCCTGATGATCGAGCAGAAGTCTAACCATATGCAGGACGATGGGTACTGAAGGGTCTTTGGTCACAGAAAGGAAATGTATTGTGCCATTTCTTTCTGTTTATGGTTAATGGGATTATCCTTTCTCTTGCAGGTTAGGACTAATGGTGAATGGGACTTTACAGTATCTGTTTCATTGTAGATTGTGGGATTTCCCTTTTGGTAAGACATGGAGATGAGGATTGAGGGGGCTAATTACTGGGGACTCGAAGTTATGGACCTTCTGGACAATGGGCTGGGCAGGTTATATGCCTTTTTCCTTACCATTATTGGACAGTCTCCCTAAAAATACCTCGGGTAAAATAAGCAGTACCTATATAATATATATGGGTCATAGCATCCAGTCTGTTTTTTCACCTGGTCTAGCATATATGTAAGGGTGGGGCATGATCCTTTGTATACCCACTGTTTGTTCTTCCTTACAAAAATTATTTTGACCAGGTTATAGTATAAGGTAACTGTTTCTAGTCGTAGCTTTGATCGCAGTGCTGAACTTCTGGGACTAAGATATTTTTTGTGGGAATAATGCCCATTAGGGGATTGTGGGTCATTTGACCTACATGCTGGCTGGCCTGATGAAAGCTTGTCAGTTATATAATCCCTTGGGACACTCCCAGGGCTGCATGCTCTTGTTACATGTTCGAAGAGTTTACTAATTGGTACTTCCCCCAATGTGGAGTTGTTTTCTGGGGTGTTTCCTGATTCTGTGTAGCAATGAAACTTAATCTGTGTATGACTAACTCTGTATTATAGAATCACCTGTGTATCACCGCTTTTGTGAGCTGGCTTTCTTACAAAAAAGCTCAATAAAAATATAATACATACAAAACAAGTATGCACTATATTTATCCTGTTACTTTTATCTTCCAAAAATCAATTTTCACTATTGATTCCCACTTCTTGATCTGTACCAGAGGCATTAGGACCTCACAGGAACCAGAACTTTTCTTGAGGGCTGGCGGTGCAAATAGACACTGCCCATGCGTTACCACACATGCCCATTGGTATACAGTAGCATTGCCGCTGTCCTCGTCAGGACTAGATCTTCACTGTCTATACGGCAGCATTTAGTTCTTTAGTTTGTTTATAAAACACTACAGTTTGTTATTTTTGTTATAATGTTATTGATTTTTCAAGTTAATTACATTACGCAGGGTCAATCAAATTGGATGATATACATGGTAGACAAACGGGCATTTCATTCTAATTGTGCTGTAATAACACTGGATTGTCTAATTTCATGCAACATGCACCAGTAGTAATCCGTCAGTCTTACTGTTGTGAAGTGAATATTAGGGCTTGTCAGTAGGCTGTCTAGACCATTTCCTCTCTCAGTATCATAGTTTTCGCGGGGGGGGGCAAGGAATCCAGGAACTTACCCAGCTTCTAGGAAAATGCTCCTCTCTTCTTTTCTTTTTTTTGTACAGTTTCTTTATTGAGTTTTGTTAAAAATTGAACACAAAACAAAAACACCCCATCACCATTACATAGTTAAAAACAGCTAAACAAGAAAACAAAACATTTAGAGATAATAATTAACATTTAATTCTACAAGAAACCAACAATAAATTTCTATATTTAATACACACAAGCTACAATATATCTTGCAGTTAATGTATCTGCAAATTATCTACCTGTTGTTTGTCTGAGTTCCCCCTATCCCTCCTGGACATATCATCCTTTCGTTGTTGTTAGATTATACCTTCCAACAGCAATTGGGCCTCTGCTGGAGGGAGGGAATCCAAAAATCTCCCCCATTTATCAAGGAATCATTCTTCCCTCTCTGTAATAATATAAGTGAGGCGTTCTAGTGTCAGAGTCTGGGTGGCCAGTGTTTTCCACTGTCCCACAGTGAGCTTTGTACAGGACACTCAGGTGTTCTGAATACACTGTCTCGCTAGGACAAGCATGATTCGTACCCATCTTGGGTAGGGGTTCCATGCCTCAGGCCCCAAATCTTCCATGCCAAATAATAAAGACAAGGGTGTGTTTGCTGTTGAGTTCCCCCATATGTTAGCTCCTGAGAAATGACCAACCAAAATGTTTTTAGTGAGGGGCAGTCCCAGAAGTAGTGAATGTACGTGCCCAGTGTCCTCTGGCACCTGCCACACATTGGGGAGACTAGTGGGGTAAATTTATGGACTACATTTGGCAAGTAATAAAGTCGATGGAGGAATTTTTAGTGAGATTCTTTGTGCTTATTGCATTAAAGCAAACCCATGTGGGAGCTGATCAGCATGCACCAGTTGTCCTCTGTGATTTCTACACCTAGAACTTGTTCCCATTGCAATCTCACATTCTCAGAAAGGTCAGGAAAGACATTGCCTGTCTTGCCTATCCTTCTTCCTAATCAGGCCTTTACTATCCAGTCTAACACTGTATACTTCTTGCTCCAAGGGTGTCAGATGTGAGGCCTCCACTGGGTCTCTGTGCAGTCCCCTGCCATAGGCCTGAATTTGTAAATATCTAAAATGGTGGGACTGCAGTATCCCTAATCTTTTCCGGATGTCTGAGAAGAAAAGCATCCCTTCTCCTGAATACAGGTGTCCCAAACACCTTGTGCCCCTATCCTGTGATACCTGAATGCTGGGGTCTTCAAGCCCAGGTAGAAATCCCGGATTGTGAGCCACCGGGACCAACAAAGTGTGCTCCCCTTCTGCACCCCTTCTCTTTTTAATCACATCCCATGCCTCTAAGATATGCTGCACTAGCAGGTTAGGGCTAGTCAACTGTTTATAGGCATGACTTCCCCTGTTTTCCAGATAAGTGTATAAACGTCTGGACACCCTTCTTCTTTTTTTTTTTTTATTTATTTATACTTTTTCTGCCTCCCCAGAGCTGGCAGGCAGCTGTAGCCCGCCCTAGGAAGGGCTCATCCGCTGCTCAGCCGTACCCTGGAGTTCTCCACAGATTGCCGCGCTGTGGGACCAGGGTGAGAACGCCTCCCCAGCATAATCCTGAGATGAGGCAGCTTGTCATGGGGGTGCATTCAGGTCATCATAGAGCCTGCCAGCTCCCGTTTTTCCACCTGCTTTACTCCCCGGGCCCACGAACATGCAGTGGGTGGAGTGGCTGGGCTCCGCCCTCGTGGAGGCAGCCTATGCCTTGGACATGTGATCCCTCCCCATTCTTGTGGTGTGCATGTGCTGACACCCAGCCACTGCTGGGTGTCAGGCAAACAGAGCGCCGCACCATTCCCCTTCCCCGAGGAAGGAGAGCAGTGTACAGATGATCGATCCTTCCTCATCCCTACCAGCCCCTGAGCAACCTGAGTCCATTCTCGAACCTGGGTCGCCGGCATAGTTTGAGGTGTGGCATCCAGCACTTCAACCCTGAGTGCCACCAGGCTGGCAGCACCCTTCTTCTTCTAAATCAACCCAGCTGGCAGCCAAGCCCCGATTAGCCCAGTCCTGTATATAACAGTGTTAAATAGCCAGGTAATACTTTCGGATGTCTGGAAAACCGAGCCCTCATCTATCAACTACCCTCTTTGAGTCTTTGCAGTCTCATCCTTGGGTGCTTCCCCCTGCAAAATAAAGGTAGTGAATCCTTTTTCCAATCTCTTGATGTCCACTTTAGTTGGACCCATAGGTGACATCTGCATTACATAAAGCAGCCTGGGCAACATGTTCATTTTAATTAAACTAATACACCCTAACCAGGAAATGGGAAGCACCCGCCATCTTTCCAGCTCCTTAAGAATGGTAGTAGACAGTGAACTATATAGTTTAACCAATACAAGCTTCCCAAGTCTCACCCTACCTTAATTCCTAGATAAGTAATCGATTCCCCCAATGCCTCTAAGCCCCAAGTGGTGTCTTCCCACACTCTGACTCCACTAGACACAACATTTCTGATTTGTTTTAGTTAAGTTTATAACCAGAAAAAGCTGCAAATTCACCCACAACCTGTAACAGGGCTGGCATAGAAATTGTAGGTTCCGTGATAAAGATTAATAAATCATCAGCATATAGAATAATCATGTGCTGTGTTCCCGATTTCCCTGTGAACTCGCTAATGTTCCCGGATTCCCTTATCTTAATAGCTAAGGGTTCGATGGCCAAAGCGAACGGGAGAGGGAGCATCCCTGTCTCATATCACAATACAGGCGAATCTCCTCTGCTGTAGTGCCATTAACAAGCACCCTAGCCACTGGTCCTGGTATCTGCACTAGCTCCACAAACTGTCTCCCAGGCCAAAATGCTTCAACACCTCAAGCAAATATCCACATTCTGTGCAATCAAAGGCTTTCTCGGCATCCGTGGACAGCACACATGCTTGGCCAGGATGCCGAGAACCCCAATACACAACATTTAACAACCATTGCATATTATAATAAGACAAACGACCCTGTACGAACCCAGTTTGATCTGCATGAAATATTTGAGACCGCACCTGCTCCATGCATTGCACCATGACCTTAGCCATAATCTTCAGATCACAATTCAGGAGGAAGATGGATTGCTAGGAGGTGTCTTCATGATGGTCCTTCCCTGGTTTTGGTAGGATGTAAATGGTAGCCTCACTGCAGGATTTAGGGAGGCCCCTCTCCCCACCCTTGCCTCCTCCATCAGTGCCCTCAGTGGTTCCGCCAGGACTGGTCCCAGCTCCTTATAATATTCTGCTACAAAGTCATTGGGGCCCCCAGCCTTCCCCCTCCTCAGCCTCCCTATTGCCCTCAACATTTTGGTGGTGGAAACTGGTGCCCCAGCATCTCCCTCTGTGCATCCATAAGGGTCGGGAGGGTAATCTCAATCTAGAAAAGCAATAGCCTGCTCCTCCATGCCCACACACTCCTCCCTGTAAAACTGGTGATAAAATTCCCGAAATAAACTGTCTGCTGTCGGATCCATACAAACAGAGGAGAGAAGAAAGTAAGTGCCTCAGCTGTTACTTGAACACAGGCTGCCTTGAATACTGTTCTGGTTGCACTAACAGCTGCGCCACCAAGGCAACTGGAAACTTGGCCATCCTGGAGCACATTACTCTTTCTCTAACACACAACCTGATGCTCCACAGATAATTACACTTTGAATCACAAGCGTGCGTTGTGCACATTTATGGAACACATACAAACAGAGGAGACAAAGAAGTAAGTGCTTCAGCTGGGCCTTGAACCCAGGACGCCCAGAATGCCATTCTGGTTGTGCTACAAGCTCTGCCACCAAGGCAACTGGAAACTGGGCTGTCCCAGAGCACATTACTTTATCTCTAATGCACAGCCTGGTTCTGCATAGATAATCACATTTTCAATCACAAGAGTTCAGTGTGCATATTTATGGAACACACACAGGATTCCCTGTGTTCCAGCTGGCCATACTTGTCCATTATCGCTATGATATGGCTAGAATTCCCCCTGCCACCCACCAATTTAGCAAGTAATGGGCCATGTTTATTTCCCCACCCATAGAACTGTTGCCTTGCAAAGAAGAGTCTAGCCTTATTCTCTCCTGTAAGCAACAAATTCAGCACCTTCCTTGCCACTGCAAGTTCCCGCAGAACTTTAGTCCCCCCCTTCCATGGCTGTCTATCGTTCTAGGTCTTTTATTTTACTCTCTGTTTTGAACTGTTTATCTCTGTGTTCTCTTTTCACCTGTGCCACATAGCTAACAATAGCACTTCGCATGAATCCCTTTCCTTCTTCCCAATAGACCCCTTTTGAAGAAGCTGAGTCCAGGTTCATACTTGTATACAGCTCCCACTAGTTCTTTAAATAAGCTGTAAATTTCTCTTTTGCTAGCATGTATGTGAGAAAGTTCCAATTTGGGGAACTTTTCTCTCCCACCTTGCCGTCAGGGTCACATTGACCATAGCATGGTCCGATATATGTATAGGACTGTGACTCACCCCATCATTCTATGATAATACAGTCGTTTCTGGGGCTATATATATATAGTCTGTTCTGGACCAAGATTTGTACGGATTAGAGAAGAAAGTATATTCTCTAGCCCCAGGGTTGGCCATCCTCCAGCTGTCAGTTCCAGATCTGACATCCCCATTTGGAAGGTTTCTGTGGCATTTGCACTCCTTTCTCTCCCTGAGTAATCTAACTGTGGGTCCATAATACAGTTGAGATCTCCTCCAAGAATAAAATTTGGGAATTGCTTCTGGTGAATAATGTCTAAAATCTGTTGATAGAAGGTTTTATCAAAATTTGCCGAAGCATAAATACTACCGTAAGTCATCCATTCCCCTTACAGCTTTCCCACCACAAGCTCATATCTGCCCCCAACAGGATCTCTTTAACAGTTTTATGTATCGTTGGGGGAATTGTCTGTGGAGAAGGAGTGAAGCTCCCCACTTATGCGATTATTAGAAGGCCACGTAACTGGACCACGCCCGTCCACCCAACAGTTTAGCGTGTTCAGAAACTTCAGCTGAGTTTCCTGCAACAACGACACGTGTTAGTCAGAGCTTTAAAGCGTCCAAAATATTTTTCCATTTAATTTTGGTGGCCCCATACTGCCCTAGTCAAATCTGGTTCCCTCTGCTTCAGCAGTTGACAGTGGAACCCACTGTCTCGCTACCTCTGTGAGCGGGACTTCTGTCACAGGAACAGGCTGCTCTGGTACATCCGGATTGTCAATCCCTGCTCCTTCATGTGTGGCTCCTGAGGACGTAGAGCTCTTCCACTTTGAGGTTTCCTTGGCAGTTGCAGCTGTTCTTCTAACAGCTCAGAAACCGTTTACTTGGTACACCTACTTACAAAATGGAAACTTTTTACAGTGTGGTGTGCTACCCGTCGTCTGGACACTTTTACATGTCCAGTTAGTCTGGTATTGGACTACCTTTTTTCCCTCATGGCTCTGACCTCAGGTTTTCCTCTGTTAAGGTCCACTTGGTCACAGTGTTAGCTTTTCATGCTTTAACCGATGGCAAGATGGTAGCCCAGCTTGAGGCTTCTTGCAGGTACCTCAGACGCATTCTACTTCTGCACCCCTGGTCCATGAACTAGTTCCTGTATGGGACTGTAATTTCATTCTGGAGACCCTTACTGCACTGCCCTTTGAGCCTGCTGCTACTTGTGAATTGCGCTTCATGTCTTGGAAGACACTGCTACTAGTGGCTACGATGTCTGCTCAAGGCATTTCTGAATTGCAGGCTCTGGCTGCAGGTCCTCCTTTTCTTATTTTCCAAAAGGATAGGATTATCTTGCATACCAGTCCTTGCTTTCTGCCAAAGGTCATTTCTGAGCAAACACAGAATCAGAATGTTGACCTTCTGGCTTATTGTTTGACTCCCATGGATAATGGAGAACATCGTCTGCATATGCTTGACGCCCATCGGGTGTTGTGTTGGTACCCTGATTGTACAAAGGATTGTAGACAGTCCTCTCAGCTATTTGTGGCTTTCGCCCCCATGATCATGGGCTCCCCATTTCTAAATAAGTCCCTTCTAAATACCATGCGTACCATGGGATTCAATCAGTGGTTGAAAAACTGGTGTGGAGCTCAGGGATTTGGCTTCATTGGGGACTGGGGGTCCACCTGGAGTGATGCAAGCCTATACTGGCATGATGGGCTGCATCTGTCCGGGAGGGGAACCAGGATCCTAGGTGATAGGTTTAAATGCTTCATTGGCAAGCTTTTAAACTAGCCAAGGGGGGAGGCACTGGAAAGGAGCAGAAAATCCTAGCCCCCAAACAATCACGGTAGTAAGTGTGGCAAACACCAACATGGAGGTGTCGATAGGGAGAAGGGCAGGGGTAAATGGAGAAAGTGACAAAGGCAAGAAGGACAGGGATGGGGCAAAAGGGGGTAAGGCCATCAGGAAATGGAGGGTAATGAGTACCAATGCCCATAGTCTGGGCAACAAGCTCCCTGAGCTGGTGGCCTTAATGGAAGAGGGATGCCTGGATATCGTAGCAGTCACAGAAACATGGTACACAGAGAACCATGACTGGGATGTTAACATACCAGGGTACATAACCTACAGGAGAGACAGGCAGGGGAGAAGAGGGGTAGGAGTAGCTCTCTATGTAAAGGAAGGGATAAAAGCAACTGAACAAAAGAGTAAACAGGGAGGAGAGGAGGCACTGTGGGTCACCTTGGAGACTGGAAAGGGCACCACAATCCGCACAGGGGTTGTGTACAGACCCCCATGTCAGGGAAGGAATGGACAAGGATATGATGGAAGGCATTCTTAGAATGGCAGAGAAAGGGAGATATTGTTGATGAGACCTGAATATGCCAGATGTTAACTGGAGCACATTTGCTGCAGCCACATCCAACAACAGGGCCATTCTTGGCGCCCTACAGGTGGCAGGCATTAGACAACTAGTTTGGAACCCACTCGTGAGGGAGCAATCTTAGACCTCATACTCTCAAACGGGGGCAGTGAGAGGATCCCAGATCTAGAAGTAGGTTGCCATCTGGGGACAAGTGACCATCAAACAGTGTGGTTCACGTTAAACTCAGCTACAGAGTCAAGCCATACAAAAGTGAGGGTACTGGACTTTAGGAGGGCTGACTTTGGCAAGATGGGAGAGCGCCTCAGAAAAGCACTAGCAAACAGGCTAGAAGGAGGTGTGGAGCAACAATGGGGAATTATCAAAACTGCAATCACAGAGGCAGCAAGCCTTTGTGTGAAACAAATAAACAAATCAAAGCGAAAAAAAAGCCACTATGGTTCTCAAGAGAGGTGGCTGTGAAAGTCAGGAAGAAAAGATAGCATTCCGGAGTATAAGGAAAAACAGAAGGAGCAGGACAGAGAGCTGTACCAGTTAAGGCAGAAAGAAGCAGGGAGGGAAGTCAGAATAGCAAAGGCCCAAACTGAGGAAAAGATAGCCAACTCAGTTAAGAGGGGATAAGGCACATCAGCGGTAGAAAGACAAAGGGAGGGATAGTGAGGCTGAATAGAATGAGCGGTGGGTGGGCAGAGGGACAGTGAAAAAGCAGGAATACTGAGCGAATATTTCTGCTCAGTATTCACAAAAGAGGAGGGGAAGTGCCTAATCCAATTAACAGAAGCACTCCTGATAGGGGATCGATCCCAGTCCTTTCACAGAAGAAAGGGTTCTGCAAGAACTCCTAAAACTGAAGGTGGACAAAGCAATGGGTCCTGAGGAATTCACCCCAGAGTTCTAAAAAGAATTAAGGAAGGAACTAGTGAAACCACTGGCTACTCTTTTAATAAATCATGGGAGGATGGTGTGGTACCCGAGGACTGGAGGAAGGCGGATGTGATTCCCTTCACAAAAGTGGGACCAAGACAGAGGCAGGAAACTACAGACCTGTCAGTCTGACCTCTGTGGTAGGAAAGTGATGGAGTCACTTCTGAAGGAAAGAATAGTTGAGTACCTAGAGGTCAGTGGAGCACAGGATCCAAGGCAGCATGGGTTCACAGCGGAAGGTCATGTCAGACCTAATCTAATAGATTTCTTTGACTGGGTGACCAAAGTAGTAGACCAGGAGGGGCTGTGGACATGGCCTACCTAGACTTTAGCAAGGCATTTGACACAGTCCCACACAAAGACTGATAGTCAAATTAACCAGCCTGGGAGTGGGTCCCAGGGTGGTAGCCTGGAAAAACATTGGCTGGACAACAGGACACAGAAGGTAATTGTAAATGGAGTCCACTCTGAAGAAGAGGGCGGTTACTAGTGGGGTACATGAGGTTCAGTATTGGGTCCAGTCCTTTTAATGTCTTCATCAGTGACATTGCAGAGGGACTGGAAGGAAAAGTATGCCTTTGCAGATGACACAAAGATCTGCAACAGGGTTGATACACAAGGAAGTGTGGAAAGGATGAAAAGGGACTTGGCAAGGTTGGAGGAATGGTCAGACGATGGCAGCTAGGATTCAATGCAAAAGTGCAAAATAATGCACCTGGGAAACAAGAACCCAGGGAAGAATACACAATGGGTGGGGAGGTAGTAACAACAACAAAACAGGAAAGGGACCTGGGGTAATCATATCAGATGACCTTAAGGTTAGCAAGCAATGTGAGAAGGCAGTAGGGAGGGCCAGGGTATACTGGGATGTATAGGAGAGGCATCAGCAGCAGAAAACAGGAAGTTGTTATCCCTCTGTACAGACAGTTGGTGAGACCCCATCTGGAATACTGTGTCCAGTTCTGAGACCCCATCTCCATAAGGACATAGACAGGATAGAGGCAGTCAGAGGAGGGCAACTAAAATGGTGCAGGGTCTGCAAGAGAAGCCGTATGAGGAGAGACTAAAGGAGCTTAATATGTATACCCTTGAGGAAAGAAGGGAGAGGGGGGACATGATAGAAACTTTCAAGTACCTCAAAGGAATCAACAAGTCCAAGAGGTAGCATCTTTCAGAAAAGAGACTTGCAAGAACAAGGGACACAATTTAAAGATAGAAGGAGGGCGGTTCAGGGCAATGTGAGGAAGTATTATTTCACAGAGAGGTAGTGGATGCATGGAACAGCCTTCCTGAGGAAGTTTTGGGGTCTAAAACTGTGGGAGAATTCAAGAATGCATGGGACAGACATAAGGCAATTCTTGTGGGGGGCAGGAAGATATAGGCTGTTGGTTAACTAGGATCTGCGGCCTATCCTGTAGGTAGGGAAATGGGCAGACTAGATGGGCCTAGCGGTCCTTATCTGCCGTCAAAGTCTATGTTTCTATGTTTCTAAATGGTTGGCTTGCTGTATTTCTTTCTGTTACCAGAAGCGCAGTAATCAGCGTCCTGGTCCTGTCCATACTCACTTCCATGATTTGTTTTCACTATGTGTCTGCTGCTGATGTATGAGCTGCTGCCACCTAGAGTACTGTTCATACATTTACTAAACATTACAGTCTCTATATCGACTGTCATAGGTGTGCCGAATTTGGCCTTACTGTCTTGAAAGGACTTCTTCCTCAGGGTCCTTAGAACCTTCCTTTACCGCTCTGTGCTTTGATACTGCTTGGGAATTGTTCCATGATGTGGCACAGTTGAGGGAGATATCCTTGAAGGTGATAGAATACTTACCTTAACAGCAGATCTCTGAGAGACTCTCCTCCATTGAGCCACAGCTCTCCTTCCCTCCCCATTTTGAATGATGGGTGGTTATCCTGTCCGACCTTGCATGCTGGTTCTCCTCTTATGCCTGAATTTGGCACATTTACTCTGGTTTCCATATTATGACCTGTGTGACTGTCCTGATCCTGGTTGCTTTGGTTCTTGTGGGTTCAATATTCCTGTGAGCTTGTTTCGGGTGGGAAGTTGAGGCATGATGGAGGTGCCCACATTATATAGTTGGCAACGATTCATGTCGATGTGGGTGGCCCTAGCTAGCAAAATTTTCTAGGTGGTCATTACACTGATGTCTTAAAGTTCACCTTTTAAATAATGAATTTCAATAAAGAAATAGAATTATAATCACAATAAAGATTTACAAACCATGCAATGAGTATGCAACTTTCTTCAGGGTGGAATGATTGTGAATGGGTTGGGGAATATAATTAAAATGGATGTGTAACACCAATATGGGTCCCAGACTAATCAGTAGGTAGCTAGTCACTTGTATGAGTAATGTTACCTTGGCCTTTCCGGAAGAGTGTCCCCAGAGTTTTCTACTTAGTTCTTTACTCGCAGCATTGTTGGCGCTATTAAGGTAAGCTACTTTTACCCGTGCTATTTTGATCCCGCTATAATTGAATGCGTGAATTAGGATGCGCTATTTTAACCGGATCCCATCTGGTGGAGAGCAGGGAGAGCTGCGTGGACCTTCTGAATCTGGAGAACGTGGCTCCGGGGAGGAATTGGAGATACATCGGCTATATCCAGATAAGGAAGAGGAGGTAGATCTGGAAAGCTTACGTCCACGCCAACATTTGATTCTGTCGTTGGGGGACGATGACCTGGAAGAAGAATGATGATGCCTCTACTTGCACCCATGCCCCTGATCAAAATCTTGTGGGACAGGGCCTTTAGGCTGTGTTGTGTCCTCCCCTGCCAGGACCAGTGCCTGAGGCTGTGGGGGAGGAGGAGGATGAGGGGCATTATCCCAATGCAGTAAGTCCTCTTTAATAGTGTTCCACCATGAGGTGAAAAGTTGCCGGGCATCCGCTAATGGCACCATGGGGACGTGCAGGGGAGGCATAGGATTGGGATCTGCTACATCATTAGGTGGTGCACTAGGCCTTGACATATCCACTGGGCATTCGTCGGGGCTCTGGTTTTCATGACCTGTCATCTGATCACCTGTCGACTGATCACCTGACGCCTGGTCATCAGGAGGTGACGATGTGTGGCCCAAAGTAGTGTCGACAGGAGGGTTGTCGACAAGGTTCCTGTTGACAGGCTGGCAGTCAACAGCTGTCGACTGCCCTGACGACAGGCGTGGAGGAGGGTGACTGGGGGGGGCGTCTCGGCTGTAGTAGCTGCCCTTGTCATCTGCCTGCCTGACGTGTGATGCTGTGGTGTCTGTCTCTGGTCCTTCCATTTGTTGGAAGGCCTATTGTCCAAGACTGCTGTCGGAGTAATGGCCTTTGCCACCGACTGATCTCGAGATGGGCATTCCCGGGACTGGGAACGCTCCCGGCGTCTACGCTTGTCCTCCAAAGTGGAGGGAGAGCTGGAGGACTACAAAGACGTTGCTGCCTTAATGGCAGAAGACCCTGCTTTAGGCCCGGGCTGCTGGAAGGGCCTAAGGCTAAGGGAGGGACCCGACAGTCCCTGCCCCAAAGAGCTGCCGTCTCCAGAAATGGTAACGGCGGGAGTCTTCGTCAGCAGCAGGCCAGAGGAAGAGAGGCCTGATAGAGGGGCCAAATCTGCTCTCTTGCTGGAGTGGGAAGAAGACTCCCTTGGACAGGACTCCGACCTACTGTGCTTCCGGTGATGGTGCTTTCCTCCCGAACGTTTTTCCTGATGGGAAGACGGCAACCTGGAGGTAGAAGAGCCATCCTTCGCAGGACGTTGAAGGACTGCCAGTTGTTCTCCATGGTAGGTCTGGAGGTTTGCAGTGATGGATGCGGGTATGCTGGTTAAAGTTGGTGCAGTCCGGGCAGGCATCCACGTTGTGGTTAGGCCCCAGGCAGAAAAGGCACTGCGAGTGACGGTCTTTCATCTGTATTTGCCGCCCACACTGGCACTTGGACTTCCCGTTGCTTAGATGGAGGAGACGGAGAAGACATAAACTGAGGAAGTATAGATTAAACTGGTGAAAAATTTATGATACTGCTAGGCCAAAAGCTAAAGATGGTGGTCGACAATACAGCGAAATTGTCTGAGGAGCGAAGTGCTGCGGGTTAATGAGGAAAGAAACTGAGTGGGTCTGGGGCCGCCCGTTTTATACACAGGCTGACGTCAGTGGGCGGACCAACGTAAGGGGCTGTCCCCAGCTGGGTACTGCTGGCTAGAAGTTTGCCGTTGAGTCCTAGTGCCTGATGGCATATTCCTTATGGTGTAACCTGATGCAGGAGCTCTTACTCGAAGTAAGATCTATTCTTTCTCCTCACACACCCCGGGTTTCTAACTAAGGTAGTGTCAAGAGTTCTATCTTCATCAGGCTATAATGCTGCCAAGCCACTTTGCCAAATTCCATAGTGAAGGAAAAAGGACCCTCCACTCACTGGATGTTAAGAGGGTCCTTAGGTTTTACCTGGACAGGACTACAGACTCCAGACAGTCAAAACAGCCCTGTTTCTTTCAACTCAAATTAAAAAAGACATCCTGTTATAATTAAGTCCATATCAGCATGGAGTTTAAACTGCCTTCACTATTGCTATGCTATGGCTGAGGTTAAACTGGAGAACAAGGTACATGCCCACTCCATCAGAGCGGTTGCCACTTCCCTGGCAGAAATACGCTCTCTACCTGTTGGAGAACTTTGCAGAGCTACAACTTGGAACACAGTACATATCTTTACCAAGCACTATGTCCTAGATGTCTGTGCCAGGCAGCATTCTACCTTTGGCAGGACAATTCTGAATGGATTACTATCCTGAGTGAGCCCTGAGCTCCAGCCTCCCAAGTCAGGGGGACTTTCTGTGAGCTTGGTACTTTGACCCACAGTTGAGAATTAATGTTGAAGACTGATTCTTGAAAGATATGAATGTTATGTACTTACTGTAACTGTTGATCTTCCAGAATATCTTCACCATTGAGTACGATACCTGCCCACCACCCCCTGGACCCACTCTAGTATTGTTGTGTTGGTCTTCACCCCTTTGTACTTGATTTGGGTTGTGATGACACTGTTACTGGGTTTGGTGGCCCCTTCTTACACAGGCCATCAGGGCTGTTTTATGCCTTAGGTAAAGTGCATAGTTTGTTAGGTTCATGCTGCTCACCTCTTCAGCAATAAAAGCAGTAAAGGTACTGAAGTGGTTGGCTCCACTGTATACTGGCGGGTGTCTGTGGTGACACGCATGTGGTATTTACTCATGCCACCAGCCCTCCAGAAAAGTTATAGGTCTCGTGGGGTCCTAGCACCTCTGGTACAGAGACACAAGTGGTGATCAAAGGGACAGTTGTTCTGGAAGATCGGGGGGAAGGGGCAGCTGCCAGCCTCCAGAAAAGTTATAGCTCTCGTGGGGTCCTAGCACCTCTGCTACAGAGACACAAGTGGTGATCAATGGGCAAGATATTCTGTACGATCAGGGGGTGTGATCAGCTGCCGAGCAGAGAGCAGTGACTTCTAGGAGCTCTGTAGCTATTAAAGGCAAAACTTTTAACAACTGCTTCCTAAGTGCTCTTACTGATGAAAAAACATTATAAATAAAGAGAGGATGTTGAATAGAGTCTGGAGATCCCACATTCGACCAGTTTATTAGAAAGTGGAGTTGGCATGGATCGATCAGATAAGAAATCAGGAACAGAAGGTGAAGGAGCCTGGCTGAAAGAACGTCTGGGCAGCAGCATTGATGCATGGCTGCCTAAAAAGGATGGAGATCCCAGGCAGCCTACTAATGCGACCCTGCTGGAAGCAATACAATCCATAGATAAACGGATGGAGGAGTTTCAACAGCAGATGAAGTCTGTGGGCAGTAAAATTATGTTTCCATCTGCCGAAACTCAGAAGGCCGCTCAGATAGCTGATAGAGCTCTCAGAGTTTCCACAGGGCTTACTAAAGAAATATATTCCTATGGAGAAAACTTGAAAATTTAGAAAATTATTTCCAGGAAACTCTTGTTTGTGTTTTGGGGCTACCCGGAAGATGTCGAGGGAGAAAATCTCTCTGAACTCCCAAACAGAGAAACATAGACAATGACGGTAGAAAAAGACCATAGGTCCATCCAGTCTGCCCAAGTTCCCTATAATCCCCAGAACCTACTGTTCCTCCAGGGTACTAACCCTCCCAGTCCTCTCTCTGTTCTCCTCCTTGATCCTGCCACCTCTGGTAACCACTGTTCCCTTCATTATGTCCCATCCCTGCTTGGATCCCCTGACTGTTTCCGCTCCCACCACTTCAGCTGACAGACTGTTCCAAGGTTCCACCACCCTTTTTGTAAAGTAGTACATCCTCACATCTCTCCTGAACCTACCTCCTGTTAATTTCCATTTGTGTCCATGTGATCCTGAATTGGTATTCAGGCTAAATAGTTCTCCGCAGTTCACTTTGTTAATTCCTTTAAGGAATTTGAAGGTTTCTGTCATATCTCCCTTCTCCTATCTGGGCTCCAGTGAGTACATATGTAGTGTCTTGAGGCGCTCCTCATAGGATCTGCCCTGCTGGGCCCTGAATCATTTTTGTTACACTGTGCTGCACTGTCTCCAACCTATTCTTATCTTTTCTGAGGTGAGGACTCCAGAACTGGGTGCAGTACTCTAGGTGAGGCATCACTAGGGATCTATAGAGGGGAAGCATAAAGAACTGGCTTTGTGAACATTAGCAACTCGCCTCACCTCAACTCCTGTTATTCTGAAGAGTCATCAGATTACTCCCCGAGGATATCGTACACATCTGCAGATCAGTGCTCCCTTGCCTCAGACGGTGCTGATTGTATTGGGCTCAGTGTTGGAATGGGCCGACATTCTGGCCCCCCGAATGGTGAAAAAGTACAGTCTATTTCTTCCCCAACCTCAGCTATTGAGACATGGCAGCGAAGGAAGGGATTTGATGAGATCCATACTAAGCTGAGACAATTCAGAGTACAGACATTGCAGCGGAGGAGGGGGTTTGATGGGATCCGTATTAAGCTGAGACAATTAGGAGTACACCCTATACTACTGACGCCAGCGAGTCTGAAGGTAGCCTATGGGGATACAACGTAGCAATTTTCTGACCCCAAAGACGCAACTAAACTGGTGGAAAAAATAGAGGAGGAGTTTGGGCAAAGGGAGAATGAGTCTGAGGGAGAAGAGGGGGTTCATTGACGGTATGAAGTTTATAGAGTGGCATAATGCATGGGACTTGGAGGTAGGGGCATCTGACCGCCTTTTAGACTGTTTACTTATGTTGGGTCTGTGGTGAGAGGGCTGTGGGGCAATATCTGGATAATTTGTAATAACGTTTGGGATTGTGTGTTTACTTTTTCTGTAGCACTGCACATTGTCAATGGGTAATCATAACAACTGTATATAGTGTACCCCTGCCAGAGGAATGGCACAGCCCAAGTTTTAGAATATTGGGCAAATGAGGATTCCAAGCAGCATCGACTCCCAGTTTAGCTGTGCCATTTGAAGAGGACGGAACTACTTTTATCTTCTCTCAAGATTTTCAAGTTTCAAGATTTCAAGACATCTTTTTTTGCGTTAATTCTACATGGTAGGTTGGGGCTGCCTGTTCTAGGGAGTACCCCTAAATTAAAATTGTGCCTGTTAAACTGCGGCTTTTGAATTCACTAACCTGCCTTTTTTCTTATTCCATGTGTGGATTGGGAGCCACTTCTGCCTTGTTAGGGTGTTTTTGTTGGTCTCCATTTAAAAAACAAAGAAAGAAAAAAGGTACCACAGGAAGGTGAAAATTTTATTTATTTCTGGGAGAGTAGGGACTCTGGGGGTCCCTTGGCTCTGTGTCGGTTCCCCCAACCTCAGGTTCTGTGTTTAGTGTATTTCTGCAACTATTGTGTGATTTTTTTTTTTTTTTTTGTGTACCTCAGATGATTTTTTTTTTCCCACAGACCTGTTTTTCTATTTGTGTGGCCACCATTAGGGCTGGGTGCACGCTCCTTCTTCAGGCCCTTTTCCCACCTTTGTTATAAGCACGCACCCATGGTGCACTGTTTGTGCAGCGCAAGGTGCGTTTGTGCAGTGGCCTATTAATTACATTACGCTGTTGTGCTTGCGCACTGACTAGTGTGCACACACCCGCTCTAGCGCACTAATCTTTTACACAGAATCATTTAAAACCGCTTTGAAGAGTTTTCTGTTTGTTTTGGCCTTTGATTAGTTAAACTGTGCTAATTTTTATCTGTGTTTATTTTAATTTCTATTTATACTAATGTTATGTTTTTATGTATCTGCACGTTGGCATTTGAAAAGCGCAAAAGAAATAAATTTGCCTTGACTAATGTCCTGCCTTTTCAGCTGGTGGCGCACCACGCCCAGTTAGTGCTTTTTGGCATGCTGATTACAGCACACAGCTCAGTGGAGAGTTTTTTAGCCCAGCAAGCTACAGGGCTAATAATTGTTGTTTAATATATTTTACCTGGGGTTTTCTGTGGTAACTTCCATTCCTAGAACCATGGCTTATCAGAAACCATTGATTATGAAATGGTGTAAGACCTGCAAAAGGGTGATGAGGCCCTCCCCGATGGGTTTTTGTTGCACTCATTGTGTTGCTTAGCATAATATTTCTCTTACGGTTCCCCCCAGCTGGTCCTCCGAGCTGGGCACCTGGTTCTTCTATGGGCAGTGGCAAAGCAGAATTGTGAAAATCACTTTTGTTGCTACTAGGCAAACTTTTGGGCCCCAGTATTCCACAGGACATTTCGGCAGGTACACCCGACCCCAAACCAGGCCCCTAAGGTTGGGGAAGGGGGGCACATCCAGGCATGTCCAGGTGTGTCACAGCAAGAGAAGGCTAAAGAATCAGATGTACAGACAGACCCTGATCCTGACGTCTTAGAAGGCCAGGATAAGGATTTCAGGGATCTTGGGGAAGCTCCTGACCTAAAAAATTGCTTTCTGATGAGGAGGACATCCCCTCTGAGGAGGAGGAAGAGGAGTGGACAGAGCCCAAGTCAAGGATACCGATTCCTCCCCCTGTTTGACAATAAAGCCTTGTCCTTTTTGATAGCTGAGTTTTGTAGATCCTTACAGCTTAAGGAGGAGCAGTCCTTGGAGACGGTGGATGTCAGTCCAGTTCTGTCTGCACCCTCCTCTGCTCCAAAATGTTTCCCAGGATTTATTTACTGTGACCAAATTATTGAGCAAGAATTGGCAGGTGTGGATCAGAGAGAAAGTCTTCCAAAACCAAAAACACAGAATTTCCTTTTTTTAGGTGAAAGGTCTCACAGGTGGAAAGGTCCTCCGCTGGCAGACTAGGCCATTTATAATTCAGTCAAACATACCACCCTTCCTGTCGAAGGCTCTCTAGCCTTAGCACATTCTCACGACAAGCGGGTGGATACCACATTCAAGAGGGCTTTTCCCTTCAGTGGCATGAACATTCGTACATCTTATGCTTCATGTATTGTCACCAGAGCCTTAAATATCTGGGTCACTGCTCTGGCCAGTTTCGTTCCACCTGATTTGGAAGGTGTAAGCATTTTGCAATTGGTGGCCATGGCCTCCACTTTTCTCGGTGATTCTACTGTGGAGAATTTGCGCACGTCCCCCCGTTCGGCCTACCACATTGCTTCAGCTATGAGGGGAGCGTGGCTCAGACATTGGTCCGCTGATCAAGCTTCAAAATCGAAACTGTTTAACCTTCCCTTTGAGGGAGGCTTATTGTTTGCTTCCAGCCTGAAAGATCTTCAGGACAAGAAGGGCCACCTCCCAGTGTCTAAACAACAGCGTAAGACCACAGTAGCCCTAAGTGGTCAAGGCGATGGCTGGCACAGGCAGTCCCGAGGGGGGTTTCGTCCCTTTTAGAACTTTAGTTACCAGAGAAATAGAGGAGCCTACTCAGGTAACAAAGGTTACGGTAACAGAGGAGCCTTTACCAGGCGCTGTGGAGGAGGACCAGCACAAAAGCCTGGTGCCTCGCAGTGAAGGTATGCAGGCTCATCTCTGCCTCTCTTTCCTTGGTGGAAGACTTCAGAAGTTTTCTCAAGATGGGCCCAGTCAGTGTCATATGCCTGGGTTCTGGAAATCCTTCACCTGGGTTATGCCTTAGAATTCCTTTTTTTTTTCCAAAATATTTTATTGAAAAGGATGTTACAACATGAATTACAAAAAATTCACTAGAGCACATGTCACATACAATTTACATAGCTGCCATTCAACTATCAGATTAAAGGAATGGTAGCAGCTGGCTAAACAGAGCATATATCATCATAGTCCAAAGTACAATATGTCCAGTACCCAGATGATGTCAGTATGATTAGAGATGACACATGTTAACACCAAGCTGCATTCAGATATCAGTGATGCTGCGGATTGTGCATTCCAACATTATACCAGGCTGGGGTGTTCACCAGGTGGGGAACATACCTCCCTCAACAACTGCTAGGAGAGGACTCCAGGTATCAAGGAAGGACTGCCTCCTACCAAGTGCCATGAGTTGGGCCCTCTCCAAGGCCGTACACTGTTTAAGGTTGTTCACCCACTGTTGGATGGTAGGGGGCGAGGATGCCATCCAAGACTGGGCTGCAGTCTTACAGGCATTGATCAAGACTAGGGACCATAGTGGATTAGACGGCCTTCCCCTGTGGCAAGGATCTGCACCCAAGAGTTGCTCCAGAAGTGCACCTGAGGGTTGATACCCCAATACTCCTGACATTAGCTGGTGAACACCATACCAAAAAGAGGTAACCTTGGGGCAAGTTAAAGCCATGTGATTAAAATCTCCCACTCCACTCAGGCATTTAGGGCAAATGTTGGATTTGTGTGGGTCCATTGAGTGAAACCTAGCAGGAGTTATGTAGGTTCTGTATATAAAATGTAGTTGTACTTGTCTCAGCTTATTACTCCTGGAGCAGTACTGCAAATGTCGACTTGCCTGCCTCCAAGTCTTAACATCAATTAGAATACACAGATCAGTACTCCAGGCACTCTGTACCTTCCCCAATGGGTTACAGGCTATGCTCTGAATAGTCTGGTAGTAAGTGGTTAGAAGTTTTTTGCTGGGATGTGGTTTATAAAGCTCTTCTTCGAGTGGGGAGGGAGGGGCCCAACCTTTGGATGTGTTTAGTGAGTCCCTGAACCAACTTCTAAGCATGAGCTACACAAAGAAGTCCCCGTGAGGTAGACACCATTTTGAACAAAAGTATGAGACACTTAAAATTGTTCCCCCTTCATATAGGTGTTGCACCAATGTTAGCCCTCTCTGCCTCCAATGAAGGAGCCTCTGTAACAGTGGCACCATTCAAGTACCTTCATGTTTCATTGCAGAAATCAAATCCGTGTAGTGGGAGGGGCCGGGGGTATGTTTTATACAGTTGTGGGCGTCGACCCAGGTCTTCAGTGTGGCCACTGTGAAGGGATTAGCCACCTCCAGAGCTCTTCCAGGCCAGAGTGTCCCAGCCAGTAACTCTCTCCTCAGGGAGCCAGACACTGACTCCTCCTTCACTGTCAACCATCCAGGGTCCCACTCCTCCAAACTGGTGGGCAAGTACGCAAGTTGAGTGGCCCAATAATAGCATTGGAAATTAGGGAGACCCACCCCACCCAGCTTCTGAGGCATTTATAAAATAACTCTTCTAGTTCTAGCTGCTCTACCCCACCACAGGAACTTATGTATAATCGCATTAATATACTTAAAATTGGACTTTGGAACTTTTATGGGGAGTAACTGATAAAGGTACAGGCATCTTGGTAAAATCGTCATTTTCACTACCCCCACCTGCCCAGAGATAAAGGAAGGCCCAGTCATCTGTCACAGTCTTCAGCAATTTTATGCATTTGGGAGCTGGTCTTAGCCGAAATTTTAATTCCTTGGTATTTTATTTTTGTGACCAACTGAAGGTGTCTCAGGTTCGTTATCAGAGCTGTCCTCAAGCTTCCCTATGGGAAGAAGTTCGCTTTAGTTCAATTTACTTTGTGCCCTGATAGTTTCCCATAGTTTCTCATCAACCGGTGGACCGCAGGTAAGTCTGTCAAGGGGTGTTGCAAGTACAATAGCAGGTCATCTGCGTATAATGCAATTTTGTGTTCCTGATTACCCCCCATCTGTCCCTGATACTCTGATGCACCTTAGAGCCGAGGCTAATGGTTCAAGCGACATCACATATAAAAGGGGGTGGATAGGGGACACCCTTGCTTTGTTCCCCACCCCAGATCGAAGGGAGGCGTGATCAGTCCATTTACTGCTATCTGGGCTTTTGGGATAGTATAGAGGGTTTTCACCCAAGACCAAAAGGACGGGCCAGTGCCCACCCTCCTCAGTGTTTCAAAAAGGTACCCCCACTCCACACGGTCAAATGCTTTTTCCGCATCTATCGCTAGAACTGCTGCTCCATGCAGATGAGAGTTTTTTTCCCCATTTGTAGATTACATTCAGGGTTCTGCGGATATTATACTTGCCCTGGCGACCCTTTACAAAACCTGTCTAATGAGGATGTATGATGTCTGGGAGCATTGAGTCAAGTCTGGAGGCTGGGATCTTTGCCAAGATCTTATAGTCAGCCTGTCAGTAACGATATTGGTCTGTAAGATGCACACCAGGTTGGGTCTTTACCCGGCTCAGGGAGCACTGCGATGGTGGCCGACCGTGTGGAGGGGGGCAGCTTACCCTTATTGAGGCTCTCCTCAATCATGTCACACAGGGGGTCCAATACTAAGCTGTGGAAGGTTTTAAAAAAGTCTATAGGAAGTCCATCCAGTCTGGGGGCCTTGCCACTTCTCAGCATCTTAATGGCGGTACTGATCTCTGCTCTGGTAATGGGTGTTTCAAACAACATGAAGTCTTGCTATATTATGACATATGCAGTTTGACCCAGCCTTCGAACTGCTCCGGAGGTGAAAGAGTTAACTTTCCATGCCAGGCATGGAACCTTGAACGCGAGCTCGGTTGAGAACTCTGTCTGTTGTTCTTCAAACTCAAACTGTCAGATTCTTTACTCCGCCTCACTGAACAGTCGCTCCGGAGATTTCTCCTGCTGCTCTGTTCATTTTGTCGGTTAAAAAGTGTAATTTCAAACAACACGAAGTCTTGCTATATTATAGACATTAGCAGTTTGATCCAGCTCTAGAATTGCCCCGGAGTGAAATGGTTAAAACCATTCCAAAATAGAATTTTGGCACGAGAGCAGCTCTATCTGTGTCAATTCAAACTTGAACTGTCAGATTCTTTACTCCGCCTCAGTGAACAGTCGCTCCGGAGATTTCTCGTTTTTCTCGGTTTAAAAAGTGTTTTCTCGGTTGGATTTAACTGAGAATAGTTTGATTTTAACCGCAAAACCGTTCGGTTCAAGCTCTATCTGTGGTAACCGTAAGTAAATGAAGGTTTTGTCTGTGTGGAACTTGTAAGTTATCGGTTCGGTTTTGAACCGATCAGTGGGTTTAAAACTCATTTAAAACTAAAAGTTACTATTTTAGAGTGCGGTTCCGGTTCTTATCGGTTCTAAAAAAGCAGATTTATTATGGTTTTCCAATACCGTGACACGTTAGAACCGAGTAAGTGTGTCTTGCCTGAATGCCGTTGTGCGGCAAGTTTTTGGTTAGGCTGGCAATATGTCTGAGAAACCCAAAAGAAAACCGGGCCCACTGGGTTTCAACACTGTGATGTTTGTGGGGAAGTCTTTGCCAGGCTGACCCACACCATGTGTTTATTGTCTGAGGTTTGACCACCTCAGTCAGACTGCCAGGTACGTAGAAATTTCCCTGCAGCCACCCTGGAAAAAGATTGGGCAGGCTCAGGAACGAGAGACAAAAAGTCCGCTGACCCGATGGCCAGCCCGTTCGGTGCCAACCAACCAGAGGGAGTGCCCTCTGACCAGGGCCAGACTTCCTCGGGCAAAGAAAAGCTGGTTCTGAGGAACCAATTCCAGTAAAGAAAACAAGAAAATCAGCAGGTCTGGAGTCCAAAATTCCTTCTCCAACTGCTGCAGAGATAACAAAAGCCATACAAATTGTCCAGTCACTGTCTCAGGGTCCGTCCGAACCACCACTATCTGGTAAAAGGTCGGTTTGTCCGTCCCAGTGGTTCAGGATTATGATATTGAGGAATTTTATGAACCAGAGGAGGAGGAGGATTATGAACAGTATGAATGTGGCTGGGAAGGTCTGGGTGTGCCCATTGAACCGGACATCTCACCAGACAGACCTGTAGAATCTCCCCTATGCTGTCTGAGTCCCCATCTCATATTATGTTTTATAAAAAGTTGCTGAAACCTCCAGCTTCCTTTAGAAGAGGCTGTGGATGAGCAAGAGGAGCCTGATTTTGTAGAAATGATGGATATTCCAGAGTCTAGGAGATTGTCTATTCCTTTACATAAGTCTTTTAGGAAACAAACAATTAAAATTTTAAAAGCTCCTAATTCTGTGCCTCCTGTAGATAAAAAGATGGACAGAAGGTATACATTGTCAGGCCCTGATACAGAATTCCTTTCTCAACAATGCAGTTATGTTGGGGTAGTTCAGGCTGCTGCCTGTGATAAACTAATATTCCTTGTTCACATCCTCCTGACAAGGTTCCAGGAAGACTGATGCCATGGAAAAAAACAGTATATGGCAGCCTCTCTGGGACTCAGGCAAGCAAATTATATGGCTTATGTAGCTAGGTATCAGAAATCTAGATGGGATACTGTTATGCAATTGGCCAAGCAGACCCATGGCCAGCTGGCTCGTGAACTAGAACAGGTGGCTGCTGATGGCATTGAAGCCTCTAAGGTTCAGTTTCATGCTGCTCTGGATGTTAATGATGTTTCCTCTGGGGTCATGGCCACATCTGTAGCTTTTGAGGTTGGCCTGGCTCAGGTGTACTAGTTTGTCACAGGATACCCAGACTAAGGCTATGGATTTTCCTGTGGTGGGAAATTCTCTGTTTGGAGAGCAGACAGAGAATTACATGAAGAAGATGGATGAATATGGGACTACTTACAAGAGTGCCCAGGCTAAGGAGCGGCAAGCCACTCCTCAAAGGCATGCCCCAGGGTAGGGGTAGGCCTTTTCACAGGCCTTTCTACCAGACTCAGGCCTCCTCTGCCTATGCTCAGAGGGCTTCTTCAGAGGCAGGGGCAGGCGAGGGGTGGGCAGACCCGCTCCACCCCCAGCCCTAAAGCTCCCTGCGAAACAGGCACCCTGATGGGGTGCCCAGGGCATTCTCCTGTACCAGTGGGGGCAGGCTGGCTTACTTCAGTCAGAATTGGGCTTCTTTAACCTCAGACAAGTGGGTTCTGGAAGTAGTAAGCCAGGGTCTGGTTCTCAGCTTCAAAAAGTTTCCCAAGTTGAGAAGCAGACTTTTTCTACCTACAAGTGCTTCAGAGACCCTCGCTCTGAAACAGAGGTCTCATCCCTGTTAGCTCTCAGAGCAGTAGAAGGGTTCCTCCCTGCATCAGGGCAGGGGTCTGTATTCAGATACTTCCTTACCCCAAAAGACAGGAGAATGGCGGCCATTTTAGATCTCAGATTTCTGAACAAGCATCTTTTGAAACCAAAGTTCAAAATGGTAACTCTGGCAATGATTTACCTTCCCTAAGGCCAGGGGACTGGCTAGCCTCCCTGGACCTCAAGGATGCCTATTTCCATGTCCTAATCAGAAGATCCCATGAAGTACCTCAGATTCGAACTGCCCTCAGGTCATTACCAGTTCAGAGCAATGCCCTTCGGCCTTACCTCTGCTCCAAGGGTATTCACAAAGTGTCTAGCAGTGGCAGTGGCCCACTTAAGGAGGCAGAGGATTGCTGTTTTCCCTATCTAGACGACTGGCTCATTGTAGGCCAGTCCCAGAACAGGTAAAATCTCACCTGCAGGTCACCCAGCAGCTTCTCACCTCCCTGGGTTTTCTCTAAACCTACCAAAGTCGGTTCTAGAACCAGTCCAGGTACTCACCTTTATAGGGGCAGAATTGGACACAAAGCTAGCCAAAGCCTTTCTTCCCCAGAAAGGGTAAGGAATTTAGTGGCTCTGGCCTCTTCCTTCACTCTGCAGGTCTCGACCAGCAAGACACTTTCTGCAGCTCCTGGGGCACATGGCTGCATCCACAGCTGTTGTGCAGGAGCCAGATTTCAGATGAGAGACATTCAGTTTCACTTGAGAACCTTTTGGTCTCAGAGAGAGACCCCTTTCCAAGTTGGTCCCAGTGACTCGAACCTTGATCCTGGCTCTCCAGTGGTGGCAGGATCAGAGCAATTAAGGCGGGGTCCCCTTCATTCCCCTTCTCCGACTTGACTCTCACTACAGATGCTTCCTTCTGGGTTGGGAGCCCACATGGGCGACCTTTCCACTCAGGGGTTTGGTCCCCAGGAATCTCTGCTCCACATCAATTTGCTGGAACTCAGAGCTGTCTTTTAGATCTTCAAGCTTTTCTGCATCTGTCACGACAAGGTGATACAAGTCAGAACAGACAACACCACAACAATGTGGTACATCAACAAGCAGGGGCACTTGGTCTTCGGCCTTGTGCACTGAGGCAATGAAGTTGTGGTCTCTGGCCTATTCCTGAACACTTCCCTCCTAGCAGTTCATCTTCCAGGGAAGGACAGTCTCTAGCGGATGCCCTCAGCAGGATTTCCCAGGGCCATCACGAATGGTCCCTGGATCCTCAAGTGCTGGGGATAGTTTTTGCCAGGTGGGGCATCCCTCAGATAGATCTTTTGCAGCCCCAGACAATCACAAACTTCCTCTGTTCTGTTGCAGGCCTCCAGTGCTGGGCTCAGTTCCCTGATGCCCTTCTTCTGGATTGGGAGGAAGTTCCTCTATGCTTGCCCCTTTCTCTCCTATTCAAGTACTAGTCAAAATCAGATCTCAGCCTTGCAGGGTGATTCTGATTGCCCGGATGAGCCAGGCAGCCTGGTACCCACTCCTTCTGTCTCTGACAGTCCATCTTCCCCTGTGCCTCCCCAGGAATCACAATCTGTTGACTTGTGCCCAGGGAATGGTTTGGTATCCGGACCTCAAATCCCTCAACCTCAAGGCCTGGCTCTTGAGGTTAGAGTTGCTGATTTACACCTCTCTCAGGGTGTTCTTGAGATCCTAAAGGCTTCCAGAAAGCCTTCCACTAGAGCTACTTATAGTTCTAAATGGAAAAGGTTTTCCATTTGGTGTGCTGGGAAAAATATTTCCCAGAATCTGCTGAATTGCCCATTTTGTTAGATTACATGGTACATCTTAATTCCTTGGGTCTCAGACCAGCTACCCTGAGAGTTCATTTGGCAGCTGTGTCTGCTTTTGTGTCAACAGGAAAGTCATCCCTCTTTCCTCTCATCCTGTGTTTTCCAAGTTTTTTAAGGGATTCACATACTAATCCTCCCTTTGGGAACGGCTCCTGCTTGGGACCTTAATGTTTGCATTGCTCAGTTAATGCAACCCCTTTTGAACCTCTGTCTTCTGCAGAGCTTAAGTACCTAACTTGGAAAACTGTTTTTCTAGTGGCTATCACTTCTGCCAGCGCATAAGTGAATTGCAAGCCTTGTCAGTGGAGACTGACTTTATTTCTTTCCACAGGGATAAGGTAGTCCTTAGGACTAATAGGAAGTTTTTGCCTAAGGTGGTTTCAGATTTCCATCTTAATCAATCTATCTCCCTTCCAGTATTTTTCACTGATCACTCCTCTTCGGGTGAGAGGAGGTTGCACAGCCTGGATGTTAAGAGCTCTTAGTTATTATATAGAGTGTACCAAAGGTCACAGGTTCGAATCCTCCAACTTTTCCTTACCTATGGTGAAGTTGGGAAAGCAAACCTGCTACTAAGAGATCAATAGCCAGGTGGATTGTCTCTTGTATCCAATTTTGTTATCAGAAAGTGGGCAGAGCCCCCGGTTTGAGGGCTCATTCTACCAGGGGTACAGCTCGTCTCTAGCTGCTGCCAGAGATATTCCTTTATTAGAGATTTGCCAGGCTGCTACTTGGAAAAGCGGTACACACTTTTGCAAGCATTACTCCCTGGATGTCCAGGCCAGGAGAGATGCTCGGTTTGCACAGCTGTTCTTCAGAGCCTATTCCTAAGTAGGTTCTGCCCCTCCTCCATGGAGGTACTGCTGTGTATTCTGCTAATGTCTATAATATAGCAAGACTTCATGTTGTTTGAAGAAAAATTACTCACCTTAGTAATGTTGTTTCTTCTAATGGAGTCTTCTATATTATAGACCTCCCCCCCAACCTGCCCCTCTCAGAACCTCTACTTGGTGGGTGCGGGCAATATAGTGTGGGCACTACTTATGTCCTGTTAGCATTTTGTCCCCTTTGGGACTTTGGGGGTGTGTATGTGTACGCGTGTGTATGTTTTATTATGTTTATGTTCCATTTTCATATTATTAGAATGGTGTTAGTATTTCTGGTCCCCTGACTTGAGTCTTGGGTGTTGGGACCATCAATGGTTGTTATTATTTAGGTAGCCATTTGGCTAGTGTAGGTTACAGCTTCCACACAGACCTTAGTGAGTTTGGCTCGTAAAGATCTGACAGTTCAAGTTTGAAATGACACAGATAGAGGTGCTCTCGTGCCGAAATTCTGTTTTGGAATGGTTTTAACCATTTCACTCCGGGGCAGTTCTAGAGCTGGATCAAACTGCTAATGTCTATAATATAGCAAGACTCCATTAGAAGAAACAACATTACTAAGGTGAGTAATTTTTTCTTCTCGGTTTTTAAACCGCATTTTGTCTATATTTTACGCAACGGTTGGTTCAAGCTCTGTCTGTGGTATAGTAAATAATAGATAGGTTTACATTATTTCTGTGTGGAACTTGCAAACGATATTATCGGTTCGGTTTGAACCGATCAGGTTGTTGTTAAACTTTATTAAATTGCAATTTAGAGTGCGGTTCCCGGTTCTTATCTGTTCTAAAAAACAGATTTCATTACGGTTTTTTCCATGACCCGTGACATGGTTGGGAACCAATAAGGGTGTCTTGCTTGGCAGATTGCCGTAAATGGGCAACTTTTGGTTAGGCTGGCACTATGTCTGAGAACCAAAGAAAACCGGGCCCACTGGGTTTCAGCACTGTAGTGTCTGTGGGAAGCCTTTGCCAAGGCTGACCCACACACCATGTGTTTATTGTCTGGGGTTTGACCACCTCAATGCAGACTGCCAGTTTGCAGAATTTCCTGCAGCTACCCTGGATAAGAGTTGGTAGGCTCAGGGAGCGAGAGACCAGAAGTCCGCTGACCCGGATGGCCAGCCTGGTTCAGTGCCAGCCGAACCGGAGGGAGTGCCCTCTGACCAGGGCAAGACTTCCTCGGGCAAATGGAGGGCTGACTCAGAGTAGTCAGTCCCAGCAAAAAGGACTAGAAAATCAGCAGGTGTGGAGCGAAAATTTCCTTCTCCAACCACTGCAGAGATAGCCAAAGCGATCAAAATTGTCCAGTCGCTTTCCCCGGTTCCAACCGAACCGGCACCATCAAGTAAGCGGTCGGTTCGGTTGGTGCCACTGGTTCAAGAATATGATATAGAGGAATTTTTGAACCGGACATCTTCCCAGACAGACCTTCAGGAGTGTCTCCCCCTAGGCTTTCTGAGTCCCCTTCTCATTTTATGTTTTATAAGAAAGTGGCTGAAACCCTACAGCTCCCTTTGGAAGAAGCTGTGGATGAACAGGAGGAGCCTGACTATGTAGAAATGATGGATATCCCAGAGTCTAGGAGATTGTCTATTCCTTTACATAAATCTTTTAGGAAACAGACAATAAAAATTTTAAAAGTTCCTCACACTGTACCGCCTGCGGATAAAAAAATGGACAAAAGGTACACATTGTCAGGCCCTGATACGGAGTTCCTTTCACAACAATGCAGCCATGTTGGGGTAGTGCAGGCTGCAGCCTGTGATAAAGCAAATATTCCCTTGGCTTCACACCCCCCTGACAAGGACTCCAGGAGGATTGATGCCATGGCAAAGAAACAGTACATGGCAGCATCCTTGGGACTCAGACAGGCAAATTATATGGCCTATGTTGCAAGATACCAGAAATCCAGATGGGATACTGTTATGGCTCTAGCTAACAGGTCCCTGGCCAGCTGCCAAGGAGCTGGAGCATGTGGCTGCTGATGGTATTGAGGCATCAAGGTGCAATTCCATGCTGCAGTGGACTCTAATGATGTATCTTCAAGAGTCATGGCTACATCTGTGGCTTCCATGAGAATGGCTTGGCTCAGGTGTACTAGCCTGTCACAGGATACCCAGGCTAAGGCCATGGATTTTCCTGTTGTGGGTAACTCTCTGTTTGGGGAGCAGACAGAGAATTACATGAAGAAAATGGATGAGTATAGGACCACTTATAGGAGTGCACAGACCAAGGAAGGCAGGCCACTCCTCAGAGGCAGCTTTCCAGGGGCAGGGGCAGGCCTTTTCACAGACCTTTTTACCAAGCCCAGGCCTCCTCTTCAGCCTATGCCCAGAGGGGGTTCTTCAGAGGGAGAGGCAGATGGGGTACGAGCAGGCCTGCTCCCACCCCTCAGCCTAAAGCCCCTGCCAAACAGGCACCCTGATGGGAGGCCAGGGCCGATTCTCCATTACCTGTAGGGCAGGGTGGCTTACTTAGTCCAGGACTGGGAGTCTTTAACATCAGACAAGTGGGTCCTGGAAGTAGTAACCAGGACTAGTTCTCAGCTTCAAAAATTTCAAATATGAGAACCAGATCCTTTCCACCTGCAAATCCATCAGAGGCTCTCACTCTGGAAACAGAAGTCTCAACCCTCCTTGCTCTGAGCTGTAGAAAGGTACCTCCCTACACCAGGGCAAAGGACTGTACTCCAGGTACTTCCTTACCCCAAAAAAGACAGGAGAATGGTGGCCCATCCTGGATCTCAGATACCTAAACAAGCACCTTTTAAAACCAAAATTCAAAATGGTGACTCTGGGAATTATTTTACCATCTCTAAGGCCAGGGGACTGGCTAGCATCCCTGGATCTCAAGGATGCCTACTTCCATGTTCTCATCAGAAGCTCCCACCGAATGTACCTCAGATTCGAACTGCCCTCAGGCCATTACCAGTTCAGAGCAATGCCCTTCGGCCTCACCTCTACCCCAAGGGTATTCACAAAATGCCTGGCAGTAGCAGTTGCTCATTTAAGAAGGCAAAAGATTGACATTTTTCCTTACCTGGACGACTGGCTCATAGTGGGCCAGTCTCCAGACCAAGTCAGATTACACCTTCAGGTTACCCAGCAGCTTACATGCTTACATCTCTAGGTTTCCTTCTCAATCTCCCAAAGTCAGTTCTAGAGCCTGTTCAGCTACTCACTTTCATAGGCGCAGAACTGGACACAAAGCAGGCCAGAGCTTTCCTACCTCTAGAAGAGCAAAGACCCTGGTGGCTCTGGCCTCCTCCTTCACTCTGCAGGTCTCTCGACCAGCAAGGCATTTCTCGGCTCCTAGGGCACATGGCTGCCTCCACAGCAGTAGTGCAGGGAGCAAGATTTCAGATGAGGGACATTCAGTTCCATTTGAGAGCCTTCTGGTCTCAAGGAGAGATCCTCAACTAAATTGATCCCAGTAACTCGAACCCTGATCCAGGCCCTACAGTGGTGGCAGGATCAGAGCAACCTGAGACAGGGTTCCTTTCATCCTCAATCTCACTCCTTGACCCTTACTACAGATGTCCCTGTTGGGGTGGGGAGCTCACATGGGCAACCTCACCACCCAGGGATTGTGGTCCCCTCAGGAATCTCTGCTCCACATCAATCTGTTAGAACTCAGAGCATTTTTTCTAGCACTTCAGGTTTTTTCTGCATCTGTTCAGAACAAAGTGGTACAGGTCAGAACAGACAACACCACTACGATGTGGTACATCAGCAAGCAAGGGGGCACTAGGTCTTCAGCCTTGTGCACCAAGGCAATGAAGTTGTGGTCTCTGGCTTATTCCCTGAACACCTCCCTCATGGCAGTTCACCTCCCAGGCAAGGACAATGTCCTGGCAGATGCTCTCAGCAGGATTTCCCAGGGCCATCATGAATGGTCTCTGGACCCCCTAGTACTGGAGGTAGTATTTGCCAGGTGGGGCACCCCTCAGATAGATCTTTTTGCAGCCCCAGACAATCACCAACTTCCGCTATTTTGCTGCAGTCCCCCTGGATGCCTTCCTTCTCAACTGGGAAGGGAAGTTTCTCTATGCCTCCCCCCCACTTCCCTCTCTTGTTCAAGGTGCTAATCAAAATCAGATCTCAACCTTGCAAGATGATTCTGATTGCTCCAGATTGGGCCAGACAGCCCTGGTATCCACTTCTTCTGTCCTTAGCAGTCCACCTTCCCCTGTGTCTTCCCAGGAATCACAATCTGTTAACCTGTGCCCAGGGGAGAGTTTGGTACCCTAATCTCAAATCCCTCAATCTCAAGGCCTGGCTCTTGAAGAGTTAGAGTTTGCTGACCTACACCTTTCTCAAGGTGTACTCGATATCTTGAAAGCTTCTAGGAAGCCTTCTACCAGGGCTACTTATAATTCTAAATGGAAAAGGTTTTCCATATGGTGCTCTGGAAAGCATATTTCCCAGAATCTGCTGATCTGCCCACAGTCCTGGATTATATGGTCCACTTAAATACTTTGGGGCTGAGGCCAGCTACCCTGAAAGTGCACTTGGCAGCTGTCTCTGCTTTATATCAGCAGGAAAGCCCTCTTCTCTTTCTGCTCACCCTGTATTCTCCAAGTTTTTCAAGGGATTGCTTCACACCAACCCTCCATTCAGGGACCCTACTCCCGCCTGGGATCTTAATGTTTGCATTGCTCAGCTTATGCAACCCCCCTTTGAGCCCTTGTCTTCAGCAGAGCTTAAGTACTTGACTTGGAAAACTGTGTTTCTGGTAGCCATCACTTCTGCCAGACGCATAAGTGAATTACAAGCTTTGTCAGTGGAGTCTGATTTTATCTCATTTCACAGAGATAAAGTGGTCCTCAGGACCAACAGGAAGTTCTTGCCTAAGGTGGTTTCTGATTTCCACCTTAATCAATCTATATCTTCTCAGTGTACTTCACTGGCCATTCCTCCTCTGGCGAGGAGGCTGCACAACAGATGTGTGAGAAGCCCTTAGTTACTACATGGTGCAAGGGTCCTGGTTTGACTCCCTCCAACTGTTCCTCACTTATGGTGAGGTTGGTAAAGGAAACCTGCCACTAAAAGATCCATTGCCAGGTGGATTGTCTCTTGTATCAATTTTGTTATGAAAAACTGGGTAAGGCTCCCCTTCAGGCCTGAGGGCTCACTCTACTAGAGGTACAGCTGCGTCCCTGGCTGCAGCCAGGACATCCTATCATAGAGATATGTCAAGCAGCTAACTGGAAAACAGTTCACACTTTCACAAGCATTACTCCCTGGACATCCAGGCTAGGAGTGATGCTCGGTTTAACACAGCTGTGCTTCAGAGCCTATTTCTAAGTAGGTTCTGTCCCTCCTCCATGGAGTACTGCTGTGTAGTCTGCATATGTCATAATATAGCAAGACTTCATGTTGTTTAAGTAATAATTACTCACCTTAGTAATGTTGTTTCTTCTAATGAGTCTTGCTATATTATGACCTCCCATATGCCCCTCTCAGAACCTCTGCTTTTGGAATGTGGGTGGGCAGTGCAGTGTTAACACTTAGTAGATGCCACCTTGTTTTCACCCCCTTTTTGGGGTGTTTGGGTGTTGTGTTTTTTATTTTTTGGATCCCCTGACTTGAGTCTTTGTTTTGGAGCCAAAAAATGTGTTAATATTTTAGTAGCCAGTTGGCTAGTGTAGGTTTACAGCTTCCACACAGAATCTTAGTGAGTTTTGCTCGTAAAGATCTGACAGTTTGAGTTTGAAGAACAACAGACAGAATTCTCAACCGAGCTCGTGCTCAAGGTTCCATGCCTGGCATGGAAAGTTAACTCTTTCAACTCCGGAGCAGTTCGAAGGCTGGGTCAAACTGCATATGTCATAATATAGCAAGACTCCATTAGAAGAAACAACATTACTAAGGTGAGAATTTTTTTGTCCAGTTCGTCTGCCCTTTCTTCACTTAGAGTCTGTAGCGGGGCATTAGCAAAAAAGTGGTCCATTTCGGGGGGGAGGGGCCACCTCAGAGGTGTAAAGGGCTCCTTAAAAGGTCCCAAATGCCTCAGCAATCACCAAAGAGTCCTGTACCAGTTGACCCGATGAGTTATGGATCTGCCTAATCAGTCTTTCCCTCTCCCGCCTACGTAGCTGCCAGGCTAAATATTTTCCCCCCATCCCCATCAAAGTAGGCTCCAGACTGCGCTAATAGGATGGCCCTTTCGACTTTGGCACTGTTCAGTGCATTAAAACACCTTTTCAATTTCTGTATCACCCTGTATAGAGACTGTGTGCGTTTTAACTTGTGGGCAGTCTCACATGCCTCAATTTTGATGCGGAGTTTACTTAACTCTTACTCTGTGATCTTTTTTGTGTGAGCTGAAAAGGCTATGGATTGCCCCCTAATGAAGGCTTTCAAAGCCTCCCATCTGGTATGGTGAGAAGTGTACCCCCTTCTATTGAAAGTTAGGAATTCTTGTATGTTACTGGACATTGCACCTATATACTTCTGGTCTTTTAAAAGTAGCGGGTCTAGTCTTCATTATCTAACCACTGGAGGGGAGTCTGAGGAGAACATCTTCATCGTTAGTGAGGCATGATCAGATAACAAAATCGAAGAGTAATGGCCCTAGTTGACTACTGGCAAGAGCGAAGAGCTGAGTAGCAGCCTGTCAAGTCTGCCATATGATTGGTGGGCGTGGGAGTAAAAGCTATAGTCTCTACCTATGGGGTTCAAATGCCTCCATACATCCACCAACCCAAATTCCATTTCCAGCTTCCCCCAAAGCACGGGCATTTTTAGACATGGGAACTGGAGTAACATTTGAGTGATCCAAAACAGTGCCCTGGACACAATTGAAGTCTCCCCCCAGGATCCAGGGACCCGTCCATCCTGCCATTTACAGGGCCAGTTTTTGAAAGAAGCTGGGATGCTCCATGTTGGGTGCATCAATCAACTCCAGCGAAAGGGTTCCCACCCCCATCACTTCAGCCTTGACCAGGGCATACCTCCCAGCAGAGTCAGTGATACGGTCCAACACCTTTACCTGAGTTGCCTGAGGGAACCAGACAGAAACTCCCCTGGCCTTAGAAGAGAAAGTGGATGATATCCAGGTTCCCCCCATCGCAGTGCTAGTTTTGACGGCTTCTCCCCCTGACGTGTGTCTCTTGCAAGAGTATTGCTTGCCATTTGAACCTCTTAACCTCAGCCTGGAATTATTTGCTCTTAATCCCTGACTTTAGCCCATTTATGTTCCATGTTGCTACCTTAAATGACTTAGCCATAATCAAAACATATAAGTAAGCAGCATGGGATTAGCAGATCAGTTTCAAACAAACAAAATGGGTTGCTCCCAAAATGTCCCATCCATAACATGCACTGGAGCCTAGTGTTAGATAAATGTAGAAGTGATTTAACATCAAGTCGCAACATCCAACTTTTATCCCCTTTTACCCAAGCCCACAACAATTCCCTCTCCTAATTAATATTCGAGGGGGCAAGAGTGCCCACCAGCCATAGGATCCGTACAGCAATATTGACATCAGCTGAGTGGTGAGCCCCTCATCCCTCCCAACCTCCCCTAAGAAAACATCCTCCCCCCATATAATGTATATGCTACTAAACACTAAGAAACCCCCTATCCCCTTTAACAGTTTACATCCACTGTCCCCAAAATCAGGCCTGCTTGCACCTGAAAAACACTCCCTTGCAAACACTTGGCAAATATTAAAACTAATATTATATTTAATATTTCCTATCTAATGGTGGGCACTTTCTGAACTACTCAATTGTAATGAGGCCCCCAATAACAATAAATTGCAGCCCAGTGAGCCAGCAATTACAAAGGGCAGGGAAAGAAAAAACGGGGAGTGAAAAATAATTGGTTAACAACAACTCTGACTAACGTGAACCGGATAGATCAGTATTAGAGTACATTAATAACATGCCACACTGTAGATACACTGTAGTTATAGATAATCAAATAAACTTAAAATCCAGAAGGGTTCAGTTAAGCGTCCTCAGTACATCATGTCACAGTTATAGGGGTGTACTTACGGTGACGTCACCGACACTGTGGCGGTCTGAAGACAGCTCCTCGTCCCTCTGGCTCAGTTTGCCCACAAAGTCAAGATTTCTGGCTAAAATTAGCAAAATTGGTAGTGGGGCTACATGTAGAAACAGATCCCGATCTAAAACTGCTAAAAAAGACAGACAAGCAACAGGATCACCACTGATGAGCCAACGTGATAATGGGAGAGAATCACCATCCAGAATCAGAACTAGAGACATTATCGCACTCTAGATTTCAGACATTGCTTACTGAAATTAAGCTATCTAGAAGCGAAAACAAAGCTGAGTTTAATAAATTTCATACAGACCTCACTAAGCTGGAGAACAGGGTGACCACTGCAGAAGATAGGATTTCGGGGGCAGAGGACGATATACTTTGCCTTTCTCAGGCTATTGGAAGTACTTAGCCAGCAGCAAGAGAGCATAGCAGCTAAATGTATCGACTTGGAAGCCCATGCTAGAAGAGAGAATCTCAAGGTGTATGGTTTGCCAGAGGATTCCGAAGTCGGGGAGATGGCAGATTTTATGGCGGATATGCTGCGTCATGTATTGGAGCTTCCACGGGCCTTTAATTTTCAGATTGAGGGGGCCCACAGAGCGTTGTCTGCGAAACCCACTGCACCATCAGCCAGACCAAGATCCATAGTGATAAAATTCTCTAGTTATAGAGATAAGGAGATGGTGCTTAGAACAGCATGGAGGCAGCAGAAAGTAGAGTATAACGGATCACATTTATATTTCAATCAGGACTATCCACCGCAAATTCAACAACATCGAATGGCCTATATGCCCATACTGCGTAAACTTAAGTTGCTGGGTGTGAAGTTTCAGACACCGTATCCTGCACGTCTGCGAGTGCATTGGGAGACGGGCTCAGAGCTATATTGTACATCTGAAGAGGCAATCTTGGCCTTAAAGAAAAAAGGGCATGAGCTATAGGGAGTTCCCCCATGACCCGGAACGAATTTAAACGGGCCTTGCAATCAGCTTTACCGTGTAGAAATAGAAAGATGGGGCAAGGATCAGCTCCAAATACTATGGAAGATATCAGGGAATTGCTACGGAAACTTACCCGCCAGCACCAGCGAGAAGAAGGAGATACCAGAGGGGAAACAGCGACTTGAAGAGGTGCACAGTGAGTGCCTGGAGATAAAGACGCTTTGCTGTATCTGCAGACCCTAACCTCTCTTATCAGAGGGCCCAAGCAGTCGTAGTTGAGGTTACTGCCAGGCCTAGGAAGAAGGGGAGGCGGCACCCGCCTACTGAACAAAGTTGGTGGACAAAGTCGGTGGATTTAGTTATTGTTTTCCTGTTTTCACAAGGAGCAGACTATTAATATTAAGGGACATTACAAGCAAAAGAGATAATGGGATATATATATTCCTAATGTAAGGACATTATAACCCCTTGAGAGACATGATTATAAGGGGACTAATTCCCCCCCCCCCTTTTTCTTTACTTTTTTCCTCCAGGAAAGATGAGAACTTTAAGTTAGATACTCTCAAGGGATCGGGTATAAGTTATGGAAGGGATCCATTGGACGGATTATGTTAATGGCCGGAGGGGGAACAAGGAGGTAATATTTCCTGTCTTCTTTATTAATAATCCAAATGCTGTGGTTTGCGGTTATACTGTTGATCTTTAGCCTATTAGGCTGGGGAGGGACTTTCAAACTTTATGGATGTACACTTCTAGGTGTATCTACCTGCTCTGTTGAGCAGCTTTGTGTTATGGTGACGTACTTAGGCCTAGACATCAGGCCAGGATCCACATTGGATAGGATCCAGAGGGGCTGAACTCCAGTAGGAACTCCGTACCCTCCACTCAGGGGGCATAGTTACCCGAGATCTTAGGGTTCGATTTACTCGTTACCCCTTCCTTGGAGGTACTTATGTAAATAGTTTACCCCAGTTGGCGAGGGAAGGGAGTTTTAAGCCTTCCTATCCGGGGAGAAGATTAGAGTTACAATGTTTTTTACATGTGGGTTTGTATTTGTGTTATGTTCGTTATAGTGGCACATCACTATGCGCATGGGAGGGCACTTGGAATGGGAGATTGGAGGAGAGTGATGAGGGGTGTAGAGGAGGGCGACAATCAAAATGTATTGGCAGGACAAATAATATTGGAAGCATAAAATGGCATACGAATGGGTTATAGGGACAGCCTTAAGATACTATCACAAAACGTGAATGGGTTGAATAATTCTGTCAAAAGATACAGGGTAATATCCTCTTAGAGGCGGCAGGCCCCATCTTTTGTTCTTTTACAGGAGACTCACTTGAGCAGGGCCGAACATAAGAAACTGGGTAGGATCGGCTTTGACCATGTGATCGCTTCCACTCATGGAGGGGGGAAGAGGCGGGAACGGCGGTCTTAATTCCGAGGGGATCCTTATTTGAACCGGAGGCTCAGTACATGGATCCGGAGGGGAGGTTGGCACTGGTGTGTGGGTTTCTGGGGGAATCACCCTTCACGCTAGCCTCACTGTGCATTCCCCAGAGACAGCAGTGATGCAGTGAAGGTTTGCTTCATAAAATTACAGAATATCATAGAGGGACACTGGTGGTGGGAGGTGATCTCAACCAGATCTGGGATCATTTAGATACTTCTAGGTTGGGGACCTTTCGTCCCACTCCAGTTGGGAAATTGATTAAACATTTTTTGGGACAACCAACTGGGTAGATGCGTGGCGTTCAGAACATGCAGGGCAGAGAGACTATACACATTATTCTCCCCCACATGGATCATATGCCCGAATCGACTATTTTTTGATCTCAGGAGAGCATAGATTCCAAATTAGGGACTGTGTACATACACCCTCGGTTTTATCAGACTATGCACAACTCTCTTTAAGGTTGTAATGGAAAACAACTAGAGGCCAAACATTATGGAGATTTAATAATTGTTTATTAAATGTAAAGGAATTTGCAGAAATGGCTAGGGATAAGAAGAAGCAGATTTTTGGGGAAAATGACTTGCCAGAAATCTCAGGTCTACCCTAGGACACTGTTAAAAGCGGTCCTGAGGGGTTGTAAATATGCAACATTATAAAAACACGGAATGCCCAAATGGAATCACTTCAGAAGCAATTAAGTGAGACTCAAAAGCAACACGCAGAGGGGGAAGGCACAGCATGGGCTAAGATACTGACTTTGAGGCAGCAGATCCAAAAGCAGATTGATGTTAAGACTGAACAAGCTCTGCAAAGTCTTCGTCAGAGATATGGGGAGGTGGGACCTAGGGCATCGAGGTTGTTGGCATATCGCCTTCGCCAGCAGACACTGAGGGCTGCTGTCACCCAAATTAGAGATCCTGGGACGGGGAAACTGGTCAGTTCACGAGAACAGATCCTATCCAGTTTTAAAAGTTTCTGTGAAAGGCTGTATACCCCAGAATCCCCTTTGACGAGTTCTCGTGCAGAAGCATATTTAGCTAAAATAAACTTCCCCACACTTAGTAGGGAGACCAGGTTATAGCTAGATCTACCCATTTCTTCTGGGGAACTAGATCAGGCAATCAGGGGCCTGAAATCTCTTAAAACACCAGGACCAGATGGGTACACTCCCGAATTGTATACATTTTTTAAAAAAGAGGTGGAGGGCCCTCTGCTAGCAACATGTAGAGAGGCACAATTGGGGGATCATTTTCCAGATACCTGGAATTATGCGGTGATTTCAAGTATTCCGAAACCGGGGAAGGATAGTACTCAGTGTGCATCATACCGTCCAATCTGTGTACTGAATATCGATTATAAAATATATACCAAGATTTTTGCCCAGAGATTGGAGGGATTACTTCTTTCTATTATTAATTTTGACCAGACAGGCTTTGTCCCAGGACGTCAGACTCAGGACAACATTAAGAGGACGCTGCATATTCTCCACCATGCTGCCCGGTCGAGGTTTCCCCTCCTCCTTCTTAGATTGGATGCGGAGAAGGCCTTCGACCGGGTAGCATGGAATTTTTTGGGCTTGACTCTGAAATAGTTAGGCTTTTCAGAAGCCTTTGTGAAGATTATCAACAACATTTACACCAGACCCAAGGCCTACATTAAAATCAATGGTAGGATTACAGAGCCTTTCCAATTGAGGAGGGGCACTAGGCAGGGGTGCCTGCTATCCCCCCTGCTTTTTCCCCTTATATCTGGAGCCATTGGCTGGGGCTTTACGCCAATCTTGGGAGATCCCAGGGGGTAAGGCAGGGAGGAGAAGAACATAAATTGGCGTTGTACGCAGATGATTCGTTGATTTATCTACAAGAACCAGATCAAGCTCTGCCCAAATTATGGGAAGTCCTGGAGGAATTTGGGAGGGTAGCAGGGTACAAGGTAAATACCACCAAAACGGAGGTGCTTCAGGCTAATTATAGTCCATCCGAGGGAACTAAAAGTAAGTTCCCATTTTGATGGAACCTGAAACATTTGAAGTACCTGGGAGTACAGATCTGCATGGAACATAAACAACTTTATTTGCTTAATTATACCCCAATGGTAGACAACTTTAAAAGGGACCTGGAGAAGTGGCAAGGAATACTCATCCCCTTATTTCAGAAGGTTCAAACAATAAAAATGGTAATTCTCCCTAGATTTTTATATTTGACTCAGACTCTCCTGATCCAGATACCAGACTCCTTATACGCCACCCTTAACAGAAGAATATCATGGTTCATTTGAGGACCACAGAGACTGAGAGTCCGCATGTCCATTTTGCAGGCTTTAAAAGAGGATGGAGGTTTGGCCTTACCCAGTTTTAAATTATGCTATCAAGCGACGCAGCTCAGGACTTCTATATATTGGTTCAGTAAGAGCTATATTGCTAAGTGGAAGCATCTGGAGCTGCTAGGGAAGGGTTTAGGTAATTTACATTCAGCACTGCTCGGAGATGTAAGATATAGCTCCCTGGAAAGAAACCTGAACCCTTATACAGAGGTAACACTGAGTGTCTGATATGGGGTACTAGGAGATAAAAAACTCAGAAAATGGAAAGGCATCATGTATTCGGTCCCATACATCAAGGGAGTCAGCCCTGCGAATTGGGATGCTGGGTTTAGAGGATGGGAGAGGAGAGGCCTCCACCTGATCTGGCATTTTATGGAAGGGACAGAGATCAGATCCTTCCAGGAATTGGTGACTAAGTTCAGCCTTTCCTGGAGGGACAGATTTAGGTATTTTCAACTTAGGGACTTCATCAAAACCATGCAAAGTGAACTAAAAGAAGACAACAAACCATCACCCCAGATATTAAACATTTTTAAAGAGGCAGTAGAAAATAGAGCTCCCCTGGCTCACGATTTCCTATCTGTATGGGGCACTTTTATCATGGCAGGGAGATAATACTGAGTCAATTCGAAAGACATGGTCTAGGGATATGGACATGCTGATATCTCTGGATATGTGGGCATGGCACATAGGAAATTATATGGGGGGATATCTCTCATTGGATGGAGGGAATTTTCTTGGAAAATACATATTAGATTCTTTAGGACCCCAGCGATACAGGCAAAATTTCTGGGAGACAGAGAGGCGGTATGCTGGAGAGGATGTGGGTTCTCCCTGGCTGCTCTATATCATATAATGTGGGGATGTCCGAGGCTGTCCCTATATATTCAAGGGTTAGAACATGCTTTACAGTCAATATTTGACCCAGGAATTAAGCTGACTGCTTCCCTGTACATTTTGTTTGAGGTTCCAAGGAGCTATAGAGATTCACATGTAGATTGTTAAAATATGCCCTTTTGGCTGGGCAGAAGGTGGCTACTAAGCTCTGGCTCACAAACAAAGAACACACCATGGAAAGATGGCAAGAGATAATGATCTCCGTATATCGACCCGAGGCTCTGACAGCAATGCTCAATAAACAACAGACCAGGTTTGAAATAGTCTGGAGGAGATGGGTTCTGTACATGGGCCTGGTTAATTCGGAGTTTGTACCCTAAACTCTAGACACTAGTCTAAAAGGGAACATGTAGCCTCTTGGATCTTCTGGTATAAGACCCCCTGTATAAAAAAATCACTCATTAGAATGAAGTGAGTGAGATTAAGCCCTATCCGTGTAGATTGTGAAACTAAGTGCCTATATCTGTGTAAAGTTGCTGTCTTTCCTTTTTTGTTATTGTCTTTTTTATTAAGTTTTTCCTTATGTTTGTCTAGGTCTATAAAATATAGGGAACAAAGAAATTCCTAAATAGAATTTGAGAGTTTAAAGTAAGAAAAGGGAAATCTTAGAAGAACCATACTAAATCAACTGGTTGGAACCCTTATATTTAGAATATATGGATCTTACAAATTATGTTTTGGTTTTATTTATGTGATAGGACCTGTAACTGTCTTTTCCTGTGATATATGTATGTAAAAGGTTTTTTTTAACAATAAAGAATAAAAGTTAAAAAAAAAAAAAAATTATAGGGGTGATAGAGGTGTAGTCCAAACGAAGATAGGAGCAACAAAAATTTGCTCCTTAAAGTGAGCTGGCTCCAAACTAGGGCTACCTAAATATTAAACTGAACATTAAGAAAAGAGTAAATTTTAAACATAATGGCCCCCACCCGTCTGCACCCATGTCCCCAGACATTGGGGGGGGGGTGGACTCCACTAAGCATCCTGATGATTTCCTACTTATAACCAGTCACAAAGATAACAAACGAGTTGTCAGGGATCTTGCAGCTTCAGATCTCTGTATAGTCCCAGGAAAATAAGGTTGCTTCAGGAACAAGAATGGAGTAATTCCACCCGAGCATGCAGATAATGATCTGGAGCTTAACCTTCCAGGCTAAGTCTTGGTGCATGGTGAGAAACCATGTGATGAGAAGAGCCTCAAAAATGCTTTTAAATTATGTGCCGTGGGGAGCTCGGCTAGACTGCATCCACCATGTTACTGTGCTGGCCACGCTACTCGCCATAGAATTCTTAGTGGTTTCCTCAAGGGGACTTGTTCTACCGTCCTCTGTCTCTAAACACGTGGCAAAACGCCAGGTGGTGTCAGAGACCCTGACCCACCTCATTCAAAGCGGGGGCCATTGTACCGGTCCCACCAAGTGAGCAAGGTCAAGGGTCCTATTCGATCTACTTCATAGTTCCAAAGAAGTCAGGAGGTTTCAGACCCATTCTGGATCTGAAGCATCTAAACAAGCTCGTATGCCACAAAACGTTCAAGATGGAGTCCCTGAGGTTGATAACCCGGGCCGTTCAGCCAGGGGACTTCTTAGCCTCAGTAGATCTGATGGATGCTTACCTTCACATCCCCATCCGTCAGTCCCACCAAAAGTATCTCAGGTTCTCGATACTGGGCCAACATTTATAGTACAGTGCGCTTCCCTTTGGCCTTGCAACAGCCCCTCAAGTTTCCTCGAAAGTGTTGATAGTCCTGGTGGCTCAGCTTCCGCAGGAAGGGCATCGTGTCTGTCCTTATGTGGATGACATGCTCATTCGTGCACCAACGTTGCCTCTGGCAAAGAGGTCAGTGCTCAGGACTCTGGAGATCCTGTAGTCACATGGCTGGGTGGTGAATCGGGAGAAGAGATCTCGGAGCCATCTCAGACCTTGGAACATCTGGGGGCAGTCTTTAACTTGAAACTAGGGAGGGTTTTTCTGTCGCCTTCCCGGAAAGAGACCTTATTGTCGGAGGTCCAGTGGCTCAGGAATTAGTCATTGGCCTCTGCCCACAATGTGCTGTGAATTCTAGGCCTCATGGTGGCAGTGATAGACTTGGTTCTGTAGGCTCGCTTCCATATGCGGCCTCTTCAGATGGGTTTGCTGACAGCCTGGGATCTGTCATCGGAGGATTATCAGGCCAGGATTCCCCTCACCCCTCAGCTTTGTCACTCCCTGAGTTGGTGGGGAATGTGCAGAATGTCAGCAAAGGGGTTCTGCTGGAACTTCCCCGGAGTTAATTCTCACAACAGATGCCAGTCTGCATGGGTGGAGTGGGTGGGGCAGTCTTGAACCAACTTCCCATTCAGGGACCTGGCCAGTACAGAAAACAGCACTTCCACTTAAATCTTCTTAGCCCTCCTTAGGTTTCAAACCCTGCTGCAAAAGAACACGGTAAAAGTGAGGTCAGACAATGCCATCACAGTGGCATACATAAACTACCAAGGAGGCATGAAAAGCAGGGAGATGCTTCAAGAGGCCTCCAGACTCCTGAGGTGGCTGGAGGAGAATATTCTCTCTCTGTCAGCAATACAACTGGCAAGGAAGTTGAACATTCAGGTGGACTGATTAAGTCATGAAAATGTTCACCCCAGAGAGTGGCAGTTGAACCTGGAGGTCTTCAAACTCCTGAGCAACTGGTTCGCTCAACTGCAGATAGATCTGTTTGCTTCTAGCCACAATGCTCGATCCAAAGGTTCTTCAGTCATTTTCGGTGTCCACAGGCAGAAGCAGTGGACACTATGATTCAAGAGTGGTCCTTCAGAGCATATGCCTTTCTCCACTGCCTCTTCTGTCCAAAGATCTTACAAAAAATAGGACACTTAAGAGGAAACTTTCTCCTAATTATTCCAGAGTGACCGAGAAGACCGTGGTGCTCAGATTTAGTGAACCTAGCCCAGCAAGTACCTTTCCACCTTCTGATGCGAAGAGACCTTCTGTTACAAGGTCCTATTCTCCACCCAAATCCAGGAGTAGTGCAACTTGCAGCCTGGTTCCTGAAAGGAGGAGGCTCCTAAAATTAGGTTTCTCCAAGAAAGTAGTTGAAACCTTGATGGCTGCCAGAAAGACTTCTACGTCTGCAGTTTACACTCGGATATGGACCATCTTTTCATTTTGGGCCAGTGAGAAGCCTTCAAAGACCTTGGTTCCACAGATTTTGGATTTTTTACAGGAAGGCATGGAGGAAGGGTTTGTATTGAGTAGGGTGAGAGGCCAAGTATCAAGTCTCGGAGCATCATTGGGTTTCTTCCAAGGAACTAATTAAGTGTTCATTTGTTTTTCACACGCGGTTAGCAGGAGTTGTCTTGTGTTCCGATCCCTGGTCCCTCCATGGGATCTTAATCTAGTTCTGAATGCGCCCTGTAAAGAGCCTTTTGAACTCCTTTCATCCATATCGCTGGATGTGTTGTCCTACAAGGTGTGTTTCTGGTGGCTATGTGTTCAGCCAGGAGAACTGGTCAACTCCAGGTCATGTCTCACAATTAGTCATACCTTATTATACATAAAGACAAGGTGGTACTCCTGACGGCTTTCCATGTGAACCAGGAAATATGCCTTCCATTCTTCTGTCCTCAACCTTCTCACCCCAAGAAGAAGGAGTTGCACAAGTTGGATTTTCGACGGGCAGTTAGGATCTACCTTAAATAGACGGCTGAGTTCCGAAAGTCAGATAGTCTTTGTTGTTTTTGAAGCAGCCAAGCAGGGTCAAAAAGCCTCTAGGGCCACCCTAGCTAGGTGGGTGTGGGCCTGAGTCGCTACGGCCTATGTTACAGAAAAGAAGAGGCCTCTGGCCCTCATCAAGGCTCACTCCACCAGGGCTATGGCAACTTCCTGGGAAGAGAGAGGCGAAGCCTCAGTTTTAGAGCTATGTAAGGCAGCTACGTGGTTTTCTGTCCACATATTCACGAAACATTACGGATTGGATGCTCAGAGTTCTGCTGATGCAAGTTTTGGTAGCTACAGGCAGCAGTTTGCAAGTAATTCTTAGTGCTTGCCTCTGGCATATGGGATAATATTCTCCCTCCTCCCGGTTTTCTCTGGGTACTGCTTTTTAGAACTCAGTTGTTATGATTACCCGTTGACAATCTGGAGCGCTATAGAAAAAAGAAATTTCTTCATACTTACCGTGATTTCTTTTTTGTTAGCTCCAACATCATCAGTGGGGCCCACCCAGGAGCCTCGCTCCTGCGGGAGAAACTTATCTGGTATGCTAGGAGGGATGACCTGTGTGATAAATTCCCCTACTTTCGGACACCTCTCTATTCTGCTGTGCTGTATTCATATATTGATTTATTTTTATTTTATTAGATCTTTGGCTTTACATACCATTGAGCTAGAGGTTCATTTACAAAGGTTTCACGTCTAATGAGAAAAAACAGAAATACAATACAAGACATAACCATACATACAGTATGTAGAAAGTTTTAGTTACATTGTTTCGAAGAGGTTTAGCAAACATGTTAGAAAACAGTTTTTGTCTAAGTGCAGTACATGCGGTTCAGGTGTAGTTATGGCTGTTGGCTGAGCAGAGTGGTTATTTACAAATGAAGAGATGGATTAGCCCGGTGGGGCTAGGAGGTTTACAAGGATAGGACATAGGACATTTGGATGAATAGAGATGAGAGGCCGGTTGCAGTTTCAGTGGCTGTGTGCTGAAGTTCATGGGGGAATGGGACCATGTGCTGGTATGGTCCTTGGGAGGTGGAATGAAGTGAGAAAGGGAAGTCTGCAGGCGCTAATGAGGTGGGGGTAGTTGTTGAGTTAGGGGGTGAATTTCCAGTTGGTAGGTGGGGGAAGAGTAAAGTGTGAAACAATGAAAAGGTAGAACATGGTTTTCAGGCCAAGCTAGTACAGTTAGGAGTTACAATCACAACTAATGTGTAATGCAAGATGAGGAATGAAGCTTTAATTTAAGTGGACCTAGTTTAGTTTCTGACAGAAGGTTGTCACTGAGTGTACTTAGCCAGTAGGGAGCACGGTACTCAAAGGACCGTTGTCCTTGGGATGACTGCCAGAAAGGGACATGAAGTGGCTGGTTGTTTGTTCCTCTGGTACGCCTAGTTTTGTTGGCCAAGCTGAGGAAATTCCCCACACCGGGGGGTGTCAATCCAAGGGTGGATTTCTTTGCAAATAGGCATACCTGGTACTGTGCTCGGTGGTCCTGGTTTAGCAAACGGTGTACATAAGCTACATAAGTGTGTGTTAGGCGGTGTGCAACAAGAATAAGCCTACAGGCCTTACTGAGAGTTGTTTTTACCCACTTGAGAGCTGTGTCGGTCACAGCACTGTATACCACTAGTGCATAGTCAATTACAGACAACACAGAACTAGTTTCTGCTAGTTTTAGTGCTTCTTGCATAAGGCAGTGTTTGTTTTTGTGTAACAAGCCTAGTCTAGCATTTGCTGATTTAGCTACAAGATCTATGTATGGTATGAAAGAAAGGGAACTATCTAACATTACGCCTAAGTACTTAAAAGTTTGAACCATTTCTAAGGGTGTATTTTGACTATTTAGTATTTTTAGTTGGTGGGACATGTCTGTTGTGAGTGGAGGCAAACAACATCGTTTCAGTTTTTTTATAATTTAGCAGTAATTTTGATTTTATGAACCATGCCTCAATATCCACAAAGTTGGTCTGCAACTGTTTTTCTAGTGCTGTGGGGTCTGACTGGCTGGTGTATAGCACCGCATCATCCACATAAAGTAGGACTTTACCTTGAGTTGCTAGTGGAAGTTAATTTAAAAACCGACTAAAAAGAACCGGGCCTAAAATTGATCCTTGGGAGACCCCTGTATTTATGCTCTGATTTTCTGAGTGTCCAGGATTTTTACCCTTTCTTCTCTATCAGTGAGGTAGCTCCTAAACCAAGACACCAATTCAGGGGATAGTCCTGTAGAGGATAGATGGTTCAGGAGGAGCTCGTGATTTACAGTGTCAAAGGCCTTGGTGAGATCAGTGTAGGTTAGGAAAGGGAAAGGGAACATTGTTTAACCAGGAGTAGCACACTAAGCTGAAGCTTGTTTCCAGATGCGACCTTGGGAGCACAAGGAAGTTAAGTGACTTGCTCAGGATCACACAGTATGCACCTAGGTGGCTATGGGATTCAAACCCAGGTCTCTAGATCTGCAGCTCAGAGCCTTAACCCGCTGTGCTATACTGCCTCCTGGGTTGCCTCCACCATGATCCCCCGATTTAACGTATCGTGTATATATTCAGTGAATTCAACTAAGGCAGTAGTGATGCTGTGCTGCTTTCAGAATACGTGCTGTTGTGGACATTGAAGCTGATGCTTTTCAAGGTAATTGACAGTTTGATCATACACAATGCGTTCCAGTGCTTTTGAGAGCAGGGGTGAGTTTAGAGATACTGTAGGTCGGTAATTTGAATGACTAGACCTATCACCACTTTTGTATACAGGATTTACCACCGCAGATTTCCTGGGCCTGGGGAATTTACCGGAAACAAGTGATAGATTTATGATACTTGTAAGGGGTCAGAGAATCACGTCAAGAGTGAGCTCAGCAAGTTTGAGGTCCAGTGTATCACTGCTAGCTCTGGATTTTCCAAGAACCTGTGTGAGTTATTTTTTGGCCTCTGTTAGCGTGATAATTTTGAGGTAGAAGGGGGGTGTTGAACCAGACTGGGTATCTGCTTTGTGTGCAAGATTACTGTCATTCAGAGATTCAAAGTAATCTGGGGTAGTACACCAGTTAGGTCGGTGAAAGCCTTATTGAAGGTATTGGCACTAACGCTAGGGTCCTGGGTTGGAATTCCTTTGACATTTATCAAAGTTGGTGGTGACTTATTGGGTTTGCCAGTCAGGGACTTAATGTTGTCCTAGAACTTATGACTGTCACCCCAGGAGTTAGTCAGTTCCCTATTGTAGTGTTGGCTTTTGGCCTTGCGAATGGCCCAGGTACACTTTTTCCAAGCTGTTTTGTAGTTTTGTAAGTCAATTTGAGAACTCGTGCTTCTTGCTTTGCTCCACAGGTTGTCCCTGTGCTTCATCTGCTCAGTGAGTTAAGGTAATTGATCCATGATTTACATGAGCCCCTAATTTTGCGTTTGGTGTAGGTGGCAAAGATATTGCAGGCCTCATTGAATTTGCAGATGAAACTTTCCAGCGCTGAGTCCACGTCTTCTGCGGTATAGATAGCCTCCCAGTCTTGGCAGCTAGGATGTGCTTCCCTTTCTTCAGAACTCTGGTATGGAGTATAGTTGCTGAAGTCTTGGGGGACTTGTTGGACCAAGTAAAGAGGTTAGGGGAGAGGTCACTAATGGAGTCCGGTAGGACTGCTGTGCGAGCAGTTCTCTCAGGCTGGCTCGTGATCAACCAGTAAATTAGCATACTGGTCCCTGTTCGATAATTTTTTCGAGTGGGAGAGTCCACTAATTGGGTCATGTTAATTGCAGATAAGGCATCTCTGAATGGTGCCGGCTCATGGAACATCCAGTTAATATTGAAGTCCCCAACCATTAGTAGCTCAGTATTATGATGCCAATCAGCAAGGTAGTCTAGGATCACCTGGAACCCGCCGGATTGTTCCTTAGGAGGGACCTAGACTGATACCAATGTAAGGGTTTTGCCTTTGCACCAAGCCTTATTTTTACTGCTATTATTTGGGTGTTTCTACTACTTGTTATGCTTGGAAGCATTTGTCCCTGGATGTGGTCTTTAATGTAGACAACACACCCAACATCACATTTTCCTACTCTGTCCAGCCGAAAAGAGGTGCTGCCGTCAATCTGGATGGCTGTGTCAACGACCCTAGGAGTGAGACAGGTTTCAACCACAGAAAGTATATCTGGCTGATACTGAGTAACCCATACTTGTAGAGAGCCTAGTTTAGCCATAAGGCTACAGATATTGAGGGAGGCAGTGGTTAACCCGCTGTGTTTTCTTTGTGTTACTGGTGTCTCTGGCATAGGGCCAGGGTATGTGTGTGTGTGTGTATATGTATGTGTGTATATATATACATGTGTGTGTATGTAGTGTGTATATATATATATATATATATATACATGTGTGTATGTGTGTGTATATATATATATATATACACACACACACTGCATATAAAACAAACAAAAAAAGGGTTTTCAATCGGTCTGTGACCGCAGGTTAACAGGTTTCGTTATATCTTTAAGGTGTTTGTTCCTTGTTGCAGGTAGTCTCACTAAATGCATTGTTGCCTGGTAGTTATGCCTTGTGTGGTTAGACTCAGTTCCCCAGATCTGTGACCGATGTGGAGTGTGCCTTGTTGCCTGATTGTCCTTTCCTGCAGGGAGGACCAAATCGTCCAAAACCTTGTGTTTAAATTAGAGCATTGTCTTCCTTGATGTCTGCTAAGAAGGTAAGACCACGTTTATTTACAGTACTATGGGTTGTTGCATACAAGTAATGGGTTATAATACAGGCAAATGTTTAGCTACTATGGCACTGCAAGGTCAGCAGACTGGGGAGTTGCTGCTGCTTGGAATCCCCATGTGCCCAACATTCTAAAGCTTGGGCTATGCCATTCCCCTGGTAGGGGTGCACTATACCCAGTTGTTATGATTACCCATTGACAGTGTTGGAGCTAACAGAAAAGGAAATTATGGTAAGTATGAATAAATTTCTTCTTTTATGTGCCCTGACTTCTGCTGAACTGCATGGCATTAATCAGCTTTGGCGGGCTGCTCTGCCTTTCTTCTCCATGGAGCTTCATTTTTGCCCCTTAACAGTAGATCTCTCCATCGTGGTGTGATAGTGAGGTGGGATTAACTGCTCGTTTGTAATTGATTGCCACTAGACTCTTAGCTGATCCCTTCTGGACCCCTTGAGGAGACTGTGAGACTCTAAAAACATTTTATTTTATTTTAAAAATACCTCAGATGTTTGGGTTTGGTTTACTGAGTTATCTCTAGACACCGAGAATTTATAACTCACTAATGGGATAGTAATGAACGTTTGGTATTAGTGATAAATACAAATCCTGGAGGGAATGCATACTACAGTAGTTCTAGAAGAGGAAGAAGCCTCTGTCATAATCAAATTTGCTCATTTAAGTTTATAATTTGCATTAGTGTGAGCATGAAGAAGGACTTATTTTACAAATAGTTGTCCCTTTGTTGATTTCTTTACAGTAGTTACATGTAAGGTTAAAACTCAGGGTTTTACTATTTATTACCCTACTTCATGGTAGCAAACCACCTATTTTGTTGCCTACTATGACTTCTGTAATATGGAGGCCATGGGAGGGCTAAGCCCTACTGTTCTTATTCAGGGTGAACAAGATTGTGTAGCCTGTAAATGTAAGTTAAAGCCCACTAATTGCAGCATTTGACTGTTTCTTTGAAAATCTGAGTTGTACATTAAATTGTACTGTAATGGACTCCCCCATGTGTGGTGTGGTACCAATGTTTGAGGCAAGACATTTTACGTACTGTCAGAATGATGTATTCTCAGTTGCATTTGTGAATGTAATTAATTGTTATAATTCCTGCCTATGGGTTATTCAGCTGCATTGTTTACAGAAAAAATAAAGCTTAACAAAATATATTAAACAGTTATGATATGTACATAACTATCATTTTGTACTTATATGATGTATTCACCCATGTACCCTTCCCTTGGGCCACACCTGGAAACAAGCCTTGGCTCAGTGTGGCTTTCCCAGTGGGCACTTTCTATATAAATAAAAGCATCGGCAACAAGTTGTTGGTCACAAGTGACATTATTTCCCCCTAATAGATCAGCTGTTTTTTTGCTTTGAGCCGGGATCTACCAAGAAATTGACCACTGCCCCAATATTATGGGATTACCAAAACTTCATGTCTGTTTCATAGTACTGGAAACAGTTGTAAATGAGCTTTACCCAACTGGTTATTGCTTAATAAATGAAATTCAGTTTATTTGCTGAGTCTTGGAATAGCTAGTCTTCTGATTTATTTTTTTATATTTACTTTGTTTAGTACTGTTGTTCACATTTTTGATACTTCACAACATCTCTGGCTTGAGGTTACAGCTTTCTGCCAGTGTATTATAAATCATTAATTTACTCAATATAAACGTTCAAGTCTATACATTCAATATCGTAAGTAAAAGAAGAAAACAGGTAACATGAACCATGCAGAGCATTGAAGTTTACTTTCCTAGGTTTGTCTTGTTATATTTTGGACTGTTAACTCCTGGGATGCTTCTTTCAACCGTGAGGAACGGAAGCCTCATTTGCTTTATATCTGTGGCTGTTCTTTTATATGAACAGCCATTCGCATGTGTTCCTACCTTTTTCTGGGCCAGTCTCCTCCTCTGTCCCCTCCTGTCTCCCCATTCATCCTCTATCATCCACTTTGTCCATCTTTTAATGAATGTTTCTATTCTGTCTTGCGTTGTATATGTTAGTTTCTCCATTTCCTGTATGTCTTGAACTATATTTCTCCATTCTTGTTGTTCAGGGCGATCTGGGTTCAACCATCTCTGCAAGTTATTGCTTTCCCAATAGCCACAACGCAAATTCCCCAGAGGTATTTTGCATTAGTACCTCTTAGTTCTGGTGGGGAGAGGCCTAAAATCGAATGCTGAATTCTCAGCAGGATGGTAATTTGTAATAGCTCTTTTATTTTATTTGAAATTTCTTCCTTAAATCTTTGTACATTGGGATATAAAAAGAATATATTTTCATGGGTTGCTCTTTTCTCCCATTTCCTCAAGCATGAGGAGTTCCCTTCCACTTCCCACTTGGCTTTCACCTGAGACGTTATAAAGTATCTCATTTTTGTTTTTCATGAGAATTCTTTCCAGTTTGGGGAGGCCGTTGTTTTAAATGTCCCTTCCCAGATCTTATTCCATTCAGTGGTGGTTAGGTGGAGTCCCCTCTCCCCTTCCCATTTGCTTACTATATGATTAGTTTCCATCTCTTTATGTGAAAATAGGTACTGGTATATCTGAGAAATAGCTCCTTTTAATGTTTATATTTTTAATAATTGCTCTAGGCTCATTGCTCCATCCATGGGGGTCTGGTTAATTTGGTATTTCCTCATCTGCGCTAGGGAGTAAGTTTTTATTTGATTATATCAAAGTAAATCTGTCCCCTTCCACCCAAAGTCATTACGGCTTTCCTCAAAAGTAAGGAGAGTGTCTCCTCTCATTATTTGGGCTGGGCATTTTATCCCTCTATTTATTTGTCCCATATACCACGGATCCATTTCCCCTGGTAAAATTATTTGTTCCACACTAATCATCTGTGTTTCCACATCTCCTTCTGTGTCTTGGATTTTTGATGGAATCTTTTTAGGGCTACCTCTGTGACCTTCATTGCCGACTACCATAATTCTCTCTCCTAGGGAGCCGATGGCTGAAAGGGAAGGATTCCAGTGGCCTCTCCTCTGCTTTTGTCTCCTCCAATGTTCACCAGTGTGCATTCACCTTTGGTTGTCCCTGTAAAAGGGCCCATTGCAGTTGGGATGCCAACTAGTATTCCCCCAGATCTGGGATTGCCCAACCCCCCCACACATTTTTTTTTTTGTTACAAGTATTTTGCTTCAGACTCTAGCTTTTCTGTCTCGCCAAATACATTTATATAGCATTTTTTGCATATCTGACAGCCACTTTTTGGTTAAGACTATTGGGACACACTGGAATAGGTAGAGGATTCTTGGCAATAAATTCATCTTCATTGTTTGTATTCTTGCATGCAATGGTAAAGGTAGAAGCCCACACCTCCATATGTCCTTAATTTTTTTTAATCAGCGGGTCAAAATTGTCCTGGAATAGGAACTTGTTGGAATTTCTTTGTAGAATCCCTAAATAGCTTATCTTAGTCTTCTGATCTCTTTTGCATAAATTCCTTTATTGTCTGTGTTTGAGCCAATCATCCAGCAATTAATTTCATTTGAGCTTTTTCCAAAGTGTATCTTAGTTTCATGAGGGAACAATAATCCTAAGTTAAACACTGTTTTGCCTCCTGTCATGCCTTTGAATCAGAGGAAAATGTTTATCCTAGACACCAGTCAGTTTTTTGAGATAAATTTGAGGAGAGTCATCAGGGATCACCTCTAAGTAGGATTAATAGGCAGTATTTAAAGGAGAACTGTACTGAATTTGAAAGTAATTTTTTTTCCAGTGGAAGCTGTTTTTTAAATACTGATTTCAGTTATATCATTGTTCCATCTGTGTGGGCCTACTGGTAGCCTCATTGAGTGTTATGGATTTACTCTCTGCTATTAAGTGCCATTTTGGAACTATATTATGTAGTTTATGTCCCTCTCAACCACAGAGATCTATAGCAGAACATGGATGCATTGTGCCATCAGTTGAAGAGATAAGCATGGACATAAACTACATCATACAGTTCTAAAATAATGCTTTTATTATATAGAGGATAATGGCTGGGGATCGGGTTATAACACACACAGTGGTGGCTAGGGCAACATGGTAAACCTCGAGAGCGCAGCTCGAGAGGTTTACTGTAGCCCTAGCAACCACGAGAGGTGATTACAGTGTGGTTGCCACCCAATCCCCAGCCATCATCATTTATAGTGTATGGTCAAAAAAACACTGTTTGCATTCTATGTGTGAGAATTATGCAACTCTGGTGCATTCTTTTTTTGTTATGTCAATGTTTGGAAGTTCCGAAGTGTGGTTAACAACTTTTAAAATTCTAAACAGTGCATAACAAAGCTGTGTGACTGCTGATTATGGTGGTTAATAGGCACTTTCCATACATTATTACTGTGTTACTACTCGTGTGTTTTATTTCTTTATTTGTATTTTATTTATTGGATTTTTCTTTATTGATTTTAATATTATATCAAAGACAGGTATACATATAGACACATCAGACAAGTTAGAATAGACACAGTCAGTTAATATAGGCTCCACAGTAGATAGGAAGTTAAACAATACAATAATATATTAGGTTTTGTCTGAGAGATACATAAATAAAGATAAGTGGCATTTACTACATCTCCATATGAGGTGACCTCACCAAAATATTTTCTATACTGATTAGATTGGACCCATTTCTTTAATTTAAGCTGTATTTTATCTTGTCTTATTCCCCAATTCTCTTCCATATATTCTCAAAAGATTCCTACTTCTATGTGGTATATTCATGGCACAAAATCTGTATAATGTTCCAATTGATACATGACCCATTTCTTCCAGTGATTGTCAAAACTACGGACTCTATTATTTATTCTAGCTGACATTCTTTCTAAACCATAAATTTCATATGATAACGTTCTCCAAGATTCCGCGTGTAAAGCCAAAGTCTTGTGATTATTTTTTTGGCTACTAAGACCAAAAGTACTAATATTCTATAATGCATCTCTTGAGGATGTGTTCCATCTGGGGGGACTGCTGTTAGTATAAAAGTATGGGTAACTATTTCTTGGCTCTCATATATTGCATTTAATTCTTGTATGATTTCTTGCCAATAGCCCGTTATGTGGCGGTATGACCATATAGTATGCCTTAGTCCCGCTGTCTCTTGCCCACACTCCCTCCAGCACGAACCATATTCCCCTCCATTTATTTATTGGATTTTGATAACCGGGTAGGGACACTGAGACTAAAAGTTCCTTTTTCAGGAGCAACCCAGAGTTAATGCTAGAGAGAGCATGCGTAATACTTTAAGGAATACATACAGAGGTAAAAGAGATGCTCTATACAAAGACATTAGGGAGCACTGGCAAAAATTACAACATAGTAAGTGCAGAAAACTGGTTTACAAGGTTAGCCGTTAGTCATACATAAATACATATTTAAATCAGAAATACCCACTAGGATAACTTAAAAGCCCGTAGAGATGGAACATTAACATAGCTGGAACCAGTATTAAAAAATCAGCTTCTGCAGTGTGAAATTACTTACAAGTTCAGTGTAGTTCTCATTTAAGTTTAGTTTTATTTATAGAAATTGTATCTCTCCACAGGAGCCTGCTAGGGAACCTCTGGTCATGGCTGTGCTTCACAGTGCCCCCAGCAGGCACTTGTCTTGACAAAAAAAACTGAACAGAGCTCTTTGATCACATCTAATTTGCTTTTCTTGTTTCCTAGCATTCTAATTCATTTTATGTTCTCTATCCAGATCAATGCTTAGGCGCAATCAAACTCCTTGCCTGGCCAATTCACAGGGAGCACCGGTGCTCCGGTGTTATCTTCAGAGGAGTTATCCAACAGTGGACCACAGGCGTGGATTAGAAAGGTAATCAATAATCAGACAGACCCTTAAACAGTTTTAAGCAATATATGTATGTGTATAGAATAAGAATTGATACTGAGAGAGCAAAAAATAAAATCAAAAGCATTGCATTGGATATGTTACACCAATTCAATTGGAAGGAATAATTCTCAGATAGACCTACTGAGGTGTATATGTTAATGTTTTACAAATTATATATGGATATATAGATACACTTAGTTTCTGAATGCCTCAAGTAGCAACCTTTTGCTTGGCTAAAAAAAAAAAAAAATATAAGTCCTCCAGTAAGACTTCTGCATCCCCATTTTGCCAAGGTGGTGGGTCCATTTAGAAGACATTCTCAATTGAGAATGCATCAGTAGTTATAACAGACGTGAACTACATTGGTTCCTGTCTGTAAAGTAACTCTTGGATATTGCAGGGAGGGTCATTAGAATGGACATCCCTACTGTTGGGAGCCAAGGGATAGTGGCCTTGTGGCAAGGCAAGGCAAATTTTATTTATATAGCGTGCAGTACAGCAAGGGCTTGCTGAGTGCTTTACAAAACATTAAAACCAAAACAACAACTATAAAATATATAGCACGGTAATGCTAAGAACAAATCAAGTTAAATTAAAAGCGTGATCAAATAGAAATGTTTTTAATGAGGCTTTGAAGCTTTGTGCTAGAGAGAGCCTTATAATGAGGGCCTAGTGTACGTAGGAGTGTACATCATAATTATGGTTCAGAAACATGTAATGTTAAATATAATTCATTGGTAGATGACGTAGCCTTAGGTGCGTTCCTGGTAGGAATAAAGTGCTGTAGGCATTGTGTTATCCTATGAATAAATGTTTTTTTTTTTTGTGTGTCATTCCAAACAGATGTCTGTTTCAGTTTATGTTCAATGATGTAATCAGTTCACATTCGAGTGCTTTCAGCCATAAGCCTGAACTTACTCTTGAGTTCATTCCAAAGTTACTAAGGCTAACCATTTCTGCAGTAAAACCCTAGCGAAGAAGGGGGTACAGTAGAAGTGGTTATACTTTTTTCCCCTGTGGCAAGTATTTATTTTTTATTGTGTTTTACTTTTCTTGAAGTTCAGCCAAGACAAGACCTCTTGTCAGTATGTTATTATCGGAAGATACTGCTGGAGTTTAGCTGTCTAGAACCCCCGTGTTAAAGAAAAAAATAACTAAGATGGAGTCCAAAAGTTCATGCCACTGTCAGAATAAATTATGCAGTTCAGTGCTGTAGCTTCTTTCTGGTAATCACCGAAAAAACCTTCACAGCCAAGCTGGTTTATGACCAAATGTGGGTCTTATGAACTGCTGCGGGTCGTTCCATGATATAGTCAACTAAAGCTAGAAATCACCACTAATCCTAGGGGGCCCAGCTGTGGCAAGTTAAGGTTATGGGTTAGCCACTCTGGTTATCTTGTATTACCATGTATGATAGCCGAGTATTGTGCACCATTCTGTTTGTAAGCTGTATAAATATCATCCGTCACTGTAGTCAGTCAATGAATGAAAATCTTTATTTTACCAGGTGAAACACCTTTGAGAAAACTCATTTTCAAGGTGGACCTGGGCAGTATACATAGTCAGTACACAGAATAATGTTACACAGTCAAAAATATACAAAAGAAACAGGATACAATTGGGAATTGTGACAATATACAGTATATACAATATATACAAACAAAATAGAAAAGGCAGATACCTAATGCAATATATACATGGAGTTTATAGGCAGTCAATATACAATATATACAAACAAAATAAAGGGCAGATACCTAATTTACTATATACATGGAGCTTTCAGGCAGTCATAAGTGAAAAGACCTTAAAATAAGCATGAAGGAGAAGATAGGTAAACAGGTTTCGCAAAGAGCAACTCGCAGTAGAGAGGAGGGGGGAAGGGGAGGGTACAAAGTGTTACGAAGGAGCCAGGGGACACCAGAGTATTGTGATAACCTTATTTTTCTGTGATACCATGTGACTCCGGATCAGTCTATGAATACCAAAGTACTTGATATTCATAACTTTGCCTATAGGGGAAGTCAGAGAGGTTTAGTACTTTCCCTTTGTAAGATTTTGACTCTGGGCAAAAGGGAACCAGGATGTTTCCCTGAATATATTGATTCTTTGATTTTGGCAAGTTGTGACATTTAACAGATTCATCTAATTTTCTATGCCTTATTTTTGTTGTTGGAAAACACGACAGGGAAGCCAGTCCAGTGACTTGCTGTGTGGCCATAGAAAAGACCTGAGATTGGGAGCAATCACTGGGCTCATATGGGAGCAGTCATTAGGCTGATGGGAGGGTAGGCACATCACAGAGTTGATCATTTCTTGGGGAGGGAGGTCTGAAGCACATTGCCCTACAGGCAAGCAACAAGCGGAATGTGGAAGGGTCATGGAGAAAGACCACTGCCCACTCCTTTTGTGCCTGAGGTCGATTGCTGCAGCTAGTGTCATCTATTGGAAAAATTAAGTGTCCAACCCCAGAAAAAAAAGATACCGGGTAATACCTTTCTGCAGCTAGTGTCATATGTATGGAAAATTAGGTGTCCGACCCCAGGTAATACCTTCCTTTCAGATATTCATCTTCTAAGTTCTCACATTGCAGAAAGACTTACTTGTACTTCACACACCAGAAACACATGTGCCTGCCCCTTATTTTAAAGGTAGGTTCTCACTTTTGGGAACATAATGAAAAACATATTATCTAGAAATAACTTGGCTTATATTTTTTTTCCATAATGTGTTTATCCTTCTGTGGCCAAGACAGGCAGGGCTCCCGTCAGCCTTTTCCTGCTGGTCCCCACTATCCTGCATCTCCCCACGACTTAGCTGAGGGCTGGAAAACCCCTACAGATCTTCCCATGACCCGTGATGGAGTCAGGAGTGGGAAAGCTGTCTCCCCACCCCTAAAAGCACATGTCCAGTCTTTGGTCTCCGGGTCCTGGAAGTTCAGAGGCACGTGCATGCTGCTGGGTTTCGGAGCACCACCCTACTTTTGCCGCTGCTGTCCCGCATTCAGCAGAGCAAGCAGTCCTCCCTCCCCAGGAGAGGAGAGCAGTCCTTTGGACACTCGATCCACCCCCCCCCCCCGGCCTACCTCTGGCAGCCAGTGCTCATTTCCAAACACGGGTCGCTGGCATGGAGCAAAGTGCGGTGTTCAGTGCCTCAACCTTGAGCACCACCAGGCCATCCTGATTTCAGCTTATATTTGATAGGTTTTCAATATTTCTGTTTTTATTTTTCATTACCAGGTTTATCATAGAAACAGGACTCTTGCTGCCTGCTGTTGATCTACTGCAGCTGTTTAATCTTCTGCTTAATTCACAGTCCTCTGTGACATAATTAATAATTTCCACAGCAACTGACTGTGATGTCACAAACAGAAGCTTATGACTTCCAACAAAAGAATAAAGCAACAGAAGCAGAAGAACTGTAGGGGACAAGGATCCTGTTTCCATGCAAATTAACAATATTCGGACACAGTTAAACTTAAAGTTTGTGTACTGTCTTCATTTTTATGTTAGAGTTTTCTCCAAAGTGACAAACTCACTTTCATCATCTCTCTCTGCTACACATTTCACTCAGAACAGAATTTTGGTCTTAGTAGATGTTTGCTTCTCCCTACAAGGATGCATGTCATTTTCAAAGTCTGCTTTCCTCAGTGCACAGTAACCATTTTGACAGTTTTGTCACAGTGGGCCCTATTCTGTGTACATCCACACGCATCCTCACAGCTAGCTGTGAAGGTCAGTACCAACATAGTTCTGCAGATGCAAAACGTCACCAACTTCTCCCTTTTTAGTGCAAGGGAGTGTATTGTTTTCTTTCTGTGGGATATTAGTAGTAATATAAGGGACTTGCAATGTTTTATTTTTTCATTGAAAACTTTGGAGATTACCTTTGAGCACAAGTACTCATTTGCAAAGGTTCCATGTCAAATACGTGGTCACAAAAAAAAAAAATTAAAAGTACAATAAGCAGTTTCAGAGGAAATGCAGTCGAGTCAGGCTCAAAGTACTTAAGACAGAACAATTACATACAATTAAAAGAAGAAATCCATACAGATCGTTGTACAAAAAATCAACAGTTAGCCAGCTGGCTGGCATAGTGGTAGCGCTACCACTTGCCACACCGACTATATGGGTTCAGAAGTGAATATGGGGTGCTGGAGGGCCGACTTGGGGGGGGGAGGACTGAACATCTGTAGGACTGTTCTCCTCCTCCTCCTCCAGGGGGAGGGTTGGCAAAGCTTATTGCTTTCTTGGCTCTGGGGGGAAAAGCAGTCCAGGCCATGAGGGGTGGGAGACTTGACAGACGTCAGGGCTTGTCGTGTGGGAGCGCATGGCGTGCACCATGACATTATTGTGCACCGCGCCTCCCTGGAGACAGGAAATGGAAAAGTGTAGCGGCAAGATGATGAGAAGTGCCCATAGACCCTGCACCCGACCAGCTGGGCATGCCAGCCTGAACTGGATCCATTCTCTGGCAGTGGTTGGAGAGCCATGCTGACCCCGCCAGGGGGCAAGCCCTGGGTGAAGATGGCTGGCAGGTAAATCCTGGCAGACATTGGAGTGACAGGGCTGGGGCACTCCTCTGAAGGAAGGACGACCGGGAGGAGGGGATAAAAAAAAAAAGTCACAGGTTTTGTAGAGAGAGAAACTGAATAGAACTGTTCAGTGGTTATATTTGCATTGGACTGCAAAGGCAGAACACAAAGATCTCTTAACTGAGAAATTCGGCAGTGTATCAGGTAGTTTAACCATTTAGTGGCCCTTACAGTAAATAACCAGTTTCCCAACTGAGTAAGCCAGAAAGGAGGCTTAGGGGCATTTCTGGCCATGTTCTTGGTGTTATATTGGTTGGAGACAGTCTGGAAGCAGTTTGTTAAAGGAGGGGGTGTTAGGCCCAGGAGCGTCATTTTGGCTAGCAAACAGGTCTGGAGCTTTATTCTGCTGGGTAGAGGTAGCCAGTCCGTGAGTATGTAAAGGGTACAACTATGATCGCGATTTATCTGCACCCAATACGAAGAGGCATGACTTATTACAGATTAGCTTTACTCTGTTTAGTACTGTGTCTCAGGCAGCTGCATGAACAGGAGGCATAATCTAAAAGTGATAGAATGGAGCTGACCACAGTAAGGCGTCTAGAATCCACAGTGAGAATGTTCCGGTTACGGTATAGGTCCTCCCAGTCTTATGGCCACTAGACTATCAACATGGGGGTCAAAAAATAAGGTGCCATCCAGAGTTACACCAAGGTATTTGAAGGTCTCATCAACCTGTTCCAGGTTTTCGTCCTTGGCCATTTCCGATGATAAAGGGTAGAACTTTCCTCTTTTGTAGGAGGCTAGAGAAGCACATGGTCTTTATGTTTTTGGTAATCAAGGACCACTTTGTTGTTGGAAAACCAGCTTTCTAATAACCTAAGGTTACGTTGGAGAGGGGGCGGTAAGGCTGTCAAGGTCAGGGTTTTTTGGAATAAATGACTGCATTATTGGCATATAGGAATATGTTAACTGACAGGCTCAGACAGTTGATTTATGAAGACGTCAAATAGGAGTGTACACAAGATGGAGCCCTGGGGGAGACCATTAGATACTTGCCTTATATCGGACAAAGATTTATCAATCTTCACAAGCTGAGAGTGATCGGTGAGATATCTGTGGAACCAATGGATTGTGTTCTGTGACAAACCTAGGCCAAGGAGTTTAAGTAGGAGATTATAGTTGACCAGGTCGAAGGCTTTAGTAAGGTCAGGAATGTGAAGACATGTCATCCAGAGATGCAAACATAAATAGTTCCATTAGATCATTTATCATCAGAGCATAGCAGGTCTTGTACATAGAAGTTGTGGCATGAACTTTTTGATGCCTGTATTCATTGCAGAAGGGAAATGAAAGGAAACGGTTCAAGCTAAGCATTCCCAAGATCTCTAACCTCCCCTTTGTGGGTAAGGTTATCGAGAAGGTGGTCGCGCTGCAGCTTTAGGATCATTTAACCATCTACGATCCTCGCCAGTCCAGTTTCTGGAAACGGCATAGTACCGAGACGGTCCTTGTTCAGATTCTCAGTGATCTGTTAACAGCAAGAGATTGGAGGAGCCTTCCATCTTGGTTCTTCTTGATTTCTCGGTGGCATTTGACACTGTGGACCATGGGGCATTGGTCAGGCACCTGCGGTCACTCTGTGGACTGTCTGGTTCAGTCCTCAGATGGTTTCATTCTTTCCTCACTGGCAGGTTTCAGAGAATTGTATGTGGGGGTTTATTCCTCTGACAGGGTCTCCCTGCCATGTGGGGTTCCGCAGGACTCTGTACTGTCCCCCATGTTGTTCACAGTGTGTATGCTGCCATTGGGAGACATTGTAAGGTGGTATGGGCTGAGTTTTTACTGCTATGCAGATGACACTCAGCTCTACCTGTCCTTTGTGCCTGATCGGGGGGAGCTGTCTCAAGTTTTAATGACTGCCTTTCCGAGATTGAGGACAGGATGAGTGCCAGTTGGCTGATGTTGAATCCGGACAAGACTGAGGTTTTGGTGGTGGACCCGGGCCGTCGGGTAGAGGGGTCGTTGGCGGAGCGAGCCTCGGGGCTTTGGCTCAGTGGTCGCCAGCTGACGACCTCTGAATGGGTGCGGGATCTGGGTTTGATTCTAGATGACAGACTGACGCTTAAACATCAGATGTCGTCTGTTGTCAGGACTGCCCTTTTCCATCTAAGGAATGTAGCCCGATCAAGCACCTTGTTCCGCCTGATGACCTGCCAGTTCTAGTTCGTGCCTTTGTAACCTCATGCCTGGATTACTGTAATGCCCTGTACCTAGGGCTACCAGGGGTTGATATCCACTGCTTGCAGCTGGTGCAGAATGCTGCAGCCAGGCTGTTGACTGGGTTACCTCGTAGCTGTCATGTCACGCCGGTGCTGCGTGATCTGCACTGGCTGCCTGTTCAGTGGTGGATCACCTTTAAGGTCGGTTTACTGACCTATAAGGCCCTACACGGACAGGGTCCGAGTTATCTGCAAGATCTTCTTCATTCCCTGTTGCCCCTCCTGGCCACTTCGCTCCACCGATGAGGGATTGCTAGAGATTCCCAGGGTTCGTTTAAAGTCATCTGGGGCCCGTCCATTTGAATTTGTAGCCCCATCCCTATGGAATTCTCTACCTCACCGGATTCGACAGTGCCTGACGGTGGAGAGTTTTAAATCCATGTTAAAAACTAATTTATTTATTTTGGCATTCCCTGATTTTATCTGATCTGCTGCAGCTGTTTTTTATAAAGGTAGTTGTTTTATGGATTTTATGATTATGTAGCAGCACTGTGGTTTTGGAATAGCGCTATTTTATACATAAACGATGATTGATTGATCATTTTAGAGAGCCACTGTTGGTTACGGTTGTGTTAGATTGCAGTGTTTATTAGATGAGGTATGTGTATCTGTTTTTTTGTTTTTTGGAGGGGTGTTGAATTCCATTATTGTTTTTTTATAGAAAAAACTGACTGAGAAGATAAGTTGTGTGGCTAGTTATGAACATAATTTCTTGCTTTATAGTATATTTTCAGGCATCTAAGATCCACCTCTCTGGATAGGGTTGAGCTAACTATTTGTGGGCTACCCCACTACCACAAAGGCAACTTGAGGCAGAGGGGGAGATGAGAGTTGCCAGTACACAGAGCCTGACGTGGTGCTGACCTGTTAACTTGAGGCAGTGGGGTCTAATGATTAGAACACCATCTTAGGAATGAAGAGATCAAAGGTTCAAACCCTGTTAAAGCCAAAATACTCAATGTGGGACCTTGAATAAATCACTTAACTTCCCAGTGCTACAGGCTCCCCAGCTTTTGAAATGGGTAGTAGTAGCCAGGGCACCACTGAAAACGAGATTTATCACCTCAGCTGGGCTATCCTTAGTAATTAAATTGTAAGAAGAAAATCCTGACAGCAGAAACTGGTTAGGCTAGTGAACTGAACTCTGGGACACCTTGTCAAAATAGCTAGCAGGCCCAGGTAGCTTGAAAAAAAGTGGCATGGCATGGAATGAAGAACATTTTTAAAAGAATAAGTAGCTTGATCCTTACCATTCTGCATTACTTTATACTTTTGTTAGACATTTTTCTGCAGCCACCATGCTCTCTGAAGTAGAAATCCTTTTCAAACGGGAGATCCGGCCCTCTGAATCTGATATGTGGGTGCAGTGATGAGCCGATTCATTACAGAGGTAACCCAAAAGGGGAAAATATGGTTTCTAAAACAAAATCCCCATTGGGACATGGATATGACATTAAAACTTTTCAGTTATTTTCATTTACTTATTCATTTTTGTGAACTGAGTACACCGTGGATATAATGAAACAGATGTTGATGTTAAAAAATTCTATCATTACAAAGCAGGTACAAAAGCGGCACCGGAACCCACTTTGGCTGGGGTTTGTATCATTGTCTGCATGGTTGCCTCTTTCTTAAGAGAGGTTCCTGGAAAAAGAGAAGGGAGGATGAAAACAGAAGTAAGTAAAAGCCCTTCTAGGCATAATAGAGTGCACCAGAGCTGATACCTATGTATAAGGAAAAGTTACATGGACTGCATCAGTAAGAGGTTGGGTAATCAACTACAGTCCTGTTTCTATGGGTGTTCCATTTGACCACCTATGTCCTAAGCAAATTTGCAGCATCAACACTTAGTCTGAATGTGTTATGATAGCGGGGTCTATTACTGCTGGTGTCATTAAAGGTTTGTTACTTACTAGTAAAGGTAGGTCTTTGAGAGGCTCTCCATAGAGCTGTAGTACATTGGACTATAAGCCATTGGTGTCTGGACCTAACAGGAAGTTTTTACAAGGCAGGGCCACCCACATCACTATGAGTACATGCACATCCTTGGCACACAGTGATGCCTATACAATGTGGGAGCCCCCAACTACTTCAGTTTCCCACCGTTGGTGAATGGAGTCATCAGTACTCATCTACAGTAGGATTGGAATCACCTTCAGCAGTCATTAACAGAGAGGGGTGTGTGGGGAAGGGGGGGAGCAAACACTGCCCAGCATACAGCATGTGTGGTACAAGTTCAAAGCAGCAGACTCACTATGCAGTGCCACGCCAAAAACTGAAAAATAAGGGGCCACCATATCAGAGAGCACAGTGGGTGGGAAGGTTATGGCAATATTGATATCCTCTCGAAGATTTGCTGTTATTGGTAGGTAACAAACCTGTCTTCTTTGAGGGCATCTCCATAGAGTCATAATACATTGGATGATTACCAGGCAGTACCAGTCCCAACCAGGTGGCAGGTAGAACAGCAGAACAACCCCTCAGAAGAGCAGGCCTGGTAAGGCAGCAAGGCCAGAAAACCTTCTGCCCTATGGGAGATACGATCCAGACTGTAATGCTTAGTAAAAGTATGAATCTTCTTCAAGGATATCTCCTCCATTAGACCACATCTTTGGAACTATAAGCCATCAGCGTTAGGATCACATGGAAACTTTTGCTAGCTGCGGGCCGCCTACAATGATGTGCCACATCTACACGTAATAAACATGGGTGGCCCCATCACTCCTCAGTTCTTTTTGCACAATCTATCATCCTTGTCAGACCTGCTGAAGGAAACGTGCCAGGTAGGAGCCCTACAAATGTCAGCATCTGAAATGGAATGGACTGAAAATAGATCACCGAGGCCACTATATGCTATGTGGCATACCTAATAACTGGTCCTGCCCCACCCGCCTGTAGCAGAATACAATGCAGGAGGAGATCCATTCTGAGAAGCACTGTTTGGGAGACTGGCTTACCTCTGGTGCCAAGGCCAAAGGAAAACAAACAGCTGGAAGGACTGGGCACAGTCCCAGATGCGATCCAGGCAGTACCAAAGGGTTCTATGGACGTTCAAGGAGTGCAGCAGCACCTTGCCCACGTTCTGACAGAGGAACACAGGTAAGTCAGTGGTCTGATACAACATGAAGTCACATAACATTTTAGGCAAGAATGTGGGGTGAGTAAGCAGTGCCAGCCTATCCTTGTGAAACACCAGAAAATGTGGGTCTCATACCAAGGCCTCTAGGTCAGACATCCATGTGGCTGAAGTGATGGCCACAAAGAGTAAAGTTTTCCAGGACAGATATTTCAAGTCACAGGAATATACGGGCAATGACTGCAGCAGGCATCTTTCTACAGAAACTTCTGTTCCAACTAATGTACAGCAATTTAAAAATATTTAAAAGTTGAACTTCTGGGACTTAATTTGTATATTGTTTGATAGAGCTAAGACTGTAGTACCACCAGAGTGACTTTCATATATATGGGTAATCTGAAAGGCTCTAACACTGCAGATTCCCAGAAGCAACAAGTTCAACAACTGACAGGGCCAAGTGGCTACAAAGCACAGCAGTCATCTGAAACTGGGGAAAGCTCCATCTACACGCCATTTTGATGATGGCCTGAGCCACAAACCAAAAAGTACAAACAGTACTCTTACATTTACAAACACACTCAGCCCGGGTGGACACCCTACAGCAAACCATGGATGGTGCTGATAATCGTGCAGTGAAGGCACTAAATACTACAACTTCCTTAGTGAAAGAAGAGTCTGCAATTAAGCATAGACCAGAAGCAGTCAAGGACCAGCTATGGGCCTCTTGTGTCATTATAGTGGGCCTATCGTAAAATATTGGAGGAGCTGATTTAAAAACTTATCTAAAAGTCTGGCTGAAGGAAGCTGTACACCTGGGAATGAACATTAAAATCCTCTTAGCCAGTCCGACCATGTAGTGCAGAGGGGTGAGGCATTGGATGCCACACCTGTTGCCATGCCAGCGACCTGGGTGTGGGAATAGACTCCGGTTGTTTGGGAATCACATCTGGGGTTGGGGTGGGGGGATTTGAACGTCCAGAGGACTGCTCTCCTGTCCCAGAGAAGGCCTGTCGTACCACTGTCAACTGCCATGCAGAGAGTGGTGATGGTTTGTCACAGTGTGTGCACCTCCACGTGGCACGCACTGTCATCCACCACTGCAGCAAAGAGAAAGGAGAAAACAGAAAACTGGGGGCATGACACCATAAAGTCCTGCAAGTCTGCTCCAACTCTGGACCCTGTCACTTCTGACCGAATGACTCCAGGACGAATCCATGGGGGAATATTGGACAGATGAGTACCAAGGGAGGTGGTAGCCAGTATGGGAAACAAGCAGGGTAAGGAAGCCCAGCTTGCACCTTGGAAGGAAAACCTCTACATAAAAAATAAAATCCTCTCAGCCTACAGGGTGAACCCAAGATCTAATGATGAGGGAGGGGTAAGACTCTGGAGGGACTGTAGATGGGCTGTTGGTCTTTTTTCTGTCATTATCTATGTTTCTTTGTTTCCATTTTTCTAAGCCAGACATACCGAATTATGCATGGACTTTAATCGTTGCCATAGAAAGCATGGCAATATGAGGCTCTATTTTGCAGACTGCCCAAGCTGTGATGCTACTTGAAATTGAAGAGAAGACTGTACGTCTTTGCCCGATATAAATTACATCACTAGGAATCAACAAAAGTAGTTTGTCAGAGTCCGGCAGTAACTGCGAACGTTAGGCATAGTGCACTGCTTCTTGGTGCTGGCCTCTCTGTGTGTTCAGTATAGGAGTAAAGTCTTCCAGTACACTGGCCCAAAAGCATCTGGCAAATGGGCAGTGAAGACCACTCATGAATTAGAGAGCAAACCTGATGAATCCGGAGAAAGTGACTGAAAGTATTCAGAGACTCTGTGACTGTGGAGTAATAACATAAACTGGCTAACTAGTTTACATAATTTTTCCCTGTTTTCAGAATGATAGTTATACCACTTCTGCTGTGGGCTCTTATAGTAAGTACCCTGACTCGCATTATAATAATTGGGGGGGGGGGGGGTGTTAGTGCATTTCCCCCTGTGATAGGATGCTGCATGGCCAAGATGGTGCCAGCTTAAATGGCACAGTGAAGGCTTAATCTTCACCTGTCCAAAATGAGGTTTCCCTGTGGGGGACTAGAAGAAGTCTAGATTTTTGAAGATGGCCATAGTTACAGGGGTCTCGGGTGGGGGGGGATGTGTGCATACGTCAGGAATGGCGATAGCAGTGTGACAGTAAGGTTCTCAAAAAATTTTTGCCAACACTGTTGTTTCCTGTTTTAAGCCTAGAAGTCTGAGTAAATGTTAAATTAAATGAAGTTCAACAGTTTCACCTATTCATATTGCTTGGTCCTGCTGTTTGGAATGTGGGTGGCTACTGCAGTTTGGTGTAGTTGGTTTGGAGGGAGGAAGGGATTCTCCTAGTGAAAGGACTCTCCACAAAATACTCTATGGCTGGGGATACCACCATCTTCTAAAGAAGGGCTTGAACTGTTGCGTAAACCCATAAAGTGCTCTATCCCAGTGTTTCATCTTTGCTGGCATTTTCTTTAACTTATTTGGATAATGTAAAGTAATCTGAAATTCCCCTGTCATTAATCAAAAGAGGTGATAAGGAAACTGTATGTACTATCAGTCATGAGAGTCAGTGTTTGTATTGTGTAATTTTAAAGTAATAAAATATTAGTAAAAATGTGTTCATGTTATTTCTTCACGTGAGTCTACCAGACAGGTCCAGTTACAGCTGCTAGTAGGCACCATCATTCCTACTGTCACTCACATCAGCCGTTGCCCATTCCCATGCAGGATGGTAGACTTGCAAATGGAGTGACAGAGCAGGCAATGCCTGGAGTCCACGCAGAACTGCCTATACCTGTGTGGAGACGGTATACCAGCAGTAACCATTACCCCTGGGGCTTGAAGAACCTAAGCATGTGCCCTAGCTGGAGGCTTCTGCTGTGAGACTTACCTGTGGCCAAGGCTATCAAAAAGAGAATTCTCCAGCATTGCAGGCTATCACACAGGGATCATTAGAAGAAAAAAAAAAAAGGTGGTCCAGTGACTGCGAGGCCTGTGATCCCTGTAAATGCATTGACCCTTGAGGAATACTTATCTGCATGTGGGTCTTTACCTAGGCTTGTCCTAGGACTGCCCCTGCGTATTGGACCTTGTGACAAGAAGCCAGGACAGACTATCTCACCTCTGCTAGCACCCCCAGACTGTCACTTATCAGGTGTGGTGCAAAGTGTACTCCACCCTGGCCGTTGATGTCCCCATTCAGAAGCCAGTCAGCCAAGTACTTGATGACATAGAGCTTTTCCTGGAATAGTGTCATAACTGCCTCAGCAAACCGTGTGGAAAACATATACGAACTGATGACAACCCAAAGATCAAGGCTCAGTTGATAGTGTTTCCCCTGCAGGGAAGATCTGAGGAACTACCTGTGACACTGTCTGATTTTTATATGCAGGTAGATGCCCTGTGTACTCAGAGTACACAGCCAATCTTTCTTAACTGGAGAAGGAGGCGGGGGCCCTGAGACAGCATTCGGAATGTTTTGTATGCCACATGCTCGTTAAGCCCCCTGAGATCCAAGATAGGTTGTAAAATTGCTTGTGTTCTTGGGTTACTAAGAAGTACATGGAGTAGAACGTCCAGTTGAGTTCTGCCTGGCAGACTGGCTAAATGGCTCATTTGTGCAGTAGTGCTTGCACTTCTTCCCTTAGGACAGTAAGGTATTTGAGGGAGTAATAACCAGAGCCCTGAAGGTAAGGCAGAGCTAATTTTATTTATGTGATGCCCTTTCCAATGGCTCAGAGCGCCTCACACACAGTAAAAAGAGAGGTTTAACTTTGAAGATACAGAAATACATTAAAATATAAATAAAACAGTAACAAAATAATTTAAAATTAATTAATAATCTGGATAGGCCTGTGTAAATAAGTATGTTTTTAATCTGTGTTTAAAGGTATCCACAGTGGGGGCAGAATTATCTAATTCTGGGAGAGAGTTCCACAATAAAGGGGCCGCAACTCCAAAGGCCCCATCCCCAGACTGTTTTAAATGAGAACATGGAACCAGAAGTAAACCCGTATCTGTGGACCGGAGGGGGGAGAGAGGGAATGTAAGACTTCAGAAGATCTTTCAGGTAGCTTGGGCCCAGTCCACAGAGGGCCTTGAATGTTATCAAGCAGATCTTAAAGATGGAGCGCCACAAACAGGAAGCCAATGCTGAGCCTGCAGCGCCGGCGTGATGTGGTCACTATGAGGAGTTCCCGCCACCAACCAGGCCTTAACGTTCTGAACCAACTGCAGTTGGCACACCAAACTTCCAGATAGCCCTAGGTAGAGAGTGTTGCAGTAATCCAGTCGGGAGGTGTCAAAGGCATGGACAACCATCTCAAGGTTGGCTGGTGCCAAATACGGTTTAATTCAGGTAATATTACAAAGATGTTAAAAACCATTCCTGACTACTGCCCACACCCTTATTCACATGTCAGCCTGCAGACCCAAGTCCTTCACCGTATCCACGGCTTAAAGATTGTGACCATTTAATGATGGAAAAGAAAGGTCACCACATGTCGTTGCTGACCCAAACTGCCCTGGTTCAGTGACTATCACCTCCATTTTCCCTGGGTTGAGATGTAGCCTGTTTTGAGACCACCCATTTGCTGATTTCTTGAAGACAACATCTGAGCACCGACACTGCATTTACTTGATATGGGGTGCAGACAGATAGAGCTGAGTATCGTCTGTATAACAGTGAAACTTGGCCCCATGCCACCTTATGATCTCACCCAAGGGCAACATATACACAGCGAATAACATGGGTGCTAGAATCAAGCCTTGAGGAACCCCACAGGTGACCGCTTCGGGTTCAGAGATGAAATTACCTAAGGCCACCTGCTGAAACTCATAGTACTAAAGTCAGTAGAGATCTCCCTGTGATGTAGGACTCAAACCAGCGCAAAACTGTACCAGGGAGTACCACATGGTTCCTTAGGCAATCCAGCAAAACACCATGATCTACCCCGTCAAAAGCTGATGAAAGATCTAATAGGACCAAGATGGAACACAATCCCTGATTCCACACCATGAGGAGATCATACGACACCCTAACCAAGGCACTTGAGTAGTTCTCAATATTGACACTTTAATGCAGCATGAGGAGGGTGCTGCACTCCTGAGATGCCGTCTTTCGGATGAGATGTTAAACGAGGTCCCATATGCCTGTTCTGGTGGTAGTTCAGGTGGATGTTAAAGATCCTATGGCAGTTCTCAAAAAGAGTAATGGAATTTCCCCGGTGCCCTGGCCAAATTTCCCCCATTCTCTAAAAATACCACCAACAGCTTAATCTTGTTCATGGTCTGTTGGCATTCATCTGTATCCCCCTCCCCCGGGACGTGCCTGAAAACAGGCAGTATTTGTCTAGTGCACTTACCCGGTCAACAAAACATAAATAAATAAAGCAGTCTTAGTAGGCAGGCCTAATCCTGACTGGAAAGACTGTTAGGTGTTAAATAACTGCAGATGATCCGTTAGCTGCGTCGCCATAACCTTCTCAGTAATCTTCCCTAAAAAGGGAAGATTTGACACAGGTCTGTAGTTTGCCAGGACTTCGGTGTCTAGAGATATTTTTTTCAGGAGGGGCCTCACCGCAGCCCTTTTTAGGGCAGCCAGGAAGACTCCCTCCCTCAAAGAACACCCGATAATCCTAGCATATGCCGGTCCTAGAAAATCAAGGCTACCAGTAAGGGGCCATGTTAGTCCAGAATCAAGTGGACAGCACGTAGGACGCAAGCCAAAAATCATCTGGACCACCTCCTCTTCTACAGCTGAAACAAACTCGTCCCAGGCTGACAGATTGTCACTGCCCCTCCTTTCATGGATACCACTGGCCCATGGCAGGCCACTTGCAGTGATTGCCCTCTGTATTGAGGACATCTTGTCAGGGAAGAAATGGTCAAGCTCCTCACACTTCTCTGCTGAAAAAGCTTTAATGGATCACAGACAGGCTGGATTAATCATTCTGTCTACAGTGTGAAAAAGCTGAGCTGGCCTATTCTTGTTTGGCGCAATCATCCTTGACAGGAATGCTGTCTTTTTCAGGGTGATTGCTCTCTGATAATCACCATAGTGATTCTTCAGAGCCAATTTGTCCTCAGCGGAGTGAGATCTCCTTCAAGAATGCTCCAACCTTCATGTCTTAGTTTTCAAGCATCTCAGCTCCTCACAATACCATGGGGAACTGCGGGAGGTCAAGGGATGGACATGGACAGGTGCCAGGGAGTCCAAGACAGCAGTGAGAGCCATGTTATAGCCCTCCATGGCCTTCTTGACTCCCTTGGCACAAGCTGTCATCATAACGGAGATGTCCAGTATACTTTGCACCACACCTGAGGCTGTGACACTACTTCCAGGGCATACCCATTGTGGACAGTGTGCAGAACCCATCTGTCTGTGGTTACAGCCTGCCAGTGGGGCAGGAGCAGGGAGATCCTGCTCCCCACCTTGGGTCCCGAATAGGATCTGGCAGAGGAAGGAGGGGTGAGGTGGCTGATGACATCAGAACCTTTTAATGCACAGAGGAGGGCTTCTCTGACTTTAAGGACAAGTCAGGCATGCTAGTATCAATTCAGCTGAGATCCCTGTACATGCAGTTCTGGTACTTGGCCAGATAAGCACATGCCAAGGGAATCCAAGGCAAATGTGCTCTTGCCCATAATGTCCAGTGTCCTGGATTCCTTGTCAAAAGGTCTAGTGCTCATCTTCATGAGTGCCTGAGACCTATCGTGTAAACTCATGATCAAGTGTCAGGCTGTGTAAAGTAGTACTTCTTATCCCTAGGAGCCAGATACTGCTTGTCTGCCATCCTATGAATGGATAGTGGGGTACTTGACCCGTGCCAGACAGTTTTAGGGATGGGAGGGACAACCTCCGAGGAGGAATTTTCAACCTCCAGAAAACTACACAGATTCTGTTTGGAAGAATCCTCCTACTCCTGTGAGAAATTCAGTCTCCTGGATTTGCCTTATCAAAGTCTGGAAGGTAGGGTCTCCAGTGAGGATAACGAAGCCTGTACAAGAATGTGTCCTCACTGTCTGAGGATACAGTGGAGTGAGCCAAGTCCTCTAGCCCCAGAAAATTGTGAGGGATCAGCCTCTTCCTCCCTCCAATGTTCTTCATCGTCCTGCAGATCAGAGTTGTATTCCTCATTTATTCTCCTTTGGGGGGGGTGTTGGGGAGTAGCAGGGCGGCCCCCAGATGTGAACACGGGAGGAGGTGGCTGGGGGACAGCTTGAGACAGAGAAGGCAGTAGTCTCCATCAAATCAGAGAATTCTACCAGAGTGGCACCAAGGATGGTAACAACGGGTGGGGCTGGTGCCACCATGGATGAGACAGTACTGGTCAACATTGTCCCCAGAGTGCAAGTAGGAGGCTGGCGTACCTTTGAAATCAGATCCAAACCTTTAGAAGGGTAGGGTTCTGGCTGTCCCAGTGGCACGGAGGTCTGGGGCACTGTTAAAGCACCTTGCCTCAAGCCACGCTGGGGACTCTGGTTCTACCAAGCCTGGGTTGCTCGGTGGCAGCCAGGGCAGAAGGCAGGAGCAGGATCGAGCATGCTGCACAGCAGTTCTCCTCTCTTGAGGAGGGTTCCCAAGTCATCCCCCATCTTGGCTGACACCTAGTGGAAGCTAGGTGTCAGAGCACAGACGGCCGGAGGCTGACACAATGTCAGCGAGCATGGAAGAGGAAGCAGGCTGGATTGTAGGCAAGCCTCCCACACCCACGCATCCTTCGTAGCCGCAACCTCGGGTTGGGGAGAAAAGGAGGAAAAAGGTCGGCATGGCAAGGGCATATGATGCCAGCTGACCTCCATCAGCCCCATCACTGGTGCCTGTGGCGAATGCTGGATTGTGCTTCAGGGAGGAGGATGGCCTTCCCCCTCCTGACCCCACCACGGGGGGAAGATACGGGGGTGTATACTGCCATCTGATAAGCTGGGGAGATGGTTGACAGTGGAGAGGGTGGTGGAGCTGGCTGAAGGGAGCACGCTCTGCCAAGGCGCAGGAGCATAAACACCTCTGTATCAGAAAAAAAAAGGGTTCTGGCCTAGAAGAGGGGTGAACCAACCCATTTTGCCAGTGTGCCAGATGAATCTATAGACTTACCATTTTGGTTTAAGAGCAGGGATCTAGATTGCAGATGTTCAGAGGAGCATCTTTGACTCAGGCTGCAAAGCCTTTTGCTTACATCTCCTTGTAGCCTGGTTAAAATTGTGGTAGATGCCACAATTTTCACATCATGGGCTAGGCCAAAACAAAAAATTAGTTATCTTCACGTTAAATCCTCTTTAGAAATGACAGATGTGAAAAAGTGCTTTACTGGGCAGACATATACACCAGCGACAAACTTTCCCCGAAGGAGTAGCTACCAAAGAAAAGAAACTGACAGAAAAAAACTTCCACTGGTCTGACATTCACAGTCTTGACATTGGGAGAAAAATAACAGAAGTAGTTGGGGGCTGCCCGCCTTTTATAGATGACACTGTACACTGATGACATGCATGTGGGCATGTTGACTTGGGCAGTCCCATCTAGGAAAACCTTCTCGCAAGGTCCTGATGCCAGTGGTTTACAGTCCAGTGTGTTATGACTTCACAGAGATACCCTCAAAGAAGATTTAAAAAAATATTCAGAAATGCCAGAAGCAGTATATGTGTGCAATCTATATATACTCTCGCATATAATCTATAGTACAGGTAAACTTCAAGTAAAATCTGTGAACCATTGAGAGCACAGAACCGCAGAAACCATGCAGCACTTCAAAATATCATTACTAGTACAGGAGGAATGAGATGAGGACTTTTTCTGCTTGTTTCATACCAAAGCTAAATGTTGGCTCATGAATTCACCAGCACAGCAGATATTGAAACCCTTCTTTTCCTGTGTGTAAAACATAGCAACATGTGATTGTAACTTGGCTAAAATTCTGAAATTTAGTATTACTAAGAAGCCCATTTAGAAAGTGCATTTAGTACTTAAAGCAGCAATGCAACTCCGACTTGTAACAGTTAGTTGCCAGCTAAAATTAACACAGAAATAAACCTTACTTTTAATTTTCTTTTCTACATATTTCTCATACTGTACACTGTAGTTTCCTCTCCCACCCTTAATCCCATTTCTTTGCCACACCCATCATTTTATTCCCCCGATGGGCTGCTCCTTCCACGCCCCCAGTGTCTCAGGGACTTACCTTCCATCCCGGTCTGCCCCCATGGCTCACTCCTCCCCCCCCCCACCCTTATGGTGGGGGGCAGAGGCTCCCATCTGCCACTGACAAGGATCCAGTTTCTGGGAGAGGGCCCTGTAGCCTGGGAGCAGAGCCTGCAAGGGGTCAGTTTCATCCTGCTCACTGCCAGCTGTTTTTCCTTCTGATTTCCTTCCGTCGGAGTGGACATGAAATGCTGTCCAGATGTGCCCACGCTGCCACTCCTCTTTTCCCCATGTTGCGGTCCCAGTTGCATGTACACCTAGCTACTGCTAGTGGTCAGGCGAATGCTGGGTCGGTGTCCCTACCCCTCCCAGAGAAGGAGAGCTGTCTTCCAGATGCTCAATTGTCCTCTTCCTGGTTGACCCCCGGTGTCCCGAGGTTGCTCCTGACCCCGGGTAGCCAGCGTAGCTAGCAGGTGAGGCTTGGTGCTTCAGCCCTCCATGCCACTAGGCCAGCTTCATCATGGCGTTTCTGAGCTGGAAGGGATGGTGCATGGCGGCTGGAACATCTGAGTAGAACTGCCCAATGGTAGACATTATGTGGACCATTTGGCAACTGATGGCAACCAAGATGACAGCATTACAGAAGGATAAACAAGACAGGGAGCAGCTAAATTCTTTTCTACAAAAAAAAATCCTTTTAATTAGTGTTTTAAATATGTAAATGCAAGTGACATTGCATGATTTGTGGTTGTGTATGATGCCTGAAATATTTATAGTAAACGAAAAGCCAAATTGTTGTTACCATTCTGTTGTACTGCTGCTTTAAGGATTCATTTTATGTATATTTTAACAGGTAAACATGTAATCATAAAAGGGATGCAGTTCAAAAGTCTAAGATGGGTTTTCTTATGTGAGCAACCGGTTGCTGCAAAAATACTGAAAAAAAAGTATACAGTGCCCCCCTTGTAAGGTGAACTGTCTGATACGCGTATAATAGATTTTTTGATAGTCTCTGTTTCTTTTAGTATATAACAATGGAGACAATCTCAAATCAGATTTTCCCTGCTTACATTGGAGTTTTGTGGCAGGGCAGATGTATTTTGCTCTTCTGTGGAGAGTGTAAGAAAATTTGTTCTCATATTTTTTCCGTATTCATTCCTTTATTGCTTATTCTTGACCTGTAATATTTTACTGATAAATGAATTTTATACTTGCAAATCTGTCTCATGTTTAGCTCGGAAATAAATCAGCTGACTCCTCTCCCCTGATACAGCAAATCCTATTAAAGATAACACTTTTTTTCTTTGCAAACAAACACCAGTTCTTCCTAAGAGGGGTCCACTATCTTAAACATGTGATCTGCAGAGTTCTGCAACATTGACATAGCTTAGTGTAGCACCTAAGATTAGAAATAGTTAAGAACTTTGAGAAACAATTATCAAAATGGATGAACATATGTTTTCTGCAAGTTTGGGAGAAGTAAGACATAGAACACTGACATTCAGAAATGGGGTAGGCTGGAAGTGTTTTTGGTTTTTGTTTTTTTTTTGAGGGGTGCTTGGTTGGTGGATAAGAGAGGTGTGATGGTTCACAGTATGGTCTGTGAACTTTCACCCCTCTATATGGAAACTTGTTGCAGGGCCAAATCCTTGTGTCTGCCTTGTTGCCATGGTCAGTGTCGGCGGCACTTTTCACAAGTCACAGCAGCTGCAGAGGTCTAGGTATGTAACAATGAGTTTTCAGCTCACTACATTTAAACTGTGTTTCATTGCTGCCGTTTCTTTGCTTATGATGTATATGACCTGTTGTAAAGAATGTTTAATCTACCACTTTGTGATATTAACTGCTCAAAAGTACCACTTTATCAGAAAAGTGCTTGAAGTAATATAAACTGCTCAAATGTTTTATTAATGATGCTGTGTTAAAAATACTTTGATAATTAGTTACGCACGAAATATTAATGACCTGTACTTTCAAGTCAGAGGGAAAGGTTTAATGATGAAGAGCAGTATTAGCACAGGGACATCTATAATTTTCACATGCATTATGGAGGATGCTGGTAATGCACATTTAAATAGTAACAAACGTGCATCAAGTATTTACTTAAAAATAGCATGTGTTTACTGTAAATCTCGCTATATTTTTTTAAGGTATTTTTATTTACAAATTGGTGCACTGTTGTGATGTTTTTTGCATGCTATGTAGAAATCTCGTAGACATTGTTTTTAGGGTACAAAACATAGTAATGAAAGCTTGCGCTGACGTTTGTTGCAAGTAATCTGATCAAATAGCTTGCTGTAGATTAAGCATCTTTCCACTTTTTTAAAACAGTTGGTAATTTTGGATTTTGGTTTTTGCCTCCATCTCTCCCGTTGACAGGATCAGTTCTTAAAAGCTGCACCTGTAAGTGGAGGGATGGGAGCCCACCTGATGAGGAAAATGGGCTGGAAGGAAGGAGAGGGCTTGGGAAAGAACAAAGAAGGGTCTGTCGAGCCACTCATAATAGATTTCAAGATCGATCGAAAAGGTAAAATCACTTTTACACAAGCAGATTGTTGAAATACCATTTGTATTGAAAGAAATTGGTGGGGTTAAGTTTAACGTTTAGTATGTATCTGCTTCCTTAACTCCCACTCCCGATTTATCAAATCATCCTAGTGGGCCCACCTACTGTCATCATTATCATTCTGCGTCTGAGTTTACTGTGCAGTAATATGCAGTGGCATTCTTGTGCAAGGCAGTGCTGTTGGAGCACTACCTGTGATTCTGATGCCTGACAAGCATCCCTGCGTGTGAAGAGACTCTGATGAGTTGCTGACATCACAGAGATCACCTGTGCATGAAAACATGGCTATGCCTAGCCCAGAAATGCTGCTGTGGTTTACATAACATTTTAGAACAAAGATGACAGAGGATAGTATCCTTTGGATGATGTGCTAAATTGAGTTTAAGGAAGCATATTTAAAACTGGAACACACAGATTCACTTGAAACTTTATTAATGACATCTAACATGTTGAATATGTTTAACTGTTACTTTGCTTGGCTGAATTTATAACATAAATTGGCAGTTTTTAAGGGAGGGTAGCCCTACAGAGATTTTACATATATTCTAGCATCACTGTAGTTAGGGTTGAGTAGGCACATTATTAAACCTCAAGGTTTGCACTTTTATAACTTTGCAACTGTTCAATGGATTTGCACGTCATTTTGCATGTGTGGTCTCCTGGGGAAGCTCTCTTGACAAACTAAGTTGCGTGTCAGTTGGAGTGGCGGATTTCGTGCTGTGTATAGTGAAAAAAACATTAAAATTCGCCTTTTCTGCATTTTGTTTTCTCATCACACTGCGGACAAACGGTTTGGAACTGTAGTCTGAAATTATCAGGGTAGAAAGTGCTTGCCCCACAGAGCATGTCTGCATCGGTTTGGTGAAAAAAAGTATTAATCTGTTTCAAAGTTATTTAATTTTTTAAATATCGGGTTTTGAGCATGCTCAGTTTACTCTTTTGGATAGAGGAATGGAACAAAAAAGATTTTGTTCTGACAAACAAGGATCCTTTTTCTAGAGGGGCAGTCGTTGTTCACCAGAAAAAAACACCTTTTTCGTAAGCCGCCATCTTGTTTTTTATTACTGCCTGAAAAAACTGTCATAACTGTGCTCAGGGATGTCTGTTATAAACATCTAAGTATGTTTCTATGGATGTGGATATGATGTTCATCCACACTTTCTGGCAGTTGCTTTTCCCTTTAAGATTTGCCAGAAATGTGTTCAAGCTGGCTCCTCCCACCCATCTGAGTGGTAACTCCCTCTGCTCCACCCCATGATGCCAGATCTTCCTTTCCGCTGGAAGAAGCAGGTTCCCTCCTTACCGCTCCCACGTTGAGTAGGCCCTGGTGCTTAAATCTTCAGATTTACTTCCAAAACTTAAACTGAAACTCACTTGAGTTTCATCTTCAGCTCCATCTTCGATCGCGACCGCAGTGGAGGATAAATCCTCACTCAGATTTTGCCGGTGCCTATGCAGGCAGAAGATGTCACGTACCGACCCCCACACCTCATGTGTGTACTGTCTGGGCCACGATCACGATCCACAGGCCTGCGACTTTTGTCAGTCATTTCACCTGATGGTCCTGGAGCACAGCGCTGCCCGCCTGAAGTTGTGTGATCCGGAAAAACGTTATCCACCGGTCAAATCAAAGGATGCCCGTTGGGTGGTCTTCACGGCTACGGGGTCCACCGAGCAGTTGGAGCAACTCAAGGCCTTTGAGGAAGAGGAGGCAGCCCAGGCCGCCGCTCAGTCCTCTTCTGCCTTGGCCATCGTTCAACTCCAGTTGGGCTCCACTTATTCGGCCTCCTTCAAGGAGCTGTGCCAGTCCTTCCCGACCAAGGGGCAGAGACCTTCTAAATCGCACAGTTCCCGCTCATGCAAGAAGGAGTCCAAGAAGGATAAAGAGAAGACTCATTGTCGACGATCCTGGGACTGGGAGCAGTCCTGCTCTCTGGAGTCTTCGGTTTTGACTACGTTCAAAACTGTGGCCTCTGGCTTCATGGAATCCCTGTCAGGCCAGTCGGCTGAGACGCCGGCCGACGATGCAGCCGAGATTTTTCTTGACCCTGTCGACCGATTGTTGTCTGCAGAGGCTGACAACTTTCTTTTCAGGACCCCGGTCTTGCTGGTGAGGTGGCCCCTCCGGTCCCTGACCTAGACCAGGAGGAGCTGTGGGTCTCCCCTGCTCCCTCTGAGGCCCCTTGTCAGCACAGTCGAGGTCATCTACATCCTCTGGGTCGAGCAGGTCCCACTGACATCGGCGGCTTGCTCTCGGCACAGTGGGAAGCGGTGCCACAACTATACATCTTCATCCTCCTCGGATGAGAAGAGGCTTCGGGGCAAGCTTCATCGACGCTACGAAGACCTTATGTGGCAACAGTTAGTGCTGACCAGGCAGAAGCCAACGCGAGCTACTACGCGGCCATCACCTGGCTGTCGCCTAAAAGGCCAATGCCCCTGCCAGGGCCGCTCAACACAATTCCTCTTCCAGCAGAGCCGGTCCAGACCATTTTGACTCGGCCGAAGCTGGCTTCTTTCCCGATTGTGGTGGAGCCACCACCCAAGCTGCTATCAACCGGGCCTCCGTCCAAGGAGTCTCGGTCGGTTAAGGGGCTTCCCCATCGTTGCTTCAGTCACTTCCCACCCTGACCACCCGTGGCAGGTCGAGAGTGTTTCTGGTGGTCGCCTCTTCATGCAGACTCCTCGGAATCCGAGGATTCCTCTCTGCACTCCCATCGACTGGGTGCTTAGTCAGTGGGGGATCTATTGACGGATGAAGGCTCCACTTCGTTAATGGGCATTCTATGCCTCATCTCTGAGTCCATGGGGATGAAACTGGAGCCCGTTCAAAAACGGGCTCGCTGTCCCCTTACAAAATTCTGGATAAAGGGGATTCTCCAACAGAGGCTTTCCCAGTGGCCGAGGCCATCGTCAGCCCTGCCCTGTAACTCTGGCAGTGCCCCGCCTCTTGCCCTGTGCCCTCCGTCCGGATGGCCCTCATATATGTGGTGCCCACCGGTACCAATCAAGCAATCAAAATCTTTATTTTGCCAGGCAGAACGTCATTGAGACAAGCTCATTTACAAGATGGACCTGGGGCAAAACAATTGCCAACAGGGTTAAGACATCACAGGTTTAGTGAACGTTCATAACAATTCCGTAGTAATAATAACATAATAACATATAACCATTGCATATAACAAGATACTTGCACCAGAACATAGCAATAGGTTCAGCAGGAGGTGGTGCCATTTAAAAACAATTGCATGGATACAAGTATATGGACGTAAGGTAATGAGCTAAAGTTTATACAGTAAACATCATTGGAGGAGTCATAGTGAGCAGGAGTGGCAGTTCCTCTAGCGTCAAAGTGCGAAGAAGATTGAGATGTAAGAGTCCTTTGATAAGTACTGTAGGCATGGCCTGACAAGTGGGGTGGGAAGGGAAGGGGGGTATAGGGAGTGGGGAGGGAAGGTTAGCCGAGATAGGAGAGGGTTAGACATGATGGCCTAAGGAGGAAGGACTGTTCAAAGGGAGAACGCAACAGATGCCACAGGGAATGGTTGGGGTTTAAGTCCAATATTTGAAGGAAAGACTGATCGTGATGTTGGAGCCTTGATTTGGACAATGACAGAAGGGAGGGCTCAAATGACGCCTCAGGAAATGGTTTTGGTTTAAGTCCAGAATTTAAAGCAGTAACAAATTGTGATGTTAAGACCTTGACTTGAAAGAAAGACAGACCTCGGTGAAGGTCCTTAGGAACAAGGATTTGAAGAGGGAGACTGTGACAGGGGTAGCGAGCCTTAAGGTTTTCTGGATCTTATTCCAGAGCGTAACTTATTGAGGCTCTACCAAAGCGCATTTTAACTTTGGGGATAGCCAGAGATAAGATGGTAAGACTTCTGAGAGAATAGGCACTTGGGATGCAGGGAGTTAGGCAGCTTGTGAGGTACTGAGGTAATTTATGAGTGATTACCTTATATGTCCTTAGACTAGCATTCTTTTGCCTCCTGAAGTTAAGGGAGCTCCAGCCTTCGGAAGAATAGAGGATGCAGTGGTGCGTGTCATAAGGAGCATCCAAAATGAACCTAAGGGCTCTGTGGTATAGGGTATCAAGCTTAGAGCTGTGCTAGTACTATGGCAATATAGGAAGTCCACATAGTCTAGGAGAGGGAAGAAGGTAGCTTGGACTATGAGTTTTCTAGCATCCTGGGTTAGTGAGTGCTTGATCCTGAAGAAAATACTGAGTCTTTGACGCAGTTTCTTAGTGAATTCATCAATGTGATCAATGAAGGACAATTTGTAGTCAATCCAGACCCCCAGGTATTTGAATTTTTCCACGAACTCCAGGGCTTCTCCCAAAAGGGTGCTTATGTGAGGAACCTTATCTGGGTTTTTTTGGGGAGATGAGGGGCCGGTGGAGAGAGAAAATCATGGGCTTAGTTTTTTTGGCATTGAGCAGGAGTTTCAAGTTGAGTAGATTTTTTTTCGGAGGATGTCAAAATCGTTCTGGAGGTCCAAAATGGCTTGGTCCAGAGTTGATATGTCAATGTATAGCACTGTATCATCAGCGAAGAGATGGATACTAGATGACTTTAGGCCAGTGTCAATTTGATTAATATAAACAGCAAAGAGAAGAGGACCAAATATGGATCCATGGGGGACACCTCTAAGGAGTATTTTTTTGGCGATAGGTCTCCTTCAGCCTTGACCTGCTGCTCTCTGTCCACAAGATAGTTTGCGAACCAACTTAGGTCCAGGTTGTCCACCACAACTTTCTTCAGGGTCACCAGGAGTGAATCATGGTCCACCATGTTGAAAACCTTGCTAAGGTCCAGAAACAAGGTGCATATGTATTGCTTGTTATCAAGTGCTCGACTGCCAGTCATTTATAACCTTAGCAAGGGCAGTGGAGGCACTATGCATGGGACGGAACCCAGATTGAATTGGATTTAGTAGATTAAAACTTTCCAGATGAGATCTGAGCTGTTCATTTACTACCTCCTCCAGTAGTTTTGACAAGGCCGGGAGCAAGGAGATTGGGCGGTAATTATTTAGGTCGCAGGGGTCCCCTGATTTGAATAGAGGAATGACATGGGCCGTCTTCCAGACCTTGGGGAGGGAGCCCTGATTGAGAGACAAATTGAAAGGGTTCACAGAGCATCCCTCGACTGAGGGGATGGTGGCTGACTCCGTGTTCAGGTGCTTAGGCAATATGGGGGATTTTGATAACTGCTGTATAAGGAGTCCCAAGAAATTGAAACACTCGGCTAAAAAGGTTTATGTTGCCTCCTCACTCGGCCTCTGCCAGGCAAGCTCAGCCGTCATGATGGCACACTTCTCCCATGCCCTTCTGGGCTCTCTGGATGAGGTGATTCCTCATCTTCCTGCGGACCTCCAGACTACAGTCAAGCAGGTCCAGGACCAGGGTCATGCTGTGGCCAAACAGCAACTTCAGACAGCCCTGGACAGTGGAGATTCCTGTGACCGCAGGTTGCCATGAGCTGTAGGGCTTGGCTACAGATCTCGACCTTTATGGCAGACACCCAGCATGAGCTGGTGGATGTACCATTCTTAGGCACCAACCTATTTGGGCCTAGTGTGGAGGGCCACCTCCAGTGCATTGAGAAGTCCAGTCTCTCCTTCATATCAATCTCCTGGAACTCAGGGCAGTGTTTCATGCAATGCAAGCTTTTTCCCCAGTTGGTGCAGCACAAGATGGTTCAGGTCAGGACAGACAACACCACCACCATGTGGTACATCAACAAACAGGGAGGCACTCGGTCTATGGCCTTGTGCATGGAAGCCATGAATTTGTGGTCCCTGGCTTACTGCCTGCAGACCTCTCTGATAGCAGTCCACCTTCCAGGAAAGGTCAGTGTTCTAGCAGATGCACTGAGCAGGATTTCCTAGGGCCATCACGAATGATCCGTGGACCCCCTGGTTTTGAGAGTGTTTTTTTCAAGGTGGGGCACTCCAGAGATAGATCTCTTTGCAGCCCCAGACAATCATCAACTTCCTCTGTTTTGTTGCAGACCCCCAGTCTTGGGTTCAGTCCCTCTGGATGCTCTGATTTTAAACTCGGAGGGAAATTTTGTATGCCTTCCCTCCCTTTCCTGTCCTGTTCAAAGTCCTAGTCAGGATAAGATCACAACCTTGCAAAGTGATCCTGATTGCTCCAGACTGGGCCAGACAGCTTTGGTACCCCCTGCTGCTGTCTCTAACAGTCCATCTTCCCCTGTCTCTTCCCAGGAATTACAACCTGTTAACCTCCTCTCAGGGGAGGATTTGTTACCCCAATCTTTGGTCCCTCAATCTCAAAGCATGGCTCTTGAAGAGCTAAAGTATGCAGATTTGCATCTATCCCAAGGGGGTTCTTGATATTCTCAAAGCCTCTCGAAAGCCTGCCTCCAGAAAGGCTTATAACTCCAAATGGAAAAGATTCAGCATTTGGTGTTCCAAGAAGCATATATCCCCAGACACTGCTGAATTGCCTGCAGTTCTGGATTATTTGGTCCATCTTAATGGTCTAGGCCTTAGACCAGCTACTCTTAAGGTACACTTGTCAGCTGTTTCTGCTTTTCTGTCAGTGGGAAAACATTCCTCACTGTCATCTCACCCTGTATTCTGCAAATTTTTCGAAGGATTTCTTCATACCAATCCTCCCTTTAGGGATCCTGCCCCTGCCTGGGACTTAAATGTTTGCGTTGCCCAACTTATGCAACCTCCTTTTGAGCCTGTGTCCTCAGCAGAGCTTAAGTACTTGACTTGGAAAACTGTGTTTTTGGTAGCCATCACCTCTGCCAGATGTATCAGTGAATTGCAAGTCCCGTCAGTGGAACCTGATTTCATCTCTTTCCGTAGAGATAAAGTGGTCCTTAGAACCAATAGGAGGTTCTTGCCCAAAGTGGTTTCAGACTTCCACTTAAATCAGTCCATGTCTCTCCCTGTCTTCTTCACTGATCATTCTTCCTCAGGGGAGAGAAGGCTACACAGTTTGGATGTTAAGAGATCCCTTAGCTACTACATAGAGTGTACCAAGGGTCACAGGTTTGAATCCCTCCAGTTATTCCTCACTTATGGGGAAGTGGGAAAAGGCAAACCTGTCACCAAGAGAACTATTGCCAGGTGGATTGTGTCCTGTATACAATTCTACTATGAGAAACTAGGAAAGATCCCACCCTCAGGCCTGAGGGCTCCCTCTACAAGAGGTACAGCTGCTTCCCTGGCTGCGGCCAGGGATAGCCTTCTCTTAGAAATTTGTCAGGCAGCCACCTGGAAAACAGTCCATACCTTTACCAAGCATTACTCTCTGGATATCCAGGCTAGGAGTGATGCTTGGTTTGGCACAGCAGTACTTCAGAGCCTATTCCCAAAGTAGGTTCTGTCCCTCCTCCATGGAGGTACTGCTTGATAGTCTACAATAGTCAGAATACAGCAAGATTTCATGTTGTTTGAAGAAAAAATTACTCACCTCAGTAATTATGTTTCTTCTAATGGAGTCTTGCTGTATTCTGACCTCCCTTCCTGCCTCCCCTCTCAGAACCTGTTTTTGGGAAGTGGGTGGGCAGGTGCAGTGTTGCACCCTAGAGGTGCCTATTACACACCCTCTCTTTATTTGTTCGGGTGCTTTTTGTTATTGTTGTTGCCCCTTTTGGGGTTGGTTTTTGCTTTTGGGTTTTCCTGACTTGAGTCTTTTTTGGGAACCCAAAACTCCTTGTTGCCAGTTGGCTAGTAAAATTTTTACAATTTCCACATAGGAGGGTTAGTGAGTTGTTGCTCGTAAGAATCTGATGGTTTAGATTCAAAGGGAAACAGACAGACACCTCAGCCGAGCTCGAGCTCAGCATTCTGTGCCATGCATAGAAAAGTTAACCATTTGTTCTCCAGGGCAGTTGCAGTTTAAAGGCTGGAGCTAACTGCAACAGTCAGAATACAGCAAGACTCCATTAGAAGAAACATAATTACTGAGGTGAGTAATTTTTACTTCTGGTCCACTGTTACCATGGAAAAGTGGGTTCTGGAAGTGGTCGGTCAGGGTCTGCCTCTGGAATTCAAGCAGTACCCCTCCAAGCCGAGCCCACGCCCTACGGGAGGACTTTGTATCCGCAGACACTTGGTCGTCTCTTCAAGACGACATAGCCCTGCTCCTCCACAAGGAGGTTGTGGTCATAGTTGCGGATCCTCCGGAACACCCAGGGTTTGTCTCCAGGTAATTCCTGGTGCCAAAGTGGCCGGATGGGCTGGCGCCCCATTCTAGAGCTGCACAACCTGAACAAATTCCTCGGGTCCCACACGTTCAGGATGGTAATCGTTCAGGATCTGTCCCAGATCATATCACCTGTGGAACAAAACATGTGGTTTTGCTCTCTGAATCTTCAGGACACGTTCTTTCATGTCCCAATCCGTCCATCCCACCGAAGGTTCCTCCACTTCCGAGCAGAGGAAACCCTTTACGAGTTCCAAGCCATGCCTTTTGGCCTCTCCTTGGCCCCCAGGGTCTTTACCAAATGCATAGCAGTGGTGGCAGCTTACCTGAGGCGCCAAGGGGTCTGGGTGTACCCCTATCTGGATGACTGACTGATAGCAGCTCTCTCCAAATAGGAGGTGGAGCAGTCCAGGGACCTAGCCCTCCAGACTTGCATCAGTCTTGGCCTCCTGGTCAGTGAGGCCAAGTCGGAACTTGTGCTCTCACAGGTGATCAGCTTCATCGGGGCAGAGCTGAACTCGTGCCGTGCCAGAACTTGGCTCCCAGCAGACAGGGTGGAGGTTCTCTCCTCCTTTGCCCAATTATTTCTGGTTGGCACTTGTGCCCTGCCCGGGACTTCCTGCACCTTCTGGGTTATATGGTAGCCTGCACCTCTGTGGTCCAATGGGCCCGTTGGCATATGTGCTTCCTGCAGTGGGAGCTGGCCAGTCAGTGATCTCAGCACAAAGGTCACTTCGACCAGCTGGTCACTGACCTAGAGGATGTGGGACGCCCTCCAGTCGTGGCTTGTCCCAGAGCATCTGCAGGAAGGGATCCCGTTTGTACACCCCAAGCCGTTGGTCATCCTGATGACCAGCACCTCTCTCATGGGCTGGGGTGCCCATCTGGGGGAATGCAGAGTCCACGGGCTGTGGAATCTCAGGAGTCCCAATGCCACATCCAATCTGCTGGAGCTCCAAGCAATTCAGCTGGCGCTGACTGCCTTCACTCCATTTGTTCCAGGTCAAGTGGTCTAAGTCCAGACAGACAACACCACAACCATGTACTATCTCGGGTGCTCTATTACCCTGTAGTGACTGGTCCTGGATGGTAATCTACCTGATTCTCCTCTTACCCCTGATTCTGACTTATCCTGCTGCCGTGTACCTTGGTATTCTTCAAGATCGTTGGGAGTCCACTGTCGCCTACTTTTTTCCTGGACTCGGCTGATGCCTATTCACGTAGTTATCCATGCTATCCCACAGTTGATTTCCACTCATTGTGCTCGGTCAAATGTGATCTCTGTACCTCAACCATTGTACCTTAATCGAATGTCTCTAAAGTGCTTTAATCTATGTACCCTATTCGTATGATTTATCATGTTGCCTGAACCCAATGAATGTTAACCTTGTTTATACCTGTATGCCTAATTTTCATGTATTGTTCCTTTGTAACCCTCTGGGGTCGCGCCTGAAAATAGGCACTTGGCTGTCTAGTACGCTTACCCGGTAAACAAAAGCAAATAAATAAATACCTCAACAAACAAGGTGGAACGCACTCCCCGCCCCTGTGCAAGGAAGCCCTCCACATCTGGACTCTCGTGCGCAGCCTGGAGGCAGATCTCCTAGCTATCCATGTGGCAGGAGCCTCCAGTCAGCTGGCGGATGACCTCAACTGGGTGGGTGAGGCATCTCACAAGTGGTCCCTCCATTTGGAGGTAGTTCACAGTCTGTTCTCCCAGTGGGGCACCCCTCAGGTGGACCTGTTTGCCTCCAGGGAGAACGCAAAGCTGAGGCTGTTTTGTGCCTTCCCCCTTCAGCAGGAAAGGCTGCAGGGGGATGCCCTCTTGGAGCCTTGGACCCAGGCCTCTTCTGTGCCTTCCCTTTCTCTACAGGGTGTAACTCAAGGTCAGGAGGGACAAGGCACAGGTGATCCTGGTGGCTCCGGACTGGCCCCGCCAGTTTTGGTACCCCGATCTCCTCAGCCTCAGCAACAGGCTCCCGAAGCATCTTCTTATATGCCCAGACCTGCTCTCAATCGATATGGGGAAGGTTCTCCACCCAGACCTTCAGTCCCTGAACCTGACAGCCTGGTTCCTGAGCGGCTAGAGTTCCAGGCTTTGGATCTCTCTGAAGATGTCCTCATTGTCGTGGAGGCATCTAGAAATTAATCAACCAGAAAATGTTGTGTCTTCAAATGGAAGAGATTCTCCATTTGGTGTCGGGGCAAAGGGTTGGACACTTCGACCTGTCCAGTGGCTAACATTTGGGACTACCTATGGTCTCTTTCCCAAGGGTACTTCGGTCGACGACCCTTAAGGTGCACCTGGCAGCCATCTTTGCTTCCCAGGCACGGGCCGGTCAGCAGTCAGTGGCACAAGAGAAGGTGGTCTGGTGCTTTTTCAAAGGCTTTGATCACATTTCCCCTCTGGTGCATGAACCACCACCACTGTGGGACTTGTTGCTGGTTTTGGCAAAGGTCATGGGCAAGCCATTTGAACCAATGCACAGATGTGAAATGTCTCTCACCTGTCATGGGACACCACCTTCCTGGTGGCTACCACGTGAGCCAGAAGTATCAGTGAGCTCCAGGCACTTTCAGTGGAGTCTCCTTACCAGGTCTTCTACAGGGACAAGGTTGTTCTGCACCCCAACCCTAAGTTCCTTCCAAAAGTTGTGTCAGAGTTTTGCCTGAACCAGGTGGTGACTCTTCTGGTGTTCTTCCCAAATCACATCTTGGAGGCCAAACACAGGCTCCGTACTCTGGACCTGAGGCGAGCGCATGCTTATTACAAAGAGTGCTCGGCTGGAGTTTGGGGAGAGGTTCACCAGCTTTTTGTCACCTATGCTGAAGCTGCACCTGGCAGACCTGCAGCCAAGTGGATGATTGACAGGTGGATCACTTGCTACTATTGGTTGGTGGGTAGGGAGCCTCCCGGAGGGCTTAGGACTCATTCCACCCGCCATACTGCTGCGTTGGTGGCTGCTTCTTGGGACATCCGTATTCAGGAAATCTGCAGGGCTGCTACCTGGAAGTCAGCACACACCTTCATTTCCCATTACCTCATTGACCTCGAGTCATGCCGGGATGCTGGTTTTGGGGCCTCAATTCTGCAATCTCTGATCTTACTTTGCGTGGGAACTCTTGCAGCAGGCTATTACAATCAGGACTACGCCACAGGCACTAGGACCCTCCGGTGAAACCTCTGCCAGCAGTACACAGCAGGGACCGCCCCTGACGCTGGCCCTGCCCCGACGTCGGTCAGGGTACAAGAGTGGGTGGACCCAGCTCCACCTCAGTTCTTTCCCGCCGCGTTCTGCACGTGAAGTCAAAGGAACAGCTTCTGCTTGCAGTTGCAGCTAAAGATCTTCATAGATTTCATCTACAATCAACATTATTTCTTCAGTTTCGACGGGTTTTCTCGTCCTCAGGTACCTGATGTCAGTCCGCTGCCCATCGGTTGTTTTTCCGCCCTTAGAGCGTTGTTTCCCTCGCTCTCAGCTCCGTTTACTGAGTCCGACGTCAGCCGTTTCCCGGCCGAAATCGATGTCTTCTTGGGCGACAGCATCTCCCGAACACTTAAATAAGTGTGACTGTGGGAGGCAGGTCCCAGCGAAGGACGGCCATCGGCGGTGTGTTTTGTGTCTAGGCCCGGACCACGACACCGCCAACTGCGCAGATTGCCAGGCCTTTACCAGCCGGACCCGCATCCGCCAGCTGAAGGCCCTTAAGGCCTACCTGCTGGAGCAGAAGATGGATCTGCACTCCTCGGAGGGGAAGCGAAAGGAGAAAAAGCGCCGCAGCAAGGACCGTAGTCAGTCTCATCACCGATCACGGTCGCACTCGCGGCTATCTCCTAAAAAGGCCCATCCCTCGGGTTCTGGAGATCCTCCGAAGACTACTCAGGCTAAGGCCGGCCCGTCGGGGGAGAAGTCGGCCAAGCCAAAGGTGACCCCACTAAGGGTCATCGCTAAGTCCTTAGAGGTGCCTGCTCCGGCCCCACCTGCTAGGGCACCGATGCCGCCTGCTAAAGGCGCGTCCCCGGAGACCAAGGACTCTCCGGCGCCCCCAGCGTCCCCGTCACATCGGTCCCTACACCGACGCGGTCAAAGGGTGAAGGACACGGGACGGTTTCAGAGGAACCAACATCTCCGCTGCCCAAGTCCTCCCCCGGCCCTCAGGAGAGCTTTCCCTTCATGCCCCAACATTCTGGAGACTTCCTTCCCAAAGCGAGCGGCTGAAATATTAACCAAGGATGAGCTCAAGGATCTTTTCTCCTTTTGGTGGGGGCAGGTCCACAAGCAGTACTCCTCGTCGCCGGCCCAGACACCGGTACTGGACCCTGCGGAAAAACCACAGCCGGGAGCTGAGTCTTCCCCGAGGAAGTCGCCGGAGCGCCAGCCTTCACCTCCCTCCAGGGCTTATTCCCGCACAAGGTCTCAGGACCACCAACATCGCTCCTGGGACTCGGGTGACCGACGTCGGTCTAGGTCACACTCCAGGAGCCCTTCTCGCTCCAGGTGAGAATGCTCCCGACGTTGGTCCTCTGACCGACGACGGTCATTGCTCCATCGCCAGTCCAGGGACCGGAGTCGGTTTTCGGACCAACGTCGGTCCCCTAGCTACCGACGTCAGTGAAGGCATGGTCATAGGACGGGGTCAGACTACTCCAAGTCGGATAGTCGATCCTCCTCACCAATGTCTACCTCTTCTTCCTCTCTCAGCCTCAAGCGCTCCCCGGGAGAGAAGGACCAGCCTCGCTCGCCTCCGGACGATCCTACTTTTATGGATGTCATGAGGTACATCCAGGCCTCCAACAAGTGGGACACGGAGGACCTGGATCCGGAACGCTGGAGATTGGCCAAGTACCTGAGGCAAAAGGAGCCAAAGCCTCTGGTTATCCCTCCTTTAGTCAGTACATTCCAGGACCTTACCAGAACCACCTGGATGCATCAGGCCTCAATCCCGGCAGTTCCCAAAAAGTCAGACAGGCTGTATAAGGCCCCGAGGGCAGAACCCTTTCTGGCGGAACACCCTCAGGCCGATTCTTCAGTGATCACAGCTGCCCATGACAAGTCTCGGCAACCGAAGCTCCTCAGCTGTCAGCCTCCCGACCCAGAGTCTCGCTACCTGGACCAGGTGGGAAAGAAAGTATATGCTGCCTCCACCTGTTCCATCCGTTCCCTCAATTTCCTAACACATATGGTACAGTACCAGAATGCGATGTGGGAAAGGGGACTAGAGCTGGCGAAGACCATGCCAGACTCTGACCAAAAGGCAGAGCTCCTGGCCCTCCTCCAGTCGGGCTCAGACGTGGGCTCCCATGTACTGAGGGCCTCGTATGACACTGCAGACACGGCAGCCAGGGCAGCTGCTTCCGGGGTGTGCCTCCGGCGCCATGCCTGGTTGAGAGTCTCGGGCTTTCACCAGGATCTGCAGGCCGGTATCAAGGATCTGCCCTTCCAGGGTACTGTGCTGTTTGGGCAGGAGACAGAGGCCTTGATCTCCCGCCTCTAGGAGTCGGGCAAGTCAAGCTGGTCGGTCCACCAGATGTACCGTGGCGACCAGCGACGACAGCACCGTAGACAGCCTTTTCCTAAGTCCTCAGGCAGTCAAGGTCCAGCCCATTGCAACCAATAGGGGCAGAGAGGAGGCTTTCGCAGGAGATCTGGAAACCAGCAATCTGGTGGACCTCCTGCCCATGGGCCGAAGTCCTCCCAGCTCTGCCCAATGACTCCGTTCCCCACCCCCCCTTGCGGGAAGATCCAGGGGAGCCGGTTGGGGGCCGCTTCTCCCTTCATTTCGAAGGGTGAAAGTCAATCACCGCAGACCAATGGGTCTTGGATATCATAAGGAGAGGACACACGCTGGAGTTCACAGAGTTTCCACCGCATACGCCACCAAAGCTCTCCTGTTATCCTCCTCCTCACATCCCACTAATAGAAGGAGAGATACAGACCCTTTTGCAGAATAGAGCAATAGAGAGGGTCCCCTTGCATCAGCAGGGGCAGGGGTTCTATTCCCACTTCTTTCTGGTCCCAAAAAAGACTCAGGACCTTCGTCCCATTCTGGACCTCAGTCCTCTAAACCTCTTTATCGAGTACAAAAGGTTCAGGGTGGTGACTCTTCAAGGACTCCTTCCCTTGCTGCACCAGGGGGACTGGCTCTGCTCTCTCGACATGCAAGATGCATATATGCATATCGGGGTCTGTCCTCCCCACAGGAAGTTTCTGAGGTTCCGCTTCCAAGGGGAGCACTTTCAGTTCCGAGTGCTTCCATTCGGCCTCTCTTCCGCTCCGCGAGTCTTCGCCAAATGCCTAGCAGTGGTGGCTGAGGCTCTAAGGCGTATGGGGCACTACGTGTTCCCCTACCTAGACGATTGGCTGCTTATGGCCCCGTCAAGAGTAAGCCTTTTACGAGCTCTCGAAGACACTTATACTCTGTTCTGAGAGCTGGGGATCACCCTGAACTTAGGAAAATCATCCCCTGAGCCCAGCCAAAGCTCGCCTTTATAGGAGCGATCCTGGATTCCATCCAGGCCATGGCCTTCCTCCCCCAGGACAGGGGAGTTCGCTTGCGAGAGATGGCAGAACGTATCTCCATAACTCCTCGAGTTCCGGCTCGGAACTTCCTTAGTTTACTGGGGCACATGGCGGCAGCCATTCCTGTCACTTCCTTGGCCCGCCTCCACATGAGAGTCCCGCAGTGGATGCTCAGGGTGCAGTGGGACCAAAGCCACAACGATCTAGACTCCCCGGTCAAGATCTCGGAGCTAGTCAGGAGAACTCTGTTTTGGTGGATGGACCCCAGCAATCTGGAGAAAGGGGTCAGCTTTCGTCCGGAGCTACCAGGTCAAATTCTGACAACAGATGCCTCGGACCTGGGGTGGGGGGCGCACCTGGGTGCACGTCAAATGCAAGGGGTTTGGTCACCCGAGGAGCAGTCCCTTCACATCAATGTGCTGGAAATGCGAGCGGACCTCTATGCCCTACAGGCTTTTCAAGAGGACCTGGTGCCAGGCTGTCTTCTAGTTCAGACAGAAAACATGGTGGTCGTCTTTTACATCAACAAGCAAGGGGGCACTCATTCGTTTCCTCTTTGCAGGGAGGCGATGAGAGTCTGGTACTGGGCGCTGGAGCGGGGCATCCTGCTGTCCGCAGTGCACGTTCCAGGCGTCCTAAACGATCTGGCCAACAGCCTCAGCAGGTAGCGTTCCAGAGCGCACAAGTGGGAGCTGCTACAGTCTGTGGTGGACCAGCTCTTCGGCAGGTGGGGTCTTCCAGAGCTGGACCACTTTGCGTCACCACGCAACGCCAAACTGCCAATGTTCTGCTCGCGAGAGCACACGCCTGGAGTTTTTTGGCCAGACGCGTTATCCCCTTGCTGAGCAGGGAGGTTTCTCTATGCCTTTCCACCCTTCCCTCTCATTCAGAGGGTGCTGCTCAAGTTACAGGCAGAAGGGGCCCAAATGATCCTAGTGGCCCCCAAATGGCCTCGGCAGATTTGGTTCCCACTACTGCAGCGGGTTATCAATGGAACCTCCAAATCCGCTGCCCATATGCTCGCACATACTGTCCCAGGACCAAGGGTCGTTGGTCCATCCAGATCTTCGATCCTTACACCTACATGCTTGGCTCCTTCAGACGTAGCTCAACATAGATACGGGGTTTCCCCAGAAGTGGCGGCGGTCCTAGTGTCGGCAAGAAAGCCCTCTACTCGCTCCACCTACGCTATGAAGTGGAAGCGTTTCTGTCTTTGGGCATTGCCGCAGTGTTTGGATCCCGTCACCTGCCCTGTGAACTCAGCTTTACAGTATCTCCTCTCCTTGTATGATAAGGGTCTGAGTTACTTCTCTGTCAAGGTGCACATGTGGGCAGTCTCTGCCTATCATGCTCTCGTGGGAGATAGAACATTAGCACAACTGGATGTAGCCCGCACCTTTCTTAGGGGGAATTCTACATATGAGACCTCCTATTCAGGACCCTGTCCCACCCTGGGACCTCCTTTTTGTGTTGTGTTGGAGAAACTCACCCTCCCTCCTTTTGAACCAGCAGCGGATTGTGAGCTGCATTACCTTTCTTGGAAGGTTTGTTTTTTGGTTGCTGTTCCTTCAGCTCGAAGGGTTTCCGAGCTTCAGGCTTTGATGTGTAAAGAGCCCTATTTGGTCTTCCACAGGGAAAGGGTTTCCCTCAGAACAAATCCTAAGTTTCTTCCGAAAGTGGTCTCAGAATTGACCCTCAACCAGTCGGTTGACCTTCCTGTTTATTTTCCTTCCCCTTCCAATAGAGGGGGAGGCTCTCCTTCACACATTGGATGTCCACAGGACTTTGAGGTATTACCTCAAAAGGACAGTTCAGCACTGTAAATCAGAGCAACTCTTTGTGGCTTTTGCACCACATTGCTTGGGTCAACCGGTGTCCAAGCAAACTTTCTCTAAATGGATAGTTCGCTGTATCTCGTTTTGCTACGAGAAACACAATAAACCCCGGCCGGGCCCGGTTAGGGGTCACTCCACCAGAGGAGTGTCAGCTTCTTTTGCCTCCCTGCGAAATGTTGCCATAAAGGACATTTGTGCGACCGCAACCTGGAACTCAGTGCATACCTTCGTCAAGCATTACAGCTTGGATATCGTCTCCAGACGCCGAGCTGGCTTTGGCCTAGCCGTATTATAAGGGCTTTTGTCCCAAGGCCTCTGGAGTCAGCATATTCCACCTCCCGGGGTCGTCTGCCTCCTTGTTGTGGAACTGCTTGGGACTGAGTCCTGATTGTAATAGCCTGCTGCAAGAGCTCCCACTCGAAGTAAGATAGTACAGTTACATAAGAACTTACCGTAACAGTAGCTCTTCGAGAGGAGCTCTTACAGCAGGCGCTACTTCCCACCCACCTTCCCCCTCGAGGTGTGCAGATCCATTTTCGTTTTTCTTCTCTGATTCTCTTCATGGTAGGCTTCGTCTCCTTCTCTTGTCAGGCCTTCTTCTGGGTCTTGGCGGGAGAACTGAGGTGGAGCTGGGTCCGCCCCTCTTGTACCCTGACCGACGGGGCAGGGCCGGCGTCGGGGGCGGTCCCTGCTGTGTATTGCTGGCAGAAGTTTCACCAGAGGGTCGTAGTGCCTGCGGCGTAGTCCTGATTGTAATAGCCTGCTGCAAGAGCTCCTCTCGAAGATCTACTGTTACGGTAAGTTCTTACATAACTGTACTTTTCCTAAGTACGGGGTGTGCGCCTTATCTCCCTCCTCCCGGAGAACTGCTAGGAGTCTGCCAGAAAGTATGGATAGAACATCATATCCACATTGCTAAAAACACAGGTTACTCACCTATAACAGTAGTTCTAGGAGTGGTATATAATGTTCATCCACACGGACCCACCCGACCTCCCCAGCTTCGGCGCTCACACTCTGCTTAAAGCGGGCAAGATCTGGCATCATGTGGTGGAGCAGAGGGAGTTGCCACCCAGGTGGGTGGGAGGAGCCAGCTTGAAGACTTTTCCGGCAAGTCTTAAAGGGAAAGGCAACTGCCAGGAAATGTGACCACCTCAGTTCTGCACACCTGAGAGACAGAGGAAAAAGATGATAGAGAAAAACAAGGGCGGGGCAAGGGAGCCCGAGGGACAGCAAAAGGAAAGGATGTAAACTGAAAAAGGAATTGGCCGACCAGAGGACAGAGGAGGAGGAGGACGACCTGGGAGGGAATGGGCCGAAAAGGCTGCAGTCCCTGGACAGCCAAAAAGGGCAGGAAGGGGAAGAGAAGGGGGAGAGGAAAGGAAAGGAGGGACCAACACTCATCCAGGACATGGAGCTTGCAAAGGCAGATCTTCCAGGAGGCAACAGCCCATCACTTGATAAGCTTCCAAGGCAGAACTCAGGGAAAGAATCCTAATGAGATGGAGAAGGTTCCTCCCCTCCAGCCTTTAACCCCTAAGAGGACCCCCCCGTTTACCAGGAGAACCCATAGGGTTCTTGGGGGAGAGGGCATCCCATCTATTAATGTGTCCCTCCCGAAGAGGAAGGACGAGGAGAGGAATAGAAATAACAAAGGCGCAGCAGAGGAGTTCCAGTCAGCCCCAGCCCCCCGCCAAGAGTCAGCACACCCCAAGGGGTTAGTCAACCCTGGAGATCAGACCCGGACAAGGGGAAGGCCCACCAGAAGTCCCGCGTTAGCCCAGACAGAGGCCCTACTCGCCGTCCTCTGAGAACCTCAGATATTTCCTAGGGAGAGGCCACAAGGAGAAGAGGGAGGGGGGAAAAACCCTACCAGATCCCCATGGAAGAGGGCGAGCATGGAGGGGGCATGGCCCAGGGACTGAGGCCTTGTGTGGGGAAGGTGGGTGGGAGTCAGTGATGAGTGGTGAAGATACACAGGAAGATCAAGAATTATGGTAGGTATGTAATTTTCATATCTTCCCTGTCAGTCTTCACCATTCATCACTGGTGGGTGAGTACCAAGCCCCCGAAGGGGGCCCAGTAATTCCCTGAGAGAATAACATCCTTCAGCCCCCCCATAGGGGATACACGGGGGGAGAAGACCCTCCACTGGCCAGTTAGGCCTGGGACTGATCAGGGCGAGGCAGGATCTCCTGTCCCCTGGGGGAAGGAAGATGCCCCTGTAGTTCTTGTCTTGCCCAGCGGAAAAGAAATGGGTCCCCCAGAAGGAGAAGGCCAGTAACCTACCCCGGGCCAAGGGTGACAGCCTCGAAAGGCAAAGCCATGCCGTCTGCCTAATGCAGATCACTGTCCCTGCAAGTCGTGAAGTGACTTAATTGGCGTTGTAAGATGCCCTTGACTGGTGCCTTGCCAGCTCCAGACCTATAGCAGAGAGGGCTATGGTTTGCTGGGTAGCCTCCAAATCGGGCAGCGATGCTAGCGCCTGGCCCAACATTGCCCACAGATGCCTGTTATAGGCAGCGTGGTGCGCTTAATGTGAAACAATGGACAGAATCATCCACGCAGAGGAGAAAACTCTTCGCCCCAGATGATCGATTTCTGCAGAGTCAGGATCCAGGAGTCCGTTGCAGACTGGATGTCTGTGCTCGGTAGGGGTGTCCAGACGCATCAATCCTGAAGTGGGATGAGGCAGAGAACCTGGCAACCTCTGGGGTGCAAAATACCGTCTCTGGCAGTCCATGGGGGCTGGAACTGGGGCTTATGGAAGCTGCCAGGTGCTGTGCGAGGCTTCCTGGAAGGGAGTTGGCCAGGAGGGGACTATGAAATGGTGTGCCCCGAACTTGCCCAGGAAGACTTGCGTCGATAGCTCGGTATTGTGACGGGCAAAATTTGAAATATGCAAGTCCCTGAACAGCCTCGCTAGGAAGCGCTGATACTGGGCCTGATCAGCAACCGAGGATACGTGGATGGAAGACTCCTCTTCCTTAGGGGAGGAAGACGAGGAGGCCGCGGAACTTGCAGAGTCAGATTCCGGCTGCAGAGGGGGAACCGGTCAAAAGACATGTTCGTCCATAGCCCTGACCTGCTGGGGGAAATTTGCAGCCTGGGATCTGAACTGTTCCCAGGTCAAAGGCCCCGAAGGACCAACATAGCCTTGGAGAGGAGGAGCTGTATGTAAAGGCACGGGAGAGCCTGTCACCGTACGTAACGTGCCTCTGCCGGGGCTGAAAGACCCAACAGGTGATCTTGGCATAACAGAGAACCCGCAGGTCTGCAAAGCCACCATCCTGTTAAGAAAAGTAAAGTGGTCGAGACTGAGCCCTGTAGGGAAGCTTCCCTATGAGGAGACTGAGGCCGCATGGATCCAGAAAGGCAGTCCCCAGCCCCACCCAATGAGGTCTTCCTTGAAGGAGACGAGGGAGAGAACCCACCTATGGATGCACAAGAGAGCTAGGCTGTGGAGTCAGGCCGCCAGTCCGGATCAGCCTCTGAATCATCCAGCTCCGAAGAGACGATCCAGAAGAGCTCCAGACCGGGGGCACTCCTGCCGGTGCCGTAGGCCTGCCTCGCACCCCTTGTGGTGTCACCCCGATCACTAGAGGTGTGAATGGCTCCAGGATCCCAGGCAGTGCCGAGGAGCACCCCACGCTGGGACCTGCAGCCGTGAGCCCCGAAGAGGTGACTGCCAGAACGGTGCTTCTGGCCTGTACCTGAGTGGAGCCAGACCGGACCTCTGGCACCGCGGTAGAGATCTCCTCCATGGCAAGGCTAGAAGAGGAGGAGGCCCCCTCTTCACCAGACTACGAAGGCCTGGGAAGGGACCCAGAGGAAGGGCTGAGGGTCCTACTCTTGGGCTGATAAGAGCAACACTGTCCCACGAAAGTTGCTGGAGCCCTGCTGACCTTCAACGTGAGGTGCTCCAGAATGCGATGGTCCATAGTGAAGCAGGCGTCACAGGTGTCCATGTCATGCTGGGGTCTAAGGCAGGTGAGGCAAACATCATGCCAGTTGGTAACGGAGATTTGCCGGCCACAAGGACACTGATGCATAGGAGGCTGGCCCGTTTTTTTCAGAAGAACGTTTCTTGTCTCAAGGACCAGGCATGATGCGATGGTAACTAAATTCAAAAAACAGTAAAGACTGGGCACCGCTTAATAAAATCTTATCAGTAACTTGATAAACAGTGCCGAGTGGGCGGCAGAACAGAGGCAGAGTTGAATGGTGTCAGTATTGAAGCTCGGCGTCGAGAAGGATAGTTGCGAGGAGTGGTGACTCTGAGTCTTCAAAGGCTCGAACCATCGAACTAGGCCGCAATGGCATAGAAGTAAATGCGAGCTTTAGGCGAGGTGCTGAGAATCAGAACTGAGGTGGAGGAGGAGCCAGCCGTTAGTGGTAAACCCATAAGCGCCACGCAAATGCGCCGCTTCGGGGCGCACCAATGGCGCTGGCTCCTCCTTCTCATAAAAGTTTCCCGTGAGGGTGCTTGTCTCTAGCTGTTACACCCATTTAGTGATGAATGGTGAAGATACACAGAAAGATCAAGAATTACGGTAGGTACGTCATTTTCAGATCTTCCTTGTCAGTCTTCACCATTCATTACTGCTGGGTGTAAGCCAGAGGCATGCACCTGTATGGGAGCTTTTTATGGGGGGGGGGTTGGGGGCTGATGGCGCTGCCCACAAGGCCAACGCATTACGTGGCACATGCGGGTTGACCGTTAGGCGCCACAGACTCTTCCTCCACCGCAGTTCTGTTTCTCCCACCATCGACGTCGCACCTGCTGCACGAGTCTCAGTTATTTGCTGATTGTGCCTACCCATTCATCCATCCCGGTTTTGATTCACCCGACTTCATTGGATACTGGTAGGACCATTCTTTTTATTATTATTGCCAATGGCACCGGGTCTTTTTCTGTGAATTGTTAGATTCTTTTCATGTCATGTCGGGTTCGGGGGCAAAGAGAACATTTAAAGCAGGCCATGCCCCATGCATCGGTGCCCCTATGGCTGGCATTTTTCCATGACAGACCGACTTGACATTTGTCTGCGCCGCATGGTTCCCAACCATGATATGGACAACTGTGATGCCTGTTTCTCCAAGGACCGCTGTGTTCTGGAAGTCCGCAAGTTTAAAGATGGCAAAGCCCTGCCAACTTTCAGAGGGTGGCGTCGTTCTAGGGATGCCATGGCAAGATCTCTCGACCCTGCCTCCGGGTCCCCTACCAGGTCTATACTGCCCGTCGAGGAGTAAACCTCCTCTCATTCCAGTCTTGCCATCTGGTTGTGAAAAGGGCCCATCTTGTCCTGAAAACAGGAATTCCTCTTTCACTAGCCGATTTCCTTATTCGCCATGGCAGAAAAGGATGGGGAAAAAGGAAACTGGATGGTGAAAAAGTATTCTTGGCATGGCCTTCTGGTCATTCAAATGGTTTCGGGACCATCCAGTACCGAAAAATACACCCCTGTTGTCGTGATCCTCGTTTTTTGGCTGTCTAAATATCCCTGATGTCTAGTGGCACCCCACACCCTCAATACCCATATTTTTTTTTAATATATAAATATTTTGTTTGCTTAGTTTTATTTCATTTTTTTTTTCTAGATTTGTGGCTTTCTGCCACTACGGTCCTATCCCTGGTGTCTAGAGGTGGTACCCCTCCCCACCCTCCGAATTTCTAGGGATTCCTCGTTGGTGATTAGTGTCATCCCCCCTCCCTCCCAGGTGTGCTGTGACCTGTAAATGAAAAAAAGTCCCTTCTTGTCTTTTTAAAATTTTTTATAATCTGTGAAAAAAAAACTGGTCTATCGCTGATCACTCCTGCACCCCCCACCCAACCACCCACTGTGCACCTACTTCCCCACACCCTCCTTGACACCCCCACAGACTGTCACTCACCTACAGAGTCCTAGGTTCGTGATCTGCTCTCCCAATCGAAGACAGATCTTGCTGCTGCAACCAGCGACTGCAATATGAGAAACTAAGATAAATGCGCTCCAATGTACTTCAATGTGGGGTTTCAACTTTTATGGATGACTCAGCCATTGTTTGAGATTCTGACCCCAGATTTTCAGCTTGGCCTTTTGGAGACCCCACCTCATAAACAATATGACTGTTGTTAGGCAGCTCCTGTCAGAAAGGTGATTTTGTGGTTGGTTGGTGAAATCACCTTTCTGGTGGGATTTGTGTAACAACAGTCATATTGTTCATGAGGTGGGGTCATAAGAAGGCTATGTTGAAAATTTGGGGTGACAGTTTCAAAAAAGGGCTGCGTTATGAGCATTCCTTGAAATTTCGTTACGTACATTTTTAACTTTGGACATTTTCAATATTTTCACCCCATATTTTCAACATAGCCTTCTTATTACCCTACCTCATGTACGTCATAGCTGTCATTTTTCAAATCCTGGCCAGAATGTGTTTTCGTACCTGTAGCACAGAATGGTGTTGCAGTTGCACAGAATTACGATTTGGCGGGGATCTGAAAATTTTCTGTACTGGGTACATGCAGTGAAGTCATAAGAAGCCTATGTTGGAGATTTGGGGTCAAAATTTTTAAAAATGGCATAGTTATGGCTGTTTGTTATAGTTTTACTACGCATGCTCAAAACTTTGGAAATTTTAATTATTTTTTTCCATATAGGTATTTATCACTTCTTCGGTAGGCTGCAGCTGCTTGTCTGCCAGCCTACCAGACTCCAGGGTCATTCGGGATCTTGATCGTTGTGTGTGTCCCGGCAGACCCCCGGAGCCAGCCTGGAGGCTTCATCCTGCTGCAGTCCCCGTTTTTTTTTTTTTTTCCCATATGTATTTTACTCTAGCGGAGCTGGCAGGTGGCTCCAGCCCCTCCCTTGGAGGGGACTCGTCTCTCCAGCGGGGCTTCCACCGCACCCACCCCAACCTTCCATACCCCACGGGTTACCCCCTTGTAAGAGGGCCGGTGGCGAAAGATGCCGGCCTCCCCCACCCCCGGAAGCCAACATCTAGATTGCTGGGGGGAGGCACGCGCGCAGCCTGCCATCATGGAGCCTGCCAGCTCTGATTTTTCTTCCGTTTTCTCTCCAGACCCATGCACATGCAAGGGGCGAGGCAGCTGTCTCCACTTTCACAGAGGCAGTCTTACACCCTGTACCTGGGTTCACTCTTTCTAGCATCGCGCCTGTGCTGACCCCCAGCCTCTGCTGGGTGTCAGTCTGCAGCGCAATGCTGAGTCCCCCACCCCTGAGGAAGGAGAGCTGTCGGCAGATGCTCAATCCTTCCTCGCCCCAGCCGACCCTCAAGCAACACAAGTCCATTCCCGAACCTGGGTCACTGGCGTAGCACGAGGTAAAGCGTCCAGTGCCTCAGCCCACTGTGCCACCGGGCTGGCCGCGGTCCATGATTTTTTCCACCTTTTTCCCCAAGTTACCCGGGGCCCAGACAGAGAGGCACATGTACGTGGAGGTATGCACACACCTGCCTGCTCCAGTGACGGCCCCTTCCTTACATCACATTGGCCTAGCGCCCTGGCTCCCACGGCTTGCGCTGCCTCCTGGTCTCCACCACGAGGCAGTCAGAAACTGAGGGAAGTACAGATCCCTCCCCAGAGAGGAAAGGGAAAGCTGTCTGTCAGCAGCTCAGTCCTGCACCGCTCCATCACCCCCGTGCTGACCTCCAGCGGCAATACTTGTTCCCGAACATGGGTCGCTAGCATGGCGAGAGGTAGAATTTTTAATATTTTGAGCCCAAAGTTTAAACATAGCCTTCTTATTACACCACCTCATGTATGTCACAGCTGTCATCATTTTTCAAATCCTCTTCAAATTGTGTTTTTGCACCTGTGGTCGCGATTGACATTGCAATTGTGCGGAGTTACGTTTTGGCGGAGACTGAAATATTTTCTCCATCAGGTACATGAGGTGGGGTAATAACATGACTATGGTGACAGTTACTAACATACTAACATACTAAAATGCCAGCAGAATACGCCTAACGGTCTTTCGTGTCTGCTTGTTTGGTCAGCCCCCACCCTGGGAGCTGACCTTGCTGCCCCCCTCGCCTTCTCTGGCTTCTCCCTTCCCAGTTCCAGATATTCTCGCTGCACTGGATTTTGCTTCCAGAACCCTTCCCCTGTACCTGTCCCACCCCCTCTTGAACTCCTCCACCATTTCTGCCTCCACCAGCCCCCTGGGCAGCGCCTTCCATGGCTCCACCACCCTCTCAGTGAAGTAGTACCTCCTCCTCCTTTCTCCCCTGAATCTTCCCCCCTCCAGCTTCCACCCATGCCCTCTAGTTGCCCCCCCTCCTTCCTTCGAAGCACCCTGACTGCTCCTCCCCTATTTACCCCCTTCATGTACCTGAAGACCTCTATCACGTCCCCCCCGTCCCTTCTCTCTTCCAATGTGTACATATTTAGCGCTTCGAGCCTCTCCCCATAGGTCCTGTACCCCAAGCCCCAAATCATTTTGGTTGCCCTCCTCTGGACCCTCTCCAGTAGTTTAAAGCTGCTCTTTAAGTGTGGCCTCCAAAACTGCATGCAGTACTCGAGGTGTGGCCTCACCAAGCAGTTATACAGAGGGAGTATCACTTCCCTCCTTCTGGAGGTGATCCCCCTAGCGATGCATCCCAGCATCCTGTTGGCCTTGGCTGCTGCCCTCCTGAAAGTCTCCGAGTTGTTCATCTTGACATCCACCACCACCCCGCCATCGAGACTTGTAGCATTCCCCCCCAGGGTGTACACTTGGCCCGGGTTTCTGGCCCCCAGGTGCAGTACCTTGCATTTCCCTGCATTGAACCTCAGCTTCCACTTTCTAGACCATCTTTCCAGAGCCTCCAGGTCCCCCTGTAGGGCCACCCTCCCCTCCTCCCATCCACCACCGCCCCCAGTTTTGAGTCATCCGTAAAGAGACTCATCTCACTCCTGATACCTGTCCTTATGTCAGAGATGTAGGCGTTGAACAGGAGGGGCCCAAGGACTGATCCCTGTGGGACCCCACTAATGACCCTCCTTGGGGATGAGACTATCCCGCCAACTACGACCTTCTGGGTCCGGTCCTGGAGCCAATTGTCTATCCATCTGATCATCTGGTTCCCCACCTCCATTTCTCCCAGCTTATCCAACAGGCCCTCGTGAGGAGCAGAGCCATATGCTTTGGTAACTGTTTCCTATAACTGGAAGCGCAGGGGCCAGAGGGCCCTGTGCTTCCACAGCTAGATACATATATGCATCTGTGGAGGGATGGGGGCCCTGTGCTCCCACAGGCAAATAAAGTTGTGATTATACCGTCTTAAAAAGTAAGGAAATTGCAAAAAACGTCGTTAATGCATCAGTTAGGGTTAAACTGACAAATGTAGGGAAATGTGGCCTTAGGATTTCCAACCCTAACACCCCATTCCCCACTCTACACAGACCCACAGGCGGGGGGGGGTCTGTCGTGGGACCGTCAAACCTAACGCTCACCCCATTCTCCTATGCTATTCCCATGTCACCTTACTTTCTGGTGGAATGGGTGAGTGTTTGGGTTAATGGCCCCAAGACAGATGACCCCCCCCACCTGTGGGTCTGTGCAGGGTGGGGAATGGGGTGTTAAGATTGGAAACCCCAATGCCATATTTCTTACTTTTGTCGGTTTAACCTTAACTGATACATTAACAGTTTTTGGAAAACATATATATATGTATATATATATATATATATATATATATATATATATATATAAATATATATATTTAAAATATGCAGATTAGAGGGGCTTTCATGCTGCTGTAGGCAAATGGCCTGTATGATCTCTATGGAGCTATTATGCAGATGACTGAGCACTCTGTTTTTTTTTTTTTTTTTTTACACGATCCCTATGGGTAGCCCCATCACCAAGGTTTTCTGTATCCCGTTGGCATCTTATCAGGTAGGTATATTGGCACATAACCCTGGTCATGCTACTGACTACTGTAACTCCTCTTTAGAAAACCAGTCATAATGGGATTAACACACTCCTGGCTGTGCATCACTGGATATAATGCATAATCCTGGGCTTTAATTTACACTTGTGGGTGCTATGTCTTGTGCCTTTATAACCCAGAGTGCACAATAAATCCCTGGATTGTGCATTATTTTCATGTTTTTTTAAATAGAAATAAGAGGAATGTAATCTGCTTTGTCTTTATTGTACCTGCAAGGAGGGCAAACCTTACTGTAACTAGCTAAACTTCTAATTTATCCCAGTCAGGAACATTCCTGCTACCACCAGGAGGAAAGTGCCTTTGATCAGCCACCGGCGATCGGAGTAGCAAGCCAGCTTGCATCAGGGGCCTGGTGTTTTCCAGCACAGTCAACCTCGGTAAAAAGAAAGTAATTATTAAGGGCGTAGTCCTGTGACCAATCAAAGGCAAGATACATATGGAAACAGATAGGTGCAAAGTAGGACCCACTCACCCAGTTTCAAATATATAAAGGACTTTAGAGAAGTTAATAGTGCATCAAAGTATTTATTATATGCAATACAGTGTAATTCAGACACTTCGGAAAAATCCTTCTTCAGTGAAACACTGTATCTAGAATCAATTTTTTAACAAATATATAATTATTTTCTATAACTTTATAATAACTTAACTTTACTTCAAAATATTTCATAAACCAAATGGCTGAAAGATGTCCTCACCTAATGAGACTCAAGATGCAACAAATTTTCTCTGTCTAAAAAAAAAAAATAAAAAAAAATTAATATGTATGTAATCATAGCAGCTAAATACATTTCCAAAAGTTAAATGAATTTTTATGAATGCAAAAGGAAAAACATACATGTTAAACACTTGATATTTTCATAAAGTGATAACAATAACCCAATATGGTTTGTTGTATTTATACTGAAAATATATAATGAGGCAGTCATCACAACCTGTTCAGTAAGTTCAGATATATATCTTTTCTTAGCATCTTCCCTTACATAAGTACTACATTTATACATCATACCCATCGATACAACATTATAAACAGTTTTTAATTTAATTTATGAATAAACTTATGAAATTCTTCATTATCAAGCTAATACTCATCACTATTATGTACCTGAATGCTGTAGCATTTTACACTGTGTAAATGTAAGAAATAGCAGCTTGGTACTGAGCAGCTGTTGTACTCTGTTGTTTTTTTTTTTTACAAACATAAAAAAATGTTAAAGCTACAGCGTTCAGGCACACAGTGATATACAAGGTTTGCATTTTGAGTCTGTTAAAAAACTATAGAAAACCATAGTGGTGATGAAATAAAAGTGTGGCTGTACTTTTTGGTGTTTAAAAGAAAATATAAAGAATTGCAGTGAAGAGTATTAGCATGATAATGAAGAATTTCATAAGTTTACTCATAAATTAAAGAAAAAACTGTTTATAATGCAGTATCCATGGATGTGATGTATGAATATGGTCCTTGTGTAAGTGAAGATGCCAAGAAAAGATATATACCTGAACTTACTGAACAGGTTGTGATGACCGCTTTATTATGTATTTTCAGTATAAATACATTAAACCATATTGGGTTATTTTTATCACTTTATGAAAATATCAAGTGTTTAACATGTACGTTTTTCTTTTTGCATTTATAAAAATTAATTTAACTTTTGGAAATTTATTTAGCTGCTATGATTACATACATATTTGACAAGCTAGAAAATAGTTTTTTTTATTATTTTTGGACAAAGAAAATTTGTTGCATCTTGAGTCTCATTAGGGGAGAACGTCTTTCAGCCTCTTGGTTTATTAACTGTTTTGAAGTAAAGTTAAGATATTATGCATTCATAGAAAATAATTATATATTTGTTAAAAAATTGATTCTAGATTCAGTGTTTCACTGAAGGATTTTTCCGAAATGTCTGAATTGCACTGTATTGCATATACAGTGCCTCCAGAAAGTATTCACCCACCTTGGATTTTGTCACATTTTGATGTGTTACTACCAGAATTTGTAATGCATTGAAATGATTTTCCCCCCCTTGATTCACACAGCATACTCAGCAATTTAAAGGGACAAAAATACTTTTATTGTGTAATAAAAATTTATGAAACATTAAAAACTGAAATATCTTGTTTACTTAAGTATTCACCCCGAGTCAGTACTTTGTAGAAGCGCCTTTGGCAGCAATTACAGCTTTGAAACTTCTTGGGTTTGTCTGTATCAGCGTTGCACACCTGGATTTCGGGATTGTCGCCCATTCTTCCTTGCAGATTTACTCAAGCTCTGTCAAGTTGGATGGGGAGCATCGGTGAACCGCAATCTTTAAGTCTTTCCACAGATTCTCAATGGGATTCAAGTCTGGGCTTTGGCTAGGCCACTCAAGAACATTCATCTTCTTGTTCTGAAGCCACTCCAGTGTTGCTTTGGCTGTATGCTTGGGGTCATTGTCCTGTTGGAACGTAGATCTTCGCCCCAGTCCAAGGTCTATTGCAGACTGATGCAGGTTCTCCTCAAGGATGTGCCTGTATTTGGCTCCATTCATTGTTCCCTCTATCCTGACAAGTGCCCCAGTCCCTGCCACTGAAAAGCATCCCCATAACATGATGCTGCCACCACCATGCTTCATGGTAGGAATGGTGTTACACGGGTGATGAGCTCTGTTTGGTTTGCACAGGCATAGCGCTTTGCATTCAGGCCAAAGAGTTCAATTTTTGTTTCATCAGACCAGAGAATCTTTTGCCACATGGTCTCAGAGTCTGCCACATGCCTTCTTGCAAACTCCAGGCATGCTATTTTGTGGCCTTTTCTCAGAAGTGGCTTCCGTCTAGCCACTGTCCTATAGAGGCTACATCTGTGAAGTGCTGCAGAGATTGTTGTCCTCTGGACAGGTTCTCCCATCTCAGCCATGGAACTCTGTAGTTCTGTCAGGGTGGTCATTGGGTTCTTGGTCAGTTCCCTGACCAAGGTCCTTCTTGCCCGGTTGCTCAGTTTGGGAGGACGGCCTGCTCTAGGAAGAGTCTGGGTGGTTCCGTAATCTTTCCATTTCCTAATGATGGACTTGACTGTGCTCCTGGGAACTTTCAACACCCTAGAAATGTTTTTACACCCCTCCCCAGATCTATGCTTCCTCACAATTCTATCATGGAGTTCTACGGACAGCTCCTTGGTCTTCATGGTAGAATTTCTGCTCTGACATGCACTGTCAGCAGTGGGACTTTATATAGACAGGTGTATTTCCTCTGAAATCATGTCAAGCATTTGAACTGACCACAGGTGGACTCCATGCAAGTTTTAGAGCGATCTCACAAGGAAATTGGATGCACCTGAGCTCAATTTGGAGTGTCATAACAAAGGGGGTGAATACTTACCAAATCAAGCCGTTTCAGGTTTTTATTTTAAATTACATGTACAAAAAATTCCAGAAGTTTCATTCCACTTCGACATTATAGAGTAATTCGTGTAGATATGTGACAAAAAAATCCCATATAAATGTATTTTAATTTGAGTTTGCAACATCACAAAATGTGACAAAATCCAAGGGAGGGTGAATACTTTCTGAAGGCACTGTAATAAATACTTTTGATGCACTATTAACTTCTCTAAATTCCTTTATATATTTGAAACTGGGTGAATGGGTCCTACTTTGCACCAATCTGTTTCCATACATCATCTAGCGTTCCCAGCAATGTACCTTTTCCTGGTTTCTGGGCCCTGCCCACCAGCTGCATACATGTTAACATGTCTGTGGTGGAGACACTGCAGCTCATGATCATCCATGTGTCAAGAGTGCCTCCGCAATGCCATCATCAGGAGTCACTCACTGTGCAAGCGGAGCTGCACCACACACACTCCGGGAGGGACGAGTCCAAAGCGTGCTCTGAATCACTCCCTGACATTACATTTTTTAAAGACTTGTTTGACGAGGATCATGGCCATCAGCCAAGCTTGCCGAAGCAGTCAAGCAGAGCTCCGCTAACACAAGCCTAATTTGCTAATTTAACATGTAAAAAAGTCTGCATTTTGACAGAAATGTGACGTATATGAGAGCGGATCGTTTGCCGAACTAAACTACACCTTTTTGGGAACCCTACTCACTTGGATTCCAGAACTATGGGCAGAACTAATAGAATGGCCACTGGAGGAGAGGGAGTCTGGCCCAAAGACCCAAAGCCGACTCCCAGTACAGATCTGAGATTGGGGATTTGGTGAAGACCTCTCACCTCAACCTTCCAGTGCAGCACTTTTGAAAGCTATCCAGAGGTTAGACTAAAAAAATGGAAGACTTTACCTCACAATTTAAAATCCTAGACACTAAGGTTGGAATGTTGAAGGAAGCAACTAAATCTGCATCTACATCGGCAGCAATGGCAATGTCATTGTCTACAGGTTTCACTAAGGGAAATGTGGTGCTCAGACGATGTCTGGAAAATTTGGAAAATGCCTCCAGAGCTTCTAAGGTAAGGGTCCTGGGTCTACCTGAGGACACTGAAGGAGAGGATCCTGTGCCTTTTCTACTTACCTTCTTTGCTTTGCAAGTCCAAGAAATCATGATCTTGAAAGCTTACAGAATCAGCCAATGCAGTGGAAGAAACTGCACAATCATTAACCAGCTTCTTCCCTGAAATCTTCTCGTCATACTGGGGACTGTTAGTGACAGAGATCTCATAATCAACAAGGCAACACAACAGGGACCATTGGAGTGGGACAGGGAAAAATAAAACTTTTTCTGGACTCAAGTTTTGCCACCAGAAAACGCAGGAAAAGCATGGATGGCATCATAACCCACCTGAGACGGCTTGGGGTTCATCACGTACTCCTGATGCCAACTAGCCTGAGGATGACATACAATGAGAAAACGTACCAATTTGCAGATTATGAAGCGGCAGATAAACTGATGATCCATATAGAATGGGAATTTCAGGCAAAAGGAGACAACCCTGATTGTGACTCTGGGGACAATGAGGAGTTTTTGATGTGGTATAATTCCTCTGTACATGTTCAAATGCCATAATAAGTAGTGTTATGGTCTACTTTGATACCTAGTCAAAGATCATTATGGTGGTTTATTTTTTGTGTTACACTCTCTGCTTGGGATCTGGCTGGGGGGTTAAGTAGACTAAACACAAGGCAATTAAAATGGCGTCTGACACGACCTTTCATGACAGACTGGCAAGACACCTTTCTTTATCAGCCAGAGGGGTGCTTTTCACACCATTAGAATGGTGGACATGCTCAGAGTATAGATACAATGCCTTATATTGCAAATGTTAAACCATGTTAAAAGAAATTTGGTTATTGTTCAGTGACTGAATGCAGTTTGAATTTGCTCTCTTTTTGAATTCTGTTAAAAGTTTTTGATCCGGGAAACTTAATAGGCTATTGCTTATAAGGGGGAATACAGCTTGATTGTACCAGTGACTAACTAATTAGTATGGATTGGGGATGTTTTACCCGAAATACAGGGTGTTCGCTAATATAAATGTAACCCCTAGATGGCGCTATCCCAGGGGCTACTACCCCTGCCTGATTTGCCACTAACAGGTTGAGGGGCCTGGATCCAATGGCGGGTGCCTCCACCCAGAGGTCAGGGTTTGCAATAGTTAAACTAACTTGGTCACAGCCCTCTGGGACACTGCAACCCCCCTTTCTTCCCACTAGTGGCCCACACAATATATCAGAATTACCTTCACAGTATACACTTACCCCCAGGTCTGGTTCCGGCACTGGGACCTCCTAGAAATGAGATACAGTGCAACAATCACAGTACAGTACTTTAACATAGACAAATACCTCAGGCAGTATAACTTTGCTGAAACAAGCAGCTCTGATTTATTTAGGGGATATAACAGGACAGGGGAAATCAGGTTAATCAGCTTATCACTCTAATAATTATCTATGGCTCTGTGCACAGGCCTATCCCTATCAGTTACTGTCCTTGGTACCCAAGCCCTAGTGGCTAGTCCAAACCGTGGCAGCTGGTAGGGGCCCTTTCACACAGAAAAGGAGAATTAAACAGTCAGCAGTACAGTAATTCCATTTGGATTTAATGTGGCAACAACAGGGAGCGACCCTGAATTAGTACTCACGACTCCAAATAAGATAGGGTCCTTCAATGTCAGCAGGGCTCACTTGAGGTACACAAACCTCTTCACACATCCATATAAAAGAAAGCACTATACCAGGCAGGCTGCATCTGTATCCCAATCGCAATTACTGCACAATACCCGGAGAACACACAGCAGATTCAGTTCCTGACAGACGGAGTGCAATTTTCAGCAATTCCTCCAGTCTTACAGGGTGAGCCTGGTTTCTACTCTTCAGAGATCCTTTGATTCTTTCACAGGACGGATTCAGTCCTAACAAGCTGTTACACAAGCTGCAGACCGGAACTCTGGGCCTTACACACGTCTTTTTGACTAAACTGCACACTGAAAAGCACAGGGCTCCTTCCTTCTTCACTGCCAAAGCTCAACTGACACTCCAACTGACAAAACCGGCACTTCCTTTGAGTTCCTCCCAGTTCTTGACTGGATTGGCTGTCACTCACAATAGACTGCTGCTGTTGGTCCAAAAGGCACTGAAGTCTAAACTACATCTCCCAGAGTCACTGCCCATACAATCCTCTTTGTGGCTCAGATTATGAGTCCAAGTTCTGATTCGTCCAAGGCACCATTTTAGAGCTAGCTTACCCCACACTGATTGGTCCAGTTCAGCAGTTCAAAACTAGAATGGGGAACTAGCAGACACAGTTCTGACTGCAAAGAAAGCAGGTTAGACAAACTGTAATTTCATTATTACTTCTAAATAGTTTCTGGCAAACAGTTACATCTTTCAGATAGGTTCCTTTGCACTCCTAGTGACTGCAAAATGAAGTGAATTGGCAGCAGCTTGAGTGGTACTCAGAGAAGCACACAGTCCCCCCATACAAACTAATTATGTCTGCAAGCAGACAGCTCTTAAAGAGACAGTACCAGAGGCTCTAAAAACACTCACTGATAAATGGCTTAAATGCCAAACACCATTCAGGCTTGGAGCATTCAAGCAAGCTCCTGGAAGTCTTTTGGGAACCCCCATTTGCAGGGGGGTTACATAAAAACGTTGAGATGGTAATCCCAACTCATGGCAGTACTGGCCTGTTATAAATTAGATGTTGGGAAATGTTTAATCATGTAACGTGCTTCCCCCCGTGACGTACCAGTATTTAGGGGCTTATCAACTCCCTGCTGTGAAAATGATGTTAAAGCAGCAGTACTACGAAAAAAAAATTTGCGCTTTTTTGTCAGTTTATTCCCTGTGCCCTGCTAATCATATACCTGGTACTCTTTCTCGTCGGCATTGTACTATCGCCGAGTAATTTGCTCAGTTATTCTCCGCTTTTGTTTACATTTCTGCCACCCAGCATGTTGCACTGGAACCCCCTCTACTGCCAACTGCACATTTGAATGACTTGCAGGGACATCAGGAATGGTCAGCAGAGGGTCCCTCTGCTGTTGTCAAAAGACGTGATGCGACCTGAAGAAAAAGCGCAGCTGAAATTAATCAGCCGCCATATTTGTTGTAGCGCTACAACACTTCAAATAAATTGCAAATATCTAAAAAACTAAGGACGACTGGGAAAAATTTTTTACTGATATGGAAACTGGAACTTTGGCGGCATGCTTACAGCTGAAAAACAGAATTTTGATTGGACACTTCCTGATTTCATAGTACTGCTGCTTTAAACACGTTACATGTAATGTTTAAGTTATTTCTGCAAGCCTACCTCAGAGGGTAGTGTACTGTATATTTCTGGGTAATCTAATAAAAATAAAGTTTAAAAAAAAAATACTTGTTTGACTTACCGTTTACTGTATAGAAGGGTATTTTCACTATTTATTTTCGCTATATTTGCTATCACTGACAGTCTGAAAATAAATGGATAGCGAAAAATAATGGACAGCTGATTGTCAGTAGTACTGTATTGAAGAGTAAGCTGCCTTCGCTAATTCTGTCAGATGAGAATATGTATAGAAGCTTGACTCACGTTAAATATAACGGACGCTAATTCAACCTGCTATACAGTAATTTTTGACAGTTTACTGGGAGTTAAGTAACAGTCATGTTGTGCAGTTGGACTAATGTGGCAGCTGAATTTCAGCAATGTTCTCTCAAACATATTACACTTTGAAGTAGACAGTAGCTTGCGCCTCCCAGTGTAGGTAATGTGTATCTGACGAATCTTGTTTGGATCTGCCGTTTATGGAAAAATCAAGTGGCAGGGATGAATTCAAGTTGGCCCATCCTGAAATTGTGGTGACTTCACATTTCAGTGATGTTTATCTTGATGTTTGTTTGTTTGATAGCAGGCTAGAGCCCACTGGGCATAAGGACCATTTACAGGGGCAGTCTGGAAGCACTGGAAGATTACCTGACTTGCTTAGGGTGAAACAGTATGCAAGAGAAGGTTGTGGGAATCAAATCTAGGTCTGCTGGATGTACCAAGTTCGTTCATAGCTCGTTGCTCTAACCTTTAGTACCAGCCCCGATTTGTACGATGGGTACAAAATGTGCTGGCTGCTGACACTGGCTGGCACCTATTTATTTACCTCAGCCTAACTAACATGGGGGGAAAAAAAGTACCTGTGCCAGTCTGCCTGCCTATCCAATTCGCCCACATTAGAGGACATACCTGTGCAGTGCTGCGTTCACAGTTGCAAGTTTTGGGACTATTTCAACCCTTAAAAAGTAATATTATGCTTAAATAAAACAATGAATTAACTGTTATTCTGTAGTCTGTGTATATTTTTTACCCCAAAAAAATGACAAGTGTAGTAAGACACTCCAGTGTGCTAGGCTGAGATAACTGCACTGCCAGGGTTTGTAAGTCCTCTGCCTGTGGCGCCAGCCACACAGTGCCCCTGGGCTTGCAGTTATCTCTGCCTAACTCACAGCCTGAAGTCTTATTGCTTACATATAAAATGGCATTGAAAAATAAATATACCTGATTTCTGAGACCAATCACGTGACTGTGCACTGATTTCACATCAATTCACTGTCATACTTTGGATCTCCTTTTTTATAGCCAAAAAGCCTGTTTCCTGAAAAAACAGTGACCAGTTTAATAAATGCAATAATTTATTCCAGGATGTGCCATAATACCAAATCAGTGCACTTGTGCTGGACCATCAGTGCAGAGGTAAGTGCTACCACTCATGACGCTGGCAGCCCAAGTTTGGGAAAGCGCTCGAGTCGCCGGGGCTAGCCAGGGGGAAGTGGATCTAGTGTCCCAGAAGATGCTTGCCTCCTCTTGGGTAGGAGCTGTCCTCAGCTGCAGTACTACTACCTGGTAGACCACAGGTGGCAGTGCGACTGGTAGGACCGAATGGAGGGAAGAGATGCGGCTGACACCCGCAGTATGGTGTGAGCGGGCTCACCTTGGCAACCTTGTCCGCTGTATCTCCCGGGAATGGGAGAAGCACAGAAAACCAGGCCCTAGCACCTCCATGGTGAAGGCCATGGCAGCTCCCTGGCCTCCACCTCCGCAGCACAGCATAGCCTGACACACAGCACAAGTTCAGGAGGTGTTCCTCCTCCTCCCCCACCTGGGGGGCACAAGCCAGCACTCACTGGAGTTATGGGACTGTGGCTAGGGGAGGCTGGGGTGGTGGCTGGTGGTCCTGAAAGTTAGGAGGAAGCTGGAGAAAGGGGTATAAGAGATTACAAATCAGTGCACTTCCCAGAGGGGTAAAGGCCTTTTGCATAAATGCCTCGTGTATTATAGACCTGGAAACATGCATCAGTTTACTATTACTACACACTGTGTTGTTGGTCATTGCTTACTTGCTATCAAAACGCCAATTGTTACAAAACTGGTTTGTGCTTTACATTTAGGCCTTGTTGCTGAGGGTGAAAAGACACAAAAGAAAGCTGGAAGCTTTACAGCAATGAAAGATCTATCAGGTAGGAACAAATTATTTACTTGTTAAGGTTACAGATGTAATTTTGTAGCCATCCCTTGGCACTGTGGTAGCACTGTGACAGGGAGCTCCTGCCACTCTTGAGGACCGACCTTTTCTTAAATCTGTTGCAACAGTTCTTCTATTTCTTAGTCTGTTCTGTCCTTTACAATTTCTAGTCCATAAGGTTGGCCACCTATGGGCACCCCCTCCCCTTTCTTGACTATGCCATAGTGTCCTCTTTAATTTTCCTTTTCCCTCTCAGGTCCTCGTACAGGGAGATTATTGTTGTGACCTCCAAGCGTATGTAAAACAGGTTGTGTTTATCATTGTTGGATTTAGTATGTAATAGCACTATGTCATAATATACCTTACGTTTATGAAACCTGTAAATGTTGAAAATACCATGGCACTAGGTGTTTTTGACAATGGTAAAAAGTACTAGGTGACTATTATAGAAATTAAGTTAGTTGTGCTATTTAAAATGCATCTAAATTGCTGTAAACTGAATAAGTCTGAAATTTAATGATTTGCATATATCCCATGATGCTTTGCATTATGGAAGTATATATGATGTTGTATTTCTTTGAAACTTGATTTGTTGCCAGTGCCCTTTGGGGTAACCCTTTTTTCAGTGTTTCTGCACCGAGGTTCTTTGTTTTTAGCTTTTTTTTTTTTTTTCCTCCTTCTTTTTGAGCCCCCACTACCCAAGCAACCAGGGCCCACATAGGAATGAAGGGATTTCATTGAAAAGTGGTTAGCTTAGAGATCAGTGTTAGTAGATGCTGGCTAAGTGCAGAGAAATGACATTCATAGTCTGTTGCTGCAAACTGATGTCCTGAAGAAGGAATATGCTTTTGCTGAAGCTTATTTTCTGTATTTTGAATAAACATCATACAGAGATTGTGTGTTGAGCCTGAAGTTTGGTGTCTGGTCCATCTGTTATCCCACAACTCCTCCACATGCACTACTGCTTATGACACCGGCAGCCATGTTCGGAAACAAGCATAGGTTGTCAAGAGCTGGTTAGTGAAGGAAGGATTGAGCATCCCAAGGACAGCTCTACTTCTTTGGGGAGGGGTGGATGCTGCTTCTGCAGTGTAACTGCTGACTGATAAAGCCCAGTTGGCAGCACAGTTGGAAGCAGAAGAAGGAGGTGGGATTGCCGCCGGACACCCGTCACGCATGCATTACAACGCATGCATGGATGTAACATTTCACACTGGCAACCCAGGAAGTAAACGTGGTCTCGGAGAAAAGCAACTGCTGTCCAATCTGTCAGTCCCTGCAGGCACAACTGACATGGCTGGCCACCCACCAAATAATGGTGCTGGGCAAGTGGTGGATAACCTGTAAGTCTGTAAGAAGGTTGGTGACACAGCTGGATAGTGCCACTGGACATGATCAGAATAACAAAATGCTGGACTTCCGGTTCCGGCATAAACGGGTGAACAGCGCGGATCGAGGGCTCTCCATCTCTAAAAAATTTAAACTAGACACCAGACTACTAAATCACAAATAAAACCACGACTAAAACAAACAGAACTGGTGATCCACTTACTGGGATGTTAAACGCTCACAGAAACCGCTTCCAGGAACTAGCGGACGAGGTGGAAATGGAAGATCCGGGCTTGGAGGATTCGGAGCACCATGCCAGGCCTAACCAGGGCTCCTCGAGGAAAAGAACCTCCTCGAATGCCGTCAAGCAAAGAAAGCCCCCATCGGAGGGTAACACAGACACTATTCTGATGGCTACTGGAGAAATTTGCAACAAAGTGCAAGAAACAGTGCAAGAGCTCCGATCGGAGCCGGGCACTTTAGAGGCACGAGTAACTGAGGCTGATCAACAAATCTCTAGGAACTCAGAAAAACTAGAAGAGCTAGAAACCTCCATAAAAACTCTGGCAACCGAACAACTTGCTATGGCCACCCGACAGGAAGACGCAGAGAACCGGGGCAGGCGGTGCAATATTCATATTTATGGCATTCCAGAGAACAATGAGGGTAACGATACATTAGCGTTTGCCGACAACCTCCTTAGACTTGTACTAGAGCTTGAACCCAGTTTACAATTAGATATAGAAAGGGCGCACAGGGCCCTCGGACCAAAACCCAGGAGGCCCGATGCAAGGCCCCCCTCCTTCGTGGTGCAAATGCTAAGTTACCAAACCAAAGAACTCCTACTACAAAAAGCCTGGCAGAAAGACCGTGTAATGATGGGACAGCAACGCATTTTATTTGATAATGATTACGCATCCTGCACAAAACGCCAGCGGAGAGATTATAATCCCCTATTCCCAGCTTTAAGATCCCAGAAAATATGCTTCAAGACACCATATCCTGCCAAGTTCACAGTTTTTTTTAACCGCTGGACAGAGAACATACTCCACAGCACCTGAAGCCACGGAGGATTTGACAAAGCGGAACATTATCACCACGAAGACCCTAGACGCAGTGAAATCCAGGATAGGGCAAACCACCCAGACATCCTTGGAGGAGCAACAGATCGAAAACAAGTCATTATCAGACATCTTGCATCGTCTGCACCAGTATAGAAACCCCACCTTAGGCATCTGAAGTAAGACGAAGGGGAACAAAATCTGTGGATGCCTTCTCTTAACTGGTCAGGTCGGGGGATGGGAGTGCTTGGGGATGACTGGGGGTGGGGGAGTGCTCTAAAAGGACCAGACAACATAATAAAAATATAAAAGCAATTGAAACCGAATTTGACCAGGTTGTTATTAGGTCCACACTCTCAGATGGCGGGGTTCATTCCCAGGCTAGGGAGTATAATAAAAGGAGGTCATTGCTCCCCCTTCCCTCGCAGCTCCCTAGCGGTTGTCTACCTGCCTCTGGACCTCCCTCCTTCTTAACCCGCTCTCTGGTCGAGCAGAAGAGACTACCGACACCTGAAACCATACCGACAGAATTTACTGGAGCAAGCTTGGATCTGGCAGATCGACATAGAAACTAAACTAACATTTTCCTAAAAAAGTTAAGCGACAGCAGGAAGAGGTCTTCTAGGGTATACGAGACGACTATGAAAACAGTAACAATTTAAATTACCTCTGTATACCCAGAATACTTTGGACAACAAATAAAAACTGGGTGGATTTGGAGGCCCCATGAACCTTTTCACCTTATCGAACATTAATCACCTCTCGACAATGGAAGGGTCTGCAGATGTCGAGAGGTTGAAACTTAGCTTTTAAATAAGGGGACAGCTTAAAACTATCAAAAGCTGTGAGGGCTTGGAGTTTTCACAGAACCCTCTATCCTATTGGCCTCTGACCACCTCTCGATGGCTGAAGCAGTCATTGGGAGGGGGGGTTGGACCAAACTTGGAGGGGGATGGGGCCCTGCTTATCCCTCTACTGGGAACTTCTATTATAATAAGGCTAGTCAGATGGGAAAATGGAAACCAAGACCTAACATGAAACGGGCCCAGAACCCGTAGAACTCCCTCCATATATTACGGGGACCGATAATTGCGTGTAGACGAAACGGAATAGCTTCTTATTAACATCCCAATTAAGAGGGTGTAGGAGATAGGGGATAGAATGGACATGTTTGGACCCTCTCCCCAATCACTATATCCACCTTAGTGGCCTCATATGGGGAAATTTGATCAGAAATCACATTGTACATAAATGAGGGGGGCAGGAAAGACATGATAGGGCCTGCCAGAGTAAAGATGTCAAAACTCAGTTGGTCTGACAAGAAATTTGACCACTAGAATAGCAAGGAATGGAGAGCCCCATATGCCTTGGGATTAAAACCTTCCGGTTATGCCGGACCTAAACAAGGGTGAGTATAAGATTCTTCTCACCCTCTTGGGGGCAATAATGATACTCCTGTGGACTGCTCCACACAGAGGTATACAGAAACCCCTAAACTCCTCTCCAGGCCCACAGGGGCTCCAGGATAGGAGCACTTCGAATGTGCTTCTTATAAGCACCTCCTTATTGGGAGTCACTATATAAGTTGTAGTTGGAATTTCTGGGAACAAAGCTATTGGTTAAATGACGGACGGACCCAGAATTTCCTTGGATTCTTGTTCATAAAGGGAAAAGAGGGTTTTAGTGTAAGGATTACGGGGAAATTATGATGAGAAAGATTGTTTATGGTTTAGAATATAAATTATTAATGTTTGAGCAGCTTGAAAGTTATAAGGGAAATGTTGGGGGTACAACACACACAATGATGTTTAACTTAAATTTATTCAATTCAGGACAATGTCAGTATCAGAGGAGTGATCTTTGTCTCATGGACTTGCTATGGAAGGGCTGGAGAGTGATCGGGATGACTCCACACTTCAGGTACCTAGGGACGAAACAAAAAAAACAGTATTAATTATAGATTTAACGATGGCCACAAACCCAATACAAATATATTCAAAAATCATAAACGGTCTTCACTATCCTAGAAAAAGATATTGTGTTATGCATCGTCTAAAAATACAAACAGCATGCCTCTGCCTACTTCAGGAGACCCACCTTTCCAACTCCGAACACCAAAAACTAAACTGGGGGACCAAATATAAAGTCTATGCTTCATCCTATCTTAGGGGACGGAAGAGGGGAGTTGCCATATTGATTCCCTCTGACACACCTTTAGAAGTTAGCAACTTCCGAATAGACACCCATGGTAGATGCATAATATTACAGGGCCTGCTATATGGTCAGAAGGTCACAATAGCTAACGTTTATCTCCCCTTCCCCAAAGACCCAAACCCAGATAATAAAGAAGTTCATTTCTCTTCTCCTGAATCATTTACAGGGACAACTTATAATGGGAGGAGACTTTAATACTTTAATATGACCCTTTCCCCCACCTTGATTGTTCCCACCCCCACCAACACAGGTCCAACAAGGCAGCTAAATACTTTAGAACTACTTTAGATCACTTAGGAATCTGTGACATTTGGTGCAGAACATTTTCATCCTCACCTGGCTATACATACTATTCACCAAGGTTCCATACCCATTCCCAATTAGACAATTTTTTCACAACTTGCGAGCGCTTTTCAAAAGTGCAAGACATAATAATCAGATCCAAACTGATCTCAGACCACCATCCCTTAATACTACGATTAGATATAGGGAGAGCAATTAAAAAAACACCATGGAGGATGAACCCCTTATTAATACATGATGAAGAATTTCAAGAAAAAATAACAAAAAGAATACCCCAATTCTTAACCGAAAATGCAGAAACTACTAAATCAAAAGAAATACTATGGGGTGCCTTAAAAGCAACTACTCGTGGAGAGATTATAGCCTACACAGCACGAAAGCATAGAGAAAGAAAAGTAAAATACCAACAGCTCTTAGAGGAACTAACGAACTACCAGCTGTTGTATAGGGAAGGAGATCAAGAATTGAATAGCAAAATAAAGGATATAAGAGCAGCCATAAAGAAAATTGTAGATAATAAAACCCAACAGGCATTAACATATCTTTGACATACAACACACGAAGGGGGACCCCAGGGAACCAAGAAACTGGTGTATAAATTATGTTCCAGAAAAAAAACCTCAACAATAATGAAAATTAGAAACCCCATCACTGGCTGGAGGGGTCACACAGACTCCCATATATTTCAGACTTTCTCTGAATTTTACACAGAACTATATGAAGGAGAGTCGAGGGTCTCTGAAGCAGATAGAGAAACCTTTCTGTCACGACTTCATCTTCCTAAACTATAAGAGATTCAGTTAAGATCTTTAGAGGCACAAATTACCAGAGCTGAGATCCTGAAGGCCATTCAAAAACTTAAAACAGGTCGCCGTCCAGGCCCAGACGGCTTCTTAGCAGAGTGGTAACACAAATTCTCAAATGTTCTGATTCCGAGCTTACACTCACCATACAACGAATTGACAAAGGGAGATTCACCCACCCCCCCACCTTCATGGAACTGTGCTACATTAACCCCAGTATTAAAACCAAACAAAGACCCAACCATCCCAACGGCATACTGCCCAATATCCATGTTAAATACGGATTATAAGATTTTTACCAGTATATGGGTGACCAGAATAAAACATTTTTTTACAAAACATTATTAACCCATATCAATCTGGATTTATCCCGAATAGAACTACCTCTGATAATATTCGTAAAACTCTAATTCTTCAGGAATATGCCTTGAAAATACACATTCCAATAGCCTTTATCAGCTTAGATGCTGAAAAGGCATTTGATAGGGTGTCTTGGCCCTTTCATTGGGACACTCTATGGGCCTTTCACTTACCAGCATCCTTTGTTGCCTGTCTTCAAAACTTATACTATTCACCTAGAGCCTACCTGAGAGTTAATGGGGGCATATCAACCCCTATTCAGATAAACCGAGGTACTCGTCAGGGCTGCCCTTTCTCGCCCAGTATGTTTTCCCTCTATCTGGAACCCTTGGCCCAAGCATTGAGGGAGGGATGAGCGATAGAGGGTGTCCCAATAGCCCAACATGAATATAAAATGTCTATTTGCAGACGACATACTTTTATCCTTAATATCCCCAGACACATCAGTACTGGCTGCATGGCAGATTTTAAAGCAGTTTGAGGAGTTGGCTGGCTTCAAATTAAAGTATGCGAAAACAGAAATCCTAATACATAACTTTACCCCCTCTACTACATTGAAGAAAATGTACCCTTTTAAATGGAGCACAACAAAAGTAAAATACTTAGACATTAGCATCCCCTTTAACCCAGAGTTTCTAAAATTAGTGAATTATGAACCCCTGACTCTCAACATACAGTCAGACCTAACCAGATGGTCCCCAGTACTTTTCATCAGAGAATAACCACAATCAAAATGAATATCCTCCCTAGACTTCTATATCTCATTCAAAATATCCCTACTTTTCCCTCAACCTTTTATTTTAAATCTTGGGACAAGTTATTCAAACAACATGAAGTCTTGCTGTATTCTGACAATAGCAGTGAGTCCCAACCTTCGAACTACTCCGGAGATGAAAGAGTTAACTTTCCATGCCAGGCATGGAACGCTGAGCTCGAGCTCGGTTGAGACTCTGTCTGTTGCTGTTTAAACTCAAACCGTCAGATTCTTTACTCCGCCTCACTGAACAGTCGCTCTGGAGATTTCTCCTTCTGCTCGGTTCAGTTTGTCGATTAAAGTACCGCTTTTCTCAGTTTTTGACCGAATTTAAACTGTAACCTGTCGGTTCAGTCTCTGTCTGCGGTATTTGTGAGTACTAGATAGGTTTATATAATTTTCTATTCTGTGTGGAACATGTAAGCGGTTCATCGGTTCGGTTTGATCCGATCAAGTTGTTAAAAAATCTTTATTTGTACTTCTAGTGTGTGGTTACCGGTTCTTATCAGTTCTAAAAAAAAAACGGATTTTATTACGTTTTTTTCCATGACCCGTAACACGGTCAGGAACCGATAAGAGGGTCTTGCCTGTCGGATTGCCATTAAAAGGGTAAGTTTGGTTAGGACTGGCACAATGTCTGAGAAACCCAAAAGAAAAACTGGGCCCACTGGGTTTCAACACTGCACTGTGTTTGGGGAGGTCTTTGCTAAGACTGACCCCTACACCACCTGTGTTTATTGTCTGGGGTTTGACCACCTCAATGCAGACTGCCAGATTTGTAAAAATTTTCCTGCAGCTACCCTGGAAAAGAGTTGGTAGGCTCAGGGAAAGGGAGGCCAAAAAGTCCGCTGAACCGGATGGCCAGCCCGGTTCGGTTCATACCGGACCAGAAGGAGTGCCCTCTGACCAGGGCGAGACTTCTTCGGGCAAAAGGAGAGCCGATTCTGAGGAGTCAGTTCCGGCTAAGAGAACAAGAAAGGAAAAATCAGCTGGTGTGGATCCAAAACTTCTTCTCCAACCGCTGAAGAAATAGTAGCGATAAAATTGTGCAGTCGCTTTCCCGGTTCCGACAAACCCGGCACCATCAGGGAGCGCTGTTCAGCGGTTCCACCGGTTCAAGATTATGATTTAGAGGAATATTATGAACCGGAGGAGGAGTATAGGAGGACGTGAATGTGGTTTTGAAAGTCTGGATGTGCCCATTGACCCGGACATCTCCCCAGACAGACCTTCAGGAGTGTCTCCTCCTAGGCTTTCTGAGTCCCCCTCCCATTTCATGTTTTATAAAAAAGTGGCTGAAACCCCCCAGCTTCCTATGGAAGAAGTTGTGGATGACCAGGAGGAGCCTGACTATGTGGAAATGATGGATATTCCAGAGTCTAGGAGGCTGTCTATTCCCTTACACAAATCTTTTGGGAAACAGACATTTAAGATTTTAAAGACTCCTAATACTATACCTCCTGTGGATAAAAGAATGGACAAGAGATATACATCGTCAGGCTCAGATACAGAGTTCCTTACACAACAATGCAGCCATGTTGGGGTAGTGGAGGCTGCAGCCTGTGATAAGGCAAATATTCCCTTGGCTTCACACACCCCAGACAAGGACTCCAGGAAGATTGATGCCATGACAAAGAAACAGTACATGGCACCCTCCTTGGGACTCAGACAGGCCAACTATATACTGCTAGATATCAAAAATCCAGATGGGACACTGTCATGGCTTTAGCAAAACAGGTCCCTGGCCAGCTTGCCAAGGAGCTGGAGCAGGTGGGTGCCGATGGTATTGAGGCATCCAAGGTACAATTCCATGCTGCAGTGGATTCCAATGATGTGTCATCTAGAGTCATGGCTACATCTGTGGCACTTCGTAGAATGGCTTGGCTCAGATGTACTAGCCTGTCATAGGATACCCAGACTAAGGCCATGGATTTTCCTGTTATGGGTAATTCTCTGTTTGGGGAGCAAACAGAGAATTACATGAAGAAAATGGACGAATATAGGACCACCTATAGGAGTGCACAGGCCAAGGAAAGGCAGGCCACTCCTCAGAGACATCACCCCAGGGGCAGGGGCAGGCCTTTTCATAGGCCTTTCTACCAAGCCCAGGCCTCCTCTTCTGCCTATGCTCAGAGGGGGTTCTTTAGAGGGAGAGGCAGAAGGGGTACAAGCAGACCTGCTTCCACCCCTCAGCCAAAACCCCCTGCCAAACAGGCACCCTGATGGGTTTGCCAGGGCCGATTCTTCACTACCTTTAGGGGGCAGGCTGTCTTACTTTGTCCAGGACTGGGAGTCTCTAACATCAGACTAGTGGGTCCTGGAAGTAGTGTCAGGACTGGTTCTCATCTTCAAAAATTCCAAAGCTGAGAACCAGATCCTTTCCACCTGCAAATCCTCAGAGGCACTTGCCCTAGAGGCAGAGGTCTCTTCCCTCTGGCTCTCAGAGCTGTGGAAAGGGTTCCACCCCTACATCAGGGCAAAGGATTGTACTCCAGGTACTTCCTTACCCCAAAAAAGACAGGAGAATGGCGGCCCATCCTGGATCTCAGATACTTAAACAAGCACCTTTTAAAACCAAAATTCAAAATGGTGACTCTGGGATTTATTCTACCCTCTCTAAGGCCAGGGGACTGGCTAGTGTCCCTGGACCTCAAGGATGCCTACTTCCATATTCTCATCGAAAGTACCTCAGGTTCGAGCTGCCCTCAGGCCATTACCAGTTCAGAGCAATGCCCTTCGGTCTAACCTCTGCTCCAAGGGTGTTCACAAAATGCCTAGCAGTAGTAGTTGCTTCTCTAAGAAGGCAAAGGATTGCCATCTTACCATACCTGGACGACTGGCTCATAGTAGGCCAGTCCCCAGACCAAGTCAGGTTACACCTACAGATAACTCAGCAACTGCTCACCTCTTTGGGTTTCCTTCTGAATCTTTCAGAGTCAGTTCTAGAGCCTGTTCAGCTCCTCACCTTCATAGGCGCAGAGCTGGATACAGAAAGGGCCAGAGCTTTCCTTCCCCTGGACAGGGCAAGGACCCTTATCACACTGGCTTCCTCATTCACCCTGCAGGTGTCTCAACCAGCAAGGCATTTTCTGCAGCTCCTGGGGCACATGGCTGCTTCCACAGCAGCAGTGCAGGGAGCAAGATTTCAGATGAGGGACATTCAGTTCCATTTGAGAGCCTTTTGGTCTCAAAAGGACCCACTGACCAAATTGATCCCAGTGACTCGAACCCTGATCCAAGCCTTACAGTGGTGGCAGGATCAGAACAATCTAAGACAGGGAGTTCCCTTTGTCACTCAGTCCCACTCTTTAATCCTTACTACAGATGCCTCCCTCTTGGGGTGGGGGGCTCACTTGGGCGACCTGACTACCCAGGGTTGTGGTCCCTCAGGAATCTCTGCTTCACATCAATCTGTTGGAACTCAGAGCAGTATTTCTAGCACTTCAGGCTTTTTCCAAATCTGTTCAGAACAAAGTTATTCAGGTCAGAACAGACAATACCACCACAATGTGGTACATCAGCAAGCAAGGAGGCACTCGGTCTACGGCCTTGTGCACAGAAGCAATGAAGTGTGGTCTCTGGCTTATTCCTGAACACCTCCCTCACAGCAGTACACCTCCCAGGCAAGGACAATGTCCTGACAGATGCTCTCAGCGGATATCTTTAGGCCATCACGAATGGTCACTGGATCCTGGTCTTGAGGTGATTTTCCAGATGGGCACCCCACAGATAGATCTTTTGCAGCCCCAAACAATCACCAACTTCCCTATTTTGCTGCAGGCCCTCAGTGTTGGGCTCAGTCCCCTGGATGCCTTAGTTCTCAGTTGGGAAGGAAGTTCCTGTATGCTTTCCCCTTCCTCTCCTGTTCAAAGTGTTAGTCAAAATCAGGTCTCAACCCTGCAAGGTGATCCTGATTGCTCCAGACTGGGCCAGACAGCCCTGGTATCCTCTCCTGTTGTCCTTAGCAGTCCATCTTCCCCTGTCTCTTCCCAGGAATTACAACCTGTTAACCTGTGCTCAGGGAGGGTTTGGTACCCGAATCTCAAATCTCTCAATCTCAAGGCCTGGCTCTTGAAGAGTTAGAGTTTGCTGATTTACACCTCTCCCAAGGTGTAATGGATATTCTGAAGGCTTCTAGGAAACCTTCCACCAGGACTACTTATAATTCCAAGTGGAAAAGATTTTCCATATGGTGCTCTGGAAGGCATATTTCCCCAGAGTCTGCTGATCTGCCCACAGTACTTGATGGTCCATTTGAATAGCTTGGGCCTTAGACCAGCTACACTAAAGGTGCATCTGGCAGCTGTTTCTGCTTTCATTTCAGCAGGCAAGCCCTCTTCTCTTTCAGCTCACCCTGTGTTCTCTAAGTTTTTCAAGGGATTGCTTCATACCAACCCTCCATTCAGGGACCCTGCCCCTGCTTGGTACCTTAACGTTTACATTGCTCAGCTTATGCAACCCCCCTCTGAGCCTTTGTCTTCAGCAGAGCTTAAGTACTTGACTTGGAAAACTGTGTTCCTGGTAGCCATCACTTCTGCCAGATGCATAAGTGAGTTACAAGCCCTGTCAGTGGAGCCTGATTTTATCTCCTTCCGTAGAGATAAGGTGGTCCTCAGGACTAACAGGAGGTTTTTGCCTAAGGTGGTTTCAGATTTCCACCTTAACCAATCTATGTCTCTTCCTGTGTACTTCACTGACCATTCCTCCTCTGGTGAGAGGACGCTGCACAGTTTAGATGTGAAAAGAGCCCTTCGCTACTACATTAAAATACCAAGGGTCACAGGTTTGACTCCCTCCAGCTGTTCCTCACTTATGGTGAGGTTGGTAAAGGGAAACCTGCCACTAAAAGAGCTATTGCCAGGTGGATTGTCTCTTGTATTCAATTTTGTTATGAAAAACTGGGTAAGGTTCCACCCTCAGGCCTGAGGGCTCACTCTGCCAGAGGTACAACTGCTTCCCTGGCTGCTGTCAGGGATATTCCTATTCTAGAGATATGTCAAGCAGCTACCTGGAAAACAGTTCACACTTTTACCAAGCATTACTCCCCGGATATCCAGGCTAGGAGTGATGCTTGGTTTGGCACAGCTGGGCTTCAGAGCCTATTTCCTAAGTAGGTTCTGTCCCTCCTCCATGGAGGTACTGCTTGGTAGTCTGCTATTGTCAGAATACAGCAAGACTTCATATTGTTTGAAGAAAAAATTACTCACCTTAGTAATGTTGTTTCTTCTAATGGAGTCTTATGTGTATTCTGACCCCCAGCCTTCCCTCTCAGAACCTCTGTTTTTGGGATGGGTGGCAGTGCAGTGTTGGCACTCAGGAGGTCGCCCCACCTTGTTGTTTTCACCCTTTTTTCTTTGGGTGAGTGGGTGTTGTGTTTTTTTCATTTTTTGGGTCTCCTGACTTGAGTCTTTGTTTTGGGACCAAAAAATCTGTATTTATATTTAGTAGCCAGTTGGCTAGTGTAGGTTTACAGCTTCCACACAGGACCTTAGTGAGTTTAGCTCGTAAAGATCTGACGGTTTGAGTTTAAACAGCAACAGACAGAGTCTAAACCGAGCTCGAGCTCAGCGTTCCATGCCTGGCATGGAAAGTTAACTCTTTCATCTCCAGGGCAGTTCGAAGGTTGGGACTCACTGCTATTGTCAGAATACAGCAAGACTCCATTAGAAGAAACAACATTACTAAGGTGAGTATTTTTTTCATCTCTACTTTTGTTTGGGGTCATGGATGCCCACAGATCAGACTATCAGTCTTAAAGCTATCATTAGCACAGGAAGGGGCCGGTGTCCCGGACTTTCTTTTATATGCTAGAGCATCATTGCTCCATATAGTCTTGATGTGGGTGGCAGAGGATTACCAACCCCCATGAAAACTTTCAGAATTTAATATAAATTATTTAAATGATATAAACAAGATACTTTTTTCTTCGGAGGGCCATTCTCTACCCCTTGGGGCTTTCTCTCAGATAACAGCTAATACACATCAGCTATGGAAAAGATTGAGAAGGACAATAATCCTGCACCCTACCTATGAAAATTGTAAACTAATCTCAGAAGATGAAACTTTCCTCCCTACAATATCAGACCTTTCTTTTAAACATTGGTGACCACTGGAACTCTCCCACTTCTACCAGTTCTTATCACCACAGGGTATACTCCCATTCGACATACTACAATCAAAATTTAATCTACGAACCTCTGACCAATTTCAGTATTTTTAAGTGCGCAGTCACATTTTAAGAAATTAACATATTAATCCGAAACTGCCAACCCCAGCACCTAGTCTACTGCAAATTTTTATAACAGCAATACAGGGGAACCTAGATGGCCATTTGATCGGGAACCTATGTAGAGCATTGGGAGAGCAAACCCCAGAAAACACTAAACAGACTTGAACTGAATGGAATAAAGATCTTGGTTTGTAGATGTCCTGGGAATCCTGGGTAGAGGCAAATTTGCCAGCCATAAAGATAACCTCATCACCCACATGGAGGGAATTTGCATGGAAATGCCAGATGAGATATTTCCGATCTCCTGAGACACTCAGTAACTACCGTCCTGAGAGATACGGCCGGTGCTGGCACAACTGTGGCTGTCAACGTGCCTCACTGGGCCATATCTTTTGGTTATGCCCATATCTGTTACCCTTTTGGTTGGGGCTTCAGATAGAACTCTCAAAATGTCTAAATGAAACAATTGAATTAACAGCAGAGCAGGTCTTGATGGCAGTATATCCCGATCACTCTCCACCCTTGAAAAATACCCTTGTACCGGTGTTTCTTTTAGTGGCTAAGAATCTGTGACCAGAAGATGGATGTCATCAACTGTACCATCAATCGACGATTGGAGACTAATAATGAAACAGATATATCATACAGAAAATCTAAATTCCAGAATCCAGCACAGGGGTCCAAACTATATGAGAAGGTGGCAGCTTTGGTCTCCATATCAGGCATCCATAGATCCAGAATTTTCCCCTTAAAAGGGGAATATACACAGGGAGATAAAAGTTAAGAAGAACACCATCAAACCCAAAATATGATATGGAGGGGGTAGGAGGGGAAGATAAATGGAAAACTAGATCACTTGGATCTATAGTGATGGATTCTTGGATTAGAAGACTTAATAACATGGAATACAACAAATTATAAGGATAAGAGTCAACATTATAAGATAATGTAGAGGCCATGGATGGGAGAAATAGATCCCTCTTCAAGTACCAAACGTAAAGATAGTTGTACATGAATTGAAATGAGATAGAGATGTAAAACGGTGTGTGTAAAAAAAAAAAAAAAAAAAAAAGTTTAATAAAAAATGATTTAAAAAAAAAAACACTCTATAATTTTGTATAAAAAAACACTTAAGTTAGTAACTGTTGTGGAAATTATTTTCTTTTCAAGGAAAACACCCAGTTTCAGCACTGATGGAAATCTGTAATAAGAGGAAATGGACGCCACCTGAATTTGCATTGGTCCATGATAGTGGTCCAGATCATCGCAAACATTTTCTTTTTAAGGTAATTAAGAAATAATGGCATGAAAAAAATGATTCTCGGGATTTGCCTCTCATTTTCATCGTTTTTTTAAAAGTGAAATTTTTTTTTCCAGTTAAAATTTTTTATTGTTTTTTGGTAAAACACACAAAAAGGACAAAAAAACAACAGTAACACTTAATTTTCGGCATTGTACAGTACAGCAGCATACAATTAACTTATGGAGGTAATACAGATATTGTATTACCTCTTAATTCTAAAGGAGGAATTAAAGGTATCTGTTAGATTTGAAAGAATAAGAACCTGATAATTGTATTATCTTCTGTAAAAGGGCACCTACCGTAAATCTTTCCAAAAATCCGAAAACCACAAGGAGGTACTACTGCTGATTTAGACAAGGCTTCATATATTTCGGTAGATGTACCTTCCGATGACCGAATCTGAGGGAACATCTGAAAAAGAGCTAAATATGGTGCCACAGAGTAACTAAGGCTGATTAATATAATTTCTGGAGAAGTGAAATGCTAATGTAGATCTCTGAACTGTACCTTCTATAACCAGAACATAAAACATGAAAATAAAATACAGGAAACATAACAGTAACAGTGTATGTCAACAGTAACTATTTACAGTACTGTCATCCTAAGTGGAATAAAAGGGAGACAGCGCATACTTAATTAGATTAAGTTCAGTGGTCTAATTACGTAGTACATCAAATGAGGAAGGGTAGAAAACAAAGAATTCTATAGAATAAATCAACCGACACCTGCTCTGGGGCCAGATATGCCATATATGGGGCCCAGCAGTAATGGTAGAGAGGCATTCGCCCTTTCAACAGGTGAGAACGTCTATCAACTTCAGATATATAGGTAAGTGCAGGCAATATCTCTGTTATATTAGGTATAGTAGAGGTTCTCCAGTTTTTAAGGATAGAACGTTTCACCTGCATGCTTAGGAGCATCAGCCATCTGAATGCATGAGTGCTAAGATTTGGGGCTTCGGATTTAAGGCCTAGCAGCATGGGGGAGCACTAGGAGGGATATTACATTGTAGGATTGAGTTTGCTGCTCTAAGGACAGACTTCCAGACATCTATGATTAGAGGGCAAAGCCATGAAACATGATAGAGGTCTCCTCCATGTCTGTGGCATCTCCAGCATTTGTCATGTGGGAGCACTTGCATTTTCTTTAGCATTGCAGGAGTTCTATACCATGAGTGCATTATTTCATCATGGATAAGTCTGCTCCTAGCATCTGTAAACACTTTGTTCTACCTGCCAGCACTGATTCCACTGACATTCAGTCAGTGATATTTCTAGAACCTTTTCCCATTTGAGCTTCGAGGATTGGTTAGGGGTGGGCAGAGTAACTCTAATTAGGGCGTAAATAACACCGGCTGTCCCTTTCTGTAGGGCAAGTCATGAGTGTAATGGAGGTGAGAGGTCAGTTGATGTATTTGCTTGTTGTTTCAGGGCATCTCTGTTCTGTAAATATTTCCAGAATTCAGAGCTGTGTAATTTCCATTTACTCTGTAGTTGTTGAAATGTGTCTACCAGTAAAGAGCCCTTGGCCAAAAGGTCTTTTATGAATAGGATACCTTTTTCTTGCCAAGCAGACCAAGACACTGGCAGACCACCTATGGTGATACTGAGGTTATTCCACAGAAGAGTATATAGCAGGGGGATGGCGGAGATATTTAATTTTATGTGGAGGAGTCGCCAGTACTGGATTGAGGGACCTATAGTGGGGTGTGACATGAACTCCTTAGAGGCCCCAGGCCATAGCAAGGTTGCTGTAACAGGGGATCCACTGAGGCCTTGTTCTATTGTTAACCACTGGGGAGACTCTTCAGATTGTGGGTTGAACCATTTCATGGTCTGTGAACATTGGTATGCTATTTTGTAGCCCTCTATCCACGGGAGACCCCATCCTCCATATCTCCAGTGTGCTCTAAGTATATTTTTGCCAAATCGAGGTTTAGCTTTACCCCATAGAAAGTGACCAATGGTTTTATTGATTTTTTTTTAATCCATGCCATAGGAAGAAATAGGGGAATGTGAGATATTAAATGGAAGATTTTGGGTGCAATTGACATTTTATAAGCTGATATTTTACCAGTTAGTGTGAGGTTAAGACGGGACCACTGATCCAGATTGGATTTACAGGTAGATAGTAGGGGGCCTAGGTTGTTGTCCCACCATTTTCCAGTGTTGGTTCCCACTTTAATTCCCAAATATGTAATAGTGTGTTGTGACCATTTAAGGCCGGAGTGGGACATGGTGTGGGGGAGACATGTAGAGTTAAGTGGGAGAATCTCTGTTTTTGTTTGGTTAATTTTGAGTTCAGAGATACGGGAAAAGTGTCCTAATAGGGTAAGAAGTGGCGGGATAGATTTTGGGGCATCTCCTAAGATAACTAGTAGGTCATCAGCGTACATAAGAGTAGTGGGCTGCGGATGACCCCTAGCAACACCTGCTATGAGGCGATGCTGTCGGATTGTGGCCACCATGGGTTCCACCGCTAGAAGAAACAGAAGAGAAGACAGTGGGCATCCCTGTCTGGTACCTCTGTAAAGTTGTAATGGATCTGATAATACAGAGTTGGTGAATACCTTGGCAAGGGGGGATGTATAAAGAGTTGTTATAGCAGCACGGAAGTGAGGGCCAAATCCAAAATGTTGAAGAACAGTGTGAAGGTAGTCCCATTCCACAGAGTCGAATGCCTTCTCAAATTCAATAGCCAATGCAGCCACAGGTGTTGGAGCAGATTTTGCTGTGTGGATGAGATTGAGAAGAGTCCGCAGGTGGTCTGAGCTATACATGCCTTTCACGAATCCTGCTTGGGATGGGTGTATCAAGAGTGGGAGTATAGGATTTAGTCTGTTTGCCAGCACCCTAGCATATACCTTGCTATCGGCGTTAATCAGGGAGATAGGACGGTAGCTAGCTGGTTCTTCAGGGGCTTTCCCTTTTTTTTGGTAGAACAGTTATAGTGGCCTCTCTTAAGGTTTGGGGTAAGATGCCTGTAGCCTCAGCCTCAGTAAAAACTTGAGACAGCAGAGGAGAGATCATAGGGGATATTAGCTGAAGGAACTCTGCAGGGTACCCATCACCTCCAGGTGCCTTCCCTGTTTTGAGAGCCATCAGCACTGAGTGAACTTCTCGTGGTGTGAGGGGGGGCTTCAAGAGCGTCAGTGTGGGATGGGGAAGTTTCGGTAGCTTGATAGATTGAATAAAGGCTTGGGTTGCAGAGGTATTTTTAGGTCTGGAGGATGCATAAAGTTGCAAATAAAAAGTTGCCATGATATCGTTCACACTTTGAGGGCTAGTTTGAACCTTTCAGGTACTTGGGTTTTTTTAGCCCAGCTATGTATCGATGGGATTGCTGTTTGAGGAGTTGGTATGCTAGGACGTTCCCATTTTTGTCCCCCCCTTCCCAATATGTATGACGAATCTTGAGAAGGGCTAGGTCCGCTTTCCTGTATAATAATTCTTAAAGTTTAATACGTAGTTGTAAAACTTTTCTTCCGGATTCGGAGTGGAGAGAGGGGTGGGGTACAGGTTTGTGCTCTCGTTCAGCATTAGAAAGCTCGCTTTCAAGTCGGGTAAGTTACTTTTCTTTGCACTTCCTTCTGTGGGAAGCATATCCACTAATTTTGCCTCGCATAATGGCTTTGTATGCTTCCCATGTGCTTGAGGCTGAAGTCTCAGAAGCGGGGTTTTCTTGTAGGAAGAGCTGGGTTTGTAATTTTGCCCATTCAATATATTTTTGGTCATGCATAAGGAGGGGATCCAGTCTCCAGGATGTGGACCGTGGTGTGAGTGGTCCCCAGAGCAGTGTCAGCTGCACAGGCGCGTGATCTGAGATAACTGTGGACAGAATATTAGTTCCTAAGACATATTGTGTCAGAGCTGGGAAACTAACTAAAAATCAAGTCTGCTAGAGGAGCCATGTACCTCAAATTGGAAAGTATAGTCCCTATCTGAGGGATGGACTAAGCGGCAGATATCAACCAATTTATATTCGGAGCTAAGATTAAGTACAGCCTGAACTCCTTGGGTATGGTATTGTTTCCCGTGGTCACTTCTATCTAGAGTAGGGACAAGAGTCGGGTTGAAGTACCCCCCCCCCCACCAGGATAGGTATACCAGGTTTCAGCATTGTTCCTAATTTAGAATTGAGATCCAGAAAGAAGGAGGGACTATCCACATTTGGTGCATATATATTGGCTACTAGTAGCTGACCATGTGGAATATCCAGTAGAGCAATCACCCACCTGCCCTGAGGGTCAGCTTTGCTATGCAAAATAGACCAGGGGAGTGATTTGTGAAGTAAGATAACTACGCCTCTCTTTTTTGTGGGGGCGCTGGCATGGATTTCTGACTCCACCCAGTCCTTCACCAGATACCTGTGATCCTGCTTGGTCAGTTTGGTTTCTTGTAATAGGGCAACCTGGGTTTTAAGCCTTTTTAAATGAGTTAGGACTTGTTTTCGTTTTGAAGGAGAGTTCAAACCCCCTGACATTCCATGTTATAAAGGTTGTTTCATCCATGGTCAGACCAGTAGTGGAACATGGTAGCTAAGGTAACGAGATATGGAGAGGTTTTGTCAGGGGAGTGATACTGTAATGGGTCAAACATTGTTTTTGAGCTCATACTGCTGAAGGTGACAGTTGACAAGTCAGACAGATATACATACACTTTGAAGCGTGCGTTTTGTGATCAGTAACAGGAGATACAGGAATGACAGTAATATTATACAGAAGCACAGTGTGCCTGAACTATGTACATATAGCACACATCGTTGCGCGTTGGTACGGGTTGGCATTATGGGCCAAAGGTCTCAGTAACCTTAATAGTCCACCCACTTACCAGTCGGGGATAGACTATAGTCCCAGCCACTTGGGCTAACCCAAGAGCAAAAAACGCGCTCCCCTGGGAATGATATGGGCAAGGAAAATCACTTGCCTAAAGAGAATTCATATCCTAGTTCATTGTAGCCTGGGAGGTATAGGAACAGCCTTTGGGGTTACAGTGAATCTCGGATAGCAGATAGGGGGTATATTGGTCGAAAGGCAAAAGAGGCTTGGCTGGTTAATCCAGCATAGAGCACGGAGTTCATAATGTAACAGCCTCCAGAAAACGAGGAAAAAAAAAAAAAGAGATCGATGCAAACATGCTGTTCCATGCAATTAAGACAGTAAACATATTTCTGTACACTATTACTGAATACAGCAATTGTACAATAGTGCCCTGAGTTTTTTCTGTGGCATGCGTGGTCTTGGCAGTGAATGAATGGTGTGGTCTGCGGTGTTAACGGGAAGAAAGCCACTAATCAAGCTGCTGCCTTGCTAACCCGAACTGCTGTTAACTGGAAGTCACCTCCCCGGGGTCAATGCCAGGCTGTGTACACTGTGTAAGGGGAAAGACAGAAAGAGAAAAAAGAAACCTGGACACTTATCTATGTCCAACTTTGTTGATCTGCCGTCTGCAGAAGTTCTAAGTCTGAGGGTGCTTGCTGAGACCATTCTTCATCAGGGTTCGTGCTTAACTGGGCTGGGTGGGATAGTGTCCAGTCAGTCACAGAGGAGACCTTGTCAGAAGATGTAGCTACGATCGGGGCCTGAATAAGGGCCTCAGTCCTGGCAGTTTCTTGTGCCATCTCTTCCTCTGGATAGGTAGGGAATTCAGAAGCGCTCTCAGCCAGATCTGTAGGAGTTAGGATGGCAAAGCGGTTTGGTGTGGAGAATCGTGCTAGGGTGTCATCCGGAGGACTTGGAGGTAACAAGGATGCCTCATCAATTTGGTCTTGGGGATGGTCTCGCCTCGGTTGGCTTCCGAATTGTTGCCACTTGCGTGTTCTGGCCGGGAGGGCTGGCCGGCTGCCTTGGAATTGGAAGCTGGGAGGAGGGGGAGCCGCAATATTTCGGCCAGTAGTAGCTATTGTGTTCAGCAGGTCCTGTTCTTTTACTGAGTGTCTACTGTTATTCAGTTCTGGAGCCGGTTGAGATGGCCAGGTAGATTGTAGATACTGCATTAGGCTATCTGGTGTATAGAAGGGTGCATGGGAGCCATTTACTTCTAGACACATAATTGCTGGGTAGCATAGTGAGAATTTGATTTTGAGCGAGTGCATCAGTTTCCGAGCCTCTGTGTATTCCTTCCGTCTGGCAGCTAACTCACGAGAGTAGTCCTGGAAAATCAAGATTTTGTGGTCTTGCCAGGACAGAACTCCAAGCTCTCATGCTCTTGCCGTAATCCATTCCTTGTCTGCAAAATTTAGGATACGGGCCATGATAGCCCTAGGTCTTTCCCCGATCTTCGGAGTGGGGCTGAGCGTTCTGTGTGCCCTTTCTATCGTAAACCCAGGAGGAACCTTGTGTCTTAGTAGCACGGGCAGGATATCATACAAAAAGTCTAAAGTATTGCCTCGTTCCATGCCCTCAGGGAAGTCAAGGAATCGAAGATTATTCTGACGGCTCCTGTTCTCCATATCGTCCATTTTGCTTTGTAATGATTGGATCGTTCTGCCCTGGTCCCTGATTATGGCTGTAAGCTTCCCTATTTCAGCAGTATTCTGATCCGCTTTTGTTTCTGTGCGGGTAATTCGAGCTTCAAGCTGCTGGATGGCAGTCGTAGTTTTGTTGGAGGCTAATGTAACATCGGCCATTTGATTGAGTAAGATCGTGAACATCTCAGTAGTTTGCAGCGTAGTCGGCTCTGCAGAGGCCTCAGGTCGTTTATATTGCGCCATTCTACGAGTTCGGTTATTACAGCTTAGAGCGCATCTGCAGATGATCGAAGAAGAAAATGTTGCTCCTGGTGGGTTCAGCAATATTTTCCCTGCTACACCGTTGTGTCTAGCTGATTTTAGGCAGTGTAAATCTCAGAGGGAAACCCGGGTAGTAGAGAGCGTTTGTTCTAGGCAGCCATTGCGTCTGGAGCTAAGCCACGTCCCCTCAGTGACTTTTTTTTTTATGCTTTTCAACAAAATAAAGATCACAATCTTTTTACATGACTGGCATTCCACAGTAAAATGTCACATATTAGCAGCACAGGTAATACTGAGTCATATTTCTAAGTTGACCACTGTGGAGATTCACAGTTTATATTCTAACATGGTAAACTATATTCAGCCTTTTTTTTAATATGTAAAGTTAGCAATACAGTGACATCAAATTTCACAGTGGTATGGTTGGGTCGACCCCATAGCATTGTCAGCAATAAAAGAACAATATTCCACACAGCTTTATATGGCAGAAACTGCATTAGTTTCCGTTTTCCCAAATCCAGATTATTAAACTCGACACATAATATTTACTGTTCCCTTGTACCTTCCACATTATAGGGACAGTCAGGTTTATTTTGTGTCTGCAGCCTTTCAAGGTATGATGTCTGACTGGTGGTCCATAATTTATGATCTTACTTCGAGAGGGCTCTTGCAGTAGGTAATTACATATAGGACTGACGCCGGCCGGCGGCAAGACCCCACAGAAAAATTTCTAGCTAGCAGTCCCTGGCGAAGGACCGCCCCAAGTCGGACACCGGCTTCTCAGGTGTCTGCGGTTTACGGCCCCTAAGTCACCCACGTTGGCTCTTCCGATGTCCTCCGGGCCTCAGAGCCCTACGGCAGACCCTGCTTCGTCTCGTACCAGGTTCCCCGCAGCCTTCGCTGCCGTCAGGGGAGCCCGAGTCCCCCCTGCCCGACCCCGGGAATTTTTTTCCTCCATCCCCGGACGAGGCTCGGGATCCTGGGCTACCGTCCGATCCTCTTCCTGCAGAGCTGGATCTGCCGTCGGCTCCCCTGACGCCGGCTCCGACACAGGCCCCGCCGACGCTGGTTCCGACACTGGCCCCTCCGATGCCGGCGGGGGATATTCCTCGTCCATCGGGCCCTCCACCCCATGAGCCTATCACGGTTGATCCGCCCATGGAGTACCCAGCTGGGCCGTCTGCTCCGGCAGCTCCTCCAGTGCCTGGGGATCCACCGTCCTATCCGACGCCGGTTTTCCCAGGTCCACAGTATCCTGTGCCGCGGTACCCGGTTCCGACTCCACCGACGCCGCAGTACCCGGCTCCGGTATTCCCGCAGCTGGGTTATGGATACTCTCCCTACGGATTTCATCCGTACAATTATCCCCCTCCTCCTCCTCCTCCTCCACTGCCCCTAGGCCGCCGGTGGATCTCCAGGAGACTCTGGCCTCCTGGTGGGCTGAGGCCAAGGCTCGCTCACCAAGGAAGTCGAGAGCCATCTTATGGCGACGGTGCCACCACCAGCTCCTGTACGCCCCAGACAGCACACTCCCTCTCCGCCTCCGGATTCCCGGGCTTTGCCCTCAGGATCCAGAGAAGGTCAGGAAACGCGTCCAGGGATCTCCCCTAAGGAACCCGTTCCTCCCCCTAGACGACCTAGGGAGTCTTACTCTGCATCAAATTCCTCTTCTTCTTTTCTCTCGGACTCCTTGGAGGCCTCCGATGGGTGTTCCGAGAAAGATGACGAGCCGCGCTCTCCGTCCAAACCCCGGCCGAGGACTCCTCCGGAGGATCCTTCCTTCACGGAGTTGCTCAGGAAGATCCAGGAAGTCCATCAGTGGCGTTCCTTAGAGCCAGATCCTCAACGGGTTAAACTCGCCGAACATTTGGACTTGCCCCTTACGGCTCCTACTCTAGTGCCACCCTGGATCGAGCCTCATGCCCACCTTGTTTCCACTATTTGGAAACAACCGTCGGCTTTAGCCCCACTTCCTCGGAAGTCTAACAGGCTATACCAGGCTCCGGAGGTGTAGACTTTTAGATTCTCACCCCCGTGCAGACTCGGTTGTGATTAGTGCCGCTCACGGCCGGTCAGCACACTCGAAACATTTGAGCTTGTCTTCCCCGGATAAGGAATCTCGCCTTCTGGATCAGTATGGAAGGAAGATCTATGCTTCTTCCACACTGGGAATCAGGGCCCTAAATTATATAGCACATATGGGGGATTACCAGAAGGCTGTCCTTACCCAGGCGGAATCCAAGATTGACTCCTTGCCTGACTCTCAAGTCAAGCAGGAGTTAGCCGACCTGGTCCTTTCTGCTCGTTCGACCAGTTGTCATATTCTGAGGACGACCTACGATGCAGTGGACACCACAGGACGGAGCTCTGCGTTCGCCGTAAGTCTTCGGCGTCATGCATGGCTCCGTGTGTCAGGTCTGGTCCCGGAGGTGCAGTCAGCAATTCAAGAAGCACCTTTCAGGGGTTCTGTGCTTTTCGGTGGTGATGTCAAGGACATCATCACTGACTTGCAGGAGAAGGGGACAGCACTTAAATCTGTTGATTCAGTGTACTGTCCCCATCCCCCACAGCGCCATCCTTTTCGCAGACACAGCCAGCTTCAAGCGAAACCTCAGGGAAGGCGGGCCACTAAACGTTGGACCCCCACAGCTGCCAGGCCCCCGCCACCCAAAAAAGCAACGGGTGCCCCAGCTGCGGCGCTGCCTCACACCACCTGACTCCTTCCCTCTCCCACCGCCTCCGGACGTCCCGGAGGAACCGGTAGGAGGGAGGTTCTCCCTCCACCTTCCGGGTTGGGAGAGAATAACATCGGATTCATGGGTGCTTCAGATCATAGCAGAGGGGCACTCCATAGAGTTTCTGTAGAAACCTCCACGTCACCCCCCTCTGAACTCCTCTTACTCGAGGGACCATCTTCCTTTGGTCAGGGAAGAAATCTCTGCTCTCCTTGCGAAGCAGGCTATAGAGCCCATCCCCCCTCACCTCCACGGGAGGGGTTACTATTCCCATTTCTTCCTCGTACCAAAGAAGATGGGAGATCTCAGACCCATTCTGGAGCTCAGCTCCCTGAACCTATATGTGGAATACAAGAGGTTCAGGATGCTCTCGCTTCAAACCCTCTTGCCCCTGCTTCGGCCGGGCCAATGGCTTTGTGCGCTGGATATGCAGGATGCGTACTGCACATCCCCATTCGCCCTTCGCACCAAAAGTACCCCAGGTTTGCGTTCCAGGGGAACCACTACCAATTCCGGGCGCTCCCCCTTGGTCTTTCCTCGGCTCCCCGAGTCTTTACCAAATGCCTGGCGGTGGTAGCGGCCCACCTGCGTACTTTGGGAGTTCAGGTTTTCCCCTACCTGGACGACTGGCTCCTGGCGGCCCCGTCCAGGAAAGGAACTCCTGCATTTTCTCTCCCTCACCCAGCAAGTTTTCACTGGCCTGGGTATCACCATCAACCATTCCAAGTCTCACCTGGATCCTTCACAAAGGCTCCCGTTCATCGGAGCAACCCTCGACATGACAATGTGCAAGGCCTTCCTGCCTCCGGACAGGGAGGCCTCCCTCCAGTCCCAGATTTCTCTCCTATCGGAACACAGGAGAGTTCCGGCGAGGTCGGTGCTCCGTCTACTGGGGCTTATGGCGGTGGCCATCCCGACGGTTCCGCGCATGCATCTCCACATGAGAATCTCTCAGTGGACTCTCAGATCTCAGTGGGATCAACGGGTAGACGACCTAGATCATCTGGTTCTGATCTCCTCGCCGATGGTAAGAGGCTTGCAATGGTGGATGGTTCGAGAGAACCTATTCCGGGGGGTCCCCTTTTTTCATCCTCCCCCCGATCAGACTCTGACCACGGACGCTTCAGGCGAAGGTTGGGGAGCCCATCTGGGTCCTCACCGAACCCAGGGCCTATGGTCAAAGTTGGAGTTAATTCTCCACATCAACGTGCTCGAGCTTCGAGCAGTGCTGTATGCTCTCCAGGCCCTTCACCAATACATCCTTCCCGGTCACCTAGCTGTCCAAACGGACAACATGTGCGTGGTGTGGTACATCAACAAGCAGGGAGGGACTCGGTCCTACCCGCTGTGCAGGGAAGCGATGAGGGTTTGGGAATGGGCAACGCTTCACAACCTTCACCTCACGGCGATCCATGTTCCGGCAGTCGACAGTGTCCTGGCAGACAGACTAAGTCGCTCGTCGGCTCTTCCACACGAGTGGGAATTGGACGAAAAGTTCTAGAAAGCATCTTCCAGATTTGGGGGACTCCTCAGACAGACCTATTCGCCTCCTCCCAAAACGCAAAGCTTCCAATCTTTTGCTCGCTCACTCCAGAGCGAGGCACTTTCTGGAGCGACGCTCTATCTCTAAGCTGGAAGGACAGATTCGTCTATGCTTTTCCCCCAGTTCCTCTGGTCCCTCTTGTGCTGCAGAAGCTTGCTTTAGAAGGAGCGAGAATGATTCTGATCGCTCCTTTCTGGCCCAGGCAAATTTGGTTCTGTCTTCTACAACAATACTCAGAGGTTCTTGCTCTTCCTCTTCCTTTATCTCCAGGATTGCTGACCCAGGATCAGGGGACCCTGATCCATCCGGGACTCAAGTCCCTTCAACTTCATGCATGGCTCCTGCAGACCTAGCTCAATCTCGTTTTGGCGTTTCCTCTAAGGTGGCCGAGATTCTCGTGGAGGCTAGAAAACCCTCCACTAGGTCCACCTACGCCATGAAATGGAAAAGATTTTCCATCTGGGCTGCCTCCAGGAACGTGGAGCCCTTTTCCTGTCCTGTGACCATTCTGCTTGAGTACATGCGTCATCTTTTCGACCTGGGTCTCAGTCACTCCTCTTTGAAAGTCCATATGGCAGCTATTTGAGCCTACCATGTCCCTTTCACTGATGAGGCATTTGCCCAGCTGGAGGTATCCAAAACTTTCCTCAGAGGGGTCCTTCATCTCAGGCCCCCTATCCGGACTCCAGCTCCCCCTTGGGACTTAAACTTTGTCCTCGAGAAACTTACCCTTCCTCCCTTTGAGCCTGCGGCTTCTGCAGACTTGAAGTTTTTATCGTGGAAGACGCTCTTCTTGGTGGCCATTACTTCTGCTCGCAGAATTTCCGAGCTCCAGGCCCTGATGTGCAAAATCCCTTATCTGATTTTTCACAAAGAACGAGTAGCTCTTCGCACGAATCCTAAGTTTCTCCCGAAGGTGGTAGCAGAATCTACCTTAAATCAGTCTATTAAATTACTTGCCTTCTTCATGCAGTACTCCAATCAAGGAGAATACCTGCTCCATACCATGTATGTTCACAGGATCCTAAGATACTACACCGATAGGATGAAGAATCTCAGAAAGACTGATCAGTTGTTTCTCTTTTGCTCACAAAAGAGAAGGCAATGCTGTCTCTAAGCAATGCCTATCAAAATGGTTGGCCCATTGCATCACTTTCTGTTATGACAAGTACAACAAGACCCTACTGGGTCAAGTCAGAGGTCACTCCACTCGTGGAGTAGCAGCCTCTGCGGCTTGTTTCAAGAACGTGTCTGCGGCAGACATCTGTGCTGCCGCCACTTGGACTTCCGTCCATACCTTTACTAAACATTACAGTTTGGACATTGCCTCTCGGCGTAGAGCAGGCTTCGGGTTAGCTGTCTTGCAAGACCTCCTTTCTTGAGGCTTGTAAGGTTTTCCTTGCTACTTCTTGGAGTAGTACCTCCTCCCGGTGCCTTTTCCTTTGTTCCAGACTGCTTGGGATTCTGTCCTATATGTAATTACCTACTGCAAGAGCTGTCTCGAAGTAAGATAGTACAGTTACGTAAGAACTTACCGTAACAGTAGATCTTCGAGAGGTTCTTCAGTGGTAAATGTCTCCCTCCTTCCCTAGGTTTTTCAGCTCCTTTTCCATTGAGGAAATATCTGCTTCTCTCTTGTCCGGGCGTCCGGGACGCCCCTTTATACCGGCGTCATGGCGCGGTCACCTGACGTGAGGGGGCGGTCCTCGCCAGGACTGCTAGCTAGAAATTTTCCGTTGGGTCCTGCCACGTCGGGCGTCAGTCCTATGTGTAATTACCTACTGCAAGAGCCTCTCTCGAAGATCTACTGTTACGGTAAGTTCTTATGTAACTGTACTTTATTCAGCCTGTCCCGATATTATTAAATTTATCAGACTGTAACTTTAATGTCGCAGTTTTTCCATACTGTAAATTCCATGGACTAAATCTTCCCACTCACTCTTTGTAGGAAGATCTGTTTGTAGCCTCTTTCTTGTAAGAGCTTTCTTCGCCGCCATGGGCAATGGACAGAGTTGTGCTTGTGCATGTTTGTCTTTTAATATATGCAATCATTAGTGCAGCCAGTGCTCTTTAGGAATATTGGGAAAATTAAATATATCTCCAGAAAGTCAACTCAAGCCAAACAGCTATTTAATAACAATTCTTTATTAAACTTAGGTGTATATAAAAATGTAAGGCATTTCTCCCCAACACCTAAACTCTCAAACCGCTAAATCTATGTTGAGTAATAAGAGCTGTGAGAAGCATGACTAAAATTGCTTTTGTAAAAATATAGCAAAGATGCAAAGCAGCATTCCCGTCAGCTGCCCCGAGAAACTCCAAGCTCTGATTAAAGGACTGCTGCACCTGCCATCTTGCTAATGAATGTGGAGGTACTTCAGGAATATGTAAGCTGCCTTCTTAGCTTGCTCACCCCTCATATTGTATGTATATCACCAGTATTACCATAGCTTAGTTTGTTAGCATCACTCAAAGTAAATCATAAGGCATCTGAGCAACAGGCAATATTACTATTCATGAGGGCAACTTTCAAACAATAAAACCCTTTTTTTGAATCCTCCCAGCATTCAAATAGTAAAGTTTGAAGGCTCCAGTCACTAATGTAGTCAAAGGACCCCATTAAGGAGAGTTGCACTGTCCACTGAATCCCTCAGGACATGTATACCTAGGATTAAAGGTACCCTGTAAAAAGAATCATAGTTCTCACTTCGCGGGGGAGCTCTTGCAGAAGATTACACCATAAGGACTTATCCGTCAGGCACCAGGACCCCACAGAAAACTTCTAGCTAGTAGTATTCATTGTGGGACCAACCCCTTGACATCAGCCCGCCCCCGTCACATATGATATATATGGGGCAGTCCCCCAACCCTACCTCATTTCTTTTCCCGCCATCGATCCGTGCATATCGGCTCTACGGATGCCCTGCTCCAGTTGACCACCATTTTTTTGCTCTTACCTGCACTTTATTTTATTTCTTCTGTATGTTTTCTTCTCTGACCTCTTTAGTGAATCAGCGGTGATCCAAATGTCCTTGCGCCAAGCAGATCCCGTCGAAGGACGGCCACTCTCTCTGCCTTTTCTGCTTCTTCTGCCTGGGCCCAGATCACAACCCTGAGGCCCGCGTTCACTGCCTGAAGTTCACCCAGAGGACCAGGAACCGCCGCCAACAGGCCCTCAGAACATTCTTGCTAGAGAAGCAGGTTTCAGCGATGGAGAAGCAAATCCAAGGAACGGGTTCCTCCTCCTCCTCTCCATTTTCTAGGGTCTCCAACTCTTCGCCATCCCATCAGGAGAATAAGTCGGATGGAAAACAGAGCGACAGGGAGAAGCTTGAGGAGAAGTCTTCCTCCCATTCCCGGTCTCCTCACTCTGAGTTGACCAGTTCTGGGTCCTCTTCCTGCATGAGGTTGGACTCGGCTCCTGCGGCAACCCTCCTTTCTTCAGGGCTTCCCATGGTGAAGCCATCCACCCTTTCCCACTCTACCAGCGATGGCTCTTTGGGGTCAGGGACTCCTTCCTCCACCTCTCAGACCTTGCTGCTGTGGCATCAGCCCTTGGACGAGCAGTCAGGTGTCTCATCCAGTTCTTCCCTGGGTGGCGGTTCTTACCCGTCATCCACCCAGCCAAGGAACCTGCAAAGTCAGCCTCGGGTTCCAGGGCTAACGTCTCTCAGCGGTGCCAGGGGCATGTGCCAGCCTCCAGCAGAGTGGTACCTCTACCCTGTTTGGGAGTTAGCACCCCTAAACAGGCATCTTCCAGAATGATGCTGGTGGCTTCTCCTGACAGGCATCAGTCCACGCCGATTTGGTTGACTCCGGCCACCCCCACATCACTCACAGCGACTCCTATTCGGTTGTTGCCGTATCGCCCTGTATCACCAGTGGATCTAATTATGGTTACGGATCTGACACCAGAGGGCCTGCCATCGGACCCGACAACACCTTCTGTGCCAGTGCTAGATAACCCAATGCCCATCAAGCCAATGCTGGCTAACTCAAACCCACAGGATCCAATACCTGGGTTGCAGCCTCTGCAGGGGCCGCTGGGGGAACCAACTCACGTTCCTCAGCCGGCACCAGCCCCTCTTCCTAATCCATAGAATCCTCTGCTGGACTTAACAGCCCTTTTTACCTCCTGCTGGAACATGTTAAAGGGCGACTTGCTTCCGCAGCCGACACTTTCTCCTAAGGTTCCCACTCCTTCGGGGGTCCCAACTCCACCTCCTCCTCCCAGAAAGCCTTCTCCGCCACCCAAGGAGCATACCCAGCAGCCAGATGGCACGAGCAGGAGTCACTCTAAGCGTCATAGATGGAAACATAGCCGCTCATCCTACAGATCCTCAGACAGGCACAGACATTGGCTCCATGGCTGTTGGTACAGACGTTCAACCTCGAGGTCTTTTTCCTCAGATGAGTGAGGCCGTAGCTCCTCCTTTTCTTCAAGGTCATCCGATTCCAGGTCATCGCTCTTTCCTGCTGACCTGAGGGGCACTCCTACGTCACCCCCAGATCACCCGACCTTCATGGAGGTTATGTAGCACATCCAGTCGAATATGGCCTGGGACACAGAGGATTTGGACCCTGAAAGACAGCATTTGGCTGTCTTTCTTTGCCAGAAGGACCCAAATCCTATGGTGGTTCCTTCTGTGGTGGACACATTTATGGATGTCACTAAGTCAGCATGGAAACGCCCGTCTTCCACCCCTGTGGTTTCCAAAAAAGCTGACCACCTTTCCAGTGCTCCTAAGGATGAACCCTATTTCGGGGAGCATCTGGCCGCCAACTCTATGGTCATCACGGCAGCTCACAACCTGTCCCAGAGGCCACATCATCTAAGTGCCCAGCCTCCGGACAAGGACTCCAAGCAAGTAGACCAGCTTGGCAGAAAAGTGTATGCCTCAGCTACCTGTGTCATACGTTCTTTAAACTTCTTGGCCCAGATGGTCCAGTATCAGAATGCCCTGTGAGAAAAGGCTATGGAGCTGGTTCAGTCTCAGCAGGATGACACCCAGGAGGCTGATTTACTTCACATTTTAAAGTCAGGCTTGGACGTTTCTACCCATGTTCTTCGTTCGTCCTGTGACACGGCAGATGCGGCAGAAGCTAGGGTGGCTGCCTCAGGAATTTGCCTTTGCCGGTATTCCTGGCTCCGGGTCTCAGGATTTACCCCGCATGTCCAAGCTAAAATCTTGGACGCCCCTTTCAGGGGCTCAGTGCTTTTTGGTGAGGACTCAGAGAAGATAATCACTAATCTCCAAGATTTGGGCAAGGCTGTTAGGTCTGTACACACCATGTACAGAGCCAATCAGAAGCAAACTCATCACCACCCACTTCGGAGGTAGTATGGCCGACAGTCCCGAGGCCAGCAAAATAGTGGGGCATTTAAGCATAAAGCCACTGCCCAGACCTCCGTCGATTTAGATCCCAGGGCCCCTAAAACCTCCCAGGCCTCTCTGCTGGTCACAGTACCTCGGCATGGCTCCTTACCCGACCCCCACTCCTCCAGCAGAATCCCTGGGGGAGGCAGTAGGGAGGTCACTTTTTCCTCTCTATCCAGAAGGATGGCAAAGGATCACAACAAACCAGTGGGTTCTTCATTTGATAGAGAAGGGACACGTTCTGGAGTTCATGGAGATACCTCCAGACAACCCTCCTGTACACTTCCATTATCTCCGTTGCACCTCTCCCTTATCCGGGAAGAGATCCAGGCACTTTTGCTGAAACAAGTAATACAGTCAGTACCTCCAGCTCAGAGAGGAAAGGGATTTTATTCCCACTTCTTCCTGGTCTCAAAAAAGACAGGAAACCTACGACCCATCCTGAATCTCAGCTACCTGAACAAGTACATAGAGTACAAACATTTCAGGATGGTCACCCTTCCAGGCCTACTTCCCCTCCTCCTCCTTCAAGGGGACTGGCTGTGCTCCCTGGATATGCAAGACACGTACCTCTACATACTCGTCTTTCAACCCCATTGGAGGTTCCTTCATTTCTGCTTTCAGGGCAACCATTATCAATTTCGTGCCCTGCCATTCGGCCTGTCTTCAGCTCCCCAAATCTTTACAAAGTGCCTGGATGTTGCAGCGGTGGCCCTCAGGAGACAGGGTCATTATGTCTTTCCCTGTCTGGACGATTGGCTTCTCGCTGCCCCATCCAGGGATTGGCTGCTCAGCACCTTTCAAAAAAAGAGATGTGCAAGAACAAGGGGGCACAATTTGAAGATAGAGGGGGACGGCTCAGGGGCAACATGAGGAAGTATTTTTTCATGGAGAGGGTGGTGGACACATGGAACCGCCTTCCTGAGGAGGTTGTGGGGTCAAAAACAATGGGGGGATTCAAGAGTGCATGGGACAGACATACGGCAATTATAATGGGAGATAGGAGGAAGTAGGCTGTTGGTTAACTAGAATCTGCAGCTTATCCAGTAGGTAGGGAAATGGGCAGAGTAGGTGGGCCAAGCAGTCCTTATCTGCCGTCAAAGTCTACGTTTCTGTGTTTTGCCATGGTGGACAACTTTACCTTGTTTCGGAACTTAAGCATAACCCTCCTGAAATCCTCTCCATGGCCCAGCCAAAGGCTACAGTACATCAGGCAATCCTAGACACCACCGTAGGCAAGGCTTTTCTGCCCTCAGTCAAAGCGAAGAGTTGCTAGGTACAGGCTCGCCTGGTTTCCTTGGCTTGCCAAGTCCCAGCCAGAGTTTTCCTGTGATTATTAGGACACACGGCAGCAGCCATCATGACTGTCCCTCTTCACATGAGGGTCCCCCAGTGGACCTTGCGAGTCCAATGGGATCAAAACTCAGACGAGTTGGAGCTGCTGATGCCGGTCTCCACTCCGGTGCATCAAACTCTGGCCTAGTGGTCAGCCTCATCAGTCTGTCATTAGGGGGTCCCCTTTGTCAGGTCTTTCTCTCTCAGATCCTGACTACAGACACGTCAGGTCTGGGCTGGGGTGCTGATTTGGCAGACCATCAGACACACAAGGCACCTGGTCTCCCCAGGAGGTACATCTTCATTTCAATATCCTGGAGATGCGGGCAATCCTTTATGCCCTTCAGGCTTTCCAAGTGCATCTGCTCCTCGGTCCCTTATTCAGATGGGAATCAACAAAGTCCAAGAGGGTAGCATCTTTCAAAAAAAGAGGTGTGCAAGAACAAGAGGGCACAATTTGAAGATGGGGGGGGGCAGCTCAGAGGTAATTTAAGGAAGTATTTTTTCACAGAGAGGGTTGTGGATGCATGGAACGGCCTTCCGGAGGAGGTTGTGGAGTCAAAATCAGTGGTAGAATTCAAGCATGCATGGGACAGTCATAAGGCAATTCTAGGGGGTGGGGGTAGGAAAAAGTAGGCTGCTGGTTAACTAGGATATGCAGCTTATCCAGTAGGTAGGGAAATGGGCAGACTGGGTGAGCCAAGCGGTCCTTATCTGCCGTCAAATTCTATGTTTCTATATTTCTAAGTCAGTGGTCTTCTACATAAACAAGCAGGTGGGGACTCACTCCTACCCCCTCTGGTATTTGGCCATCAAGCATCATCTGGAACTCACTGCCTTGCACATTCCAGGCGTACAAAACACCTAAGCCGACAGCTTAAGCTGGTCTTGGTCCAGGATACATGAGTGGGAGCTCCTTCAATCCATGGCTGAATTGCTATTCGACAGGTGGGGCTGGCCTGAGTTGGACCTATTTGCGTCCCCGCTCAACACCACACTGCCCAATTTTGCTTGCTAGATCCATGGCCTGGTGTTTTCTGTTGAGACGCATTGTCCCTCTCTTGGGTGGGGAGGTTTCCGATCCCCCTGCCCCTGAGTTCAGGCTTACTGTTCCAGGAGCGGGGCACTCTGGCCCACCCAGACCTCAAATCATTGCACCTGCACACATTTCCTGCAGACCTAGCGGTTGCTCAGTTTGGGGTTTCCCCCAGGGTGGCAGAAGGTTTGGTGGCTGCTAGAAAGCCTTCCACCAGAGCTACTTATTCAATGAAATGGAAACAGTTCTGTCTTTGGGCTTATGCCCGCTGTCTGGACCTGTTCACATGTCCTGTCAACTCCGTTTTGGAGTACCTCCTTTTTCTGGTAGGTGCACCTATCTGCTATTTTTGCGTATCATGCACCTCTAGAAGGCAAAACTCTTGCTCAGCTGGATCTTTCTAGCACCTTTTTGCGGGGCATTCTGCACCTCAAACCTCCCATCAGGAACCCTGTCCCCCCTTGGAATCTTTTATTCCTTTTGGAAAAGCTTACGCAACTGCAAGTTGCGAGCTACACTTTCTGTCATGGAAAGCATTGTTTTTAGTTGCCATTACTTCTGCTCGAAGGATTTCCAAGCTTCAGGCTCTGATGTGCAAAGAGCCTTATTTTGTTTTCCACAAGGACCGGGTGTCCTTGCGGACGAATCCTAAGTTTTTGCCTAAAATGGTGTCCGAGCTTACTCTGAATCAGGGCATCCATCTTCCAGTGTACTATCCAGAGTATTCCAATCGAGGGGAGGCTCTGCTTCATACTCTGGATGTTCACTGGGTACTTTGTTACTATGTAGAATGTACCCGTGCTATACGCAAGTCGGACCAGTTTTTCGTCTCTTTCACCCCAAGGACTGAAGGGACCCCAGTTACTAAGCAGACTTTGTCCAAATGATTAGTTAACTGCATTGTTTACTGTTGCAGAAAGTATGACAAGCCTTTGCTGGGGCCAGTCAAAGGTCATTGTACCAGACATGTGGCTGCTTCCTTTGCATCCATTAAAAAAATGTGTCTGCAGTGGATATCTGCATAGCTGCCACATGGAGTACTGTGCACACTTTCATTCGACATTACAGTTTGGATATTGCCTCTCGTCATAGGGCAGGCTTAGGGCTTGCTGTCCTACAGGGACAACTCTCATGAGCTTTCCAGCTGACTTTTATCTCCTCCCAGACTTGGGGGTTGGTCCTTTTATACTGCTTGGGACTCAGTCCTTATGGTGTAACCTGCAGCAAGAGCTCTCCCTCGAAGTGAGATAGTACGGTTATGTAAGAACTTACCATAACAGTAGCTCTTACTTCTAGAGTCAGCTCTTGCAGCAGGTAACACATGTAGGACTGAAGCTGGCAGATGGCAGGACCCCACAGAAAACTTCTAGCTAGCGGTCTATGGCAGGGACCACCCCCTGACGTCATGCCTGGAATAAAGGGGGGGCGTCCCCCAGTTATTTTCCCACTGTTGATTCGCATTCATCAGCTCCACAGATCACCTCTTGCTAGTTCGACTGCCATTTTGCTAAGATTTCTTAGCTGGATGTCTTGTTTTTTCATCGAAAAAGTTTGCTTTTTTTTATGTGATTGTTCTGCTTGTCATCTTCTCCGACATCCTCCATCGAACGGCACCCTTCCAAGTGTGCTCGCGGCAAACAAATCCCATCCAAGGACGGGCACTCTGCCTGCCAGCTATGCCTAGGTCCCAACAATGACACCCAGGCCTGCCCACATTGTCAAAAGTTCAATAACAGGACGAGGATCCGCCGACAAAAGGCTCTTCAGGCTTTCCTCACAGAGCAACGTTTAGCTGCCGTGCCGAGAGATTCCTCTTCGGGGAGGAGTTCTTCCCATCACAGATCTTCAGGGAAGCACAAGAAGAATCGGAAGGAGAGAGAAAAGGAGAGATCTCCCTCCAAATCTAGATCCTCAGGCTCCTGCTCAGCCTCCAGGGGCAGCTCTGACTGTACCTCCCAGGTAACCCGTTCTCCTTCCTGGCTAACGGTTGTTAAAAACGAAAAAAAAAAAAACCTGCCTTGGCATGGGTGTCGGGAGCTAAGGACTGCAGCTCCGGCTCCTCGGACCCCACCCTGCAGCTGCTTAAAATCAAGCCACCTGATCAGGCCTCAGGCCGGCGCTATGACCTCGGTAGGGGACCAACATTAGCTCACTCCCAGTCGGCCTCTGTCTCTGGCGCCAACTCCTTAGATAAACCTAAGGCTTCCAGGGACTCCGAAACATCTGCCTCTCAGCCACCCAGGCCAGCGACGCCACCATCAGACAATTGTCCACTGACACAGCATTCGTGTGGTGGTGATTCCCACTGACGACATGCGACTGATGTCACTGCTTCAGTGGTCCAGTCTTCGGCACCGCCGACCCAGTCCCAGACATCACTGGTTTCCCACCACCACCGGCTGACGATCTCTCGGGACACAGTTCTTCTGAGGATGGCCGGACGTCGGCCTCGAACCAGGCATCAGCTACCGACATTGGGCCTACCACTACAGCCCCGTCACCTCCAGGTTGCCCGCCGTTGCTGGATCATGGCTCTAGGCCGGCGTCAGGTCCGACAATCAAGTCTGAGCCTAAGCTGCACCTATCCCAGTTCAAGAACCTCTTTGGTTATTGGTGGGAGACCATCAGGACAGACCTTCTGCCACCAAAACTTCCTCGGACAGAGACCCCCGTTGATACTGGTGCCCTCTTCCAGCGGAGCCCACTGCTCCCCGGCAAGGGTAATCGCAAATACTGCTCCAGATCCAGGAGCCAGAGCTCCTCCAGCCGCCACAGGCACAAACGCAGCCGACTCAGGACTCGGTCCTCCTTCTCCTCCATGGACTCAGACCATTCCTCAGACTCATCTTCCTTGGTACCCTCCTCTGTTGGGGACCTGTCCCCCTAGATCCAAGGGACACTCCCAAGTCACCACCAGATGATCCCCTCCTTCATGGAGATATATTCAAACCAACATGGGCTGGGAGACCTTGACTCGGAGAGAGACTGCTTGACCGAGTACTTGCGTCAAAAGGATCTGAAACTGGTGGTCATTCCGCCCTTGGTGGACACATTTGCGGACATCACCAAGGCAGCCTGGAAATGCCCCCACACCTCCTCCAGAATACCCAAAAAGGCAGACCGCCTTTACAGGGCTTTGATGGAGGAACCATTTTTGGACGAACAGCCTTTGGCAGACTCGGTAGTCATCTCAGTTGCCCATGACACATCCCAGAGGCCGAGACATCTCAGCACTCAGCCTCCGGATAGAGAATCTTAAGTAACTGGATGCCATGGGATGTAAGATTTACCCATTTGCAAAATGTACCATACAGAGTCTCAGTTTCCTTACATATATGGTACAGTTTCAAAATGCCCTTTGGGAACAAGGGATCAACATCATCAAAGAGATCCCAGGCTGTCCGCAGAGGACTGTGCTGGAAAAGCTGCTGCATAAAGGCTCAGACGTGGGCACTCATGTCCTCTGGTGGGCCTACAACTTGGTGGACACGGCTGCACGGACCGTGGCCACTGGAGTGTGCGACCGACAGCATTCGTGGCTCCGAATCTGAGGCTTTGTCCAAGATGTCCAAACAAACATCTTGGATGCACCATTTAATGGTTCTGTCCTCTTTGGTGAGCAGTCTAAGGATCATCACCAAATTGTAGGATTCCGGCAAGGCCATTCAGTCCATACATTCCATGTAGAAGCCGAAGCAAAGGCCTTTTCGAAAGCTTCACTTTCGTCGAAAAGGGGGAGAGCAACCTCACTTTCAGCCACAGCAACAACAACAAGGTGGTTATGGCTGCAAGGGCCCCACAAGAGGCTCTGCAGGATCCGCCTCTTGGCTGCCAAACCAGCCCAGGCCACTGTCCCCCTCCCACTACAGCCTGACTCCTTGTTGGACCTTCTCCCTCCCGTAACCCTGATGGGAGAGGCAGCCGGAGGCCACTTTTCTCTCTATGCCAGTGGGTTGGCAAAAGATTACCTTTGACCAATGGGTCCTACAAATGGTCGACATAAGACACTCAATAGAATTTGTACAAATGCCACCTGACAGGCTTCCCCTTCCCTCCCGCTATTCCCTGCTCACGCCAGACTCATCCGGGGAGAAATTCAGGCTTTTCTGCTCAAGAGGGCCATAGAGCCTGCCCCCCCCCCCCGAGGGGCACAGATTTCTATTCACATTTCTTCCTCGTGCTCAGAAAGACTGGGGACCTGTGCCCCATCTTGGACCTTGGCGACCTCAACCAGTTTGTTGAGTACAAACTGTTTCAAATGGTCACTCTGCAGGGACTACTGCCCAAAATCCATCAAGGGGATTGGCTAGCCGGGCTGGTGGCGCTGAGGGTTGAGTCGCTGGACGCCACACCTCGCACCACGCCGGTGACCCGGGTTCGGGAACAGATTGGGTCGATGGGGGTCGGCGGGGAGGGAGGATTAGCGTCCCAGCGGATGCTGTCCTCCTCAGGGGTGGATTGCCAACCCTGAGAGGCCGGTGGGGCACGGCCCAGGGGGGAAGGGCTCCATTCCTGAGTCCGGGAGGGGGACGCTTAGGGCGCTTTGAGGGAGGTGCATGCGTCAGCATCGCCGCCTTTCTAGGATGTGTGTCCTTGTGTGCCAAGCCCGGGGCGGGGTAGAGGGACACAGAAAGCGGAAAAACAGCCCTTGGTAGTCCTAGATGAAGACTGCCCCATCCAGAGACCACCTAGGACAGACCCCGCTGTGCTGGAGAAGGAGAGGAGAGAGAAGCACTCTAGGGGCAGATCCGAGGGGGCAAAAAGCAGATATGAGCAGTCGGAAGGAAGGGGACACCGAGGGCAGAAAGGAGGATAAATAAATAACACAAAAAAAAGGGGAGGATTGGCTAGCATCACTGGATATGCAGGATGCCTGTCTCCACATCCTAGGGGCCAAACCTCACAGGAGATTTCTCAGTTTTGAGTTTCAAGGAAGGCACTACCAGTTCAGAGCATTGCCCTTCGGCCTATCTTAAGCCCCAAGGGTTTTTACCAAGTGCCTGGTGGTGGCGCAGCAGCCCTCCGAAGGAAAGGGCACTACATTTTCCCTTACCTGGATGACTGCCTCTTAATGGCCCTGTCCTGCGAGCAGCTGTGGCGCACGATCCAGGACACCTGTTCTCTTTTCGGAGAACTGGGTATTACCATCAACATAGCAAAGTCCTCCTTGCTTCTGACCCAATCCCTCCAGTTCATCAGGGAATTGCTCGATACCACTCGAGTAAAGGCCTTTCTCCCAGAGGACAGGGCACTTCGACTCCGAGGCCTAGCCCACCACATCTCGTCCCTCCCAAGGGTTCCGGCCAGGATGCTTCTCAGGCTTGTAGGCCACATGGCTGCCTCCATTGTTACAGTCTCTCTAGTCAGACTGCATATACATAGATACATAGACAGTGTCGGCAGATAAGGGCCTATGGCCCACCCAGTCTGCCCATTTAAGTTTGTAAGTTCAGTTTATGTTTTCCAGGAAGTCTGCTGCCCCTTACCCCTGACCTCCAGAATTCCTTTATGTCTATCCCATGCATTCTTAAATCCCGTGATTGTTTCAGCCCCCACCACTTCCTCTGGCAGGGTGTTCCACTTGTCCACCACCCGTTCTGTGAAGAAATTAGTGGACTCAGAGTCCAGTGGGACCAAAGATGGGACGATCTGGACCAACTGGTCTCTGTCTCAGATCTGGTCCGTCGAGAGCTCAACTGGTGGATGATATGTCCCTCTCTAACAGAGGGGATGCCCTTTCAGAGAACAGCTCTGGATCAAGTCCTGACATCAGATGCTTCCGGCATCCGTTGGGGCACACATCTGGGCATCCACAAGACAACAGGGCACCTGGTCTGTGACTGAGGAGCCCCTACATATCAGCATCCTAGAAATGAGAGCAGTTCTCTATGCCCTAAAGGCTTTGAGCATGGCTCTTCACCCGGGACACCTCATAATACAGACAGACAACATGGCAGTAGTATTTTACCTCAACAAACAGGGCGTCATCCACTCGTGTCCCCTTTGTCAAGAAGCAATGCAGGTATGGAACTTGGCCATAACTCACTGCCTAGATATCTCGGCGTTTCATATCCCAGGGGTTCAAAATACCCTGGCTGACACTCTCAGCAAGACTCTGTCCAGAGTGCACAAGTGGGCCCTTCTACAATCTGCTGTAGACCATCTCTTCGACAAATGGGGCAGGCCAGAGCTGGACCTCTTTGCATCCCCTATCAACGCAAAGTTGCCCGGTTTTTGCTCGCTAGATACAGGGCCTGGAGTTTTCTGGTGAGACACATCCCTGTCCTGGAGAGGGAGGTTCCATTATGTGTTCCTTCCCTTCCCTCTCCTACAGAAGGTAGTTCTCAAGCTGCAAGTGGAAGGGGCAGTAATAATCCTTGTGACCCCAATAGATTTGTTTTCCCCTGCTGCAGCGGTTGGCAGCCATATCTCCGCTTCCCCTGCTACTGAGCTTTCACTTGCTGTCCCAGGATTGCGGGACTTTGGTACACCCAAACCTGCGGTCACTGCATCTCCATGCGTGGCTCCTGAGGACCTAGCCAAGTCGCACTTTGAGGTCTCGGACAGGGTTGCCAACATTCTGGTGGCCACTAGAAAACCTTCCACCAGAGCCACTTACGCCATGAAGTGGAAGCGCTTTTACCTCTGGGCTACTGCCCGCACTCTTGATCCCTTGGCCTGTCTGGTGAGCTCGATCCTCGAGTACCTGTTGTCACTCTCGGACTCAGGGTTGGGCTACTCGTCAATCAAAGTTCATTTGCCTGCAATCTCTGCATACCATGCCCCTGTTCAAGGCAGAATTGTGGCACAGTTGGACTTGGCCCGCACCTTTCTGCAGGGTATTTTCCATATGAGGCCCCCCATCTGGGACCCCTGTCCCCCCTTGGGATCTTCTGTTCGTGCTGGGAAAGCTCACCTAACCCCCGTTTGAGCCAGCCATGGATTGTAAATGTTGCTTCCTCTCCTGGAAAGCATTATTTTTGGTTGGCGTTACTTCAGCTCGGAGGATTTCCGAGCTACAGGCCCTGATGTGTAAGGAGCCTTATTTGGTGTTCCACAAGGACCAGGTGGCCTTGAGGACCAATCCTAAGTTCTTACTGAAGATGGTGTCTGAGTTGACTCTGTATTAGGACATACTCCTCCCAGTGTATTATCCAGAACACTCAAACCGGGGTGAGGCTGTTCTTCACATGCTGGATGTCCACCATATTTTGCATTATTATCTCTCCAGAACCCGAGAGTTTAGACACTGTCATCAGCTTTTTGTTTCCTTTGCCCCCAGGATCCAGGGGGCTCCTGTAACCAAACAGACCCTCTCCAAATGGCTGGTAAACTGTATTTCTTTTTGTTACCAGAAATATGATAAACCCTTGCCAGGCTCAGTGATGGGTTACTCCACAAGGGGAGTAGCGGCATCTTTTGCCGCTCTTAGGAACTTGTCTGCGGCTGACATTTATGTGGCCACCACATGGAATTCGATCCATACCTTCATCAGACATTACAGTCTTGACATTGCTTCTAGACGCAGAGCAGGCTTCGGCCTCACGGTTCTGTAGGGACTCCTCTCCTGAGGGCATTCCCTTCTTGACATTTCTCTGCTTCCTCCACCCGGGATTTGTCTGGGTCTCCTTTACTGCTTGGGACTCAGTCCTACATGTGTTACCTGCTGCAAGAGCTGACTCTCAAAGTAAGATAGTACAATTATGTAAGAACTTACCATAACAGCAGATCTTGGAGAGAAGCTCTTGCAGCAGGTATGGCTTCCCGACCACCTTCCCCCTGGGAGACTATTTCTGCATTAGGTTAGCATTAGCAACATTTTAGCTGCTCTTTGTGGAATTCTCCTTGGTTCTCTGCTCCTGAGCACCTTCTGTCATCGATGCTGATGTCTCTTGCAGGAGAACTGATGGACACTGGGGACCGCCCTCCCTTTAGACCATGCGTGACATCAGGGGTAGTCCCTGTCACAGCCTGCTAGCTAGAATTTTTCTGTGGGGTCCTGCCACCTGCTGTCTTCAGTCGTACATGTGTTACCTGCTCCAAGAGCTTCTCTCAAAGATCTGCTGTTATGATAAGTTCTTGCGTAACTGCTATCTTAGAGAGGAGCTCTTGCAGCAGGTGCTGCTTTCCCTCCCACCTTCCCCTTGGTGTATGTTTCTTCATTGTTGTTATTCTTTTCCTCATTTCAGAGGAACCTCCTCTGTTCTCCATTTCTAAGTGTGCTGTGGTCTCTGGTGGGAGAACTGCGGTAGGGCTGGTGGACCGCCCTTTGTATACCATACGTGACGTTAGGTGTGGGCTGTTGTCAAATGGGAGGTCCCCTGCTGAATTCTGCTTGCTAGAAGTTTTCAGTGGTGTCCTGGTGCCTGGCAGCTTAGTCTTTATGGTGTAACCTGCTGCAAGAGCTCCTCTTGAAGATCTTCTGTTACAGTAAGTTCTTATATAACTGTACTTTTCATTTCCTCTTCTGGAGTTAACACCGCATTCTGATTCAATACCAGGAGTTTAGCAGCAAATTCTCTGGCTGCTTTTGCACCTGTAAAAGTATACATTTTGTCCAAGTATGTAAAGTGCAAGAGGGTTTCGGATGGGCAGTCTGATATAATGCCTGCAGCTCACAATTTGGTGGCAATCTCCTCAAACACTTTCCACTTAAATCTTGTTGCAAACGAGTAATCTGCAAAAAAAATGTACAGTACCTTGTGTTCACCTGACATTATCAGTGATGAGTCCTGAGCAGCCCGTAGAACTTGATCTCTGAGGACAAAAGAGGTGGTACTAAATAAAACTGTATGTTGGCCATCTGCAGTTGTGGCAGCTCTTCTAAGGGTGATCCTCTGTGCTTTGACTATAACAACACACTCCAAACCAGTTGCTTCAGGCAGCCAACGCTTAAGGAAATCTCCCTCCTCTGTCCTCTCTGTTATACTCAGCAGTCGAACATTCGATGATCTGTCCCAGTTCTCTAGTTGCTACTATGAACAATGCCCTATTCTTTAATCACAGTAGCAATGGCATGAAATGCCTTCATGGCTGTTTTCTCTTGTTTTTTGACAGAGCTTGACATTACTTGGACTCTTTGTTCGACAGTCACAGTCTTTTCATTTTGCTGATTGAGTTTTTTATTAAGCTTCTGAATTGTTTGAGTGAGCATGGTCACCGTATGCTGGAAAGATTCAGTGCTAGCTGTCTGGTCAGTGTTATAATGTACAGGTCATTGTTCCATCAGTGGTTTGGTAGGCCCTGCCAACCTGCCAGTTGAATGTTTTCTCAGTGTCTCTCAGTTTCCCCATCGATGAAAATTCACTATGACAACTGCACTACAGTGCAGGAACACACAGCTCTTTTAAAAATAAAAAATAACATATGTTTTTCTCTCTTAAAAATAAAAAAGCAGATGTTTTTATAGTTTAACACCAAATTTGTGGTTCAGAAGCATGAAGCTCAAACTAGATGTATGTTTTTTTGATTTATTTATTTAACCAGGTGAGACACACTAAGCTGAAAGTTTTTTTACAGGTGCAACCTGGGAGCACAGGGAAGTTAAGTGACTTGCTCAGGGTCACACAGTATGCAAGTGGAAGCCCTGGGATTCAAACCCAGGTCTGGTCTGCTGGATGTCACCAGATTTGCAGCTCAGAGCCTTAAACCACTGCGTTATACTGCCTCCCTTGCATGCTCAGATGCTGTCTATGCCTGTCGTCGAAGCACAGGTCAGGAAGTATAGGAAAACCAGGAGCAGTTTCAAAATTCGCAGATGGAATTTATTTTTCTCAAACAGCGAAATAAAAAAAAATATTCAATGTAACTATTTACAAAGGCGGTACAAACAGAGAAAACCAAGTTCTACTGAAGGTATCTCTTAATTCCAAGTTTCAGTCTCTGTCTCTCACTCCCCTTGTCTCTCTAGCAAAAGCATTGCTGCTCTTTTTATAAGTCTTTGGGAACCCATTAAGAGAGCCTGCTTCTCACAGAATGTTCTTGCAAGTTTCGATGCAGGTGCAGCAAAAAGAACATAGTGTCCCAGAACTGTCCTCTTGTTTGCAGCTCTGCAAAAGGCTTAAAAACTGCATCTCTGGGTAACCCATATGTTCCAGATAGCTTTGCAATCATTTCAACAGTATAACTATATACAGTTTTAAACAAAGGGATCCCAGTATCAGTGACATTTCCAGATAAAGATTCACATACATTTTTTATACCACAGATAGGCAAGGGGGGAAGAAAAGACAGAACAGCAAGAGAAAGCAGAGAGAGAGCGAGAGGCGAAGAATTGCGAAACTGTCGGAGAGATAAGTCCTAAGTCTCACAAGAAAGTTTGGTTGCGCAACCAAACAGAGAAGAGACAGAAAAAGAGAGAATCGACCAGACCCTAAACTCTTTCTGCATAAGAAATGGGTCAGGGCCTTATTCAACCCTGTCACATACCCCTCTCTTTAAGAGGGAACCTTTTTCACAAAAACAGGTTTCCAAAACTCTCTTTTACTTATGTTCTACCATTAGCTTATAACTTTTACAGTTCAGTTCATATGCAGCATAAAAAACAGACGTTTCAACTCGCATTTTTCAACCTTCAGAATTCTCAATTCTTGATCCATATCTTGACAGAAAATCAGCATTGATATTCTCTTTCCCAGACTTGTGCATCACTTTAAATTTAAATGGATATAGTGCCAGGTACCATCATGTGATTCTAGAATTTTTATCCTTCATTTGGTTAAGCCAACAGAGAGGATTGTGATCTGTTAGCAGTACAAAGTCGGCTCCTAGCAAGTAAAACGTAAGGGACTCCATGGCCCACTTTGCCGTAAGGCATTCCTTTTCAGTGGTTGAGTACATTTTCTCTGTGTAGTGCAGTTTCCTACTTATGTGTAGAATAGGATGTTCTTTCAAACAACATGAAGTCTTGCTGTATTCTGACATATGCAGTTAGCCCCAGCACTTGAACTGCTCTGGAGAGGAAAGAATTAAATTCTATGCAGAGCATAGACCGTTGAGCTCGAGCTCGGTTCAAACCTGTGGCTGCTGCACTTTGAAGTGTAACCGTCAGATTCTTTACTCCGCCTAACTGAACAGTCGCTCCGGAGATTCCTCCTCTGCTCACGGTTCGGTCGGTTTAAAAATCGTAGATTTTACTGATACTTTAATTGTTTTTTTCAGTTCAGATCCCTGTCTGTGGTACAGTAAGTGCATAGGTAGTGGACTTGCTTTAAAAACTATTATGGAAATTGCAATTTAAAGAGTTTCAACCAGTTCGGCTGAACCAGTTACTGTTTAGTGTGTGTTATTATTCTTTCTTTAGGAATTTATTGTGTGGTACCAGTCCTTATCAGTTTAAAAATAATGTGTTTTATCGTTTTTTTCAAATAGCTGTAACACGGTTAGAAACCGATAAGGGGTCTTGCCTGTCGGTTGCCAAAAAAAGGGTTAAGTGTTTAGTTATGGCTTCATCTGAGAAACCCAAGAGAAAAACCGGGCCCACTGGGTTTCAACACTGCAGTGAGTGTGGGGAGGACTTTGCTAAGGACGATCCACACACCATCTGTGTTTACTGTCTGGGTTTTGACCACCTGGAATCAGATTGCAAAATCTGTAAAAAAAATTTCCCTAAGCCACCCTGGTCAAAAGATTGGGCAGGCTTAGGGAAAAGGAGGCAGAGAAGTCCGCTGACCTGGATGGCCAGTCCGGTTCAGTTTCGGCTGAACCTGAGGGAGTGCCCACTGACCTGGGTGATACTCCCTCGGGCAAACGGAGAGCCGATCCTGAGGGGTCGGTTCCGGTAAAAAATAAAGATAAATCAGCCGGTTCGGATCCAGAACCGCATCATCCGACCGCCAAAGAAATTGCCCGAGTGATTAGCATAGTTGAATCGCTTCATCTGCATCCGACTGATCCGGCGCCTTCTGGCAGGCATTTGGTTCGGTCGTTTCCCCCGGTTCAAAGTTATTCCCCTGAAGATTTTTTATGAACTGGATTTGGAGGGGGATGATGATTATGATGATGATGATGGAGTAAAAGGTCTGGATGAGCCCATAGAACCGGACATCTCCTCAGACAGGCCTTCTGATGTTTCCACTCCTAGGCTTTCTGAGTCCCCTTCCCACTTTATGTTCTACAGGAAAGTGGCAGAAACCCTCCAGCTCCCATTGGATGAAGCTGTTGAAGAGCAAGAGGAGCCTGACTATGTGGAGATGATGGACATCCCAGAGTCCAAGAGGTTGTTTACTCCCCTTCATAAGTCTTTTGGGAAAGAGACACAAAAGTCGTTAAAAACTCCAAATTCTTTACTTCCTGTAGACAGAAGGATGGAGAAGAGGTACATTTTGTTAGGCTCAGGTATGGAGTACTTGTACTAGCAATGCAGCCATGTTGGGGTTGTGCAGGCTGCAACCTGTGATAAGGCTAACATACCCTTGGCTTCACCCCCCCCCCCAGATAAAGACTCCAGGAAGTTGGATGCCATGGCAAAGAAACAATACATGGCATCTTCCTTGGGACTCAGGCAGGCTAATTACATGGCCTATACAGCCAAGTACCAGAAGTCCAGGTGGGATACTGTACTGGAACTGGCTAAGCAGGCCTCCCCCCAGCTTGCCAAGGAGCTGGAGGAGGTGGCTGCTGATGGGATTGAGGCATCGAAAATCCAGTTTCATGCTGCTGTGGACTCCACTGATGTGTCATCAAGAGTCATGGCTACATCTGTGGCTCTTCGGAGACTAGCTTGGCTCAGGTGTACTAGCCTATCTCAGGATACCCAGGCTAAGGCTATGGATTTTCCTGTGGTTAATAATTCTCTGTTTGGGGAGCAGACAGAGAATTATATGAAGAAGATGGATGAATACAGGGCCACCTACAGGAGTGCACAGGCCAAGGAAAGGCAGGCAGCTCCTCATAGGCAGCAAGCTAGGGGCAGGCCTTTTCTTAGGCCTTTCTACCAAGCACAGGCCTCCTCTCCTTTTTCCCAGAGGGAGTTCTTCAGAGGGAGAGGCAGAAGGGGGATGAGCAGGGCTGCATCCTCCTCTCAGCGTAAGGCTCCTGCCCAGCAGACACCCTGATGTGTCCATCCGGGTCGACTCTCCAATTCTTGTAGGAGGCAGGCTGGCTTACTACTTCCAGGACTGGAAGTCTGTTACCTCAGACAAGTGAGTCCTGGAGGTAGTAAACCATCGACTGGCCCTCAGCTTCAAAAAATTTCCAAAGCTGAGAGCCAGGTCCTTTCCTCCTACAAACATCTCCGAAACCATTGCCTTAGAGGCAGAGGTTTCATCTCTACTGGCTTTAAGGGCCATCGATAAAGTTCCTACAATTCACAGGGGCGAAGGTTTGTATTCCAGATACTTCCTTACCCCGAAAAAAACAGGGGAGTGGTGGCCCATCCTAGACTTGATACCTGAACAAACATCTATGAAAACCAAAGTTCAAAATGGTGACTCTGGGGATAATTCTTCCCTCTCTAAGGCCAGGGGACTGGCTAGCCTCCCTGGATCTAAAGAATGCCTACTTTCACATTCCCATCAGGTGCTCCCCAGAAAGTACCTCAGGTTCGAATTGCCTTCAGGCCATTACCAGTTCAAAGCAATGCCTTTCCGCCTAACATCAACTCCAAGGGTGTTTGCAAAATGCCCAGCGGTAGTAGTGGCCTTTCTAAGGAGAAAAAATATCTCCATTTTCCCATAGTTGGATGACTGGCTCATAGTAGGCCTGTCTTCAGACCAAGTCAAGTCAGATCTGCAAGTGACCCAGCAAGTGCTCACTTCTCTAGGATTCCTTCTCGATCTTCCCAAGTCTGTTCTCGAGCCAGTACAACTTCTGACCTTCATAGGGGTAGAACTAGATACTGTCAAAGCAAGAGCATTTCTCCCCTTGGTAGGGGTAAGGGCCATCATAGAGCTGGCTTCTTCTTTCCACCTTCTGGTTTCTTGACCAGCAAGGCATTTCCTTCAGCTTCTGGGCCACATGGCAGCTTCCACTGCAGTGATCCAAGGGGCCAGATTTCAGATGAGGTGCGTTCAGTTTCACCTAAGAGCCTTTTGGTCTCAGAAAAAAGATCCTCTAACCAAACTTATTCCAATGACTCAGACCCTGATCCAAGCTCTTCATGGTGGCAGGATCAGGACAATCTCAGGCAAGGGGTCCCATTCATCACTCAATCTCATTCTGTGGTCCTAACCATAGATGCTTCTCTCCTGGGGTGGAAGCTCACCTGGGGACTGTCACAGCCCAGAGAGTGTGGTCCTGGTCCACCCAGGAGTCTTCTCTGCACATCAGTCTCCTGGAGCTCAGGGCAGTTTACCTGGCCCTGCAAGCCTTCTCGGAATCAGTACAGAACAAGGTGGTTCAGGTCTGGACAGACGACACCACTACCATGTGGTATGTCAACAAGCAGGGGAGGCACTCTGTCTATGACCTTGTGCACAGAAGCCATGAAGTGATGGTCCCTGGCTTATTCTCTACAGACCTCTCTGATAGCAGTCCACCTCCCAGGAAAGGACAGTGTGCTAGCAGATGCATTGAGCAGGATTTCTCGGGGCCATCACGAATGGTCCCTGGATCCCCTGGTGTCAGAAGGTGGGGCACTCCAGAGATAGATCTCTTTGCAGCCCCAATCACCAACTTCCTCTCTTATGTTGCAGACCCCCAGTCTTGGGCTCAGTCCCTCTGGATGCTCTGATTCTGGATTAGGAAGGGAAATTTCTGTATGCCTTCCCTCCTTTTCCTCTGCTGTTCAAGGTCCTGGTCAAGATAAGGGCACAGTCTTGCAAAGTGATCCTGATTGCTCCGGATTGGGCCAGGCAGCCTTGGTGTCCCCTGTTGCTGTCCATAGCAGTCCATCTTCCCCTATCTCTTCCCAGAAATCACAACCTGTTAACCTCCTCTCGGGGGGATCTGGTATCCCAGCCTTCGGTCTCTCAATCTCAAGGCATTGCTCTTGAAAAGTAGAGTATGAAGGTTTGCATCTATCCCAAGGGGTTCTGGACATTCTCAAAGCCTCTCGAAAACCTGCCACCAGAAAAACCTATAACTCCAAATGGAAAAGATTCAGCATTTGGTGTTCCAAGAAGCATATACCCCAGATACTGCTGGCTTGTCTACAGTTCTGGATTACATGGTTCATCTTAATGGCCTGGGCCTCAGACCAGCTACCCTCAAAGTACACTTGTCAACTGTTTCTGCTTTTCTGTCAGTAGGAAAACCCTCCTCACTGGCATCTCATCCTGTTTTCTGTAAACTTTCCAAGGATTGCTTCATACCAATCCCTTCTTAGGGATCCTGCTTCTGCTTAGGACCTTAATGTTTGCATTGCTCATCTTATGCAATCCCTTTTGAGCCTTTGTCTTCAGCAAGCTTAACTACTTGAACTTGGAAAACTGTTCTTGGTAGCTATTACCTCTGCCAGATGTATCAGTGAATTGCAAGCTTTGCCAGTGGAGCCTGATTTTATCTCATTCCATAGAGATAAGGTGGTCCTTAGAACCAACAGGAGGTTCTTACCCAAAGTGGTTTTGGATTTTATCTGAACCAATCCATGTCTCTCCCTGTTTTTTTCACTGATCATTCTTCTTCTTCAGGAGAGAGAAGATTACACAGTTTGGATATTAAAATGGCCTTTAGTTACTACATTGAGCATACTAAGGCACTCAGGTTTGACTCCCTCCAGTTGTTCCTCACTTGTGGGGGAGTGGAAAAGGGCAAACCTGCCACTAAGAGAACTATTGCCAGCTGGATTGTCTCTTGTATACAATTCTGCTGTGAAAAGCTAGGCAGAACACCACCCACAGGCCTGAGGGCTCATTCGACTAGAGGTACAGCTGCTTCTCTGGCTGCTGCCAGAGATGTACCCTTACTAGAGATATGCAAAGCAGCCACCTGGAAAACAGTCCATACATTCACCAAGCATTACTCTCTGGATATCCAGGCTAGGAGTGATGCTCGGTTTGGTACAGCTGTACTATAGAGCCTATTGCCAAAATAGGTTTGATCCTTCCTCCATGGAGGTACTGCTTGGAAGTCTGCATATGTCAGAATACAGCAAGACTTCATGTTGTTCGAAGAAAAAATTACTCACCTTAGTAATTGTGTTTCTTCTAATGGAGTCTTGCTGTATTCTGACCTCCTTCCCTGCCTCCCCTCTCAGAACCTGTTTTTTGGGAAGTGGGTGGGCAGGCGCAGTGTTGCACCTCAGTGGTGTACTTGGCACTCTCCCTTTTTTATCAAGGGGAGTGGGTTGTTATAATTTGGTAATTATTTGTTCACTACCTAGGTTTTTGTTTTGGATTTCTCGGCTTGAGTCTTTTAGGGATCCAAAATATCTGGTTGCCTTTTTGTCTAGTAAAAATGTTTACAATTTCCACATAGTGGGGGTAGTTAGTTAGTATTAGCTTGTAAAAATCTGACTGCTACACTTCAAAGTGCAGCAGACAGAAGTTTGAACCGAGCTCGAGCTCAACGTTCTAAGCTCTGCATAGAGTTTAACTCTTTCCTCTCCGGAGCAGTTCAAGTGCTGGGGCTAACTGCATATGTCAGAATACAGCAAGACTGAGTATTTTTTTCTTCCCATCTATATGCTGACTCAAGACTGCACCTAGGCCTACCTCTGATGCATCAGTCTGTAACAGAAATTGTTTGTCAAGGTCTGGGCTTCTTAGAACAGGGGCTGAACATAATGCAGTCTTAATGGCTCGAAAACCCTCATCACACTCTGGGGTCCACCCTGTTTTAGTTTCACCCCCAGCTGCTTAAAATAACCCTGGAGAGAAACATCATTCTCTTGCTCTGAAAGAAAATCACAATCGGTTATCAGTTTAGTTTCAGCATTTTCATATATTAACCCCTTATGTCCATCAGTCTTTTGTTGTCACTGTTTCTTCAGGGGTCATCTTTCATTCCCGGACTTCCAGATCTTGAAGCAGTGCTCAAACAAGTCAGAATCAAAATCAGCGAAAGGAAGAGTCCCCACCATATGAGATTTTCTTTGCCTGAGCTCTTGTCACCACAGCTGCTGAAACATCAGGATTTACTCCCTCTTTGATTAACTCAAGTAAATCCTGTTTTTTTTTTTGCATTATTTATTTGTTTCATAAGAAAATCGTACAATAAAAAACGTCATGGACAGGTATACAGATATGAAATTGAATACCATCATATATACAGAGGATAAAAAAGAATTTTTTCCCAAGCGTTACCTCAAAGGGGAAATACCCAAAAAGAATAACTCATTATTTCAAGGCTTATTACAACTCAGAGCCATTCCAGGATACAAATGCAAAGAATAATTAAAGTCGTGAACAAAATTATCACACAGGCTAATCGCCTACTTGTATCCCGTTGAAACTCTTTACATAGTGAGGCACTATATGTGGATACGACCCCGGAAAGCATTCCAAAAATAGAACAGCGTTTAAAAGTTCCCACTTTCTAGTCTGGCCCTAAGGGCTGAGGTGCTGGACGCCACACCTTGCGCCACACCAGCAACCCATATTCGGGAGTGAGCGCAGGCTGCCAGGAGTCAGCAGAAGAGTAGAAGGATCGAGTATCCCAGAGACAGCTCTCTGGGGAGGATGGTCACCAGATGGTGCATGCCTGGCCTCTAGTGGTGCCTGAGGGCTGGCACACTGACTCTGCACCTACAGGGGTAGAGGTGGGGCAGACGCCTGATGGGGTGCACATACAGAAGTGTGCGCGTCTCCATTGCTGGCATCATTGCACGCTTTGTCTCTGGGGACCACACAGAACAAGGAAAAAGGGCTCTTGGTTGGGCAGCATGAGCTTCCGCCTTCCGTAGCCTGACCCCGAATGGCGCTTCCTCCAATCTGGATCCATTCAAGGTGAGTTGAGCTTGAGGGGCTTCTCACCCACTCTGCCATAGGGTAAGCCATGGGGATACTGGAGAATCCAGCCTGATATCGGGGGGTGTGGGTCAGGAGGATGGTCGGGATATAGAGCCGACCAGGAGCCAAGGGAGAAAAATAGGGGGGAAAAAAGTTCCCACTTTCATTTGGTGCGACACCCCATTACTAGTCAGAGTCACTTGGCTGGCGGGATAGTATTGAGTGTCCCCGTGGATGCAGATGACACCAGTACCTGGTTCTTTTGGATATTGTTTTCCCAGCACTTTAATATGCATTAGAATCTGTCTGCTTCCTGAATCTATAAGTCCCTTCACAGTCTTATCTCCCTCCTTCACATCTGTTAAGTACTTGCCCCAATTTGCTAAGGACAAAACTGCACCAGTGCCACTCTTCTTCTTATGGCAATTTCTTGCAGTATGACCTGGCTTATTACAGTTCTAGCAAATAAAGTCTTTGGGTGCAGATTTGCTACCCCCACCAGAGTTATCAGACTTGGAATTTAAATGGGGAAAAAGAGTGTCTTACCAATGCTTGGCTGTTACCTCGTTGTGGCGTCTGTCTGGCCATTTGGTAGTCTTCAGCCAAAGACAAAGCCTTTTCCCCACTTTCTGGTCGGTGTTCTTTTACCCAGAGCTGTACATCTGTGGGTAGGATGATGATGAACTGCTCCATTACAAATGTTTCAATGAGCTGTGGGAGTGTTTTTCCCTCTGATTGGAGCCATTTCATTAGGAGTTCTCCGAGTCGGGTTAAGGCTTCTCAAGGATTGTGGACTGAGTTGTACTTCAGAGACCGAAATCTCTGCCCGTAGGTCTCTCTCCTCAGATGTCATATCTTTTAAGGACCTCTCTTTTTTCACCAGGTCATAGTTTTCTGACTGTGCAGTGTCCATATTGGCGTAGGCAAGTTGGGCTTTCCCTGTCCATTAAGGTACCAGTCTGATTGCTCATTGCTGCTTGGGCCACAGGTAGGCAGCAGCAACCCTTTCTTTTTTTTTTAAACTTTGTTTATTGTTTTATATCAAACAACATACAGTTTATATCCAAAGTCAAGACATTGCGTAGTTACAATATTCAATAAGGACGCCACTCCCATTAATACTCACATATTATACGTCTCGTACTTTTTGATACATCATAGGAGGGTTACAGTAAACAAAATAAATGACAGAAAATATCCTCCTTAGCTGAATTCAAGCCCATGAGCTGCATGGCTAATAAAATCAAAAGTGGTTATAGTATTTATCCCATATTTATGTCCACCTATTTACATACGTGAAAAGGTGCCATGCTGTCTCTCAGTCTTGCACCTATTTGGTGCTAGTCCACAAAATGCTGCTAGCAATATACACTAATGTGTGATAGTTATATTTTTGGTAACTCATTTAAATGAAACACAATACAAACTTGAAAATTCCCCCAAGCAGTATCACCCCAGTAGGCAGATTTATAACCAGTTAATAGCCCCATATAGAAACTCCTAAAACTACTGTAGATTTTAAGCTAAATGCGAAGCAACGGCTGTAAAAATCACATGTTAAGTGGAAGTCCAAGTTCTAACTTATAGTAAATCCAAAACAGAGATATAAAAATAATTCTGGAAAAACTTGAGCCCGGAAACGGTTTTACTGGTGCCCAATAGTAAAGTTCCAAGTCTCAAACAACAAGAATTTCAGCTGTCTTCCACGATTAAAGGGAAACATCCATGTCCCATCGAGCCCCACCTCCGTGTGAAGCGGAGCCCGAATAGCAAATGCAAAAAAAACTCTTAAATGTGCCACTTACTGATTATTATATTATTTTGATTCATATCTGGTTGATCCTGCGCCCTCCCTGCCAGTATTTTACATTCCAACATCCTTCCCATCGCGCCCACAAGTTTCACACGGAGGTGGGGTTCGATGGGACATGGACGTTTCCCTTTAAGTCACTGGAAAACTCCACTAGCTGAGAACATACTCCTCAGGTCTCATCTTCGTCTGAAGAATCTTCCTCTCTGGTCATCCTGTTACTGGCCTTACAAACATGTTTCTAGCTCCACTTAAATGCGTCTGCTGGATCTGAGAAGATGAATACCTCACCTTCAAACACGATCCTCAGCCTTGCAGGAAAGAGCGCGCCCCATGCGGAATTCTGGCCTCTCTTAACACGGCTCATAGTGTCGAAGTTATTCAAACAACATGAAGTCTTGCTATATTATGACATATGCAGTATAACCCCAGGTTAGAACTGCTCCGGAGGTGAAAGAGTTAACTTTCCATGCAGGGCATGGAATCTTGAGCTCGAGCTCGGTTGAACACTCTGTCTGTTGAAGCTCAAACTTAAAGTGTCAGATTCTTTACTCCACCTCACTGAACAGTCGCTCCGGAGATTCCTCCTGCTGCTCGGTTCGTTTGTCGGTTTTAAAGTTTAATTCGGTTTATTTTACCGAAATTTAACCGCAATCGTCGGTTCAAGCTCTGTCTGTGGTATTGTAGGTAATAGATAGGCTTATTTATTATTTTTTCTTCTGTGTGGAACTTGTAGACGTCTTTTTCGGTTCGGTTTGAACCGATCAGATGGGTTTTAAAATTACCTTCTAGTCCTTTAGAATGTGGTTCCCGGTTCTTATCGGTTCTAAAAAAAACCCGGATTTTATTACGTTTTTTTCCACGACCCGTGACACGGTTGGGAACCGATAAGAGAGTCTTGCTTGGTGGATTGCCATTAATGGGCAAGTTGTGGTTCGGCTGGCACTATGTCTGAGAAACCCAAAGGAAAAACCAGACCCACTGGGTTTCAGCACTGTGGCCTCTGTGGGGAAGCCTTTGCTAAGGCTGATCCACACACCATTTGTGTATATTGTCTGGGGTTTGACCACCTCAATGCAGACTGCCAGATTTGTAAGAATTTTCCTGCTGCCACCGTGGAAAAAAGAGTGGGCAGGCTCAGGGAAAGGGAGGCCAAAAATTCCGCTGACCCGGATATCCAGCCTGGTTCGGTTCCAGCCGAACCTGAGGGAGTGCCCTCTGACCAGGGCGATACTTCCTCGGGCAAGCGAAGAGCCAGCTCTGAGGGCGGTTCAACTAAAAGGACTAGAAGGTCAGCTAGTTTGGGGCCAAAGTTCTTTCTCCAACCGCTGAGGAAATAGCCAAAGCTATTCAAATTGTCCAGTCTCTTTCCCCAGTTCCGTCCGAACTGGCACCATTAGGGAAGCGCCTGGTTCGGTCGGTTCCCCCGGTTCAAGATTATGATTTTGAGGATTTTTATGAACCGGGGAAAGGGGAGGAGGGGTAAGAGGAGAGTGAGTGTGATTTTGAAAGTCTGGATGTGGCATTGAACCGGACATCTGTCCAGACAGACCCTCAGGAGTGTCCCCTCCCAGGCTATCTGAGTCCCCTTCTCATTTTTTGTTTTACAAGAAAGTTGCTGAGACTCTGCAACTCCGTGTTGAGGAAGCTGTTGATGATCAAGAAGAGCCTGATTTTGTGGAATGATGGATATTCCAGAGTCTAGGAGACTGTCTGTTCCCTTGCATAAATCTTTTAGGAAACAGACAGTAAAAATTCTGAAAACTCCTCATTCTATCCTCCCTGTGGATAAAAGGATGGACAAGAGGTATGCTTTATCAGGCTCTGATATGGAGTTCCTATCCCAGCAGTGCAGCCATGTGGGGGTAGTGCAGGCTGCAGCCTGTGACAAGGCTAATATTCCTCTAGCCTCTCACCGTCCTGAAAAAGGATTCCAGGAGGATGGATGCCATGGCAAAAAAAGCAGAACATGGCAGCATCTTTGAGACTCAGACAGGCAAATTATATGGCTTACGCAGCTAGGTACCAGAAATCCAGGTGGAATACAGTCCTGGCCCGAGCAAAACAAGCCTCTGACCAGCTTACCAGGGAGCAGGAGCAGGTGGCTGCGGATGGTATTAAGGCATCCAAGGTGCAATTTCATGCTGCAGTAGACTCTATTGATGTTTCATCAAGAGTCATGGCTACATCTGTGTCTCTTCGCAGAATGGCCTGGCTCAGATGTACTACCCTGTCTCAGGATACCCAGTCTAAGGCTATGGATTTTCCTGTTGTGGGAAATTCTCTGTTTGGGGAGCAGACAGAGAATTATTTGAAGAAAATGGATAGGACCACCTATAGGAGTGCACAGGCCAAAGAAAGGCAAGTCACTCCTCAAAGGCAGCATGGCAGGGGCAGGCCTTTTTATCGGCCGTTTTACCAAGCCCAGGCCTCCTCTTCTGCTTATGCCCAGAGGGGGTTCTTTAGAGGAAGGAGCAGAAGGGGTTTTAGTAAGCCTGCTTCTACCCCTCAACCCAAAGCCCCTGCAAAACAGGCTCCCTGATGGGGTAGCCAGGGCCGATTCTCCACTACCGGTAGGGGGCAGGCTGGCTTACTTTGTCCAGGACTGGAAGTCTTTAACATCAGACAAGTGGGTCCTGGAAGTGTAGCCAGGGACTGGTTCTCAGCTTCAAAAATTCCGAAGATGAGAGCCAGGTCTTTTCCACCTGCAAACCCTTCAGAGGCACTTGCCCTGGAAGCAGAAGTTTCTTCCCTCCTGGCTCTCAGAGCCGTGGAAAAGGTTCCACCCATACACCAGGGCAAAGGGTTGTACTCTAGGTACTTCCTTACTCCAAAAAAGACAGGAGAATGGTGGCCCATCCTGGATCTCAAGTATCTAAACAAGCACCTTTTAAAACCAAAGTTCAAAATGGTGACCCTGGGGATTATTTTACCCTGTCTAAGACCAGGGGACTGGCTAGCCTCCCTGGACCTCAAGGATGCCTACTTCCATGTTCTCATCAGAAGCTCCCACCGAAAATACCTCAGAATCGAACTGCCCTCAGGCCATTACCAGTTCAGAGCAATGCCCTTCAGCCTCACCTCGGCCCCAAGGGTGTTCACAAAATGCCTGGCAGTAGCAGTTGCTCATTTAAGAAGGCAAAAGATTGCCATCTTTCCTTATCTGGATGACTGGCTCATTGTAGGCCAGTCTCCAGAGCAGGTCAAATTACATTTACAAGTAACCCAGCAACTGCTTACATCTCTAGGTTTCATTCTCAATCTTCCAAAGTCAGTTTTGGAGCCTGTCCAGCTTCTCACCTTCTTAGGCGCAGAACTGAACACAGAAGAAGCCAGAGCCTTCCTTCCTCTGGAAAGAGCAAGGACCCTGGTGTCTCTGGCCTCCTCTTTCACCCTGCAGGTCTCTCGACCAGCAAGGCATTTTCTACAGCTCCTGGGGCACATGGTGCTTCTACAGCAGTTGTGCAGGGAGCGAGATTTCAGATGAGGGACATTCAGTTCCATTTGAGCTTTTGGTCTCAAAGGACAGATCCTAACCAAATTGATTCCAGTGACTCAGACCTGATCCAGGCCCTTCAGTGGTGGCAGGATCAGAACAATCTGAGACAGGGGTTCCCTTCACTCCCAGTCTCATTCCTTGACCTTGCTACAGATGCATCCCTCTTGGGCTGGGAGCTCATGGGCGACCTTTCCACCCAAGGGCTGTGGTCCCCTCAGGAATCCCTGCTCCACATCAATTTGCTGGAACTCAGAGCAGTTTTCTAGCACTCCAGGTTTTTCCACATCTGTCCAGAACAAGGTGGTTCAGGTCAGAACAGACAATACCACTACAATATGGTACATCAACAAGCAAGGGGCACTCGGTCTCTGACCTTGTGCACAGAAGCAATGAAGTTGTGGTCTCTGGCTTATTCTCTAGCACCTCCCTTCAGCAGTTCACCTCCCAGGCAAGGACAATGTCCTAGCGGATGCTCTCAGCAGGATTTCCCAGGGCCATCACGAATGGGCACTGGATCCCCTAGTACTGGAGGTAGTATTTGCCAGATGGAGCACCCTCAAATAGATCTCTTTGCAGCCCAGACAATCACCAACTTCCCTTTTTGCTGCAGGCCCCAGTGTTGGACTCAGTCCTCTGGATGCCTTCCTCCTCAGTTGGGAAGGGAAGTTTCTCTATGCTTTTCTTCCTCCCCTTCTTTTCAAAGTGCTAGTCAGAATCAGATCTCAACCCTGCAAGATGATCCTGATTGCTCCAGATTGGGCCAGGCAGCCCTGGTACCCACTCCTCATGTCCTTAGCAGTCCACTCTCCCTATGTCTTCCCAGGAATCACAACCTGTTAACCTGTGCCCAGGAGAGAGTTTGGTATCCGAACCTCAAATCTCTCAATCTCAAAGCTTGGCTCTTGAAGAGTTAGAGTTTGCTGACCTACACCTGTCTCAAGGTGTATTGGATATTTTGAAGGCCTCTAGGAAGCCTTCCACCAGGGCTACCTATAATTCAAAATGGAAGAGATTTTCCATATGGTGTGCTGGAAAGCATATTTCCCCACAATCTGCTGGCGTACCCACGATCCTGGATTATTTGGTGCATTTGAATTCCTTGGGGCTGAGACCAGCTACCCTAAAAGTGCACTTGGCAGCTGTGTCTGTCTTCTTATCAGCAGGTAAGCCCTCTTCTTTATCAGCTCACCCTGTGTTCTCCAAATTTTTTAAAGGGTTGCTTCACACCAACCCTCCGTTCAGGGCCCCTGCTTAGGATCTTAATATTTGCATCGCTTCGCCTATGCAACCCCATTTTGAGCCATTGTCTTCAGCAGAGCTTAAGTACTTGACTTGGAAAACTGTGTTTCTGGTAGCCATCACCTCTGTCAGGCGCATAAGTGAGCTACAAGCCTTGTCAGTGGAGCCTGATTTTATCTCCTTTCATAGAGATAAGGTGGTCCTCAGGACTAACAGGAAGTTTTTGCCTAAGGTGGTTTCAGACTTTCACCTTAATCAATCCATGTCTCTTGCTGTGTGCTTCACTGGCCATTCCTCCTCTGGTGAGAGGAGATTACACAGTTTAGATGTCAAAAGAGCCCTTAGTTACTATATAGAACGTACCAAGGGTCACAGGTTCAAATCCCTCCAGTTGTTCGTCACTTATGGTGAGGTTGGTAAATGGAAACCTGCCGCTAAAAGATCCATTGCCAGGTGGATTGTCTCTTGTATCCAATTCTGTTATGAAAAACTGGGTTAGGGTTCCTCCCTCAGGCCTGAGGGCTCACTCTACCAGAGGTACAGCTGCGTCTCTGGCTGCTGCCGGGACATTCCTATCCTAGAGATATGTCAAGCAGCTACCTGGAAAACAGTTCACACTTTACTAAGCATTACTCATGGATATCCAGGCTAGGAGTGATGCTCGATTTGGCACAGCTGTGCTTCAGAGCCTATTTCCCAAGTAGGTTCTGTCCCTCCTCCATGGAGGTGCTGCTGTGTAGTCTGCATATGTCATAATATAGCAAGACTTCATGTTGTTTGAAGAAAAAATTACTCACCTTAGTAATGTTGTTTCTTCTAATGGAGTCTTGCTATATTATGACCTCCCCAGCCTGCCCCTCTCAGAACCTCTATTTTTGGGATGTGGGTGGGCAGTGCAATGTTGGCACTTCACTGATGCCCACTTTATTTTCATCCTTCTGGGTGCTTAGGTGTTATACTCAATTTTCTTTCTTGAATCCCCCGACTTGAGTCTTTGCTTTGGGATCAAGAACAAAAAGGTGTTTTTGTAGTTAGTAGCCAGTGGCTAGTGTAGGTTTACGGCTTCCGCACAGAACCTTAGTGAGTTTTTGCTCGTAAAGATCTGGCAGTTTAAGTTTGAGCTTCAACAGACAGAGTGTTCAGCCGAGCTCGCGCTCAAGATTCCATGCCCTGCATGGAAAGTTAACTCTTTCACCTCCGGAGTAGTTCTAACTTGGGGTTATACTGCATATGTCATAATGTAGCAAGACTCCATTAGAAGAAACAACATTACTAAGGTGAGTAATTTTTTATTTCTTTCCGTGTGGCACAGCGTATATAGGGGATACACCTGTATAGGTGGTCCATCATATAAGAGGGGCCCCTTCTGTCTGGATATTGCCATTAAGTAGTCCCAGGTGCCTACACCATCTGTAACAAGAAATACAGTTCGTGAGGTCTCAGGATTTTCCTGACTACCACATGGAGCTATACAGTATGCCTTTTGTGCTGCCAGGATCTTTGTGGTTACTTCCTCCCCCAGCTGTTGTGGGAGCCAATCCTGTAGGAATAAGAGCATGTGATCACCTTCAGCCTCTTCTGGTAATCCCACAAATCGAATATTCGCTGCCCTCACTTGATTCTCCAAAGTTTCGAGCCTTGCTTTAAAGTGATTAGTTTCCCTCATCATAGAGGAAATGGCTCACATGGCCGCATCAGCCCTTTGTGTGGAATCAACCGCAGACGTGTGGACAGCCTCCACTGTAGATTCCAGGGCGACCACTCGATTGGTCAATCCATCAAATTTGTTCACCAGCCCCGATACTGTAGAAATAAAGTGATTGATTTTGACTCCACGTGTCTGCAGTGTTCCTTCCCCAGAGTCTGGTACAGTTTCTTCTCGCGGCTTTGCACCACGCGCATGGTGGGAGCCACAGGATTCGTTCTGCTTTTGCTCCGGCACCATGCGCTTGATCCTTTCAAGGGTTTCCCATCACTAAGTAGACAACTTCCAATCGCTGTTTATCAAATTTCTAGTAAGTTTGTTGTGGGAAAAAGGAGTATTTTTATCCAGTGTTACCAATAGTTGTAGAGAGCTGTATTGCAAAGTGGAAGTTCTTCTTCTGAGGGTATCTCTTAATTCCAAGTTTCAGTCTCTCACTCTCCTTGCCTCTCTAGCAAAAGCATTGCTGCCATTCTTACAAGTCTTTGGGAACTCATTAAGAGAGCTTACTTCTTTTTTTTTATTAATTATTATACTTTTTGTGTGCCTTCTTACCATCGGTATCCGTCCTGGTCACGGACCCCTCACGTCTCCACCTCTGTCAATTGCCTGCACTCCACATTCATCTCTGGCTTTCCCCCCAGAGGGTGGGGTTGTGACACTGTGCCGCCTCAGTGCCCTGATACATATATCTGGTCAGGAGCCGGTGGCAGAGGCTGATAGAGGCCTGGGGCAGGCCTTCATGAAGACAGCCAAGGGCACAATGCTTTTCTTCCCATGTAGGAAGGGGTGAGGACGTGCAGTGACGTCCAGTGTCCGACCCGTCCCTGATTCTACTTGACGTCGGTGCAAAAGTAGTGTACCCAGCCTCCGCTTGATGTCGTTACAGTACCGACACCACACCACCTCCCCGCAGCAAAAAGAACATAGTGTCCCAGAACTGTCCTCTTGTTTACAGCTCTGCAAAAGACTTAAAAACTGCATCTCAGGTTAATCCCTTGAGTTCCAGATAGCTTTGCATTCATTTCAACAGTATAACTATATACAGTTTTAAACAAAGGGATCCCAGTATCAGTGACATTTCCAGGTAAAGATTCACATACATTTTTTATACCCACAGATATGCAAGGGGAAGAAAAGACAGAACATCAAGGGAAGGCAGAGAGATGGCAAGAGGTGAAGAATTGCGAAACCATCAGAGTGATCAGTCCTAGGTCTCACAAGAAAATTTAGTTGAGCAACTAAACAGAGAAGGGACAGAAAAGGAGAGGATAGAACAGACCCTTGTGTTTAAACTCTTTCTGCATAACAAATGCAGCAGGACCTCATTCAGCCCTGTCACAATACCGCACAACATTGACTGTTTTACATGAATATTTTTATCAAATAATGCGATGTCTGGAGGTCAACATGGAGTTTTTTCCTCTGGACAAAACATATGTTGGTTTTGCTGTTACACTGGAGGCAATATAGTACAGTGGTTAAGGGCACTTGGATGCAAACCTAGAGACCTGGGTTTGAATCACATCAGCCCACACTTACATACTGTGTGACCCTGAGCAAGTCACTTAACTTCTTTGTCCTCCCAGGTCGTACCTGGAAACAAGCTTCATCTTAGTGTGCCTTTCCTGGTTAAACAGTTTTCCCTTTCCCTTATAAATGACAAAAGTAAACCTATGGAAGTAAAAAATACTCACAAAAATCTGAGGATCAGCATATACAATTTTTTCTGGCTTAAGGACTGATGTTTACAGACTTTTATCAATAGACAAAGAACTGGCTGGGATAGTTCTAGCAGTGAGAGTATATTATTGACATTACACAGATTGCAGCATCTCATACCTGAGTTATTGCCCTGGAAACAGAAATTTTGAATACTAATGTTAAAACTCTGCAGTGTGGCCAAACTCTCTCTTGCATTTTAAAGTACAGCTACATAAGAACTTGCCATAACAGTAGATCTTAAAGAGGATCTCTTGCAGCATGCCAGCACCAGTAGGACTAGTTACCAGACACCAGGCCCACACGGAAACTTTCTAGCTGGCAGTCTACTATGGGGGACCGCCCACTGCTGACATCACCCTCTGACGTCAGCCTATCCTATAAGGGTGGACAGTCCCACGCATCCGCCACAGTTTTCCCGCCGGAAGCCCAGAGCAGGCAGCGAATGAAGAACCGAGGTGGTTTCTGAGAGCCAATGAGGGAAAGGCAGAAGTAGTGTGAATGGAACAGGGGAAGGAGGGAGGGAGGGTAGCCGTGCCTGCTGTAAGAGCTTCTCTCAAAGATCTGCTGTTACAGTAAGTTCTTATGCAACTGTACTACCTTATTTCGAGGAAGGCTCTTGCAGCAGGCCAACACTGGTAGGACTGAGTCCCAAGCAGTTTTGGGCATGTCCCCCACATCCTCCTCACTTCTCCTGCTGGAGGCCCGAACCAGGCAGCAGAAGAAGAAACCGAGGTGGTTCCCGAGAGCCATGAAGGAAAAAGGAAAGCAGAAAACCCATGCGAATGGAAGGGGATACAGCAGGCAGAAATAAGGGGGAAGGACGGAGGGAAAATCATGGCCTGCTGCAGGAGCTCCTCTTGAAGATCTTCTGTTACAGTAAGTTCTGAAGTAACTGAACTATCTTACTTCAAGGGAGGCTCTTGCAGCAGGCCAACATCGGTAGGACTGAGTCCCAAGCAGTTCCGTCAGTATAAAGGAAGCAACCCAGGAGGAGAATAGACAGCAGCCAAAGGCCTAAGAGAGAAGGCCCTGCGGAACAGCAAGGCCGAAGGCCCTGCTCCTAGAAGCAGTGTCCAGACTGAATGCTTGGTGAAGGTATGTACAGACCTCCAGGTGGCAGCTTCACAGATGTTCTCAGCAGACATGTTCCTGAAACAAGCCGTCGAGGCAGCCATACCCCTGCTGGAATGGCCCTTAACAATTACCTGAAAGTCCTTGTTGTACTTATGGTAGCAATAAACAATGCAGTTGGCTAACCACTTAGACACTGTTTGGAAACCAGAGCATCTTCTCTCTTTGGGGCAAATGAAACAAACTATTTATTTAGTTTTTTGTTGACCAGGTAAGTGCACTAGACAAATCCTGCCTATTTTCAGGCACGACCCGGGGGAGGGGGATACAGATGAGTGCCGACTGACCTTGAACCAGATTAAGCTGTTGATGGTATTTTTAATGAATGAGGGAAATTTGGCCAGGACACTGGGGACATTCCTCTACTCTGCTGGGGACAGCAGAGGGCGTTGGTCTTGCTACGATGGCAGACAATGTGAGGTGTGGAACGGAGAAGGACGTGCAGGCAGAGGCTCTGCTGCTGGATGTACAGCAGATTGCTGGGCAGGCTCTGCCTGCTTCACATTTGTCGGATTTCGAGTTTGCTGGAGAATTGCAGGCGCCAGAGCATGCAGACAGGAAGGGATTGTGCAGCCTACTGAACCATTACCAGAGCGTTACTTTGAAACATGCTGCGGATTTAGCAGCCCCTGATTCAGTTTTACCGGCTGCTGAGGGTCACGGTGCTATGCTGGATGGAGTGCATGACGACGCAGATGAGGTACCTCCCATTATCGCGATGGTTGCCTTGGAGAACGCGGAAGTGTCAGCGTCTGTCGACATGGACTGGGGCTCTGCAGGGAAAGGAGCGCCTACGGGAACTACTATGGAGTGGTCTGAAGAGTCTGCCTTGTCGCAGGCAGGCTGCATTCGGCAGCCTGATGGTCGGTGGTTGCCAGACCCGACCTGCCTTACGTTTTCTCCAACGGAGTCTGGACTTTCTCAGCCAAAAGAGCAAAGTGGCAATCCCTGTGTTCAAGCAGGTCAGTCCGATTTATTACAGACTTCCATTGATTCTATGGTTTTAGATCCTGCTTTAGAGGCTACTGCTTCAGATGCTGGCCCACAGTTGCGCCCTCCTTTGCAGTCATCTAGAGATCAGGAGTCGAGGAAGGGCCCTCGCTTCTCAGATCTCTTCAAAAATAATAAACTTGAACAAGCTCCGAGAAGGAATGAGGTCCGATTACGATACAGAGGTGGATTACCAGAGCACCCTGATAGATTATATGTGGCAAGAAAATTACTGCTGGACTCCATGTAATTTCTACCTGTTGACATTTGTGCTTTAATTAATATCCGGGGGGAGGACACGTTTGATATCAGTTTTAAACAGGTTGCAGGACTGGATAAATTCTGGCAGAAATATGAGAGTTGTAAGTCCTTGCCTTTATGGTTGCCTTTTTGGGCAATTCCAATCACTAAACCTCTCTTTAAAACGATTAATGTCATGTTCAGGAATGAGGGGATGAATGTGGGAGACATTCTATATTGGTTGGAGCATAAATGCATGGTTCTGGGTCCTCCTGAGCCCATCCTTGATACTGAAGGGATTTGGACAGGGGCCTGGCGTTTCAAGGTTAAATTGCACATTGTTAATAATGAAGTTGTTCATGTTCGAATAGCTTCTTTTGGAAAAGACCAGGGGTTTGTTTCTACCCTGGTCAACCTAAGGCTTGCTATCGTTGTGGTAGCCGCCGACATTTAAGTAGCGCATGTGATAAGGTCAAATGCGTACTTTGTGGACACTTTGACCATGATAATGAAGTTTGTAGGAATGTTTTCAAGTGTAATCTTTGCGATGAAGCCGGCCATGCGTATCATCAATGCCCATGGGTGGGCCAGAATAGACAAGGTGGCTTAAATAAGGAAGAGTTAATAAATCAGGCGCAGGGTAGATGTAAGCCCCACACGGCCTCTCCTCTGCATGAGGATCCAGATTTCATTGACCACTCCGGACAGGACAAGGTTCAAGATGCCCTTTTAGTTGAGCAGTCCTCGGTAAAGGACATCTCTGAACGGTCGGTACTCCTGGTTCACCAACAAGCATTAGAGGACCCCCCCACTTCCTAAAAGCTCTAATCTACCTGTTCTACAACCTCTCTCTCGGAGGGCCCCTTAGTGGACACTCCTTTCCAAACCCCTAGGAGGGTGACGCGGGCGAGTAGTCGTAACATTGGGGTGATGGGGGCCTGCCCTACTCAAAATTCCTTCTCTGTACTGTCAGACATTGAGGGGGGATGTAGGCTCTGAGACGATGAGACCTAATGGGACTTCTGTAATGGAGGTTGAAGATGAGGGGGAGCGGATCTGTTAGATGTTAAAAAAAAAAAAAGGGAAAAAGCGAAAGCAAGATAAACCCTGAATTTCTGCCTCTTATTCCTTATGGCCTGTTTGAAGATGATATCTATTAACTGCTGTAGTATGAAGAACTACAAAAGACGTTTAACTTTGTTTTCAGCAGTGTAGGGATTTACAGGTAGATGTCATCTTTATTCAGGAAACTCACTTATCCTCCTTGGCTGAGGTAACTCAGGTAAAACAATTATGGTGGGGTGGACCCTCCTTTTGGTCATTTGGTTCGGATGCCGCAGATGGGATTGGCATTCTTTTTTCTTCTCCCTCAGTACAAGTTACAAGGTTGGTGGATATTCAGCCAGGCAGAGCTTTACTTTTGGACTGCTCTTTCCAGGGTTTCTGCTTTAGATTGATTAATAGCTATGCTCCGCAAACAAAAACAGCTAGGATTGATCTGTTTCATCGAATCAAACCTTATTTATTTACCTCCAAACATGTGGTGTGGGGTGGGGATATGAATTGTAGTCTTGACATACGTGTCAAGAATAATGTCCAGCAGAAAACATATTGTGATGCTTATGCACTTTCACAAACCGTGGCGGTGTCGAAACTGAAAGATGCCTTTAGAGGTTTGCATGCAGCTGATGGTTTTACTTATAGAAGAGCCTCCTTTCAAACCAGGATTACCTTTTTCTTCCCCAGTATTTAGTCCCATTTGAGTGCTATGTTCTGCCTTGTGATTTTTCAGATCACAAGTTTTTATATGGTCAGATAGGTCTTCATCAGATTCCTACTTTATTCCCTGCTTTTCATAGACGTTGGAAACTAAATTCACAATTATTGTCTGAGGCCCTTTTTCTAGACCAACTTAGGGTTTTTCTAACCCTTAGGAAGTCGGTGGCGTTTTTTTTCACCGATTGGATTTCTTGGTGGACAGATACTAAGCTTGCTGTTAAGGATTTTTTTATTGCTCATGGTAAAGGAAAGGTTCTTGAGTATTTGCAATACTTAGATTTTAGGAATCAATATTATAAATTGCAGTCTCATCCGCGAAGGCTGGATTTGGACATCCAGTCACAATGAAGGATTGTTCGGAAACAAATGCTGCATTACCAATATCAGAGGGCTGTTTCGATCCATGCCGAACTGAAATTTGGTACACAACAAACACCATTCAAAGACCCATATGTGGCATGTTAATAAAAACTAGAGAAGAAACTTATGACAGGCCTTCGTACTTTGACAGGCCAGCTAAAAACGTCTCTGGCAGAAATGCTAGAAATTACTGAACATCATGTATCTTTAGTTTTTGGTACTAGATTTATTCCAACGGTATCTTGGGACGATGTTTTTCATTTTCCAGTTCCTAGTATTTCTCAGGGTGAAGCAGATATTTTGCAAGGGCCTATTTCTCCTATGGAGGTTCAGGCAGTTATTGGCTCTCTTTGAACTGGGGTTTCACCAGGTATGGATGGGCTTACTAATGAATTCTATAAAACTTTTCAGGAAGACACGAGTGTCATTCTAGCTGAAGTATATAACAATATTCTCCGATTTGGTTTGGGAAATTCAGAGTTTAATTTGCCTGTTTTAACCTTTATTCATAAAAAAGGGGATAGTACAGATTTCGGAAACTGGAGACCGATTAGTCTTCTGAACACCGACTATAAGATTCTTTCGACTGTACTGTGTAGAAGGCTTCAAGTAGTAGCACAAGGGGTGCTTCACCCAGCACAGACTTGTTCTGTTCCCCATCGTTCTATTCAACAAAATTTGAAACTTCTTAGAGATATTTGTGAATTTGGTGCCCCAAAAAAATTATCAGGTTTTGTTTTAGCTCTTGATCAGGCAAAGCTTTTGATAATGTCTCTCATACTTTTCTTTTCCAAGTTTTAGAACAATATGGGATTCCTAGGCCCTTTATCCAATATATTGATATATTATATTCTCAAGCACGCTCTTGCCCACTAATTAATAATCTTTTGGGTAAAAGAAATCCAGTTGACTCGCGGGGTTGGCAAGATTGTCCTTAGACCCCACTACTTTATTCTTTTGTGTTAGATCCTCTTTTAAGGGAAATTGAAAATAATAGGTCGATTCAGGGTTTATCTCCATCTTTTGCTATTCCAGACCAAAAAATCTCTGCATATGCAGATGATATCTGCTTATTGGTGGCAGATGTCCATTCAGGGATTGAGGCATTACGGGTGGTTGACCGTTTTTCAGCTCTGAACGGCACTAGATTGAATTATGAGAAATGTGGGTGTATGGCGGTTGGTGGGAATTCTATAATTAATGACATTGGAGGCATTTTAGTTTCCGATTCTCTTAATATTTTAGGACTCCTTTTCGGGAGCGGGGATCTGGCCCTTTTAAACTGGGAAAAGTATCTAGTTGTAGGTGAACGTAAGGTGCAACTATGGAAATCCTGGAGTTTTTCAAAAAAAAAACGGGCATTAGTGATAAAGAAATTTTTATTACCTGTCTTTTTACATGTTTGTTCAGTTTTTCCGGTCCCCTTTTCTTTAGAAACTAGACTATATAGCTGTTTTTTTCAAATGATATGGGGTAGTCTGTTGAATCCTATTAAAAGGGCCTTCACATATTTAAAGGTTTCTCAAGGGGGCTTAGGGATGATAAATCCTTTAGTTTTTTTTTTCATTCTTTTTTTGTGATAGCCTCATTTCAGGATGAAATCCTACCTCAGGACCATCCATGGATGGCATGGACTCAGCTTTTATTTCATCCTTTTTTGTTACACTGGGAGGGTGGAGGTATTCCTAAACGAATAAAGATAGGTGCAGCACCTTCATATGCAGGTTCTGCAGCAAGTGAAACTTCGAATGGAAATTGGGTAAGGCACAATTACATGAGGTCCCCAGGAAAGAATTTTATACTGAACTTATGGGTAATGTCTTCTATGTTCAAATTGATTTCCCTTTTGTGTCCTACTAAGCTCTCACGGGCTTCACGCCTTTGATGGATCACAGGGAGTACCGCCTCATATATGGGATATCCAATGGCTCTATTGTCATGGTAAATTGGGTGTTCGGGGCAATTTAAAGCATAAACCCATTTCCAATAGATTATGCATCCGGCCTGGATGTATTGACCAAGTAGAAACTTTAGAACATTTTTTCTTGTTATGTCCTTATACTGTCACATTTTGGTCAGACATGGCCATAAGGTGGAACTGGAGTGTTGTACAACACATTTCTTATCAGAGTCTAGTTTTGGGGGATTATTCGGGTTTTTTAGGGCGTTATCATCCCAGCACTCTTACTTTGATATTTGCTTGTATTAAATACCATTTATGGCAAGCCCGATGCCAGTATTCTTTGCAACACACTCTTCTTCCTAACAGTATTGTATTTAGCCGTATTGAATTCGTTTTATGTAAACAGAAGAGTTTGGAGCAAAATTCTTTAGACAATCAAGTATTTCTCAGTTTTTGGAAACATATTAACTGGATTTCCTGACTTTTTTGTGTTTTTTGTGTCTCAGATTTTCCTTTACTTTTGTGGATTATTGCACATGATGGCATTACTGTCTGTACTTTTTCTAAATGTATTATTTGTTTTGTTGGTATTAATTATGTTTGCTTTCTGTTATTTTGCTGATGAAAATATGATTTTTACTTTCTGATGTATGGTTTATTTTCTAATAAAAAATTCCCCTACTCTTTTCGATAAGTGCCATGGGATCTTTAACATCCACCTGAACTACCACCAATCCAGGCAGATGGGACCTCGGTCTAATGTCTCATCCGAAAGACAGCACCTCAGAAGTGCAGCACCCCTCTCATGCTGCACTACAGTGTCAGTACTGGGATATTAACCCAAGTGCCAGATGTAGGAACTGAACCCACAGCCCTCTGATCTCCCGGCCTCAGAGGCGAGTGTGCTACCTACTGAGCCACTGACACTGCCACAATTGATCAGACTTCCTTAAAGTCTTGGTCCAGTGCCTACAGTATCGCAAGATTCTAGGTACATCCAAAGTATGAAGCAAAGCCTGCCCCTGATTAGAATACTCAGGATAGTAAACCAGTAGGTGGATGGATTGGTTCAAAGTAAACTCTGACACCACCTTGGGGAGAAACTTAGGATTAGTATGCAATGTGGTGATTTGGCCGTTGCGTCATATGTAGTGACAGTGCTAACATGCACCAAAAGGGCAAAAGTTGCATGCTTTCCAAAACTGACCCCTTTTTTGCTTTGCCAGTGGGTCCAAATTGATGCACCTACTCTATAACAATATCTAAAGGAAGGGAATGTGAACTGTTCAAAATCTGGCACTGATTATGTTTTGACCCAGTAGGTTCCTCTTTAGACCCACATTTCATACACCAGTGGGTCTAATTTGACCCATGTTTTAACCCCCACCAAGCGCTGTCACTGGTCATATGGAAGACATATTGCCGTCATTGTTCTCTAAACGTTTATGCGTAAATTTCCAAAAAGGCCAGGATAGCAGGTTTACCAGAATGATACCCATGTTTTTTTTTTTTTTTTTTTTAAGGGTACTTGTAAGAGAGAAAGCATATTGCAAATGTCTGACATTCCTCTGTTACCTGAGAAAAGGCAGCTTAACAGGAAACTAAAATTCCATTTCAAAAGGGGAAATTGGTATTTCCTGATAAACTTATCAAGGCAGACAAGTCCTGTAGGACAGGAGATGGGGGGAACTCTCTCTCTGTAATAAACCTTCCACTTCAAAGCAACATACTTTGAGACACAGGATCTGGGGGATATCTTCTCTGGAAGTCGGTATACAGACATTTCGTCACCAAATTAGTTGCCGCGGACAAGCCGTTGCGGGCATAATGCAGATTCTCACTAATGTCGCCGGTATACTGCTTTCGGCCAAATTGTAGAACAGCTACCTTTCCTACACAAGCTTATTACCACACAAGATCTGCTTCGGAAACCAAACTGCTCCCTCTCTCTCTCTCATGATGTTTAAACTCCTTTATGCCCTATAAAGTTATAAATGTTACCTTCAGCTGTTCTCTTCCTTCTCTCAACTTTCATTCATTCTGCATAGTGTCCTCTTGTTGACGACGGCATCAGAAGCCCTGTAAATGTGCTGTTCTTAAGGGTGCCATTCAGTGTCAATTACCTCAAGCGGTATGCGCTTGATTTAACCAGTATATGGCTATAAAAAAGGTGACTGTAACAGGATGTACCCATTCACATTTTGTGCTTTGAGTCATGGAATTTGTTCTATCTCAGAAGGAGAAGCAGAAACTGTGCTTCAAAAACTATCTTTACACTAAAGAAAAGGATGGTAGTGGTGGAAAAACTATATGGCGATGCGAGCTTAGAACCTGCAGAACGCAAATGCACACAACTGGTGAAGGTATTTCTAAGGAGCCCGACCGACCTCAACCATACGCCTCAGCGTGGTCGTGTTAAAGTAATCAATACACGTACTTACATGAAATGGAAAGCATATGAGTCGGAGGAATCAACTTGTAATGTTGTGCATCAGGCACTCCAAGATGTGGCTATTAGCCACGCGCACGTGTTGCCAACTATGGAAACACTACATCGTGATGTCAGGCGACCCAGGTAACATGGTGGCCCTAGTGACACTGATCTTGAACAATACCGCAATACGGTCAGTAATGAACCTTTTTTACGAATTAATGAAGATGACATCATAATCTTTGCTAGTGACAGTGACCTAAAAATATTAACCGACCAGCCACATTGGTTCTGTGATGGGACATTTAGTGTTACTCCCACAGAAGATGATCAGATGTATACCGTGTACGCCCTAGTGCAAGGCATTAACAGACCATGTGTGTACGCTCTTTTACCCTGTCGTAGTGAGTGCATTTATAAAAAAATATTTTGCCACCTTAAAGAACTGCTAGGAGGCAAAATGAGTCCTGTCACGATTATGACTGACTTTGAAATTGCAGCCGTAAACATATTGCAACAGATGGTACCCACAGCAGAGCTTGTAGGTCGTAATTTCCATCTTGGGCAACCAATTTGGCAGAGAGTCCAACAGGAGGGGTTACAACAACGTTATGTGATGGATGAGAAGTTTGCACACAAAGTCTGATGTCTGCTCGGATTGGCATTTGTGCCAGAAGATATGGTAGAGAACTGCTTCGAGTTACTACAGGATGATGAAGAGTATGCAGACCTGCAATGTTTGTCTGACTGTTTTGAAGACACATATATTGGTAGGCTGTCAAAAAACAGGAGACAGCCTCACTTTCCTGTTGGATTTTGGAGCCAGCATTTGAGGGTCATAAATGAACTACCGAGTAGCAACAATGCCATTGAAGCATGGCATAGGGCTTTTTCATGAACTGTGTGCGTAAGCCATCCTATACAAGCAAAGCTGGCTAGCAAGCTTCGGCAGGAACAGCAGGCAGTGGCACTTCAGAAATGACAGGTGGAACTGGGGCAACAGCACCCCCGTAAAAATAGTAAATACTGCAGGATCAACAGTGTTTTTAAGGCAATATGTCAAGACTTTGCAAACAGACAACCCAAACAATATCTGCTTGACATTGCTGCTGTGATAGAAATAAATGTTGCCTAATGATTTTGCACATTGCTACATTTGCACACTGCTTTCCCCTTTATGCGATTTATGCACATTGCTACATTTGCACACAGCTTTCCCTTTATGCATTTTGTGCTTTTAATTATTTATAGGATGTTTTTAAATGACGATTTTTAAATCAAATAAAGTATTTTGTAACTACTTTCCTCATTGAATAGACGTTTTTAAATTGAATAGATGTTTTTAAAGTCAGTTTCAACTGTTGAATAGAATCAAATTGAATAGACGCCAGTATTGTACGTCATCAATCATGGCACACAGAGTAAGGGCAGAAACTGAACCAACCTCGGAGTAAGGGCTGCAACTGAATCATTCTGCCACTGGAGAGATGACCCTTTGTACAGTAGGAAGCAACACTTTCCACTAAATGTCCGTCTCCTTGCAATAATGGCGACAATTGTTGTAACTATGTTTTGTCCTCGCGACCTATTGATTGCAAGGTTTTGTCTGCAACCAAATGTCCGGGAACGTTAGGTCCATACACGCTGGAAGTCTGTTGTGAATTCACTTCAAATGTCATATTCATCTCCATCTAAAAGTGGCAGAAGGGATACTGGTTTTGTTTTGTGGTTCACTTAAAATTTGCGAAAGCGCAAGGGAGACCCCTGCTGGCCCAGAAAGATAAGGCCACAGTCTGCGGAAATCAGGGTATATAAGACCCTCAACACAGCATTTTGGTGCACACTTTTTCATGAGACCATTCCTGACACGCCAAACTGTCTGACTCGCACCGAACGCCAGGGCTACAAGAAGAGCTGGGATTTGGAAACTTTTGCAGAAATTAATTTATTTTCTGGACTTTTGATTCCCCAGACAAGATAGAAATTAGACAGTTGAATTTTACAGTGCATTTTTGTGTGTATATTTCCAACTTTATTTGTGTTATTCTGTAACATAGTTTTTGAATCTTTTGTTTATAAGTCTGGTACGATAGATAATTATTTAAAATTAGTAAAAACACTTGCTTTTAAAACTGCCTGAGTGATTTGTGTGTGTAAAGGTGGGAAGGTGTATTCAAATCTGAGACCAGCCTGCTTAATGCAAGGTGCCACTATCGCTACCAAAGACTAAGATCCTGGAAGGGAAATCTGGGCGCCAAGTTGGGGAAATACATAGGTCTCTGGAGGTGTCTGTAAGGGGGAAACTAGGTTGCTTCACCACCCGTGGGAGAAGACACAATCAGGTTAAGAGGAAAGCTCAAAATCCCGGTAGAACGCTCTGGTCTTCCCCCAGTACAGCAACCATGAGGGTTCTCACATAACTACAGACTCGAGACTGTATTTTATCCTTACGCAGTTTAGAGAGGAGTCCCTGTGCCCTCGTGGTGAGTGTTCAGTTGTGAACTCAGCGAGCACTCTAGAAGGACACGTGGAGGGTATTCCTGTTCCCCCATCACGGATTGCAGTTAGGGGTGGGCACTGTGAGCTCAGTGGACCTGGCCCCCTGGAGTGGGTTCGTGACATGCAAGAAACCCTGTCTTTGTGAAAAAACAAATGAGGCTCTTTACACATCAGAGCCTAAAGCTTGGAAATCCTTTGAGCAGAAGTAACAGCAACTAAAAAGAGTGTTTTCCATGACAGCAAGCATAGCTTGCAACTCATGGCTGGTTCAAAGGGAGTTAACGTGAATTTCTCCAACATAAAATTGAGGTCCCATGGAGGGACGAGGTCACCTTATTCACCAGACAGGTGAAGGGGTCCAGCTGGCAAAGCAACCCACAGAGCAAAGGGCTTCCATTTCATTGCATAAGTGTCTGCCTAGTGGAAGGCATCCTGGCTGTCCCCAGGATATCTGCAACCCTGGAGGAAACCCTAAAGCCGGTGATGGCTAAGTCCTCAGGAGCCATGCATGGAGATGCATAGATTTTAGATCCAGATGGACCAGGGTGCCTGGTTCTGGGAGAGCAAGCCGGGACACAGGGGCAAGGGCACTGTAGGTTCTACCGCTGGCTGCTGCAGCAAGGGGAACCAGATCTGTCATGGCCAGAAGGGGGGCTATGAGAATCATCTCAACCCCCTCCAACTGAAGTTTGAGAAGCACCCTCTGGAGGAGCGGGAAGGCATACAGAAACCTCCCCTTCCAGGAGAGGGACAGTGCATCTAGCCAGAAAACTACAGACCCAGGATCGAGCAAGCAAAAAAAGTGTCAGTTTTGCATTGTGGCGTTGCAAAAAGGTCCGACTCTGGGCGGCCCCATCTGTCGAAGAGATCTTCAACCACTGGAGTCAGAAGCTCCCACATGTGAGCCCTGGACCGGGAGTGGCTTATACTGTCCACCAGAATGTGTTGGACTCCTGGAACATGGACAGTCGAGCGCTCCAGACCATGCTGGGTGGCCCAATACCAAACTCTCTTCGCCTCTCTGCACAGGGGGTAAGAGTGAGTCCCCCCATTTGTTGATGTAATACACCACGCACATGTCCATCTGCACCAAGAGCAGACCTGGGAGGAGATAACTTGGTAACTTGGTTGGTAAGACAAAAGGAGGCTCACGGCCTATCGAGATTGTCTCCCACTATATAGTGGGTATATTATTTGTGCCTGTGTTGTATTATGAACTGGTCAAGTTCACATTTAAACCTGTTGAAAGATTGAATCTTTACCAAGTGCTCAGATAATGAATTCTACAGCCTAGCTACTCTGATGCCAAAAACTTTAGCTCGCTGGCCCGGTGGTGCTGAGGATTGAGGCGCTGGACGCCACACCTCGCTCCACGTCGGCGACCCAGGTTCAGGAGCAGACTCGGGTTGCTGGTGGGTCGGCCAGGGGGAGATAGGCTTGAGCGTCCCACGACAGCTGGCCTACTCCAGGGAGGGTTGAGGCCACATCCCGCACACTTGTCTGACTCCGAGCGGAGACTCTGAGTACTACAAGCCCCTAATAGTAGGGGACAGGCGGCCACTATACAGCGTGATGTTGGCGCTCAACGCCTTGATGTCGGGGGTCTCACGCGCTTGCGAGGAGAGGAAGTAAAGAGGAAAGTAGCTCCCAACGCCGGAAGATGGAGCCCCGGAGATGTGCCCTCAGTGTGCCTTCACCTGCCCGATGGCCCCGGACTGACGAAACGTAATTAATGGGGCATAGGGGCTCTGCCCCTTCCCCGCTCAGGGGGTAAACAGCAGCTCCATGGGGATCCGGAGGTCGTTCCGGCAGGGTGAAAGGCAGAGGGATGTCTGCCTTGGGGCTCCTGATGGATCGGGGATGGCAGGCTAGGAAGGTGGCATAAACAAGTAAAAAAAAAAAAAAAAAAAAAGTTAGCTCTTTTATTTGTATTTGCTTTTGGTACCACAAGTTGTTTATGTGACCTCAGATGGCCAGTTCTGTGATTAAACTTAAGACCAAGTTGATTAATCAGAACCAGGTTATTCAATATGCCGTGTAGAAATAGTAGGTCTCCTCTACGCCTCCTTTCTTGTAAGCTGAACAAGTTAAGTTTACTTAGTCTGGTTTCATAGTCATATGACCCCATTCCCCTAATCATTTTAGTTACCCTTCTCTGAGGTCTCCCCATCAAGTTTATATCTTTCTTTAAGTGGGGGTTCCAAAACGGGGATCCATAGGCAAGATGAGGGATTACACATTTTTTGTATATTTGCATTATACAGTGGGAGTCCCTTGAGACAAATGAACGCTGAACTGAGTGTATCAAATGGTTTGTTCTTCCTGCAACTAGTGTGCAGTGATCAGAAGAGGTTAATCTATAAATTGTTATTCCAAGGTCCCCTTATTTACTAGATGATTTGAGCTATACATTATTCATATAGTAACTATACTTCAAATTATTTGTTCCACAGTGTAGGACTATGCACTTACCTGGGTTGAATGCCATATGGTTTGTTATTGCCCACATTTGAATTAATTCAAAATCTCTTGCAAGGGTGATGTGTTTCTCTAAAGTGTTGTCTTCACCACCTAATTTCATATAATCTGCGAACTGTGTTAATTGGCAGGTTATGTTCTTACTCATATTGGTGATAAACCAAATAGAACAGGTTCCAGCACGATCCCTGGTGCACACTACTACCCACCTTAGCATCATCAAAGAGTTTGCGTGATATTTTCTCTTTTTTGGTTCTGTCAGTGAGCCAGTTTGCAATCCATCTAATGACATATGTGTTTATACTCATATTATATAGTTTTTCTGCCAGTAAAGGTATGAGGCACAGTGTTGAAGGCCTTTTTTTTTTGTATTTTTCTGTTTATGCGCCTCCCTTGGCATCTTCATCCAGCCACTCCTTCGGAGCGCCTAGGTCCCTGACGCCCTCCGGCCCTATCGCCATCCACCAGCCCCAATTGCAGCTCCTGGATTGCTAGATGTATACCTATGTCGGGAGGGTTCCTCTCTTCTTGGGGGGGGGGGGGTGCCTTACCAGCCAACTTTGCATCCCAGGGCTGCGGGATTGGTCCGGGCTGACTTTGAGGCTTCATGGTGGCAGGAGCCGGTGCTTGTCATCCAGTTTGACAGGTAGTAAATTTTTCTCATTTTCTGCTCCGCCCATGACAGTTCTTGACCTTGCGTGAGCACATCGACCTCGGGGTGGGGTGCGTGCAGGGGCGTTTTGCAGCATGTCCCCACCACATATCCAATCTATCTGCAGGTGTCAAGCTAGTCCCCCAAGAGGGCGATCCAGCTTATAAATTCCCCTCCCTGCTGGTCTCCGTTTCTGCTACCCAGGCTTGGGGCGCGAACCCAGGTCGTCAGCGTGCCGAGCAAACCTCTTCACTCTGCACCACAGCGCCGGCCTTCCTAAAGGCCTTTTCTAAATCCAGCATGATAATGTCATATGATTTTTCCATTATCCATGCATTTGCTAACTTGTTCGTAAAAGGAGATGAGGTTTGTAGTGCCAGATAAGCCCTTTCTGTACTCGTGCTGTGATGCATCTTCTTGTCCTCATCTGGTGATCTCTATTTCATTTCTATTTCTGTAAGCCTTTCTATCAATTTACAGCATATTGGTATTAGGCTGATAGGTCTGTAGTTCTCAGCCCTGCACTTTCTACCCTTTCTGTGAATGGGGACTACCACTGCTTGCTTCCAGTCTAGTGGGACCTCTCCTGATCTTAAGGATGCATTAATCAATATAGCCATAGTTTGTGCTAAGTATTCAGTCATAGATTTAAAAAACACAAGGTGGTTATTGTCTGGTCCAGCCGATGTATTCATTTTTAAATTTGCCAATAAATATCTGACCTTGCCGGCCCGGTGGCGCTGAGGGTTGGGGCGCTGGATGCCATACCTCGCGCTACGCCAGCGACCGGGTTCGGGAACGAGCCTGGGCCGTTGGGGGTCGGCGGGGGTGGAGAAGGATTGAGCATCCATTCGACTGCTCTCCTTCTCCAGGGGTGGGAGTGGGAATGCCTTGCTGTCTCGCTGGCTCCTAGCTGTGGCTGGGGGCTACGGCAAGTCAGGGGCAGAACTAGTGGGACATGCTGTGGCAAGACGCTGGGAAGGGGCGCGTGCGGTAGCGCGCGCGCTCCGGTCCCTTGGCGTCATTGCACGCCACAGACCTAGGGGAGGAAATGAGGAAAAATCCTTGCGGGCTACATGATGACTGACGAGCTGCCCTGCACCGGCTTCTGCCTAGATGCTCCCCCCGGAACTGGATAACCCCTTCGGATCCCGTGGTGGTGGTCGTGTGCCCACCATGGTAAACAGATCGCTGTGATGGTTGGAAGGTAAGGGGGGTTGAGCTTGGGATGGGGGTCGGACTGGGGGTGATGTTGGTCAGGCCGGACTGGGGGGGAACCATTGGTAACACAACCCCAGCTGCAGAGGAAACTAGAAAAAATATAACAAAAAAAAAAATAAATGTCTGACCTCGTTTGTTTTGAAGTGTGGTACAGTATGATCTGGATTTATTGTAAATTTTTTTTGCATTCTCTTTTAGCTCCTCAACCTCTCCTTCGGGCGACCAGTCCCCTCACCGCCACCCCGATCCTCTGTTCTTGCTGTCCACTCCCCCCTCGTTGTGCTGCTCTGGTTGTCCCGCCGTATCCCTTCGACGGGGACCCCCCCCCACCCATGGGAGCAACTGGGAGGGGAGACATCAGTGCCCGAAAGCACCTTTCGCCATCTAGGCCAGAGCAGCATAGTGGCACTGCATCGGGGGCTGTCCCAGCTACCGTGGCGAAGGGACGATAGGTGCCGCCATCATCTGGTGACGAAGTGGCCATTTTTCCTATTTTCAGCCTCTTCCCTTATTGGGCAGGCGCCGCAACATCCTGGGTTGTCTGCACATGCACGATGTGGTCACCCATGGCGCATTGCGTGGTGCCGAGTTTGGCCACCAGGATTTCCGCTCAAGAGCGACACATCCCCATCCCTCTCCCGGGAGTAGAGCATCCAAAGGATGCTCTGTACCCTCCCTGCCGGCCTGCGCTCCTGCCACCCCAGGTTCGGGATGCAAACCCGACTCGACAGCGTGCCAGGCGAACCCTTATCACCTGATGCCATGGAGCCAGCGTTATTGTAATTTTATTAATACCGTCATTGTTTCCAAAAACTGAGCAAAAATAGTTGTTAAATAAATGTACCATTTCTTTAGGCTCTGAAATAGTCTCATTTTTATCTTGAATGGGACCGATCATATTAGTTGCAGTCTTATTTTTATTAATGTATAAATAGAAAGCTCCATTGCTATCTTTTTGCAAATGATAATTTTCTTTCAAGGTTTACTTTTTCTAACTAAACTGTCTTTTTAAGCTTTTTGAGATAATTTTTGTATTTATTCTGGTCTGATGGATGTTTTTCATACCTTTTGTATGCTTTTTCCTTCATGTTTATTTGTTTTCTCACATTTTTGGTAAGCCATGGAAGTATTCTTCCTTTCTTATTATATTTTTTTTGAAGATTGGGACAAAGTCATCTTCCAATTCATGTATAACATTTTTAATATAACAACAGGACGCAAAGGGTAATAGTAAATGGAGTCCACAATGAAGAAAGGAGGGTTACTGGTGGGGTACCGCAGGGTTCAGTACTAGGACCAGTCCTTTTTAATGTCTTTATAAGTGACATTGCAGAGGAACTGGAAGGAAAAGTATGTCTCTCTGCAGACGACACAAAGATCTGCAGCAGGGTTGATACACAAGATGGAGTGGAAAGGATGAGAAGGGACTTGGCAAGGTTGGAGGAATGGTCAGATGTATGGCAGCTCAGAGTCAGTGCAAAGAAGTGCAAGGTAATGCACCTGGGAAACAAAAACCCAGGGGAAGAGTACACAGTGGGGGGTGAGATACTGACAGCGGTAAAAATGGAAAGGGACCTGGGGGTAATTATATCAGATGACCTAAAGGTGGGCAAGCAATGTGAGAAGGCAGTAAGGAAGGCTGGGGTGATACTGGGATGCATAGGGAGAGGCATCAATAGTAGAAAACAGGAAGTTGTTATCCTCTGTACAGACAGTTGGCGAGACCCCATCTGGAGTATTGTGTGCAGTTCTGGAGACCCCATCTCTGCAAAGACATAGACAGAGTGGAGGTTGTCCAGAGGAGGGCAACCAAAATGGTGCAGGGTCTGCACCAGAAGACATATGAAGAAAGACTAAAGGAGCTTAATATGTATACCCTGAGGAAAGAAGGGAGAGATGGGACATAATAGAAATTTTCAAGTACCTCAAGGGAATCAACAAAGTCCAAGAGGGTAGCATCTTTTAGAAAAAGAGATGTGCAAGAACAAGGGGGCACAATTTGAAGACAGAGGGGGGACGGCTCAGAGGTAGTGTGAGGAAGTATTTTTCACAGAGAGGGTTGTGGATGCATGGAACAGCCTCCCTGAGGAGGTCATGGAGTCAAGAACATTGGGGGAATTCAAGAATGCATGGGACAGATATAAGGCAGTCCTAGTGGGGGATAGGAGGAAGTAAGCTATTGGTTAACTAGGATCTGCAGCTTATCTGTTAGGTAGGAAAATGGGCAGACTAGGTGGGCCATGCGGTCCTTATCTGCCGTCACATTCTATGTCAGTGGTTTCCCAGATGTTCTCAACCCTAAGATCTTTTAATAAAACTCCCAGTTTATGTTTTTCAATGCTTCCCCCATTGATTTCCAATTTGCCCACTTATAGTCTTTAAATATATAATCGTATTTCCAGGGATTTTTCCTAGCTGAAACAGAAGCAGTAACTATACAGTGATCACTGGATCCCAAGGGACTTATGGGCACATATATCAGATATGTCATTTTCTAAGTTTGTAATGATCAAGTTCAGGATGTTTCTACTCTCGTGGGACAATTCACATGTTGTTCTAAGCTGTTTTGAGTATATAATGTAACCCCCCTGCAAATGGGGGTTCCCAAAAGACTTCCAGGAGCTTGCTTGAATGCTCCAAGCCTGAATGGTGTTTGGCATTTAAGCCATTTATCAGTGAGTGTTTTTAGAGCCTCTGGTACGGTCTCTTTAAGAGCTGTCTGCTTGCAGACATAATTAGTTTGTATGGGGGGACTGTGTGCTTCTCTGAGTACCACTTGAGCTGCTGCTAATTCACTTCATTTTTGCAGTCACTAGGAGTGCAAAGGAACCTATCTGAAAGATGTAACTGTTTGCCAGAAATTATTTAGAGTAATAATGAAATTACAGTTTGTCTAACCTGCTTTCTTTGCAGTCAGAACTGTGTCTGCTAGTTCCCCATTCTAGTTTTGAACTGCTGAACTGGACCAATCAGTGTGTGGTAAGCTAGCTCTAAAATGGTGCCTTGACTGAATCAGAACTTGGACTCATAATCTGAGCCAGCCACAAGAGGATTGTATGGGCAGTGACTCTGGGAGATGTAGTTTAGACTTCAGTGCCTTTTGTGACCAACAGCAGCAGTCTATTGTGAGTGATAGCCAATCCAGTCAAGAACTGGGAGGAACTCAAAGGAAGTGCCCAGTTTTGTCGGTTGGAGCTTCAGTTGAGCTTTGGCAGTGAAGAAGGAAGGAGCCTGTGCTTTTTCAGTGTGCAGTTTTAGTCAAAAACGTGTGTAAGGGCCTAGAGTTCCGGTCTGCAGCTTGTGTAACAGCTTGTTAGGACTGAACTCTCCTGTGAAAAGAATCAAAGGATCTCTGAAGAGTAGAAACCAGGCTCACCCTGTAGAAGACTGGAAGAATTGCTGAAAATTGTACTCGGTCTGTCAGGAACTGAATCTGCTGTGTGTTCTCCCGGTATTGTGCAGTAATTGCGATCGGATACAGATGCAGCCTGCCTGGTATAGTACTTTCTTTTATATGGATGTGTGAAGAGGTTTGTGTACCTCAAGTGAGCCCTGCTGACATTGAAGGACCCTATCTTATTTGGAGGTCGTGAGTACTAATTCAGGGTTGCTCCTGTTGAATTGCCACATTAAATCCAAATGGAATTACTGTACTGCTGACTGTTTAATTCTCCTTTTCTCTGTGTGAAAGGGCCCCTACCAGCTGCCACGGTTTGGACTAGCCACTAGGGCTTGGGTAACCTTGGACAGTAACTGATAGGGATAGGCCTGTGCACAGAGCCATAGGTAGATTATTAGAGTGATAAGCTAATTAACCTGATTTCCCCTGTCCTTGTTATATCCCCTAAATAAATCAGAGCTGCTTGTTTCAGCAAAGTTATACTGCCTGAGGTATTTGTCTATGTTAAAGTACTGTACTGTGATTGTTGCACTGTATCTCATTTCACAGGAGGTCCCAGTGCCGGAACCAGACCTGGGGTAAGTGTATACTGTGAAGGTAATTCTGATATATTGTGTGGGCACTAATTAGTGGAAGAAAGGGGGTTGCAGTGTCTCAGAGTGGCTGTGACCAAGTTAGTTTAACCATTGCAACCCTGACCTCTGGGTGGAGGCACCCGCCATTGGATCCAGGCCCTCAACCTGTTAGTGGCAAATCAGGCAGGGGTAGTAGCCCCTGGGATAGCGCCATCTAGGGGTTACATCTTGAGAGCTCACCGCTGGGATTGTGTGTCCTCTAGTGGCCATATTCACGAACCACTGTTAAGAAAAAATGGGTACCCGACTGAAGTGGCTGTGCACCGCTGGGTGGAGTGGTGTACTGGGGAGGAGATCGACCCTCAAAATGCTATGCTTATCCTGGACATCCCCTGGGTATCAATACGGACACTGTGCAGGAGTACTTTCCAAGGTGGAAGGTTTAAACCCTGTGGTGGTGGGTCGGCATGTACAATCTGCTCACCCACACTTCCTGGCCTTAGTAGAGTTTATGATCCCATAGATAGCTCCAAAGTGCCACAGACCATTACTCCAGAGGGAGCTCCTCACTGCTGGAGAGTGATAACTAAGGACAGTAAAGACCGAGGGGAATCAGCCCCACCACTATCTGAAACCTTATGAGAAATTTGCTGAATGGTTGCTGGGAGAGGGAAAACTGTGGAGGACTTGAAGAAACTATTCTTGCCACCTGGGTGTTCTCCCAACACCCTCTCCTGCTCCAGTGCCCGTAATGGTGGCTGAACCAATGCAGACCTTATTTCTGCACCTGCCATTAGTCACGACTCTTACCGAAGGTTGAGGATCTCTCTGGCACCCTCCCACCCCCAAGGGAGGATGACTGGGAGACCTGGATAGACTATGTTGCCCCCAAGTGCTAGAATATGGCAATGCTCGGAAGGTGAAAAGGAAGAGGGTTAGTGAGAGCCTCAGGTCCTGCCCTGGCTACCATCCGTAAGCAACGGGCCAGTAACCCTGAAGCGACTGCACAGGCCTATCTTGAGGCCTTGGAGAATGTGTATGGGAGCCCAGATTCTGATGAGGACTCATGGTGGAGAGTAAGAGATGCACCATGTACCAAGGGAGTTGTTGTCTGTGTATGTATCTCGGCTGGAAAAATTGTTACAAGAATGCCTCAGAAAAGGTAGTTTGCCAGCCGATTGAACTGGACCGAACCAGGCTGACAGGATCCTTAAGTCTGCCCCTTCTCAGAACTGCTGTTGCTTCAGTTACACCTGGCAGATCGACTGGAATCCCCACCCTTCCTATGATGAGTTAATGAGAGAAATTAGGAGTTAGAAAGACGACCCCTCGGGAGGGACCTGCACCAATAGCTGCGTGCAATCAGACCCGAAAGTGACTGAGGGTGACCCATCATGAAGTTCAGGGCAGAGGTTGGCAGTCAATGAGTGCTCCTGACAAGGAAAAGATATGTGCACAATGGGGCGAACTGTTGAGAGAGATCCGGAATTCAAAACAGTCCCTTTATGAAGGCCACGTCCTGCAAGTACGGGCCCTGATCATATCCGACTGCATCTGCTATGGGGGTGGGGGGTACCCACCATGTATCTCCTGCTGATAACAGCTCGAACTCGATTCCTTGACCATGGAAGTGGAGAAACTGACGAGATGTCTCCAAATGCTTATCACGTCCGCATGACAGAGATGGCACCAAGGTTTCCAGTTAGTAATACCCCGCCTCTGGCTCCCAGTGTGGCGCCCGCCAGCTCAAACTCCAGAAAGTATGTTTTGCTATAATTGTGGAAAGATGGGCACATGAAAAGGGAATGCCAGTCCCAAAAGACACTGGACAAAGTTGCATATAGGCTACAAGGAGAGCTTCTGAGAAGAAATCAGTGGTTAAGAGGTGCACGACATGATCCCAGTGAGGGCACCAAAATGCTAATTCACCGCCTTTGTGGCAAGGTCAGTTGCCCAGGCCCCCCACTACCGCCTCTCCAGACTGGTCCAGAATAGTGGGTCCCTCCATGGAGACCACTGTAAAGGTGAACGGAGTGTCTACAAGAGCTATATTAGACAGTGGCTCCTAAGTGACAATTATGTTCCAAGATTGGTATCAGAAGCATTTGTCAGATGCCCTTACAACCATTAGAAGGACTGCATGTATGGGGTTAAGTGAGAAGGCTACCCCTATTCCGGTATATCCGAATTTGGTTGTCTTTCCCCACCTCCGTGGCTGGAGTGGCTTAACAAGTAGAGACCCTAGCCTTAGTGTGTCCCCACTGGACTGTATGATGGTGTCCCTTTGTTGATTGGAACAAATGCTCATATGTTCGGAAGGCTGGCACAGTTGTGTTATGAAAAACAGGGGTCAAAGACTAGTAGAGCTTTAAGAGTTCCGGCTTTAATTAAGAAGGCCTATGGAGGCACAGAGATGCTGAAAAACAGAACCAGAGGAACCGGTCGGAATTGTATGGAAGAAGGATCCTGAGTCTCTGATCCTGGCGCCAAATGCCCAGTGTACCTACAGAGGAGAGGTCCGTATCAGAAAGGATGTTAAGAATAAAATATTAATGTTGGATGCACCAGGCGATGGAAAATTCCAGAGGGACTGCTGGTCAAGCCTAGTATTTTGCCCGCTAGAGCCCATGCTTATGCCAGAAGGGTAATGGTCCAAGTTCATAATGTCTGAAGAGACATTCGAGTAAACAGAGGTTGCATCCTGGCTAATGTGCATTGTGCAGACACTGCAGTGCTACCAAGCAAGCAAGAGTTCACAAGAATGACAGAGTAACTTCGACTTGTTTGATTTCGCGAATTCTCGCTGCCAGCTGAATGGAAAGTGAAGATCAGTGAGAAGTTTGCCCAGAGAGACCAGGTGTTTCTTTTTAAAGGAATGGGATGTAGATGCGTGCAAGGAGCTGGAGCACAATATCCGCTGCATGACGAAAGACCATTTCGCGGAGAGGTCTCGACGCCTGGCACCTGCTGACATAGATGATGTGAGACGGCATCTGCAAGAGATGTTAGCTGCTGGTGTAATACAAGAATCCAGAAGCCCTTATGCTTCCCCATTGTGGTAGTGAGGAAAAGAATGGAACAGTAAGGATGTGTGGATTATCGCACCTTAAACCGACGGACTATCCCTGATCAGTACACAATGCCCCTGCATTCAGGATGCTTTTGACTGCCTAAACGGGAGCAAGTGGTTCTCTGTGCTGATCTCCGTAGTGGGTACTATCAGATCCCGATGGCCCCAGAGGACCGTGAAAAGACAGCCTTTATCTGTCCGGCTTTGGCTTCTATGAATTCATGAGGATGCCTCAAGGATTTCCCAGGTGCCCCAGCCACTTTTCAACGCATTGATGGAGCCGCAGTGGGGACATGAACTTACTAGAGTGCCTGGTATACCTAGATGATGTTATTGTGTTTGGCAGCTCACTGGAGGAACATGAGAGCAGATTATTTAAGGTATTGAACCGACTGGAGGACTTTAGCTTTAAACTGTCCATTGATAAGTGTCAATTTTTTCAAACATCAGTAAAGTATGTGGGACATAGATATCCACCGAGGGAATAGAGACCGACCCAAGTAAAGTTGAGGCCTTGACCACCTGGCCACAGCCCAAAAATCTAAAAAGAACTGCAAAGATTCCTGGATTCTGTGGTTATTATCGCGCTCATCAAGGACTATTCAAGAGTGATCCGCCTTTACTTAACCTTACTCATGGGTATCCCCAACCCACAAAAATACCAAAAGTCAGCGTCCTCAAGACTGAAAGAGTGTATTTTCATCCAGTGAAGTATTTGGGGCCCGCTGGACTCCTGATTGTGAGACTGCTTTTCATGAGATCATATATCAACTTACCCATGCTCCAGTGCTGGCCTATGCCGATCCAAGAAAACTCTTACGTCCCTGCACACTGATGCTAGCTTGCAAGTGAAGTGGGGCTGTGTTGTACCAAGAGCACGAGAATGGCCTGAGACCAGTGGCCTTTGCCAGTAGAAGCCTGACCCCATCCGAAAAGAACTATCCTGTACATAAGTTAGAGTTCCTAGCTTTGAAGTGGGCTATTGTTGACCAATTCCATGAGTACTTGTATGGGGCTAAAATACTAGTAAAAACTGACAATAATCCTTTGACCTATGTGCAGACCTCAGCTAAGTTGGATGCCACTGGCCATAGGTGGCTTTCTGCATTGTCTACATATGACTATGCTCTCGAATACCGAGCAGGTCTGAACCACATAGATGCTGATGCTCTCTCCCGGAGGCCTGTTCCCCAGAATGATTGGGTCCGATTGGCAGAACCTGACATTCGGGCACTCTGCCGGAAGTTTGACAGGGAGGAACAAATGTCCACGGACGCAGTGGACTGCATGGTGGATTGCTTGGGGAGCCTCTGGAGAATTGCATACCTGTTGCTTATTGCCACTTTTCTGCAATAGACATTGGTGCACTGCCTCAGCTGGACAATGACAGTATTCGCTGGCTCAATCCCTACGATCCCATGATCAAAGCAGCTTTAGAAGCCTCTATGCAGGAAAAGATGTGTCCAAATTACGCCCACTGATTTGAGAACTGCACTGTTATACAAAGAAGGTCCTAAGTTGAAACTGATCAATAAACTGTTATACAGAGAAACAGTAGACAGAGGGGACAAGTAGACAAACAACAACTAGTGCTGCCCACTGCCTTCGAGACTCAGTACTGAGGTCCTTGCACAACCACATGGGGCACCTTGGTATAGACAGAACACTTGACTTGGTGAGATCCAGATTCTATTGGCTAAGATGGGGCTGATGTGGAGCAACACATTCGAACTTGTAGTCGCTGCTTACAGAGGAAAGCTTTTGCCCCAGAGGGCTGCCCCTTGTTAACATCACCACCAGTGCACCCATGGAGCTGGTCTGTATTGATTTTCTAAGTCTGGAGTCAGATCAAAGAAATATCAGTAATGTGCTGGTGGTCACTGACCATTTCCACGAGATATGCCCAAGCTTTCCCACCAAAGACCAGAAAGCATCCACTGTGGCCAAAGTACTTGTAGAAAACTTTTTGTTCACTATGGGCCTCCACAAAGAATCCATTCTGATCAAGGGAGAGACTTTGAGAGTCGCCTGATCAAAGAGATGCTTTTCTGTGGGGAGTGCGAAAGTCCAGAACCACTCCTTACCACCCCCAGGGGACCCACAGCCTGAACGTTTCAACCGCAGACTTTGCTAGATATGCTAGGCACCCTGCACCCAAAGGACAAGCCTAGATGGAGCCAACAAATTAGCACCCTGGTACATGCTTATAACTGCACCAAAAGTGATGCCACTGGATTCTCCCCACCGCCTGATGTTTGGAGAGAAGCTCGACTACCAGTAGATGTGTGTTTTGGGGTCTCTCCTGATGGGGTTCAGGCTGAAAACTATTTACAGTATGTGCAAAGTTAAAGGCCCAGCTAACTCATGCGTACTAACTGGCTCAAACCATGGCTGCCAAAAGAAATCTGGCCAACAAAGAAAGGTATGATAAAAAGGTGAAAGCACAGGAACTCCAGGAGGGAGATCGGGTATTGCTAAGAAATCTGGGATTGCATGGCAAGCACAAGATTGCTGACAGATGGCACCATCTCCCTCACATTGTAGTGGGCAAACTAGATGATCTGCCAGTGTACAAAGTAAGGCCTGAGAATAATTCAAAAGATGTAAAAACAATGCATAGAAATCATTTACTGCCCATTGGACAAATCTTAATTGAGTCTGAGCCCCTAGAAGATGCCCCCTGGACCAGTGACTAGAGCTGCTGCTAAGAAAAGATCAAGAAAGTCTGCACCTACAGAAGCAAAGTTAAGTGTTCCCTCCACAAGTCCCAGTTGAGCATGACTGTCAGTCCATATCGAAGAAAGTGAGAGTGACTTTGAATACTATCCTTCTTACGAACTGAGTCAATTGTTTCGGGGCAATCCCCTAGTCAATACTGGAGACAAAGCTGGGCCTTCTGGACTGTTTAAGCCCCCAGCTTCATCCCTGGAGCCAATGCTCCCAGAAAGTGAAGTGCAAAGCATCAGATCAGATGAAATGGAATCATTGTGCATGGTTGAACTGTTTGAGCTTTCGGGAGGAAAATGATAGATTGGGGCAGACTGGTGATACACCCAACAAGAAGAGTATTTTGAGTGCCCTGACAGTCCACTGCCAGTGTCCAAAGCTCTCCATGCGAGCCAAATGTTGTGGACTCAGAAACTGTAACTCCTGGAGCTGAAAGTGCCCCAAGTTCTAGCCTCTCTACCCCCATGGAGACTCCCCTGACAAGTGAGGACAATGCTGAAAATGAGGCTCAGAGTGCAGAGACTATAACAGTTCCCCTAGAAAGACTGGTCGAGCTGTAAAGCCTGTGGTGCACCTCAGTTATGATTCACTTGGGGGCCTGTGGACTTGCCTCTCAATGTTGTCCATAAAGGAGTGTATGTGTCCCCGAGCTCACTGCCCAAACTGAGCATCAGTGCTAACTCCAAGTTACTTGTGTTGCCCTCTAAGTATGGTGCCCTTGCCCGTCCAGCCCAAGGTAACTGATAGGAAGGGCCCCCTCTCTCAGGTTTCATGTACAAGAGGTAATAACTTGAGTTATGGTACAATGTGTATGTAATACTGTGTAAAGAGGACGACTGCAATGTTTCAGAAATGTGTTCTTGGTAAAATGATATATTGACTGATGATTACGCAAAGAGCCTAATGCAAATGTATATGGTTGCAGTTGAAACTTATGGGTACTTGCTTGACGCGACGCCAAGCTTTCCCAGGCCAGAAGGGTGTAACCCCCTGCAAATGGGGGTTCCTAAAAGACTTCCAGGAGCTTGCTTGAATGCTCCAAGCCTGAATGGTGTTTGGCATTTAAGCCATTTATCAGTGAGTGTTTTTAGAGCCTCTGGTACTGCTCTTTAAGAGCTGTCTGCTTGCAGACATAATTAGTTTGTATGGGGGACTGTGTGCTTCTCTGAGTACCACTTGAGCTGCTGCCAATTCACTTCATTTTGCAGTCACTAGAGTGCAAAGGGAACCTATCTGAAAGATGTAACTGTTTGCCAGAAATTATTTAGAGTAATAATGAAATTACAGTTTGTCTAACCTGCTTTCTTTGCAGTCAGAACTGTGTCTGCTAGTTCCCCATTCTAGTTTTGAACTGCTGAACTGGACCAATCAGTGTGGGGTAAGCTAGCTCTAAAATGGTGCCTTGGACGAATCAGAACTTGGACTCATAATCTGAGCCAGCCACAAGAGGATTGTATGGGCAGTGACTCTGGAGATGTAGTTTAGACTTCAGTGCCTTTTGGACCAACAGCAGCAGTCTATTGTGAGTGACAGCCAATCCAGTCAAGAACTGGGAGGAACTCAAAGGAAGTGCCCAGTTTTGTCGGGTTGAGCTTCAGTTGAGCTTTGGCAGTGAAGAAGGAAGGAGCCCTGTGCTTTTTCAGTGTGCAGTTTTAGTCAAAAACGTGTGTAAGGCCCAGAGTTCCGGTCTGCAGCTTGTGTAACAGCTTGTTAGGACTGAATCCGTCCCTGTGAAAAGAATCAAAGGATCTCTGAAGAGTAGAAACCAGGCTCACCCTAGAAGACTGGAAGAATTGCTGAAAATTGTACTCGGTCTGTCAGGAACTGAATCTTGCTGTGTGTTCTCCGGTATTGTGCAGTATTGCGATCGGGATACAGATGCAGCCTGCCTGGTATAGTACTTTCTTTTATATGGATGTGTGAAGAGGTTTGTGTACCTCAAGTGAGCCCTGCTGACATTGAAGGACCCTATCTTATTTGGAGGTCGTGAGTACTAATTCAGGGTTGCTCCCTGTTGAATTGCCACATTAAATCCAAATGGAATTACTGTACTGCTGACTGTTTAATTCTCCTTTTCTCTGTGTGAAAGGGCCCCTACCAGCTGCCACGGTTTGGACTAGCCACTAGGGCTTGGGTACCCAGGGACAGTAACTGATAGGATAGGCCTGTGCACAGAGCCATAGGTAGATTATTAGAGTGATAAGCTAATTAACCTGATTTCCCTGTCCTTGTTATATCCCCTAAATAAATCAGAGCTGCTTGTTTCAGCAAAGTTATACTGCCTGAGGTATTTGTCTATGTTAAAGTACTGTACTGTGATTGTTGCACTGTATCTCATTTCACAGGAGGTCCCAGTGCCGGAACCAGACCTGGGGTAAGTGTATACTGTGAAGGTAATTCTGATATATTGTGTGGGCCACTAGTGGGAAGAAAGGGGGTTGCAGTGTCCCAGAGGGCTGTGACCAAGTTAGTTTAACTATTGCAAACCCTGACCTCTGGGTGGAGGCACCCGCCATTGGATCCAGGCCCCTCAACCTGTTAGTGGCAAATCAGGCAGGGGTAGTAGCCCCTGGGATAGCGCCATCTAGGGGTTACATAATATCTGGGAAATCTCTCTTAAATTCAGATGTTCCCTGCCTTTCTATCCAACTGATTCCTGGAGTATTGAAATCTCTGTAAATCAATACATCACCTACTGTAGATGTGTGCTCAATCTCTTCTAATAGTTCTATATTATATTCCTTAGTATGGATGAGTTCAGAAGGCCTACAGAGCATGCAGAATTGTGCACATTTTCAGAACATTGATGTGGAGACCCTGTTCCATATCTGTTCAGGTGCCTTGCAGGGTTTTAAATAGCCGGTATTGCATCGCATTTTGATATGTGAACCGACTGCTCATGCGATGCATTTTTAGTTATTGATCACAAAAAAATGTGATCCATTTTTGCACATGAGCCAGCTAGCTAGGTCAGGAAGATTCTCGGCGTATCTATGCACCTCCAGCACCACGACCCATGTGCTATTCATTTTTTTCCTCCAATCAGCACAGTTCACAGCCGCACACTGCCCCGCCACAGAAAACAGTGTCACACCCCCATGCGCTTCAAACAACATGAAGTCTTGCTATATTATAGACATTAGCAGTTTGTTCCAGCTCTAGAACTGCCCCGGAGTGAAATGGTTAAAACCATTCCAAAATAGAATTTTGGCACGAGAGCAGCTCTATCTGTGTCATTTCAAACTTGAACTGTTAGATTCTTTACTCGACTAGTGAACAGTCGCCCGAGATTTCTCCTTCTGCTCAGTTCATTTCTCGGTTTAAAAGTGTTTTCTCTGTTGGATTTAACCGAGAATAGTTTTATTTTAACCATAAAACCGTTCGGTTCAAGCTCTATCTGTGGTAACCGTAAGTAAATGAAGGTTTGTCTGTTGGAACTTGTAAGTTATCGGTTCGGTTTTGAACCGATCAGTGGGTTTAAAACTCATTTAAAACTAAAAGTTACTATTTTAGAGTGCGGTTCCGGTTCTTATCGGTTCTAAAAACGGATTTATTACGCTTTTTTCCAATACCCGCGACACGGTTAGAACCGCATATGGTGTCTTGCCTGGCACTGCCGCTAAAAGGGCAAGTTTTTGGTTAGGCTGGCATTATGTCTGAGAAACCCAAAAGAAAAACCGGGCCCACTGGGTTTCAACACTGTGATGTTTGTGGGGAAGTCTTTGCCAAGGCTGACCCACACACCACATGTGTTTATTGTCTGGGGTTTGACCACCTCCAGTCAGACTGCCAGGTATGTAAGAATTTCCCTGCAGCCACCCTGGAAAAAAGATTGGGCAGGCTCAGGGAACAAGAGGCCAAAAAGTCCGCTGACCCGGATGGCCAGCCCGGTTCTGTGCCAGCCGAACCGGAGGGAGTGCCCTCTGACCAGGGCCAGACTTCCTCGGGCAAAAGAAAAGCTGGTTCTGAGGATCCAATTCCAGTAAAGAAAACAAGAAAATCAGCAGGTCTGGAGTCCAAAATTCCTTCTCCAATTGCTGCAGAGATAGCAAAAGCCATACAAATTGTCCAGTCACTGTCTCAGGGTCCGTCCGAACCACCACTATCTGGTAAAAGGTCGGTTCGTCCGGTCCCAGTGGTTCAGGATTATGATATTGAGGAATTTTTTGAACCAGAGGAGGGGGAGGAGGATTATGAACAGTATGAATGTGGCTGGGAAGGTCTGGGTGTGCCCATTGAACCGGACATCTCCCCAGACAGACCTTTAGAATCTCCCCCTATGCTGTCTGAGTCCCCATCTCATTTTACGTTTTATAAAAAAGTTGCTGAAACCCTCCAGCTTCCTTTAGAAGAGGCTGTGGATGAGCAAGAGGAGCCTGATTTTGTAGAAATGATGGATATTCCAGAGTCTAGGAGATTGTCTATTCCTTTACATAAGTCTTTTAGGAAACAAACAATTAAAATTTTAAAAGCTCCTAATTCTGTGCCTCCTGTAGATAAAAAGATGGACAGAAGGTATACATTGTCAGGCCCTGATACAGAATTCCTTTCTCAGCAATGCAGTCATGTTGGGGTAGCTCAGGCTGCTGCCAGTGATAAAGCTAATATTCCCTTGGCTTCACATCCTCCTGACAAGGATTCCAGGAAGATTGATGTCATGGCAAAAAAACAGTATATGGCAGCCTCTCTGGGACTCAGGCAAGCAAATTATATGGCTTATGTAGCTAGGTATCAGAAACCTAGACGGGATACTATTATGCAATTGGCCAAGCAGGCCCATGGCCAGCTGGCTAGTGAACTAGAACAGGCGGCTGCTGATGGCATTGAAGCCTCTAAGGTTCAGTTTCATGCTGCTGTGGATGTTAATGATGTTTCCTCTAGGGTCATGGCCCATCTGTAGCTTTTACGTGGTTGGCCTGGCTCAGGTGTACTAGTTTGTCACAGGATATCAGACTAAGGCTATGGATTTTCCTGTGGTGGGAAATCTCTGTTGGAGAGCAGACAGAGTTACATGAAAGAAGATGGGTGAATATAGGACTACTTACAAGAGTGCCCAGGCTAAGGAGCCGGCAAGCCACTTCTCAAAGGCATGCCCCCAGGGGTAGGGGTAGCCTTTCACAGGCCTTTCTACCAGACTCAGGCCTCCTCTGCCTATGCTCAGAGGGGCTTCTTCAGAGGCAGGGGCAGACTAGGGTGGGCAGATCTGCTCCCACCCCAGCCTAAAGCTCCTATGAAACAGGCACCCTGATGGGGTGCCCAGGGCCGATTCTCCTGTACCAGTGGGGCAGGCTGGCTGACTTCAGTCAGAATTGGGCTCTTTAACCTCAGACAAGTGGGTTCTGGAAGTAGTAGCCAGGGTCTGGTTCTCAGCTTCAAAAAGTTTCCCAAGTTGAGAAGCAGACTTTTCTACCTGCAAGTGCTTCAGAGACCTCGCTCTGGAAACAGAGGTCTCGTCCCTGTTAGCTCTCAGAGCAGTAGAAAGGGTTCCTCCCCTGCATCAGGGCAGGGGTCTGTATTCCAGATACTTCCTTGCCCCAAAAAAGACAGGAGAATGGCGGCCCATTTTAGATCTCAGATATCTGAACAAGCATCTTCTGAAACCAAAGTTCAAAATGGTAACTCTGGCAATGATTTTACCTTCCCTAAGGCCAGGGTACTGGCTAGCCTCCCTGGACCTCAAGGATGCCTATTTCCATGTCCTAATCAGAAGATCCCATCGAAAGTACCTCAGATTCGAACTGCCCTCAGGTCATTACCAGTTCAGAGCAATGCCCTTCGGCCTTACCTCTGCTCCAAGGGTATTCACAAAGTGTCTAGCAGTGGCAGTGGCCCACTTGAGGCAGAGGATTGCTGTTTTCCCTATCTAGACGACTGGCTCATTGTAGGCCAGTCCCCAGAACAGGTAAAATCTCACCTGCAGGTCACCCAGCAGCTTCTCACCTCCCTGGGTTTTCTGCTAAACCTACAAAGTCGGTTCTGGAACCAGTCTAGGTACTCACCTTTATAGGGCAGGATTGGACACAAAGCTAGCCAGAGCCTTTCTTCCCCAGAAAAGGTAAGGAATTTAGTGGCTCTGGCCTCTTCCTTCACTCTGCAGGTCTCTCGACCAGCAAGACACTTTCTGCAGCTCCTGGGGCACATGGCTGCATCCACAGCTGTTGTGCAGGGGAGCCAGATTTCAGATGAGAGACATTCAGTTTCACTTGAGAACCTTTTGGTCTCAGAGAAGAGACCCCTTTCCAAGTTGGTCCCAGTGACTGAACCTTGATCCTAGCTCTCCAGTGGTGGCAGGATCAGAGCAATTTAAGAGCGGGGTCCCCTTCATTTCCCTTCTCACGACTTGACTCTCACTACAGATGCTTCCCTTCTGGGTTGGGGAGCCCACATGGCGACCTTTCCACTCGGGAGTTTGGTCCCCAGGAATCTCTGCTCCACATCAATTTGCTGGAACTCAGAGCTGTCTTTTAGCTCTTCAAGCTTTTTCTGCATCTGTCCACGACAAGGTGATACAAGTCAGAACAGACAACACCACAACAATGTGGTACATCAACAAACAAGGGGCACTCGGTCTTCGCCTTGTGCACCGAGGCAATGAAGTTGTGGTCTCTGGCCTATTCCCTGAACACTTCCCTCATAGCAGTTCATCTTCCAGGGAAGGACAATGTCCTAGCGGATGCCCTCAGCAGGATTTCCCAGGGCCATCACGAATGGTCCCTGGATCCTCCAGTGCTGGGGATAGTTTTTGCCAGGTGGGGCATCCCTCAGATAGATCTTTTTGCAGCCCCAGACAATCACAAACTTCCTCTGTTCTGTTGCAGGCCTCCAGTGCTGGGCTCAGTTCCCTGGATGCCCTTCTTCTGGATTGGAAGGAGTTCCTCTATGCTTCCCCTTCCTCTCCTATTCAAAGTACTAGTCAAAATCAGATCTCAGCCTTGCAGGGTGATTCTGATTGCCCCGGATTGGGCCAGGCAGCCCTGGTACCCACTCCTTCTGTCTCTGACAGTCCATCTTCCCCTGTGCCTCCCCAGGAATCACAATCTGTTGACTTGTGCCCAGGGAAGGGTTTGGTATCCGGACCTCAAATCCCTCAACCTCAAGGCCTGGCTCTTGAGGAGTTAGAGTTGCTGATTTACACCTCTCTCAGGGTGTTCTTGAGATCCTAAAGGCTTCCAGAAAGCCTTCCACTAGGAGCTACTTATAGTTCTAAATGGAAAAGGTTTTCCATTTGGTGTGCTGGGAAAAATATTTCCCCAGAATCTGCTGAATTGCCCATTTTGTTAGATTACATGGTACATCTTAATTCCTTGGGTCTCAGACCAGCTACCCTGAGAGTTCATTTGGCAGCTGTGTCTGCTTTTGTGTCAGCAGGAAAGTCATCCCCTCTTTCCTCTCTTCCTGGGTTTTCCAAGTTTTTTAAGGGATTACTCCATACTAATCCTCCCTTTCGGGAACCGGCCCCTGCTTGGGACCTTAATGTTTGCATTGCCCAGTTAATGCAACCCCCTTTTGAACCTCTGTCTTCTGCAGAGCTTAAGTACCTAACTAGGAAAACTGTTTTTCTAGTGGCTATCACTTCTGCCAGATGCATAAGTGAATTGCAAGCCTTGTCAGTGGAGACTGACTTTATTTCTTTCCACAGGGATAAGGTAGTCCTTAGGACTAATAGGAAGTTTTTGCCTAAGGTGATTTCAGATTTCCATCTTAATCAATCTCTCTCCCTTCCAGTATTTTTCACTGATCACTCCTCTTCGGGTGAGAGGAGGTTGCACAGCCTGGATGTTAAGAGAGCTCTTAGTTATTATATAGAGCGTACCAAAGGTCACAGGTTTGAATCCCTCCAACTTTTCCTTCCTATGGTGAAGTTGGGAAAGGCAAACCTGCCACTAAGAGATCAATAGCCAGGTGGATTGTCTCTTGTATCCAGTTTTGTTATCAGAAAGTGGGCAGAGTCCCCGGTTTGAGGGCTCATTCTCAGGGGTACAGCTGCATCTCTAGCTGCTGCCAGAGATATCCTTTATTAGAGATTTGCCAGGCTGCTACTTGAAAACGGTACACACTTTTCCAAGCATTACTCCCTGGATGTCCAGGCCAGGAGAGATGCTCGCTTTAGCACAGCTGTTCTTCAGAGCCTATTCCTAAGTAGGTTCTGCCCTCCTCCATGGAGGTACTGCTGTGTATTCTGCTAATGTCTATAATATAGCAAGACTTCATGTTGTTTGAAGAAAAATTACTCACCTTAGTAATGTTGTTTCTTCTAATGAGTCTTGCTATATTATAGACCTCTAACCTGCCCCTCTCAGAACCTCTACTTGGTAGTGCGGGCAACATGTGTGGGCACTACTTGTGTCCTGTTAGCATTTTGTCCCTTTGGGACTTTGGGGTGTGTATGTGTCGTGTGTGTGTTTTATTATACTTATGTTCCATTTTCATATTATTAGAATGGTGTTAGTATTTCTGGTCCCCTGACTTGAGTCTTGGGTGTTGGGACCATCAATGGTTGTTATTATTTAGGTAGCCATTTGGCTGAGTGTAGGTTACAGCTTCCACACAGACCTTAGTGAGTTTGGCTCGTAAAGATCTGACAGTTCAAGTTTGAAATGACACAGATAGAGCTGCTCTTGTGCCAAAATTCTATTTTGGAATGGTTTTAACCATTTCACTCCGGGGCAGTTCTAGAGCTGGAACAAACTGCTAATGTCTATAATATAGCAAGACTCCATTAGAAGAAACAACATTACTAAGGTGAGTAATTTTTTCTTTCTGTCTCCTCCCTGCCCTCACTTGCTTTCAGAGCATGCACAAGATGTCTGTGTCTGATCTCAGGAAGCGGCAGCATGCACCTTAGTTTTTGCACCTTCGACGACAGGTATGTCATCATGGTGTCGGGTGCAAGCAGGACAGGTGGGCAGTGTTAGATGGACCATGCAGACAGAGGTGGGTGTGACGAGAATAGGTGGTGAATGAGTTACAGCTACCGCTTGCCGGGGGGGACACTGCCATTCCTGCCCTTGGAGGAGAACAGATTGCTCTCCTCCTTTGGTCCCTGATGTGGTCTAGGGGTTGGGTGGCAGGTGCAGGGTGCTCATCATTGCACCGCTCACCGTGCGGGGACTGAACAGTTCAGGAGGGTGACCGGAGCTGTGGGCGTTGCATCTACCCTTTGCCTGTGTTGCTGTCTCCAACTTCGGGTCTGGATCAGTTGTGCTGCTCACATAGCTCTGCCTCTCGATGGCCTTGTCCCTGTCAGCTCTGCCGCTTCTCATTTGGCTTTCTGGCAGTCTGTCCTTGCTATGTGGCTTGCAGTGTGTTATTTGGGCTCAGCCTCTCCTATGCTGGTAGCCTGGCCCTCTGTCCCTGCTTTGAGGCTGCCTCATTCCTGTGTCGGTGGGGTCGGTTCAACTCTAGCTCACCGCAGCTCCTTGTGTGGCACTCTGGTGCTCTCTGGCCCTGCTGCTTCCTCTCTGTCATGTCAGTCCACTGCATTCTTTTCATGTGAATTTACAATGTGGGAGGTGTGGGCCACGCCGCAGTAGTGTATTTTGTTTGTGAGTTTTGTTACGACTTGAGCAGTGCATGCATGATCTTCAAATAAAATGTTGATTTTAAGAATAGAATAGTTGGTTCGGGTGTGCAGTGCAGCAGACTGTTAACAGGGCGGATGCAAGCTTTCTCAGGCAAGTGATACCACCAGTTGTATAAAGGATATGTGTTACATTCCCCTGAATAAAGTTAATAGCAGTAGTATTTGTTAGTTGGCAGTAAATGTCATCAAAGATCTTACTTAGAGATTCACTCTTGCAGCAGGTAACACCCTTAGGACTGAAGCTGACAGGCACCAGGATCCCACGGAAAACTTCTAGCTAGCAGTATAAAGCGGGGGACCGCCTCCAACATCACGCATGATATAAAAGGGGTGGTCCCACAGCCCATCCCCAGTTCTTTTCCCACCGTTGACCACGCAAGTCGGTCATCCACGGACTCCATCTAGTCGACCACCAGATTTGCTGCGTTTTCAACGCCTTTTTGTTTCATTCTTTCTTAGCATTTTTGTGCGATTTTGTGCATGTCATCTTCTCCAACACTGTCGATCGAGAGGGGCCCTTCCAAGTGTGTGTGCGGCAAGCAGATCCCACATAAAGACAGCCATATGGCCTGCCTTTTTTTTTGCCTGTACCCAGACCACAACATCGAGGCCTGCCAGCATTGCCAAGACTTCAACCAGTGCATGCGGTTCCGGCACCAGAAGGCCCTCAAAGCCTTTCTGCTTAAGAAAGATATCTGATATGGAGAAGGAGCTTCACCACAAGAGTTCTTCTTCTTCTTCTTCTTCATTTTCTCATAAAGAGAAGAAATCGAGTGGTAAACACAAGCACCCAGAAAAGTACAAAAAGTCCCAAGTAAAAGACTGCTCTTAGTCTCTGACGAAGTCGGTGACCTCCTCCTCTGGGCTTGCCTCGGGGCTTCCAGTCTCTAAGCTTACCTCCCTCATCTCGGACACAGGAGAAGACTCTTTGTGGTACAGGAAGTCTTCCCGCACCGCTGAGCTGCTCAAGCTTAGACCCATCACACCTGGGGGCTCTAAGCCTAGTGGCTCGGCCAGTGGTTCTTCGGGTGGCAGGCCATTGTCTGTCACCCTCCCGGTCAGGGTGTCCACCGAGTCCTCCCTGACATCTGTGGCTGATGCTAACAGGCGGCACCCAGGACAGTTGCCTTCCTCCTCCAGAAGCAGTAGGCGTACATCCCACTCAGGAGCTACATTCCACCTAGACGTCCGCCAGCTGGTTCTCCAGCCCGGCCTCCACCTACACTGGTCACCTCTAAGCCGGACTCCCCGATGCCTCCTTGGGAGAGCCTGACACCTCTGCGCAGTGCTTTGCCACCGACTGAGTCCAGCTCTTCTAGTAGGCCGATTCCCAGCGACCGGACGTTAGAGCTGACACCTCTGATGCCTGAGATAACACCCCCCTCCCCCCAGTCCCAATGCCTAATACCCAGGACCAGGCAACCCCAACGCCGGCATTACCTCAGCCAGACAACCCGACATAGAGGCATTCTATGCCTGCCCCCCACCTGACACCAGAGGCTTCATCTCTGCTGCAGAACCCCCGGCCAGGACTTAATGAGTTATTCGCTGCATTGTGGGCCTACTTTAAGGATAAAGAGGCTCCTGCAAAGCCAGCTCCACAAGGGCCTCCTCTGAAGAGAGCCCTTGGTTCAACCACCTACGCTGCCTCCCAGGTCTGTCAAAGATCTTACTACTGGCCAGCCTGGTGGTGCTGAGGGTTGAGGCACTGGATGCCACACCTCGTGCCATGCCAGCGACCCGGGTTCGGAAGCGAGCTCGGGCCACCAGGGGACGGCAGGGGAGGGCGAGGATTGAGCGTCTGATGACAGCTCTCCTCTTCCGAGTGGGTGGGTGGGTAGGTATGTCATCCGTTCCTTGGCTGCCCCCGGTGGAGGATGGGGAGCAGCGCCAGACCACGGGAGACTAGTAAGCGGTGTTGTGATCGCATGCCTCCAGGGCTGCAATGGCGCTGGGACAAGAAAAGTGTGAAAAATGGCTGCCCGACTCCCTGATGTCCCGTTGGCATGGCAGTGTGCCCCAATTGTCCGTAGTACCCAAGTAATCAGGGCTTGGAGTCCTGAAAAGGGGGGGGCAACTGCCAGGGCTGGAGGGGCGCAGATATCGTTGGCAGGCCAGGAGGATAAATACAATATTTAAAAAAAAAAAAAAAAAAGATCTTACTGCTTCACTTAGGAAACGACCATGCAAGCCCCTGAGGTCGCTTCCCCCTCACCAGATTCAGAGGACCCGGACGTGGATTCCCACTGCTCCTCCACTAGCCATGGGGACTCAGACCTTCCGTCCAACCTGGACATTAGCAAAGACGCCCTGCACTCCCTGCCTGACAACCCTTCATTTATGGATGTGATGCGTCACACCCAACAAATGAATGGATGGGACTCCAAAGAGCTTGACCCAGAACGTGAGCATTTGGCCATCTTTCTTCGTAAGAGGGATGCCGTACCCATGGTAGTCCCTCCGATGGTCGAATCCGACAGGGACGTCAGTAAGCTTGCATGGAAGCGTCCTTTCCTGATCCCAGCAGTATCCAAAAAGTCAGACCAATTGTACACTGTTTCCCCGGAGGATCCATGTTATGGGGAACAACCAGAGGCAGATTCTGTCACGTTGAATGCTGCCCATGACAGGTCCAGATGCCCTCGACACCTCAGTATGCAGCCTTCAGATAAAGACTCCAAGCAGTTTGATCATCTGGCCAGGAAAGTTTTTTACTCAGCCACTTGTGCCATCTGGTCACGGAACTTCCTTGCCCACATGATCCAGTACCAAAACGCCCTTTGGGACAAGGCACTGGAAATTGTTCAAGCCATGCCAGACTCCCTCAGATGGGCAGAGCTCATGACTGTAATGAAGTCCTGTTCGGACGTCGGTAATCATGTCTTGCGGGCTTTGTATGATACTGTGGACTGGGCGGGTAGAGCCACTGCTTTGATGGTCTGTATACGCTGGTACTCTTGGCTGAGAGTCTCCGTGTTCACCCAGGACGTCCAGTCCAAAATAGTGGACTCTTCCTTCAGAGGGATGGTTCTATTTGGGGAAGATACCCAGAATATCTTCACCCATGTGAAAGAGGCCGGGAAAGCCATTAGGTCGGTGCACACTATGTATAGACCCAAGCCACAACCTAAGCAGTCCTTTCGGAAGACTGAACAGCAGCAATCGAGAGGACAGCAACAGCAGTGGCAGACTTCAAACATAGGGCCTCACCCCCTGCCTCCGGGGGTTCTGACCTACAGGCTCCCAGAACCTCTTAACCCACGCTTCCTTTCCTGGGCTCATCCGCCTGACTTGTTGCCCGACTCCGTCACCAGCCGAAGCCTTTGGGGGAGGCGGTCGGGGGTTAGTTTTCCTTGCACAGTGAAGGGTGTCGTCGGATAATGTTGGACCACTGGGTCCTGCAGCTCATTGAGTGAGAAAGCACTTTTGAATTCACAGAGGTTCCTCCAAACAATCCTCCAATACATTCTCACTACTCTCTGGCCCACAGCATCCTCATAGCAGAGGAAATCCAGACTCTCCTTCAAAAGAAGGTCATAGAGCCTGTCCCCCTGGGACAAAGAGGTACGGAGTTCTACTCCCACTTCTTCTTCGTGCTGAACAAAATGGGGGCTCTTCGTCCCATCTTGGACCTAAGCCACCTGAACCAGTACATTGAGAACAAAAAGTTCAGGATGTTTACCCTGATAGGCCTGCTTCCCCTGCTCCATCAAGGGGATTGGCTATGCTTCCTGGACATGCAGGATGCATACCTCAATATTATGATTTTCCAGCCACACAGGAGGTTCCTGCACTTCCATTTTAAGGGACACCATTACCAGTTCAGGGCCTTGTCCTTCAGCCTGTCATCGGCCCCAAGGGTGTTCACCAGGTGGCTTGCTGTAGTAGCCACAAGTCTCAGGAGGCAGGGGCATTATGTCTTTCCCTACCTCGACGATTGGCTCCTAACCACTCCCTCTCGGGATTGGCTTATAGGCACCAATTCAAGGCACTTTCTCCCTATTTCAGGACTTAGGAGTCACTCTCAGTCTCCCCTAGTCATCCCCTTGGCCAAAGCAGTGGCTACAATACATAGGGGCAATCCTGGACACGGCACAAGGCAAAGCGTTTCTTCCCCAGGACAGAGCAGAGCACCTTCAGTCCCATGCTCAGCAGTTACTCTCAACTCGTGAAGTTTCAGCCAGGAGAGTACTTAGACTTTTAGGCCATATGACAGCGGGTATTGCCACGGTTCCCTTGGCCTGCCTTTACATGAGGGTGATCCAGTGGAACCTCAGGGTTCAGTGGGACTAGTGGTCAGACAATCTGGACCAACTAGTCCTGGTCTCCAGCCCAGTCAAGCAGTCCTTGTCATGGTGGCTAGATGCTTCCGGCCTTTCCAGAGGGGTTTATTTCCGGAAGGAATCTCCCACCCAGATCCTGACCACAGATATGTCAGGCCTGGGTTTGGGAGCTCTTCTGGGCACTTGTCCAGACTCGGGGATCCTGGACTCAGCAAGAGCTTCATCTCCACATCAATTTTTTGGAGATGAGGGCAGTTCTTTATGCCCTCCAGGCCTTCCAGACAGTCCTCCTGCCTGGCCCCCCTGCTGATACAAACCTGACAACATGTCAAAGGAATTTTCTGTCAACAAGCAGTGGGGGACACTCTCTTATCCTCTTTTCAGGGAAGCCATGCTAGTGTGGACTTGGGCAGTGGACCATCAGCTAGATCTCTCAGCAGTCCATGTCCTCGGTGTTCAAAAAACTCTGGCCAACAGCCTCAGTTGGACTCGGTCCAGGGCCCATGAGTGGAAACTTCTTCCCGCAGTACTGGAAGATCTCTTCCCCAGATAGTCACCCAGAGCTTGATCTGTTTGCCACCCCATACAATGCAAAACTGCCCCAATTTCTGCTCACTAGATCCAGGGCATGGTGTTTTCTGGCAAGACTCATTGTCCCTTTCCTGGGCGGGGAGGTTTCTTTACGCCTTCCCTCCCTTTCCTCTTCTACAACAGGTCCTCCTCAAGTTGCAGTCGGAGGGTGGCCTCGTCGGATCTGGTTCCCACTGTTGCAGCAACTGGCGATGGAACCTCCAGTGTCCTTGCCCCTTCGATCAGACTTGCTCTTCCAGGAACAGGGTTCCCTGGTCCATCTGGATCTCAGATCTCTGCATCTACATGCATGGCTCCTGCGGACCTAGCCACCTCCAGATTTGTGGTTTCCCCCAGAGTAGCAAATGTCCCAGTGGCAGCCAGGAAACCCTCCACTAGGCGACCTACGCTATGAAGTGGAACGGTTCTGTGTTTGGGCTACCGCTAGATATTTGGATCCATTCACCTGCCTAGTGAATCCAGTGCTGGAGTACCTCCTGTCGCTTTCTGATGCAGGACTCAGTTACTCTTTGCTAAAAGTACACTTGTCTGCCGTTTCTGCATACCATGTGCTTATTGAGGGCAAGTACGTTGCCCAGCTGGACCTTCCCTACACTTTTCTGTGGGGCATTCTATACTTGAAGCCTCCCATCTGGGATCCTGTCCCACTTTGGGATCTTTTGTTTTAGAGAAGCTCACTCAACCTCCTTTCGAACTTGCTGTAAGCTGCGAGCTGCACTTTCTGTCATGGAAAGCGTTATTTTTGGTTGCCATTACTTCTGCCTGGACAATTTATGAGCTTCAGGCCCTGATAAATAAGGAGCCTTATTTGGTTTTTCACAAAGACAGGGTGCCCTTGCAAACTGATCCTAAGTTTCTGCCGAAGGTGGTCTCAGAATTTACCCTGAATTAGGATATCCACCTACCGGTACACTATCCAGAGTACTCTAATCGAGGGGAGGCTTTGTTGCATACTCTGGATGTTCACAGGGTGATCCATTATTATTTAGAGCGTACCTGTCCAGTTCGTCAATCTGATCAGTTGTTTGTTTCCTTCATCTTCCGAATGGCGGGGTTGCTATTTTCTAAACAGTGTTTAGCCAAATGATTGGTTGACTGCATTTTGTTTTGCTACAGTAAGTACGACAAACCCTTACCGGGCTCAGTAAAGGGTCATTCTGCCAGGGGCATGGTGGCTTCTTTCGCCTCAATGAAAAACAAATCTGCCACTGACATATGTGCGGCTGCCACTTAGAGTTCTGTCCATAACTTTGTGAAACACTACATGGCTCCCTTGTTGCAGGTTGGCGTCCTGATGGCGCAGCTCCTAAAAACTTTTTGAAGGTCAGTGTGGACTTGATTCAAGAATGAATAGCAACATGGGGCAGAAAGTTATCTTTAGTTAACACTGTTAAGTGTGGTAAAAATCATTTGAGAAGGAAGTTGGTGATTAATAAATCATGTTACTCATGCATTTGGGAGAGTCTTTCAAAAACCATTTTTGATGACAAGAATATGAGTTGGATAGAGTTTCAATCAAGATAAACTTTACAAAGGGACCTGAAGAAGTAGCGTGGCCACAAAACTGTTGTCCCAATTATCAAAAATAAAAGAATTGAAAAAAATATTGTATCAGACTGTGGTGTTCGTCCTTTTCATATACTTCATGGTTTAAACACTACAGTCTTGACATTGCCTCTTGCCACAGAGCTGGCTTTGGACTCGCAGTCTTTCAGGGCCTCCTGTCCTAATTTTCTTTGGGGAGACTTCTGTCTCCTCCCTTCTGAGTAGGATTTCTCCTCTACTGCTTGGGACTCTGTCCTAAAGGTGTTACCTGCTGCAACAGTGAATCTCGAAGTAAGATAGTACAGTTTTGTAAGAACTTATGTAACAATAGATATTCGAGAGAAACTCTTGCAGCAGGTACTGTATTTCCCTCCCTCCTTAAATTGGTACTGTCTTCTCCATCTCAGATACCTTTGTTTCTCAGTTCTCCTGTTTTTATATCATACTTGCCGGTCTCCAGTGGGGGAACTATGGATGGGCTATGGGACTGCCCCTTTTATACCATGCATAACATTGGGACAGGCCAATGTCAGGGGCGGTCCCTTGCTGTATACTGCTAGCTAAAAGTTTTCCGTGGGGTCCTGGCGCCTGCCGGCTTCAGTCCTAAAGGTGTTTCCTGCTGCAAGAGTGCCTCTTGAAGATCTACTGTTACGGTAAATTCTATGGTGTTTTTTTTGGGGGGAGGGGGTTGTGGCAAGTTAGGTGACTCAAACCTTTAGTGTTGGCAAAGGGTACATGGCTGGGGAGGCTGAGATGGGTGGGGGTCTTGCAGGTACTCTATTTTGGCAAAGGGACATGGGTGGGGGTGGGTGGTTAGCCACTGAGATGGGTGGGAGGAGGTTTTAGTGGTTCTGGCAAAGGGACAAGGGTGGAGTGTGTGTGTGTGTGTGTGTGTGTGTGTGTGTTGGGGGTACTGAAACAGTTGAAGCCAAGTCCAGAATTTATTTTAATGAAATATTTTATTTTTACAATGTTTTTATATCTACATTTAAGCATTTTTAATTTTGCTAATCAAATTAAGGCATGAGCTATTAATTTTCTCAGTTGATTAGCACTTTTATGTGCAAAACTGCCAATCAATTTATCAAGCTTATTTTAAATCCTGCCTTGAGTCGGTAAACATCCAAGTGAGCTCCCCAGCCCAGATCCGAGGCGTTCGTTGAAAGGATTTAACGAGGGGCCAAGATTTGAAAGTAAATCCCTCGAAGCAGGTTGGCCAGCTCTAGCCACCACGACAGGACTTTTTTGATTGGGTCAGAGACCATGACTATCTGGTCTGGGTCATCCGTGCATTGGTCCTACTGGACCCTCAGAGTCCTCTGAGGTATCTGCATGTGAAGGCTGGTGAGGGGAACCATGGCAGTGGCTGCTTCCATGTGGCTCAGGAGTTGCAGGAAGACCCTATCAGGGATCTGGCAGCTGGAAGAGACCAGGCGAGCCTGGGCCAACAGATGTTCCACCCTGTCCATGGCAAGAAGGCCGTGCCCTGGGCAGTGTCCAGGCCCGCCCCTGTAAACTGGGGGTGCTGGCAAGGAGACAGACAGGACTTTGGCCAATTGATGGTGACACCAAAGGCCTGGAAAAGGTGGAAGGTATGCTCCAGGGTCTGGACAAGACAGTCCCTGGAGGGAGCCGCTAGGAGCCAGTCGTTCAGGTAGGGAAACACATAGAAGCCCTGCCGCCTCAAGGCAGCCGCTACCACTGCCAGGCATTTGGTAAAGACCTTGGTGACTGAGTACAGGCGAAAAGGTAGGGCCCTGAATTGAAAATGAGCTCCCTGCAAATGGAAGTGCCGACGAAAAGGAAAAATGTTGATATGCAGGTACGCATCCTGCATGTCCAGAGAGCAGACAGCCCCTGAAGAGTGTCCATCCTGAAGCATTTGTACTCTATGTACAAGCTGAGATAACTCAGATCCAGGATGGGCCAGAGATCCCCAGTCTTTTTGGGGACCAGGAATTAGTGGGAGTAGAATACCCTTCCACACTGAGATGGAGAGATGGGCTCTATGGCTCTTTTTTTTGCAGAAAGGCCTGTTAGCAAGAGAGTTCTAGACCTATTGGTGAAACATAACAGAGTCAAGGATATGGCAGGAACAAAACGGTTTATTACCAGGAAACACAAAAAACAGCAAAATACCTGTTGAGTTGTCTGGAGGATCTTCTGGGGGCCACTCAAGAAGCTCTAGTGTGTGGCTGTCTTGTCCCAGGTAACCTGCCATCTGTCGAGGTGAATGGAGAACTGACCCCTGACTGCCTCCCCCCCCCCCGAACCCCATCTGGAGAGGTGGGGTCGGTCAAGGAGGTAGGAGCGGGCGCCGGGGTGGTGGCCATGGGCGCCCGGGGGACTCTGGTGATGGCTGCAGAAGGGGCTAATACCACTTTGGCAGGTGGACGGGCATGTCTGCTGGAGGAACCGTGAAAGGGCAGTCACTTACCAGTCTTAGGCTGGGTATGGTACAGCGAGGGAATATACCGGAGGGCTCGGCCCAACTCTTGAAGGAATTAAATTAGATTGTGGATATCCTCCCTGAAATGTACGGAACCCCAAAAGGGGGTGTCCAAAATACTGGACTGCATATCAGATGCAAAGCCAGTAAGCAAATGAGGGCTTGCATAAGAGTTTTGGATATAGGTTTGCAACTGGATTGGATCGGAGCTAAGTGTCAGTAGGCGCTGGGTAAGTGTAGAAAAAAGTATATTCATAGTTCGTTGTTGCAAACTAATGTACTGAAGAAGAACTATGCCATTGTGGAAGCTTATTTCTTGTATTTTGAATAAACATCACAGAGATTGTGTGTTCAACCTGAAGTTTAGTGGCTGGTCTATGTGTTGTCCCACAACCCCTCCACACTAGTGCTGATGTGGATAAACGCTTGATCCACACAGCATATGATTCTGACGCCTTTGCCAGGGCTGTGACCTCTAACCATGAAGTTAGTTCATTCCCTTTACCATACCCAGCCAAGGGGTAGGCACAGGGTTCCTTTTTATCCAGCTGGTGCCAGACACTGCCCAGCGACCAGACAGCAGGGCAAGGGAGCAGGAGTCTTGCCAGTCCTCACTACCACCCCAGGGTGCTCATTCAAAAGCCCCTAGAGGTGGTGACACAGAGAGCCACCCCTGCCGGCGCCGCCTGACTTCTTACATACCCCCAACCACCTTTACTTCCAGGGTTGGTTGCATGGGTCACTTCTCCCTCCACCTAAGTTCGTGGAAGGAGGTGGCAACGAATGCTTGGTATCTGGAAATCAGAACAAGGACATGCTCTGCAACCTTTAGACACACCTCCAGATCATTTGCCAGTGGTAACCCAAAACCCTCCAGATCACTTACCTCTGCTTCTGGAGGAAATGCAGGCTTCACTTCAAAAGAAGACCATAGAGCCTGTGCCCTTTATCAACAAAGGCACACAGTTTTACCCCAGGTACTTCCTGGTCTCAAGGTGGATGGGACACTTGTGGCCTACCCTGAATCTCAAGAAAGCTGAACTTCTTCATAGGGTACAAAATGTTCAGAATGGTCACACGGCAAGGCCTCTTTCCACTGCTGCAAGCAAGGGATTGGGTCTGTTCCCTCAATATCAAGGATGCTTACCTTTATTTCAAAATCCGGAGCCTCACAGAAAACACTTGAGGTTCCTATTATAAGGGGAGCATTGCCAGTTCAGAGTATTGCCCTTTGGCTTGTCTTCTGCACCACAGACCTTCATCAAATGCTTGGCAGTAGTGGCAGCAGCCCTTTGCATGGAAGGCCTTTATGTTTTCCCCTACCTGGATGACTGGTAATGAAAGCCCACTCCAGGGACCGGCTCCTGCACACATTATCTTTAACCAGACAACTGTCTGATTCTCTGGGGGTTACAGTGAACATACCAAAATCCTAGTTGACTCCTTGTTAATGACTGTAATACATAGGAGCAGTCTTGGATGCTGCTCAGGGCTTTGCCTTCCTGCCCCTGGACAGGGCCCAACGTCTGGTTGCCCAGGCATAACTAGTACACAACAGCTGGTATGTCTCAGCCAGAACACTCCTATGCCTACTGTGACTCGTGGCAGCGGCCATTGTTACAGTATCATTGACCAGGCTGCACATGAGGATACCCCAGTGGACTCTGAGAGTCCAGTGGGATCAGCTCATAGATGACCTAGAACAGATGGTTCTGGTCACGTCTCCTTTATGCAGAGTGCTAAAGTGGTGGACAGAACCTGGAAATCTTTTGGAGGGGGGGTTCCCTTCCAGATCCCCTCCTCTCGTCAGATTCTTACAACAGATGCTTCAGGGATGGGCTGGGGTGCATACTTGGGGCCCCATCAGATGCAGGGTACTTGGGCCCCAGTGGAGAGCACTTTACACATAAATTTTCTAGAATTGCAAGTTGTTCTGTATGGACTTCAGGCCTTTCAGACTCATCTGTCCCCAGGTTCTCTACTAGCACAGACATACAACGTAAGTGTGATGCATTACATCAACAAGCAAGGGGGCACTCGCTTCTACCCCCTGTGCAGGGCAGTGATGTGACTTTGGTGTTGGGCTTTAGAACATGGTCTATAACTGTCATTAGTATTTCAGTTGCCCAAAACATCTGAGCAGGCAGGCTAAACAGGTTGCAGTTCAGGATGCATGAATGGGAACTGCTGATCTTAGTAGTTGAAGACCTGTTCGACAGATAGGACTGTTTTGTGTCCTCCACATAACCCAAAACTGCCACTTTTCTGCTTGCTTGTTCCAGGATCTGGAGATTTCTGGCAAGACATGTTGTCCCTCTCTTGGAAAGGGAGATTCCTGTATGCCTTCCTTCCCTCCCTTCCCTCTAATTCAGAGGGTGCTACTCAAGCACCAGATGGAGGTCTAATACTCATTGCTCCCCTATGGCCTGGACAGATCTGGTTCCTCTTACCGCAACAGCTAGCAGCGGAACCACCAGTGCCTCTGACCCTGTGCAAGGGTCTACTGTCACAGGAACAGGGAACCCTGGTCCATCCGGATCTCGTATCTCTTCATCTCCATGCATGGCTCCTGAAAACACAGCCATTGCCTGGTTTGGGGCTTCTCAAAAAGTGGCTGATATTCTGGTGGCTGCTAGAAAGTCTTCCAGTAGATCCACTTATTCTATGAAGTGGAAGCGGTTTGCTCTGTGAGCCGCTTCTCATCACTTGGATCCATCTGCCTACCCAGTTAATCAGGTTCTTATCTGATGCAAGCCTACAGTATTCCTCCATCAAGGTGAACTTGGCTGAGCCGGCCTGTTGGCACTGAGGGTTGAAGCACCGAATGCCATACCTCGCGCCACGCCGGTGACCTGGGTTCAGGAGCAGACTCGGGCTGTTGGGGGTCGGCAGGGGAGGGAGGGGATTGAATGTCTGGATGACTGCTTTCCCTCCCTGGGGTGGGTAGTGGGGCTGCATCGCTCTTCAGTGACCACCGATGGAGATCAGGGGCCCTGCAAGGAGCAGTGTCGCAGTGTGGGTGGAGCGGCGGCATACATCATTGCACGTCTGTGCTCCAAGGGGAACATGCAGAAAACCCCAGAGGAGATGGGGAGGCGACGGAGGCCCCAGGAACCAAAGTCCACTTCCCGAGGCCGGACCATCCTTCCACCAGCCTCTCCCAAGCCCCTCAACCCGACTCGGGACCAACCCTCTAATTTCAGAAAGGCTGCCAGGTAAGTGAGACGAGCCCTCCCCTGGTGTGTGATCCGGGGGGGGGGCTGGAAAGTTCCTCAGGTTCCGGGAAAAGGGTGCTCAGCAGTTGTACTCCCCAGAGGAAGGTGGTTTCAGGTGGGGAGGAGAGGCCACGGTTGACTGGGCACTCCAGAGAGATGCCTCGATCCCCCAGTGAATAATAGAATCTACCAAAACAAAAGTGAGCTTGGCTGCTATTTCAGCTTTCCATGTGCCTAACCATGGTTTCCCAGCTGGAGGTGGCACGTACATTATTGAGAGGCATTCTACATCTGAAACCTCCTATCCATATTCCAGTCCCAACTTGGGAAATTAATTTTGTTCTGGAAAAACTTACTTCGGCTCCTTTTGAGACAGCCATGAATTGTGGCTTGCACTCTCTTTCCTGGAAAGCATTGTTTTTAGTTGCAATCACTTCTGCTCAAAGGATTTCAGAGCTACAGGCTCTAATTTGCCAGTGTCCTTATGTGATTTTCCACAAAAACAGGGTGTCTTTGCATACCAGTCTTAAGCTTTTACCAAAGGTGTTGTCGTGAGTTTATTTTAAATCAAACCATCCACCTACCAGTTTATTTTCCTGAGCATGCCAATCCAGGGGGAAGCATTGCTCCATACTTCAGATGTACATAAAATACTCTGGTACTGTATACACTGCACGCCGGACTGCAGGAAGTTCTCACAGTTTTTTATTTTGTTTGTCCCTGGGAAAGAGGGCACCCCAGTTTCTAAACAGTGCTTGTCCAAATGGACATTCCACAAGAGGTATGGCCTGCTCTGTTGCTTATTTTAAAAATGTCTCTGCTGCAGGCATCTGTGCAGCTGCCACTTGGAGTACTGTCCACACCTTCACTAAACACTACAGTCCGGACATTGTCTCTCGTAAAAGAGCTGGCTTTGACCTAGCTGTGCTCCAAGGCCTACTTTCTTAGGCCTGTAGACTTCAGCCCCACCTACTGCTCAGAGAGAATACTGCTGGTACTCATTCTTTAGGTGTGGCCTGATGAAAGAGACATCCTCAAAGAAGATAAAATAGTTATGTATGTACCATAACAGTAGATCTTTGAGAGAATCTCTTTAATCTCAGGCCATGCCGTCCCACCATCCTTCACCCTTATGGGGCTGAGGTTTCAGTTTTTGCTGTCTCCATCTCCATTCTGGTCTACCTATAGCTTTCTGCCTCACCTGGGTTTGCAATGTACTGGGTTCTGTCCTGCCTCCGTATAGAGAAGTCCTCCGAGCAGGATTTCTGGTGGGGAACTGAGGAGAGGAGAGTCTGCCCATGTTTATATGGGAGAGCTGATGTCTGACGTCATCGCGGGTGGCCCCTGGTGGACTGCTTGCAAAAGTTTCCGTGTGGTCCTAGCGCCTGGCAGCTTGATGGTTTCATAGGGTAGCCTGATGTAAGATATTCTCTCAAAGATCTACTGTTATGGTAAGTACGTAACTGTTCTGTATGCCTTCCCTCCCTTTATACTAATTCATAGAGTACTGGTCATAGAAACATAGAATTTGACGGCAGATAAGGACCGCTTGGCCCACCCAGTCTGCCCATTTCCCTACCTACTGGATAAGCCGCAGATCCTAGTTAACCAGCAGCCTACTTCTTCCTACCCCACCCCCAGAACTGCCTTATGACTATCCCATGCATGCTTGAATTCCACCACTGATTTTGACTCCACAACCTCCTCCGGAAGGCCGCTCCATGCATCCACAACCCTCTCTGTGAAAAATATTTCAAATTACCCTGAGCCAAGACTTCCAATCTTCAAATTGTGCCTCTTGTTCTTGCACATCTCTTTTTTTGAAAGATGCTACCCTCTTGGACTTTGTTGATTCCCTTGAGGTACTTGAAAGTTTCTATCATGTCCCCTCTCTCCCTCCTTTCCTCGAGGCTATACATATTAAGCTCCTTAAGTCTCTCTTCATATGTCTTCCGGTGCAGACTCTGCACCATTTTAGTTGCCCTCCTCTGGACAGCTTCCATCCTGTCTATGTCTTTGCGGAGATTGGGTCTCCAGAACTGCACACAGTACTCCAGATGGGGTCTCACCAGCTGTCTGTACAGAGGGATAATAACTTCCTGTTTTCTACTGGTGATGCCTCTCCCTATGCATCCCAGTATCCCCCAAGCCCTCCTTGCTGCCCTCTCACATTGCTTGCCCATCTTTAGGTCATCTGATATGACTACCCCAGGTCCCTCTCCATTTTGTTGTTGTTAGTATCTCACCCCCATTGTGTACTCTTCCCCTGGGTTTTTGTTTCCCAGGTGCATTACCTTGCACTTCTTAGCATTGAATCTAAGCTGCCATACATTTGACCATTCCTCTAACCTTGCCAAGTCCCTTCTCATCCTTTCCACCCCACCCTGTGCATCAACTCTGTTGCAGATCTTAGTGTCATCTGCAAAGAGACATACTTTTCCTTCCAGTCCTTCTGCAATGTTGCTTATAAAGACATTGAAGAGGACGGTCCTAATACTGAACTCACGGTACCCCACTAGTAACCCTCCTTTCTTCTGAGTGGACTCCATTTACTATTACTCTCTGTGTCCTATTCTCCAGCTAATTCTTTACCCAGGCTGTCATCTTGGGACCCACTCCCAGGCTGGCTAACTTGTATATTAATCTTTTGTGTGGGACTGTGTCAAATGCCTTGCTAAAGTCTAGGTAGGCCATGTCCACAGCCCCTCCCTGATCTACTACTTTGGTCACCCAGTCAAAGAAATCTATCAGATTCGTCTGGCATGACCTTCCCGCTGTGAATCCATGCTGCCTGGGTCCTGTGCCCCTCTGACCTCTAGATATTCGACAATTCTTTCCTTTAGAAGTGATTCCATCATTTTCCTATCACTGAGGTTAAACTAACAGGTCTATAGTTTCCTGCTTCTGCCTTGCTCCCACTTTGTGAAGAGGAATCACATCTGCCCTCCTCCAGTCCTCGGTACCACCCATCCTCCCATGATTTGTTAAAAGGGTAGTCAGTGGTGTCACTAGTTCTACCCTTAGTTCTTTTAGAATTCTGGGATGAATCCCATCAGGCCCCATTGCTTTGTCCACCTTCAGTTTTAAGAGTTCTTTCAGAACCCTTTCTTCTGTAAATGGGCCGGTATCTACTTCTGTATCCAGCGTGTTACTACTGTTTGTTTTATGTACCTCCCCTCTCTTCCTTTGTAAATACTGAGCAAAAATATTTGTTTAGTATCTCTGCCTTTTCACAGTCTCCCTCTGCCCACCCTCCCTCCGTCCACTTTATTAAGCCTCACTATCCTCCTTGGTCTTCCTTCACTCCTGATGTACCTATAAAGGTTTTATCCCCTTCTCAACTGGAGTTGGCTATCTTTTCCTCGGTTTGGGCCTTTGCTGTTCTGACTGCCTTCCCATCCTCCTTTGCTTTAACTGATACAGTTCTCTGTCCTGCTCCTTCTCGATTCCTTGTACTTCCTGAATGCTTTCTTTTTCTCTTGAACCTTCATCTTCCTTTGAGAACCATAGTGGTTTCTTACATCGTCTTGTTTTGTTTATTTGCTTCACACAAAGGCTCATTACCTCTGTGATGGCAGTTTTATTATCCCCACTGTTCTTCCACCTCCTTCCTGCCCATTTGCTAGTGCATTCCTTAGGCGCTCACCCATTTTGGCAAAGTCAGCCCTCCTAAAGTCCAGTACTTTTATCTTTGTTAGCTGACTCTATTGCTGTGTTTATTGTGAACCATACTGTTCGATGGTCGCTAGTTCCCAGATGGCTACCCACTTCTACATCTGTAATCCTCTCTCCATCTCCATTTGAGAGAATTAAGTCTAATATTGCTCACTCTCGAGTGGGCTCCAGTACTAGTTGTCTAGGGCATGCCCCCTGTAGGGCATCTAGAATAACTGCACTCTTCGAAGTGGCAGCTGCAACTGCATTCCAGTTAACATCTGGCATATTCAGATCACCCATCAGCAATATCTCCCCTTTTTCTGCCATTCTTAGTATACTTTCTATCATTTCCCTGTCCATTTCCTCCCCTGAGAGGAGTCTGTATACAACCCTGTGCGTGTTGGCGGTGCCATTGCCTGTCTCCAAATTTACCCACAGTGCTTCCTCCTCCTCCCTGTTTCCCTTTTGTTCTGTTGCTTTTATTCCTTCCCTATGTGAGAACTACTCCTCCTCCTCTTTTACCCTCCCTGTCCCTCCTGTAGACAGTGTATCCTGGTATGTTTATGTCCCAGTCATGGTTTTGTGTGTACCATGTTTCTGTGACTGCCACGATATCCAGGTGTTCCTCCTCCATCAAGGCCACTAATTCAGGAAGCTTGTTACCCAGACTACGGGCATTAGTACTCATTGCTCTCCATTTTTTGATGGCTTTACCTTCTGTTGCAGCATCCCCCACTGACCGTTGTACTTCAGTCTTTTTCTCATTTAGTACCCTGTTTTGTAGGGAGGCTGGGATTTTCTTGCTGCTTGTCAGTGCCTCCCCATTTGACTAGTTTAAAAGCTTGCCAATAAGCATTTAAACGATTGCTCAACAGACTTGTTCCTTCCTGGACAGATGCAGACCATCCTGCCAGTATAGGCTGGTGTCCTCAGGTGGAACCCCAGTCCCCAATGAAGCCAAACCCCTGTGCTCCGCACCATTTTTTCAACCATTCATTAAACTGCATGGTGCCAATTGCCCTCGCCTCCCCCATGCTTTTGACAGGCAGCACCTCTGAGAAGGATACTGTGTGTGCTACTCGTCTTAGGTCCCTCCCCAACTCTGCAATGTCCTCCTGCACTGCTCTAATCTCATGATGAGCCAAGTCACTTGTCCCTAGGTGGACAATTACGTCCAGCTCGGAATCCCTTGCAGCTGTTCTCGTGATCCTGAGGATGCTGAGGATGGTCAAGCTAAAGATGGAGGGGCCAACTCTAATATTCCTTGTACCCCTCTGGCCTTGACAGATATGATATCCACTGCTGCAGTTGTACCTCTGCCTGTGTGCAAAGGTCTGTGTCACAGGAACAGAGAACCCTCATCCATCTAAACCTCAGGTCCCTACATCTGCATGCATGGCTTCTGAAGACATAGCCATAGCTTGCTTTGGGGTATCGCAGAATGTGGCTGATGTTATGGTGGCTGCCAGAAAACCATCTACCAGACATACATATTCTGTGAAATGGAAGTATTTTGCTTTGTGGGCTGCTTCACATAAACTGGATCCATTTACCTGCCTGGCCAATCAGGCTGTAGAATACTTACTGTCCTTTTCTGATTCAGTCCTGCAGTATTTCTCAGTCAACATGCACTTGTCTGCTATATCAGCCTTCCACGTGCCTGTGGATGGCCGTATGGTTGCTGAACTGGAGGTAGCCCATACATTTTTGAGAAGTATTTTACATATAAAACCTCCCATTCAAAATCCAGTCCCAGCTTGGGATCTGAATTTAATTTTGGAAGAAAACTGACTTTGTTGCAGCCACAAGTTTCTGTCTTGGAAAGTGTTAATTGCAATCACTTCTGCTCGGAGGATTTCAGAGCTGCAGGCTCTAATGTGTGAGCCTTCTTATTTGATTTTCCACAAAGACAGGGTGTCTGTGCATACTAATCCTGAGTTCTACCAAAGGTGGTGTCTGAGTTTGCTTTAAATCAAACCATCCACCTACCAGTGTATTATCCAGGGGAAGCATTGCTTCATACCTTAGAAGGGCATAGAATTCTCAGATGCTATACACACCGTGCAAGGGGCTGCAGAAGGTCCTCGCAGCTTTTTGTTTTATTCACACCTGGGAAAGAGGGTGTCCAGTTTCTAAACAGTGCTTGTCCAAATGGTTAACACGGTGTATTATGTTCTGTTAGAGAAAGTACGGTAAGGAACTTGCTGGTGTAGTTTGTGGTCATTCCACAAGAGGCATGGCCACTTCTGTAGCTTGTTTTAAGAATGTTTCTGCTACAGAAATTTGTGCTGCTGCCCCAACAGTCTGGACATTGCTTCTCATAGGAGTGCAGGGTTTGGCCTAGCTGTGTTACAAAGCCTACTCTCATAAACTTGTAGGCTCCATCCGCCCAGACCATTAACTTTGGTACTGCTTGGGACTCATTCCAAAGTTGTGGCCTGATAAAAGAGATATCCTTGAAGAAGATAGAACAGTTACATAAGAACTTACTGTAACAGTAGATCTTCTACTAGAGAATCTCTTTCATCATGCCATACCATCCCATCCTCCTTCAGGGTTACGATAACAGATTATTGTCTCGCTGTTTCCATTGCTATCTTTTCCAGCACTCAGTCTCGCCTGGTATGCAGAGTGATGGAATTTCTCTTGGTTTCCTAAAGGGAGGTGTTCCAAGCACGATCTCCGGCGGGGAACTGACGAGAGATGGGGTCACCCACGTTTATGTAGATGCTGGCACATGACATCGTCGTGGGTGGCCCGTGTTGCAAAGTTTCTGTGTGGTCCTAATGCTGATGTTGGTATAGTTCCAAAGGTGAGGTCTGATGAGAGATTTTCTCAAAGATCTATTGTTACAGTAGTTCTTACAGAACTGTTCTTTCTTCTCAGGGATCCGTCGGTGATGCTTACAGAAGTGCATCATTCTGCCCGAGTGTGATGCCCTGGAGATAGAACTTTATGATAATTTTAAAACTTAAAGTGCAGAGCCTGTGCTGTGGTCGTCCTCCCACTACTGACTTAATGCCAGAATTGTTTCTGTAGCCAGGGGAGCAGTGACCACCAGAAAGTGATTACTAAAATAATTAAAAAAAATGTAATACATGTTCTAGGGACATGGATATGTTGTTCATCCACACTTATTGGCAGGTTCCTTGCCGTTTTAAATCTTGCCGGAAGGTCTTCAAGCTGGCTCCTCCCACCCACCCGGGTGGTAAAACTCTCGGCTCTGCCCCATGATGCCAGATGTTCCTTACGCTTGGAGCTCAGGTTCCCTCCTTAATGCTCTCGTATAAGACTGGTTCCTAATTCTTGAATTTTCGAAATTAGAAGTTTTGCTAAAGACTTGGTCTTCTCTCCCTCGGGCTGCGATGGACAAATCGACTCGGTTTCGGAGATGCCCTTGCGAGAAGATCTCGGACGGATCCGCCTCCGTCGTCTACTTAGGCCTTGAGCACGACCCGCGGGCTTTGCGACCTGTCTCTTCCTTTTTGGCCCTACGTCTCCGAAGACCGTGCTGCCCGTTTACAGCTGGGCGCCCCGAGAAAAGATTTCCTCGGTTAAGTCAAAAGAGGCCCGGTCGGCGGTGTCCTCGGTGGCGGGCTCGGCGGATCAGCTCGAGCAGATGATCGCCCTCGAAGAGGAGGCAGCGCGGGCCGCTTCTACCTCGGCAGCGGCATTTGTCCCGCTTTCTCTCGGTGCCTCATATTCGGCTTCTTTTAAGGAGCTTTGTCTGACCCTCTCGACGAAAGGTGAGGGTCCAACTTCTTCTGGACCGTTTTCTCGGTCCAAAAAGAGAGACAGAGTAGAATCTCACGTCGGCGCTCTTGGGAGGCGGGAAAGATCCCTCTCCCTGGTTAATGGGCAGTCGACTTCAGTCGACCCCTCGGCTTGACCACTGGCTACGGTGTCCCCGTCAGGCCAGTTGACCCGAGACTCCTGTCGGCTGGTCGAGATTTTTCTTGACCCGTCGGACGGGTTGTCGGCTAGAGAAGCTGAGAATCCCCTCTCCCCGGTTCCCCCGGTGGGAGTTGAGGATCCCGTCAGCTCGTCTGTGCCTCCGGTTCCGGAGCCTTCGGTGGAATCGTCCGAGCCGAGGGGAGTGCCGATTCCCTGCGACACCTCCCTGCACCGTCCTCAGCCTAGCCGAGGTTCTCGGTCTCGGACGTCTTCGCGGTCCAGCCGATCCCGCTGTCCTAGCCGGTCTCGGCACCGTGGCAAGCGGCGCCACCACTCATCCTCTTCCTCGGACGAGGGGAGGCTTCGGCGCAAGTTGCGTCGGAGGTATGAGGAACTCATGTGGCAACAGCTCCTTCTGACCGGGAATAAGCCGACGCCGTCGTCTTCCCCGGCCATTAAGTGGCTGTCACTGGAGCGGCCAAAACAACCCCTCATTTTAGCCGAGGAGCCTGTTCCCAGGCCGGTTGTTCGGCCAATTCCAGCTGTCCCACCGATTCCGGTGGAACCTCCGCCTCCACAGCCGTTAGTTGGGGCTCCAACCAAAAATTCTCGGTCGGCTCAGGGACTGCCCCATAGGCTGTCTGTCACCCTCACTCCCGATAGACCTCAGCAGGTGGAGGGTGGCTCAGGCCCGAGACAGCTCTTTGAGGACTCTTCTGAGTCCGAGGACGATTCCTCCCTTTTCTCCAAGCGAATGGACTTGGAGTCCTCAGGAGGACAGTCAGTGGACAATAGCCCTTCGCCCTTCCTAGGATTGCTTCGGCTCATCTCAGAATCCACCGGGATGAAGCTCGAACCCGTTTCTAAATGGGCCAGGTATCCCCTCACGGAGATTCTGGACCGAGGGGATTCCGCTACGGAGGCCTTTCCGGTGGCCGAGGCCATAGTGGGTCCGGCCTTGGGCTCTGGCAGCACCCTGCTTCCTGCCCTGCACCTTCGGCCAGGATGGCCAGGAAGTATGCGGTCCCTACCGGTTCCCTGTCCGGTTTTTCGGAACACCCCTCTGTTGAGGGGTTGGTTACTGACAGCGTTTTCAGGCGTGCCAGGAACGCTAGGGATGTGGACAAACCTCCCGACAAGGAATCCAAGAAATTGGATTATGCCGAGCGAAAAGTCAATGCTGCGTCCTCTCTCGGCCTTCGTCAGGCCAGTTCGACCGTCCTCATGGCACATTTTTCTCATGCCTTGTTGGGCTCCCTGGATGAGGTCGTCCCTCATCTTCCCGCGGATCTGCAGACTACGGTCAGGCTGGTGCGGGACCAGGGCAGTGGCCAAACAGCAGCTCCAGACTGCTTTAGACATTGGGGACTCATGTGCCAGGTCTGTGGCGGCCGCAGTGGCCATGCGTCATCGGGCTTGGCTGAGGATATCCACCTTTACTTCGGATACCCAGCACAAGTTGGCGGATGTTCCCTTTTTGGGGACTGACCTCTTCGGCCCTGGGGTGGAAGGTCACCTGCAGAGGATCGAGAAGTCCAATGCTACCTTGGACTCGGTCTCTTCCGCTCAGAAGGACAAAGGCCGCAAACCACAGCCTAAGCCCGTTCGTCCTTCTGCGCCCCCGGCGCGCCCGGCCCAGCAACGTCAGGGCCAGCAGGCTTGGGCTTGGCATCCCAAACCCAAGCCCGGATTTCCTCCAACAGGAAGCAGGGAGGTAAGGGCCCAGGAGGTCCCTCGGCCGGTCCCTCCTCCAAGCCTGCCCAGTGACGGGCTGAGGGGTGTCGCCCCCAACCCCGTCACCTCACCCCAGGTTCCCCCCATGGGGGGACGGCTCCGGCACTTCCTTTCCGCCTGGTCCGTTATTACCACGGACAGGTGGGTACTGGAGGTGGTGGGAAAAGGCCTGCCTCTAGAATTCGAGCAGGCCCTGCCCTTCAGAGCCGTCGCACCTCGGGGGGCCTCGGGGTCCGCAGCCTCACTGTCGGCTCGTCGGGCTGACATTGCTCTCCTCCTCCAAAAGGAGGTGATCAGGGAGGTAGCGAACCCTCCCTCAGACCAGGGGTTTGTGTCCAGGTACTTCCTGGTTCCGAAACGGACAGGGGGCTGGCGCCCCATTCTCGACCTACACGACCTGAACAAGTTCCTAAGGTCTCGAACCTTCAGGATGATCACTCTGGCTCAGATATTACCATCCCTGGAACACGACATGTGGTTCTGCTCTCTGGACCTGCAGGACGCGTTCTTTCACGTCCCTATCCGTCCGTCACATCGGAGATTCCTTCGCTTTCGAGCGGAGGGATCCCTCTTCGAGTTCCGAGCCATGCCATTTGGCCTGTCTTCAGCTCCCAGGGTCTTCACCAAATGCATTGCAGTGGTGACAGCTTTCCTGCGGCGCCGAGGGGTCCGGGTGTACCCTTACCTGGACGATTGGCTGATAGCAGCCCCCTTCAGACAGGAGGTGGAGCGGTCCAGAGATCTGGCCCTCCAGGTTTGCTCTCAAGTCGGCCTTCTCATCAACGAGGCCAAGTCGGAACTCGAGCCGAAGCAGGTGATTCTGTTTATCGGGGCAGAGCTCGACTCTCTTCGAGCCAGAGCACGGCTCCCGGCGGACAGGGCCGAGGTTCTCACCTCCTTTGCCCAATCATTTCTAGTTGGGCAATCGCGCCCTGCCCGGGACTTCCTGCGCCTCCTGGGTCTCATGGCGGCCTGTACCAGCGTGGTCCGTTGGGCACGCTGGCACATGCGCCCCCTTCAGTGGGGACTGGCCAGCCAGTGGTCACAACGCTGCGATCCATTGGACCAGCTAGTGATGGTGACCCAGGAGATGTGGAACGCTCCGGTGGTGGACGTTCCATCTCATCTGCAGGAGGGCATCCCGTTTGTCCGCCCGAGCCAGCGGTCTCTCTATCGACCGATGCCTCTCTGATGGGTTGGGGTGCCCATCTGGGGAACCTGGCCACGGCCTCTGGTCCCAGCGAGTCGATACCACATCAACCTGCTGGAGCTCGGCGGTCCGCCTAGCTCTCCACCGCCTTTGCTCCGTTTCTCCGGGGTCAAGTGGTCCGAGTCAGGCGGACAATACCCGCGACCATGTACTACCCTAAACCGCCGAGGCGGGGCCGCGTTCCATGCTTCTGTGCAAGGCTCTCGGCGTTTGGTCACTCGTGCGCAGCCTGGAGGCGGATCTCCTAGCCATTCATGTGGCAGGAGCCTCAACACCCTGGCCGATGCCCTGAGCGGATAGGGGCTGCATCCCACAGTGGTCTCTCCTGCCGGAGGTAGTACAAGATCTGTTCTCCACTGGGGCACACCTCAGGTGGACCTGTTTGCCTCCAGGAGAACATGAAGCTGAGGCTGTTTCATGCCCGCCCCCTCAGCAGGGCTCGCTGCAGGGGATGCCTTCTCGAGGCTGTGGACCCGGGCCTCTTCGCCTTTGCCCCATTTCCCTTGATTTACAGGTGCTTCTCAAGGCAAGGAGGGACAAGGCGCAGGTGATTCTGATAGCCCCAGACTGGCCGCCAGTTACAGGTACCCAGATCTCCTCAGCCTCAGCTCCAGGCTCCGAGGCAGCTTTCAGCTCGCCCGGACCTGCTCTCAGTCAATCAGGGAAGGTGTTCCATCCGGACCTTCAATCCCTGCACCTGACGGCCTGGTTCCTGAGCGGCTAGAGTTCCAGGCCTTGGGTCTTTCCGACGAGGTCCTCAATGTTGTTGAGGCGTCCTGTAAGGAGTCGACCAGGAAGTGCTATGCCTTCAAATGGAAGAGATTTTCCATTTGGTGTCAGGGCAAGGGCTTGGACCCTTCCTCCTGTCCTTTGGCAAGCATCTTGGACTATTTATGGTCCCTTTCTAGTCAAGGGCTTAGGTCGATGACCCTAAGGGTGCACCTGGCAGCCATCTCTGCTTACCGGGCGCGGGCGGGGAGCAGTCGATTGGCGCAGGAGAAGGTGGTCTGGTGCTTTTTCAAAGCCTTGATCACATTTCCCTCGGTGCGGAACCTCCACCTCCGTGGGATTTACTGCTGGTACTGGCAAAGCTCATGGGCAAGCCATTCGAACCAGTGCACAGGTGTGAACTCTCTCACCTGTCGTGGAAGACCGCCTTCTTGGTGGCTATCACGTCAGCCAAAAGGATGGGAGAACTCCAGGCGCTCTGCATCGAGTCTTCTGACCTGGTCTTCCACAGGGACAAGGTTGTCCTGCGCCCCCACCCAAAATTCCTTCCGAAGGTGGTGTCGGAGTTTCACCTTAACCAGATGTTGACTCTGCCGGTGTTCTACCCCAGTCACACCTCGGAGGCCGAATACAGGCTCCATACTTTGGACCCTAGAAGGTCGCTCGCTTATTATAAGGAGCCCGGCTGAAATTGGGAGAGGTTCGCCAGCTGTTTGTCACCTACGCTGAAGCCGCACCTGGCAGACCTGCAGCCAAGCGGACGATAAGCAGGTGGGTCACCTCCTGCATAGATCTCTGCTACAAGTTGGCGGGCATGGAGCCTCCCAGAGGGATAAGAGCTCATTCTACCCATCATACTGCTGCATCGGTGGCTGCTTCCAGGGACGTCCCTATCCAGGAAATCTGCAGGGCTGCTACCTGGAAGTCAGCACACACCTTTATTACCCATAGATACATAGACAGTGTCGGCAGATAAGGGCCTATGGCCCACCTAGTCTGCCCATTTGAGCTTGTAAGTTCAGTTTGTTTTCCTAGAAGTCTATTTCCCCTTACCCCTGACCTCTAGAATTCCTTTATGTCTATCCCATGCATTCTTAAATCCCGTGATTGTTTCAGCCCCCACCACTTCCTCTGGCAGGGTGTTCCACTTGTCCACCACCCGTTCTGTGAAGAAATTCTTTCTCATGTTTCCTCTGATCGTCCTCCCTCAACTTCATCCCATGCCCTCTAGTCCTGAAACATCTTTTTCGCTTAAAAATAGTGTTTTCCTGCACCCTGTTCCTCCCTGTAAGATACTTGTATGTCTCTATCATATCCCTCTCTCCTCCTCTCCTCCAGGGAGTACATGTTCAGTTCCTTCAGCCTGTCTTCATGGGACTTGTGATGCAACCCATACACCATCTTTGTTGCCCTCCTCTGAACCTTCTCTACCCTGTCTATGTCCTTACGTAGGTATGGTCTCACGAACTGTACACTGTACTCCAGGTGGGGCCTCACTAGTGTCTTGTATAGCGGAATTATGACCTCCCTTTTCCTGCTGGTGATGCCCCTGCCTATACATCCCAGCATCCTATTTGCTTTACCTGATGCCTTGTCACACTGTTTCCCTACCTTGAGGTCATCAGAGATGACAACCCCAAGATCCCTTTCCTGCTTGGTGCATGCTATATCCTCACCCCCAACTGATATATTGTGCCAGGGTTTTGTGCCCCATATGCATTATCTTGCACTTCTTTGCATTGAATTTCAACTGCCAAACCCTTGACCATTCTTCAAGTTTCTGCAGGTCCCTTCTCATTCTGTCTACACCCTCTGGTGTGTCTACTCTGTTACAGAGCTTTGTGTCATCAGCGAACAGTGAAATTCTGCCTTCTATATCCTGTGCAATGTCACTGATGAAGATGTTGAATAGGACCGGTCCCAGCACCCATTACCACATCGACCTTGAGTCACGCCAGGATGCTGGTTTTGGGGCCTCGGTTCTCCGGTCTTTATTCCCTAAGTAGGGGGTGTGCGCCTTGCCTCCCTCCTCCCGGAGATCTGCTAGGAGTCTGCCAATAAGTGTGGATGAACAACATATCCGTGTCCCTAGAAATACAGGTTACTCACCTGTAACAGGAGTTCTAGGAATGGTATATGTTGTTCATCCTGACATTCTCGACCTCCTCCGCTTCGACGCACAACCTGAGCTTCCAGCAGGCCAGATCTGGCGTCATGGGGCGGAGCCGAGAGTTTTACCACCCGGGTGGGTGGGAGGAGCCAGCTTGAAGACCTTCTGGCAAGATTTAAAGCGGCAAGGAACCTGCCAACAAGTGTGGATGAACAACATATACCATTCCTAGAACTCCTGTTACAGGTGAGTAACCTGTATTTTAAAAACTCCAGTAAATTGCTAACAGACAAAATTTGTCAAGAAATTACCACACATCTAAAATGTTGTGAAATTGCAACAAAGTAATGCTCAAGTAACCATAAAAATATTGCTGATTCTTGAGTCAGCCTCTTTTCTGGCTCTAGAAAGGGAGGCAGGTCAGCGTTTTTAAGGTTTATTGATGGATCTCTGAGAAAAAACATTACGGTGAATAAATTTTTTGTCAAACAACAGGAATCCATCAGTGATGCCTTACAAAAGTGCAGACTCACTAGAAGTTCCTGTGTGTCCGGGCAGTAGTGCTTTTTGAAGGTGTGCACTGTGAAATTGCCGGATTTCAAGAAATTTGTAAAGCTGCTCCCTGGGAAACAGTGCACACCGTCACATAGAGAATACTGGTTGAGCAACAATGCTCAACCAGCCTGTGCTGCACTAGAGAGGGGTTCTGATTGCATTAAATCTCCATAACGAAGCTCAAGAGATCCGATGTTCTCAGAAGCCCAAGGTAGCAGCTCAGGCTGGTTGGGCATGTGGTTACCCAACCAGTATTTTTTATAGTGTATAATTTTGTTGTTGTCATTCTAGTTTTTATTTTTTTAACGAAAGTGTTTTCACGGCGCTCTGTGGCAGCAGTGAACGTGCCAGTGGTTTCAGTTCAGAACTTAAACTGATTGCTTGATTGATGTGTGCGGCAGCACTGTGAAAAACACGAGCTGCCTCAAAGATTTCCGATCAGCTTGAAAGTTATTGTACCATAGAAGGGTAAACCACATTCCAAGACCTTTTAACTGTGATACAACAAGCTTTCAGCTGGGATGGAAATAGATGCAGAACAAACCCTCACTATACAGTACGTTCACTATAAAGCACTGCTGTCTGAACATACAGTCCAGGAGGGATGCCAGTTTTGGAACTGCTGTGTTGTATTTTTTGTTGAGTGGGAAGGATGGCAGGATCAGCCAGATAAAACAAAATTAAAAGAGCACTGACTGATAAAATGTTAATTTTTATGTGGAATGCCTAATCCAGGGATTGCCCCCACAATTTCTGGTGATCGTTTCCTTTTTTAATGTTCCGGGGAATTCTGTTGTCCACTGAAGTATCTGCCAGTGAGTCCAACTATAATTTTTGGATTGGACAATAAACTGGAAATGCTTAGGTGCTTGAAACATGGGTAGCTGCCATTGTGTAAGGATTAACCCACGGCAGAGCGTGGGTCTCTCAGAGATTAATGTATGGCAGGGGGGGTTGGACTGGTTCCAACCACCTAGCCATACATTAATCCTTGAGAGACCCACGCTCTGGGGTGGGTTAGTTCACTTATAACACAGGGAAGAGAAAGGGTTTAGCACTGTTTTTCTTTGTTTCTCTTCCTCGTGTTACATTTGTGTAAAAGTAATTATAAAGTACAAAATTACAAAAGTTCTGGGAGGATATTGAGGTCCCTACCATGGAGAAGAGAAAGGGAGTTGCACCTGACTGGAGAAACTACATTCTGAACTTTTTTATATTGTGACTGCAGTGGTGAACAATTACTGATTACATGCAGATGTGATCAACATTTCAGAATATGTGCTCATTTTGACTGACTTAGTTTTGTAAACTGTGGCATCATCTCCGTTTTTCTGCTATGTTTGATATTTGGGATTTGGTTGCTGTGCATTATGGGAAATGCATATGTTTAAATGCAGAGGCAGTCTGAGCTCTGGTAGTTGTTGCTGCAATTCCCTTGGCTGACCAACAGATGGTAGTACACTGAGGCTTACATCTTTTTTATCTGTGAATTTTGCAGCCAACATTGCACATTAATAACTTGTCCCCTTTCAACTGATTTACTTGAAATTTAGAAAGTACAGCCTCTGTGTCAGGAATGTTTGATGCTGTATATTTCCTGTAGATCGGAGCAGGGGAGGCAAAGTTACAGAGGTGCAAAAAAATGCAAACGTCTCAGTTTTTGAAAATGTTAAGTCTTTATTTGCCACCAAATAACTAAAAAAACAGGAGACTTTGAAACCTGAAACTTTCAGGTTTGATAGAGATTGGTCCAAGGTGTGTGCTCTTGTGTTTTTTAGGTTCCACTGTTAAAGCAGATTTTTTTGCATATTTAATAAAAGACATGGAGGCAATCTGGAAAATCATATGTGGCATACATTACTGTGTAGTTACTGAAAGGGTATGTGTTTCTGATTTATGAAAAATTTTGAAAAAATTGCCTGTCAAGACTCTTCCTAAATGGCATCCCTTACGTCACCTCCTTTTTATCCATCCACACCCGTCTCCCTCCCCAGCTGTATGTTTACTGTCTCATCTTTACCTCCCCCTCCCACTATCTACCCCCCTCATCCTCACCGATATTTATGACTGTCTTAATTTTTATTTAAATTTGTTGTAAATATGGTTATTTCTGCTCTTGTAGTTTTCTTTTGCTGTATGTGTTGTGACACTGTGTAACCTGGACAACTGTGAAAACGGGCATGTTTGCTCACACTCTTTCCAGTATAAAATAAACTTGATTGATTGAACTCTTGATCCTGTAAATTCCATATAGATCAGATCAGGGAGGCAAAGTTACAGAGGTACAAAAAATGCAAAAGTCTCAGTTTTCAAAAATGTTTTTTGCCTCCCGATAACTAAAAAAAATAGGATGCTTTGAAACCTGAATCTTTCAGGTTTGATAGAGATTGGTCCAAGGAGTGTGCTTTAGTGGTTCCACTGTTAAAGTAGTTTTTTACAATATTTAATAAAAGACATTGAGGCAATCTGGAAAATCATATGTGGCATGCATTACTGTGTAGTTTCTGAAAGGGTATGTGTTTCTGAGCCAATAGACCAAGTAACCAAAAAAAAAAAATACACTACATAATCATATAGATGTTTTCAAGCTACTTGTGATGGAACTACCAGAAATTTCTCTTTGGCATATCTATTCTTGTTTGACAGCCATCTGTTGGCCAGCTGTGAATTGCAGGCTAAGACTGTTTTGGACAGGAAACTAACATGGGGAACAGAATGTGGGTGCACTTTACAACATTTTAATACAGCTCCCTGAATCTGATTTGATAGAAGATGTGCCTTTTCTTCCATTTTTTAAATGCTGTGTTCCCCAGCGATGGCCCCGTCCAAGTTAAACAACTCTTTATACTATTTCAGGCAATCTGGAAGACTGTTACAATGATTCTTGGCCCACTGTTACTTTTTTTACTTTTAGGTTTTTTTTGTCACTATAAGTGAATGGAATTTTTTTACATTGTAGCTTTTTTATTTTTTTGTGAATATTCCTATCTCTAATGATTTTTTTTTCAATCTGTGAACTTTTGTAGAAGTGATTAAAATCTCTTAAATTTTTTTTTTTTCGTATTTTTTCTTTATGCTCCTCCCAGCGGAGCTTCCCTGCCAACCACTCCATCAGGTGCAGTTGCAACCAACCTCCGACCCCAACCAGCCACCAGCTCCTACTGCACCCCCCCCCCGGTAACCCGACGTATCCCCTCGTCGGGAGAGTCCCTCTCTTCCGAGGGGGAAGTACCTTACCAGCCATACTACGTATCATGCGGTGTTGCGGAGCTGGTCCAGGCCATCTTTGTGGCAGCAGGGCCGGCACTCATCATCTGGTCAGGCAGGGAGCCCTTATTTTCCAGTTTTCAAATCTTGCCCTCCCGCAGTTCTCAGCCATGCGTGAGCATGGCAACCCTAGGCGGGGATGTACAGAGGGCATGTCAAGGCAGTACATCCCCCAAGCACGTTGCCAGTCCAGCCCAAAGTGCCGAGGCCAGACCCCTCCCACCGGGGAGGGAAATGTCAATGGATGCTCTGGAACTCCTCTCCCTGACAGTCTTCACCCTGTTACGCTCCCGGGCTGAGGAAAAACCCGGGTCACCAGCATGCCAATGCGAACCTTAGCTCGGCGCCACGGAGCTAACCAAAGTCTCTGAAATTTTGTTTGCTCTTCCTGTTGCCCATCATGAGCCCTGCTTATTCTGCCATTTATTTATTTATTTTTTAACTTTTTATTTATAGATTTTATGAGCTTACAGCGAAAACTGCAAAGGCATAAAAGATATAGTATGAGGTACTCAGACCTCCAAACCTCATATTCAAGACTGTTACATTACATAGATACCAACATTAGTTATTCTTATAAGCACAGGAGGACTGCCTATCAGTCTGTACAGGAGTACATTTTGACTAGATTAAATTGTAGGTCTATTACACTCTCACTTGGTATCTATAACCATTTTGTATGATTAAAACACCAATTTTTTTTTTTTAACTTTATGGTTATTGTTTAAAAAAAAAAACATACAGTTCTAGGGACATGGATATGTTGTTCATCCACGCTCATTGGCAGGTTCCTTGCCGCTTTAAATCTTGCCGGAAGGTCTTCAAGCTGGCTCCTCCCACCCACCCGGGTGGTAAAACTCTCGGCTCCGCCCCATGACGCCAGATCTTCCTTACCGCTTGGAAGCTCAGGTTCCCTCCTTAGCGCTCTGCGTTTTCGACTGGTTCCTGGAAATTTCGGTCTTCGAAATCAATTAAAGTTTTCTGAAACTTTGATCTTTCTTCTTCATTGTGGCGATGGCCCATTCGTTTTCCAGCTCCAGGAGGCACCCTTTTTTTCCTCAGGAGATCGCACTCCACGTGCGTTTACCTACTGACTTGGATCACGATCCTCAACTGCGAATTTTGTTATGCCCTTTCGGCCAGTTCTCTGGAGGATTGCACGGCCCGTTTGGGGCCCGGGCAACCGGTAATTTTTCCTGCCTCGGAAAATTCCTCGGAGACTCGTCGGGCAGTGTCCGCATCGGCTTTGTCAGCTGAGCAGCTTGATCTTCTTTCCTCTGGGGAGGGGGCGGCTGCCTCTCCCTCTTCCTCGGTCACGGCGCTTATCCCGCTCTCCTTGAGTTCTCCTCATGCAGCTTCGTTCAAGGAGCTTCGACAGTCCCTTTTCTCGAAGGGAGAGGGACCTTTGGGACTTACCTCCGGCCCAAGTCAAGAGTGCATGAGCTAAGTCCCTTCATCGGCTCGGGAGGCGGGAGAGTTCCCCTCCCTGCCCGGCCGACATTAAGCCAGTCGAGGATGCAGCTCCGCCGCTGGCCTCACGGGTATCCCCGTCAGGTCAGCCGGCCAGGACTCCGTCGGCGTTGTCGAGTCTCTCGACCCGTCATCTGGGCTGTCTTCTTCTGGTGCCGCCATCCCTTCGCTGGTTTCCCCGGTGGAGGCTGAGTTTCTGCCTGTACCTTCAGGTCGACAGTCCTCAGCCCTTTCTTCCGAGCCGAAGGAGGAGCGGGCATGCCCCGCTCCTTCCCAAGCCCGCCCTCAGTTCCCCCGAGGATTCGGGTCTCGGTCCTCCTCTCGGTCTAGCCACTCACGCTGACCTCTGCGTTCTTGGTCGGGGCACTGAGTCAAGTGGCATTGCCGTTCTTCCTCATCCACCTCCTCGGCTGAGGAGTGGCTTTGATGCCGTTGGCATCGACATTACAAGGAGTTTATGTGGCAGCAGCTGTTGTTTTCCGGGATTCAATTGACCCCGATTCATTCTCCGGCTAGTAAGCTGCTGCGGCCCGGTCGGCCGATGCAGCCGCACGAGGCAGTCGAGGTGCCCTCTCCGGGGCCGGTTGCTCGTCCGATCCCTGCTGCCCCACCATCCTCGGTGGAACCCAGGCCGGGCCATGACCTGTCCCGCAGGTTATCTGTTCCCCTCGCTCCGGCCCGCCCTCGGCGGATGAAGAGTTACTCAGGCCTGCGGCAGCTTTTTGCAGACCCCTCGGAGCCAGAAATCGACTCCTCTATGTTTTCTAGCAGGGAGGACCCATGGTCTTCTCCGGAACATTCTGTGGGCGACAGCCCATCGTCCTTTATGGGTCTGCTCCAGCTCATCTCGAATTCACGGGATGCAGCTCGAAAGCCTGTTCCAAGCAGGCCTCCCCCACGGAGAGATTCTAGACCGAGGGAATTCTCCGGAGGCTTTCCCGTGGCTGGGGCAATCATGGGCCCAGCCTTGAGCTTTGGCGCGGCCTACTTCCTGCCCTGCGCCTCGGCTAGGGTGGCCAGGAAGTACCCTGTCCCTGTCGGTTCTCTGCCCGGTTTTCGGAACACCCTCGGCTGAGGGGTAGTCACTGACAATGTTTTCCAATGTTCTGGAAATGCTAGGGATGTGGATAGGCCCCCTGACAAGGAGTCCAAAAGGATGGACTATGTCGGGCACAAGGTTTACGCTGCGTCCTACCTAGGCCTCCGTCAGGCCAGCTCGGCGGCACTGATGGCACATTTCTCCCACGCCCTCTATGGCTCCCTGGATGAGGTCCTCCCTCATCTCCCGGCCGACCTGCGGACCACGGTCTGACGGGTGCGGGACCAGGGTAGGGCGGTGGCGAAACAGCAGCTCCAGACTGCTCTGGATCTAGGCGACTCCTGTGCCAGATCAGTGGCGGCCGCGGTGGCCATGCGCCACAGGGCATGGCTAAGGTTATCCTCCTTCTCTTTGGAAACCCAGCACGAGTTGGCGGACATTCCCTTCTTGGGGACTGACCTTTTCGGCCCTGGAGTGGAGGGACACCTCCAGGGGTCCGAGAAGTCCGATGCCACTCCGGACTTGGTTACTCCCGCCCGGAGGGTCAAGGGCAGCCGGCAGTCTTTGCATAAGCCCCTTTGCCCCGGCCCTGCGGCTCGACCGGCCCAACACGAGGGCCAGCAGGCATGCGCTGGGCGGCCTGACGCCAGACCAGCATCTTCCTCCAAAAGGAAGCAGGGAGGTAAAGATCCGAGAGCTCCCTCGGCCTCTTCCTCCCCCAAACCTGCTCAGTGACGGGCTAAGGGGTGCTGTCCCTGCCCGTGTTTCCCCGTGGGGGGACGGCTCCGCACCTCTTCCTCTTGGCCCTCTAGGGGTCGGTGGTGCTAAGGGTAGGTCCTGTCACGGGTTGCGAGCAGGTTCCCCCTTTTGAGCCGTTGCCCTACGGGGATCTTGGGGTCCACAGCCTCTTCACCGGCCCGCTGAGCCGACTTGCCTGGCCCTCTAATTAGAGGTGATGAGGAAGGTTGCGGACCCTCCTTCTGACCCTGGGTTCGTGTCCAGGTATCCCTGGTCTCAAATGGACGGGGGGCTTGCGCCCCATCCTTCTGCACGCCTGGATGGTCTCTCTGCCTCGGATAACCCATCCTCAGAGGAGGGCGTGTGGCTTCTTCCTGGGCCTCCAGGACATACTTACTCCTCGTTCCGTCTGTTCTTGGGAGACTCCTCCCTTTCCTAAGTGGGGATCTCCTTACGAGTTTCTGGCCAGGCCCTTCGTTCTCTGCTCAGCAGCTTCTGCGGCATTGAGGGGTCCGGGGCGTCACCCCACCCGGATGGCGGCCTGATTGCAACCCTTCCAGGCGGACGGGGACGATCCAGTGTTCTGGCTCTCAGACTGGTCTCCCTTTACCGGAGCCACGTTGGAACTCGTATCTTAGCGGGTGATCCTTCTTCGGGACGAGGCTTGACTTTTGAGTCCGAGTTCAGCTCCTGGCAGACAGGGCTGAGGTTTTTCCTCCCTTACCTAGTCAGGTCTGACTGGGCAATTGCGCCCTGCCGGGTCTCCTGCACCTCCTGGGCCTCGCTGCGGCCGGCTCCAGCGTGGTCTGTTGGACCCGCTGGTTCATGCGTTCCCCTAGTGGGCACTGGCCAGCCAGCGGTCACAGTGCTGCGTTCCTCGGACCAGTTTGTGACTATAGCCCAGGAGTTAGGGGAACGCTCCCCCTCGGTCCGTTCCAGCTCTTGAAGGAGATCATCCTGTTCGTCCACCCTGAGTCGACGGTCTTCTCCGACCGATGCTTCTCGGATGGGTGGAGATGCCCATCTAGGGGAATACAGAGTGCTTCGCCTCTGGTCCTCTCAGGAGCCCCGATGTCTTTCCTACCTGCTGGAGCTCCAGGCGGTCCATTTAGCTTGCACCGCTCGCTCCGTTTGTGCGGGGTCTAGTGGTTTAAGTCCAAGCGGACAACACCACGACCATGTGCTACCTACCCTGCCAGGTTCGGTCGAGCCCCTTACCTCGGCGTAAGGAGGTTCCCCGTATTGGGTTTTTCGCGCAGCCAGAGGCGGTTTCCCAGCCATTTGATGGCAGGAGCTTCCAGCACCCTGTCTGATGCCCTAAGCCGGACGTAGGCTGTGCCTCACGAGTGGTCTTCCCTGCCGGAGGTAGCACAGGATCTTTTCCCTCCTTCCCTCCAGGGAGAATACGAGGCCGAGACTGTTTCATGCCCGCCCCCTCAGCAAGGTTTGCTGTAGGGGATGCCATCGAGGCCGCAGACTCCGGGCCTTTCCACACCTCTTCCCCAATTCCCTTGACCCACGGGCAAGGCAAGGAGGGACTAGGCGCAAGTGATGCTGGTAGCCCCAGACTGGATTGCCAGCTCTGGTATCCAGCTCTCCTCAGTCTCAGCCCCAGGCTCCCAAGGCAGCTTCCAGTCCGCCCGGTCCTGATCTCTGTTTTCAGGGGAAGGTTTTCCATCTGGACCTTCAATCCCTGCACCTGAAGGCCTGGTCCCTGTGTGGCTAGGGGCCAGGCCTTGGGTCCTTCGGCAAGGTCCTCGACGTTTTTGAGGCGTCCTGCTAGAAGTCGGCCAGACATGCTCACCTTCAATTGGAAGAGTTCTCCATTTGATGATGGGATAGGGCCTAGTCCCTCTCCCATCCCTGGGCGAGCATTCCGGACCATCTGTGGTCCATTCTTTGAACTAGGGCTTCGGCCGACGACCCTCTAGGTGCTTCTGTTGGTCACCCTGTCTTCCGGGCGCGGGCCGGAGAGGCAGTCGATGCGTGAAAAGGTGGTCTGGCACTTTCTGAGGCCTTGATCACACCTCCCCTTGGGGAGAGTATCCCCATTTCTTGCGATCTTCGCTGGTATGGGCTTAGCTCACGGGCAAGCGTTCGAACCTTTGCACAGGTGCAAGTTCCCCACCTGTTGTGGAAGAACACCTTCTTGGGGCTACTCTGCCATCCAGAAGGAAGGGAGAGTTCCAGGCGCTCCTTTGAATCTCCCTATGTGTCTTCCACAGGGACAAGGTTGTCCTGCGCCCCACCCGAAGTTCCTTCCGTAGGCGGTGGTGGAGTCTTCCCTAACCGGGTATTGTCTCTGCAGGCGTCCATCCCCATTCACGCCTCGGAGGCCGTGTATAGGATCCATGGGACCCTATTTAACGCTCACCTACCCAGGGAGCATAGGGCTGAAGTTCGGGAGAGGTTCGCCAGCTGTTTGTCATCTACGCTGAAGCCGCACCTGGCAGACCTGCAGCCAAGCGGACGACGAGCCAGTGGGTCACCTCCTGCATAGGTTTCCGCTATAGGTGGGCGGGCATGGAGCCTCCTAGAGGGATAAGTGCTCTTTTAACCCGCCCTTCCGCTGCATCGGTGGCTGCTTTTGAGGATACTCCGGTCCAGGATATCTGCAGGGCTTCTACTTGGAAGCAGGCTTTACCGTTTCCCCTTCCACATTGACCTTGGGTCACGCCGGGATGCTGGTCGGGGCCTCAGTTCTCCAGTCTTTCTACCTAAGTAGGGGTGGTGTGCCTTGTCGCCCTCCTCCCGGAGAACTGTTAGGAGTCTGCCAATAAGTGTGGATGAACAACATATCCATGTCCCTAGAAATACAGGTTACTCACCTGTGACAGGAGTTCGGAATGTTATATGTTGTTCATCCACCACGTACCGGCCTCCCTGGCCCGGCGCTGGCAAGCCGGCAGCGGGCTAGATCTGGGCGTCATGGGCGGAGCCGAGTTTTACCACCGGTGGGTGGGAGGAGCCAGCTTGAAGACCTTCAGGCAAGATTTAAAGCGGCAAGGAACCTGCCAATAAGTGTGGATGAACAACATATACCATTCCTAGAACTCCTGTTACAGGTGAGTAACCTGTATTTTGAGATTCCTAGCACCAGTATTACAATGCAAGTATTATCACCAGTGAGGGCGCCACACATCTTAATATACATATCAGCATCGGTGTTATAAGATGCATCTTTGGGAAGAATTCAGCTTATAGACAAAGTAAGAAACAATTAATATCTGTGCGATGAGCCCTAAAACACCAATTTATCCAGCCCATAGTAGGTTTAAATAATGTTGGAGGAGCTGGTAAGCCAGAGACACATGGTGGAAGTAAGACAAGGATGTTCTGTGCTCAGTTAGGCTGTATTGGAAAACTGGATAGCTGGACGCACTCAGAGAGTAGTGGTCTGTGGGGAGCTCTCGAACCCTACAGAGGTTGGTAGTGGGGTACCACAGGGCTCGGTCCTGGGTCCAATCCTGTTTAATGCATACATATCGGACATCAGGGATGGTATAGGGTGTGAAATGAGTCTCTTAGGATGACTCCAAGATGGGAGCAGTAGTTGAGGAGAAGAGGGAGGTTGGCCCTGCAAGTGGACCTGGACACCCTGGAAGCTAGGCTCACACATGGAAATTAAATTTCAATATCACCAAGTGCAAGGGTGTTGCATCTTGGTAGGGAAACTCTAAACACAGGTACACCCTGGGAGGGAGGTGCTGGAAGCCTCAACAGGAAAAGACCTAGGGGTCATGGTGGATACATGTATGAATAACTCTGAGCAGTGCAGGAGAGCAGCTAGCAGGGCAAACAGGATGTTGGGATGCGCCATGAGGGGATCACCTCTAGGAGCAAGGAAGTGATTCTGCTGTACAATGGACTGGTTAGACCACACCTTGAGTACTGTGTACAGTATTGGAGACCACACTTGAAGAGGGACATACAGCTCCTGGAGAGGGTACAGAGGAGGGCAACAAAGATGATACGAGGGCTAGGGATTTGACTTACGAGGACAGACTTGAGGAGCTCTGCCTGTTTTCATTGGAGGAGAGGAGAGACAGGGGGACATGATTGAGGTCTTCAAGTACCTCAAGGGAATAAATAGGGTAAACATGGAGGATCTTTAGACTAAAGCAGGAGGCATCACCAGAGGGCATGGTTTGAAGTTGGAAGGTGGAAGGGTGAGGGAAAAGAGGAGGAGGTTTTCACTGAGAGGGTGGTGGACCCTTGGAATGCTCTGCCTGGTGAGCTGATTCAGAGATCCACAGTGGAGGGCTTTAAGAGAGGGTGGGACAGGCACAGAAAGTGGATGTATCAGATGATGGCCTGTCCCGGGGGGGTGGGGATGGATGATAGGGGTTTCTGGAGCACAAGGGATGGGAGGGTCTCGGCACCCAACTAAGGATCTAGGTTCGAGCAGACTTGATAGACCATAAGGCCTAATCTGCTGGCAAATAGTATGTTAGTATGTTAGTATTGTAAAGCCCCCAGTTTCGGGTATGGCCGAGGCCTCCCCTGCAGGCTACCAGAAATTCTAATAGAAATACTATGTAAATTTGCGGGAACTGAGCAGTGTATGAATACACTAACATTTTTAAACACCATGTCCCCTAGGCTATATTTAACATCGTTAAGCAGAGCTATGAAAAGAAGCTGCACGGGGCTAGTCTGAGATAAAACAGCAAAATCAGAGTACTCTATTTGAATCATAAAAGGCTATTTATTTAACTTTTAACTGTTAGGTAGCTCAACAGTATTTTAAATCTAAAGACTATAAAGTTAGTCGGCCCAGTGGCGTGGAGGACTGAGGCATCATGCCTTACCTCCTGCCATGCTGGCAACCTGTGTTCACGGTGCAAGCGGGTCGCTGGGGGTGGGCCGGGGAGGGAAAGGATCAAGCATCCGGAAGACAACTGTCCTCTCTTGGGAGGGGTGGGGACGGAGTCCGCTGCTTGACTGGCCCCTAGCGGTGGCTGATGCAACGTTTCCACACAAGGAGGCAGAGCTGTGCTAGACAGCTGGCGTGCTGCATACGGAAGCGTGCGCGGCTCGGCCATTTGCATCATTGCACACCTTGGCTCCTCACTTGGGGCGGGACAAAAAATGGAGGAAAAAAAGCCAACCGGCAGGGTGAAGCCAGAAGTTCCTTTTTAATTTTCTCTAGGTCCATTTTCCGAGTCTGCGTCTGAGCCAACAGGTCTGGGAAGAGGGCCAGATGACTCCCCTCCCAAACAATATCACCACAAGCTCGAGTGGCTTGTAGAAGTGGAATCCTGGCCTCTGGAAACTACAGCGTGGCCATTACCATGAGAGGCCTCTGTGTCACATCGCCTTTAGAACGTGGACGTTGTGGAATTGCAAAAGCTTTCTGGACTGGCACCCCAGAGTCAGAGGGTAACAGCTGTATGTCTGTAAAGATCAATTTGGTGATATTCTGTAGTAGCTCAGAAGGTCCTGCCAGCCTAGGTGGAAAACCCACCACTCACACATTTGCCTGGAACTGTATATTTTCAAGCATCTCAATTTTCCCTCTCAAGAAATTTAGGTCCTTCACAAATGAGGCGTTATGTTCACCCTGCTGAGTTGTTGTCGCTTTCATTTCCTCAGTCGCTTGTGAATGTTCTTTTAACTGCATATCATTTGCAGTGAGTTTAGCTTCTACAGCTGCTAACCGCTTGTTTGTTTCCTCACCAGTAGCCTGTATTTTAGTGAGGATTGCCATGATTTGCACTGAGGGAAGCTTCGGTGTTACAAGGCCGTTAGTAGGGGTCGGCCCCGCTCCCATCGAGGAGTCCGTGGGAGAAAGGAACACATCTAGGCTACGGTCTCTGTGTTTCCGGTTTTTTTTGTTTTTTTTAAGGTCCTGTCGTGACCCTGATAGGTTCCTATATATATTGCAGCTGTTGAATCTCCTGCGATCGCAAACTAAACGCTGTTTTTAAAGGTTTTTTTAAGTTTGCTGTGATTAGAGCTGGCTCAGATAGCTGTCACCATGTTGCTACTCCACAACACCCCCCATTCTGCCATTTAAATGTGTTTTTCTCTATTCTGGTTTTGTGAGGGATATGTTACTGTTCTAAGGACATGGATATGTTGTTCATCCACACTGTCTGGCAGGTTCCTTTCCACTTTAAATCTTGCCGGAAGGTCTTCGGGCTGGCTCCTTCCACCCACCCGGGTGGTAAAACTCTCGGCTCTGCTCCATGACGCCAGATCTTCCTTACCGCTTGGAAGCTCAGGTTCCCTCCTTAACGCTCTGCGTGTAGACTGGATCCTAATACTTCGGTTCGCCCAAAACTTATTTTAAAATTTTCTAGACTTCGGTCAAGTTTCTCCATCGCGGCTGCGATGGACAAATTGACTCCTAGATTTCGGCAGTGCCCTTGTGGGCAGAAAATGTCCAGGACGGACCCACACCCCATGTGCATCTACTGCCTCAGCCTAGATCATGACCCGCAGACCTGCGAGTTATGCCGTTCGTTTTCGGCCAATGTCCTGGAAGATCGCGCTGCCCGGTTACAGCTTGGGCACCCAAGAAGTGCTACCCGCCGGTGAATTCAAAGGAGGCCCATTGGGCGGTTACTGCGGTGGCTGCCTCGGCTGAGCAACTTGAGCAGATGATCGCCCTCAAGGAGGAGGCGGCACAGGCCGCATCATCCTCTTCCTCGGTCGCGGCATTTATCCCGCTCTCTCTGGGTACCTCATATTCAGCTTCTTTCAAGGAGCTTTGCCAGTCCCTTTCCACTAAGGGAGAGGGGCCATCGGGACATTCCTCTCGGTCCAAAAAGAAAGACTCAAAAGGTAAGTCCCATCGTCGGCGTTCATGGGAGTGGGAGAGGTCCCTTCCCAGACAGTCGACACTTGACTCGATCGAGGTTGCGACTAAGGCCGCTGGCTTCACGTGTGTCCCGATCAGGTCAGCTGGCGAGACACCCGTCGGCCAGCGATCGAGATTTTCTCGACCCATCGGACGAGCTGTTGACTGGTGAAGCCAACAACCCTTCTTCACGGTTCCCGGTGGAGACCGAGACCTGCCTGCGCCTCGGTGCACGCAGTCCCAGTTAAGGCTTCGAGCCAAAGGAAGGCGGTGTCTCCACCCCTTCCCAGACCCATCCCGGAAACACGAGGTTCTCGGTCTTGGTCTCGGACATCCTCTCAGTCCTGCCGATCCGCCCGACACCGGCGCTCTCGGTCTCGCACCAAAGTAGCGGCGCGCCGCTCGTCTCATCTTTCTCTCGGAGAGGAGGCCCGATGCAAATTGCATCAGGCGCTACGAGGACCTGATGTGGCAACTGATTACTTCTGTCTAGGAACAACCGACGCCGTCGCCTTCCCCGGCCATCAAGTGGCTGTCACCCAAGCGGCCAAAACAACCCCTCGCTGTAGCCGAGGTGCCCAAGCCTGGGCCGGTTGTTCAGCCGAAACCAGCTGCCCCACCGACTGTGGTGGAACCTCTGCCTCCACAACCGAAATCGGGGGCCTCGACCAAGGTCTCTAGGTTGAGTCAGGGCCTGCCCCACAGGTTGTCGGTCACGCTCACTCCCGACTGTCCTCAGCAGGTGGAGGGTGGCTCAGGTCCCAGGCAGCTCTTCGCGGACTCTTCGGAGTCCGACGACTCCTCCTCCCTCTTCTCCAGGCCCATTGACCTGCAGTCCTCCGGGGGCCAGTCGATGGACGAAAGTCCATCATCCTTCATGGGTCTGCTTTGGCTCATCTCGGAGTCCACCGGGATGCAGCTGGAGCCCGTATCCAAGCGGGCCAAGTATCCCCTCACAGAGATACTGGACCGAGGGGATTCACCCACAGGGGCCTTTCCGGTGGCTGAAGCCATTGTTGGCCCAGCCTTGGAGCTCTGGCAGCGGCCTGCTTCCTGTCCTGTGCCTTCGGCCAGGATGGCCAGGAAGTATGCGGTCCCTACGGCTCTTTGTCTGGTTTTTCGGAACACCCCTCCACCGAGGGGTTGGTCACCGACAGCGTTTTCTGGCATTCCGGGAACGCTAGGGATGTGGACAAGCCCCCCCGACAAGGAGTACAAAAAGCTGCACTATGCCGGGCGCAAGGTGTACGCTACGTCCTTCCTTTGCCTCCGCCAGGCCAGCTCAGCCATGCTGATGGCCACTTCTCCCACGCCCTCATGGGCTCCCTGGATGAGGTGACCCCTCATCTCCTGGCTGACCTGCAGACCACGGTCCGGCAGGTATGGGACTAGGGAAGGGCGGTGGCTAAACAGCAGCTCCAAATGGCTCTGGACATTGGAGACTCCTGTGCCAGATCGGTTGCGGCCATGGTGGCCATGCGCCGCAGAGCATGGTTGAGGATATCCACCTTCACAGCAGATACCCAGCACAAACTGGCGGATGTCCCCTTCCTGGGGACCGACCTCTTCGGCCCTGGAGTGGAAGGTCACCTCCAGCAGATCGAAAAGTCCAGTGCCACTCTGGACTCAGTCACCTCCGCCCAGAAGGACAAGGGCCGCTGACAACAGCAGCATAAGTCATTTCGTCCTTCTGCGCCTGTGGCACGTCCGGCCCTACAGCACCAGCACCAGGGACAGCAGGCTCGTCCTTGGCAACCCAAACCCAAGCCCGCGGCTTCCTCCAATAGGAAGCAGCGAGGTAAAGGCCCAGGAGGTCCCTCGGCCGGTCTCTCCTCTAAGCCTGCCCAGTGACGGGTTGGGGGTGTCACCCCAGCCTCGTCACTCCCCCTAGGTTCCCCGTGGAGACAGCTCAACCACTTCCTTTCTGCCTGGTCCGTTATCACCACGGACCATTGGGTGTGGAGGTGGTAGAAAGGCCTGCCCTGGAGTTCGAGCAGGCCCGCCCTTGAGCTGTCGCTGCTTGGGGGCTCACGGGTCCGCAGCCTCTTTGTTGGCTCGCCGAGCCGATATCACCCTGCTCCTCGAAAAAGAGGTGATCAGGAAGGTGGTGGATCCTCCTCCAGACCCGGGGTTTGTGTCCAGGTACTTCCTGGTCCCAAAACGGATGAGGGGCTGGCGCCCCATTCTCAACCTGCAGGACCTGAACAGGTCCTAAGGTCTCGGACCTTCATGATGGTCACTCTGGCTCAGATAATCCCATCCTTGGAACGAGGCGTGTGGTTCTGTTCTCTGGACCTTCAGGACGCGTTCTTTCACGTCCCAATCCGTCCATCCCACCAGAGATACTGCCGCTTCAGGGTGGAGGGATCCCTCTACGAGTTCCGTGCCATGCTCTTCGGCCTTTCCCTAGCTCCCAGGGTCTTCACCAAATGCATGGCAGTGGTGACGGCATTCCTGCGGCGCCGAAGGGTCCGGGTGTACCCCTACCCGGACGACTGGCTGGTTGCAGCCTCCTCCAGAATGGAGGTGGAGCGGTCCAGAGATCTGGCCCTCCAGGTTTGCTCTCAGGTTGGCCTTCTTATCAATGAGGCCAAGTCGGAATTCATGCCAAAGCAGGTGATCCAATTCATCGGGGCAGAGCTCGACTCTCTACGAGCCAGAGCACGGCTGCCGGTGGACAGGGCCGAGGTTCTTTCCTCCTCTGCCCAGTCATTTCAGGTTGGGCAATCGCGCCCTGCCCGGGACTTCCTGGGCCTCATGGCGGCCTGCACCAGCGTGGTCCGTTGGGCCCACTGGTACATGCATCCCCGTCAATGGGTGCTGGCCAGCCAATGGTCACAGCACTTCGATCCTCTGGATCTGCTAGTGACAGTGACCCAGAAGATGTAGAATGCTTTCCAGTGGTGGACCATTCCAGCACATCTGCAGGAGGGCATCCCGTTTGTCCGCCCAAGCCGATGGTCTCTCTGTCGACCGATGCCTCTCTGATGGGTTGGGTGGCCATCTGGGGGAGCACAGAGCGCACAGCCTCTGGTCCCCTCAGGAGTCCCGATGCCACATCAACCTGCTGGAGCTTCGAGCAGTTCGTCTAGCCCTCACCGCCTTTGCTCCATTTCTACGGGGTCAAGTGGTTCAGGTCCAGACGGACAATAACACGATCATGTACTACCTAAACCGCCAGGGCGGGACGCGCTCCATGCCTCTGCGTAGGGAAGCTGTCTGCATTTGGTCACTCATGCACAGCTTGGAGGCGGATCTCCTTGCCATTCATGTGGCAGGAGCCTCCAACACCCTGGCCGATGCCCTAAGCCGGATAGGGGCTGCGTCCCACGAGTGGTCTCTCCTGTCGGAGGTAGTACAAGATCTGTTCTCCCACTGGGGCACACCTCAGGCGGACCTGTTTGCCTCAAGGGAGAATACAAAGCTGAGACTGTTTCATGCCGGCCCCCCTCAGCTGGGCTCACTGCAGGGGGATACCTTCTCGAGGCCATGGACCCCGGGCCTCTTCTGCGCCTTTCCCCCATTTCCCTTGATCCACAAGGTGCTTCTCAAGGCGAGGAGGGACAGGGCGCAGGTGATTCTGGTAGCCCCAGACTGGCCCCACCAGTTCTGGTATCCAGATCTCCTCAGTCTCAGCTCCAGGCTCCCAAGGCAGCTTCCAGCCCGCCTGGACCTGATCTCAGTCAGTCAGGGGAAGGTATTCTATTCAGACCTTCAATCCCTGCACCTAACGGCCTGGTTCCTGAGCGGCTAGAGTTCCAGGCCTTGGGTCTTTCCGATGAGGTCCTCAACGTCGTTGAGGCGTCCTGTAAGGAGTCAACCAGAAAATGCTATGCATTCAAATGGAAGAGGTTCTCCATTTGGTGTGAGGGCAAGGGCCTGGACCCTTCCTCCTGTTCCATGGCAAGCATTCTGGACTACCTGTGGTCCCTTTCTCAGCTTGGGCTTGGTCGATGACCATAAAGGTGCACATGGCAGCCATTTCTGCTTACGGCGCGGGCCAGGGAAGCAGTCGGGTGGCGCAGGAGAAGGTGGTCGGGTGCTTTTCAAAGGCCTTGATCACATATCCCCTCCAGTGCGAGAACCTCCACCTCCGTGGGATCTACTGCTGGTATTGGCTAAGCTCATGGGCAAGCCATTCGAACCGATACACAGGTGTGACATCTCTCACCTGTCGTGGAAGACCGCCTTCTTGGTGGCTATCACGTCAGCCAGAAGGATGGGAGAGCTCCAGGCGCTTTCCATCGAGTCTCCTTATCTGGTCTTCCACAGGGACAAGGTTGTCCTCCGGCGCCCCCACCCGAAATTCCTTCCGAAGGTGGTGTTGGAGTTTCACCTTAACCAGGTGTTGACTCTGCCAATGTTTTGCCTCAATCACACCTCGGAGGCCGAATATAGACTCCATACTTTGGACCCTAGAAGAGCGCTCGCTTACTACAAGGAGCGGATGGCTGAAGTTTGGGGAGAGGTTCACCAGCTGTTTGTCACCTACGCTGAAGCCACACCTGGCAGACCTGCAGCCAAGCGGATGATAGGCAGGTGGGTCACCTCCTGCATAGATCTCTGCTACAGGTTGGCGGGCATGGAGCCTCCCAGAGGGATAAGAGCTCATTCTACCCGCCATACCGCTGCATCGGTGGCTGCTTCCAGGGATGTCCCTATCCAGAAAATCTGCAGGGCTGCTACCTGGAAGTCAGCACACACCTTCATCACCCACTACCACATCAACCTTAAGTCACGCCAGGATTCTGGTTTTGGGGCCTCTGTTCTCCAGTCTTTATTTCCCAAGTAGGGTTGTGCGCCTTGCCTCCCTCCTCCCGGAGAACTGCTAGGAGTCTGCCAGACAGTGTGGATGAACAACATATCCATGTCCCTAGAAATACAGGTTACTCACCTGTAACAGGAGTTCTAGGAATGGTATATAGTGTTCATCCTACATCCTATGACTCCCAGCTTCGACACACAACCTGGCTTCCAGCGGCTAGATCTGGCCATGGGGTGGAGCCGAGAGTTTTACCACCTGGGTGGGTGGGAGGAGCCAGCTTGAAGATCTTCCAGCAAGATTTAAAGCGGCAAGGAACCTGCCAGACAGTGTGGATGAACAACATATACCATTCCTAGAACTCCTGTTACAGGTGAGTAACCTGTATTTCCTGGCCAGGTAATGCTCTGTGGTTGCCCCATATTCTGGACCCTGAAACCCAGTTGTGTATATTTCACTGTGGGACCACTGTGGCAGGTCTTGGTCGACTTAGGGGTTATAGTTAGGGTCTGCCTCCTTCCTTGCCAGGACTGACAAAAAAATATCATAGGAAGTAACAAGGCAGGATCTATGTAGAGATGAAGAAGCTGAGACAACAATAAACTCTGGTCAGAGCCACAGCGGCTGCTACTGCAGTGCTATTGACGTTATGTGCATGCACATACTCCAAACTTAGTGTGTCCTGATACACAAACATGCCTTTGCATTTTAGAGGGTAGGGACTGGGTACTTTGGAAAAATGGCTATGTTGAAAGTTTGTAGTTTATATATTGAAAATTAGCAAAGTTACGAGTGAATGTTGAAATACTGCAACATTCAGTCATTACGTGGACATTTTATTGTATTTGTACACCAAATTTTCAGCATAGCCTTCTTATGATCTCACCTCATGAAAAACAAGTGTGGTGAAAATGTTCAAATCCCACCTGAAAGGTGGTTTCGCAAAGTGACCTCAAAATTGCATTTCAGGCCAGATTTGCTTAATTCCACTGCCGTTGGCCATGAGGTGTGGTCCCAAAAAGTCCATGTTGAACATTTGGGATCAAAATATGTAAAGAAGTGTCACATCTTCCATTAAACGGGTGGGCAACTTGCAGTACCATCAGTTCTCACTGTCTGCTTTTCTGCAGTATCATGGTATGCAGTTCCCTTTCTCACATCTGTCTTTCTGAATGTATGTATCAGATATTGCTGAGGCACCAGATGAAAGCACTCAGTAAGGACCTGTGGAAAGCTACAGATACAGTGCATTACCAGCCAGGTGTAATATAGCAGAGATAGCTTATTAGGTTTTTGTTGGTTTCCTTTAATCCTTTGTCACAGGTTTTCCTTCCTCGTTCCCAGATCATGCTCCCAACGGGCGAGGAGGGCAGCGATGGGGCGGAAAAGCCACCTGTGATGCTCCCAGAGGATAAAAACCTTGATTAAAAACAAAAACAGTGAAGCAGCATTTAATAGTGCCTGTATTTATCTCCCCTATTTTACCTATTACTTATTTAATTTCAATACAAGCAGAATCTTTGTCACTTGGTCTTCATTTACACTGGCTTCCTTTCCACAAGTGACTTAATAACTCTTTGCTGTGGCCTTATGATAATTTCTACAGGAACCAGTTGTGATGTCACGCAACATAATTATGATATCACTTGTATGCAAGCAGCCAGAGCAAATAAAGAGCAAGTGACAGAGATCTTCTTTCAATGAAAATATCAAATGTAATAAAGTAGGAGGGGAAGATAAGTACCAGTATATGACATACAGGCTGTATTGTGTAAACCTATTGCATTTTAAAAAGTTGCCCCTGTGGTATCAGAGGCTCTTTATTTTAGATTTTTTTTTTTTTTGGCTGAGAAAGGTACACAGTGCTGAAATTTGTTTTGAAGTTCTTATCCGGGTGTGAGGAGGTTAAGTGACTTGCACAGGGTCACAAAGTATGCAAGTGGTAATTGTGGGATTCAAACCAAGGTCTACTAGGTTTTGAGGTCCACAGCGTGGGGCTCTAACTACTACTATACTGCCATATTTCAACTGATGATGTATTCGGAGTCTTGAGTGCATTTGGTTTTAGTGTATATCCCTCTTCACAACCACGAACCATAGTGGTCTTAAAAGCATGTTACTTATAGTCTTTAGGGGCTGATCTAGGATTTTCTTTGTTGGTTGGGAGGGGCAGAGCATGCTAGGATGTTCATAGATCAACCTCAGTCACCCTCTCATCTGAGAATATAGGTTACTATGGGGTTATCGTATGATATCACATGTTTTTGCAACCGATAATACACATCCTTTTTACACAAGGGTGTATTTATGAGCAGTCTTAGTGTACATTTTACAGAGTTATTTAGTTGGCATACAGTCCAGTAGCATACGACTCATATAAAAACATGAAAATATACAATGTTGTGGTGTGGTCTCTTATGGTATACACTCCACTAGCATATGACTCATATTATATAAAATATGAAAACATGCAATGTTGTGGTGTGGTCTCTTGTTATATTTTATGTTTTATTTTCCAACTGAGATCTTGGCAGTTATTGGGAAGGAGGCAAGCTGCATGTTGTAGGTGGATTTCATCAACCCAACTGTATTCCTGAATCGGGTCAGAGTTAGATTTAATGAGCTGCTGACGTCACAAAGGAAACTTTGAAAAACACAATATAGTGTGTAATAGAGCATTGTTCTATATAGAAATCCATCCTTTTCAGAATGCTGTTATATCACAGTTCAAAGGTCATGGAATGTGATTGTACCCTTCTGTGGTAGAATAGCATTCCAGAACCTCTAGAGACTGCACAAGTCAGTTTTATTGTGAAAAAGAAAAAGAACACAATGTACACATTACACATAATATTGTACACTATGAAAAATACAGGATGAGCAACATTATGCATAACCAGTGTGTTCTGATTCCCATGGACCTCTCGAGCTTTGCTCTCAAGGTCAGAGGGAATCAGAACCCCTTTGTGGCAGAGCACACTGGTTGTACATAGTTGCCCATGCAATATTCTCTATAGTTAGGAACCATTCAGCTTCTATTCCATATATATTCTATAGGTTTCTCTTCCCCAATATTTATTACTTAGGAAATGTACATGAATACATGAGCTTTATCCCTTAGAGTTCATCTGTCTCTATAGTTTACTCTGTACTTCAAGTCATAATCCTCTGGTGTGGCATCACAATCTGTTGCCATGGGAGGAGTAACTGTGATGTCACAAGCTGTGCATTATAACCTTAGGTAGGGAGAAAGCAACAAGAATAGATGAACTCTTCAGCAGAAAAGATCCTGTTTTCAAGCAAACAACCTCAGTAATGAATAATAGGGAGAAAAAAATAAGGAACTAATGTGAAATAAAAGCTGAACAGTGTCTAAATATGATGTTTTGTTAAAGTTCTCCTGAAGGTGTCAGCTGCTCTTTAATGAAAATGTATTGTAAGACATAATACACCACATAGACGTTCAAACATCACCAGATCTGAAATATAGAAATTGTCGGCAGATAAGGACTGCTACGCCCATTTAGTCTGCCCGTATACCTTGCCTGTACCAGCGGCCACTGACCCTACTTGGTCATCGGCTTTAGCCCCTCCTTCCCACCACTAGGGTTCCCTTATGCCTATCCCATGCATGTTTGAATTCCATCACCTCCTGGGGAAGTCTATTCCATGCATCCACCACCCTTTCCGTGAACAACTTATTTATTTATTTAGTTTTTGTTCACCAGGAAAGGAAAGCTAGACAATTCTGCCTGTTTTCGGCCTCATTCCTGGGGAGGGGGATACAGATGGATGCCAACTGACATTGAACCAGATTAAGCTGTTGGTGGTATTTTTAGTGAATGGGGGAAATTTAGCCAGAACACTGGAAAAATTCCCCTAGTCTTGGGGCTTCACTTTGGGGTGGTGGATCCTGCTGTTGAAAACTGGACTCCATGTCTGGTGCAAGCAGAACAAAGGGTAATGAAGTGGAAACGGTTCCCTATGACCAGGTTAAAATGCATTTTCTTACTAAAAACATTTATTTTTCCGCTTTTTCTAACCGTCTGTCACATTTTTCCTCTACCCCGATATTTGGAATCTAGAATGTATAATGTATGTTTTCAACTCCAATGGGGCAGTAGGCTCAACCCAGTAAAGAGATTGGTCACTTATTGGCCCATAGCAGAAGGAGGTCTTAATATGATTAACCCCGTGATATTTGTTTTTACTATGTTTCTGTATTCCAATATTGCCTCTGTTTTGCAGGGGAAAACAGATGGTATGGCTCGCTCATTTCCAGTATCGATGCCTTTATTTTTTTTCAAAAATTGGAAGCCACACGATGGGGGGTGTTTAGAGCAATACCGCCAGACGTCGCTCTGTATATCCTAGATTTCTTTAAAAAAATTAAACAATGGAAAATTTCTCAACCAAAGGTTCTGTCACACATCAGAAAGGGTATGACCAAACAAATATTGGTTCAAAATGTTTTGGTATCCTCATGTTTTTCTTGTCCTGAAGTTGTTGCCGAACGAGACCTACTTAGACAACTAACTGATGCCAGGGTACCACAAAAAATGTGGGATACCCTGTGGTTATGTTGCCACAATAGATTGAATGTCTGGGGAAATCATTTCCATAAATCACTGCAAGACGGGTATGTTTGAGAGATGCTTGTATTGACCAGTGTGAAACTATGTCTTATTTATTTTTCAAATGCTCATATATTGTGAATTTTTGGTTAGCCTTGGCGAGGAGATGGGCTTTCCCGCAATTTTCCACTATGAATTATAATGTTTTGGTGTATGGGCATTTTGACAGGCCTTGGAATATTTTTTTTGTACAGGAACATTGAGGGTCCTTATGGCTGTGATTAAATGGTCAATTTGGCAAATTCGTTGTCAGTACGCACTTCAGTAAAACCAAGTGTCTGTACAGGTTTAACTGCTAATGTGGCAAAAGAAGTGCAAATGATTTATCTCAATGAAAAGGCTACTGTGCCTGTTCCAGTCTTGTCTGCTTGTTGGATGCACATTCCTGCACCAGTGACATGGGACCCTGGATAGAATAATGATTTCATAAGTTTGTAGGAGTGTTTGCTGATTTATTGTTTGTCTAGTTTGGTTTTAGAGCCAAGGGGTTTGCCTCGGCAGATGTCCTGTGATTTTCTATTTGCTTGGTTTGTTTACTTATTCTTTTTTCCAATTTGGTAACGCAAAGAGATTAATTTTGAGGGTGGTGGGTGTTTTATTATTTAATTTATTTGTTTAGTTCTTCATTTTTGAGTGGGATGACAATCTGTATAAATGTGTGTTGTTTTCTGAATATATACTTTACAATAAAAAATTCCCCTACTCTTTTCGAGAAGTGCCATGGAATCTTTAACATCCACCTGAACTACCACCAGAACAGGCAGATGGGACCTTGATTTAATGTCTCATCTGAAAGATGGCACCTCAGGAGTGCAGCAACCCCCCCCCCCCCATGCTGCACTACCGTGTCAATATTGGGATTTTACCCAAGTGCCTGATGGGATAGAACCCACAGCCTTCTGATCTTCCGGCCTCAGAGGCGAGTGTGCTGTCTGCTGAGCCACTGACATTGCATTGCATATCCTCACATACCCTCTTATTCTGCCCCCCTCCAACTTCATATCATGCCCCCTCATCCTTATACATCTCCGATACTGAAGAATGTCACCCATTTGCAACTTGTTTGTGCCTTTAAGAAACTTGAAGGTTTTTATCATATCTCCCCATTCCTGCCTCTCTTCTAGTGTATACATATTGAGGTCCTTTATTCTCTCCTCATATGTCTTCTGGTGTAAGCCTTACACCATCTTAGTCACCCTCCTCTGAACCGCCTCCACCCTATGTTCTTACGATGATGTGGCCTCCAGAACTTGTACACAGTACTCCAGATGAGGCCTCACAGTGTCATGTACAGTCTTGGTATCACCACCTCCCTTCTTCTACTGGTGATGTCTCTACCTGTGCACCCCAACATGCCACTTACCCTCCCCACTGCATTCTGTCCCTCAACCAGTTTCTAACCCAGTTCTCCACCTTATGACCCACTCCCAGGCTACCCAACTTGTTTACCAGTCTTTTATGTGGAACAGTGTCGAAGGCCTTGCTGAAATCAAGGTAGGCGACATCCACTGCCCCCATCCATTTCCTTTGTCACCCAGTAAAAAAATCTGTCGGACTTGTTTGACATGACCTGCTGCTGTGAATCCGTGCTGCCTCAGATCCTGTGTTCCGTTGGATTCCAATTGCTCCACAATCCTTTCCTTAAACCCGCCTCCATAATCTTGCCCACTATTGAAGTGAGACTGCTGGTCCCTTCTTCTCCTCTAGTGTATTCATATTGAGGTCCTTTATTCTCTCCTCATATGTCTTCTGGTGTAAGCCTTACACCATCTTAGTCACCCTTCTCTGAACCGCCTCCACCCTGTCTATGTCCTTACGATGATGTGGCCTCAGAACTTGTACACAGTACTCCAGATGAGGCCTCACCAGTGTCTTGTACAGTGGTATCACCACCTCCCTTCTTCTACTGGTGATGACTCTACCTGTGCACCCCGAAGTCCCACTCACCCTCCCCACAGCCTTTGTACACTGTTTGGCCACCTCTAGGTCATCTAAGATGATTATCCCCAAATCTATTTCTTTACTTGGTGAATGTCAGCAACTCACCCCCACCCCGCATCCTGTAACTCTTTGCATGGTTTCTGCATCCCAGGTGCATGATTTTGCACTGCTTTGCATTGAATCTTAGTTGCCACACTTCAGGCCATTTTTCCAGCTTTCCAAGATCCCTCCTCATTTATTCCACCCCATCTTGTGTGTCTGCCCTGTTGCAGATTTTTGTCATCTGCAAATAGACAAACCTTCCCTTCCAGTCCTTCAGCAGTGTCACTAATGAAGACATTAAAAAGGACTGGCCTCAGGACTGATTCTTGAGGTACCCCACTGGTCACTCTCCTTTTCTCGGATTGTATCCCATTTACCACCACCCTCTGCCTTCTGTCCCTCAACCAGTTTCTAACCCAGTTCTCCACCTTATGACCCACTCCCATGCTACCCAACTTGTTTACCAGTCTTTTATTTGGAACGGTATCGAAGCCTTGCTGAAATCAAGGTAGGCGACATCCACTGCCCCCGATCCATCTCCTTTGTCACCTAGTAAAAAAAACTGTCGGACTTGTTTGACATGACCTGCTGCTGTGAATCCATGCTGCCTCAGATCCTGTGTTCCGTTGGATTCCAAGTGTTCCACAATCCTTTCCTTAAACAGTGCCTCCATAATCTTGCCCACTATTGAGGTGAGGCTGCTGGTCCCTTCTTCCAGTCTTCTGAAGAGAGACTACATGTGCCCTCCTGCAGTCCTCTGAAACCACTCCTGTATTGAACAACTCACTAAACAGGGCTGCCAGTGGTACTGTTAGTACCTTCTATAGTTCTTTTAATATCCTAGGGTGTTTGCCATCTGGGCCCATAGCTTTGTTCACTCTCAGTTTTGTGAGTTCCTCCAGGACTCTTACCTCTGTAAATGGACTGGTGCTCAACTCCCCTCCTCCCTTTGTTTCTGATACCTAGTTATGGTCCCTGACTCTCCCCTTCTACAGTGAATACTGAACAGAAGTATTTATTCAGTATTGATGCTTTTTTTTGGTCTCCCTCCACACACTCCCCTTATCCCGTCTGAATCTTACAATCCCACCCTTGGCCTTCCTTCTTTTGCTAATGTTCCTATAAAATGTCTTGTCCCCTTTCTTCACTGTCTGTGCTAATCTTTCCTCTGTTTGTGCCTTTTCGCTTCTGCTTCCCTCAGTCTATTTAGGTACACCACCCAATCCTCTTCTTTCTGAGTCTCCTTATAGTTTCTGAAAGCCTTCTTTTGGGCCCTTACCTTTTCTGCCACCTCCTTTGAGAACCACAGTGTTTTTTTCCTTCATTTGCCTTGTTTCTCAGCCTAATGTACTGGTTTGTCACCTCCACTATGGCTCCTTTTAAGTGTGCCCACTGCTCCTCATTTGCATCCTTCCTCTCCAGAGCTTCTTTGATACATATCCCCATCCTAGCAAAGTCCACCCTCCTGAAATCCAAGACTCTTGTCTTTGTGTGGCTCGACTGTGACACTGTCCTCATTAAACCACACTGTGTGGTGGTCACTTGACTCCAGGTTCCCTTCCACCCTGACTTCTGTGATTCTGTCGCCATTGGTGAGTACTACGTCCAGAATTGCACTGTCCGTGGTAGGTTCTAGCACTAACTTCCTGTGGCCTGCCCCCTGCAAGGATTCCAGGATGTCATGGCTCCTAGCCAAGGCAGCAGCTGGGATGGTCCGATCTATGTCTGGCATATTAAAATCGCCCAGCAGCAGTACTTCCCGTTTTGCTGCCATCTCATGTATTTCTTCCACTAGTGCCCTTTCCACCTCCTCCCCCTGAGCTGGAGGCCTGTAGATCACTCCTGTGTGAATTGCTGTGCCATTGCCTGACTCAAGGGTGACCCACAGTGCCTCAACCTCCCCCTGTCTGCCCTGTACTACAGTTGCCTTTATACCTTCCCTGACATAAAGGGCCATCCCACCCCCTTTTGCCCTCCCTATCCCTCCTGAATAGAGCATAACCTGTTACACTTACCTCCCAGTTGTGATTTCCAGTGTACCATGTCTCAGTTATTGCCACTATGTCCAGGTTAGTCACTACCATCAAGGCCACCAGGTCTGGGATTTTATTTCCTAGACTGCGGGCATTTGTATACATGGCTTTCCATGTTTACCTGCCTGTCCCCCTGCTATGCAGACCCCAGGAAATCTTACTATATTCTGACAAATGCAGTATGGTCTCACCATAGGACTGCCCTGGAGCCAAAATGGTTAATAGAACCTATGCTAATGGTGGAATAATAGAACCTATGCTAATAGTGGAATGTTAGACTCAAGCTCAGTTTTCAAACCACTGTCCCTGGTTGCACTTCCTGCAACCGTCGGATTATTTACTCTGTGTGCCTCAGTAAGACGTCTCCGGAGAGCTCTCCTTCACTTTCTTGAAGAAGTTTATTTTCATCTTGGTTTCTCGAAGTCTGTTTACTTTCTTCGCTTTTTGAAGCACTGTCCTTGGTTCACAGGTAGACTTAGTCTAGACAGAGTAAATTCGGTACATTTTCTCTGTTCCTTATCGGTTAGTTTCAACCGGGAAGGAACTGATAGTTTCTTCAATTTTCTAAGGTAATTCTCAACTGTCTGACTGTTAGGTAAGTCGGTGGTCGTTATTTAAAAATTTAACCGGATTAATTCTCGGTTTTTGACCGACCCCAAAAAAAGGCGTTAGAATAAATGTCACAGACCAAGAAGAGAACAGGCCCCACAGGTTTCCAACATTGTATAGAGTGTGGGGAACCATTCACTAAAGCAGATCCTTGTCTGATTTGTGTTTTTTGTTTGGGGTTTGACCACCTCAAAGAGGACTGTGATATCTGCATGAACTTCCCTCAGTCGACACTCGAGGCTACTAAAATGACTGCAGGAAAAGATGTCTGAAAAGGCCACTGACCCAGCTTCAGACAAACTGGTGACCAGCCAAAAAGAACTGGAGGAACAGCCTTCTTACAAGGGCGACAGTTCCTCCTCAAAAAAATGGACTGCGGATGGTGCCGCTGAACCGGCAACCACAGGGAAAAGAAAGAAAAAAGAAAAACATGCAGTAGTCGAACCGCAACCGAAAAAGACACCGGTTCCGACCGCTGAAGAAATAGCGAACACTATTAGGATCATCCAGGCGCTCCAACCGAGTACCTGGGTTCTGGTTGAGAAGTGACCTCATACACAATCCTCCGATTCTATCTCAGTTCCCAGTTCTTTGGAACAAGGGGTAGAGCTTTTTGGAGAGGATGAGGATAATTATCTTAGAGAGCCGGTTGAACCTGATATTTCTCCTGATCCCCACTGTCCTGATTCCCCTGTCAAAGGGACTGAGGACTATACTTCCCACTTTGCTTTTGTAAAGCAAGTGGCCCAATCCCTGGACCTCCCTGCTCAGGAATCCAGCGATGAGGAGGAGGAGCAGGACTACATGGAAATGATGGATGTACCAGTTTCTAAAAGACTATTATTGCCCATTCAAAAGTCCTTGAAAAAACAAGTTAACAAGGTCCTGCAGACCCCCATTTCTGTACCTCTGGTTGATAGGTGGACAAGAAGTACTGGGTGGCTAGGGGTGGAGCAGAGTTCCTTTTCAGACACTCAAGCCATGAGGGAGTGGTGCAGGCTACAGCCTGTGATAAGGCTGGCATACCCTTGGCATCTCACCCTCCAGACAAAGATTCCAGAAAAATGGATTCTATTCCAAAGAAAGTTTACTTGGGATCCTCTTTGATTATCAGGCAAGCATTTTGTGTGGCCTATGTTACCAGATACCAGAGGACCTTAAGGATCACTGTGATGAAAATCACAAAGTCTGTCCCAGCCCCTATGGCAGCTGACCTGGAGGAGACTGCGAAAAGGGGTATAGAGGCATCAAAAGCCCAATTTAGGATGGCGGTGGATAACAACACTGCTGCCAGCCAGATGGCTTCCTCTGTGTCACTCAGATGGTTTGCTTGGCTCAGGACCACTAACCTGACCCAAGATACACAATCCAAGACCCTAGATTTCCCATGTGAGCCTTCTTTGTTTGGTGAACAGACCGAGGCTTACATGAATAAGATGGATGACTGCAAGACAGCCTATAAAATGCTGCTGCTAAAGAAAAAGCATCTACACCCCAGAAGCAACAAGCCAGGGGAGGCAGAGGCAGGGGACACTACAAGCCTTTCTTCCAGCCTCAAGTTTTTCCCCAGTACCAACCTCAGAGAGGTTACTTCAGAGGCAGGGGCAAGAGAGATGGCAACCGAAGAAGCCCCAGCACTCAGACAGCATCCCAAGCCAAGCAGACACCCTGAGGTGTCTGCTCGAGTCACCTCCCCAACCCCAGTAGGGGGCAGGCTGGCCCACTGTCTCCAGAAGTGGCAGATCATCACCACAGACAAGTGGGCCGTGGAGGTAGTGGGCCAGGGTCCGGCTCTCAGCTTCAAGCTCAAGCCAAAGCTGAGGGCAAGGGACTTCAGACCTTCATCCCCATCAGAAACATTGCTTTTGGAAAATGAAGCATTGAATCTTCTGTCTCAAAGGGCAATAGAACCAGTTCCTCTAGCACAGAGAGGAAAGGGGCTCTATTCAAGGTACTTCCTCACAATAAAGAAAACAGGAGTGGTGACCCATATGGGATCTCAGGCACCTGAACAGACATTTGGTAAAGCCAGAGTTCAAAATGGTGACCTTGGCAACAATCCTTCCAACCCTAAGCCAATGGGATTGATTGGCATCGCTAGATCTAAAGGATGCATACTCCCACATCCCCATCAGGCAGTCCCACAGAAAATTTCTCAGGTTCAGACTGCCATCAGGCCATTACCAGTTCAAGGCAGTGCCTTTCGGACTTACTTCCGCTCCAAAGGTGTTCACAAAATGTTTGGCTGTGGTTGTGGCACATCTGAGGAGGCAGAGGATGATAGTATTCCCTTATCTAGATGACTGGCTAGTCGTAGGGCAATCCCCTCAACAGGTAAGGGAATCCCTGACACTCACACAGGACATACTTCAGTCACTAGGGTTCCTAGTCAACCTGAAAAAGTCCATACTGGAGCCAGTGCAGCTCCTGGAATTCATAGGAGCCGAGTTGGAGACACTGAGAGAAAAAGGCTTTTCTCCCACAGATGAGGGCAGACAACCTTATCTGGTTGGCAAGTACCTTCAAGCCGCAAAGCCTAAGGCCTGCAAGGCACTTCCTGCAATTGCTGAGCCATGTGGCAGCCTCCACAGCAACAGCAACAGTGTCAGGGGCAAGGCTCCAGATAAGAGATGTTCAGTATCATCTCAAACTACACTGGCACCAGAAAAGAGACTCATGGGGGGCACTATGGAGCCCGAGCAAGATGGATGCTCAGGCATAGAGAGAGAGAACTAACTCAGATAACAAACAGCTGGGAAAATAAGTTTTTGATTGAAGAAACTCTTCCAGAATCATAGCAAGTGTGTGGGAATATAGTGAGATCATTATGGGAAATCCTCGAAAAGACCATCTTCCGATTGATGGTGCGAAAAGTAAGGGAGCTGCGGGAGGGCACACCATGAGGTCGGCCACAGGTAATCAAGGTCACAAGGAGCCAGCTGAAGAGACATTGCAGTCTTTGGGAGTAAAGAGTCCCATCTTATCCAATCTGTGGCAGGATTGTCAGAGAAATTCGACAATCTTACTAACCGGGTAGGGTGTCTGGAAACAACTATGGACTCGGTTAAGAACGCTACAGCCGATTCTACTAAGAAATCTGAAGCGGCAATGGGAACGGCGGCAACCTTGGTAAAAGAAAATGTGCACCTCAGATCCCGGCTTGAAATGCTTGAAAATCAAGCACGAGCAATGAATCTATGAACAGTAGGGATGCCGGAGGATTCTGAGGGCGACCACCTGCTTTTATTTCTGACAGAATGGCTCCAGCACCAGTTGGGAGAGAATGGGACTCTTAAACCAATCCCCATCCAGAAGGCCTATCGAGTGACGCCTCGTGGCAGAAGAGATGACAAAGATGCTGCACATACCATTACTATGGTTCTAGATGGGGTTGAAACACGGGATTATATTTTAGCTCTTGTAAGGAAAAAAGGAACGCTGCTCCAGGATCGGCAAGTGGTACGTCTGTATCCGGGCCTAAGTTACGCCACACGGCAAAAGAAGAGGAGCTTTGATGGGGTAAAAGCTATTTTAAGAGAGGTTGGAATCCCTCACGGTGTACTCTTTCCAGCGAGACTCCGAATTGTCCATAGGGGGAAGATTTACATCTTTAATGACCCAGCAGATACACTAAAGTGGTCACAGAAGAACATCCCAGCACGAAGATCTAGGGAAGAAGACAAAGCCTCCGAGTCGGAGGATGAAGAAAGAGAGACATTTTGTTAGTTAGAACTGAACATGGTATCGCAAGGTATTTAATACGGTAGGAGAGCAGTGAGTATTTGGTCTGACCCCAGGTAAGTGTACATTACTTTCTGTTTGGGGAATTTAACTCACTTTGGTCTCTGGGGTGACTACTCATTTGACTCTCATAAATAATATTGTTCCTTTCTTAAATCTGTCTTGAGAGCCTTTTTTTCTAAAAAAAATGGTAAAGTTAAAATTTGAAAGATAAAGTGTGTTGCATGTTGCTTCTAGGTGGAGTTTCATTATTTGATTGTTTTTATATGATGCTGTATGTACAAGTTTAACACCAAAAAAGTTCTGAAAGTATTCTTACTCTGATGCTTAATTGGTGATAGTTACAAAGAAGTAATTTAACTATTGTTAAGCATGTTTAAGTACCCCTACCCCTATATGAGGGGAGGGCTTTTTTGAAGTTTCACTGGACTTGTTTAAGAAATTACACATGCTGCTCGTGGACTCTAAAGTAACAGCACCAACAAACTAATTAATGTAAAGTATTAATAGGATTAACCCTCCAAAGATGTATCTTAATAGTAAAGATGATTGAATCGTAGTATTAAGAGGAGTGGCGACCTCAGGTACAAAAAAAAAACTGTACATCTTTACTTTGATGAATCAACTGTATGTTTATTATAATATACAATAAATATAAAGTTTAAAGAAAAAAAGAAAAGAGACTCACTATCAAAACTGGTGCCAGTCATAGGAACACTCCTGCGGGTACTTCAGTGGTGGCTGGACATGGACAACCTCAGACAAGGGGTTCCATTCCTGCAGGAAAACTCTTCCTTAGTGCTGACCACAGTTGCCTCCCTATACTGAGATGGGGAGTACATCTGGAGGAGCACACTGCCCATGGCACATGGCTCATGCAGGAGTCATTGTTGCATATCAACCTACTAGAGCTCAGGGCAGTCTTCCTGGGACTTCAAGCATTCGCCAGCATGCTACAGGGAAAGGTGGTGCAGGTCAGGACAGACAATACAACCACCATACATTACATAAACAAACAAGGAGGCACAAGGTCAACCCCCCTGTGCACAGAGGCCATGAAAATTTGGAGTCTAGCTTACTCAATGGGAATCTCCCTGTCAGCATTCCATTTACCAGGGAAGGACAATGTGCTGGCAGATACCCGTTTCTGTGAACAAGCAAGTGTTACAAATTGTGTTCAGAAGGTGGGGCACCCCAGAGATAGACCTCTTTGTGGCCCCAGACAACTACCAGCTTCCCCAATTTTGTTGCAGGCCCCCAGTGAAGGTCTCAGTCCCACTGGATGCACTGTTTTTGGATTGAACAGGGAAGTTTCTGTATGTCTTCCCTCCGTTTTCATTTCTGCTGAGAGTATTGAATAAGCTCAGATCCCAGCAGGCCACAGTGATCCTCATTGCTCTAGGCTGGGCCAGGCAGCCATGGTACTCCCTGGTTTTGGCATTGTCAGTTGCCAAACCAGTCGGCCTCCCCAGGAAGCACAACCTATTGGCTTCTTCCCAGGGCAGGATCTTTTACCCCAACCTTCATTCTCTCAGGCTCAAGGCGTGGCTCTTGAGGACCTAGAGTGTGCTAACCTGCATCTATCCGAAGGGGTCATGGAGGTCCTTAGGGTTTCTAGAAAGCCCTCCACCAGGAAGACCTACACCTCCAAGTGGAAAAGATTCTCCATTTGGTGCCAGGGCAGGAATCTGGACCACACTCAGGCTGGTTTGCCAGTTGTCCTGGATTACCTAACCCACCTTCACTCCCTTGGTCTAAGACCATCCACTCTAAAAGTGCACTTGGCAGCTGTCTCAGCTTACCTGTCAGCAGGTAAGGCATCATCTCTGGCATCTAACTCAGTGTTCAGGAAGTTCTTTAAGGGGCTGTTATGTTTGCATCCCCCACATAGGACTCCTACACTAGTGTGGGACCTGAACATATGTATTGCACAGCTCATGCAGCCACCTTTTGAATCTATGTCATCAGCAGATCTCAAGCAATGTAACTTGAAAAGCCGTGTTCTTAGTTGCTATCACTTCTGCCAGACAAATCAGTGAACTCCAGGCTTTGTCCATGGGGTCTCACTATATTGCATTCCACAGAGACAAGGTGGTCCTTAGGATCAACAAGAAGTTTCTCCCTAAAGTGGCATCTGACTTCCACATTAATCAGTCCATTACGCTGCCAGTCTTTTTCACTGACCATTCCACTTCTGGGGAGCATAGACTGCATAGCCTAGATGTAAAAAGGGCTATCAGCTACTACCTGGAGCATACAAAAGGCCACAGAGGGGATAGGACCCTGCTGTTCATGACCTATGGGGAAGTAGGAAAAGATAAACCAACCACAAAAAGATTCATTGCACGATGGATTGTGGCCTGTATCCAGTTCTGTTTACAGCAAAGTGGGCAAGGAGTCCCCACAGGGTCTCAGGGCCCACTCCACTAGAGGAACAGCTGCTTCTATAGCAGCCTCAAGAGATACCCCATTGCTGGAAATCTGCAAAGCAGCTACCTGGAAAACAGTTCTCACAGTCACCAAACATTACTGCCTGGATACCCGGGGTAGGAGTGATGCCAGGTTTGGCACAGCAGTCCTGCAGAGCCTGTTTCCCAAATAGGTCCTCTACCCACCTCCAAAGGCACTGCTTGGATAGTCTGCATTTGTCAGAATACAGTAAGATTTCCTGGGGTTTGAAGAAAACATTACTGACCATAGGAATCATGTTTCCTCCAAGGGAATCTTACTGTATTCTGAACTCCCACCCTTCCTCACCTACTAGGACCTACAGGGCACTACATACCAGCTGTACATGTTTGTAGGAAACCTGTAGGCATACTTGTTCATTTCTTGAGCATCTGTTGACTTGAGTCCTTGAAGATGCCTTTGTTGTTAAGAAGGGTTTGTCCCAAAAGTGATTTTTATTGTTATATTAGAATATATTAGCTAGTTAGTTTAACTTCTGCATGCTTCATAAGAATCTGACGGTTGCAGGAAGTGCAACCAGGGACAGCGGTTTGAAAATCGAGCCTGAGCCTAACATTCCACCATTAGCATAGGTTCTGTTAACCATTTTGGCTCCAGGGCAGTCCTATGGTGAGACCATACTGCAGTTGTCAGAATACAGTAAGATTCCCTTGGAAGAAACAAGATTACTACAGTAAGTAATGTTTTCTTCCTGCCTTTGCCCTCTTGTCCCCTCTTTCCAACCCTGGTTTCCTTCCCTTGCTGCTTCCTGTCCTCTGCCATACCCCTTATAACAAGTTCAGGTGTACATGTCAACAACTTATCTTCCTGATGTTCCCTGCTGGCTCTAACCTGTGGGGGTGGGCTGCTTGAGTCACCTTGCTCCCATTCGCCCCCCCAACCCCGTTGGCTGGTTTAAATGTTTGCCAAGGAAGCATTTAAACCATTTATTGAGGATGGTCATCCCCTCCCTGGATGGATGATGGCGATTGCCCTTGTATAGGCCCACATCGCTCCAAGTGGGTCCCCAGTCCCCAATGAAGCCAAAACCCTTTTCTCTGCACCAGCCCTCCAACCACTTGTTGAAGCTTCTTATTTTTTTTTTCCATATTATGTTTATGCTCCTGTCCTCCAACGCCCCCTTCAGACTGACCCCCCTAGCCCCGACATCCCCGGAGCCTACAGACAGCCAGGCTTCATCCTGCAGACGGAGAATCCATTTCCCTCCACTTTTTCTCCCTGTACTCCATTGCTGGGGCGCACATGCCAGACATGCGTGTGTGGGGGCACGCATACGTCCACAGAAGTCGCAAGCAGCACCTCCTTTCTGTGCACCCACAGACTCAGACTTCCCCAGGCCTCCACTTGGGGCAGTCATTTTAAGCGGAGCACAACTCTCTTTCTCCTCCGGAGAGGAGAGCTGTCCCTGGACATGCAATCATCTCCCTTTTCTGCCTACTCCTGACGGCCCGGGCTTGTTTCTGAACCTGGGTCACCAGCGTGATGCGAGGTGTGGCGTCCAGCGCCTCAACCCTCTGTGCCACTGGGCGGACCACTTGTTGAAGTTTCTAATGTGGAGATTCCTAGGCTCCAACCTTCTGTGGACTGGTAGCACTTCCGAGAATGTCAAAGAACTCACTACCTCCTCAAGGCCCCTTCCCAATTTCCTGAAGTCCTCCTGCACCTGCTTTATGCTTGCCTTGTCCCTGGCTAGGTCATTTGTCCCCAGATGAACAATGACCTCCAGCTCCCCTCCCCCTCGCTATCACACTAGCGATCCTCTGGATCCCTTCCCCTTCCCTCCGAGCTGTGCCTCCTGGAAGGCACTTTACCGCACTCTCTACCCCACTACCTGTACCCAAATCCATTCCCTGGACTGTTAAGTCCCCCACCAGGATTAGCTTCCTCCTCCTCCTCCTCTGGGGTCCTCTGCCTCCCGCCCCTGGGTCTCCCTCCTGGAGGACCTGCTCATCCTCCCTGGTCACAACTTCGGGTTCCCTTGTGGGACTCTCCCATTCCTCCAGGACAGCATAGGAGTGTCTGAGTTGGACCGGATAGGGGATGCATCTCTGACCCACCTCCCTCATCCTTTCTAAGCCCACCATAGTCCAACCAGCCATGCAAAGTGGTAGTCATGGCACACCAGACACACAATAAAGCTGTCCACAAGTAGATTTCAGATTTAGTCTGAAAATGTATTGACTCACTACAGGAATACAGTCTTTACATCCTCCGACACAGTAGTCACCAGTTCTTTATACCTACCGACCACCCCTCTAGGGAACATAAGGACACTGGATATTATAATCTCTGGGTTTCTTCTTTTTCACTTTGCTTTTCTTCCTGCATAAGGATACCACTTTCCCCACTAGCTACCTAGAAATTGTAAGCATTGGTTAGAACAGGGTTTCTCAAATGGTGAGGCCAGCCTCCCAGGGGAGGCTCAAGCAAGCCTTAAAATGTACTATATTTAAATGTCAGGTTTTGGATGCTTTGTGTGATAGGATGTAGCAAATTAAAGTGAATAATATCATGCGAATTTATGTACTGTACAAAATGGGTGACCAGGAATGTGACACTCAACAAACGCTCGTTTCCTGGTATGACATGAGGGAAAGCTGAATGGAGGAAGTACAGTGCTTGGAAACTGTGCAAAACAAAATGCAAAATAATAAAAATGAATAGGTACAAGGTAACAACTGACCCATTATACTGGCTGCAGAAAAGCACAAATGCAAAGGCTAGATTGAGAGGAACTAAGAGCAAGAGCAGGACAAAACAGAATGATCCCAGAGAAGGTGTTTAAAAAACAAGGTAAAACTGACAAAGTAATCTGACTCATGGGGGTATTGCAACAAGGGGTACAGTAAAAAGGGTCCAAAACCCAGAAGTGTGGAGTGAGTAGGCTGACATGGGGAGGGGTTATACAGATGGAGAATAATAAGTTTCAAAAAATGGGAATAAACTCAACTACTCAAAGGAGTGTCACTGTGAATACAGTGGAATCGTGTACTGTACAAAGTACGATAATTGTTCTAACTATGGGGAGGCCCAAAATTATTTCTATATTGGGGGAGAGGGGCTCAAGATCTTTTCAAAGCTTTGGGGGAGGCTCACTATGACAGTGTGAGATAACTACTGGGTTAGAACTACCACTAATCCTTTTACATAAGCTGAATACCTGTAACTAAGTGACAGATTTACCAGGTTTTTTGATAAATGGACCTGCAATTAACATCCTTCTGGTAATCCCAACATTATCTACTCCCTACCCCTTCTCACTATGCACTTCTCTTGTCCAACCATTGAGACTGTGGTTTTGGAAAGTAGAATAAAGTAGTCCTAATAATGGGTCAGATAATTGTCTTTGTGTAACTCACTGAAGATGGTACATAAAAACATTACTGTTTTTTCCTTTTTTTTAAATTGTTACACAAATTAAGTTAAGAAATTAGCTGTCTTGCTCACTTCTTTAGAAATTCTTTCCTGCTCTCATTCTCAGCTTGAGTTTGTAAGTCCCTTTGTAAGTTTTTTTATTAAGAATATAGAGACCTAGGGCCAGATATTCAAAACTTTGCCCTGGGGCTAAATTAACACTGCCCAGCAGGCAAACTTAGCCCGGAGCACAAAGCAAGCTGTATTCACAAGGAATAGCCCGGGGCAAACAGCTTCTGAATATAGCATGGGAATGAGGCCAGGCAAACTGGTCTGGGAGTGCAGGGCAAACTTAGCCCTGGAATAAGGCAGCTCTGAATATAGCAACCAGGAAGTGCAAACCACAACAGCAACACAGTGCACAGCGACATGAAGGTAGGTAGAGGTGAACTATGTGGCCAGTGTGTGTGCCAGCAAATGTGTGGATCCAGTACAGCTGCAGGCAGCAGCTCATGTGAAAGTACAGTGTTCAAAACTTGAATAATATTCCCTGAACCGTCTGCGCAGCGCTAACGCATTTGCGTGGGTTCAGAGCAGAGCTAAACCTTTTGCCTGGTGCAACATGTTTGCCCGGCGCTAAACTTTGCCATGTTCAACAGTGACATGCAAATGAGCCTACGTAGGTAGTCTCTGGGCAAACATCCAGATTAGCATCTCATTATGCCCTAATTTGCATGCAGTTTGCCCAGCGTTCCTGCAGGGTCCCACAGCTCCATCTATAGGTCAGTCTGGAAGTACAGGGGCTGGCCAGGTCCGACCGCAGCTCCACCTGTAGGTCAGTCTGGCAGTGCATGATGATAGCTGTAGGCTACATGTAAACAGTACAGCATAGCATAAAATATTGTACTCCAGGGGACAACACAGCATAGGCACAGATGGTGGTGGTGCTGCATGCAACTGTCACACTGTAGGTCATGCTACAATGCACAGCAGACACTACAGTAGCAAGGAGGCCAGTAGTGTGTGGACACAGCACTGCCTATTGTGTGAAGGGCAGTGATGATGACTGCACTATAGACAGTGACAGGCCCAATGTGCAGGTGTTTACTGACAGTGGACATTACTGTTACGCTGTTGTGTGACCCACAGATGCTGCACCTCTGGCATGGGATGCTCACAGTGACATATATACATGTCTGGCTTTATGTGCAGTGGCAGTTGTACAGCTGTGCGGTATGTGGCTGGGGGGGCATATATTATCAGAAAGACACACCGGTGTTGGGGTATTCCCAATACTGGCTCATGTGCACTGCGTAATGTGTCCCAGCCTTGTAGCCACACCTAGTCTGTGGCACAGCCTGGACACCCGTACACTCTCCCCTCAACATCCTCCGTGTCCACAGTGCTGCATGTGTGTGCTGGCATCTGTTGGTGTCCACAGAAGAGTGGTCCGCAGGTGTGTGCTGTATGGCCACACTGCCATGCTGTCCACTAGCGGCAGGGTCACCACTTACTGCCTGGCATGGCTGGGACTGGTGGCAGATGATGGCATCATTGTGATGCCATCAGTGAGCAGCATGTTTCCTCTATGTCTGGCTGTGTCTATGTGTCATATTTATTTGTTAGGGTGACGCAAAGCCACATAAACACCACGCAAAGCCAAAATGTTAAGCAAAGTTGATTGCCCAGGGCTAAGACTACCTTTTCCTGGACGGTAATGTGCACCACACTAAGTGTCATGCTAAGTCACGCAAAACCACGTTGCGTGGCGCTAGTCACTGAATATAGCATAGCGCCTGTATTCATGTACACGCCCCCTCAGTTTGCCCCTTGCATTCATTATGATTTTGCCCAGCACTGATGCAGTTTGCGTGCGCTATTTGGCCTTTTGAATATAGCAAACCCGTGCTAAACCTGCGCAAACGGTTTGCGCTCAGCGCAAAGTTTTGAATATCTGGCCCCTAGTTTGTAAAGAAACTATTTTCCAGGGAATAAGGTACATGCCAGGCTAAATGAAAGGGGATGCAGGATATCTAACTAAATAATAATGAGTAAAGGAAATGTTCCTACTTGTGTAAATACATTGAAAAGAATGAGCAACTTTTAATTAGTGTTGTTCTTCACTGTAAATATATCACTTGGTATTTATGAACTGTTATCTATTTATAATAATGTATGGCACATTTTTATATATAAAAAAAGCACTTTATCACTATAAGAAGTACCATGTGACCTGAGCTGTTAGGGACTATAAAAATGGTATCTGCACTAATTAATACTATCTTCATGAAAGCCAGTGAGTTGGTGAAACGTTAGAGGTTTTTCTACTGGTGACTACTGTGTTGGAGGATGTAAAGGCTTATTCCTGTGGTGAGCAAATAAATGTTCAGACTAAATCTGAAATCTACTTGTAGACAGCTTGTTGCGTGTCCGGTGTGCCATGACTGTCACTTTGCATGTCTGATTATTGTCATTGAGCACCCGGTTGACCTAGTGCGGCTCTACACTTACCAGTAGTCCAACCAGCCCTCTGCCCGGATAACCATTGCGGTAGTGGCTATGGACTTGGTGGCCTTTGGTTGGGGGCGAAGGTCCCCAGTATCCTAGCCAGCTTACCTGGGAGACCAGAAGAGCCAAGTTTATATTTGTGTGAGTGGTGTTTTGACTACACCAGTGTGATGTTTTTCTGTTTATCTTTGCAATCCCAGATCTGACCTCCTTAATGACAATAATCCACAACTTGGAGGCTCACCACCATAGTCTGAAACCTACAGCTAACCAATTCTTTGCATCTCTAGAGCCAGGAATTACTTTGTCTTCGGTCCTTTAACAGGGAACCCCCGACCTTCAGTTGAGCATCAGTTTCAGGATCCATTCTGTGCTGCTTCCCCCTCCCCCCCCAAAAAAAAAACAAGGACTGATACATGGTCCTATGGAGTGGGGAAATTTCAGTTAATGCCCCTCCAATCCGGGACTCTGCCCCTCTCCTAGAGGACGGGAAATTAATTATTTTTTTTTTCGCGTCTTATTGCCCCCCTGGCCTGCCTCTTCCTCCGGCTGCTCATGACTCCTCCGACTCCCTCACCCTGACCCCCTTCCACTCACCTCAGATCGCAGCCGACCCAGGTGAGGCCCGGCTTATCCCCTTGCTGGATGGGTCTCTCTCCTCCAAGGGGGAAGGCGCCAGGAGGGGAAACCATCGCACTAGTCAATCAGTCCCCGGGCGCAGCTGAGGTGGATTCCGGGGTGTCAGGGCATCTCGAGTCGGCAGGAGCTGGCAACTATCATCCGGCAGACCAGGAGGCCAGGATTTCCGCTTTTCTCCGCGGGGGCGTGGTGTGCCACGAACATCTAGGCCAAGCCGACGTTCACCATGCCCCCTGTGCAGTGGGGCTCGCTTAAGCTGCTGCTGTCCCGGCCTCCGCCAGGAGGCAGCAGACAGCGAGCCATGTCCCCTCCCTCCCCCCGGAGAAGGCGAGCAGTCGCAGGGCACTCAAGCCTACTCCCCCGGCTGGCTCTTCAGCAACCCGAGTCCATTCCGAACCCGGTCACCGAGCGACATAGTGGAAATCCAACTGCTGCACCGACGAGCCGTCCAGAGAAATTAATTTGTTAAAGCCTCTCAGGGCTTGGAGGAGGCCTTTTATATTAAATTAGCTCTTTCTGGGCTTGCATGTTGGACTCGCTAGGAGTGGGTATGTAAAAAAAATGACACAGCCCCTTCTAGGCACAGCCCTGCACCATCCAGGCATGTTAAATGTTTGTATGCCCTTCCTGGACTCCATCCCACTCAGAGTGAGCACATAAAAACAATCGGCTCAGCCTGTACTCAGTCCTCCAGTGCTCAAGAGGGGGGCTTATTAATTTAAATGAGCCCATTTTGGGCCATCAGCTTGGATCCGCTAAGCCGGCCTAGTGGCGCTGAGGGTTGAGGCACTGGACACCACACCTCACGCCACGCCAGCAACCTGGGTTCGGGAATGAGCTCGGGCAGCCAGGGGTCGGCAGGGGGGAAGAGATTGAGCATCCGGAGGACTGCTCTCTCTTCCCTGGGGAGGCGACCACTCAAGGAGCGACCTCTGGCGGAGGCTGGAAGTAGCATTGTGGCATATGCCAGGGGGGGTGGAGCCACGGATGTAAATTGCCTTGGCAGCCAGGCTCCACAGGGGCGAAACTCAGTAAGAAACACCCCCTCCTCCCTCCGATAGTCGAAAGCAACTCCCACCCACGAACCACACTCCTGTAGTCAGGCACGGCTCTCCTCATCCTGTCTCCTCCCTGGCCCAGTGCTCAGCCCTATAGAAAGAGCACCCTGGGCAGGGGCGGCCCTTCCCCAGAGGGTAGACCTGGGGATGCCCGTGTCGGGGAGAGGAGAGCTCAGGCCATGCAAGGAGGTAGTCTGTGGTGTTGGATGTCGCTGGAAAGAGTTCGCAGGACATAAAGAGAGGGTGGAAAAAATAGAATTCGAAAAAAAAAACTTGGATCCACTAAGAGCATGTATAAAAAAATAATTAATACAGCCCCTCCTGAGCTCAGCCCTGCTCCAAGCGGGCATGTTAAATATTTGGATGCCCTCCATGGGCTCCTTCAGTATGTACAAATGAGATTGCACTTAGTTTGCAGACTTGAGTTTCACTTTGTGTGATCATCCTCTGATATATGTTAACCTGTGTTAATGAACACACTTGGCTCTGCCTTGTGCCTTAGTGTCTGCCCAGAGAATTGTATATCTTTGCTTGATCACTATGTACAATTGTGAGTGTAGTTATTCTGAAAATCTTCTGTCACTTTATGTGATCAGCATCTTCTGTCACTTTACGTGATTGTCCTCTAATGTACGCCCACCTGGGTTACATAAAGACACTTGGCTCTGCCTCTTGCCTCACTGCATACCCTGGTAAGTGCATGTTATTCTACAAACCTTGTATCACTTTTCTGTGATTGGCCTCTGTTATATGCTCACCTAGGGTACTTGAACACACTTGGCTCTGCCTCATGCCTCCGTGCATATGCAGGAAAGCACTTTCCATGGTTCTGTCACTATGTACAAATGTGGCTGCACTTATTTTGCAAACCTTGTCTCGCATTGTGTGGTCGGCCTCTGACATACACTACCCTGTGTTCATTGAACACACTTAGCTGTACCTAGTGCCTCAGTGTCTACCAAGGTTACCCTTTTCCCAATCACAGTGAACAGCTGTGTCTGCAGTTCTTCTGAAAACTTTCACTTTCTGTAGTCGGTCTCTGATATATGCTCACCTGGATTACATGAACTCATTTGGCTGTGCCTCGTGCCTCATTGGATACACTGGTAAGTGCATACCATGGCTTCTTCACAGTGTACAATTGTGAGTGCAGTTATTCTGCAAACCTTGTGTCACTTTCGTGTGATCGGCCTATGCGATATGCTCACCTCGGTTAAACAAAAACACTTGGCTCTGCCTTATGCTTTAGTGCATACCCAGGAAAGAGCGTCCCATGATTCCATCACTATGTACAAATGCGACTGCACTTATTTTGCAAACCTTGTCTCACTTTCTGTGAATGGCCTAAGATACACTCTCAACTAGGTTGCATGAACACATTTGGCTCTGCCTCAGTGCATACCCAGGAAAGTGAATACCATGGCTCCATTACTATGTACAAATGTGACTGCACTTATTCTGCAAACTTTGTCTCAGTATGTCGAATCGGCATCTGATATACGCTTCCCTGTGTTAAATAAACACATTCGGCTCTGCCTCATGTTTCAGTGTCTACCCCGGTAACAGCATACCATTGGTTAATCACTATGTACAATTGTGAGTGCACTTATTAAACATTGTAAATCTGTTGCAGCCTAAGGGTTAATAGCAGCACCACACATTGCTGTGTTTAACAAATAGTGCTGGGGGAGAGGGAGACGAAAACACATTGTAGTGAATGGGAGACACTGAGAGATTTTTTTTCCACTCCCCCATAACAACAAAAGATGTGCTGCATTAGGAATTCTGACCCCTTCTAATAGCAATATGTCTGCGTGGCTCCACCAATGCAGCTGTGAAAAAAAAGTTGCCCTCTCGACTCATGTTCTATAGAATAGGCAAGGCAACGTTATTTCTGTAGTGCCCTTTCTCAAAGGCTCAGGGTGCTGTACAATAAAACAACTATAACAAAACAGGCAACATAAATTGAGGTAAAAATAGTTAAAATTATGAAAATTCAGGGAAGGCTTCACAGGGAACAGAAAAGTTTTCAAATTAGATTTAAAAACCTCTACCAACTACCGGCCCGGTGGCGCAGAGGGCTGAGGCGCTGGTGCCTTACCTCTTCCCACCCGACAACCCGGATCGAGAGCGACCTCTGGTCTCAGAGGGTCGGCCGGGGAGGATGGCGTCCCTGGACTACTCACCTCCAGGGAGGGAGGGTGGGAGAATCGCTGAGGCACTGGCTCCTGGCCGGTGGCGGAGATGGGTGCAGGCTCGGTGATCAGCTGGTGCGGGCTGCGTCAGATGTGCTGCATGTGAGAGAGCATGCGGCCACATCCTTGACACCATTGCATGAACGCACCATGGGGGGGGGGACTAGGGGACAAAAAAAGTACAAGTCCTCTGGCACGAGTGACAGCTGGCTTCAACAGCCCTGTGGCAGACCCACTTAAGTCAGCTCCCCTTCAGCCCCCAGCCTCCAGGTCTTCCTCAGTGTGCAGGGTAAATCCCCACTGTGATGTGACCTGGGATGGAAGGGGGTGAAAAGGGTTCAAGCTCAGACTGCGTCTGGGGCAGCAGCCAAGAAGTCACCTGAAAGAAGAGAGGAACTATAGATAGGACCACCCCCCAGCCGAGGAGGAAACAAAAAAATAATGTAAAAAAAAAAAAAAAACTCTACTGAGCGGGCAGATCTAATACGGTCTGGCAGAGCATTTCATAGTGTGGGTGCAACCACACAGAACACTGTGTCCCCAGACTGAATAGGAAACATCAGTAGAAGAAACTGGCACGTATTACAGGCAGAAAAACGGGGATTTTAGAGAATACATTATGGTTGTATTTAAAATGGTATGAAATTGCTAGTCCCAAAAGAGAGCTTCCACTACAGGGAGGATTAATCATCAGTATGGAACCATGGGGTGGACTCCCCCGCAAACCCTTCGAGGAGAAGGGAAAAAATAATCTCACACATAGCATCAGTAAGAGGAAAACAGTTGCATTGTTGGTTATAATCAGTTCGGTTTATTGTGTCCAGTTGCTTTTTTAACATATTAGCTCTAGGTGAATTTAAGGCATAAGCAGAACAAAGTGGTCCATCAACATACAGAAGATGCCGAACCTGGAAGAAACAATGAACTGACTAAAGACTCTTAAACCAACGTATTGACATATTACTGCTGTATCACTTTACCGTATTTGGACATACTGTCATGTATCAGTGTATACACTGATAAGACTGTGTTTTATTATAAAAATAAAAACACACATTAGTATCCAGTTCACATCCACATAACCCACCCAACCTCCCCAGGCCAGGTTTAGTCCTCAGTTCTGTGTTCCAGTGTCTGAGAACAGGACACATGATTGGTTTATGGGAGGAGTCAAGTTGAAGATTGTTCTTGTGACCGAGCATGTTCAGTGAATACTGCTGAAGTGTGGATGTGAATGGAATACTAGCAGTAGAACTAGAACTATGGTACCAGTAAGTAAGCTATTCTTTATGTTGACCTGCTGGTGCAGCGATGGAGCTACCACCTGCAATGTCGACGACCCAGGTTCAAGAACGAGCTGGGGCCGTCAGAGAGCTGAGTGTGTGTGTGTGTTTGGGGGGGGGGAGACGAGCATTGAGCGTCCCATCAGACAGTCTGCTCTGGAGACTGGGGTTTCCACAGCCCACTGCTATACTGTCACCTAGGTGACCACAGGCTGTGGTGTAGGGGAAGTGAGGAATGGAGTAGGGACTTGGAGTGCACTCTGTCATCCAGCTGCATCAGGAATGTCGGCACCTGGTGACGTCGGTACACTCCGGGTTGGGGGTGGGGGGGGCAGGGCTAATGGGAGAAAATGGCACAGGACTACGAGGATGAAGCTTCTGCCAGCCCACCACACTCCATGTTGGACTCTAGCCACCACCTCCCATTACACCGTCAGTCTTCACCTCCTCTGTGTGTAACTAGATAAATGCGGGGAAGAAATAACAAGGAGTTGATGATGTACGTGGCCCTGGGGAACAAGCCAGAGGGGGCAGCACAGTGGTGATTTGAAGGTAATTGGGGGTCCTGGGAGGATGCCTGGCAGAATCACGGTGCACAGGATCAGGGCTCTTGGCAGACAGTGGAAAGAGAGGTCCCTGTCTGTGGCCAGAGGGATAAAGAAAGTTTAAAAAAGAAAAAAATAATCTCTTCTTCGAATGCTAATCTTTTCTTTGAATGCACCGTGATCGTTAATAAGAATGCTTACTGTCTCATGATTATGACTGCCATCTCTAGAGGTTTATTGATTAGCGAGAACTGAGTAATTCTAATACCCTACAGTTTTGTACACTGCATAATGTTCATATAAACTTATAAATCATATAACTTGATTTTTTTAGTGGAGCTTTGATTTGTAAATCGTTTTACTGAAATGGAGATACAGTGTTTTGAAATAAATTATTTGAACCCAGTGTTGCTGAGGTGCTTGCACCTCATCTGCCACCATGCTAGCAACCTGGGTTCAGGAATGGACTCGGGTTGATGGTGATCAGCACGATCGAGGGGATTGAATGTCCCAGGGACTGCTTTCCTCTCTGGGGAGGGGTGGGCAGCTGTCTCAACCTATGATTGCCACCAGATGGAGTCTCAGGGTTTGTGCAAGATACAAACGATGTAATTCGAGGAGGGGCTGTGGTTCCATAGTGTGTGCTTGCCTCCATACGCACACGCTTACATGCTGCCGCAGCCCAGGGGATTGGGCAGAAAATGAAAAAGCAGCAGGGGCGGACTTCATAAATATGTGACTGCTCTCCTCTGGGTCGTACTGACACCCAACCACCAGTATCTGGATATGTTGTATGGGGGGGGACAGCCCTCTCCCTTCTGGCACCGCTGAGGGGGACTCATCAGTGGCCAGGGAAGATGAATGACGGTCGAGGGGGGTGGTAAGGACATGGCTGATAGCCACCTGCCTGCATCCCATGGAGAAAATCCTATATAAAATAAATTATTTCAATTTAGAAAGAACTCATGCTTTTATATTAAGGCTAAAATTATTAAGTACCCTTTATAGCAGTTGTCTGAAATATGTTCCTCTATTTGATTTTTTTTTTAAATCTAGGTGCTGATTGATGGACGTGAACACCAGCCCAACTTTGCCAGTCCTAACAAGAAGCATGCTAAGGCTGCAGCAGCTACTGTGGCTCTCCAGGCAATGGGCCTGGTTCCGAAGGACAACACACCTACAGCCACAGACTCCACAGAAGCACAAATGACTAGTGATGGGGGTGGGTCTATTTAGACACAAATGAGATTCAGAAAATTGGATCGTGAAATAGTTTTCTGTAAGAAACATTTGTAAATAAAACTTTTTGTAAATAAAAGAAGTGGTCTCAGCATTTTAGTCTGAATGTGTTGTGACCTGAAAGGTTTACTAACCCATTGAAAGGCCAAGTATGGTGCATACCTTTAAACTTACAGATTTTTATCTGTTTCTGTTGCTTTCATGAATATTTGTTCTATATTTTAACTGATATCAAGTCGACTGAAAATGTAATTATAACTATTTAGGCCACTGTTATAATTTATTCTTTTGTAAAGAGACTTTTTTTCCTGCAGTATGTCTTCGCAGGCTGTAAATAAGATTGTTACTGTATAGTTTTTTGTTGCTGTTGTTGTTACTTGGTAGTTGTAAGCTGTTCATAATTAAGTTGAATGTATTATAATACGTAACATCTCATTTTTATAGAAACAAGGATGGTTGTAAAGCAGTACCTTAAAAAGAGACAATTTAATTTTTTTGATTGAGTACATTTGCTATTAAAATATCCTCCCCATATTAACTACCTGCTTTTTTCCTTCATGTTTTTGTATAGTTTGTGCTTCAGTTATTCTGTTATGGGGTGTCATCTTAGAAGACAGTGCTGAATTCAGCTTGTCTAGCCATATGGGATGCTCACTCATCAAGTTCTGTTTGAAGTCAGTAGCTCCCTTGTATATGAACTTGACATTAAAGTGTATGTGAAGCATCACCCCTTCACATGGATGGATGTGGCAAGTATAGGAAATTTGGGAAATAAAGCATTTGAGCATGTGATGTCAAAAAGAACAGTTAATTACCATAACAGTAGATCTTTGAAAGAATCTCCTCCATTGGGCCACACCTTTGGAACTTAAGCTGTTAGCATCAGGATCACTCGGAGGCTTTCACTAGCTGGGGGCCGCCCACGATGACTTGCAACAACAGTACATATAAATTTGAGGGCCCCTTATCTGGGGTTGCCAGAACTAGTTCTAAAAGATTCAAACCATGCTGGAACTCTGGTATTCGAGTTCTAAATTAGAACTCAAACAGTAGAGGGTTCACAGCACAGTTCAGCTATTTGTTTGGGCTGTTTTATTTTTTGCTCACCTTGCGTAGCAGCCAGCAGTCCCCCAACTCCACTCTCAGTCCTCTTGGCAGCACAGTGCAGAGCTTCTTCCAGCTGTAGTATGTGTAGTCGCCATCACGTCTGGATGGCAAACTAAGAGGGGGGTGAGAACTAAAGGAAACAGGTGTCTGCCTGTGAGGGAATTGAAAGAGATGCTGTGCAGTTGTGTGAGGGACTACTGGGTGGGTGGCTGCAGAACTTGCAGCGAGTAGACTGGGGGTGGGAATGTGAAATGTTAACAAGTGGGATGCTGTTGGGAGAGGGACTGGGCAGCCACGGAACTTGCAGCAGCATGCAGACTGGGGGGTGGGAATGGGAATAATTTTGATGGTTGCTGTTGTGGGAGGGACTGGGCGGCCACTGAACTTTGGTGCCAGGCGGATTTTTTGTGAGACCCAGCTGGAAAGAGAGGTGGGTAATACATACAGATGGAAGAGGAAAGAGGGACAAGGAGGAACCGGAACTTCAGGAAGGGTAAGGTCGAGGGTTGGGAAGGATGACTTGGGGCAGGGATATCATCGGTCGGACTTGCTACTAGCCCAGGGAGTGAGTCAGAATATAATCTCACGAAATGTGCTGCAGATGGGTTCCTCAATCACGTGACTCGGTCAGAAAACTTGTGGTGCAGATAACGAGACATGGAGCATTGAGCTTTGTAGCAGCTAACACAGATGTCTTTTTGGCTGATGCAGTGGAATGGCCAGTGGTGGCAGACTGTGTTCTAAAAACACTTCTGTGGAGTGGACTCGGAGGTCTGCACTCTGGAGGCAGGCACTAGTAGTGCCTAAGAAAAAAAATATTTTGAGAAATTAACTGCAAGAAGACAGGGATTGGGAAGTGACTGGTGGGCCAGGTAGTGGCATAAAGTGAGGTGTGAAGGGTCGCTGCTAGTAGTGCCTAACTGCCTAAGAAAATATTTTATTTTTTAATTAAAAAACAAGGCAGGGACTGGGATTTGAGAAGGGAGTAAGAGACTGGTGGGACAGGCAGCAATGGCATAAAGTAAAATGCAGTGGGAACTACTTAGGAGGGTCGCTGCTAATGCTACTAGTAGTGCCTAACTGCTTAAGCAAAATTCATTTGTTTTAAATTCAGAGAAAAACAAGGCAGGCATTGGGATTTGGTTAGGGAACAAGCAGCAGGTGGACTGGGGAAGGTCGCGGTTTCCTTTCTCTCCCTGAAATGTTTTGGGTGATGGGACTTGGGGAAGAAAGAAAAATAATTTATTAATTTAAAAATATTTGTGACTCCTGTGTGGTGTACTGGACATCATTCCTGCTGTGTTTCTTTTGACTTCACTATACCCAGTGTGTGACCGTGTGCCACCTGGCACTCATAGAAACATAGAGGTTGACGGCAGATAAGGACCGCAAGGCCCATCCAGTCTGCCCATTTCTTTTTCTACCTTATAAACGTGCCATCGGCCTTTGCTCTGTCAGTGGCCTATCTATTTATACTCATCTGTATTGCTCCCTTATGCCTATCCCATGCTTGTTTGATGCCCTGCACCGTATTCATAGCCACCAGTTCCTGAGGTAGGCCATTCCATGCATCCACCACTCTTTATGTGAAAAAGAATTTCCTCACATTCCTCCTTAATTGGCCTCCCTCTAACCTCATGCTGTGTCCTCTTGTCCTGCTATTTTTCTTATATTTAAACATGTTAGACTCTTTCACCTTGTTAATGCCCTTAAGGTGTTTGAATATTTCGATCATATCACCTCTCTCCCTCCTTTGCTCAAGGGTATACATATTGAGCTCCGTTAATCTGTCCTCATATGTCTTCTGATGCAGTCCTTGCACCATTTTGGTTGCCCTTCTCTGGACTGCCTCAATTTGGTCAATGTCCTTGTGAAGGTGTGGCCTCCAGTACTGCACGCGCAGTACTCCAAATGGAGCCTAACCAGTGTCTTGTAAAAAGGGATTATTACCTCCCTCTTACGACATGTGATACCCCTACTAATACACCCTAACTTCCCCCTAGCCTTACCTACTGCTTTAGAGGTCTGCTTGGATGATTTCAGGTCATCGGTGATGTTGATGCCCAAGTCTCTTTCTTCCTTTGTGACTGCCGGCAACTCCTCTCCCAGCCTATAGGTGGCTTCTGGGTTTCTCTTCCCTGTGTGCATGATCTTGTACTTCTTTGCATTAAATCCCAGTTGCCACTCTTCTGACCATTTTGCTAGTTTATCCAGATCTCTTCTCATTCTGCCCACCCAATCTGGATCATCTACTCTATTGCAGATCTTGTTGTCGTCTGCAAACAGACAAGCCTTACCCTCTAGTCCATCTGCAATGTCACTAATAAAGATATTGAAGAGGACTGGCCCCAGGACTGATCCCTGAGGTACCCGACTTGTGACTTGCATCTCTTCTGACTGTATACCATTTACCACCACTCTCTGTTTTCTGCCTGTCAACCAGTTTGCCACCCAGTTGACCCAACTTCTGACCCCACCCCGAGCCTACCCAGCTTATTTATCAATCTTCTATGTGGAACAGTGTCGAAAGCTTTGCTGAAGTGAAGGTAGGTGACATCAACTGCTCACCCTTGGTCCACCACTCTGGTTACCCAGTCAAAGAAATCTATGAGATTAGTTTGACAGGACCTTCCTTTTGTAAACCCATGCTGTCTTGGATCCTGTGCCCCTATGGATTCCAGGTGTTGCACTATCCTTTCCTTAAGGAGTGCCTCCATAATCTTGCCCACTACTGAGGTAAGACTGACTGGTCTGTAGTTCCCTGCCTCCTCCCTGCTACCACTCTTGTGGAGCGGGATCACATGAGCCCTTCTCCAGTCTTCTGGGACCTCTCTTGTGCTCAGAGACTCACTAAACAGTTCTGCTAATTCCACCCTTGGCTCCTTAAGTACCCTGGGATGTATGCCATCAGGTCCCATTGCCTTGTCCACCCTGAGCTTAGCAAGCTCTTGCGAGGACCCTTTCTTTTGTGAAGGGAGTAGTGCTCACCTCCCTCCCCCGTGTCCATGGTGCTGAGCTGTGGGCCCTGCCCTACCTTCCTTTCAGTAAATGCTGAGCAAAAGTATCTATTTAGGATAGATGCTTTTACAGGGTCCTCCTCACATGCCCCCTTTTCTCCTTTGAGCTTAGCACTACCCCCTCTGGACTTTCTCCTTTCACTAATGTATCTATAGAAAGTCTTGTCACCTTCTTTTACTGTTCATGCTAGTGTTTCTTCAGTTTGGGACTTTGCCTGCCTTACTGCCTTCCGTGCTTCCCTTAGAGCAGTTTGGTATACCTCCCTATCTTCATCTTGCTGTGTTCCCTTATATTTCCTGAAGGCCAGCCTTTTGGCTCTGACCTTTTCTGCTACTGTATTTGAGAATCAAAGTGGTTTCCTTCTTCTTTTGCACTTCCTTTTCTAACACAATGAGATGTTGCTTCAAGTATTGCATCCTTAATGCTTGCCCACGTTGCTTGTACCCCCCTCACCTGTGTTTCTTTTTGCCAGGGCTAGCTTAACTCTGTTGGCCATCTTATCAAAGTTAGCTCCTCTGAAGTCCCATATTTTTGCCTTGGAATGGGATGATTTAGATGTAGTGGCCAAATTGAACCATACCATGTGATGGTCACTGGCCCCCAGGTGACCTTCTACCTGGAGATATGTGATCCCTTCCCTGTTAGTCAGTACTAGATCTAGGATAGCCCTGTCTCTTGTGGGTTGTTGTACCAGTTGTTTGAGGCCCTCCCCCTGCAGGGAATCCACCATGTGTCTAGTTCTAGCAGATGTTCCTGCTGGTATTGTCCAATCTGTATCCGGCATGTTGAAGTCTCTCATTATCAGAACCTCCCCTTTAGCTGTCATGTTTTGTGTATCGTCTAACAGTAATGTGTCTATGTCCTCCCCCTGGTCTGGGGGCCTGTAGACAACCCCAGTTCTTATGGCTGTCCCATTTCCTGTTTCCAGGGTGACCCACAGTTCGTCTGGCTCCTTATGTGTATTCTGAATTTCTGTAGCTTTGATATTTTCATTGATATACAGGACCACTCCACCCCCCTTTCACCTCGGTCTCTTCTGAACAGTACATAGCCAGGTACTGAAGTCTCCCAAGTGTGGTTACTGGTAAACCACATCTCACTAATTACTACTGTGTCCAGTTTAGCCTCTGACATTATTGCCTGCAGGTCTGGGATCTTATTTCCCATGCTGTGAGCATTTGTGTACATGATTTTCCATTGGCCAGATTTCTGTGTGTTAGTTGTTGGGTGAGGTTTGGCATTTTTCCCCGTGTCATATGGGAGACTAACCTTTTTCTTACCTGGTGATGCAAATGAACTGCAAACATGCTGAATCCCTGTTTGACCACTAGCTGAGGGGGGAGGGGTGTTCTTTCCATTCGACGTATGGGGTGCTGCACCCCTCTCCCCATTTGCTAGTTGAAATATTCTGCAAAGACATCAAACTTCTGCCCCAATGCACTGACTCCCTCCTTAGATGCAGTCCATCAAATTTAAAGCACTTTCACTCCCAGAACTGTTGCCAGTTCTCTACAAATCTGTGTCCTTTTTCCTGGCACCAGCCCTTGAGCCACATGTTTAGCTCCCCTATTTCCCCTTTTCTGACCTTCCGTCCATCTGCCCCCCTCTCCCAGACTGGCAGGATCTCAGAGGAGATATTGGACGAAATGGATGATAGTTTGTCACCCAGCCTGGTCAGGTGTTCCTTGGTCTCCACAACTGACCGGTTGGCGAGATCATTAGTCCCTATGTGTACCGGGACGTCAATGTTTTCTCCTGCATTGTGAACAATTTTAGCAATGCAGTCAGTGTCTCTCCACGCCGATGTACCTGGGAGACATCTGACCATTACCCCTGGTTGGAGATGGGTATCAACTCCCCGAATCATGGAGTCTCCTATGATCAGAAGTTTTTTGGATTTCCTTTTTGCTTTTTTTGTTTTGGTTCCTGATTTGTGTGAGTTTTGTTGTGCTAGCTCCTGTGCTGCAGTGTCCTGCTCTGCAGTGTCCTCTGCCCTTTTGTTTGATTTCAGAGATAGAGGCAGATACCTGTTTGTAGTGTTTATGTGGTTTTTGGAGGTAATATGTCGGAGAGCACAGAGTGATGGGGCACCCGTTTTGCCCCTCCTAACCACCTGCCAACCTCCTGGACCAACTGCCCTCTGTGGTCGAGGTTCTTCTGTTGGATGTTGAGGAAATGATGGGTGGTTCTTATAATGTATTTCCTCTTGAATGTGAAATTTGAGGCACGCATCTCTGCCCATGCTGCCTGGAGCTGAGCCCTAAGATCTCCAGTGGCCCAGCATGTAGGACAGTGTCCTAAATCCTGTAAGACTGTCCTTCTGAAAAGTGTTCCGCAGTACCTGCAGTTAATGATATCCGTTCCAGATAAGTTGCTGGGTTTATAACCTGGTCAGAGTAATTAGAAGGAAGAAAATGCAAGTAATGGTTCGATTTTGTGTTTTGTTTTCGTATAACTTGTTATAACAAGTTAAATTACTAGTGCCCCTGTAAATGAGCTCACCTTGTGGATGCCCCACTGATCCGCCCTTCCTGCTTTGCCACAGGAAATGTCACAACTGTGGTACCCGATAAAAAGAGTGTAGTGTGGGGTGGTTGGGGATGGGGGTGAGTGGCTGGGCCCTTCCCCTGCCGAAAAAGAACCACAGATGAAAGAACAAGGAGGTAAGAGCAGAAACAATCAGTCAACAACAAATGCAGTAACCCTGCAAGCTTATCCTAATGTTAGATAAAACTGTAAAACCTGTAAAGCACCACCTGTAATAATTTCAGAGAAGATATACCCTGTAAGAAACACTTTGCTACAGAGAAAAATAAAGCAGTAACAGAAGATATACCTTGCAAAAGACAATTTGAATCAAAAGATTACAGCAGTAATCTGTTAGCACACACCTGTAGGCACACCTTGTAATAATGCAGAAGAAGGTATACCAGCAGCAACAATTTGAATCAGAGAAAAATAAAGCAATAAAATGTTAGCAACAAACAGTAGCAATCCCTGTGAGTACAAAAATAAAAATAGCAACACACAGTAAATCTGCTTAGCCAAAAGAAGTCTTAATCTGTTTCCCTTGCTCTGGTAAGGTTCTCTGCTCTGTCCTTTCAAGCAATCTTAGAAGGAAAGAGCTCAGGTGAAACTAGGTGCCTTGGCCAGCAAACCAAGTCTTCTACCTCCCTATACAGTATCTTTAATTGGAAATATTCATGTGCCTAAGCCCCACATCTTAGTGTGGGGCAGCCCCCAGTTAGCAGTTTCCCTTAAGTATCATTTTTCCCTTAGTGGCTTCTTATGGTTTTATACTTTATCTGGTTGATCTTGTCATCCCTACCGCCAGCATATACTGAACTGAACACAACTAGAGGCGCATCCCACAACCTTCCACGGCTGTTCTGAGTTTGACATATGAGGCAGGGAGCTATCACATGAGCATGTAGAATATAACTCTATGGACGGAGCTATTAATAGCTCTGGTTTGAGATGTACAGGTCTGGGTGCTATACTGTGACCAAGTATAGATCGACAGTTGAGTGTTGATCTATATTTGGTCACAGTATTGCACCCAGACCAGTACATCTCAAACCGGAGCTGTGAACAGCTCTGGCCATAAAACTATATAATACATGCTGCCGCAGCTGCACCCCAGCCCATACTTCAAACTGGGGACAGCCGTGGGACGTTGTGGGATGTGCCTGTAGTGGTGCCTTGTTCAATATGCCAGTGGGAGGGATGGCAGGATCAACAGATAAAGTACAAAACCATTAAGAAGCCACTAAGGTAAAAATGATACTCCTGTGAAACTGCTGAACGTGGTCTGCCCCACATTGAGGTGTGGGGCTTTTGTACATGGATGATTCCCTTTGAATAAATCATAGCACTATTATGGGTGACAGGACTTAGGGAGGAGAGAAAAATCCCTTATTCATTTAGAAATATCTAACTCCTACATGGCGTATTGGCCATCGTTCCTGCTGTGCTCCCTTTGACTGCACTATACCTAGTGTGTGACCATGTACCACCCAGCACTCACTGTGTGATATTTTAAATCCAGAATTATTTTGGGTAATGGGATTCAGGGAGGAGAGAAAAACCAGTAGGTTGCAGTACCTTGACTTTCTCACCCCAGGAATACTCCAGTATTCCTAACTGTTATGCAGTATGCCTTTAAGCCAGATCTGCTAATGATGCTAATGATGGAATCATTGGCTCGTGCCACTTTTCAAATGCTGCCACCTATCAACTGCCTACATTCTAACTCTCAGATTTCTCTCTCTCTGCCTGTTAAGACTAGATGCTCGGAGATCCTCTCCTCATCATCTCACTGTGAAACTTATAAAATATGTGTAAGTATTATTTTATTTTCATCTGCTGCTCTTATTCTTTGTTAGTTAAACGTTAGATTTATTTTGGTTAAATTACTTATTTTTCTTGGTTTCTGCCAGTTTGGGATAACCAGTGGGGATCCGGGAATTTTTTAGCCTTTAGCGGAGTTTTCTGACTGAAACTCCTTTAGTTTAAAGTAATTTGTTTTATTAAAATTGTTTTTCTGTAACCAATAATATCACTTACTGAACTGCTAATCCCAGTTCTTTTTCTTCGGTTCCTGAATCAACCGCAACCGATAGTTTTTAGTTTAAAAAGTTTAAATTTAATCACGGTTTCGGTTTTTCTGTTGTATTTATCAACGTGTCTGAAAAGCCTTAGAAAAAGACCGGTAAACCCGGTTTCAAAAACTGTAGAGTGTGGAGACATTTTTGCCAAGGCAGATAAACACTCTTCTTGTGTTGCCTGCCTTGGCTGTGATCATTTAAAAACTGACTGTGAAATTTGCAAGAACTTTCCTGAAAAAATGCTTGAAAAATGGAAAGGCTTAAAAAGAAATGACCTCCACCTCGGGGTCCCTCAGGCTCTGACCAGCCGACACTCTCAGTGACTGTGAGTGAAACCACAACTTCTAGCCCTGATACGGGTGCAAAGGCCATTACAAAAAGGCCTGCTGAACTGGCTAGCTCTCCGGTTCCTTTGAAAAAGACAAAGCACACAGATCCCCTGCTGATCAGCGTCTGGGGACTTCTGGTGTGGTAGTAAATATGTCTTCTCCACTGGAGATTGCTCAGACTTTCAAGGTCTTGCAGGGGATGCTGCCTCCTGGACAGCAGTCAACGGTTCAGACCCCTGCTGAATCAACCCAATCCAACCTGCATGATGTCAGGGAAGATTATGTGGAATATGAAGAAGAGGATGGGGGGGAGCCTACAGAGCCTGAAGTCTCTCCTGAACAAGAGTTTGGCTCACCTCCTAGGGCATCAGGATTATTCATCCCATTTTACCTTTGTCCGCAAAATGGTGGATGCTCTGGACATTTCTACCACTGAGGTGATAGAAGATGAGGAGGAAGCAGAATACCTAGAAGTGATGGGGTTAACACCCACAAAAAAGTTGCTGCTTCCCACAAATAAGTTCTTTAAAAAAGATGTGATAAAATCCTCCAGACACCTGGGTCTGGCCCTCCTTTGGATAAAAGGTTGGACAAGACGTACCAGCTAGACAGGGAAGGGGCTGAATTTTTATTCTCCCACCCTGACCACCAGGGGGTGGTACAAGCTACAGCCTGTGACAAGGCAAAAGTTCCTCTGGCATTCCATCCACCAGAGAAGGATTCCAGACATAGGCATGCACGGGGGCGCTACCTGGCCCCGGCCCCCTGTTAAAAATCATCTTCCAACTAAATTATAATATAATTATATATTCCCCAGACTCCCTAGCTTTGTGGGAATTCTGACCCCTGCTCACTGACTTTGCACACTCCTCTGATTCCAGAAAATAGATAGTATGGCCAAAAGGGCTATTTATCAGCTTCTTTGGCCATAAGACTGGCTAATTTCTAGGATTATGCAGCCCAGTATCAGAAATCCCTCTGGCAATCTGTCATGGCTATGGCAGATGAGGCTCCCTCCAGTATTTCAGCAAACTTAGCTGAGACTGCCAGATTTGGCTTAGAAGCTGCCAAATACCAATTTCAGATGGCAGCAGACACCATCACTGCTGCCAGGTGGATGGCCAATACAATTGCCCAGAGAAGGTTTGCTTGGGTAAGAGACACAAACCTTACTCAGGATGTACAGAACAAGGCTCTAGACTTTCCAGTTGAGGGTAATTCCGTCTTCGGAACACACACATAGGCCTGTATGAAAAAAGTGGATGAGTATAAGGCCACTTACAGAAGCAACTTGGCAAAAGAAAAGGTTTCCCTGTCCACTAAACCTTATGGAAGGGGAGGCAGGGGCAGACAGTTTCATTCCAGGCCTTTTTATCAGGTCATGGCTGTACCCCAAGTGCAACAGTACCCTCAGCAAGGGTACTTCAGGGGCAGAAGGAGTTCCAGGCGTGGTTCCCATTCTCAGCCCCAGGCAAAGCAAGACCCCTGATATGTTTTCCCAGGCCACCCCCCCTCCCAGTTCCAGTTGGGGGCAGACTGACTCACTATTTCCAGACTTAGAAACAGATTACCACAGACAAGTGGGTCCTGGAAGTAGTGAGTCAGGGTTTGTCCCTAAGCTTCAAATCCCTTCCCTGTCTAAGAACCAGTATGTTCAAGCCAGCTTCCAATGCAGAAAGACGGCTGTTGGAAAAAGTGGTTCAGAACCTAATGTTGGCAAGAGCAGTGGAACCTGTGCCTCCACAACAAAGGGGAAAGGGTTTTTACTCAAGATACTTTCTCACAACAAAGAAACATGGGGAATGGTGGCCTATCCTGGACCTAAGGGTGCTAAGCAGGCACCTAATAAAACCAAGGTTCAAAATGGTAACCTTGTCACTGATTCTGCCAGCTCTTCAAAAAGGAGACTGGCTGGCATCTCTGGACCTAAAAGATGCTTATTTCCACATCCCCATAATGGAGCCTCACAGAAAGTGTCTCCGGTTCAGACTCCCTTCAGGTCAGTACCAGTTTGCAACCCTGCCATTCGGTTTCACTTAAGCTCCAAGAGTGTTCATGAAGTGCCTGACAGTGGTTGTGGCACACCTGTGAAGGCAAGATGTTGCAGTGTTCCCATCTGGACGACTGGTTGGTGGTGGGGAAATCACCTCAACAGGTAGAGGAACATCTGCAGCTCACCCAAGGATTCTTGGGAGTCTCTGGGTTTCCTGGTAAATCTCAAAAGTCAGTCCTTCTCCCTGCAGAAGTGCTGCAGTTCATAGGAGCAGAATTAAATACCCAGGAGGGCAGGGCTTACCTACCTGTGGACAGGGTAAAAAGTATTCTGCAGATGGCAGGCTCTTTCAGCCTGAACAAACCAAAGACAGTTTCTGCAGTTACTGGGCCACATGGCAGCTGCCACTGACACAGTCCTGGGTTCCAGGTTCCAGATGAGAGACATCCAATTCCACCTAAGGGTTCATTGGTGTCAAAGAAAGGATTCTTTCTCAAAGCTGGTCCCAGTAATAAAAACGTTACTCCTGGCACTTCAGTGGAGGAAAGAGGAAGCCAACCTCAGAGAAGGGGTTCCCCATCAGTGATTCTCACTACAGATGCATCACTACTAGGGTGGGTGCCCATCTAGGGGATCACACAACTCATGGCACTATGTCCAGTGCAGAATCACTCCAGCACTTAAACCTGCTGGAGCTCAGGGCAGTGTTCCTGGCACTCCAAGCCTTCACACCACTAGTTCAGGGAAAGGTGGTACAGGTCAGAATAGACGATACCACCACTATGTATTACATAAACAAACAGGGAGCAACAAGGTTGGATCCTCTCTGCACAGAAGCTATGAGAATTTGGACTCTGTCCTACTCCCTTCAGGCCATTCATCTGCCAGGCAAGGACAATACCCTAGCAGATGCCATGAGTCGTATCAACCAGGCCCATCATGAATGGACCTTGGACAGACAGGTGGTGGAAGTGATTTTCAAGAGGTGGGGTACCCCAGAGATAGATCTCTTTGCATCCCACGAAAGTCACCACCTGCCACTGTATTGTTGCAGACCCTCAGCTCAGGGAACAATACCCCTGGATGCTCTGATTCTGGACTGGTCAGGGAAGTACCTATATGCATTCCCTACATTTCTTCTGGTGTACAGAGTGCTACTCAAGCTCAGGTCCCAGCCAGCTTCAATGATCTTGATAGCTGCAGACTGGGCCAGCTGCCAGGCAGCCATGGTACTCTCTACTGCTGTCCGTGTCTGTAGCCAAACCAATACACCTTCGGAGGCACAACCTGCTAACCTCCAGTCAGGGTAGACTCCTGTACCTAAATCTCAAGTCACTCCGACTCAGAGCATGGCTCTTGGGCTAGTATGGCTCTTGAGGACCTAGAGTATGCAGGCTTGCATCTCTCTGGAAGTGTTCTGGATATTTTAAGGGGGTACAGGAAACTTTCCACCAAGAAAACCCTCTAAATGGAAAAGGTTTTCCATCTGGTGCTCCACCAGGGACATGGTGCCAGCTCAGGCAGGGGTTCCAGCTGTGTTGGACTACCTTACTTATTTACATTCACTGGGTCTGCAACCCACTACCTTAAAGGTTCACTTAGCTTCAGTGTCTGCTTACACTTAGCAGGGAAGGATGCCTGTATGGCATTAAACCCTATCTTCAGAATGTTCTCTAAGGGTCTAGCTCACTTGCACCCCCCTCACAGGGAACCAGTGCCAGCCTGGGATCTGAATGGGCGTATTCCCAAGCTCATGGGTCCCCCTTTTGAACCCATGTCTTCAGCTCCTCTGAAATATGTCACATGGAAAGCAGTTTTCCTAGTGGCAGTCACTTCTGCTAGAAGGGTCAGTGAGCTCCAGGCTCTCTGTATTGAACATTTCTTTCCACAGGGACAAAGTGGTCCTGCGAGCGAACAGAAAATTTCTTCCAAAGGTGGTCTCGAACTTTCATCTGAACCAGTCCATCACCTTACCTGTCTTTTTTACTGAGCATTCAAGCTCCGGGAAGCATAGACTGCACAGTCTTGATCTCAAGAGAACTCTTAGCTTCTACATGACAGTCACCAAGGCCCATATGACAGGAAACAACTGTTTCTGACTTATGGTAATGTGGGAAAAGGAAATCCAGAATCTAAGAGGTCCATTTCTCACTGGATAGTCCAGTGTATTCAGTTTTGCTATTCAAAAGCTGGAAAGGAGGCCCCAGCATTGCTGAGAGCCCATGTCACAAGGGGTACAGCTGCAACTATAGCAGCTTCCAGGGATGTTCCTTTAGTGGACATCGGTACAGCAGCTATCTGGAGAACAATGCACACCTTTACTAAACATTACAGCCTGGACACGCAGGCTAGGGGTGATGCCAGGTTTGACACAGCTGTCCTGCAGAGTCTATTTCCAAAGTAGGTTCTGTGCCCACCTCCAAACGTACTGCTTCTTAGCCTGCATAAGAGTTAGGAATATTGTGAGTATTCCTGGGGTGAGAAGAAAAAATTACTTACCATAGTAATCTTGTTTCTATCAGGGGATACTCCAATAGTCATAACTCTCCTACCCTGCCTCCCCTGCTAGAACCAGTGGCCTCTGCACTGTATGCGGTATTACCAGGGGTATGTGTGCCACACGCTGGCTTTTATATTTGGAACTGTTTTTTCATTGGTTTTACCCTCTTCAGGTGATTATGACATTGGGGGGTGTTTGAGTAGATTTTTCCCTCCTGTTGGAGGTTTTTAGGTGTTTTATTATTATTGTTGTTATAGTGTTAATTATTAAATTCCTCTCAGGCCTGTCTTGTCAGGCATCCATGAAATCTTTTTTTTTTTTTCAACTTTCTTTATGCCCCCTTTTATCGCCGGCTTACCTGACCTCTCTCCGGCGAGGACTCACAATGAAATTTGTTCCCTGAAGCCCCCAGACTCTTCTCCCAGACATGGGCCTATCTTCCCCACTGCACCACCTGGCTGCCCGACTCCCCAGCTCTTGAGTCCCTCGTGGCGGGACCGCCGACTCCTCTGGCGCCATCTACAGTCTAATTGAGTGACCAGGGGGTGGAGGGAGTGCCTGAGATGGAGCTAGGAGGCCAGACATTGAGCATGGGGACCGACCACTGGTCACGCCTTCGCCTATCAGGCGCCGGGGTTTCTCCACTTTTTCTGCCCCCCCCCGCAGAGCTTGGACATGCAATGATGGCCAGCATCTGCCGAGCTCGGCCCCCAGTGCCATGCAGCAGAGACGCCTATTCCTGGCCACCACCGACTGCCACCAGAGGTCACTTAGGAGCGACGCTGTGCCCTACACCCTCCCCGGAAAGGGAAAGCTGTCCACCGGATGCTCAATTCCTCCCCGCCCCTGCTGACCCCCGGTGGCCCAGGCTCATTCCCAAACCTGGGTCGCCAGCGAGGTGCAAGGTGAGGCATTTAGTGCCTTAACCCTCAGCACCACCGGGCCAGCGCATCCACGAAATCTGAGGGTTAGAATGTAGGCAGTTGATAGGTGACAGCATTTGAAAAGTGGCACGAGCCAATGATTCCATCATTACCATAACGTTCCACCTCTGGGCAGATCTGGCTTAAAGGCATACTGCATAAGAGTTATGAATATTGGAGTGTCCCATGGAAGAAAAAAGATTACTATGGTAAATAATTTTTTCTTAAATATAGAAAGTTTGACACATAGCAGCTTTCAAGTTACTTGCCAGCCCGCTGCGACACGGGCACTTCGGGTTCAGGAACAGGCCTGGGACGCTCGAGGGCCGTCTGGGACTGGGGTGGATTGAGCTGCCCATTGCATGCTCTCCACTCCCGAGGGGGGGGAAGGTGGGTTGTGTGACTCTGGTTCAGTGTTACCAGGTGACCATGGGACACATAGTTTACCGGAGCACCAACTAGTGTCTCACTGGGAGGGGGGGTCAGACGCATGACAGCATGTCGCAGCATCCGTTGGACCTGCTCCCCCCCAGCAACACCAAAGAAAAGATACCTCCCGGTGATTGAAATTCACCTCCTGCCCGTGGCGGCCCTGGTCCCCTGCGCATCCATTACCTGACCCCCCCGGAGTTAAAGGGGATGCTCCAGGGGCTCCACCCTGGAGGGGGGGTAATCCAGGGGGCACTGTGGCATAGGATGCTGGTGTCTGCTCCCGGGCCGTGGAGGTAGAGGGGGATGTCACAGAGGAAGCCAAAAAGCACAGTAAGTTAAAAAAAAAAAAAATTTCGAGTTACTTATTTAAAAGTGATAGCAGCAAGTAGCTGAGGTTAGCTAATGTAAATTAATGTTTTCATTTATACTTCACTGAAGAACGTCAATGATATCATCTTCAGGTGAATAAATGTAGTTACAGATTTATTTTTTTGCACTCAGGAAATCTAATCCAGCTGCAGCAGGAAAACCTTTAACATATAGGTGGGTGGGTGACCCTGTCAGCACCTGTAAGAGGCTGGCTTTAGCAAACAGGACAAGCTACAGATAAACCTAGCTGTAGTTATGTCAAAGTCGCACATGGTAATCTCTCTGTCCCCCTATATTGAACAGATTTTATTTCTTTTTGTCCACAATTTCATGACATATAGTTTACTATTATCTTCACTATTTGCAACTCAAAATAGGATTCAAGTTCTGAAAAAGGATTAGAGCCCTTGAACTTTTTCAAAAGTTCTAGGCCAGAACTTTAGTGGGTTCTGACAACGCTACTCTTACCGTGAGGGACCAGACCAGTACCAGGTACACAAGGAGAGGCATGGGACTGGGCAGTAACAGACATAAGGCACTTGCAGACAAGGCAGTGGACAATGGCCCACAAATACCTCAGAATCAAAAAGGGCAAAGAAGGATGAGTGTACTATAGCCCAATGGAGAAGATTCCCTTGAAGATCTACTGTTATGGTATGTAGCTGTTCTAGAGGAAATTTCCTTCATTGGACCACACTTTTGGAATGATTTCTAAGCAATACACATGGGCCCAGATATTCAAAAGGGTTGCTCCATGCGCAACAGGGTTGCGTATGCGCAAGTCCTACATTGCGCCATTCTGCGATACTCAGCAGGAGGCAGTTGCTCCACTGGCAACAGGTTGCGCAAAAGAGCAATGCAAATGAATGCATGCTCAACAGGAGGGGGAGGAACCATGCATAACCTGCGCAACCCGATATTCAGTCAGGGTTACAGAGCTAGGCATGCAAACCCCCAACCTGCACCTGCACAACCTTGAGCTAAAAAGATTTGTTGAGGGCCACCCACAGGTGAGCTGCTGTATTGCAGGGCGCACACAGCAGCTGCCACCCCTGGCTGGCCCCCAACTCGGTCCCTGTTTCCTCACCAGCCCGACATCGCGGCATAGAGTAACACATACCTCAACTGTCCCTGATTTTCAGGGATGTCCCTGATTTTGCGACAGAATTTTCTCTGTCTCGTGAAATTGTTTCTGTGACAGAACAGTGGGGACTGTAAGCATAAATAATATCAAACATTAAAAATACAGACTAGTTCTTCTTCAGAAATGCATCTTATACAAATCCCTTATTTTATCAGATTTCTGAGTGAATATTACCAATTGTTAAGATGTGTCCCTGATGGCATCTTTGTCCCTGATTTTTAAGCCTTGTCCCTGATTCATGACACAAGAGGTTGAGAGGGTATGGTAACATGACTTCGGTCATATTTTCATGTGGGATATGTGTGTGGGGGTTTCATGTAACTGTGATGGTCACATCGGAGCTGCATTGGCGCCGGTCCCCAACGTGCTGCCTGGCAGGGTGGCCAGGAGCAAGTCCTCGGGATCGGCGCACCTACATGCTAATGAGATGCAATGGGGCATAACAGATGCCAATGGCCCCCCCGCTCTTGCATAAATTATGGCCCCATTTGCATGTCACCTTTGAATATCGGAAATTTGAGCATGGCGCAATGGTACTTGCGCCACCGCAAGTTTACTGCTCAACTCTGGCAACTGGCGGTGAAGCGAAGTTCCACTGGCGCTTACTGCGCAAGAGTGGTGAGTTGGGGTGATATTCAAAGGAGTGCTCAACAGCGCAACTCCTTTGAATATCACCCCGGCCACACCCCTGCGCAACTATTTTGAGCAGCGCAGGGGCTTGCGCCTCAGAATGGCGCAGTTTGAAAATCTGGGCCATGGTATCCAGAGAGGAACCTAACATAGTCGGGACAGAAGGCCTTGCAGAACATCAAGACCACAGCCAGCATGTCTCCAGAAGACAAAGTCTAGACTGTAGTGCTTAGTGAAAGTATGCAGTGATCTTACTTCGAGTGGGGGCTCTTGCAGCAGGCTATTACCAAAAGGACTATGCCCACAGGCACTAGGACCCCATGAAAACCTTGTAGCTAGCAGTCTTCAGCTGGGACCACCCCCGATGCCAGCTCTGCCCTGTCGGCCAATGGTACATAAGTCCCCAGCCCCATCTCACTTCTTTTCCCGCTGTCGACCTGTCTACTTCGGTCTCCTTCTAGAACTAAATTAGCATTTTCTGTAAAATGTACAAGTTTTTTTTTTTTTTTGTAACTTATTTTTATTGCGTTTTCAGTATAAAACAGGTGCAAAAAAAATGACATTTCATCCACACTATGTACACATGGGTCCAAGATAAAAATTATATACAAAACATCACAATCTTAATTTTCTTTCTATAGCTGATTGTTGACTATCACAGTAATCACAGAAGAAAAATATATGTTTCTATGCATTTTAGCAGACCATACTTCAGACACTCAATTCATCTAAATCTAAGTAAACCAGATTAACAATATAATTCATTATTTTACCATTCCCCATTGCAGACAGTATTTCTTAACTTTCCTTTGCCTCCTAGACCCCTCCATCCTTAAATATGCATTATAGACCCACCTGCAGTATCTGCTACTCTCCAGGTCAAAGAGTGCCCAAGACAGGCTCCCATACATCCAAAAATCTCTCAGCTCTCCCTCAAACCAAGTATGAGAGCCTCTCCAAGGTTAGAACCCCGAGCACTGATGTTCGCCACATTCAAATTGTAGGCCTCTCTCCAGATACCCAGGTATTTAGGATACTCTGTTGGGCAACCAGCAGTAGGATTCTAATCCATCTCTTTAGGGGCATCCAACCATCCTTTTATTTATTTATTTAGCTTTTGTTGACTAGGTAGGTACACTAGACAAGTTATATGCCTATTTTCAGGTGTGACTCGGGAGAGTACAATGGAAAATACAGGTTCAAACAGGGTTCATAACAACAAGAAGAGCAATGTACAGAGTCACGAAAGAGCCAGGTTAACATAGCTAGTCTACAGTAAGGAGTAATAGGCAAAATATATACAATACATACAGAATAAATAGGCTAAGTCATTCAATGGCAATAGCAGTAATTGCAGTGTATGAGTGACCCTTTTTCAGAGCCACAGAAACAGATAATTCCTGAGCAGATAAACAAGCAAATTGCATGCTTCCCAGAGTTAAAGGACAGTAGGTAACATCATTGGAGCCTGCAAGAGGGATCCCAAGGTTGGGTGAGTCCAATTTAGAGACCTGATTAAGGTGGCTTGGGACACCCACATGCAGAGGCCAGTTTCAAGTGCTCCCACAGGGAATTCTGGAGGTTCAAGTAGGAAGGGGAGGTACGAACGTGGTCAGGAAGGGAGTTCCATAGCCTCGGGGCACATGTAGTAAAGTCCCTATCCCCCATTAGAGTATGAGTATGAGTATGAGGAACTTTGAGCACCCCTGGATCCTGAGACCTGAGGGAGTAGGAGGAGGATTCAGCAGGCTTGAGAAGCTGCCCCAGCCCCAGAGGGGTGCCGGTTCTGAGCACCTTGCCCACGAAGCAGCCCAACCCAAAGTTCAAGTGATTGGCCGGGAAAAGCCATCTAAGTTTGTTGTATAATTTACAATGATGGGTGAGGCATGGGGCTGCCAGGGCAAAGCGGCAAATGTTTTGTAGGTTGTCTTCCACCGAGTGAGGTGGACCTTGGAGGTGCTAGCGAATAGGAGAAGGCCATAGCTAAGTGAAGGGAGCAGCACACCCCTGGCCAACGCCAAGTGAGCGGCAGACATCAGATTTTTCTTTGCCCTGTGGACAAGACCCAGTTTGCAGTTTATGGCTCTGCAAGCGTTTAGGATGTTACACCCCAGGTCGAGTTGGGGGTCAAGTGTCACCCCAAGGTATTTTATAGAAAGTGTGGTTAGGAGGGGAACACCTTCCACCCCCCCGACACACAGAGGGGCAGGGGAGGCCTTGATCTTGGCTAATGACCCAAAAAGCATGGCCTGACTTTTTTTTAGGTTGAGGACCAGCTTGAGAGACATTACCCAGGACTGAATATTCTTAAAGTCCTCACTCAGCTGAAGGTTGAGAACCCCAATGTCCCGGGAATGTGCAGGGATGACTAGATCATCTGCATAAAGGGTGGTGCTACAGTTGGAAGCAGCAGCAGGGAGGTTAACAAATACAGAAAAGAGAAGGGGCCCCAGAACAGACTCCTGGGAACACCAGAGGTCACCGGAGTAGGGTCAGAGAGGGCCTTGTTGAATTTGGTCTGTTGTAGTCTGCCCTGGAGGTAGTTTCTAAGCCAACTCAAGGCAGGAGGGGACAGGCCAAGGGACCGCATCTGTGTGCAAAGTAATGTGTGGTCCACAAGGTCGATGGCCTTGGATAGGTCAATGAAGATGGCCCCAGAGAGTTCACCCTGGTCCATGGCCGCCCTGATGCTAGTTGAGACAGAGACAAGGGCCGTGGACATACTATACCATTTTCACTAGCCATGCTGCGAAGGGGACAGCAACTTATGGGCCTGAATGTACTCCGTGAGTTGTTCGGCAACAACTTTCTCTAGGAGTTTGATAATGGTTGATAGGATGGCAGTTGGATGGTAGTTGTCCAGGACTTTGTGGTTACTCTGCCTCGGAACAGGGAAAATCCTCGCCACTTTCCAAATGTCAGGGATAACTCCAGTGGCAAAGGACAGGTCGAAGATATGTGCCACTGGGATGACAATGAGGGGTGCTCCCAGCTTCAGAAGCTTGGGCTCCATGTTGTCATGGCCAGCACTGGAGTGTGGAGAGAGACCAGAGAGAAGTCTTTGCAGCTCCACGACAGACACAGCCCTGAGATAAAATAATGGGTGAGAGGAGTGAACCTCCTGAGAGACGGAGGCCAAGGGGCCACTGATATTCTCTACAGCAGGGAAAAGGGATGTAAGCACGGACAAATCCGAAAAGTGGGAATTAAAAGTATTTGCAATCATAAGCAGATTATTACAACTTGACCCACCAATGATCATATCAGATACCCCAGAGTTGGAGGAGCCACTAAGTTTTTTATGTTCCTCCAGAACCTTCGTGGGTCCCTAGCAGAGCTAAGCAGGGCAGATTTACAGTATTCACTGTTTGCTGCCCTGATAGCTCTTTTGCACTAATTTTTGAGCTTCCTATACTTTTGGAAGATGGACTGATCCAACGTACCTTTGAAGAGAGCCCAGCACTTGTCTCTTGCCTGCATGAGGGCTAAGAGGCTCCCGTGCAACCATTTTGTGGCTGACCCCCTAACTCTTCACCTAATGGGGGGGACATGACTGTCCTGCAGGGTATCAAAAGCAGTGAGAAACTGGGTGACAGCAGTAGAGGGGTCATGGGCACTAAGCACCCCTGACCAGTCTGTGATCCTCAGATCCTCATGAAATGACCCCAGATCAAACCTTGGAAAATCTCTAACATGAATGGTTTTGTGGGGAATTTTTGATGAGGGGACTTTCCACACACAAAACACCAGGGTGTGATCTGAGATGGAGTCAGGTAGGGTTCTGGCTGAGCTGATCATCTCAGGACGATTTGATAGGATCCAGTCCAGTAGGGAGCTAATGCCACCATTTGCAGACCATCTAGTGGGCTCCTGGATAAGCTGAGTGAGGGCAAGACTTGCAAACAGAGGTTCAAACTGCTTGGAATTACCTCCATTCCAGTTTAAGTTCACATTTCCCAGGATCAGAAGTTCATTATCCACAACAGAAGGACCAGTGGAATCCTGGAGGTGGGTAAGCCCAGTCAGACCACCCTTGGGAGGATTGTATGTGCATACAACATGCAGCTTCTTTGTATTTCGAAGTATGAACATATGAAATTTGCCAGCAGATAAAGGCCTAGAGGTCTAACAAGTCTGCTTGAATGTGCACTTGCACCCCTTATTCTGCAGCTGCCCTTCCCTTCCACCCTTCCCCTTCATTAACCCTCCCCCTTGTCCTGTCCCATCCCCTTTTGAAGCAGTCCACTGTTCTACTGGATACCACTTCTGCAGGTAGCGCATTCGACCCAGCCACCACTCTCTCTGTAAAAAAATGTCTCATCTCCCTCCTGAACCTTCCTCCCTCCGGTCTCTTATCATGGCCCCTAGTGTCCCTCCCCTCCCTTACTTTGAACAGCCCCTCTGTACCTGTCTTGTTGATTCCTTTCATGTATTTAAAGGTTTCAATCATGTCCCCCCGTCCCTCCTGTCCTCCAGTGAGTACATGTTCAACTCCCTCAACCTCCTCTCGTATAAGTCCCCCAGTCCCTTGATCATCTTTGTCGCCCTGTGCTGCACCCCTCCAGTAACTTAATGTCCCTCTTCAGATATGGGCGCCAGTACTGCACGCAGTACTCCAACTGCGGTCTAACTAATGACCTATGCAGTGGCGAATCACCTCCTCCCTCCTCAAGGATATACCCCTTGCAGTACAACCCAGCATTTTGTTGGCCTTTGCAGCTGCCTTCCTACATTGTGCCAAGTTGTTCATTGACCCTGTAATGAGCACCCCCAGATCCTTCTCCTCCTCCTCCTCCTCTGTTTGGGCTAGCTGCACTCCCCCAGCTGGTAACTCCTCCTTGGGTTCCTCATCCCAAAATGCAGCACCTTGCACTTTTTGGCATTAAACCCCAGTTGCCAGGTGTCTGACCAGGTTTCAAGCTTTGCCAGATCATCCTGCAACCCCTGCCATCCCCTTAGGTCATCCACCACTGCTCCAACCTTGGTATCATCAGCAAACAGACTGATCTTGCTCTTGATGTCCCATGATATGTCTGCAATGAATATCCCAAACAACACTGGTCCCAGCACCGAGCCCTGTGGAACACCACTCGTCACTACCCTTGGGTGTGAGAGCTCCCCACCCACTCTGTTGCCTTCCCTGAAGCCAGTTTCCTACCCATCTCACCAGCTTTGCACCCGTCCCTGTGCCTACTAACTTACTTTCCAGCCTTCCATGTGGCACCGAGTCGAATGCCTTACTGAAGTCCAGATACAGGACATCCACTGCATGGCCCCTATCCAGTTGCCTAGTTACCCAGTCATAGAACTCCACCAGGTTGGTTTGGCAGGATCTGCCCCATATGAAGCCATGCTGTCTGCTGTCCTGTAGTCCCTGGCCCTAGGGAGGGCCACCAGCCTTTCCTTCAGGATAGTCTCCATTAGCTACCTACGTATAGATGTGAGGCTCACTGGTCTGTAGTTTCGGTTCATCCTTGGGCCACTCTTGTGGAGGGGCACCACATGAGCCATCCTCCAGTCCTGAGGTACACACCCGAATGTAGTGAGGCATTAAAGAGGTTGCCAAGGTCCTGCAAGGACCTCTGCCAGCTCCTTCAGTACCCTGGGTGGATGCCATCTGGGCCTGGCACCTTGTCCACCCTCAGTGTCTTCAAACCCTCCCGAACTCTGCCCTCCATGATTTCCCCATCTGTCACCCTTCCACCCCATTTCTGCCATTTCTTCCCCTTGGGTGTCACTCTCCTCTCTTAGTAATACTTCGAGCAGAAGTACTCATTTAGTACTTCTGCCTATCGATCCTGCTTCCACCCAACCCTCCTTCCTAATCTCATTATGTGGTCCTTACAGCTCCTTTTCTCCCTGATGTACCTAAAGAAGTCCTTTCTCCTCTTAATGCCTTTGTGCCAGCCTGAGTCTGTGGATGCTCTGGCTCCCCCTTACTTCCCTTGTTACCTCCTTTGATTCTGCAGGCATCTCCTCGTCCTCCCCTCTCCCTGTTTTCTTGTACTTCCTAAAGGCAGCTCTTTTTCTCCTTACCTTTCCATGACCTCCTTGCTCAACCAGCTCGGTTTCTTAGCCCTAGCCTTCTTGCTCTGGGCCTTGGCAGGTTTTGGCTGCTGCCCACTATCCCAGCTTTATGAGCTCCCACTCTGGTTAGTGTTCATACTAGATTGAATTCTGGCCAGGTACCTTACCACTTCCCATCCTCCCAAAGTCGGCCCCTCCTGAGTCCAGCACTCTTGTGCCTGATTCCCTCCTTCCTTGCCATATCCAATGTGAGCGATACTGAGTGGTGGTCACTCCCTGACAGCTGTTCCTCCACTGTAAGTTCTCTCTCACAAAGTCCCCATTTGCCAGCACAAGGTCAAGGGTATTTCCTAACCTGGTTGGTTCACTGACCATTTGCAGCAGGAAGCTGTCCTGGAGGGCATCCAGTAGTACCTGCTCCCTTCTGTTGCTGGTTGTTGGGGTACTCCAGTCCACTCCTGGCATGTTGAAGTCCCCCACAATCACCACACTACCCTTCTCGCAGGTCCTCCTGATCTGTTCTGCTAGTTCCCTGTCTAACTCCTCCGTCTGAGATGGTGGCCTGTACACCACTCCCATTCTAAGAAACCCTATTCTTGGAATCCTGGATTTTCATCCATAGTGACTCTGTACTACCGTCCTCCCTTCCTCCCTTACACACTTCAGTCCTTCCTTCACATATAGTGCCACACCCCTCCTTTCCCAATCACCCTGTCCCTACAAAATAACCTGTATCCTGGTACAGACAGGTCCCAGTCATTGTATTGGATGGCCCATGTTTCTGTGATGGCTGCAATGTCCACCTCTCCCTCTGCCATGAGCACCTGTAACTCTGCAGTTTTCCTCCCAAGGCTCCTAGCATTAAGGGTAACCACCTTCCACCCTTTCCCCTCCCATCCTGCCCTCCTTTCCTAGCATCACCAACAGTACTTGCCATTTGTCCTTTGTCACTGTTATGGGGTAAGCTCATATGGTTTCCCAACCTGTGGTCTCTGCATATCTCTTCCCCAACTGCCTCCCTAGTTTAAATTCCCAACTTCCTCTATGTACTCCCTCCATCCTCTGTTTCCAACACTTTCTTTTCCCTCCTCACTCAAGTGTAGTCTGTCCTTGGCATAGAGACTACTGCCCTCCCAGGTCCCTCCCCCACGACCCAACAGCCCATACCCTTTAGCACAACACTAGGTTCTTAGCCATCCATTAAATTCCTCTGTTCTCAGCTTTCTTGTTGTGCTTGCCTTGGGCACTGGAAGTATCTCTGAAAAAGTTACTGATCTTCCTGCCCCCTCACATAAATGTGCTAGTTCCTCAAACCTCCTCTGGACTATATCTACTGCCTTGTCAGCCAGGTCGTTTGTCCCAAGATGTATAATTAAATGAGGCTTGTCCGTATCCCTTCTAGCATATTTCAGAACAGATTTTCCCACCCTTTCCACTGTCATTCCTGGCATGGCCTCCACCCAAATGCGACTATGCCTCTCCCCCTTGCTACCCCACCTGACTCCTCTTAGTATTGAGTCCCCCAGCACTAAGATTCCGCCACTCTTACTCCCTGCTTGCTTCCATTCCTCTCCCTCTCTCATTTCCAGCTCCTCTTCTTCCTCCTGTACATTATTCCCCCTTTTGCCCCTGTTGAAATTCTCCCAGCAGAACTTCCCCCCATTCCAGTTTGGTCCAGGCATTTATCAATTACTCCTCTAATTTCATCATTTCCCTCCTCCACCTTCTTCCTCTCTAGCAGTGCAAAAATATTTTCTGAAGATCCTTCACAAATGCCAACTCCCTCTCTCTGCATAGTAACCTGTTCTCTCCTTTCTACTCCATGACTTTTGCCACTTCTTCGCCTCCCCTCACAAGTCCCTATCTCCTCCTTCCATTTGTCTTTTGTCTCCTGACCTGGTTTCCCTGGCAATCGTTCTTCCTGGCCTGGGCCCCTTTGTCTCTGCTTCCCTTCTTCTGACCTCTCCTCACCACTGTTGGCTTAAATCACCCTCCCTCATCTCCTTCTTCCTCCCTCCAGTATGGGCTAAACCCACCCCAATCTGCCTTGCATGTCTTAGTTCCTCCTGCAGACCCTCGATCTCCTTTCTAAGTTTCTCTATGTGGTTGCACACTAAACATCCTCCCACACTCCAGGCAATTTTTAGAAAGATTGGTGCACTGCAGTTGTTGCAGCCTACCACCCTACCCATTGCTGTCATTGCCCACCAGTGACCCCCCACCCTTCCAGATACAAGATACCAAACACTCCCCCAAGTCTCCCCTCTCCCCCCTCTATCAGTGCAACACATTCTTTTATTTCCCTTACCCCCTTTGTTGTACACGTTTAGATAGATTGAGCAACTGCTTTTTACATTCCTATCCTTCCTATCCACACTCAAAAAGAGACTTTAAGTAACTATTGCACAATCTTCTTCAAACTCCTACTCCTCCTTTCCCCAGTGCAATAGCAATGCAAAGAAGTAACAATGAAAGCTCCTAGATTTGCATTTACTTCCCTTCCACTGAGATAGCAGTCACCTCTTCACTTGCTGCTGTTCCTTTCCTGGATGTCTGCTTCTGCTATGACAGGTGCATATCCTTTGCCCGTTTGAGGAACTGATGTCAAAACCCCTGGTATAAAGGAAATAATGGACCATGGTGGGTGGGGTGAGGGCGTTTGGGGTGGGACCAGCCCAAGTCTTCCAGAAACAATCAGGTAGCTGAGGCCCCTGGTCAGACCATTAGCACCCTTCCCCCACTCTGCACTAAGCTTTGCAGCTAGTGGAGCCAGCAACAATGAATCACAGTTCTACTCAAAGCCCCCAAAACAGGTTTGCTACCCAAAGAAACAGGACTCCAAACAGCTTCACCAACAACACATCAAAATAGGCTTGAAATTAGAAGATATAGGTCTCCAATTCAAAGAAACAGACCCAGTTAAATCACACCACTTATGTTTTTAAATCTGAAGAAATAGGCCTCTACAAATGCAGCCTGCCACACAGTGAAAAATCAAACAAATGAGCCCACTTATAGCTACCAAAACAGGTTTCAAAATTCCAACAGCCCCAAACAATACCCTGCTAGCCCCTTAGAAGTAGTAAGAAAGAAAAGAAATAACCTTCTACCAAGTGTTATCCACAAGAAACAATGTAAAAACAACAAGAAGAAGCTACTGTACTGTACAGATCTGATCCTGTCCCCCTGCTAGTTCCTTCTGAGAAGCCAAAGCAACAGACACCACACCTGATTCAGCTCTGCCTCCCTAGCTAAGTGAGACCTGGCCAGACCATTAGCACCCTTCTCCCACTCTGCACTAAGCTTTGCAGCTAGTGGAGCCAGCAACAATGAATCACAATTCTACTTAAAGCCCCCAAAATAGGTTTGCTACCCAAAGAAACAGGACTCCAAACAGCTTCACCAACAACACATCAAAATAGGCTTGAAATTAGAAGATATAGGTCTCCATTTCAAAGAAACAGACCCAGTTAAATCACACCACTTATGTTTTTAAATCAGAAGAAATAGGCCTCTACAAATGCAGCCTGCCACACAGTGAAACATCAAACAAATGAGCCCACTTGTAGCTACCAAAACAGGTTTCAAAATTCCAACAGCCCCAAACAATACCCTGCTAGCCCCTTAGAAGTAGTAAGAAAGAAAAGAAATAACCTTCTACCAAGTAGAATCCACAAGAAACAATGTAAAAACAAGAAGAAGAAGCTACTGTACTGTACATATCTGATCCTGTCCCCCTTCTAGTTCCTTCATAACAACATGAAGACAGGGAGGACTGCTGATGAGTTACTACAGACACTCTAAGATGACTCTTATAGTAAATTAGAATACCACCCCCGCTTTTTCCCGGCTGATCCTGTCTAATAAATTCAAAGCTAGAAGGCACAGCCAAGTCAGGTATTTTTTTTTAAATTTAAGTTTATTGATAACCAACGGGTACAGTTAATACAAATTTATCAGGCATTTTTATATTTTTACATCATTGCTTCTTTACTAAGTCAAGTAGCACCCCTCTCAGGAGAGTACCATCAATTAGTCCGCTCTGCTTCCCCCGGCCTATGGAAGTGACCATTATGACTGGTTCCTGAGCTAGCCAGAGAAATTTGACACCAGAGTAACCATCTAGTCCATCTCCGGATATATATTGTTGTTTTGTGGTTTATTTTGTACGTTAGTTCTTCCATTTCTGCAATTCCCTGGACTATTTGTATCCAGGTGCCTAGGGTGGGAGTATCCTTTTTCAGCCACAATTTAATAATTGCTTCGTGGGCTGCCGCCAAGAGGAGGGTCCATAGGTATGTTGAATCTGCTCCAGTCAAGTTCTGTGGTGGCTCGCCCAGAACAAGGCAAGGCCAATCTAGGGGGGGGCTCCAAGCCAAAGATTTTAGTAAGTGCCTGAGAGACAACACCCCAGAACCGACCCAGTCGTGGGCACAGCCACATAATATGTAAATAGTTTGCCCCTCCTTCCCCACACATTCTCCAACAGGAGGAGTCTCTTTCAGGATCCCTCCGGTGTCAGCGTGGCTCAGTTGGTAGCACATCCGCCTCTGGACCAGAAGGTCGTGGGTTCTCGTCCCACACTGGGATTGGACTTGCACCTAAAAATCGCTGGCATCCGAGTGCAGTATTGGGGGGTGCTGTACTGCTGGGGTGTGCCGTCCTTCGGATGAGACGTTAAACCAAGGTCCCTTCTGCCCATCCTGGTGTTGTCATAGTGGGTGTCCAGGTGGAAGTAAAAGAACCCAGGGCACTCTTAGCAAAGAGTAGGGAACATTCCCGGTGTCCTGGCCAACATTCCCCTTCCCATAAACTGGTTCATGCAATTATCCAGGCTGTGTGTGGGTGATGATGTGCGATATGGCCGCCACCACACATTCAGTCACTTCACTACCAGTCTAGCATTGCTTGTAAAGCGCTTTGGATGTATGAAAAGCGCTATATAAATGCTGATTCTTCTTCTTCTTCCGGCTGAGTGAGAGGGGAGCCAGAAAGTACCGTATCTTCACTTTCCAACTAAATTCCTGCCAGAAGGGGGAGCTGGTAGTCCTGGGAGCCAGCCTGAACACCGCATCCCAATCAATTCCCCTAATGTCAGCTGCCCTTCCTCCCTCCACCTGTGTTTAACCTTTTCCAAGTAGTCCTTCTTTAGCTCTGCAAGGGTTTTGTATAGTATAGAGATAAGGCCTGTGGTTTTCTGTGCGGAAAGGATTGCAGAGACTCTCCACAAGGGGGATCGTCCCGCTTAACTGGGGGTCCAATCTACGGCATCTATATGTGTAGTCTCTAACCTGTAAGTAACGATAAAAGTCGGAGGAACGCAGCCCATAGTTGTCTCTAAGGGTCTTAAAGTCCAACACCTCCCCCCCTGACAAATATTAACATAAATCAGGCCCAGTTTCTCCCAGGATCTGAAGGTGTGGTCTAGACGAGATGGGGTAAAAGTAGCATCCCACGCTGGCCTATAAAGCGACCAGAGGGAGAATTTTATTTATATTTCTGCCACGCTCTGTCGTGGCCATATCAGTATCCCTACAGAAGTCAAGTGGGGGTGGGGAGGCGGTGGGGTTCCCTATATGTACGATGTGACTCCCAGTGTGTTCCCCTCCTCCTCCTCTGATTTCTCCATGTCCTTCCAAATAGCTTCAGAGGTAGGGACAGACCACTGAAGCGCCCTTTTAATCTGTGCAGCAAGATAATAATCCTCAAAGTCCGAAGGGCCCTACTCCCTCGCCCTTCCGAGCTGGAGGATTTGGACGCTTACTCTAGGTTTCTATTGTTCCAGATAAACTTAGAAATCATTCTTTGCCAAACATAAAATTGTGATTTAGTATATATGTTGGGAGACATTGAAGAGCTATAAATATCTAGGAAGAATGTTCATGGTTGCAGTCTGTATTCTTAGGTATAACGGGAGGTTCAGAAGTGACCACCTATCCAAGTCTTTCTGCACCTGGCCTGAGAGTGGAACATAGTTAGCCTTAAAGAGGTGCGAATTGTGTTTAGTTAGACAGACACCCAAGTATGACATTTTAAGTGCTGACCAGTTCACTGGAAAAGATTCCGCAACCCCATGTGAGGGGGAATAGTAAAAAGATAGGACTTCAGTTTTAGTCTTATTCAATGTATAACCCGAATGTCTACCAAACTCCGTTAGGATGGACCAGATGTTGGGGATCGAGGTCTCCGGGTTGGACAAACAGAGCAGAACGTCATCCGCATAGAGTGATATTTTTCTCTGCTGTCCCCCAACTTCAATACCATGAACCACTGGGGAGGCACGAACTGCCTCTGCCAATGGCTCTATATAAAGGGCGAATAAAAGCGGGGACAGGGGACAGCCCTGATGAGTGCCCCTCCCTAAAGTGAATCGCCTGGAAAGACCTCCGTCTGACCCTGATATATGCTTGGGGTCAGCGATAAAGACTTAATGCAATCAATGAACACCTGTGGAAACCCATGTGTTCTAAGGCCAGGAACAGGAATGGCCAGGAGACTTTATCAAAAGCTTTTTCCACATCTAAACTCATAAGGCATGCAAGGAGACGGGCCCGGTGTATGGCATCTACTATATTAATGGCAGAGCGAACACCATCAGGGGCTTGCCTACCCAGTATAAATCCTGATTGATCCGGGTTAATTAAGTCTGGCAGGATGATATTCAGTCGAGATGCTATTATCACTGTAAAGATTTTATAGTCTGAGTTTAAGAGGGAGATTGGGCGGTAGGATTCGCACTTAGCGGGGTCTTTATTCTCTTTCAGGATAAGCGTAATCATTGCATATTGCCAGGAGGGAGGGATCGGCATGGCTCCAAGGTAGCTCCTGGTTTCATGAACTGGTGCCGACACCTGAGGTGTATACAGTTTATGGTAGTACGAAACAAAGGCCTCTACTATTTGCTCAGGCTTCTGAGTCATAGAACTAGTGATCGGGGAGAAAACTTTAGTTATTATAGCCTTGGCTCTAAATTGTCTTAATCTGGTCGCCAACATTTTGGTGTCTCTGGGACCTCCTTCATAATATTTCTGTTTAAGAAAGAATAGGTTCCTCTCGACCTCCTCCCTCTGTAACTTTTGTATTTCTGCTTTCAGGGATTTTAGCTCAAGGTCCCTCTGCCTGTCCCAAGTCACCTTTTGTTGCGACTCCATCTCTAATAATCTTTTGTGCAAGTCTTGCTGTTTTAACAGGTGATCTTTTTTTTTCCCTTGAGGCTATACTTCTTAATTGACCCCTGATTGTTGTCTTTAATGTGTCCCATATGATCTGAGGCGTAACTCCTGGGGTGGAGCTTTCGGCAATGGTGTTTATTATGTGCTGTTTAATTTTATCAACTACTTCCCTATCCTGGAGAAGGGAGGTGTTCAACCTCCAGTGTGTAGCTCTTTTAGGAAGGACAATAGCAACCTCCAAGAATATCGGGCTGTGGTCCGACAAGGTTGACACTCCAACCCACATAGAGGGTAGGGCAGGGACACCATCTTTAAATGTAAAAAAGGTGTCCAACCGTGAGTATACCTTGAACCTGGTGGAGTAACATGTATAGTCCTTGGCTCTGGGATATTTCTCCCTCCACACATCCACCAGTCCCATCTGGGAAAAGGCTTGTTTGACTGCCCGAGCCTTACGGTGTTCAGGGTTCTGAATGCCCAATGTGGTGTCCAAATTTCTGTCCCAAATCAAATTCCAGCCCCCATAATCAGGAGGCCTCTAGACCTCTCTGTTACCAAGCGGGCAAGGGAGGTGTAAAATACAATAGGGGAGCCCGGGGGGGGGGCATAAACATTAACTAGCGTAACCGGGGTATCCCGCACTTTCCCTACCAACATAATATATCTGGCAGCACTGTCTGTCACAGTGTCTTCCACCTCAAATAGGAAGGACTCCGCAAGCAGAATGGCAACCCCCCCTTCTACGCCCCAACTCCAACGAGGCAAAATGAACCTGTGGATAAGCCTTGGTTCTAAGTTTTAGGACCTCAGCAGGGGACAGATGGGTCTCCTGTAAGAAGTTTACCTCACAATTCTGCCTAGCAATGTATTTCTGTATTTGTTTTCTCTTCACTGGACTGGAGCAGCCATTAATGTTATATGAGAGGACTTTTACATTATGATGTGCCATTGATGTAACTCAAACACACTCTGCCTATTAACCTGCAGAATGGTGAAATATCTAGACATGCCTGAAATATTAAAAGTTTCAAGAAGAGACAATAGGAACCCGTATAACTGAAGCAAAGCTATTAACAAGAACTTTGTCAACAAGAATAAGAAGGTCTGAACAACTGTCAGAAACATGTGTCCAAGGCCACTCTGATGTAAGGGCCTGGACAAGAGAAGGATTGGGGTGGGCGAGGTCTTAAGAAACCGTCCCAGCCCTCCTGAACTACCTATCCATCGACTTCCTAGGGGTGGGTGGCTAGAAAATCCCATCCAAAGGGCAAGCGCTAAAACGCTACTTAGGAGGGTGTACCAACTTAGTATGGTATACACCCTTCTTCCCAGGGGAAAATCCCCTATAAGGGGTGCCACATAGTCAGTGGGTGGCATCAAGCAGCCATAATCTGACTCCCTCCAAGGTCCTTGGGGATTTGTTTAAACCTGGAAAATCACCCAAAAAAAAAAAAAAAAAGGAACTCACTGGGGAACACTAAACCCAGAAACAAGCATTTTAAGATGAGTATGGCCCCAACTATATATAATTGTACTGCTTAAGTTAACTTCAGAGGCCCATATTCAGCCAGTCTAGTTTTGTCAAAATGATTTTGTCAGAGTCCGCCTCCTACGTGGGGTTCCGGGCTTAAAGTGGTCCTTTAACTGGAAAGCACGTCCTGAGAGCCCTCTTAACCTGATTTTCAGCAGCACAAAGCTTTTGGGATAAATGTTCCTTAACATAAACACTTTTACTTCACCAGTTTTTAAGACTCTTCGGGTTCCCCGTCAGCTCAATTCACAGAGCAGCTGGCTTATCCATTCAGTGACCCCCCCACCTCACTTCGCCAGTAACAATCGCGATGCAGTCTCTAAGTGTCATCAAGTCACACTGATGGGACGGTGAGGAAACATCCACACTGAAGAGACCAATAAAGTGTGGCCATTTTAGGTGTGTGCACTTTACTTGGCAACCAAAAAAGTCATAGTATTATACTCACAACGCATCGCCCATGGAAAGCAAGGGGGTAGAGAGACCGGACAGACATCCCCTCCCAATGCCAGGTGGGGAACCCGGTGCATTTTCAGAAAAAACTCCGACGAAAAGACATGGGGGGAGAGATGTTGATTCCTTCCGGCTTCTCGTCTCGCGCCTCATGTCACATCATCTGATTCAGCCGTCTCAATTGGCAGACAGTCTCCCTGTTCCTCCAGCAAGTGAGGAGCCTTTTTATTAAGACTTGCAGGATCTCCCAGCTGGGCTATCAGGGCCTAGACATCTGCTTTCAGATTCTGCTTGTGGATTCCCTGGGAGTTTCCTCAGCGAGATGGCCCCTTCTGCGCGACAGTCCAAGCTGAGGCAAGTAGATCTCTTTCCAATCTTTCCTTCATGAGAGAGAGGACCATTAGCCCAATCGATTCCAGATAGGGAGTGGCAGACAAGAGGTCCTGGAAGGTTTTTACTCCTTTATCCGTGTGAATTCTCAACCTCGCTGGATACAGGATTTGTACTTTCATGTTGCGGGCTTTAAGCTGTTTCATGACCGGCCATAGCATTCTCCTGGCTTCTTGGACCCTCGTGGTATGATCGTTGTCTAAAAACTTGTGGCCCTCATAGATCAGCGCTCCTTGCCTCCAGGCCAACTTTAAAATCTCCTCCTTAGCTCGGTAGCTAGTAAATCTGGCAATTATGGAGCGAGGCCTCACGTCAGGATTTTTGGGGTGGGAGACTAGAGACCTGTGTGCCCGATCCATTGCTAGGTCAGCGTCTGAGGGCAATGGAAAGATTTGCTTAATCATCTTTTATAGAAAAGTGGCCACACTTTGGAACTTGTCTTCGGAGCCCTCCGGAATCCCAAAAAATCTTATGTTTTGTCTTCTATTTCGGCTCTCCAGATCATCCAATTTACTAGTAAGTTCTCGGTCTCTGGCAAGTAGATAGAGCAAGAGCCTGTCCTGGCGATCTGATTGTTCGACCAATTGGTTGGCACAAAGCTCTAGCTTATCTGTTTTGTGGTCCACTTTGGCTAGATCCAATTTGAGTTCACAGAGGGTCTGATCGATCTTTGCGACTGTTCAGGCTGTTTGGAGTATGGTTTCTCTGAGGCTCAGTGGGATCTCTTCGGCCCGAGCCTCGGTGCGTTGCAGGCCCTCCCTTGCGTCTCTCTCCTGCATAGCAGTTCTCTCCTCTCCCTGCATCATTTCCTTCAATTTTTACATCGGCGTCGACTGTACCCTCCCTGTTTTGTTTCTTTTATTTTTTGCTGGTGAAGACATCACATTTAAAGGGTGATTTAAATAGATATTGACCTGGGGGGAGACGGAGCTGAAAATCTATACTGCCATTAGCCCTCTGACATCACCGGAAGTCCCCTAAGTCAGGTATTGAGGGTTTCAGCCAGGTCTCTGTAATGCCAATTATGTCAGGCTTGCAGTGCATGGCCCAGGCAGAAAGTTCGTCAAGGTTGGGCAGTAGACTGTGAATGTTAAGGTGAGCAATTTTTAACCCCTTGCTTGACTTCCAACTCACAGGGAGAGAAGAGACCTGATAGGTGGGACCTGGGTTTATCTCGATGTCACCAGCCAGGGCCAGTATCCCCAGGAAGAGCCAGAGAAAATACCTTATTGGGGGAAGGGGACCTCTGGCTGAGGGCCTACGGGCAGGTCCTCTTTTCACCATGACAGTACACAACCTCCACTCCGAAGAATAAGTACAAGGGGGAGATCGGGGGCCGATATCCCAGCATATTCCCAAGCTCTTGGGCAATTTTTTCCCAAAAGACCTGCAATGTGGGCAGGTCCAAAAACAGTGAAAGTATGTGCCCATAATCGGTGCCACATCTCCCACATATTGCACAGACGGCTGGCTGGAACCGGTGAACTACCTCTGGAGGGCAGTACAATCGGTGTATGAATTTATATATGGTTTCTTTGTATTTATTGCAAGTCAGGAGACTCTTATGTAACTCTAGTATACCTACCCAGTTCTCCTCTGATATGGGAACTCCTAGGTCTCTCTCCAAGAGTCCTTTAGTATTAAGTGTCAGATCTGGTAAAGACTGATGTACTTGTGTTACCTTCCTAGTAGTACCACGTGGTTCTCTCTGGGCTCTATATAACAGGCTCTCCACTCCCTCTAAGGAGACACCTAATGTGTCCCACCTGCCCAGGTCCTGAATGTATTTTATTTGAAAATATTGGAATAAGTGACACTGACGCTTGGCCAGCTGGTTATGATTGTTGTATGATATTTGTAATATAAAAATACAGTATGTGAGTCTGAGCTCCACAGGTGCCCCCTCCCCCCAGGTTTCAGTTACAGGAACTGACTTGGAGATCTCTGTAATGTAATTAACTTCCTTGAGAAGTTGCATTTTATGGCCTTTTATGACCTCCTGCCTCTGAAGCTGGGAATCTAAAATATACATGTTATGACTTCAGAAACAGGACATCATTTATCTGTTTCCTGTTGGCTATATTGCACCTAAGTGACGTATGGCAGAGTTGTAAAAACCTTTGAACTGGAGTCTGGTTTCTTATTTTCCCATGGAACGTCAAAGGAAAGGCTTAATTAAAGACTGTCATAATTTGGGAAATTAGTTTTTGCTGAAGTCACATTATTTAAAATATCTCCTGACAGGAAAATCTTGTTTGTATTTTTTTGGTTCTAAATGGAGGAGCTAGATGACTCATAGAAGGGGTATGGAGACACAGAGTTTTAAACTGAATACTGTGTCTGAACTTTGTTGTCATATCATTTTGGGACTCAAGAAAGACAGTTCTCTAACTGTACTTAAAGAGATAATACATTAGAAACAGTTTAAATGTATTGTGGTAGGAGTTTTTGTGTTGTGCTTTTCCTTGTTTTCTTTTAAGTGATTGTATGCTCTTTGATATATTGTTCTGTGTTTGCATTTTTGATATTTTTATCCATTTTTAGTAAATATATTATTTGAAAGACTGCCTTGGGTTGTCTGCCAGTTCTTTTTTGCATGTGACATATAGATGGTAAAGTCTGACAACTGTTCAAAAGCTTGACTGTGTTACTAAACTGGGAAAAGGTAAGAATATACCTAAGGTCTTTTATAGAGTTTTAAAGGGTTCATTTTGGATACCTGGTTAGGTGCCCTTAGGCGAAAGATATATTGCATCCCCCCAAAGAGAATATTATCTGAGCCTGTAAACTTGGGTACACTAGCATAAGGTTCGCAGTTTGAATCCCCTCAGAACTTGAGACCAAAGGTGATTCGGACCCACAAGCAGACAGGAGGGTTACCCTGTTTGTTACCTGTTCACATTACTGCACTCGGAGGTTGGCACTGTGGGAGCAGAGGGCCTGACCTGCTGGGTGCGTTTGTGACAGTGACTTCCTGCTAAGTCAAGGCCTCTCTTCAAATCCTCAAAGGAGCATAGGATTTCCCCCGGTCTCAAGTCCCCCAAGCAATTAACTCCTTTCAACTCCCACTCTGTAAAGGCAGGATCATCAAGGCTCGGGAGAAAAAAAGGATTTTTAGGTATCAGGAGCAAGTATGTCTCAGCAGTCTGCGCTAACAATAATTTTGTTATCTGACCCCAGCTGTCCCAACAGTCCCATTACCAATGGGTTAGGGGAGTCTAAAGCTAAGTATGCCTGGTGCCCCATCTTGGCCAGATATGCTGAGAGCCGACCTGGACAATCCTGTTCTTCAGTGTCTAGCCACCCAGCCTCCCTTGGTCTATACACCCAATCTTTGATATATCTAAACTGCGCTGCAAAAACTAGTTCCTTATGTCAGGGAAGTTTAAACCTCCCCTACTGACATCAGTCTTCAATCTCCCCAAGTTCGTCCGAGCCCTTTCCCTGCCAGATGAAGCCAGTGAAGGCCTTCTCTTGTTTCTGCACATCCTGTTTATGTAGGCCCATCAGCAACAGCTGCAGGAGATATAGGATCCGGGGTAAGGTGTTCATTTTAATAAGATTTATCTGTCCTATCCAGGAGTTTGGTAAGGCTCTCCATCTCCTCCAGTATACGTGCCACCATAGGGGTATAGTTAAGGTGGTATAAAGAGGAGATATCCCTCCCTATATTTATCCCCAGGTATTTAAAGAAATTACTTACTGGTCTAAGTCCCCAATTCTTAGTTCGTACAACTGACCCAGAAGCATGATCTCTGACCTGCCCAGGTTTAGTTTATATCCAGAAAAACTGGCAAAACTGGGATATCAGGGTTAGAAGCGGGGTCACTGATGTATCTACATCTGAGATATATAAAATCATATCATCCACATAAAGTGTTAATTTATGCTGCCTTCCGCTTCCCCCCCAACCCACAGAATGCTGGGGCTATTCCTGATGCTGATCGCAAGAGGTTCAATGGCCAGCACGAATAGCAGCGGGGAGAAGGGACATCCCTGCCGTGTACCTTCAAACAATGGGAACCTCTCAGAAAGCATCTCATTGGTCATGACTACAGCCTGTGGTGCTCTGTATAGCACCTTCACCATTCCCACAAGGTGACCCCCAGACCAAACGTTCCAAGGGTCTCGAAAAGATAACCCCACTCTATGCAGTCAAATGCCTTCTCAGCGTCCATGGAAAGCACAGCTGTGCACCTAGGCTGCCGAGAAGAGAACCAGACAATATCAATTAATCAATCAAGTCTTTATTTATCCAGGCGAACACCATTGAGCAGGCTTATTTACAAGGAGGACCTGCGTTACACAAGGTCAAGGATAACACTTTTATGTATAGATAATAAATAGACATAATTATACAGAAATAGAAAAAAAAACACAGAGCAATAACAAGTATTTCAGGTATAGGGTTAACAAGGTTAGGGAGAATGGTATGAGAAGGGGAATTAAAACATTCTGAAACAGCCAGCATATTAAAACATTTTCAAACAGCACGGCATATCATTGGTCAGGACATATGCAAACTTAAGAGGGCAGATATGTAGGGGAAGGGTACAGGACTGCAGCTGTTCTAGGAGGGGTTTTATGGTAGATGGGCTGGGGACATATATGTTAGGAGTCTGAGGGTAAGAAAGGTAGTGGATTAGCAGAAAAAAAGGGGGGGTATAGGTGGAGACAATCAAGGGGCCGGGTTAGGTGAAGATGTAGTGAGCAAGTGAACAGTAGGCACCCTAGCACACTAAGTGTGCTGGAAACAGCTGCATAGCTCCTTAACAGTCTTGGCATACAAGGTCTTGAAGGTGGTAAGACTAACAGGTATACTCAGTTTCATAGATTTCTGTAGTTTGTTCCAGAATGAGGGCAACACAAAGCCTATGGCCGCTCTCCCAGAGTGTGTATTGGCCCTAGGTAGCTTCAGTAGAAGCAGAGAATATCTTCTCAGTGCGTAGTTGCCTACCACGTATAAAGGCAAACAGTCGAAAATGTAGTGGGGTAATTTGCTGGTAATAGCTCTATAAGTCCAGACAGCCACATTTCTATTCCTACTGTACTGAAGGGAGGTCCACCCCACAGCTGCATATAAGGAGCAGTGGTAGGTGGTGATAGGTAGGTCAGTTATGAATCTCAAGGCTCTGTGGTATAAGGTGTCCAGTTTAGTAAGACAGGAGGCATTACACTGACTATAAATGAAATCAGCATAATCAATTAGGGATAGAAACATGGATTGAACTAACTGCATCTTGGCATCTTTGGTCAGGAGGTGGTTTATTATAAAGAAGAGACCAAGCCTCTGCCTCAACTTTTTCAGCAGATCCTCAACATGCTCCATGAAGGAGAGTCTGTGGTCTAGCCAGACCCCTAGGTACTTGAATTTCGTAACAAATTACAACCTCTCTCCTAGTAAAGTGTTTATGGGAGGTAAGGAGCCAGAGATAGCAGGGTTCGCTGAATGAGTAGACGGAGAGAACAGCATAGCTTTTGTTTTTTTGGCATTGAGTAAGAGTTTTTTTATTCAGGAGCTGATTCTGCAACAAGTTGAGTTCTGTTTGTAAATCTCCACAGGCGGCTTCTGGAGTTGGGCAGCTTAGGTACAACACCATATCGTCAGCGAAAAGGTGAATATTGGCCTCCTTGATGCCAACATCAATATTGTTTATATAAATGGCAAACAATAGAGGCCCCAGGATGGATCCCTGTGGAACACCTCTTTTTAGTAGTTTGAGTGGAGAGAGCTTCCCTTCGGACTCAACCTGCTGAAGCCTATCTGTAAAGTAATTATTGAACCAGCAGAGAGAGGTCGGGTCCAGACCTATCACTTTTAGGGTGGAAAGAAGCAGGCAGTGGTCTACAGTGTCGAAGGCCTTGCTAAGGTCCAGAAACACGGCACATACACATTTTTTGTTTTCCAGCTCTCGCCACTCATCAGTCACTTTGGCCAGAGTCGTAATGGTACTGTGCTTGGCTCTGAAACCAGACTGCATAGGTTTTAGAAGGTTCTTGTCGTCTAGATAGGTTCTTAACTGAACATTCACAATTTTTTCCAGCAGTTTAGACAATATTGGTAGGAGAGCTATCGGCCTGTAATTATTTAGGTCGCAGGGATCCCCTGATTTAAACAGAGGAATGACGTGGGCAATTCTCCATAGGTGTGGAAGAGTCCCCTGGGACAAGGACAAGTTAAATAGGTGTCTGATTGGTACAGCTAGGACGTGGTATGCAATCCTTAAGAAGTAGGGGTCGAGAGAGTCAGCACCAACGCTTTTCTTGGTGTCCAACTGTAGAAGGAGGTCTTCGACCTCTTTCAACAAAGCAGGAAGGAATGAGAAGACTGCATTAGTGGTGCTAGGTTCAGGAATCTGTGCACTAACCTGAGAACGTAACATGGATGCTGGTGAATTGTCAAATTCTAGGCCTGCCGTAGCAAAGTGGTTGTTGAAGGCCTGGAGAATCTCCTTGCTATCGTTGATAGTAACATTGTCAGAGATTATTTTCCAGGGAAGTACATTTCCAGCTGTATGACCAGACAGCTCTTTGATTTTGGGCCAGAATTTAGCTGGGCACCTTGAGGTAGAGTCAAGCTCAGAACAGTAGAAGTTGGCCTTAGCCCCTCTAACCAATTTGGTGCAGGAGTTCCTAGCCTTCCTAAAGTGGCACCAATCCTCAGCAGTTTTTGATTTGTGGGCTTTTTTCCAGAGTTTATCTCTCGCTAGTAATGCAGCCTTGAGTTCAGCAGAGAACCAACGGCAAGTTCTGGTCTTTATGTGGACTTTTACCAAGGGAGCATGACTATTTATGGCACAAGACACTATTTCATGAAAAATGTCATACGCCATACTGACCGATTTGGCTAGGTAAAAGTTCTGCCAGTGTACAGACGATTTTAGTTCATCGATGTAGGCAAATGGGTCAAAGTTGCATCTGAACCTTCTGGTGGAGAACTTAGATGTGGAGGGGGGGATTAGAGTCAGATCTTACACCAGCGATGAAGCAGTGATTGCTGACATCCGAGAAAAATATTTCAGCTTAGGAAAAGGACTGTGGCTTGCTTGTAAGAAAGACATTCAATAGAGTGCTATTCCTGGGGATTCTCTTGTTAGGCCGTGTAGGTTCTTCAATGAGTTGTGTGAGCCCAAGAGAGTCACAGAAGGATTTGAGGGGTAAGAAAGCCTTGGATAACCAGTCGTAATTGAGATCCCCTAGAATAATAGTTTTGAGGGTCTCATGTCCCATTATAGTCGATAGGTGAGACAGGAGCTGGGACCCAGTAGATGGAGGCCTGTAACACCCTATAACCCTGATAGCCATTGAGCGGGATGTTTCAACCTTAAGGGACAGACATTCAAAGCCATTTGCAAGAGGAAGAGTCAAGTGGTAGTGACCGTATATTTGTCCTTGACATAAATGGCTACCCCACCACCCCTAGTCTGCCTGTCAGCTCTGAACAGCCAATAGTTAGGGATGTTAACCTCCCTGTCAGGGGAAGAAGATCTGAGCCAGGATTCCGAGACTACCAGCACATCTGGTTCGGTATGAATGACCCAGGTCTGGATCGATGTAAGCTTTTTTAAGAGACTGCAAACATTAACGTGCATAAAGCTCATTCCTCTAAGCCTTGTAAGGTCGGACGGAGATGACAAGGCTTCTGTAGGACCAGGGTTAAGTTCAACATTGTCTGAGCACAATAAGAGGAGAAACACAATTTTCTTTAGGGCAGCCAGAGATAATTTGAAAGCTCCAATTCTTCCACGACTGCTTGGAATGACAGAACGAGAGTGCTAGGCCCTGCTATTTACGCAGTGCTGTCCTAAGGATGCAGCTACTAAAACCCTTGCCACATGGCACCAAGTGGCATTATTACTGGGGACATAGGGGGACATACCCTGTATGGGTAGGGAGGTGCAGGTCCCACACCCAGAAGCTACCCCAGACTGATGCAAGTATGGGAGTGCAGGGGTGCAACAAAAGCTATGAGATGAGTTGCTGTACAAACAGCACTGTGACAGAGGGTCTGACTCCCCCTGTGAGTTATTTCAGCCCGGGTGATACACTACATAAGGCGCCAGCCATGGGAAGATGAAGAGAGGGAGCCAGGTATCAGCCCTGATGTTGATGCCTTATAGTGAAAAGTAATAAGCTATGACTACGGTAAAGTGTTTTTTATCTGTAGATGGCATAGCCAGATTACAGACTCCTAGAGAATCACCAGAGAGAACAAGACAAGTCGGTGTGTGCAGGTATTTGGGGACTTCTCAGGGCTGAGCAAGATAGCAGATGGCACCAAGCCTGTATGATCACTGAAGATGTGCGGTCTCCCTCAGTAGCTGGTACTTTAAAAGGTGGTAGGATGCTGCTGAAGTAGGCTGCACCAATATGGTCTTACACCGCTATATGAAATGGTAATGTGCAGCGCTGTTAGCCTATGGAGAGCGTCAATATGAGAGGCGTTTTAGATAGACGGAAAGGAGTAGACCAAAGAATGAGAGGGGGTGGAGGAAGGCTGTCTATATAATAATGAGCCTGGGGGGGGCAAAAAAAATGCGGCTTTGCCGTACCTCTTTGCTGGAAGAGTCTGTGCTTGTGGTCTCGGGCGGCGGCTAAGGAAGCGCCGTCTGCTCGGTGGCCACATGTCCCATGGCAGATGAGCTGGGAGCCCTGGAGGGATAAGTCTACTGATAGGTAATAAGAGCAGGGTAGATGAGAACTGGGCGGTACCCTTGGAGATTTAATAGAGGTCGGAGACGTGGTGGGCGGGCGTGGCTGGCAGTAGCCTGTAGGAGTAAGCTAGAAAGCCGGGGTGGGGTTTAAGTGTATTTAATTAGGACTAGTGGGTGGGTGGGCCAAACAATCAGGCAGCTAGGGCTCCCCTTCCTGGAGGTAGTCAGTCCCTGAGGGCAAGTCCATACCTGAACTTCTGTGAGTGGCTGGTGGCTTCAGACCTGGACTGCGGATGGCAGTCTGGCAGGTCGGGTTCATCAGAGAACCACGGCTGTGGCTCTCAGACTACCTGAAAAGAGAAGGACAGAGGGGAATTAAATAAGAAAGATGGGGGTGGGGCTGCTCGTAGAGCTAAAAAGAAATGCAAAATGGCTTAAACAGTGGGGGTGTTGCACAACAAAATGTTAGGCAAGATGCCACAAAGTCTCAGAGAGCAAGAACAGGGCTATTTAAAACACAATACTAGAGTAAAAAGGTGAAGGGGGGTTCAAAGGCCTGAGCTGAGATCGCTACTGAGTCTTATGAGGGAACACATTATAGGCATTTAGATTAAATCAGCAAACTTCAACTATAAAATGTTAGCAAGACAGTTTTAACAGAAATCATAATCTAGTACAATATAATCAAGCATTAACAGTGCAGAGCTATATGGAGTCAATCGGAGTGCTCCTGGGGCTGACTGCAGCCAGTGGGTCACAGCAGTAACAGACTCTGGATTTAAACCCAGAGACAACTGTCCTCATGTAAAAAAGGAAAATCAGGCAGCTAGGGCTCCCTTCCTGGAGGTAATCAGTCCCTGAGGGCAAGTCCGTACATGAGCTTCTGTGAGGGGCTGGTGGCTTCAAACCTGGATATCAAGGACCTTCCTTACATTATGATAAGAATGCCTACCTTGAATGAAGTCCATTTGGTCTGGTGAGATCAACTCCGGGAGCAGGTGGTCAAATCAAGTGGCTAAGATCTTGGCATAAATTTTCGCATCACAATTCAGTAATGAGATTGGCTGATAAGAGGCACCGTCCTGCAGATCTTTACCAGGCTTCGGTATGACACAAATAACAGCATCACCGCAGCTATCAGGGAGTGTCCCCTCCCCGAAAACCTCCCATAGGGGCTCAATGACAGAGTCAATGACTGCTTTATAGTATTTCGCAGGGAGGCTGTCAGGTCCGCTGGCCTTGCCTACTTTTAGACCCTGTATCGCAGCCCTGATCTCCTCCCGGGAGATCTCTTGTCCCAAGGCCTCTCTTTGCTTCTCCGATAGATGGGGGAGGGTAACCCTATCTAGAAAATCCCTTGCTTCAGGGAGTTTTCCTTCACATTCCACCTTATACAGGGACTGATAAAACTGGTGGAACATCTACACGATGCCCCTAGATTCCCTCACTAGCTGACCCTGTGAGTTCCTGACCTCCAGAATTCGTGTTGCGGCTTTCCTGCCCTTAATAAGATTAACCAACAGCGGCCCAGGTTTGTTGCCCCATTCATAAAATTTGTGTCTGATGAAAAACCACTGTCTACGCGCCTCCTCTGTTAGAAGTGAATTAAGGGCCTCCCATGCCACTGAGAGCTGCTGTACAGCCAAACCATCTCCCCCACATGCAGCTCTATGCTCTAGTTCCTGGATCTTGTGCTGGAACTCATATTGTTGTTTTAATATCCTTTTTGTATTTAGCCACAAAATTAGTTATAGCCCCTCTAATGTAGGCTTTTCCTGCATCCCAAAACACTTGACTAGATGGGGCGGATTCTCTGTTAAGTTCCTTATATTGCTCCCATTGATCTGTCAAATATGTTTTAAATTCTTTACAGTAGACTTCCGGTTCCGCTACGGCTCTGATCAGCAGCTAAAAGAACCGCTCCACCTGAACTGCTAACTAATCCTCCTAATCTGAAAGATTAAACTAACTGAAACCAAATACAATGGCAACCGGAGAATTGCAGAAGGACAGAGGGACAAGAACCCGCACTCCATGCCCACGGGGTGAAAAAGAAACCCAAGGATCACGACCGAACTCTCCCACACGAGGCCTATCTACTTCCACACGCAATAACAGCTCGGCCCCAAGCTATGATACCGACAAGGAAACAGAACAGCTTTCCAGAACAAGATTTGAGACTTTGATGAGGGAACTGAAAGATGTGAGGGCAGAAAGCAAAAATGAATTCAAACAATTAAATCAAAAGCTATCTATGGTGGAGAATTGAATGCAGGAGGCAGAAGAACGAATAAGCACAACTGAAGACGGCCTGCAGCATATTGGGTGAACAGTCTCAGCCCTTTGCCTACACGCAATTTCTACAGAGCAGAAATACTTAGACCTCAAGAGTAGGTCCAGGAGGGACAATCTACGTTTGTATGGTCTGGTGGAGGGCACGGAGGAGGGTGAAATGTCTGAGTTTTTGGTGGATATGCTTTGGGACATACTGAATCTTCCTCATGACTATAAAATTAAAATTGATAGAGCGCACCGTGCCCTGATTCCAAAACCTAAAGATCCCACTGCTAGGCCACGGCTCAGTGGTTATCAAATTTCACAACTTTAAAACCAAAGAGGATATCCTAAAAAGGGCTTGGCAACAATGAGAGGTCAGATATCTTGAATTTCACCTTTTTTTCAATCAAGACTATCCACCCACAATCCTGAAACAACGACAGGAATATGGCCCCTTATAAAAGCACACTGAAGGGAAAATCTACGCATTCAAACACCATACCCCTCCAGACTAAGGGTATTTTGGAAAGAAGGGACTGAGGTATATAATACTTTACAAGAAGTGAGGCAAGCTATGATCAAAAAGGGAATTGAACTACCGGAACAACCAACGAAGATGAGCCAGAAACGACGAGATCAAGATGAAACGTGGCAGACTATTCCACCCAAGAGAAAAACAAGAACCAGAATAATGCTGTAACCTCGAACACTATCTCCCTCTTCAGAGACCTACTTAAAAAGCTCCCCGGTATCACGGAGCAAGACCTACTCCAAATTGAAGGCTGAGTTAAACATCCTGAAGAGATCTTCATACCGACGGATGCTACGCAGTGAGTAGCAATGGCTGTGTTGTGAGATAGCCTTTTTTTCCTTGACTAGACTCAATAGAACGATCCAAGGAGAAGCGTCGTCTAGGCCCCTGAATAAATTTTAAAGTATCCGGATGAATCAGAAGACCTTTTGGACTTAAGGAGAATCATATACAGGGCTGGCTAATACAAAGAGACATACTGTACAAAGCCAGTCTGTATATGTTTAACAACTAATTGAAATAACATTTTATGTTACAGTAAGAAAAGTCGCTTAATATAAGGGCCTGGAGAAGGAAAATAAATAGGGAGGGATAAGGAGCGAGGGGGAACAAGTTAGTTATTGTACTGAAACCTTGATGTTAATTTTCAGCCCTTGCTCCCCCTCCCCCCAGCTCTCTGATATCATGGCGCAAGACCTACTGCAGATTGAAGGAAGAGCTAAACACATAGATTAGGTCTTTATAGCATCAGAGGCTACGCAGTGAGTAGCGATGGATGTGCTATGGGATAGCCCCTTTTTTCCTTGACTAGATACACTAGAATAATTCACAGGGAAGCCCCAACTAAGACCCTGAAAGAATCCTAAAGTACTTGGAGAAGTTCAGGGGGCTGTTGGATTTAAAGAGACCTACATAAATAGTTGAAATGATACTTGTGTTATTGCAAGAGAAGTCATTTACGACAGGACTCTGGGGATATAAAATGAACAGGGTGGGATAAGGGGCAATGGGGAATAAGATAGTTAAAGTACTGAGCCTTTTAAGTCAACTTATTACTTTTGCCGCCCCCCCCCCCACCGGATACTGTCTAATTGTGATATAAACCATTTCCCTCTTTTATTTTATTTTTGAACAAATTCTATTGAGCAGTCTGGGCCTGAAGCTATACTATGCAACACAGTAGCATGTTTGAAGGGTCTAGTCTGGTACAGACCCTTGAAGAGGTCCTTCCACCCAGAAGGAGTAAATTCCTCTTCAACCTACCACATACAACATCAAGGTGGGTACAGAGGTCACTTAATATAGTGGACCTCCTACCTTGGAAGTTCAAACAAGGTATCCAGTTAGGTGCCCAGTTGGTGCCACCAAGTTTTTTATTGTTAAAGTCAGCATGTCTTTATACATTCTGTTTTAATGCAATCCTGGTATTACAATTAAGGGAGTGTAACTACTTTGTCTGGGAAAATTTCCTGAAGCATGAGAGAGTTTTTCTTGAGAGAAATTGGATAAGCTTAATGGTAAATATTTCAAGGCAACACGATGAGTTACACTTTTTGCACATATAATGTACATGGACCGACAAGTCCCATAAAGCGAACAAAAATCTTAGCTTCACTTAAGAGGGCTGGTGCCGATATTCTGATGCTTCAGGAAACGCACCTGTCAAAAGCAGAGCATCAAAAGTTTGAGCGATTGGGGTTTGCACAGGTCTATGCCTCTTCTTTTAAGGGAGGACGAAGAAGGAGAACTGTTATACTAACACCAAATAGGGTCCCATTTCAGGCTATAGACCAAATAATTGACAAAGAAGGAAGATATGTCTTATTAAAGAAGAAACTAAATGGGAAAATTATCATGATGTCATCACTGTATTTTCCACCTAACTCTGACCTTACAACCTATAGGTCGATTCTGCTGAAATTAATACAATGGGCAGAAGGCCCAATTGTCTGTGGGGGAGATTTTAATTTGAACCTATCTCAGCTATATGACCCTTTTACACAAAATCAAAAAGTTTCTAGACAGGCAAGGAATGTAGTAAAGCTGATCAAGGAACTGGGATTGGCAGATGCCTGGCGATACCACAATGGCACTGGTACCCATAACACTTTTTTTTCACAAGCTCACCAAAGTTATTCATCAATTGATTATTTTCTGGTCTCGCAGGAGCATGCTCAAATGTCACTCAAAGCCTGGCAAGGCGACTTTGTCCTCTCTGACCATGCCCCACAGTATCTCTGTTTCAGAAATTATCTGTTTCGAAAGTCTACAATATGGAGGCCACATATATCTCTTTTAAGAGATAAGAAAATTATACAGGAGACTAAAAACACAATTAAACAAACTTTATTAGATAATGACATGCCAGAAATAGATATATCAGTACTGTGGGACACGGTCAAGGCCATTTGCAGAGGTAAATTTATTGCAGTGGCAGCACATAAAAAAAAACCTAAGAGACCAGAAAAGAAATACTTTACTTGCTCAGATAAAAACTCTTGAGGAGCAACAAAATACGAAAATAACAACAGAAGCCACTAAGCAATTAAAGATACTGAAACAAGAGCTTAACTCCCTGTTAGATTATTATGTTGAACAAAACCTGTTATTCCTCAGACAGAGGTATTACGAAGGTGGTCCTCGCTTGCTGAAACTCCTGGCGGGACGGCTAAGAAGGCAACAGGCTAGAGCCATGATCACCACGTTGAGACCTTCGCCTAAGGACCCACCCCAACACAGTATAGCTAATATATCAAATATATTTGTTAAATATTATACGGAACTCTATGCAACACCCCAACCACAACCTACAGCAACAAAAATCAGAGACTTTCTACAAACCTTAAATCTCCCAACCCTTTCTAAAACTCTACCAGAAACATTACTGGCCCCAATCTCAATCAAAGAGCTGGAAGGAGAAGTGGGAAATCTAAAAACTAATAAATGTCCGGGGACAGACGGTCTGCCAGGAGAATTCTATAACGTTTTTAAACAAGACATAACCCCTGTACTACACCGTTTGTTTAGAAATATAACCCTCCCTGAAACTCCTATTCCTCCATCCTGGCAATATGCAGTTATCTCAGTAATTCCAAAACCTGAAAAGGACGCATCCCTGCCTGGTTCCTATCACCCTATTTCCATTCTGAATACTAACTACAAAACTTTTGTCATCTATACTAGCTCGCAGACTAGCCAAATTAGCCCCTATTTTAATTCAGCAAGATCAATCAGGGTTTATTCAAGGTCATCAAGCCCAAGACAATTTTAGGAGAACAGTATACCTAATTGAGCATATCCAAAAAGCACAAACCCCGACCCTTCTTCTTAGTCTAGATGCTGAAAAAGCCTTTGATAAGGTTGTATGGCCCTTTTTAAGGGAAGTACTAAATGCTTTTAAAATTCCACAGCAATTTATAAGCACCATATTTAAATTTTATCAGACCCCTCAAGCTTATATTAGATCTAATGGCCATTTGTCTCATAAATTCCACTTGTATAGGGGAACCAGGCAGAGATGCCCTATCTCTCCCGTTCTGTTCGCTTTTTACATTGAACCATTAGCCCAAATGATTCGACAAGATTGAAATCTTCCTGGTATTAACTTGGCCGGAATGGAACATAAAATAGCATTATTTGCTGATGATGTTTTGATATATTTAGCAAACCCGAATAACTCTCTTCCATATTTATTTCAAAAAGTAACTTTATTTTCATCCTTGGCCGGATATTCCTTAAATACTAACAAAACTGATTTATTGGCCTTTAACTATAACCCCTCTAGACAACTTAAAGAAAAATTCCAATTTAAATGGAATTCCCAAACAATACGATACTTAGGAGTTAATATTCCAGCTGACCTTGGATCACTATACAACCAAAACTACGACTCCTTAATACAGACCCTGAAGACAGATTTTAACCGTTGGACAGTGATACCTCTATCCTTTTATGCGAGAAATCAAGCACTCAAAATGAACGCCCTGCCAAGATTATTATACTTGTTTCAATCTGTACCTAGTATAGTGCCCTTACAGTCTTTGAACAATTGGCAACGAGCATTTTTGAAGTTCCTTTGGCAAGGCAAAAAACCCCGCCTTAAATTCCAAGTATTGATACTTTCCAAAAACCTAGGAGGAATAGCACTTCCTAATTTACATTATTATTGGAATGTCTCCCAAATGCGATTGGCGTTGTTATAGGGAAACACCCATTATATGGGACACTGCAAGCAAATTGATCTTTGTAGAGTTTTGCCCCACCCTTTACCCTCGACCCTTTTTGCCCCCTTCCTGATGAGACAACTTCAAGGACTATTACCAAATAGTACAGGAACAATCCTGGAGGTTTGGAGGAGGGGCTACCCTCAAAAGTGGTTCTCTAACCACACCTGGAAATATTGTTGGTTCTCTGTGAATCCTGCTTTTCCGCCAGCACAAGAATATAAATGGTATGCCTATTAGGCCACTAAAGGCTTTGTGGCGCCTTGGCATATACTTCAGAATTCTTCCACAATATCTTTCACAGAAGCACAAATAAGGTATGGCTGGGTTTCCAGTGATTACATATACTACTTACAGATGAGAGATTGGATTAACATGCAAATAAAAATCCAAAACTCTAGATCATTACAAGAAGAGGACTGTAGTCCCTTTGTTCGCGTATGGACAATCTCTGGAAAAGACCATGCCATATCACTGTTATACCAATTCCTTAACACCTTTCAGAATCATCTAACTGACTTAATAAAAAGGAGATGGGAGAAGGACTTGGATATCCCCCTACTAGAACAATGTTGGCCGAAGGTCTGGCAATCAACATGGTCCACAACTTTGTCCCCCAGCTGGAGGGAGTATGTTTGGAAGGTCCTCACTAGGTACTTTTTAGTACCCCTATTCCAAGCAAAGCGTAACCCTGAAGCATCTTCATCCTGCTGGAGACAATGTGGGACACTAGAGGCTTTCCATGCCCATATATTTTTAAGCTGTCCAGTGATTAAGCCATTCTGGCAAGCAATCACCCACCAAATATCTAAAATAATGACCACACAGGAAACCTTGACCCCTCAAAATCTTCTATTGGGCATACCTCCTAAAACCCTAAAAGGCAGAGATACCTTGTATCTCTGGGCTATATGTATAGCTGCAGCTTATAAAGCCATTACTAAAAAGTGGCTGCTCCCTAAACCCCCAGCCTTAATAGAATGGCAAGAAATAGTAGCATATATACAACATATGGAACAGCTAACGCACAACTTGCAGGACAGGGCTGCATTATACCAGAACCGATGGACCAGATGGGACCTCAACAAGTGACCTAAGTTGAGAGTTAGGGGAAAATAAGCAAACCCTGAGGATATTAAGAGGTATTTCCCCTTATGGGGAAGCTGAGAAATTATCTCTTTCCAAATATACCTCTTGAACCCCCTAAGAAAGAAATAAAAAAAGTGAGAGAAATTATAAAATGCTCTAGAAGTTTTACTAAATAAGACAAATAGTAAAAAAAATTCATGCTCCATGAACATGATCTTAATTTATTTATGAGATAAAAAAAGACACAATTGCTGACATGGTTGATTTTATATGTATTTTAGTTATGTATGTATAATTTCAGGGTTTTTTTTTGTATTTTAACCTACACTTGTACTTGGAAAACTGCACTTTCTAAATGCTGTACAAATATCAAATGTTACCTGATGCTCCAGAACTAAGGAGCAAAAGCATCTGTATGATGAAGTGATGTTTTAAGCATGTATTATGGAAAAAAGAAAAATGCAATAAAAGAAGTATAAAAAAAAATTCTTTATAATACATAGGAAACTTCTATGTGCAGCTCTGGCCTCCCCACGCTCCAATAGAAAAGTCGCTGAGACCATTGCATGGTCCAAAATATGAATGGGACCATGCCTAACATCTTCCATTTTAGAATACCCAGCAAGTGTGGGTGTATATGTGATCTCTGCGGGACCGGGTTTTATGGGGGTTGGAGAAGAAAGTATACTCACGGGCAGTAGGGTTAGCAGACCTCCAGGTATCCATGAGGTTAAGGTCTACCAAACCCTCCCGCAATTTCTTCATGCAATTCCCTCCTCTTCCCTTCCCCACTGAGTGGTCTATCCTGGGATCTAGGATGCAATTAAAATCCCCTTTCATTATCAATCCTTGAAACTGTTCTCTGACCAAAAGGTCAAGGACTAACCAATAAAAGGAGGGATCCAGCACCACTGGGGCATACACACTACCAAAAGTTATCCTCTCCCCAAACAAGGATCCCTCAACAAAAACATATCTCCCTTCCTTGAAATCAGTCACTACCCTATTTACCTGAAAGGGCAAATTCTTATGCAAGAGCACAGCGACTCCCCACTTGTGAGAGGTATATAATGGGGCATTGCAGGCCCCCACCCAGCTCCGAAACAGCTTCTGATCTTCCCTGGGGTTCAGGTGGGTCTCCTGTAGGAGAGCTACTTGTGCATGCCTCTTATGAAGAGCTGTTAATATACAAGAGTGTTTGATGGAGAGGAAAAGCCCCATACATTACAAGATACGACTACTGTGCCTGCTCGGGACGCCATATTATGAAGCATATCAGTCCCTGTAGGAGGCTGCTGGGGAATGACATGACGTGAAGTCTATCCTTAACATGTAAGCTGATTTTCGAGTGTAAGAGATTGTGCATTATGAACCCAAAACCAAAGTTTAACTCTAAGAATAAATAACCTTTAGCACATTCAACAAACAAAACATTAAACTCCCTATCCCCCATATCCAACCAATATTCAGTACACGTACAAGTCTGTCTTATCCCCAGACTAAACCCCGTTATTGCAGACATGATACCCCCTCCCCTCCCCTTCCGTGAACCATAACAAACCAAACTTGTTCTCACAATCCTCAGTCCTTTTTTTTTTTTTATATATACATTTTATTCTCCTTACATCTCTTGCTGCCCCCTTCAGAGATGGTTGTTTGGTTTTTTTTTAGTTGAATTTTGTTGACCCGGTATGCCCACTGGGCCAAGAATTCCCTTTTTCAGGGGTGACCGTGGGGAGGGGAGATACAGATGGTAAGCAACTGAAATTTAACCAGATTAAGCTGTTGGTGGTATTTATTTAGAGAATGAGGGAAATTTGGCCAGGACACCGGGGAAATTCCCCTACTCTGTGGGTGGGTGGCACTGTCCCTCGGTCCGCAGAGATGGAAGCTCTCAGTCAGACTGTGGTAGTGGAGGAGGACGGTCCTAGCTCTGGAGCTCTGCAACTTTCGTATGCTTGTATAGCTAGTGAGAAGGAGTCGGAGCAATTTGAGCCCTGTGAGGGTTCTCTTTTGCTGGATGATTTATCAATGGAGTTATCGCTTTCCAGTACTGCGAATGAACTTGTTTGATATGAAGAGATGGAATTGAAAAAACAGCAATTACTGGCTTTAATTCAGGTAGTGGAAAAGGATTATGGTTTATGCCAAGAGCGTTTGGAGGAAGAAAAAAAAACACAAACGTTCACTTGCAAGCCCTATTTTGTCTAGTAATAAAAGATTGCCACTTGTTACAACTCCTAGTGACCTGTTGCGACCTTCAGTTCCGATTGTGTGTAACGAAGTGTTGGTGGATGGTGCACTTCCCTCACTCACTGATGGTACAGAACTTCGCTTTACTAATGAAGTACTTACGAAAGCAGGTTGGTTATGGCGTGAGGGTATGTGGATTCCTGATCCGAATTTTTCAACTTCAGATGTTTCATGTCTGGTATTATGGGATGTGCCCGCTTTAGTGATTCCTACTTCCCAGTTGGTCATTTCAGAGTCCCAGTTTGACAGCAGTACGCAACTGTCAGTTGAAGGTGAGGCTCCCATGGACAGAACTGCGTCAGAGCTGTGTTCGACAACTCTGTTCCGGTGATAAACGCTAAGATACTGTAAGTATTGAACCTTCTATTTCGGGTGCTGTTGCCTCTTTGGATAAACATGGTGTTTCCCTCTCCCCGGTTGTTGATGTTACTTCTGCACAACCAGATGTTCGGAGAACAAAATCTTATGCGGGTCTATTTCGTCGGCCCGCTCGTGAGGCAAAACGGAGATTTTTGGTACGGCTCCATTACAGGGGGCAATCTCCTACTGTACCAGACAGACTATGGGTGGGGAAAAATCTCCTACTCGACAGTTTAGGGTTTGTGCCTTCTGATGTTTATGCCTTTATCCATTCTCCTGGGAATCATCAATTTGATATAAGCTTTTGTTCTATGCATCTCTTAGATACTTTCTGGAAACGTTATTATGAAGTGAAAGACTTAGAGGTCTGGAGAGACTTTTTAGCGATCCCAGTCACCAAACCTACTATCAAAATAGTGACTGTTCTATTCCATAATGAGGGTGTAAATGTGGCAAACATAATTTATTGGTTGGAGCAATGTTGTAAATTAATGGAACACCCTAGCCCTATAATTGATGATAACGGGTTCTGGACAGGCGGTTGGACTTTTAGGGTTCAACTATCCCAAAATGACTGGGATACAACATCTACCTAGCTCTTTTTTTAGAAGGGATAGGGGATAATTTTATGCAGGCCAACCAAAGAGCTGCTACAGATGTGGTTCTTGGATCATTTAAACACTGCTTGCAATGCTGTAAAGTGTTTTTCTTGTGGGGTTCTTGGGCATGAGGCAAATGAGTGTGAGGCCCCTCCTGTATGTAATTTATGTGGGGAATCAGAGCATGGTTTTGAGGATTGTCCATGGAATATAATTGATTTGGATGCTGCATCTGACCATGCTTATTTTTTACATAAAGCTAAGCATTTTTCTTCAGACCTGCCTTTAGGTATTCCTTTGGTTGAGGGTCGAAGAGGAAGGGGGCTGCGAGGGGTTTGGTTAAGACTTCTCTTCCTTTTCAAACTACTGTTCGCAAAGATGTTGGGATTTTAGAATCTGTTACCCCAGTGCTTGATCTCACCCTACCAGGTAGGGTCCCTGTCCCCCTTGTTACCCCTCTCGGTTCCACTTCCCAGGTTCAGTCTCCTGTGATTTGTGAACCTACGGAGAGTTTACCAGTAGATTCTCAGGCATTGGGAATGGTTGTGGCTGATTTTGTTTCTTCTGATTCTATTGATGCCAATGATCAATTTGTGTTAGTGCAGCATTCTGGGTCCCGGAGAGTTAAGGATTCCTTGATTCCCTCAGCCTCAGTCACGCTGTCGAACAGGTTTTCTTCCCTGTCTTCTTGGAGTGACCAAATGGATCAATCCCAGCCTATTGATTCTGTAGGAGTAGAGTCCATTTCTATTCCAGACCCTGAGATTGAGGGTATTTCGGATTTATCGGTTGGAAGGGGCGGTGTCCCTTTTCCAGCGAAACGTGTTACAAGGTCTAGTAGGAAAATGAAAAAAAAAAAAACATAAATGGTTAATTTTTCTGTGGCTAGCCTAAATGTTAACAGCATAAAAAATAGGAAACGATGGTTTACTATGTTTAGTATTTTACATTCCTTGTGTTATGATATTTTATTTTTGCAAGATATCCGTTTACAGGATACGGTGGAAATTGAACAGGCCACTTTAGATTGGGGTTGGGGTTTTTCGATTTGGTCTCCAGGTATTGAACCTTGTAGTGGGGTGGGTTTTTGGTTTCGAACCCATGACGTCTCTGTTATTAGGATGGTAGAAATAGAGGCCGGGTAGGGTGTTTTGCTAGATGTTAAGTTTCATGGTAATTTTTGCGTTTGATTAGTATTTATAATTCCCAGATTAAAGCCATTCGGATTGATTTATTAAAAAAAGTGCAACCTTATTTGTATACCAAACATCATTTGATCTTTGGGGGGATTTTAATATTAATTTTAAATCGCAAAAAGTTGGCATGAAACAATATTGTGATAAAACTTTTTTATCCCAGGTTATTTTTCAGGCAACTTTAAAAAATGTTTTTTTAGGCACCCCTTGCTTAAGAAGTCTACCTTTTATAAGGGTTCCCTTTCTTCGTGTATTGATTTTTTTTGTCAACCAGAAATTTTGTGTAGCTTCTCCTACACTCATCCCTATTGAGCTTTCGGATCATTGGCTGTTGGGCTTTCGGTTTGACTACCCTCCACAAAGGATAGCCAGGAGAGGGATTTGGCGGCTAAATGTGGCTTTGTTGTCTGATATGCTCATTTTACATGATTTACAGGAGATCTTATGTGATAAATCATCCACTTTGGACTTATATGATAATCTGGGTCATTGGTGGTTTGATTTAAAATCATGTATCACTGATTATTTTAAGGTATCGGGTTCATACAGAGCTCAAACAAGACGGGATACATATTTAAAATTTCATGCTGAATTGGGTAGTTTGATTTCACAACAAAGCTTGGGGGTTATTGGTTTGAAGGATCGTATTGATAATGTTCGGTGACAAATGTCGGATTTCCAATATTCTAGAATGCAGTCTTTATGAAAGGAACAGCTGTTTGGTACTCAGGGGAAGTCTGCACAAGTTAACCCATTTTTAGCATGTAAATCTAGGACTGAGAGCCGGGTTTTTTCGAGTTTAGTAGACTCTGCAGGTATTGAACATTGGGATAATGCGGGTATTATGGGGGTTGTTGAGGACCATGTTAGTAATACCTTTGGGACTTTATCGAGTTCTGCTTTTTCATTTGCCAATTTTTTACAAATGGCAGCACTCCCTCAATCTACTGATTTTCAGAATTCATTATTGCTTGTTCCTTTCTCTTCACAAGAAATGGACAGGGTTATTCACTCATTACATGATAATATAGCTCCAGGTTCGGATGGTTTGTCGTGCGAATTGTATAAAACAATATGGTCTGTGATTCCGGTTTATTTTTTACGTCTGTATAATTTTTTTTTGGAGGATAATGCTTTACCTACCCATATGTATGAAGGATTATTAATTTTCTTATACAAATCTGGTGATACTACGAATTTGGGGAATTGGCATCCGTTGACTTTGTTAAATGTAGATTTTAAGATTTTTGCGAAGCTTCTAGGGAATAGATTGGCAGATCTTATGCCCTCATTGATTAGTCCCATGCAATTTTGTGCTGTCCCAGGGAGGAACATTTCAGATGCTTTATTGTTTATAAGAGAAATTATTTTTTCTTCACGGCTTGCTGCTGAGTTGCCGGGATATTTAGTTAGCCTAGATCAGGCCAAGGCATTTGATACAGTATTGCATTCCTTTTTATGGGATGTTTTATTGCTTTTGGGTTACCTATGGTTTTTGTAGGGTGGTTGCAGCTTTGTTACGCTTTAGCATATGTCCGTCCATATGAGAACGGTTGGTTAGGTGCCCCTCACTTTATTTATGCTGGCTTACGACAGGGTTGCCCTTTAAGCCCTTTACTATATGTGTTTGTTTTGGACCCTCTTTTGAGGGTCCTGAATAGATCCCTTTCGATTCATGGTTTGTCTGTTTTTCCAGTTGCTACGTATAAAGTATTGGCATATGCTGATGATATCTGTCTGTTTTTGTCAGATGAATATTCCTTTGTATTGGCAAGGAACCTTATTCAGAAATTGGGGAAAATTACAGGGGCTTCTTTAAATTTGTCCAAAATGAATATTTTAATGTTACATGAGGGTATAATGACTCCGTTGGTTTTTGGTGGTTTTCCGGTGGCTCAACAGCCTTGTAAAATTTTGGGGATTTATTGGGGTACAGGGGATCTGTCCCTCTTGAATTGGGGATGGGCCATAGAGGTGGCAAAAAAAAGAGTGGACATGTGGAATCGATGGAAAACGACAAAAAAAAAGAGGGTGTATTATACAAAAAATTTTTTTGATTCCATTATTCCTGTATTTAAGCGCGGTTTTCCCCTTACAAAAACAGTTGGAGGCTTCAGTGTTGTGGATTTTTTTTACTTGTATTTGGGAGAGTAGATTGAATCCCATTAAGAGGAATACCTTGTATAGATCAATTAAGGATGGTGGCTTGAACATGATAAATCCTGTTGTGTTTTATTTTACAATATTTTTTTCTGTTAATTTGATTCCATTAATCAGAGGTGACTCTAAGTGGTGGATTCAAATTGGATCTTGTAAAATTGCACATGTGTTGGAAGAATGGCGTCTGCGTTCTTTTTTACATAAGAATAAGCATAAACCGAGATTATCAGATATGTGGGGTTTGATTTTCGATAAAATTAAATTATGGAATGTAAAATATCTTGGCATTTTATCCCGGAAAGCACTTTATTTTTCGATTATGGATTCCTTTTTTACTGACACCCTTTGGACAGAATTTTCTGTCTCCCACCAACAGCAGATTTCTGGTTATATTACGAATCATAGAATCCCAGTTAATATGTGGGATACTGCCTGGTTGGCCATTCATGATAGGATGAACGTTAAGAATAACCAGAACCATAAGGCATTGACTGAACGTTTTTGCCCCAGATTAAGTTGCACTGGGAAATTGGAAACTATGAATCATTTATATTTCAATTGTCCATATGCGGTTCATTTCTGGGATGCGTTGAAAAATAGATGGTCACTCCATATGAATTGGTTGACGCTTCCTCCTTCACCGGATTTGTTATATTATGGTATCTGTCCTGTTTTTCCAGTAGGGATCTGTACCAGTACAGTTCAAATTATTCATGTTCACTTTTTGTACTGGCTTTGGCTTAGTAGATGCCGTTTAGTTCTGCAACAACAAGATATTCCTGTTATCAATTTGGTACACATGATTGTAACTGAATTGCAGAATTTTAAACATTTGGAATGTACATATTTGTCTTCTTCACAACAGGACAGTTTCTGGTGTAATTCTGTTTTTTAACAATTGATTAGTAATGTGGTTATTGGGATTATTGTGTGGTTTTTTTGGGTTATGTAGGTACGTAGGATTGGGTTTCTTGGGATACAGTGTAGTAGAAAAAGAAGAGAGGGAGAAAAAGGGGAAAGGAAAAAAGGGAAATAAAGGGGAAGAAGGAGAAGGGGAAGGAAAAGGAGAAGAAAAAAGAAGAAGAAAGGGGAAGGAAGGAAAAAGTGGAAGAAAAGAAGAAAAAAGAGGGGAAGGAGAAGGGGCAAGTTCTTTATGCTCAGGGTTATTGCATGAATTAATACTTATTTATGTTTTTGTTTCTTTCCTTTTTATGGTTATGTATGTTGTAATATTAATTTGTACATAATGTGTGATGATTGTTTTGATTTAAAAAAAAAATTCCCCTACTCTTTTAGTGGGGGGGGGGGGCCGATACATAGTTCTTTTCATACTGATCTGATAATGTGTGACTGTAATACTTATTTGATTTTTTTCACTATTTGATTTGTATTTTATTTTGTGTGACTTAACATTGTTTATAATTATTTTTTTTTTTTGATGTTATAATAAAAATTCCCCTACTCTTTTCGATAAGTGCCATGGGATCTTTAACATCCACCTGCACTACCACCAATACAGGCAGATGAGACCTCGGTTTAATGTCTCATCCGAAAGACGGCACCTCAGAAGTGCAGCTCCCCTCTCATGCTGCACTACAGTGTCAGTATTGGGATATTAACCCAAGTGCCAGATGTGGGAACTGAACCCACAGCCCTCTGATCTCCCGGCCTCAGAGACGAGTGTGCTACCTACTGAGCCACTGACACTGGTGGTGAGTACATTACGTGGAAGTAGGTAGCAGTCTTCTGCTAATTGGATAAGTTGAAGGAGCTGGCACTGGAAATGTGGGTCATATCCTTGGAATGGATAATGGGAAGTATTCCTGTAATGAGGGACAGTGGCAAGATATCCATCTTGCGAGTATGCCTGTAAGGAAGAAAGAAAATGGTCAGTAGGTACTATTCTGCCCAGTGGGGTTAGGAAAAGTAATTATGCTCCTTTATACAGTTTCAGATACATCAGGGAGAAAAGAAAGTGCAAGGAAACAATAGTGAGGATAAAAAGGGGTGGGGAGTGGATGGAAAAGGGGGAGGAGCAGGCAGAAGCACTGAATGAATACTTTTGTTCCGTGTTCACAGAAGAAAAGGGGGGACCACTACCAGCATGGGCTGGGAGGGTGGGGACAGGAGGAGAGGAGGTAACAGATGGAAGAATTGAGGCAAGTAGAGTCCTAGAGGGACTGAGGGCACTGAAGGTAGACAAGGCACCAGGGCCAGATGGTATCCACTCCAGGGTGCTGAGGGAGATGGCGGAGGTGTTGGCAGAGCCGCTGGCAGATCTGTACAGCACCTCCCTGGAGTCAGGATGTGTGCCACTGGACTGGAAGATGGCACATGTAGTGCCATTACACAAGAGTGGGCCAAGGGATGAACTGGTAATTATCATCCGGTAAGTCTCACCTCCATAGTGTGCAAAGTCATGGAAACGATACTAAAGGAAAGACTGGTGTCGTACCTGGAGGACAATGGCCTCCAGGATATTAGGCATCATGGGTTTGTTTCAGGGAAGTCTTGTCAAAGCAACCTGATACAATATTATGACTGGGTGACAGATGAACTGGATATGGGTCATGCGGTGGATGTTCTTTACTTGGACTTCAGCAAGACCTTCGATTTGGTGCCTCATGGGCAGCTTGGGTGGAAGTTAACTGGTGTAGGAGTAGGGGCCAAAATGATAAACTGGATTACAAGCTGGCTGAGTGGGAGGCTGCAACAGGTAGTAGTGAGGGGGAGCTCTCAACTCCAAGGCCGGTGATGAGATGGGTGCCACAGGACTCTGTGTTGGGGCCAGTATTGTTTGGGCTCTTCATATCAGACATTGGAAATGGGGTGGTGAGCAAGGTAAGTCTGTTTGCTGACGACACCAAAATCAGAGCAGTGGTGGATGGAGAGGAGAGGTGGAAGCAGCTGCAGGGGGACCTAAGCAAGCTAGAGGAGTGGTCAGAGAGGTGGCAGCTGGGGTTCAATGCAAAGAAGTGTAAGGTTATGCACTTTGGCGTGAAGAACCCAAGGAGCGAATACTGGCTGGGGGAAGGGGGTTAAGCTGGGGATCACAGAGGAGGACAAGGACCTTGGGGTAATGATAACGGAGACCATGAACAACACTGCCCAGTGCAGGAGAGTGGCTGCAAAAGCAAACAAAATGTTGGGGTGTATAGCGAGGGTTTTTTCGTCCAGGCGAAGTGAGGTGATCTTGCCCCTCTACAGATCACTGGTAAGGCTGCACTTAGGGTATTGTGTGCAGTTTTGGAGGCCATACCTAAAGCGTGATATCAGGCTGCTGGAGGGGGTGCAGAGGAGAGCAACAAAGATGATATGTGGAATGGAGGGGAGAGACTATGACAGCAGGATGGGAGACCTCAATATGTACACCCTGGAGGATAGAAGGAACAGGGGGGACATGATAGAGACATTCAAGTGTCCGAGGGGAATCAATAAGGATGGGGCAGATGGGGTCTTTACGTTAAGGAGGGGGAGGGTCACCGGGGGCATGGGCTAAGAATTGAGGGGGGAAGATTTAGGAAGGAGATGAGGAGACACTATTTCACAGAGAGGGTGGTAGCAAAATGGAACACCCTACCAGAATGGGTGGTATGTAAATCTGTGAACAGCTTCAAAAGGGCATGGGACAGGGAACAGGGGAGAGTGAGGGTTGGGGTGGCAGTGGGATGACAAAAGGGAGGGGGGTTGGAGCAGCTGCAAACTAGGGGTGTTGACTGCACACTCAAGCAGGCTTAGATAGACCGGGTGGTCTGTGTCTGCTGGCACAGTCGTATGTTCGTATGTTAGCTTGTAGCCACTTATCAGTGGATTTTCTTCTTTTTTTTTATACTTCCTTTATTTCATCTCACTTTTTGACAAGCATGTTTACACGTAAAAAGACATTTCTTTAAATCCATCATTTTCCTTAAATGACAGAACATTTAACCATACAACTTTGGCAATCATTAACATCTATTTGCAGGGCTATTTCATATAGGCATCTAGTTCATTTCTCTCCTTCCAAAATACTCTTTTCTACTTCATTACGTTTCTCTCATTAGTCAGGGATAAGATAGTTTCCATTTCAGGCTTGTTACACTATTTGCAAATTTACTTCTGTTCATTCTCCCTTTGCCTGGAGCTACCTTCAGACCTTCCCTTAGGTATTACGTACTAAATCACTCGTTCTTGATAGAGTTCCCACCTTGCCCACCTTGTTATGTGCGTTTTCTTGCGATCCTGAAGGCCCAAGGAGATCTGTTCATTATGTTGAATATTCAAGATTATTGCTTTCCACTCCTTAATCGAGGGCAGTTGCCTGAGCCATTTCCTAGTTATGGACTTATAGGCTGATCCCAGTAATATTGCCCATAGGTATCTTTGGGCTTTGTCTCTGATCTCTAGTGGTGGGATTCCCAGGATCAAATTAGGGGCTTCAATCGTGTCTTGTATGTGTAAAATCCCTTTTATATGTTCCGTCACCTGTTGCCAGAAGCCCAGTATCTTAGGGAATTCCAGAAATATGTGTTTATGCAAGGCACTTGGTTCGCCACACTCCCTCCAGCACCGGGAGGAACTCCCCGGACTTCCCGGAGCCATAACTGAGGGAACTAAGAAGTATCTCACCCTTACCTTCCAGACGAATTCCCCCCACGTGGGGGAGGAGGTGGTCGCCCAGGCGCCTTTCCAGATCTTTTCCCACTCTCTAGCAGGTATTGGATGGCCTAGCTCCTGTTCCCATTTTGCTTGCAATGGGGACACTGCATGTAACACTCATTGTATGAGGGACTTATATATATAACTGTTATCGCTCTCTCACCATACTGTGAGGACCATACTTGTGCAAATGGGGAATCATCCTCTAATACCCTAGTGCTCTTTTCATTGTGTCTGAGCTGCGTGGAAATATAGTCTTTTATTTGATAAAAAAACATCCTATCCTTTTCTGACCACCCATATTTTATCTGAACCTCTTCAAAGCTCAAAGTGTCTTTTCCCCGCTGGAGTTGCCATGGGGCTTCCAGTCCTTTTTTAAATATGATTTTTGTACCATTGGTTGTTAAATGCCTGATTTAAGATAAACCATTTATATTTACAGTGGTATTGTTGGATTGCTTTGTGTTTTGTTCCCATTTGCCATCCTCTAAGGACGGCCGCAGTCGCCGGGGGGACTGTCTGTAGGATTTCTCTAAGATGTGGGGGGGAGAACAGACATGCCGGGAGGGGAATCACAGCCCGTCTCTCCAAATCTATTTGCTTCCACCTTGCCTGGTAGGTTTTGTTGCCCCATAATAATGCTAGCCACATCTGCGAGGCCAACCGATATTCTCGAAGTGAAGGAAGAGACCATATAGCCTTAAATTGTCTCATCTAGAGCAGCCCTCTAAGTCTATACATTAGCCTTTAGGCCTTCCGTTTGCTGTATTAGGGTTTGGATAATCTTAGCCATTTGTTCTGCTGTGTCCTCTGCATCCGAAAGCCTCTCCTCCATCTGGCCTATGCGAGTTTCAAACGCTGATAACTGCGACTGCACTGCTCGGAATTCTTACTTATTCTCTCTCCTGGACTCAGTTATTTCATGTAGCAATCTCTCAAACCTGGAGCGTGATAATTGTTCGCTCTCCCTGTCCGTGTCATATTCTGGAGTCTGTAGGCCCTGTGGCGAGGACGATCTGCTTGGAGGGCCCGACTTCAATCTGGCTGCATCTTTGTTGCACGTCCTGGATTCTTGCCAGTTTCTGCCTCTATTTGAATTCTGGAGTTGACCCCCTGAGCTTTTGGACATCTTTGGTTTGTTTTTGTCTGGTTTTGGGAGGTTTTTAGGCCTGCTTGGCATAGAGCTTCATGGATTAGGCTTGTAGTGGCTCTGTGACATCACCGGAAGTCCCAGTAGATTTTCTTCAAGTGAATGACTCTAACTTGATAGACTGTTGGGCTCAGTTTATTGATAATGGGGTAGGATCCTTCCCATTTGTTGGCAAAGGAGTATGTGGGATGTTCAGATTTGAATACCATTACCTGGTCTCCAACTTGCCAGTCCACTTCTTTTGCCTGCTTGTCAAAATGAACTTTAGAGCATTGCTGGGCTTTATCTATGTGATGAGCTGCGTACAGATGGGTCTGTATAATATCCTTCCTAAGTTCTGCAACATGGGTGTATACAGACACTCTGTCTGCAGTGGGTATGTGGAAGTCAGTCAGCAGGTGTTCAGGTAGTCTCATAGTTCTACCAGTCATAACCTTTAAAGGGGTACACTGGGTAGTGGCTGCAGGAGTACTCCTAATTGCCATAAGGAGTAAAGGCAATAGTGAATCCCAATCCTTGGGATTGTCCTCAATGAATTTGGATAACATGGTTTTTATCCGTCTGTTGGCTCTTTCTACCTGGCCTGAGGATTGAGGGTGGTAAGGAATGTGAAACATCTGGTGGACACCGAGAAGTTTGAGTATTTCTTGCAACTCACCTGTAAAGCTGATTCCTTGATCAGAGTCTACCTTAAGAGGTAGGCCCCACTTGGAGAACAATTGTTCTACCAGGATTTTAGCGGTCACTTTTGTTGTGCACGTATGGGTGGGAAAGGCCTCAACCCATTTTGAAAACAAATCAGTGACTACAAGAGCATACTTGTTTCTGCTTGTATTTGTTAGTGGTCCAATGAAATCAATTTGGATTGCATGCCATGGGTCAGATTGTCTCTGGGGGAGTAATGTAGCATTGCTTTTGGTTGGAATTGGATTGTTTTATGCACAGATCAGACAATTGTCAATGTAATGTTGGACATTTGTGGTCATACCAGGCCACCAACCCACAGTTTTTAGTCTTTTGACTGTGTTTTCCACCCCCTGGTGTCCTTCAGTTGGGGTGTCATGTACCTGATGGATAAACTCAGATCACAGTGATGTTGGAACCACCCACAATCTGCAGTTTAGCTTCTCAGACTGGTACCATACCAGTTTGTTGTCTTGAGACTGATGTAGTTTTTCAGCATGTCTGTTGTAGGGGTTGTTGGTCGGTAACTCTTGCTCAGTTCCTTTGTCTAGGAACCTGAACACCTCTTTTTATCTGTGGATCAGATTTTTGTGTAATTGATAGATCCAATGGGAAAACATTCTCTTTGTCCTTTTTGGTGGCTGTAATGTGTATTGCTGCCCTAGCAATGGGATGAGACATCTTTCAAATGTCTCCCCCTCAAGCACCATCCTTGGCAAGGGTGTCTGCTCACTCACTGAACTCGTGATAGGGTACTGACTTGGAGTGGGCTTTAACTTTGTGAATGTACAGGTTGTGCTTGAATTGTTGAACCAGAGTGTCATTGTATATAAAAAGATCTCTGTACTTGACAGGAGTGCTATCAGAAGAAGTGAAAGAATTTCTTTGCCAGAAAGGTAGAATTTCTGTCAGAGCAACAGACCCCGTTTGAGTCTGTGAAAATAATGGTATCTGTAGTACCACAGTGTACAGGTTCGAGAGCACAGGCCACAGCCACCAGTTCTGCATACTCGAAAGATGTAACACTGCAGCGTTTGAAGGCTTGCACAGTGTTAACCATTGGGATATTGGATCAGCACTCCTAATCAAGCCACTTGCACTCCCTCAATATATGAGGCAGAACATCAGTAAAAATGTGACACAAGGAGGTGTCAGCTAAGTGTTGTGGCATGTCTGGAAGAAAGGGGCCTGGATCAGGCAAGTCAGGAGACTGGAGTTTGCAATCATGTGTTTCTCCTGTGTACAGGAGACCATGAGCCAGGATCAAAGGCATCTTGGTAGTGTGGATCTGAATATCTCAATCCTGCAAGAGAAGAGACCAATGAGTTAGTCTGGTGTTGGAAACTGAACCATCCTTCACTCTGATAGCAAGAAGTTGGTTGGGGTGTGATTGGTGTGTAGCACAATGGGTGAATACCCTATGATGTACAGAAAATGTTTCACAGCCCAGAAAGTAGCCAAAAGGCTTCTTTCACAAAGGTTGTACTTCAGTTCTACTGGTGAGAACATCTGGGAAGCATATGTAATGGGCCTGAAAATCCCATTAACCTTTTGAGCCAGCACTGCTGACATGGCAATGTCAGAGGTAGCAGTTTCCAAATGGAAGGGTAGTGCTAGATTTGGATTGACCAGAGCTGGGGCAGAGGCCAAAGATCATTTCAGCAGGGTCACTGCATTGGTATGAACAGGACCCCATGTCCATGGGACATCTTTCTTGAGTAGCTCATACAGAGGGGCAGCCTTTTGTGCAAAGTCACAGATAAAATCCCTTGAATAGTTAACCATTCCCAGGAAATGTCTGAGTGTAGCCATGCTTGTGGGCAGTGACAGATCTTGTAGACCTTGGATCGTATTCCAAGCTGGGCTTCGGCCTGCCTCAGTGATACACAGGCCAAGGAAGATGACTTCCTTTTTGCATAGTTGTGCTTTAGCAGGGTTGCACTTGTGGCCTTCCCTCTGCAAGAGGGTCAGTAGTTCATCAAGGAGAGCAAAATGCTCCTCCTTAGTGTTGGTGGCCAGGGGTAAATCATCTACATATTGCAGAAGACACTGAGGGGTAGATGGAGATGGAAAAGTGATGGGCTGTTATGGAAGCCCTGAGGGAGACATGTCCAGATGTACAAGCGCCCCTCAAAGGTGATGGCAAACTTGTATTGGCTATCATGTTCCAAAGGAAGTGACCAAAAACCATTGAAGATGTCAAGGGTGCTAAACCAGGTGTGATATGGTGTTAGCAGTTTTAGCACATCAGGTGCTGATGAGGCGAGCAGCTGGGGGGACTTGGTTAAGTCTCCTGTAATCAATAGTGAGTCTCCAAGAGTTGTGGGGTTTCTAAACAGGCCATATTGGCGAGTTAAGGGTTGAGACACATGGTCTAATGGCACCTTGTTGAAGGAGTGACTTAATGGTTTCTCTGAGTGATGGCAAGGTGTCTGCAGGGAAAGAATACTTTCTTTGTCTGATTGGCTTAGGGCCTCGGACTTCAATGCTGGTTTGCATTCTTCCACAGTCGTGTTTGGGTTTGGCAAAAACATCAAGATGTTTCTGCAAAATGGGCAAGAGTTCTTTGAAAAACTCATGGTTTTGAAGTAGAGCAATGACGTCATACTCCTTGTTGTTAGCTGAAATTGCAACAACAACATCAGAGTCAGGAATCATGACAGCATGGTATTGTCCCTTGATCAGTATCAAAAGCCTATTGGCTAGGTCAACCACACAACTGTGTAATGCTTGGAAGTCAGTTCCTAGAATACTAGAATGATGACATAATACCACAAGGTGAAAAATAAAATCTGTGGTAAGGGTTCCCAATACCGCGGGAAGCACAGTGGAATGGTAGGTAATCAGTGTAGTGCTGTCCACACTTTGTCCATTGGTCCTCTGTCCAGTGGACCAAGTAAAGAGGAAGGGTCCTCACGATGCAATACAGACATGGCTGTGCCTGTATCCAAAAGTACAATGAGCTGGCGGCCCCCGACCATGGCCCCAGTATAAGGCAGACTGGGGCCTGTAATAGTCAATCTGAACTATCATTGTCAATTGCATGCTCTGGTGGTTGCTGGAATCGTAGGCCTGCAGGGTCTTGATGGGCCTCTTCCAGGTTCTGGATGGGGTACAGGTGTTCCTACGTGGTAGTAGCTGCAACTGACAGTGTATTGGAATTTGGGCCTGATGCGGCCTGGCCAGAGGAGGTTCCGGTGTCTCCTTGGCCTAGTGGAAGCAGGGACACAGGTGTTGGTACTGCTACAGCCTGTTTTGGAATAGACTTGGCCAGAGACTAGACTTGTCCAAAAAGCTTCCAGAAGCTTTTATTTTCTTCCACTACCTGTGAGTAGGATGGGCCTGTACTGTAATTCCGGTTGCCCTGATTATTGTTTTGGTTGAAGTTGTTCCAATTCTTTTGTTTATTCTTGTATGTACTTCATTGCTCCCCCCCATGGGTTTTTTTTTTTTGTCGGAGGCAGTGGCCTTGCCATCCTAAGCCTTGCCTTCTGCAGTATAGTGGGTTGTGGGCTCGCTGACATGTTGTACTGTGGCCACCTTGGGTTTAGAGTTGGAATTGAGATCCCACAGGTAGAGCTGGAAAACTCATTCCGTTCTCACTAGGATGTCCTCAGACTTTTTGGTTCTGGGAAATACCACATGTTTGACCTTGTCACGGACTGCCGGAAGCATGTTCCGGATAAACAAGGATTTGTACTCGATCTGGTCCTCATCTGCTCCCTCTTGTGAGAGACCTTTGTCAGTGCAGTAGGCCAACCATAACCGCTGATGGTATGACGCTGGGCTTTCCTTGATGTATTGTTTTACAGAGTAGGCCAGCATGATGCCGACCATGCCCAGGGAATGAGCAGAAATTAGGGCTGCGGTGACCTCGTCGAAAGATGCATTCGTGGGGGGACAGAGCTAGCCAGCAAGCTGATCGGATGTGTTTTCATTGAGTTCCCTAACCGACTCTGAATTACAGCCCAAAACTCTATTTTTTCTTCCATTGTGATTCATCTTAATCTGGAATATACTGTTCGAAGCTCCTGTGGACAAAATGGGTCCAAAAAAGGCAGATAAAGCTGCGGCTTCCTCCTTGAAAACGGTGGAGGATTTTCTACTACCGAAGTCCAGTGTATCTGCAGTGGCGCTGACAGTAACATTGAAAGATTCCATGATCAACAGAATCTTCACCATCCTGCAAAAGATAGAAGAGAAGGTCAATTTAACAAACACCTCATTGTCGGCTATGGATCAGCGGGTAACAAAGCTGGAAGAAGGAAGGGAAGAGAGCTCTGAGGCGACTGGCATAATCTTTGTTCTTCAGTTCTCCCTCCCAGGCAGACACCCCATCTTATGGCACCCAGTAATACCTTCCACCATCCTAGTATTACATTATGCTGTGTGTTTGCCATAGCCCCTCCACTGGGATATGTATACACTGTATATACTGTGAATATTAGCTTAACTTTCCTATAACCCATTTTATCATGTGAATTTTACTGTACATCACTGTGTTTATAAATGTTTTTTTCCCCTGTATGTATAACTGTTTTATATAAGTGTATTGATGTATCTGTTGTGTATCAACTGTTGAACCTTGACCTTATCAGGTCCATCTTGTAAATGAGCCTTGCTCAATGATGTTTGCCTGAATAAATAAAGATTTGATGATGATGATGATGATGATGATGATGATTGATGGCGGCCCAGGCCCAGGACTCCCAAGTTCCTGATTAATAGTTGAGACTGGAAAATCAATTTTGTGCCACTAATATTTGGGTAATGGGAATTCCACTATCCATTGATGCCAAAGATCTGAAGGCAGCATTTGTGACCATTCTTAAGGAGTCGCTGGGTTTGGCTGAAGATTTTATTCATGTTTCTCAGATATTCTGTCTGCCAAGTCGAAGAAAATTATCAGAGGGCATGGAACAGCAAGCAACAGTAAGTAAGTAAGTAAGAATTTATTTATGTGAAGCACCCTTCCAAAGCTCAGGGAAGCTCAGTCTTTACAAAATTTCGCATACTATATTAAAATCCATAGCAATTTAAAACACAATTTACATTTCTGAAAATGCTTGTTTAAATAAAAAGGTCTTAAGAACTTTTTTAAACCCTTCTACAGTCAGGCTATTGCATATCTGGCAAGGTAGAGAATTCCACAGGGAAGGTGCCATAAAGGCAAAAGTTTTTCCACCAGATGTTTTCAGGGTTACCCTGGGAATCTCTAGCAATCCCTCGCCAGAGGATCGGAGGGAACAGGAGGGGCAGTAAGGAATCAGGAGCTCTTTCAGGTAGTGGGGTCCCAAACCATGTAGGGCCTTATAGGTCATCAATGCGACTTTGAAAGTGATTCGCCACTGTACAGGCAGCCAGTGCAATTCGTGCAGCACAGGTGTTATATGGCTGGATCTTGGGCTTCCAGTCAACAACCTAGCTGCCGCATTTTGCACCAGCTGCAAGCAGCGGATATCCACTCCTGGCACCCCTAGATAAAGGGCATTGCAGTAACCAAGATGACTGGCAACTAAGGCATGGACCAGGGTAGGAAGATCATCCGATGGAACCAAGTGTTTCACCCATGCTATGTTCCTTAGATGGAAAAAGGACGATTTGACTACGGCCGACACCTGTGCCCTCAGGGTCAGGCCCTCGTCAGACACAACACCAAGGTTAAGCACCTGGCCGGATGCCATTAACGGGGTCCCCCCCAGAAATAAACCTGAGGGTTTTCCCGCCCATGAGCTTGACATCCTCACCCCTGGCTCCACTACCAATACCTCTGTTTTTCCTGGGTTCAATTTCAGCCAGTTGGTACACATCCAGTTTTGTATCTCCAGCAGGCAATTGTTAAACACTGCACTTGAATCGGACTCCTGCTCAGGCACAAAAGACATGTAGAGCTGAGAGTCATCAGCATAGCAATGAAAACTCAACCCATACTGTCTCATAATGTCCCCCAATGGGAGCATATACACCGAAAATTACATGGGGGACAACACCGAATCCTGTGGCACCCCACAGCGCAGGCAGTGAGAGGCTGAGGAATAAATCCCCAACGCTACTCTCTGAGTCCTACCCTGCAGGAAAGATTGAAACCAACTGTGGACCACCCCCCTTAGTCCACAGAGAAACCACAGGTGTTCGAGCAATACCCCATGATCTACGGTGTCAAATGCTGCTAAGAGATCAAGGAGAACCAAGATAGAACGAGCTCTCTGATCTCTTGCCATCAGGAGATCATTCAGCACCCGTACAAGAGCCATCTCAGTGCTATGCCACTTCCTGAAGCCAGACTGGAGAGGGTCATAGATACTGTGACTGATTAAATGATCCTCCAGCTGCAGAGCAACCACCTTCTCACTAACCACTGTGGTCTTGTTTCTAATGGACCTAGCATTGCTTAACCCCGCTCGAAAGGTACGAGATTCCAAGGATGACTCCACCTCCTGCCTGACCAAGTCAGTGCCCTTGGGTATGAGTACACAGCAGGCGGACCTCACTCCTGTATCCATTTCGCCCCAGGGCGTCTCCTGGTTCTGACTGTCCCTGTCCGTCCACTCCTTTCCCATCCCCCACAAGAGTTCCAGGATCTCCTATTCCTTGCACTACTTTGTCTTGCAATGCCGAGAACTCGGCAATTATTATAAACTTCCAAAGGTAGTGCAGGATATTCAAAAGGAGGGAGATCCTTCAGTTTTGAGGGGGAGTACCGCCTGACTATGTTTTTACCACCCCAACACATATTTCAGACTCTAAAATGCTATTATATCAATTAAAAATTCCTACAAAAACCAACACTTTATTTATCCCAATACACCCACCCTCTTAATAATAACCCCCCACTCCCCAAATAATAATTAAATCAAAAGACCTAAAACTAACAAAATATCTATTAACAAATCTCCTCACAGATATATCATTTAGCAATCTAAACACTTAAACACTGCCAAGAGTACTCTAATATTTCAGTACAAACACAAAGTCTCAGATGAAGTGATTATGACCATCTGTGACTGTGGGATCGGCCAATGAACATTTGAGGGTCCTTGCCGCTGCAAGGGATAAACGTGATTTGCAGTACATGGGTCAGAAAATTTCTTTATTTCCTGATGTTGCTTCCCATACCCAGTCAAGGAGGAAGGAACTTTTAAAATGTCAGCAGTGTTTGGTTGACTACGGTATTTCTGCTAATTTATTTTTCCCCGCAAGACTGCATTTTGCTGTTAGAAGTAAACCTTATGTCTTCACGGATGTTGATGCGGTGGAAAGGCTTATTGATGGTTTGCCACCTCGAGAGGATCCAGACTCGGACAATCCTGATAGTCAGTCAGTGGTTTCTTGAATGGACTCAGTATTAATGTTTGTTTGGATTGTGATATATTGGGATAAGGGCCTTCAGTATACCTTTCTGGTTTAAATGTGGTCAATTCTGTATCCTGTTTTGTATAGTATTGCTGGCTTTTCAGTTTTGAGTATGTCACACCAAGGTGAGGGGTTTATTCCTTTAGTATTCCCTTAGGACTCATATTCTTTGAGCTTTTACTCTCCACTTGTTGGTGCCATAAGTTTCTCCTGTTAATGTTAGTGACTGTTGTAATTTGAAGTATAGAGTACTATTGCATATATATGATTTTATGGGCTGGCAGTATAGCCTAGAGGTTAGAGGAACAAGGTGTGAACGAACTTCGTACATCCAGCAGACCAGACCTGAGTTTGATTCTCACAACCTCCACTTGCATACTGTGTGACTCTGAGCAAGTCACTTAACCACCAAGTGCTCCCAGATCGCCCCTGAAAACAGGCACTTGTGCCTAGTGGGCCTTACCCGGTTACCAAAGAATAAAATAAAAAAAAAATTTTGTTTTCTGAACTATATTCTTTGCTATGCTTACCCTGCCGGATTTGGGGATTTAGGGTGCATCGGTTAGATTTTGTTGGTTTTCATATGCAGTGTTTTAATCCTACTATATTATGCAGTTATGCTTTTATTTGGGGGATATTCACAACTGTTTTCTCTATTCCTACATGGGGGCTGATCCCCCTACTCATTGTTCTTAGTATATCTAAGTGAGAGCTGTATTTTTTAGTGTGGGGGTAGCTGATATTAGAATTCTTATTATTCTGTTCTATGTTTTTCATGTCATTCTATGAATGAGAATGTTATATATTAGCAATGTTTTGAAATTAAAATTTCTCAATAAAACGAAATAAAAAAAAAAGATGTGTTTGTGTGGTTCCTCTGGACAGTTTGTCAGAGAATCTGCACTTGGTAGTCTGCTGGGAGACTAAGCATGTCACACTTGGAACCTTTTCCAAATGGCAGCTAAGATTGTCATTTGGGCCCATTTGGCCTATGCTGTCAGCAATTTGCTGAGCAGAGTGGGCCACCTGAAGAGGGTTTGCAACTGCTCGTTGTGGGTCAGGAAGGGTTGGAAGTCCATGTGTGCCATGAAGGGCAGCCTCCACTACGGCGTCGGCCACAGTACGGAGCAACAGCTCACAAGTAGCAGCTTCTGTCATCATGGTTCGCATGTGTTCCTGAAAGAGGTTTTGCTGCTCATCTGACATTCAGGACTTGGGAGATGGCCGTCTCGATCATAAGATCGATCTCCGTTCTGTCTTCCTTTTTCAGGATGACAGTGGGTGGAGGACGTATCCACCCCCCTCCACTGTCATGGGGGTTGCCATCTTGGCATCACACATGGGAGTCACCATATTGGGAATGATGTGGGGGGACCGCCATCTTGGGAATGGCGGGTACGGGGGTCGCTATCTTGAGGGTGGCACTGGGCGCTGCCATCTTGGATGCTGTCATCATCTGTATCGTCATCACCCGATGACAGTTTCAATGGGCATGTAATAGACTCCACCCATGGCTTTGACGTTGACCAGCCAACACCTCTCTTTGATAGCGCAACTTCACCATCTTGGCTCTACAATGCGTGTGACTAACTTTAGCATTGCTCTGTCCTATAATTCTAGTCATCTCTTTCTGTAACACTCTATACGTGGTGTTGAGTTCACAATTGTCTCCAAGCTTCCAGTCCAATTCACCACTTACCCTTTTCAGATCCTCTCACAACTCCTCATTCTCATCTCGCAACGTCTCTTCAAACCCCAGAAAGTCTTACTGTATTCTGGCTTATGCAATTAGCCCTTCCAGTTGAACTGCCCCGGAGATAATAGAATTAAAGCCTGTATGCTAATAGTGGAATGTTCAATAGGCTCGAGCTCGGTTTTCAAACCACTGTCCCTGGTACATACTATGTAACTGCCAGATTCCTTACTCCGCCTGCCTGTGAAACTATGGCTGGACAGCTCATTGATATGGGAGGATCACAGATACGGTTATTAATAACATTAATAGGAAAATTGGAGTGTTGTATCACATAAGAAATTATATGACTCCAGATACAAGATTAAGAATAGTTAACACATTTCTAGTCCCTGTCCTGGACTATGGGGACACCCTGTATGCAGGAGCTGCTAAATCACATTTGGACAGGATTGACTTAGTATTTAATAGGTTAGCTCAATTTATCCTGAATGTTCCATATAACACCCATCACTGTGATCTATTCCGTATGTTAAACTGAGCTAGACCACAGTCCAGAAGGGAACTGCACATGTCTCAGTTTGTCCTGATGGTCTATAAGAAATGAGTACCAGCATATATTTTACAACTGTACCAGATTACATCTATTAAAACTTGCTTACGTTCGGCTCAGAGTATTATGTGTCGGGTTATTGATTGTAATCTTGAAGTAGGGAGGTCATCAGCCTTGTACAGAGGAGCAATTATATGGAATTTATTGCCAGTAGAAATTCGAGGTGTCCGTTCTAGAGTTACTAAAGATATATTAAAAAGATGGTTTACAGAACAGGTCCAGAGATTATTATTATGTTGTTCAAGCAGAAATACCTAGGACATGGATTGCTTATGAATTATATTATATACTATGTATATGCAATATATCTTATTTGTATTTTATTTGTATTTTAGTTTTTGTACTTATGGTTATTATGACATTGTTTATGTATGGAAATGTATGAGTGTTGCGCGGGATCTCATTGGAAATGAGCATTGCTCAGTGGAGTTACTCCCATTCATTGAATATGAATACAAGTCTACTATTGCTAATACTACTACTGTGAAGTTGCCTTGGAGATTTCTCCTCAGCTCCTTTGGTTTAAGTACTAGTTTGTCGGTTTTTCTAACCACCGTTTATATTTTATTTTATTTCAAACTGCCGTCCTTCAGTTACAGGTTAGACTAGACTAGGTTTCATTCAGTTTGATAACTTCTTCAATTTCTGATCGATTTTCGTAACCAGGAGGAAACTGAAGACATTTATTATTTCTTGAGGTGAAGTTTAAGTTTTTTCCTGTTTGATTCCTGTATTCTGGGACCAGTAAGGTTTTGGTTGCAAAACCGAGTTTTCTCATTTTTTTTCCCTCTCAGTCGCTAACCTGACCACTAACCAAAAAACTTTTACTGTTCTTATCCAGGCTTAACCGCCAACTGTGGATAAGCACTAAATTTCTTTTGTTTGTGGGTATGTCACAGAAACCCAAGAAAAGAACTGCTCCCACTGGGTTTCAGCATTGTACAGAGTGCAGTGAGCTGTTTGCTAAGGCTGACCCACATCTGGTTTGTGTATTCTGCCTAGGGTTTGACCACCTGAAGGCAGACTGTGAAATTTGCAAAAATTTCCCTCAGTCTACGTTTGGCAGGCAACTTAATAGACTGCAGGAGAAAATGGCTGAGAAATCAACTGACACTGAATGTCGGTCCGGTTCTACCACTAAGGATAAACCGGTGGAACTGGAAGGGGTGCCCTCTGACCAGGGTGAGACCTCCACTAGTAACAGAGCTGCAGAAACAGGCCTTGAAATGCCTTCTGCTAAAAAGAAAAGAAAAACAGCTGGTTCGGAACTGCAGCAGCTTACGGTTGCAGCGCCAACTGCTGAGGAAATATAGCGAAAGCCATTCGTTGCCAGGCTAGCTCCCTTTACAGTCCGGTCTAAGAATCGGCCAGCGTACCAAAGCTCACACTCCGGTTCAAATGCCTGGTACTTCACTTCCCTTCAGTTCATATGACCCTGAGGCATATTATTAGCAGGAATGGGATGATGAGGAAGAGGAGACAGATTTTGGTGAGCCTATAGAGCCTGAAGTCTCCCCTGAGCTCATGGAGGCTAATTCTCCACCCCATCCCTCTGTGGAGCCCTCCTCCCATTATGCTTTCATGAAAAAGGTTGCAGAGGCTCTGCAGCTGCTTGCCCAAGAGACTTCTGAGGAGGAGGAAGAGCCTGATTATGTTGAGATGATGGATGTGCCTGCTACTAAGAGGCTTATGATCCCTGTACACAAGTCCCGTAAGAGACAAACTATGAAAATTCTTCAGGCTCCCACTTGTGTACCCCCTGTGGTTAAAAAGTTGGACAGGAGGTATTTGTTGGCTGGTAATGGCTCTGAATTTCTGTTCAGCCATTGCAGTCATGAGGGAGTTGTTTAGGCTGCAGCCTGTGAAAAAGCAGGCATCCCTCTAGCTTCTCACCCTCCTGAGAAGGATTCCAGAAGGACTGACTCCATGGCAAAGAAAGGATGCCTCAGTGCCTCCCTTAGCATTAGGCAAGCTTCCTATATGGCCTATGTCTCCAGATAACAGAATTCACTCTGGGAGTCTGTCCAGAAGTTAGCTAGCAATGCTTCTCCCCAGCAGGCAGCAGACTTGGGGGAGATTGCCAAAAATGATATAGAGGCATCTAAGTACCAGTTCCACATGACTGTGGATGCCAGTGACAGTGTCTCCAGGGTGATGGCCACTGCTCTCTCCCAAAGAAGGTTTGCCTGGTTAAGGTGCACAAACCTCTCTCAGGACACACAGAAAAAGGCCCTGGACTTCCCCTGGTGCAGAATTCGCTTTTTGGGGAACAGACAGAGGCCTATATAAGAAGATGGACAAGTACAGGGTGGCATACAAAAGTGCTTCAGCCAAGGAGAAGGCTGCCACCCCACAAAGACAACAGAGTAGGGGAGGCAGGGGCAGACCTTACTGGAGGCTTTTTTACCAGGCCCAAGCCTTCCCTGCTTACCAGCAGCAATGAGGCTACTTTAGGGATTGGGGCAGAAGAGGTGCAGGTCATGCTGGACCTAGTCCTCAGCCCAAGACCCCTGCCAAGCAGACCCCCTGAGGTGATTGTCCAGGCTGCAACCCCAATTCCAGTAGGGGGCAGGCTGGCTTATTACTTCCAGGCATGGCAAACCATTACCACAGATAAGTGGGTCCTGCAAATAATAAGCCAGGGTCTTGCTCTCAGTTTCAAATCATTCCCAAAAACAGGAGCAAGATCATTCAAACCTGCCACCAGCTCAGAAACAGCCCTGCTAGAGGCAGAGGTGTCCACTTTACTGCAAGACAGAGCAGTGGAACCTGTTCCAATCCCTTACAAGGGAAAATGGTTGTATTCGAGGTACTTTCTAACCTTGAAGAAAAATGGGGAGTGGCGACCCATTCTGGATCTAAGATACCTCAACAAGCATCTGACAAAACCAAAGTTCAAAATGGTCACTCTGGCTATGATCCTTCCCACTCTAAGGTAAGGGGACTGGTTGGCATCCTTGGACATCAAAGATGCCTACTTTCACATACCCATCGGGCAGTCTCACAGAAAATATCTCGGGTTTGAGCTGTCATCAGGCCACTATCAGTTCAGAGCTCTGCCCTTCGGCCTCTTCTCAGCCTCAAGGTCCTTTACAAAGTACCTGTCAGTGGTCGTGGCACATCTGAGAAGGTAAGGAATCACTATTATTCCTTACCTGGATGACTGGCTAGTCGTGGGGCACTCCCCTCAACAGTAGAGGAATCTCTAACCATTGCACAGGACACCCTACAGTCCCTGGGGTTCCTGGTAAATCTCAAGCAGTCAGTTCTAAAACCAGTCCAACTCCTGTATTTTATAGGAGCAGAACTGGACACAGTTCAGGCAGGGACTATCCTTCCACCAGCAAGGGTGGACAGCCTAGTTCAGTTGGCAGACTCTTTCCGCCTGCATGTCCCTCAGCCAGCAAGGCATTTTCTCCGGCTCCTGGGTCACACAGCTGCAGCCACAGTAATGGTCCCAGGGTCCAGGTTTCAGATGAAGGACATTCAGTTCCACCTCAGGTCCTTGTGGTCTCAGAGAAGAGATTCCCTGTCCAAGGTGGTGCCAGTGACTTCCACCCTACTGCAAGCCCTGCAGTGGTGGCAGGACAGGGACAGCCTCAGGGTGGGGGTCCCTTTCCTGCAGCAGTCTACTACAGTGGTACAAACCACGGATACTTCCCTTCTGGGCTGGGGAGCCCACCTAGGGGAACACACTGCTCATGGCACTTGGACCAGGCAGGAGTGTCTGCTGCACATAAATTTGCTGGAACTCAGGATAGTGTTGCTGGCACTACAGTCATTTGCCACAATGGTGCAGGGCAAGGTGGTTCAGATCAGAACAGACAACGCCACCACCACCATGTACTACATAAACAAGCAGGGAGGGACCAGGTCCTCTGCTCTGTGCACAGAGGCCATGAAGGTCTGGAGTCTGGCATTTCTCTCTAGGTCTCCCTGACAGCAGTCCACCTGCCAGGGAAGGACAATATCTTAGCAGATGCACTCAGCAGACTCAATCAGAGCCATCACGAATGGACTCTGAACAGGCAAATCCTGTTAGCAGTATTCAGGAGATGGGACACTCCAGAGATAGACCTCTTTGCAGCCCCAGATAATCACCAGCTGCCCCAGTTCTGTTGCAGGCCACCAGCTCTGGGCTCAGTATCTCTGGGTGCACTGCTGTTGGACTGGACAGGCAAGTTTCTATATGCCTTCCCTCCATTTTCTCTGATCTTCAGAGTTCTACCCAAACTCCGGTGTCAGTCAGCTACAATGATATTGATAGCTCCAGACTAGGCCAGACAGCCATGGTACACAATGTTGCTGACCCTGTCGATGACCGGTCCAATATGCCTTCTCAGGAGGCACAATTTTTCCTTACCTGGATGACTGGCTAGTCCCAGGGGAGGATCCTGTACCTGAACCTCAAGTCCCTCAGGCTCAAGGCCTGGCTCTTGAGGACCTAGAATATGTAGGTTTGCATTTCTCTGAAGGGGTGCTGGACATCCTAAGGGTCTCCAGGAAGCCCTCCACTAAGAAGACTTACACTTCAAAGTGGAAAAGGTTCTCTAGTTGGTGTTCCCAAAGGAACATAGATCCACAGGAAGCTGACTTAGCAGTCCTGTTGGACTTTCTGGCTCACCTTCATTCTTTAGGCCTATGGCCTTCTACGCTTAAGGTACATTTGGCAGCAGTTTCTGCCTACCTCTCAGCAGGGAAGAACCCTTCCCTGGCTTCTAATCCTATTTTCAAGAAATTCTTTAAGGGGTTGCTTTACCTGCACCCCCCCCATAGAGAACCTACTCCTTCTTGGGACCTGAACATCTGCATAGCACAGCTGATGCAGACCCCTTTTGAACCTATGTCTTCAGCAGAGCTCAGATATCTGACATGGAAAACTGTCCTTTTGGTAGCTATCACCTCAGCAAGAAGGATCAGTGAGCTACAGGCCTTGTCTGTGGAACCTAACTATATTGCACTCCACAGGGATAAGGTTGTTCTCAGAACAAATAGGAAATTCCTCCCTAAAGTGGTCTTGGATTTCCACTTGAACCAGTCCATTACATTGCCTGTTTTCTTTACTGACCATTCTAGTTCAGGAGAATGCAGGCTGCATAGCCTAGATGCGAAGAGGGATATCAGCTATTACCTAGATCAGACAAAGGGCCATAGGAATAAGTGTACTCAGCTGTTCCTCACCTATGGAGAAGTGGGAAAGGGCAAGTCAGCCACAAAAAGGACCATTGCTAGATGGACTGTGGCCTGCATTCAGTTCTACTATGACAAACTGGACAATGAGCCACCAATGGGCTTGAGGGCTCACTCCACTAGGGGGACAGCTGCTTCCATAGCAGCTGCTAGAGATGTCCCTTTGCTGGAAATCTGTAAAGCAGCTACCTGGAAAACTGTTCACACATTCACCAAGCACTACTGCCTGGACACTCAGGCCAGAAGTGATGCCAGGTTTGGCACAGCAGTACTGCAGAGCCTATTTCCCAAGTAGGTTCTGTGTCCACCTCCAAGGGGCACTGCTTGGTAGTCTGCATAAGTCAGAATACAGTAATAACTTCCTGGTGTTTGAAGAAAAAATTACTTACCATAGTAATCTTGTTTCTTCCAAGGGAGTCTTACTGTGTTCTAATCTCCCACCCTGCCTCCCCTACTAAAACCAGGGGACACTGCACTCCAGCTGTTATTTATAGAAATACTGGGCCACTGGGGTGGTAATTCTTGGGCATCTATAACTTGAGTCTTTTATATGCCCCACATTTGGGTTCTGTAGTCAATGGACTGTTTTAGTTACACACACACACACACACACACACACATATATATATATATATATATATATATATATATATATATATATATATATACACACACATATACATATATATATATATATAAATATATATATCATATATATATATATAAATATAGTATTATTGATTAGAATTGCTTAGCTATTATTGTTATTTAGTTGCTCGTAAGAATCACATAGAATGTACCAGGGACAGTGGTTTGAAAAATGAGCTCGAGCCTATTGAACATTCTACTATTAGCATATAGGCTTTAACTCTATAATCTCCGGGGCAGTTCAACTGGAAGGGCTAACTGCATAAGTCAGAATACAGTAAGACTCCCTTGGAAGAAACAAGATTACTATGGTAAGTAATGTTTTCATCTGTTTCACTCAACAAATTCATTTGTAATATGTGCCTCTTATCCTGCTTCAACCTGTCACAATCCTCCCTCAACATACATAACTCTCGTTCATTATCCTGTACAATGCAAAAGTGTCTCATACTTACAGTGCAGAGTTTGGAGTTCTTTGTCCATTGTCTGCTGCTTCCTAATTGTTTCAGTAGCCTGCAAGCCCAACTCTTTTTTTAAGAGCTGCATTTTGCAGTTCAAGGGAATGAAACCTAATTTTGGATGCTTCCAAAGCAATGAAAAGGGCCACAAGTAACGGTCCCTTTTAGGTATGTTTCTTAGCTGTTAGGCGCATCTCCGAGTACTGGGCAGAAACCCCTAGTACCAGGTTGTCTAAAAGTTTTGCGTCCAGCGTAAAATTGCTCCAACCTCAATGGGAGGTGAGAAAACTTGAGACATCAAGCCTCAAATCTGCACAGATATTGGACATGGTAGGGAAACGCAAATTAACTGGTCAGTGGTGCCCCGATTATGTATCGATCCACATCGGTTAGACTAAAAGACGGTTGGACGTCTGAACTTATGCAATCCTATAACTCAAAACTGCTGTGGGATGAGGTGGACAACAACTATACCTGCCTGGTATGCAGTCAGACTTTGCAGGGTGCTATGGAGTTATGGACAGGCAAGGGCGAACCTACTTAACACCCATCTGGATGCCAATGAATACGGCATCTCTGTTGACCACCTGCATACAGTTGCCAAAATGTGGAGGACTATAACCTGTCAGGTTCTTGGTGGTTAGAGGCTAACAGAAGAGACACAGACAAATGGCATCAGCGAGTAAAAAACAAGCTTATTACACAAAACCAGACTAATGCCCTACACAGAATCTTACCTAGGTAGACACTGGGAGCCAGAGTTTTCCCTATACCCTGGGATATGACGATGCACTCGGGGGAGAAAATGTCTGACAACAGTTCTTATAGTGAAAATAATTACTATGGTAACTTATCCTTCTTACACACATTTGCTGTACAAAACAAGCCTTATTGGCTAAAAGTTAGGTGGTTCCTCAGTATTTCTGATATACAATTATTATAAGGTCAATTGAAAGTGTGAATACAAAGGATTCTCACAAATCATAGAAAACAAGTGCAGTAGTACATAAATCCACGTGATGGCAGTGTAAGCATACATAAGACTTCTCAGAAAATCAGAACATATGTTAGAGTTAGAACACAGAAATGCATTATTGGTACATTGTATATAGATATATATGTGTAAATCGTAACAGTCTTGCAGCTTGTGCCTGATACCTTACTCTTATATGGTAGGTACCTGTTCCCTATAGGTTAGTAATGATTGGGGCTCATATTGGATCCATGATTAAGTAATACTGGGGATGTTGTCAGAGGTATACTCTGGATTTCCAATATATGTCAGGGGACCAGGTGTAACAATATTGTCCATAGTAGGTACAGCAGTGCCAAAGTCAGTCCCCAACCTTGGTGTCTCAGTGACAGTCTGGGATAGCTGTAATCACTGCCAGGGTGGATGACAATGAGAATGTACCTCCTTTAATGAAAACCTTGACTTCACTGGTGAAGCAGGATTTTTATCTCTGTGCTTGTGGTGATGTCTGGAGGAAGAGAGCTTCAACAGTGACTTGTCTTTGTCTTTACAATTCTCTGAAGTCCTCGCCAACCAGGGTGGTGACAGCATCACCAAACACCTGGAGTTTCCATCCCGGCAGTGTAGCCAGGCATAAAGGAGAAGTCAGCATGGAGCCTGCAACCTTTGCTTGAGCTTCCATGGCCTTTATCATGATAAAGGTTTCCAGATCCTTCTTTCACCATCTCCTTGTGGCATGGTTGACTCTCTGGCATATCTTGCAGGCCCTTATGGTGTGGGGCAGGTCCAAACAGTGTGAATGTCGTCCATGTAGATCTTGTATCCAGAGGTACAAAGCCTAAATAAAAGTTCTTTCAATGGTAGCACACAGGGACAACGTCAATAAAGTTGAATTAGAAAAATAACAAAAGTGATAACAGCTTTGTTTCTCTGCAGGTTGGCAGTAGAAGAAAGAATTGAGGAGCAATGGGGCCACCCCACGTTTTATAGGTGCTGACGTTGCACGTCATTGTGGGCAGTCTGTGTTAGCCAAAAGTCTTCAAGTGCTAAGCCAAGTACCATAGTCTACTGTGACAAATGCTGATGAGAGAGCGAGGAGGATGAAAATTGACTACTCCCCTCTATCCCTTGTCCTGAGTAGGTCATTTTGCAGCCTGACCAATGCAGGTGCCAGTGACCGGTGCTGTGTCTTGATCTAAATCACAGATGGAGGAGCAAATGTCAGAGGCTGTGAGATGGGCCTCAAGCTACAGTGCCACAATTTTCTTGGTAACTTTGTTAAAAAGAGCAAGTCAGAGACAAGTCTAGCATTTGTCAGGACATCCTGGTCCAGGGATGGCTTTTTCAGAAGGGGTCTCACCAATGCATTTTTTCAATATACTCTTGAAAACCCCTTCCAAGGAACACAAGAGAATACCAGCAAACACACGGGCCCAGTAGCCCCACACAACTTAGAATTTGCATCGGGCCTGAGATAGATACATGATAGCTTTCTAGTCCAATCACCTCAGTACCTTTTTCATCAAGGAGGTAGCAGCATGAAGCTTATTGAGTAGCCTTTGCAAAAACTGAGGGTATAAGATAGCCCTGGTGGCCCATGTAAAGGCCGACAATTCCAGTAACAGTGTCTTCATAGCCCAAACCAACAAAAAAGAGTAGAAGACAATAACACAATACTGGAGTGAGTCTGAGGATGTTGGGTGGGCGTGGTAATCTATGGAGAAGATATTCAGGAAGATTAATAGTTTAAGTACTTAACTTTAAAATCTTTAAAGAATCAAGCTTCTCCGTAGATTCCTATTAATGAGTCAGAGTACCAAGCTCAGAAACAGTCCTCTGGACTGGGGAGGCAGGAGTACAGTACTCCCTTAGGATAGTAATCTTTCAGAGAAGTCCTGCCAAAAGTGGTGTGACCATTCAGAGCACAGTGCTTGATAAAAGTGCACTGTACTCCATGTTGCAGTGCTGCAGATTTCTGCAACTGGCACCGGGTGAATGTCTGCCAAAGAGGTGGCTACTGACATGGGGAATGGGCATGAACAGAACAGTCACTTACCAGTAACAGTAGATATTCGAGAGAATCTTCTCCATTAGATCAAACCTTTGGAACTGTAAACCATCAGCATCAGAACCACTCAGAAGCTTTTACTAACTGGGAGCCACCCACAATAATGTGCAACATTGGCGCGCCTATAAAACATGGGTGCCCCCATTGCTCCTCGGTTCTCCACTAGAGACATGCTCAGAGGACCTTTTACCATCAGGAACCTGGAGACTAGGCACAGAAGTGGAGGCATTGAAATGGGCAATAACAGGCATACAGCTCTTGTGGACATCTCCAGACAAGGCAGTGGACAACTGCCAGCAAATACCTCAGAAATGAATATGGGGGAAAGAGGGTGGGAGCGCTGTGGCCCAATAGAGATTCTTCAGAATATCTGCTGTTACTGGTAAATAACTCTTCTATCTTCATCAAGCACATCACCTCCCTTGGGCCACACCTTTGGCATGATTTCTAAGCAGTACACGAGGTACTCAGGGGAGGATGGCAGAATCTCATATGCAGTTAGGACAGGAGGCCTTGCAGAGCAGCAAGACCAAAGCCAACATGTCTCTGAGAGACAATATGTAGACTGTAGTGCCTAGTGAAAGTATGTACAGTGCTCTCCATGTGTCAGCATCAGATATGTCAGCTGCAGAAACATTCAGAAAACAGGCAACAGAAGTTGTGTAGGGTGGCCCCGCACAGCACCAGGAAGTTTTTTTATCATACTTCAGATCACAGAACTCAATACTGTGAGCAGACCTTTTAGACAGGCAGGCACTGTTCAGTTACAGGGGTGAATGAAACATAGAGCTGGGAGGACTTTGATCAAGTTCAAGTTTATTGCAGGAATAACTCCATTGAGCAAGCTCATTCACAAGGTGGTCCTGAGAGCATATAACAGAGCTTATAAAGTGGCAAGAAAAAATCTAGAAATCTCATTGGCCAAGTGACATCAGCTGACCATACATTAAGTCTCTGTATACACACAGTCATCCTGGGTCCTAAACCGCATCACACAATGAGCAAATCAGTCCTCCTACAACCAGAATCATATCTCTCAACCTTTCAACCCCCAAATGTGGAACACTGTACTTCAATATGTGGAACAAACAGGCAAAATATGGAACACCTCCTCAAATCACAAAGAGAGAAGCTCAGAACCATGTATAAATGTGTATTTTGATGTTCACAAAGTTTTCTGTTTATTGACTAACACATTTTTTCACATTTATTGTTTGGATTTCTGCTTTAAAATTTCAGCGTGAAATGTGGAGCGATGCCACTCAGTGTGGAACAGAGGGCATTTCTGGGGTGAAATGAACAGTTCCTCATAATGTGGGACAGCTGAGCGTATGACCAGAATTATACAATGTCTTGGAAAATCCTGAAACCTCATTGGCTGACTGACACCTTTTACTTGTGGTAAATCCTGACATTACCAATGGGAAAAGGTGGCAGTCAGCCGGATATCCAAAGAGAATGCATCCGACCTCGAAAATGAAAACCTTGACATCACCATCTTCTTTTCCCCCACTAACCCACTTCCTCCTGTCACAAGCATAACACCAGCTCATAAATACAATCCACCATCCCACTTAATTTACAGATAAACATTCAAGAATCCTGAACTACAGAAAACGTTACTTAATAAAAATGAAGACTAAAAGTTGTGATAAATCATGGCCAAAAAACGAACTCATGAAACCTGTCATGCGCATATGTATTAGCCATGCCCAGTATCTCAGCAACGCTTTTCTACCATGATTTGTGTAAGTTTTAGTCATCGTTTTAATTAATAAATACATTTCCCACTTCAACATTTCACAGAGCACCACCTAACCATTAGTAACTCTTCCGCTCCACTCTTGGTGTCTCCCGTAGCTGCAGTCCCATTTTCACGGTATGAAACACTGCCAATGTCAAGAGCTGGTGTTACCTCAGCCAGTCACTGTGTTTCCCATTCCTTGCCACACAAACGAGACAGAGAGAGACAGACTATTTTCCCTATTTTAAAAAAAGACATGCCAAAGCAAACATTGTTTTTGTGCACTTCTCTCTAGTGCTCTTCACTGTCTCCATCTCCCAAGGGACTGTCAGCATTTCCACTCCCCACGACACACGCAAGAGAGAGGCACACATCAAATTTCATGGTAACAGCCTAAATAAAAAAAATAAAATAAAAAAACACTAGTTTTGCACTCTCTTTCTCATTACTATTCACTTTTCCTTCTCCTGTATGGCAGTATTCTAGTCAGCAAAGGAACTATTTTTTGCGGCACAACAATAAAATCAATAAAAACAGTAGTCAAAGTAATAAAAAACTATTTTTACTTTATTTTAACTTACAGTAAGTAAAGAGGCCGAACCACGCCAGGCATGGGTAAACCCAGCATCACCTACACCCTGTCATGGTTTATTATTTGACTACTAAACAGGCCTTTGTTGTGTATGTGTATAGTGTATAGTATGTTAGGAGAAGAACATTCTGCCAGTGGAACTGAGCAGAATTTTGAATACCTGTACTCCATGATAAACATCCTATGTCTTGAATGTGGGGAAGACAGAAAAAAAAAAACCAGGATGAAGATATTAGGCAATACAATCATACTTCATAAACGAAGATAAAAGGTGGGGAAAACACAGTTACATAGACAGAGGTAGACCCAAACTGCTCAAATACATTCCTGAGGTTTATAAAAATACATACATTTGAATCATGTACAGGGTTTTCGGGTGAAATCAGCCCCCTTCCCCTTTCTTACTAACCTTTCACTTCAATCCTATAGCAGTTTTGCTTTTATGTACTAGACCACAACACATAAGTAAACAAAAATAAAGAGACGGTTGCCTTCAATGAAACTATATAACTACGGTGCAATGAAAATGAAATTTTAAACTGCTTATTTTTACAAATTTACAGATGTTACAGTGCATTTATATGATAATTTACATGTTACAGAGAAAATATTTATTTTCAATCAACTCTACTAATAAATACTTTTACTGCAAAGTACTGTACTAGTTAACCTATTGCTGAGGTATGCTGTTTTATGCATTAATAGGGACTACTTTTTCAGTTTTGGACGTTTTAGAAGTAATGCATCGTACACTCTTTTGAAAGTAATAAATAAGTTTTAATCCCTATCAGAGTAAATCAAACTAATTCTTTTTTGATGGCGGCTCATTTTATAAGTGTGATAAGCCACTCCAGGGTGTGCACTTCCCAGGGGTGTAAGGACACTCAGCCTTTGGCCTCATGCCTTAGTGCGCCCCTGGGGCATGCATTAAAATCCTTTAATGTGCACCCTGTCATGGCTTATTATATATATACATATACAGTTTTTATATATATATATATATATATATATATATATATATTTATTAGAGGAAAAACTCTGTTTAATTCATCAGTTAGGGTTGTTCCACAGCGACAAAAGTGAGGACATTTGGTGTTAGGGTTGAAAGCCCCCTTGAACCCCCAGCCCACCCCTCCAACCGCCAACGGTGTGTGCATTGGGGTCGTTGGCCCAAACTCTCATCCCATCACATGTGTAAACAAGCTGAGGTATAAGAGAATGGGGTGAGAGTTAGGACCCATGACCTCAATGCATACCCCATTGGCAGTTGGGTGGCAGGCTAGGGTGCAAGGGGGCTCAACAACATAATTTCCTCACTTTTATTGCTGTGGAACAACCAAACGATGCATTAAACAGAGGTTTTTACCTCAATTTCTCTTTTGAGAATGTGCAGTAGAAATAGTGAATGGAAAGGCGCCGCGCTCCCACCGTGATTTTTGTGACATAGTAATGGTAAGTGCAGGGAAACACAATCTCTAATGGTTCGCACATGGTGACTGAAGCGTAAATGGAAAGCAAGCGTTAGAAACACAAGTGCAAAGTGGCTGTAAAAGGAAGTCTGAAAGCGCGCCAAGGAAGCGTAAACCGTGATGTGCATAGTGATGGTACCGCCAATTGGAAAGCATAAATGGTAATGTTAACAACAGAAATAGAACACAAGTCGCACGCATAGCCAGGAGCATAACGATGCCTTATGGAGAGGCGTGCAGACGGAGCGGTAAAGCAAACGTCACGGAGCATAGTGGAAATGCTAACTGAAACAGTAACAGAAGCGCACACCCTGTTTTTGCCCAACAGCTGCATAGAGAAACACAGTGTGTACAAAGAATGTGTGCATAATAATGGGCCTCAGAGCAGAAAATTAACTGTTGGAATACTAAACTGCTTATGTCTCAGAAATCGTGCAACGTAGAAAAAATTTTTTAATTTCACATGATTCATCAGTTTCCTGGCTAGGCATTGTCACGACGAAAATTCCATATCTTGCACCGTACCGAGATACGAGCCCTGAAAGGCGCGGCGGACACCACCATGTTAGTCTACAGGAAAAAATTTCAACTTCGGCGTACCTTAACTTGGCATCCGTGCAATATTTTGTCACCAAACCATGAAAAAGCACATCAGTGAGATGTTGGCTGCCTTCCCTCTAAATTTGTACCTAAAAGACCAAACCGTTCTTTTGCAGCAGGGTGGCAAAGAACTCCTGTCATTTTGGCCATAGTCTGGAAAAGTTGTGTCGCAGTTTGCGACACCTTTTGCAAATATTTGCGAAAGTGTCACAATTGCAACACTAATTTGCGACACTACGATTCGATCGAATGTCAGTGAGCAGAGCGGACGTCGCGGTGTGAGTTCCGTTGCGGCCTTCTCGCTAAGCAATCTAATTACCATGCACAGTAGAATAGAATGGACTTTAATACTTAACTACAGATAAATCGGTCAAAACAGACATTTTCTCAGTGCTTATGAATAGCGACTTCACTCCGCTTACAGTAGGTCTGTTCATCCTTATCCACTTTGTCTATATTTTACTGCAGTGCCTTCTGAACCAGGGAAGCGCATATCTCATTATTCTTCTACCTTATAAATATTACCAATTTCTGAACCTTCATTACAATGAATTCGGAAGGAAACCTGGTGGACATGCTTTCTGATTTTAACCCTATGAAACGCCTTCTGCCATCAGATAGTAGTTCTGAAGAAGGTGACTCGCAGGAATCTAGTGCCAAAAAGTTAAACACTGACTCTCCTGTCACTGTCGCACACTTTCAAAGTTTAATGCAAGAAATAGCTGGCATTAAGATTACGCTGGAGTCCATGTCAGAAGATATAAAAGGGGTGAGAAATGAGCTGCAGGTTCACTCCAAAAAGATTTATGAAGTTGAAGTCAGAATTAGCAACATAAAAGATGTTACGACTCAAGAGCAAACTGAAAGGGTTCACAATACTAGAAGAAGTACGGCCCTAGAAAGTAAAATTGAAGACCTGGACAGTAGAAACTGAAGAAATAATCTGAGGATCTTTGGTCTCCAAGAGAGGTTGGAAGGAGCTGATCCAACAGAATTTGCAAATAGACTCTTTCTAAACATTGAGGGACCTCCTCCAGATGGCTCAAAATATTTAATTGAAAGAGCACACTGCTCTCTTAAACTGAAGCCAGGCAAAAATGAAAGTCCTAGATCATTCATTTTAAAACTGTTAAACTTTCAACAAAAAATTCATATACAGAGAGCCCTCCGAAATACTGTAACTATCTCTTTTGAAGGGTGTTCTCTCAAGATATTTAATCATCTGCCTCCAGAAACCATTAAAAAGAGAGATGCATTCTTCCCGATTAAAAAGAAGCTGCGGGAGGCAGGTTTAAAATATGGTTTGTTTTTCCCCACAAAACTGAAGATCTGGACCACAAGTGGTGTTAAAAAGTATAATGGGTATGAAGCAGCTAAAATTGGACTCCGCAAAGACTTTCCTCGGATTTTTAAAAGCTTTGACTTCTAAATGCATTGACATGCATGTGCTTTGTTAGACTACTGATGCATGTTGCGTAAACTTTACTCACTCGTTGTCAGAACTAACAGGCTATTTTTGATTTTTCCTTTGTTGTGCACTGCTTCAGTCCCATGTATGATTTTGAGGTAATTTCTTATATTTTAGATATACCCTTTGATCGTGATGCTCTCTATATGCATAGGTCGGGGGGGGGGTCATGTTCTTGATACGAAGCCTTTTTTATTTTATTTACCGCTTTGGTCAGAGGATGCCATGGTTTGGCCACAGAGAGTCCTTTCCAGCAACTAAATGTGGGCTTGCTATTTGATTAAGAGTATTTATATGATGCCAGTACAACATGCTATTGCCCAGGTATAAGTTATGACATCAGGGCCTAAAACCTGCTGAATAGGTACCACTTGGAGGCTCTTTTGGGGCTTAGGCTATATTAGTGTGTCTACCCCAGGTCTGAAGATGTTCATTTTCTTGGGCATTTCACTTGTAGCATTGGCTCTATTCACAGCATGCCTTCTTAAATTTATTGCGACTCTGTATTAGGTATTAGGACTCGTTTGGGGCCAGCCAGTAGTTTATAATACCTTATATGTAAATATATGACATTTCTGGTTATGTTTAGCTTTTAATGGGGCCCCTATCTCCTGACCTGGTACTGTAGTGGTGCATCACGGTAAAACTTTGTTCGTTTTGTTACTGAGTGTGGTGCTCTGTAAAGAAAAATTTCAATTTCTGCCATTATGGTTTTTACTCAGTGTTTTTTTATCTTTTGAAATCATAACGGCGATATTTAGAATCCTCATCTCGTGCCTGTGGTGTGATGAATGACTGGGTGCTCCACACGACTAAATTATAGTGCATGTGCAGATCTGCTGATCCGGGGAGCATTGTGACCCTACCAATTGCATGCTGGGAGGTCCACCTGAGGAGGCATGGCGTCTAAATAGCAAGAGATTCGCAGCATAGCTCTTTTTAAAATACTCTGTTTAAGAGAGCTTACCTCATGACTGTAATTCATAGCTGCATTACTTATTAATTTATTTTTTAATACCTACAGCAGTTTGTGATGGTGTTTTGGATAGCTGAGGGACCTAATAATAATTGAAGTGATCTGGTGAGTGATTTTAACGATGATCCTAATGGAGAGATTAAGAACTTATTACTTAGAACTACTCTGGGTTATCAATTATATAATTGTGACTTCATATTTTATTCAATTAAATTCTTAGTATGTTTCCTGGGCACACACTTTCTGTGGTGGTAAGGTCAGTGTGTAATAGTTCATTAAATGTTACATCAGCTATTAATTTTGTTACAAATTAATTAATTGCATGATAGCTTTAATATGTTAATTATTTATTAGAGAGAGGCTTGTCATTTTGCTTGTCATATTGCAAACACATTCAAGGATAGTTAGGTGGGGGAGATAGAGGGTTTATTGCTAATGCTGATTTACTAATACTGAATGGGGACTACCCTCTCTGGCATGGAGACTATAACCATTATTTGTTTATGGCTTTTTGTCTTTTCTACTTTTTTTCTCTCTGTTCTATTATACTTTACTTGTTTTTACCTTTTTAAGAAGTGGGTGGTGCATTGCTTTAGGTTTACATTGGGATAGAATGGTGCATATATTGGACACCATGTTTTCTAACTACATTGTTATTTGCCGACACGACTTCTGATAGTGTTACACTGGTAACATGGAACGTTAGGGGCCTGAATCACAAACTGAAAAGGTACTCTGTTATTAAGCACCTCAAGAAGTTAGCTGCTTCAATCACCTTTTTATAGGAAACTCACTTAACTGAAGAACATTACAACCTAATGAGGAGGGAATGGGTCGGGCAGGTATTTGGGGATGGGAATAGTTCTAAGAAGGCTGGAGTACTGATTCTATTTAGCAGGAGTATTCAGTTTCAGTTGGGTGCCCAAATATTTGATCTGAATTGTCATTATGTAATTGTATAGGGTAGAATGGGGAGGAAGAATACACTTTTATTAATGTTTATGGACCAACCTCGCAGGACCATTCCGTTTTCGATAAAATATTTAACTTACTTGGGAAATATGGGGACACTACTCCAATTGTTGCTGGTGACATGAATGCAGTTCTTAACCCTATACTTGATAGGTCCAGAGGTAAACCCAATAGAGCAAGGGTTGACAAAGGCTTAGATAGCCTTGCATCCAGTACTGACTTGGTAGATGTCTGGCATGTTTTTAACCCTCAAGGTCAGGAATATACTTTTTGGTTACCCTGTCACAAGTCCGGATCCAGGATTGATTATATTTTTGTCCAAAGGGGAATGCTGAATAGGATCAATTTTATAAGCATCAAAAACTCAGTAATTTCTGATCATTCTCCAGTCCTTATTAATTTTAATAAGGCACTACAGGATAAAAAATACAGTAGATGGAGAATTAATAATTTTATTTTATCGGATGTACAAATTATTAAGAAAATTAAATCACAACTAAAGGATTTCTTACAGATTAATGATCCTAGAGACACATCCTGGGGTAACCTGTGGGACACACTTAAATGTTGGCTAAGAGGTATTTTAATAGGCATGGGGCAAGAAATAAAAAACAAAGAATTAAAACTCAGGTTGATTTATTAGCAAAAATAGGGGTAGCAGAACAGAGTTTAAAAGACTGTGATTCAATTGATATTTGGAATGAATGGTTGAAACTTAAAATGGAATACAATGAGAATATTAGAGCTGAAGCTGAATTTACTATTCGTAAGGCCAAACTGAACTATTTAGATTCGGGCCCAAGGGCCTCTTGGCTTTTAGCTATAAGATTGAAACAGAATGCTGCATCTAATAATAGTTCCTCTATTCGTGAACAAGAGAGTAACCAGATCATCACAAATCTAAGAAAGATAAATGAGGTCTTTTATAATTTCTATCAAAAAATATACAACAGTGATATTGTTAACATGAGTGGCAATCTTTGGGGAATTTTGTGAGGATTTGGATATTCCATGTGTGGCACAGCAAGATAAACAAAAATTGAGCTCTTTAATAACTACAGGTGAAGTCTTACAGGCAAGTAACTCTCTTACAATCAATAAGGCACCTGGTCCTGATGGTTACTCGGTGAACCTTTACTGAGTTTTTGCTGTTGAAATAGCTCCAATTTTAAAGAAAGTTTTTAATGAAGCTGTTATGAAAGGTAGCTTATCTAGTGATCAAACCAGAGGGCTAATAACATTACTTAATAAACCGGGAAAAGACCCACAGGAGTGTAATAGTTTCAGGCCAATTTCATTAATAAACACTGACATCAAAATACTTGTAAAATACTATCAAGTAGCCTGGGACCAGTATCTTCCTATTTTATTTCAGTACAACAGATGGGGTTTATGAGAGGAAGGTTATCTTTGGATATCACAAGACAGCTTTTTCACGTTATGGAACAAGCGGGAAACTGTGCAAAACCATGTGGTCTGTTGTCTTTGAATGCTGAGAAAGCATTTGATCGAATTAGTTGGCCTCATATAACTAATGTCTTAAAACTTTTTCAATTTCCAGATATGTTTATTAATTGGGTTAATATATTATACACTAATCCTACGTCAGCTGTAATTACGAATGGTATGATTTCTCCCTATTTTCAGGTTAGAAGAGGTACTAGACAGGGTTGTCCACTTCACCTTTGTTATTCAATCTAACAATAGAACCATTAATAAGGAAACGTAATACTGATGTTACACTAAAGGGCCTGATCATAGGTTCTCATGAGTTATGCACTTCTGTGTATGCTGATGATTTACTCATTACTGTTGTGGATCCCAGCACTTCTATCCCTCAGATATTAAAAATATTAAAGCAATTTGGAAACTTTTCAGGATACAAGTTAAATATTGGGAAAACTTGCTTTTTGCCTTTGAACAGACTTTGTGTCAAAGATGACATAACCAAACATGGGCTCTTGTGAGCGCAGGAACATATAGACTACTTAGGCATCAAAATATACAAAACAGTATCAAAAAATGTGGCTCTACTGAAAACCAAAATATTAGATTCTTTAACAAAATGGGATAAACTACCATTGGGTTTGTGTGGAAGGCTTGATTTGGTCAAAATGAATATATTACCCAGGGTTCTTTACATCTTTAACATGATGCCGTGCTACATTACTAAAAAGTGGATTGAGGGTCTAAACTCTCAACTATCTAAATATATATGGGGTTATAAGAAAGTCAGAATGGCTTATTTTAAGCTTTCTAGAAACATAGAGAATGGAGGTCTAAAAGCTCCTGATTTGTTCTTGTATTATTTGGCAATAACGCTTTCTCAAATATCTCATTGAGCGAAACCCTTTGAAGTGGCTACTTATACTCCAGAATGGGTTACAATTGAAAAGCACCTACTAATGCTTCAAGGGGTAGACATACACTCAATGATATATACTAAGAAAATAAGAATTAAAAATGTAAAGATTATACAGGACTCTCTTAGGGTACTAAGATATGTTAATTCTCTTATTCCATTGTACAGCTGGAACTCTAAAAAACAGCCAATCTGGGAAAATCCCAATATTTCAAAAGATGGGGTTTCTTTTCTTAACCATGTTTGGGTACAAAAAGGAGTGGTAAAAGTTCAAAATATTGTTAGGGCAGATACTTTCTTTTCTTTTTCTTTGTTAAGGGATAAATATGGGTTAAACGAAGAAGACTCCAGGCTTCATGAAGATTTAAAAATAGCTATTAACTCCTCTATTCAATTAAATACTGAGTCAGACATGAATACCAATAGCTTTTTGGGAATTATGCTTATAGCACTATCAATCTCAAACTTGTATGGCCTTCTTTTAGATCATACCAGAGGTCGAGCATCAGAATAGATAAGATGGTGGAACCGGGACTTGGGGGCAAGTACTGATAATTGGGATTGGAAGAAAATATGGAAGTTCTCTACTAAGGCCTTTAATGCAGTTAACCTCAAATTGATTCACGTTAAAACTCTGAACAATTTGGGCCAGATATTCAAAACTTTGCCCCGGGGCTAAATTAGCACTGCCCGGCGGGCAAACTTAGCCCGGTGCACAAAACAAGCCATATTCAAAACGAATAGCCTGGGGCAAACAGCTTCTGAATATAGCATGGGAATGAGGCCGGGCAAACTGGGCTGGGAGTGCAGGGCAAACTTAGCCCTGGAATAAGACAGCTCTGAATATGGCAACCAGAAAGTGCAAACCACAACAGCAACACAGTGCACAGTGATGTGAAGGTAGGTAGAGGTGAACTATGTGGCCAGTGTGTGTGCCAGCAAATGCGTGGACCCAGTACAGCTGCAAGCAGCAGTGTATGTGAAAGTACAGTGTGCAAAACTGTAAAATATTCCCCGAACTGTTAGCACAGCGCTAACATGTTTGCGCAGGTTTAGTGCAGAGCTAAACCGTTAGCCCAGTGCAAACATGTTTGCCCGGTGCTAAACTTTGCCATATTCAAAAGTGACATGCAAATTAGCCTACTTAGGTGATCTCTGGGCAAACATCCAAATTAGCATCTCATTATGCCCTGATTTGCATGTAGTTTGCACCAGGCAAATGGTTTAGCCCTGTGCTAAACCCGTGCAAGCGTGTTAGCGCTGTGCAAACAGTTTGGGGAATATTATGCAGTTTTGAACACTGTACATTCACATGCGCTGCTGCCTGCAGCTGTACTGGGACAACATGGCATAGGCACAGATGGTGGTGGTGCTGCATGCAACTGTCACACTGTAGGTCATGCTACAGTGCACAGCAGACACTACAGTAGCAAGGGAGCCAGTAGTGTGTGGACATAGCACTGCCTATGGTGTGTAGGGCAGTGATGATGACTGCACTACACACCGTGAGAGGCCCAACCTGCAGGTGTTTACTGACAGTGGACATTACTGTTACACTCTTGTGTGACCCACAGATGCTGCACCTCTGGCATGGGATGCTCACAGTGACATATACATGTCCGGCTTTGTGTGCTGTGGCAGTTGTACAGCTGTGCGGTATGTGGCCTGAGGGGGCACATATTATCAGAAAAGCACACTGGTGTTGGGGTATTCCCAATACTGGCCCATGTGCACTGCATGATGTGTCTCAGCTGTGTGGCCACACCTGGCCTGTGGCACAGCCTAGCCACCCATACACTCTCTCCTCAACATCCTCCATGCCCACAGTACTGCATGTGTGTGCTGGCCATCTGTTGGTGTCCACAGAAGAGTGGTCCACAGGTGTGTGCTGTATGGCCATACTGCCATGCTGTCCACTGGCAGCAGGGTCACCACTTACTGCCTGGCATGGCTGGGACTGGTGGCAGATGATGGCATCATTGTGATGCCATCAGTTAGCAGCATGTTTCCTCTATGTGTCATATTTATTTGTTAGGGTCACACAAAGCTGATTGCCAGGGGTTAAGACAAGCTTTTCATGGGTGGTAATGTGCACCATGCTAAGTGTCGCGCTAAGTCGCTCAAAACCACTCAGCGCAGTGCTAGTCGCTGAATATAGCATTGCGCCTGTATTCATGTCAGTTTGCCCCTTGCATACATTATGATTTTGCTCGGCGCTAATGCAGTTTGCCCGCGCTATTTGGCCTTTTGAATATGGCAGACCCGAGCTAATCCCGCACTAAACCTGCGCAAATGTTTTTTGCCCCGCGCAAAGTTTTGAATATCTGGCCCTTTGTATTTTACACCTCATCATAGATATAAAATGGGCCTACAAGCTTCTCCTAATTGTCCTAAGTGTGGACTTAAGGACATATGGTCTGGGATTGTGCTCTAGTTAAACCATTATGGGATCAGACTAAGAATTTCTTTTAGAATTCTAGTATGATCTCGGATAACATTATTATTGAAACATGCATACTAGGGCGTTTTGATGAAAATATGGATTGGACGAGCGAACAGATATATTCTTTATTATTAATTGGGGTTTCAGTCAGGAATGTATTACTTTATATTGGGTGGGTGATAATTTATCTTCTTTTCAAGAAATAAAGGCCCAGATAGTAGAAAATATTAAAATTGAGAAGACAGCTCTGGGAATTAAAGGCTTAGGAGACAAATTTTATTCTAGATGGGGTACGTTATATAAACTTTTCTCAGAAGAACAATAATATCAGGCAAATAACATCTCAACACAGTGTAAACTAAGCTGGTGGTATTTATTTTCTTTTATTATCTGATTTGCATAGAATGCAAATACTCTGTTTATTGTGTCATTGTATAAGTATGACTGAGGCACTTGTAACACCCAATATATTTTTAGTTCTGATCTTCTTTTCTCTTTCTCTTCTTCTCTCTTTCGTCCTTTTTTCTGATATGTGTCCTCTTCTCTGTGTTCTCTTTTATGTTAACTTTCTGAAGAAACAAACAATATGTGACTACATTAATGGTTTTACCTTACTTATGATGAGCTCTGAAATCACCTAGGCAGATGTTTTCTTTCAGGACAGATTTGTTCTTTTACATATGTAGCAGTTCCTATTGAATTGTTTTATGGTTTGAAGATTATTATATTATATATTGTATGTACTTAATATTTTAATAAAAGGTTTTATTGAGAAAAAAAAATTTGCGACACTACTTTTCCCAGAAATTTGAAAAACATATTTTTGGGGTGTTTAACCCCAAAATAAAGACATGGCTAGCATCCTCAGGGCTTGAATAGGTAAACACAAAAATAATTATGTCCCTAGATGGTCCCAATTTTAAATGCCAAGCATTTCTGTGATCAGTAACTGAAAACAAAATGGCAGATTTGCGACACTACTAGGGCCATTTGTGACACTAAAAAAGTGCATTTGTGACACTTTCAAACTTTTTATTAACTTTTCCCATTGACTTATAATGGAAACTTTTTTTTTGAATAACTTTTGAACCGTTTAATATTTTTTCACAAAATCTTCAAAAGGCACATCGAGGACCCTGGCCACACATTCCCTGAAGTATTTGGACTGGTCGTGCAAACCGTGCGACCTGTAGCTGCAAGCAAAGAATTCGCAAAAAAACTTAATTGCGCACACGAATGTCGCTTTAACAACTCTGCAGCTGTACATCCGACTGGTATGAAAGTTGGCAGATCCCAAGATCTATGATGCCAGTCTGTGCCTGCCAAATTACAGGCAAATCTGTTGAATGGTGGTAAAGTTATTAAGGTATAACGTTTCACCCTTTAAACTTAAACGGGCTACTCTACCCTAACTATGGTAGCAATACAGTGCTACCATAAAAAAAAAATATATATATATATATATTTATACACACACACACACACACACATACACAAATTCAAGGCATACAGAATACATAACAAGGATAAAAATACAGCACATGCAAAGAGGTAGAGGCAAGGTAATAGACATACAGTCATGAAGCATACATAGCAGAATACAGCAGTAAAAATGGTTTACAAAATAATACAATGAAAGATAAAAACTATGACACATCTATACAAAGCAACCTATGAACTTCCTAAATGGGTGTGGAGCAGAAGGGGAGGAGATTGAGAGAAGGTATGAGGGAGCAAAAGAGAGATGGGGGTGGGGGCAAGTCTTGAGAAATTGCAGGATCGGCCAAGCTAATTGCAGCAGCATATATGTTTCAGTTTATAACCAGTGTTTTAAAGGCATTAACAGGAACCAAGCAGGTAAGTTTAAGAACGTTCTGGAGCTGATTCCAGGCAGCAGGGAGGGTGTGGGATATAGTCCGTTTGCCAAAAGTGGTACAGGTCCATGGAATATCTAGAAGTAAAAAGTCTGATTTCCTGAGTTAGTATGTACTTTAGGATATATGGACAAGGGAGGATAAGTAGCCAGGTAGCTTTTCCAAGAGGATTTTGAGTGTTCATGTCCCAGCATGAATCATGCACCTGGCTGGGAGTGACATCCACCCAACAGCTGAATATAGGTTGCAATGGTGTGTTCCAGAAGGGGCATTTGTTATGAACCTAATGGCCTGATGGAAGAGGACATCCAATTTGTGTGAACTGGCTGCAGAGATGTAGAGTAGAGTTACGTAAGAACTTACCGTAACAGTAGATCTTCGAGAGGAGCTCTATCAGCAGGCTATTACAATAAGGACCAACGCCGCAGGCATTAGGATCCACTGGAAAACTTCTCAGCCAGTAGTACCCAGCAGGGTCCACCCCGACATCAGCCCTGGTATAAAAGGAGGCGGACCTAGCTCCACCCCAGTTCCCCCGCCAAGACCCGCGAACAGGCCCTGACAAGAGAAGGAGGCAAAGCCTGAAGATGATGATCTGCACACCTCATTTGGGGGATGGAGGGCGGGAAAGTAACACCTGCTGCAAGAGCTCCTCTCGAAGATCTACTGTTACGGTAAGTTCTTATGTAACTCTACTATCTTACTTTGAGTGGGAGCTCTTGCAGCAGGCTATTACAATAAGGACTGAATCCCAAGCAGTCCCTTGCAAAGGAGGTATCCGATCCTGGGAGGTGGAAGGAAATAAGCTGGACACAGCAAGCCAAGACAAAAGTCCCTGAAGGACTGCCAGGCCGAAGCCAGCATGGCGTCTGGATGCAAAGTCTAAACTATAGTGCTTTATGAAAGTATGCACCGAGTTCCAGGTAGCAGCCACGCATAGGTCCTTAATAGAGACATTCCACAGAGTGGCAAAAGAAGCAAACACTCCTCTGGTAGAGTGACCCCTAACCGGTCCCAGAAGGGGTTTATTGTGCTTCTCATAGCAAAACGTAATGCAGTGGACAATCCACTTGGAAATGGTCTGCTTGGACCCAAGTGCTGTGGCACAAATGCCACAAACAGTTGCTCTGATTTACGGTGAGTAGTCATGCATTTGAGGTAATACCTCAGCGTTCTGTGGACATCCAAAGTGTGAATGAGAGTTTCTCCTCTATTACAGGGAGAAGGGAAATAAACTGGAAGGTCAACCAACTGATTGAGGGTCAACTCTGAGACCACTTTAGGAAGGAACTTAGGATTCGTTCTTAGGGAAACCCTTTCCCTATGGAAAATTAAATATGGCTCTTTACTCATCAGAGCCTGAAGCTCAGAAACTCTTTGAGCTGACATAATGGCAACTAAAAGACAAACCTTCCAGGAAAGGTAACGCAGCTCACAATCTGCTGCAGGTTCAAACGGAGGAAGAATAATCTTCTCCAACACAAATAGGAGGTCCCAGGGAAGGATAGGATCCCGAATTGGAGGTCTCATGTGTAAAATCCCCCATAAAAAGGTGTGGGCCACATCCAATTGGGCTAAGGTTCTGTCTCCCAAAAGAGCGTGATAAGCAGAGATGGCCCACATGTGCACCTTTACGGAGGAGTAACTCAAGCCTTGTTGGTATAAGGAGAGGAGATACTGTAATGCTGAGTTCACCAGACAGGTAAGGGGGTCCAGACGGTGAGATGATGCCCACAAGCAGAAATGCTTCCACTTCATAGCATAAGTGAAGCGCGTTGAGGGCTTTCTTGCTGAAATAAGTATGTCCACTACCTCTTGGGATACCCCATACCTGGACTTGGCTACGTCTGAGGGAGCCAAGCATGAAGGTGCAAAGACCTGAGATTGGGATGGACCAGCGAGCCCTGATCCTGGGACAGCAACTGTGAGCATATTGTCAGCGGGATTGGAGGTTCCATGGACAACCGCTGAAGTAGTGGGAACCAGGTGTTTCTGAGTAGAAACAGAAAAAGGACACTTCTTCATTGGCGAGTTCCAAGATGGCAGCTGCACGCTGTGTTTAGTGAGGAGGACTATCAGTAGCAGGATGGAGAAAAAGCTCAAAACAAGACAAGAACAGGTATGCCACCATTGCCTTAGTTTCTCTGCCTTTCCAGTCGAACCTGTGCTGCAGCTTGGTTGGTACTGCTGCTCTGTTTCCTTTTGTTTGCAGGAGAGTGGACCGTTTATGGACTAACTGTGTTCGCTCTATGCGGTGGCTGAGGTCCAATGTTAAATTTCCTGCTACAGTGTTGCCCTTCAGAAAGGCTGAAACAGAAGACAGCAGTACCTTGAAAACTATATATTTCCCTCATCTTGTACCTCCATCTGGGAAAGTACCCTATCTGACTTATCTGTGAAGATTTTGTGAAGATTCTTCAAACAATGAGCATATTCCCTGCTAATCCTGTTAATTGCATAGTTATGTATAGTTATGTATAAGTTATGTACAGAAAGTTATGTACAAATGAAATTATATATGGAAGTTTACTTTTCTAGAGAGGTTAAGGGTTAAACAGCAGAAGTACAAAAATGCATGTGATATACATCAATTGTTAGTGCAGAAAATTAGCAAGTACTTTTAGCCCGCAATATCTTAGATATGGGCTGCAGGCTTGAATCTCACTTTTGATGGGCTTGCTTATGTGTTACAGCCATCGCCACTCGAATTCTTTTATATTGCGCATGTTTGGTGCTCGAGTTTTTTAGATACGCCACGCTATACCTGTTACAAGCTGTTTAGCATTTCTGGATATACGATTCTCTTTCTTGTGATTGCTTTATGGCAGAGTTTTTTAGTGCTTATATAAATCTCTACTTTGAACTGTGACTAGCTTCAGCAGTCTTAGAATAATACAGGTAACACAATAGACGCTATCAGACGCTGAAGTCGTCGCCTGAGAGCACTGTTTTAAAAATGCCAAATGCTGATTGTCGATCGTTGAGCATTAAATGTTAAATGCCAACTGCTGAACGTTAAATGTTAAGTGTAAAAACGTTACAGGCCTAACAGGAGAGATTCAAACCTTCAGGATCTGAATAAGAATGCTCGTGAAAATGCCTTTGTACGAGTGAGTATACATATTGCCACTTGCTTATTGTATAAACTCTCTGAAGTCCATCTGAAGTTTGCCGACTTGTTGCTGTATATCTCAAGAAGGATTGTCAGGCCTGTTGGTGAGGGTTGTGAGAGAAAGCATTGTAGGACTGCACAATCCTTCTATTCCCTGGGTCGTCTGATGTATATTTTGTTGTCAGCCTTAGACTTTTAATTTTATTTAAACTTCACACTTGTACTTAAATTACTTATTTTATGCTGAGTTTAACTTAAGCAGTAATCATATGTTTGTTTGTAGGCTAACTAGTAAGTTAATTAGTTGTTATAGTGTTTGTGTTCTGTGTTTTGAAAACATTCTGGGTAAATCCTGGACTGATTGAGCTTTTCTGATTTTAGATATTTCCTTGATTGTGCTTTATGTCTGGACGAGTTTGGATTATTTGGATTAAATGAATACATTTGTCCAGAGGCTAGAAGGCTTTTCTTCAGGAACTCTGGCAATTTACTTGAAAACCTTTTTTCTACTGATTTTCTGAGGACGTCGAGGAACAGAAAATGGCATATTGACAGGGTCCTGGTCCTGGTCATTGGGAACTGTTTGACAGCACAATCAAAAACCTAGGGATCCTAAAAGATCTAGTCAAGACTTTGGACTGTGGCTTTTTTTTTTGACCATATAAGAATCTTTTGATATGTTTTCCTTTCTGTGTTTTTATGCAAATTAGTTTATCTTTACCACACTTAGCAGAACTCTATTTTGAACTGTTTCTGGCTGCTCTATTTTTGCATACCTGAAAATTTATTACTTCTTCAATTAGGTATGGTTACAACAAGAAGTAATAAGATCTGTAAGCCGGTACTATCTAGAAATAAGAAGGGAAGAACCAATACTTCCAAAATGCTAGGTAAACAGAATTTAAACGTACAGACTCCTAAGGGGAAAAAGGAACCTAGAGAGACTAAGAAATCTATAAAAAGAAAGCCACTAGAGTTTAAAAGTATGGAAAATATAAAAAAATTACATTTTGGAAATCAAAAACTATGTCAGAAAAGTTTCTGCCATGTTTCTCCACCCCTTCATACTCAGAAACAGAAGCAAGTTAAAATAACAGATTACTTTAGCAGAAAAGAGACTACCCCTTTAAGCTCATCAGTCTGTGGTTTCACTATTCACAGGAGACAGACATTGTATACCCCTTCTGTTGAGCTAAATTTAGAAGAGCCAGTAGTGATAGACAATACACCATCCCCAGGTATAAACGACACTAGTGTTCAATTTTGTGGGGAGGATGATATATCTATTATAGCTGGAGAATGGGATACTTCAGCGTGCCACTCTAACAACCTAATCAGTCATAGTATTACAGGTTTATCTGAAGACTATTCAGAGGCAGTTTTTTTTCATCTGAACATTTTTCTGAGATAACTTTAGATTCAGAAAACAAGAATCTCCGATACACGCCCTTTTCATCACCTCCTGTACTAAAAAATGTAGATCATATGAAAGGGGATTTATATCCTGTAATACAGGAACTGAGCAGGACAATAGAAGGACTGAAAAAGTCGGATTTTACTTTAGCAGACCGATCAGGACATCATAAGACAAGGCCGTTAGGACCAATGGCTGAGGCAGAAGTTCTGCAGGGAATATCCCAAAATGGAAAAATAGATAACTATGATGTAGAGCACTTTACAAACAAGGGAGACTTTGTATCTTGTACAAACCTCTCTAAACAGATGGCAGAGATAGCTAAGAACCCTTATTATGCAGATATAATGATTTTGGAGAATATTGTAGCCATCCAGGAGGAAATGTCCTCCTTGAAAACAGATGTTTTCAGAAATAAATTAATGTTAGAACAAATAATTAAAGGGCTCAGTCAGGAAAATCAAGGGCATTTAAATACAAGTATTCAAAAACAAACAGAAATTGCTTCTACTGAAAACAAATTTGTTCAAGTGAACTTGCCGGCTCCCTTTTTTAAAAATTTAAGCCAAGAAATACAGAAGACAGTGGAACAAAATAAATTAGGGAAAGGGATAAAGAAGGAACTTTACAGAATACAAACAAAAGGAAAAAAATAAATAAGAAAAAAGGGGAACATTCAATTAAGAGTAAAAATAAGAAACAAGGCACGTCAGAAAAATTGAAGGAAGGGAAAGATTATGAGACATTGCAAAAGGTTGAGCAAAACCATACCACTCAAGAAATATTGTCTTTTCCAAATGAAGATGTTGCTGATACTGATTTTGAAATATTGCCACTGGTCAGGAGGGAGGTCACTGCTCCAGATTTTAACCCTCAGTCTTCTTACCCCCGTGATAATGCTCCTATAATGGGTCTCCTTTCTTTTAACAGTTTGCTCAAGGAGAGTGGTCCATTAAGAGAGTACTACTTTGAAACTTATGGTATAAAACAGATACCTGTTGACACAAATGCAATATTGACAACCCACATGAAATACATATTGGGTATTAGTCAAGAGATAAAGGATTTTTGGGCAACATGTCTACCAAATTCAGAAATAAATGATTGTGTTATGATTTACACAAACTCACATGTACTTGCAGCGGAAATATGGTCAAAAGGCAATATACTTCAATTAAAAGGGATCCAGATAAGTGATCCCCAGTTAGTACCAGCATCTCTGGCTATAGAACTGGATAGAGAAAGTACAAGTCAATCTAAGAACAGGGACCAAACAATAGAAGCCTTGATAAACATAATCAACAATTATGAACAAAATCAAAACACAGTACAATTTGATAAGATTATTACAATTTTTGGATGGACTACAAAGGGAGAAAGAAATCAAAATACAATCAAAAGAGAATTGACTTCTTTCTTGACTCACTCCCTTGATGTGGATTTAACATTACAATCCATTCATAATATTTATTTAGTTTGTTAACCAGGTAGGTGCCCTAGCCATGGAATGACTATTTTCAGGCACGACCCAGGAGAGTACAACAATCAAAAACAGGTACATAGCATGAGTACAATGAAATTACAGTAGCATAGGTCAAAACAGTTAGTAGTAATGAATACATGCAGCCAGAACAATAACAATCAATACAATTTACATATCATTTTAGGCAGAAAAAACCTACACAGTCTAGGAAGAGATACCACAACATAGCAGCAAGAAATATTGTTGAAATTAGTCACAACAGTGAAGATTCAAATAGGCAGCGAAACAAGGCAAGGGCAAATTTCTGACTGGGCAGGTTACATTATCACAGCCTCTGAAACAAGGCTCAGGTGTGTGTGTGTGGGGGGGAGTTTGGGTAGATTAGCTGTCAAGGAGACAGTAATGGTAAGAAGTGCTATGGGGTAGGAAGGTTAAAGTTAGGCCAGGCAACACCTGGTGAGTGATTGGATTAGGGGGATTAAAACAAGTGCAGGGATCAGCAAAGGATAGATGGAAGTGCAGCTCCTTTTTGAAGCTGTCATGGGATCCACATATTCAAAGTGCTTGGGGGAGAAAGTTCCAAAGCTTAGGAGCAGAGTGATTGAAGGCAACAGAGCCTTTTGATGTTTTACATCTAGGTACCTTCAGCAGGGATTTATCTACTGATCACAGTCTATAGGAGGACATTTGAGGTACCAGCAATGTTGCAAGTGCTGAAGGTGTCTGGTTTCTCAGTATAGAGTCAATCAGGGAGCCCAGAGAGTATTGACGGCAAGCTGAAGGGGATACCCAGCCCAAGTCCCTGTACAGTTGGCAGTGGTGCTTAAGGCGTGGTGACAAGGAGACGTGTCGACAGATATTATTGTAAGTGACATCCCACTTATGAAGGATGATTTTGTGTGTGGCAGCAAAGGTCGGTGTGCCATAGGTGAGGGCAGGGAGTAATATGCCTCTGGCAATAGCAAGTTTAGCAGAGGGAGTCAACATGAAACTGGACTTGTAAGCAACCCCCAGTTTAGCATTCACTGCCTTGCAGGCAGATTGTATATGCAGGCTGAAGTCCAGGGATTGGTCCAGAAGAATTCCCAGGTACTTAAAAGATATAACGCATTCTATTTGTGTGCCACTGCGGTCTTGCACCAGTAGGGGAGTTTGACATGTCTTGAGTTTAGGGGCAGATCCAAGCAACATTGCTTGGGTTTTCTTAGCATTAAGTACAAGCTTATGTGCAGAAAGCCAATTTTTGACATTTGTGAACTCTGAAGAAAGGGATGCATTTATGCTGGCGACCTTATCAGAGCTTGAATAGAGTACAAGATCATCTGCATAGAGAATAGATTAGCATGAAAGAAAAACCTCATCTATCTTATTGATAAAAAGTGAGAAAAGAAGAGGTCCCAGAATAGAGCCCTGGGGAACCCCAATATTGATGGTAGCACCATCAGATAAAGGGGAGTTGAATTTCACAATTTTAGTTCTATTTGATAGATAGCTTCCATACCAGCGACAACTGGTGGTGAAAAGCTCAGGTTGCAAAGAGTGGAGAGGGGCAGGGGGTGATCAACAAGATCAAAGGCCTTTGTAAGGTCTATAAAAACTGCCCCTGTCAGCTGGCCAGCATCCATATTAGTAAGCACATTGGTAGTGAATTTGAGAAGCACTGTAGAGGTACTGTGACCTTTCCAGAAACCATGTTGTGTGTCAGAGAGAAGACTGTACTCTGTGAGGTAGTCAACAGTTTGATTTGCCACAAGTTTTTCCAGAATTTTACTTAGGACCGATAGGATGGCTATAGGCCTGTAGTTAGCAATCTCCTTGGTATCACCTTTTTTAAGGACCGGCATTACACGAGCAATCTTCCAGAGGTCAGGAACTTGGCTATTAGAGAGAGACAAGGTGAAAATTCTAGCCAGAGGGGAGGCTATGTATGGTGCTGCTGGTTTCAGGAGCTGAGGCTCAAATGTATCTGATCCAGAGCTAGTGTTGTCAGAGACAGTCCGTAATAGTTTAAGACTTCAGTCCTGAGATTGCCTTAGTAGAATAGAGGATTTTTAGACATTTTGGGAAGGATAGGTGGGGTAGTGGACTGTGCTGATGTTGCAAGCAGAGAGGCTGCCTGGGGAAATGGGTAGGCAGAGGTATACTGAGACAGATCCGAGAACATTTGATTGAAGAAATTAGCAATGGTGTTGGAGTCATTGCAATGTACTCCATTTAATACCATGTCACTGGTGCTAGTTGACTGGGACACACCGAGAAAGATCTTGACATTGGACCAGAATTTCCTAGGGTCCCCAGCAGAGCTTAGCAGCAATTCTTTACAATAGGCACTCTTAGCTGTTCTGACCTGTTGTTTACAAAAGTTATGTAGGGTTCTGTAGGTAGCATAGTCAGATTGTAGCCCTGAGGCTTTGTACTTTTTCCAGCATTTGTCCCTAGAACGTAGATTTTTCAGCAAGTCTTTGTGAAGCCATCTTGTTTGTTTAGCCCTCACCCTCCATGTCACCTTGGGGGCATGCTTGTTCTGGAGGGCCAGGAATACATTAAGGAAGATACTTAGTGCAGACTCAACATTATGGGAAAGGTAAATACCAGACCAGTTTATCCTCAAGACATCATGACAAAAAGCCTCAATATCCAGGTTGGCGAAATTTGTAAAGGTGACATAGTGCGGTGGAGGGGATGGAGCAGCCTCATTACTCCAGATGCAAAAGACAGGGGAATGATCAGTAAGTGAATCTGCCAAGATGCCTGCTTGGTGTACATGATCCAGACAGTTTACCAGTACCCAGTCAATAAGAGAGAAGAGGATTTTAGTGAAGGAGTAACTCTGGTATTCTCTGTTAACAGCTGGTGGAGGTTATAATTTTGTACCAGAGAGAGCAGCGTGCTATGGGAAGTCCCTAGCCAATTTTGGTTAAGGTCACCCAATATAATGACCTCATTATGTTTGGAATTGCAAGAGGTCTGATCAAATAAGTCCTGCAGACCTACAGTGCCCCCATTTGGGGGATTGTAGGCGTAGACAGTGTGGAGTTTCTTGGCTCCCAGGGTGAGAGTAGCATGAAGGGACTCACAGGCAGAGGATGTTGAGAACAGGGTGTCCGTGATGTTTAGATGATCTTTATAGAACATGGCAACCCCTCTGCCATGCTTTGAGGAGAGCCTATCCCTACGGATAAGGCAGTAGTTAGTCAGGGACCATACAGAGTCAGGGATAGTTGGCTTTACCCACATTTCCATATTAAAGTATGGAAAGAAGAAACTGATTCTTCACAAATAGATTTGTCTTTCACTTCAGCAAGAACAGTATGGGCTATTATGGAAAAGGCAGAGATACTGGACAACTTGGGCATACTGGTGATCACTCCTGGGAAATTCTTTGAGGACATCCAAGGGATCCCAAGAATTGAGACCTTAAGGACAGATTATTTTGGGCAGAAACAAACATGACAAACAGCACAACACATAAAATTAGGACAAGTGCTTAAAATATTGTCATGGAATATTGAAGGACTTGCCTCTAAATTTGCTGACAGTGATACATCTTCCTTTTTAGAGTCCTATGACATACTTTGCCTACAAGAAACATGGAGTATGACACCAGAAAATAATACCATTCCTATTTTTTCTACAATAGGCACACCGGCTGTCAAAGACAAGAAGCCTGGCTGGCCTAAATCTGGACTGGTAATTTTTGTCAGGACCTCCCTGGATTTAGTAGTTTCTAAATTTGAGACCAGGGAGAACCTGTTATTGGCAGTTAAACTTTGTAAACCTTCCTTTACATTGATACTTTGCAATGTTTATATTCCACCAAAAACCAAAAATAAGGAAGATCCTTGGTATAACTTCCTACAAGACATGAATCTCATTTTTGAAAAATCTGGTCATACTCCAGTCTATATTATGGGTGACCTAAATGCCCGTATAGGACCAAAAGATTTAAAGGAGATCTTTACATAGATTTACTGTCAAATGTAGTGGAGACAAATCCAGGGTTAACATTATACAGAAAACTTGAGGATAAGAATCAAAATAGAAGAGGTAGATGGGCAAATACTTATTTTGGAGAGAAAAATGTTTTGCTCATAAATGGTAGAACTACAAATAATAGCACAGGTGGCTATACATTTGTGGGACCCAAAGGATATTCAACAATAGATCTTCTCTGGGTAAACATGGAAGGAGCAAAGATGTTACAGGATATGGAGATAATGGACCAACCAGAATCAGCACACCTCCCAGTTGGTATAAAATTAGTAGCAGAAATCTCTAGTATAAAAAGAAAGGAGAATTGCCTTTCTGTGGAAATCATAAACCATAAAAGAATCAGATGGCAGACCGATTCCATTCAAACCTTTGAGGAGATATTTTTGCTAGGGCCTCCTGCCAAATTGAGAAATGAAATACTATCAAATGACAATTTAAATGACATCAAAGAAAGTTGGGACAGGTTGATAAATTATATTAAACCTTTATGTAAAACTGTCTCCTCAAGGGTTCCCAAACCTAGTACTTGGTTTAATGGATTCTGCAGAAAGACAAAATCTGCTGTAAACCAAAAAATAAGAGAAGCAAGGGTGAATAAAAATGTATAGAAAAAAAAGCATTAAATCAAACCAGGAGGGATTACAATAAACTTCGGGAGCAAGAGAGAAACAAATACAGGTACTACAGATTACAATGTGATAAATTAAGAAAGACTATAGTGGAGAAAGATGCAAAGTCCTTCTGGAGTTTGGTGAGTGGAAGATTATGGCCAATACCATAACAAAATTCATCAGCTCAACATAATAATATTTTGAGACATTATATTTTTCAGAAAAGAAAGGTCGAGACAATAAATCATACCAATATTCCCATGGAAACCCTGGTCGACCCCTTGACTATAAATGGTGAGGAGATTGTTCAAGCAATCTCATTACTAAAACTAAACAAGGCTCCAGGCCCTGACAGCATAATTGGTGAAATGTACATATCATTTATACATTGGTGGGTACCTTTATTGGAAAAGTATTGTAACTCAATACTCCGGGGGCAACATATATCGAAGAGTTGGCTAGGTAGTATTGTATATCCAATTCTGAAAAAAGGAGACCTTTTAAATCCAAAAATGTACAGACCAATTACCTTAAAAGATATTTCACAGAAATTATTCTGTAAAATTTTATTAGAAAAACTACAGAAATGGATTGATGAGAATTTGATTCTAAGTGAATACCAAAACGGATTTTGGGCATGTAGATCAATGGTGCAACATTGCTACATTTTGAGACTTCTAGTCTGGAAATACGTGACAGTGAAGCATAGCAAATTTTATTGTTGCTTCATTGATCCAACAGCAGCATTTGATAAAATCAGTAGGAATTTATTATGGAGTAAACTGAGAGACTTAAATATAGATGAAACCTTGCTTGATATACTAATCAGACTACATACAGACACTTGGATTCAAGTACAATACAACCAATGGGATCTCTGACATCTCCTGTCAGTACAAATGTCGGTGTCAGACAGGACTGTATACTGTACTTGCTCCAACCTTATTCAATGTCTATATAAATTCTATACTGTAGGGTTTGGAAAATTCAGAATATCATTCTCCCAGAATAGGCAAAGATAGAGTATCACTTCTAGCCTATGCTGATGATATTGTCTTGTTTTCAACCTCCCTGTTGGGTTTGCAGAGGAAAATGGATATATTTTCTAAACTATGCAATAAAGACGGGCTACTGATTAATGAAAATAAGACCAAGGTTGTGATTTTTGGAGATAAAGCAAGGACTCTACCTAAGGTTTTCTTGGGTAAAAATAGAATAGAAATAGTTAAGATGTACGACTATTTAGGAGTACACTTTTCCCAACCCACAACTTGGAAGGAACATGTTGAATATAATAAATCTAAAACTAAAATTGCAGTAAATCCCTTTAGACAATTTAATTAAAAACTGGGAAGAGCTTCCATACAAAGTACAGTATATTGAAGGTAATAAATGCAAAAATTAATACCAGTATAGTTTATGCCACAGAAATCTGTGGAAGTCAAAAGTCTGACTCAATTGAACGAGTGCTTAATAAACTCTATCGTCATATATTAATGCTTCCTCAATCAGTACCAAAGGAAATTTTATGCTCAGAGCTGGGGCAACCTCCTCTGGGAACCCTAATCTTAGAAAAACAAATACAATTTTTATTAAAGTTAATACAGCTACCAGAACAAAGAATCCCAAGATGGTATCTAGAAGAGATACATTATGTCTCCTTGACTTTCATAGCACCCACTATTCAATTCATTAGGAATAAACTTTATCCTAATGGATTAGGTCATGTTATAACAAACATTTATCACAAACCATTAGAAGAAATTATAGTATTGGTCAAATCCAGAGTTAGAGACCTGGCTACAGCACAGGATAGTGAGAGGATAACTATCCTGAAGAACTATAGATGGTATAAAATAATAAAGCAAAAAACTGGATTGGATCCGTATCTCCTTAAATTAATTAACCCTTATTCTAGACGTCTAATAACAAGATTTAAGATGGAGCTATATAAGGCAAATTACATCTATTTTGGACAGGGAAGGGGAAAAGTAGAATCTCCTTTTTGCCCATGTGGGATTCAACTGGAGGATGACTGAAACACGTATTATTGTTATGTCCTCTTTACAACACTGCTAGGAGGAAATGGCTAGGGGATATTCTGGCAAGCACTGCCCTCCTTCCTGACCAGTTGGTATTGTTTCTCTTCAATAACACAAATGAGGTTGTACTTGAGAAACTGGTAAAATTCTTAGCTGCTCTCTGATTATGATGATATTATATGAATTATGGATGCAATAATACTTATGTGTGTAACTTGACTGATACCTATGGTACACTTATTAGAATTCCTAGACCTTGGAAGCAAAACTGTTTTTGAGATGTCTTAAATTAAATTATGTCATTATGGAGTTTGTACAATTGTGGAATTTTATCCTTTCTGGAAATGTATTATGATTTTAAAAATGTTTAGATTTTGTAAAAGCTCAGGCTGAACAAATAAATTAAACTTGAAACTAGTGGGAACCAAATCTGCCGAGGCCACAGAGGGGAGATAAGAATCATCCGAGCCCTTTCAGCCTGAAGTTTCAAGAGAACTCTCTGTATGAGAGGAAAGGGAGGAAAGGCGTAAAGAAACCTCCCTACCCAACAAAGGGACAATGCGTCTGGCCAGAAAACACCAGGCGCGGGCTCTCGTGAGCAGAAAACTGGCAGTTTGGCATTATGTGATGACGCAAAGAGGTCCAGCTCTGGACGACCGGATGTGTTTAAGAGCTGGTTTGCTACTGATTGCAGTAGCTCCCACTCATGCGCCTTGGACTGAGACCTGCTTAGGATGTCGGCCAAGTCATTTAGGATGCTTGGAATGTGCACTGCGGACAAGGAGATGTGCCGCTCCGGTGTCCAGCACCAGACTCTCATCGCCTCCCTGCATAGGGGGTAAGAGTGAGCGTCCCCTTGTTTGTTGATATAGAAGATGACCGCCATGTTGTCCGTTTGAACAAGAAGAGAGCCTGGCATGAGGTCATCTTGAAAGGCATGTAGCGCATTAAGGACCACTTGCATCTCCAAGACATTGATGTGGAGTTTGCGCTCCATGGGGGTCCAGGTACCCTGCATTTGGCATGCCCCCAGGTATGCCCCACAACCCAAATCCGAGGCATCCATTGTAACAGTCTGATTGGGGCTCCAGACAGAAGGGGACCCCTTTTTCTAAATTTAGTGGGTCCAACCACAAAGAAGTGTCCTCTTTACTGGCTCTGTGACTTTGACCATATGGTCTAGGTCATCTAAGCATTGATCCCACTGCACCCTGAGCATCCATTGTGGGATTCTCATGTGGAGGCGGGCCAGAGGAGTGACAGGAATGGCTGCCACCATGTGCCCCAGAAGTCTGAGGAAGGTTCTGGCCTGGATCTGAGGGGTTACTAGGACCGATCCAGCAATCTCCCACAAGCGATCTCCCCTCTCTGGGGGTAGAAAAGCCATGCCCTGGACCGAATCCAGGACCGCTCCTATAAAGACGAGTCTTTGTCTGGGTTCTGGGGAAGACTTTGGAAGGTTCAGGGTGATCCCCAGATCTTGGAACAGAGTACAGGTGTGTCTGAGAGCTTGAAGAAGGCATGACCTTGACGGGGCTGCAAGCAGCCAATCGTCCAGGTAAGGGAAGACATAATGTCCCTGGTGCCTTAGAGCCGCGGCCACTACTGCCAAGCATTTGTGAAGACTCGAGGAGTGGAGGAGAGGCCAAATGGGAGAACCTGAAACTGATAATGCTCCCCCTGGAAGTGGAGCCTCAGGTACTTCCTGTGAGGGGGAAAGACCCCAATGTGCATGTACGCATCTTGCATGTCTAGAGAACAGAACCAGTCCTCCTGGTGCAGCAGAGGAAGCAGCCCTGGAAGAGTCACCATCCGGAACCTTCTGTACTCTCTATAAAGGTTTAAAGAGCTGAGGTCCAGAATGGGACAAAGGTTCTGTGTCTTTTTTCGAACCAGAAAGAAGTGGGAATAATATCCTTTCCCCCGTTGCAGCAGGGGGACTGTTTCTATTGCCCTTTTCCACAAGAGGGCCTGTATCTCTCCTTCTATGAGTGGAATGTGAGAAGGAGGATTCTGGAGGACCTTGGTGGGGTGTCTGGAGGAATCTCTGTGAACTCTAGAGTATGTCCTCTCCTTATATCTAGGACCCACTGGTCCACAGTAATAGAGCTCATCCCTTTAGATCAATAGTTCTCAGACTTTGTCACAGTGAGACTCTCCAAATCCATGGAAAAGATTTTGAGCCTCCCCCAAAAATTGAAATAATCTTGGGCCTCCCCAAAGAAAAATAACATAGTGTACTTTGCGCAGTACACCATGAATCAATTGAAACCCCTCTGAGTACTTGGCTCACATTCAATTCTTTGTCTTATACTGACTTGGAACTTTTGAAAAAGACCTCCTGAGCTCAAAGGTGTTATCTGAATAACAATTAAATAAAATAAACAAATATTATTATTCAGCTAATTGTACCCTCCCCCCACAGGCCAACCTACTTGCTCTGCTATTTTCATTCTTGAACCATTGTCCATTGTTACCCCTTGTTGTAGTACCTTCATGGGTCAGACTACTTCCCCTGTTTCCTCTCTATATGAAATAACCTTCCTACATATTTTGCCTCTTCCCCTCTTTCTCTGCTCCTAAGCAACATCTTGGGGATTACTTTACTCCTTCCTGCTGTTGCTCTTAGCACTTCTGTGCTCAGCCCTTGTATTTGGGCTGTTTTGCCATCTGTTTACAAATTGATCAATTACCACCACTCATTAATTTAATTTATTGTTCATATTTATTTTCACTATTGCTCTTGTATATTTCTTGATTGTTTTGCAGTTACCTTTTAAATGTATTCACTCCCCTACCCTTCCCCGGTTCACCTGAAATGAGCCTTGGCTCAGTCACCTTCCCTTGTCACTTATTAGTAAATAAATACATAAAATTCACCTACTATTATTATCCTCTTTCAGTTTGCTCCATCTCTTCACACAAAATATATAAAACCCAAAATTTAAATACAGTACTTTTTCAGACTTGCTTGAGCCTCCCCTGGAACAGGTTGGGGCCTCCCCAAGGAGGCTGGCCTCACCATTTGAGAAGCCCTGCTTTAGATCAATAGTTCTCAGACTTTGTCACAGTGAGACTCCCCAAATCCATGGAAAAGATTTTGAGCCTCCCCCAAAAATTGAAATAATCTTGGGCCTCCCCAAAGAAAAATAACATAGTGTACTTTGCGCAGTACACCATGAATAAATTGAAACCCCTCTGAGTACTTAGCTCACATTCAATTCTTTGTCTTATACTGACTTGGAACTTTTGAAAAAGACCTCCTGAGCTCAAAGGTGTTATCTGAATAACAAATAAAATAAACAAATATTATTATTCAGCTAATTGTACCCTCCCCCCCACAGGCCAACCTACTTGCTCTGCTATTTTCATTCTTGAACCATTGTCCATTGTTACCCCTTGTTGCAGTACCTTCATGGGTCAGACTACTTTCCCTGTTTCCTCTCTATATGAAATAACCTTCCTACATATTTTGCCTCTTCCCCTCTTTCTCTGCTCCTAAGCAACATCTTGGGGATTACTTTACTCCTTCCTGCTGTTGCTCTTAGCACTTCTGTGCTCAGCCCTTGTATTTGGGCTGTTTTGCCATCTGTTTACAAATTGATCAATTACCACCACTCATTAATTTAATTTATTGTTCATATTTATTTTCACTATTGCTCATTGTATATTTCTTGATTGTTTTGCAGTTACCTTTTGAAATGCATTCACTCCCTACCCTTCCCCGGGTTCACCTGAAATGAGCCTTGGCTCAGTCACCTTCCCTTGTCACTTATTAGTAAATAAATACATAAAATTCACCTACTATTATTATCCTCTTTCAGTTTGCTCCATCTCATCACACAAAATATATAAAACCCAAAATTTAAATACAGTACTTTTTCAGACTTGCTTGAGCCTCCCCTGGAACAGGTTGGGGCCTCCCCAAGGAGGCTGGCCTCACCATTTGAGAAGCCCTGCTTTAGATAAAGGGAGAAGCGACCCCCTACTGCCTCTCCTGGAGGAGTGGGGGTTGGGAGGGAGTCATTGGGTGGAGCAGGGAGTGGGCAGAGAGGCCTGGGAGGACTTGGGGCCATGGGAAGGAGCACCTCCAGGATGCTGGTTGCCGGCTCTCCTTCGAAAGCCACCTCTCTGGCCCTGTTGGTTGCCATGGGCTTGGGCACATGAGGGCTTACGAAATGGCCACTTTCTTGGTCTCCTTTGTACATCTGATGGACAGACCAGATGGATTTCCCTGACTTCTGGAGATGAGAGATGAGCGACTCTGTCTCCTGCCCAAACAAAACGGTACCCTGGAACGGTAAGTCCCAGATCCCAGACTGCAGGTCTTGGTGAAAGCCTGAGACCCTCAACCAAGTGTGGCGCTGGAGACAGACCCCTGATGCTGCCGCTCTGGCCGCCATATCTGCAGTGTCGTACGAGGCACGCAAAACATGTGTACCTACGTCCGAACCAGACTTCAGTACATCCAGAATCTCCGTCTTCTTTTCGGAGTCTGGCAAAGCATTCACTAGCTCTTGTCCCCACTCCCAGAGCGCATTCTGGCACTGAACCATATGCATCAGGAAATTTAGGGACCTAATGGAGCAGGTGGAGGCAGAATAGACCTTCTTGCCTACCTGATCCAAATAGCAAGACTCAGGGTCGGGAGAATGTGAGCTAAGGTGCTTGGGCTGCTTAGATTTATCATGGCAAGCCGTAATCATGGAAGAGTCTGCTTGAGGGTATTCTGCCAGAAAAGGTTCATCCCTCAAGGCCCTGTACAGCCTATCTGATTTTTTTGGAACCACCAGGACCGAAGCTGGATGCTTCCAGGTGATCTGGGTGAGATCCTGGAAGGTGTCCACCAAAGGAGGCACCACAAGAGGTTTGCTCTCCTTCTGCCTCAGGTACTTGGCCAGTCGATGGTGTTCCGGATCCAGGTCCTCCGTATCCCATTCATTAGAGGTCTGGATGTGCCTCATGACGTCCATGAAGGTAGGATCATCAGGAGGCGAGCGGGGCTGGTCCTTTTCTCCTGGGGAACCCCCGATTCCTGAAATGGAGGAAGAAGAGGAAGAGGTGGACCGGCTACTAGGTGCTGAGTAGCCAGACCTATCCCTGTGACTAGCCCCACTCAAGCGTCAGTGGCTCACAGACAGACGATGGTCCGAGGACCGATGATGGAGCGGTGACTGACGGTCAGGGGACCGGTGTCAGGAGCGGGCCCGCCTATCAGAATGGGATCGGCTCTGGTGTGAGACCTAACCCGGCATCGGCTACTAGACCGTGGGGAGCGCCGGTGTCAGTCTGTGGACCGAGATCGGGAATGAAACGTGGAGGGTGGTCGAGGTGGCGGCCTCTCGGGGCCTTCTTCGGTGAAGGGACACCCTCCGGCTGTGGTTTACCAGATGGGTCCGGCACCGGTGGCAGGGCCGGCTTTGAGGAGGTCCGCTTCAGGACCTGACCCCACCAAAAGGAAAAAGATCCTGTAGCTCATCCTTCGAGAACACCAAGGCCGCTGTCCCTGGGAGATGAACCTCTGGAGTATCCGGCCTGGAAGGGGAGCCACCTGGAGAGCCCCCGGGGGAGGTGGACTTGGGGGATAGAAATGCTGTCCCTTCACCAGCAGCATCAGGATCCTTCTCCCCTTCTACCGGCATCGGGACCGACATCGACTTAACGTGGGGGGGTGCTGGAGTGTCCTTGGACTCCAGGGGCATGCCCTTATCGGGCGACGCTGTGGCCTTGGAAGGCAGGGCCGAAGCTTGTGCCTCCGAGGACTTGGTGGTGACCCTTAGTGGAGTCACCTCAGACTTGGCTGGTTTCTCCCCCGATGGCCCAGCTTTAGCCTGTTTATATTTGGAGTGCTCACCTGAGTCTGGAGAGGAGCGGGTCTTCTTGGGAGAGGGGCGGGAGTGGGACCTGGACCGGTGCCAGGACTGACTACGGTCCTTGTCATGGGACCGCTTTGATTTCTCCTTACCGGAGCATTTGGCCTTCTCCCCAGAGGCGTGTAGGTCCATCTTCTGTTCAAGCAGGTATGCCTTAAGAGCCTTTAAGAGGCAGATCCTGGTCCTACTCATAAAGCCATGGCAGGTAGAAATGGCTGCGGTGTGAGGTGAAAAACCGAAGTTTTGGCTGGAAGCTGGCAAGCCAAGAAGTCTTCACGTGCGCAGGTCACAGCGGGAAAAGAACTGGGGTGGAGCTGGGTCCGCCCCCCTTTTATACCAGGGCAGATGTCGGGGTGGAGCCGATGTCGGGGGCAGTCCCTGCTGGGTACTGCTGGCTGAGAAGTTTTCCGGTGGGTCCTAATGCCTGCAGCATTAGTCCTCATTGTAATAGGCTGCTGCAAGAGCTCCCACTCAAAGTAAGATCTGTAGATAATGTCAACGTAATCAAGTAGGGGTAGGAAGGTGGCCTGGATACTAAAGACAGAAACGTAGTGGTCATATACATCGTGTGTATGAAGCAACACTTTACCTCTGTTAGTATGCTCAGGATAATACACCGTAAGGTTTATTTAGTTTGTTATAAAGTGAAATCAGAGACCACTTTTGGTAGAAAGCAGGGATTGGTGGATTGGTTCGCAAAGACACCCTGTCCTTGTGGAAAATCAGACGAGGCTCATGCATCAGAGCCTGATGCTTGGAAATTCTGTGAGCAGAAGTTAGGGCAACAAAAACAACATCTTCCATGTAAGGAAATGTGTCTCAAGTCATGGCAGGATCAAATGGAACTAGAGTACTGATGGGTGCACGGTGGCATAGCTGGAAGTGTCCATATGTTCCTAATGGGCATTTTGCACATGCATCCTCCGATTCATAATCCAGTTCTGCCTTAGGACCTTAATTTTATATTTGAAAAGGACTCATCACTCTCCCCTCACGTCTTCTTTCTGGGTTCCTTACCTGAGGCTGCTCATTCCTCCCTTTACTTTAGATTATTGCAGGACTGGTACTCTCCCTAATTTCCCTCTCCCACCTCTCGCTTAATATAACTGCTGTTGACTCTGGGTTCCACTCACATGAAGAAAACTCTTTTGTCTACTCGAATCTGTTTCCCTATAGGAAATCATATCCATTCCTTAACCTGGCCCTATATCTAACATGTCCTGCCAAACTTGGTCTTTTTCTTCTCTGTCACTCCCGTCATGCCCAAATGCCTCAAACTCTTCTATTACCTCACCAGAGTAACTTGGGTGACTCTCCTGCATTTATCCCTACCTGGGGATATTGAAACAAATCCTGGCCCAGCCCCCCTCGCCCCCAGTGCTAGATCAACAAATGACTCTTCCTGGTTCTCCGCAAAGGGCATCAAAATTGCCCATATGAATATTAGAAGTGTACCTGCTAATTTCCCTGAACTGGAAGCCTGGGTAGCCCGCTGTCGCCTGGATATTCTAGGATTGACTGAAACATGGCTTAGGCTAGACATACCTGACACAGTATACAAAATAAATCGCTACCACCTTATGAGATTTGATCACCCCTCTAAACGGAGGGGTGGAGGGGTTGCTCTCTATTATAAAGAACATCTCAATATCTCTGTCCAGCACTCAGGGTTATCAGGTATCTGTGAAACCTTCAAAAAACTAGCCTAGGCAATCCCAGGCTCTTCTGGTCGCACATTAATGAACTCCTCAAAGGGAGGAAAAAAACTACACCCAGCCCAATCCTGGCTAATGGGCAATTCATCGATGGGGGATCTCTCATTGCTGAGTCCCTTAACAGTTACTTCACGAACCTGGATGCTTACAAGATGGGACCCCCTGACAGGAGGAGTGAGCCGAACGCTCAACAGCCCCCTGACCTTGACCGCCCTTTGTTTCACCTGAGGCTGGTCAGGGAAAAGGAGGTTTTGACCATCCTTAAATCCCTACACTCGAGAGGATCTGGGGGCCCCGATGGGATCCAAACCAGAATCCTCAAGGAGGGGGCCCCAGCTTTAGCTAAGCCCCTAACCTGGCTGATAAACCGGTCTATCATGGAGGGGTCTGTACCCAAGCTTTGGAAACAGGCCCTAGTGATTCCTTATACACAAGGGAGGCCAACTGAGCTCATTGAGAACTACAGGCCCATCTCTTTGCTGTGTGTCTTTGCAAAAGTACAGGAGAAGCTAGTCTACTCCAACTCCGAGAATACCTAGAAATCCACCGGTAATCTCACCATCACAGCATGGCTTCAGAGCCAAGCATGGGAGGATACTGCGCTAACTAAACTCTCAGCCGATGTCCTGAGCAATAATGGCCTGAGGTCAGCACAGGGGCGGTCTTTATTGACCTATCTAAGGCATTCGACTTGGTAAACCACAACCTCCTACTACAAAAATGCGCTCACTTGGCCTTGACTCTCATTCACTGGGATGGTTCAAGAGTTATCTCTCTGGCACTCAGAGGGTCAAGTGGGAGGATAAAGTCCTCAAGCTAGCTCCACTCAAGAAGGGTACCTAAGGGTCAATCCTCGGTCCCCTTCTCTTTACACTGTTCATAAATGATCTGCACACACACATCGGGAGCAGTAGCGTTATCCAGCACCATGATGTCATTTACAGAGTTTCCTTACTTTACTCCGAAGTTGGAGACAGCCCTCCAAGAAGACATCCTTCAGCTGGAGGACTGGCTCACTCTGAACAAAATGGTTCTAAACACCAACAAAACAAAGGTAATGCTCTTTGGTCCTAGATCCTTGGGATCTGAGGGCACATCTTCTACAACTCCAGTCCAGGGGTACAAAACTTGAGGTGGTCTCCTCTACCAAATACCTTGGACTTACCCTGGACCAAGGCTTCACACTAAAAATCACGTAGACCAAATCACCAAAGCCATCCATAGGAAACTTGGAATCCTTTATAGACTAAAGGACCAGATTATCCCTGAAGCTAGGGTAGCCATTGCCGAAAGCGTACTCCTCCCAAAGCTCACCTACGCGGCCCCGATTCTCCAGGGCGTGGCCGTGATGGAGTTAGGGAGGCTACAGACCTTGTACAACAAAATAGTCTGCTTTGCCACTATGTCACACCCGAGGACTCACCACTGCGAGGCCCAATCTAGGCTCAGGTGGCCGTCTCTGGAAGCTCGCCTCTCCTACTCAACCCTCTGCCTTACATTCAAGCTACTGGGTCCCACACCTCCCCCCAGCCTGAATGGTCTCGTCAGGGTGAAACCCAACCCACGGTGCCTGCGCTCATCAGGCCAAACTCTCCTCGTGGTTCCCAAGACCAGGACAAAAGCCGGGTCCAGGTCCTTTGCATACACCGCCCCTTCCACCTGGAACAACCTCCCCTTGGAGGTACGGGAGGCTGGGTCCGTCACCAGCTTCCGGACAAAGCTCAAGGATCACTTGCTCATCAGGAGCACATGTCTTTGTTACAGGACTTGACCACGTACAGCCATCCGGGTAGCTCATCAGACCCGACCTTGCATAGCCTACTGGAAGCATAACGGACCTCCCCTAAAGACAGGGTGCACTTTGTCCCTCTCATCCCCCTTCCAATATGCCCACAACGAAGCTAACCCCAGGTCTTTAGCTTCTGCTTGTCTACCAGAGCACTTCAACCTAATTCACTAACCTGGGATGAATAACGGTCTCATTATTGGTAACCTCTATGTCCTTACTGCCTGCATGTTGTACACTACCTGCCGCCTGTATACCTATGTATTTCTTACTGTTATACTTTACAATCACATGACTGTACTGATCCGTTACCTGTAATGTTGTTGATTCACCCGGGTCGCCCCTGAAAAAGGGACCTCCGGGGCCCAGTGGGCCTACCCGGTCATCAAAATTCAATAAATAAATAAATAATAAATAAACTCTGCATATTGTTCTGCTCTTAGGTGGAGAAAAAAGGCTAAACCTGATATGTGCTTATAATCCTCCAAAGGGAGCACTCCCTGGCCTAAATGGGCTCTTGGACTATCTCTCTACTCTAAAGGGTAAATCTGAAGTAATATTAATGGGTGACTTCAACCTTGACCTATCAGGTACCCACTCTGGTTTGTACATGGAGGCTCTCGCCCAACTTCACCTATTGCAAATGACTACTAGCCTTACTTGACTCTCGGCAAATAGCGAGCATCAATCTCTCCTGGACTGGATAGCTACAAACAGAGCAAATACAATTATTGCTGCAGGCACTTTTTCTGATTCTATCAGTGATCACCTACCTACCTACCTACCTTCTGCATTTGGAATGGTCACTGCCCCCATTCCCAGCCCAGAATTATTCAGTTTCAGGATTTTGCCAAACTGAATCCAAGAGCACTCTTTGATGATATTAATAACATCGACTGGTCACCTATCTATATCACTGAGGATGTAAATACAGCACTTGACTACCTAAATTCTCAGCTACTAGTCCTACAGGATCTGCACGTCCCATTGAAAAAAAGTCGTCTTAGGGGCTCTGCAAACAGATGGTTACTTAAAGACCTCCTTCAGACAATGAGAAGAAGGGATGAGGCCTGAGACCTGGCCAAGAAATCCCAATGGACAGATGACTGGGCTAACTATAGAAAAATAAGGAATGTCTGCAAAAAAGATATTCAGGGGCAAAAAGGAACTATTGCCTTAAGCATCTCCAATCTTCAGTGGGTGACTCCCGGGGTTTTTGGAACCACATCAAAAATTTCATAGGCCAAAGGCCCAAGATGGCCATAATGGAATGATACTAAATGACGCCAACTGTAGCAATCTACCTACGACTGCAAATGCTCTGAATGCACAATTCTCTGATCTCTCTGAATAACTTGCAAAATTTAACCAGTCCCCTGCACCCCTTCCTGATATCCACTATCCTTCAGGACCCTCTTTGCTGCTCAGATCACTCTCCACTACCGCGGTGCTTCTTCTTAAATCTATCTCCCCTCATGGATCTGCCGGTCCAGGTGGATTACTGCCCTATTTCATCAAAATGGCAGCTCCAGCTCTTGCTGCCCCTATTGCAAGGATTTTCAACCTATCTATACTAACCCAGACCATGCCTACACTATGGAAAATGGCTCGAGTTGTCTCTGTACACAAAAAAGGTGACACCAAACACATGGCTAACTACAGACCGATCGCCATTCTCTCTACCTTAAATAAACTACTAAAGAAGGCGGTTGCCACCCAGGTCTCAGAATATATGCACCTTCACAACCTTCTATCCCCTGCTCAACATGGATTCCGAATGGGGCACAGCACCACCACTGCACTACTTCAGGTATCAAACAAAGTCCTCACAGCAATGGATAAGGGCCTGCTCACGGGGGCCATATTTATTGACTTCATCAAGACTTTTGATTTTATGAATCACCCCCTTCTACTCTCCAAACTGTTCGTTCTGGGTTTTTCCCAGTCTGCCAACTCCTGGTTTGATAGCTACCTCACTGGGAGGAGGCAATTTGTTCAAATTGCAACTGCTGTCTCTGACCCCTCCTTAACCTCTGTTGGAGTTCTCCAGGGATCTATACTTGGCCCTCTCCTTTTCTCTCTCTTTATTAACAACCTGCCCTCACTTCCCTGTCTCTCCTCGCTGATCCTTTATGCCGATGATATGGTGCTTCTCGCTAGTGGTAAAGACCCCACATCAGTAAAGGTGAATCTTCAAGCTGACTTTGCTTACAAGTCTGGCTTCTACAAAACAAACTCGTACTTAATGCTAAGAAAACTGTAGCTATGCTTTTTGGCTCCCCCTCGAGAATCAAATCCTGTGCTCCAGATCTTTCAGTACTATGTCTTGATGGCTCCCCGTTGGTATCTGTTAACTCCTTTAGGTACCTAGGAGTCACACTTCACCCATCTCTGGATTCTAACCTCCACCTCATGGCTACTTGCAAGGCAGTTAACTCCAAACTAGGTATTGCCTATAGAATTAGGTCCTCCCTGAATGATGCTGCCCGGCTTGCTATTGCACAAGGTTTCCTCCTTCCCTCCCTTACATACTGCTCACAGGTACACCTTAATGCTAACAAAGGATCCCTCCATAAATGGAGCACATGTTATAACAGCATATGCTGATTTGCCCTCTCTGCACACAGACTGACTCATCGCTGTGAACTCCACACCAAACTAAATTGGCTCTTCCCAACTTCGCACAGACTCTACTCTACTGGATGCTTGATTGACAGTATCATCAGAATGGGGACACCTGAGTATCTCTCAAGGCTGCTATCTCATCCCTCCCAAGCATATCTCTTTAGGTCATCCATACAAACTCAACTTGAAATTCCCAGATACCTCACAAAAAAGGGGGAACTATCCTTCACTATATCGGCTCCCAGCATCTGGAACTCCCCCCCCTTCCCCCACATTAAACTCTCTAAATCCCACCTAGCCTTTAAACTGGGTCTCCGCTCCCTCCTGACTGATTCTGATGGCTGCTCCTGTGCTGTAACTTGAGATGGACTCCCAGTAGCATTCCTTACCTACATGGCACTTACTGTTTCCCTCCACTGTATAAAATCTGCATGTTCCCACTCCCTCCACAAAATCATTAGTTAAAACTGTTATTTATTCTTTAGCGGTTGTCATATGTCCTTCATTATTATTGTTGTATCATCCAGTGCAAGTAGCTAATGTAAGGGTATTTGTTTACTCTCAGTTTCCACAGAAATATGTCTTGATTTTGTCAGCAATCTGTAAAATTGTTTTGTTCCCACTTCATGCTGCGCCATGAACAATTGTATCTGATGTTTGTACCTTCTGTGTACCTTGGTCTCTCTTGATTGTATTCTCCCAGGTCGTGCCTGAATATAAGCAATACTCTTGTCTAGTGTACCTACCCGGTAAACAAAAAATAAATAAATAAATAAATACATTTACTACACTGTGCTCTGGTGCTATGCAAGTCGTGCTTTGATTATCTGGCTGGTCTCAGTTGTAAATAATTTCTTAGTGTGCCTGTATACTCTGCATTCAGTTATACCTAATAGTACATATGCGTTGTTTAGTTCTCCTTCTGACTTTTATCCCTATACCAGTTTTGAAGATGTAACTTAATTTACTGCCTGCATGATGTTTTGCTTTGTTTATTATGTATGCTTTTGTGAAAGTGTCTGTGTACATTTACCATGTGCTATTATTTATTGTATCACAGTTCCTCCCTTTGTAACCCTTTTCCCTAGGTCGCCCCTGAAAAAGGGACATTCCCTCTCAGTGGGCCTACTCGGTTACCAAAATTCAAATTAATAAATAAACTTTTCAAATATAAAATTAAGGTCCCAAGGCAGAACTGGATTATGAATCGGGGATGCATGTGCAAAATACCCATTAGGAACATATGGAAACTTCCAGCTATGCCACGTGCACCCATCAGTAGAGGCATAAAAAGCCAAAATGGCAGCCAAATGCATTTTAGTGGAACAGTACTGGAGACTGGAGTCAGATAGAGCCATGACATATGCCAGAACAGTATTGACAGGACACGTAAATAGGTCATCTGAAGAGGAAGCACACCATATGGAGAAACTTCCATAGTAAAGAATTATTGTGTCTTGTGGAAGGCTTTCTAGCCACAAGCAAGACATCAGCCACCTGGGGGAAATCCTGAAAAAAGCAGTGACTACATCTTCAGGAGTCAGGCGTGTAGATGCAGGGACCATAGGTCTGGAGTGACCGGAGGTCCCCTGTCCCATGACAGTAGACCCCAACACAGGGGTAATGGAACAAGAAAATCCACTGCTAGATGCTGCAGAAGTGGAAACCAGATCTGGTGAGGCCAGAAGGGATCACTAGGTAGCAGGGTGGTACACTCTGCCCACAGCTTAAACAGAACCCTCTGAATGAAAGGGATCGGAATAAGCACATTAAGTAACCTCTCTTTCCACGATAGCGGCTGCACGTGTTGCCAAAAAAAACTCAAAGCCCTGGAGTGAATGATCAGAAATATGGCAGTTTTACATTGTGTGGATATGCAAAAAGGTCCAACTCTGGATGATCCCATATTGTGAAGAGGTAATTTTCCACTGAGGTCAGCAGTTCCCATTCATGTACCAGGGACTGGGACCAGCTTAGCCTGTCTGCCAAGACGTTCTGGACACCTGGGAGAAAAATGGCTGACAGCTGAAGGCCATGAGACATCACCCAATACCACACTCTCATCGCTTCCATGCACAGGGGTAAGAGTGAATGCCTCCTTGCTTATGTAGTGCATTGCACAGACATTGTCTAGCCAGCTCAACAAAGGACCAGGGTTGAGGTGTTCTTTAAAGGCTTGGAGACAAGCAGAGCAGTTGTAAGCTACAGAACATTGATGTGAAAATGATGAATCCAATTCGGTCCATGATCCCTGGGTCTGAAAAGAACCCAGATGGGCGCCCCAGCCTGACCCTAGGTATCTGTTGTGAGGAGAAAAATGGGATGTCCTACAACAGATGGTGGAAGCCCATCCACCATACCAGAACACTGTGGAGAGGGGACATGGTAACCAGCTGTTCAGGCGCATCTGTCCACTAATCCCACTGCTCCCAAAGGATCCACTGTGGTATGTGCATATGGAGGTGGGCAGAGGGGACTGTCATTATGGTAGCTGCCATAAGTCCCAAGAGACATAGCATCATATGAGTGGACATGTAATGACTCCTGTGTACCAGCTGGGCCTGGGCAAAAAGAGCCTCTGCTCTGTTTGCAGGCAGAGATGCACTGCCCACTGCCAAGTCCAGCACTGTCCCAATATATTGGAAATGCTGACAAGAAAGTAGGACAGATTTTGGTACATTGACTGTAGTACGCAGTTTCTCAAACAATTGTTTTGTTCTGGACAATGTGTACTGAATCACTTCCTGGACAGGCCCTTCAGGAGCCAGTCATCCAAATTCGGGAAGTCATAAAGCCATTCCTTATAAAGGGCTTCTGCCACAATTATGAATCATTTGGTAAATAACCAAGGTGCTGAAGATAAGCCAAAGGGCAGGAATCTGACCTGATAATGGTTGCCATCCAGGATAAAGCAGATGTAGCATTTTCAAATCTTGACACAAAGGTAGGCGTCCTCCATATCCAAGGCACAGAGTGAAATCCCTCTTTCTGTAGCAGGGGGATGAGAGCTTGAAGAGATACCACTTGAAACTTCCTATATTTGAAGAACCTCTTAGGTCTCTGAAGTCCAGCAAAGGACTCAGATTTCTTGTCCACTTGGTAACCAGGAAGTACCTAGAATAGAACCCCCTGTTCGAACAGGTTTGATTGTTCTCTCGTGAAGTAAGCATTGTACTTCCCTTAGAAGGGACAAGTGACCCAGAAGATAATGAGAAAGGGGTGGACAGCAACTCCAGAGCATGCCCCTTTTCCACTATTTCTAGGACCCACTCCTTCACAGTGATTGCCCTTCATTTGCACAAATGGACATCCCTTTCCACCACTTGTACCCCTGGAGGCAGTAGTGGAGGGGAGGAAGTGGAGAGTTAGAAGTTACCGGGGCAGCAGTGCCACCTGGACCAATATCTTTGGGTGCCTTTGTATGGGCACCAGAAGTGGAGGGAACCTAGAAGGGGGCCTTTCTCACAACTGTGGGACTGTTGACAGTAGCCATGACCACCATGGGCCATAGGCCTAAGAAATAAGCCTCCACCACACTGCAGTAGGCTTCGGGTTCAGAGATTTAACTGATATTAGTCATTTTGGATGATTGAAGCTCACGGACAGCACTTTAAACATCATTCCCAAACAGCTTGAAGCCCCTAAAAGGAGCATTCAGCACAGCCTGTTGTACTTCAGTAGCAAAGCCAGCTACTCTGAACCAGGAATATCTCCGATGACGTGCTGGAGGCAGAACCATTATATGTGGAGCGTAACAGATGCTTTCCGGTATCTGTACTAGCTGAAATGGCTTTAAGAAATTCAGCCTTTGCAGGATTATCAGGAAAAGCCTGAATAGTAGAAACAACGATTTTCACAGACTATTCTGATATTTTATCATGTAGACCTAGTAGTTTGCAATTTGTAGGTCTAAGGATGCAGAGGCATAAGTTCTTTTGCCCATAACATCCAGCCTCATGGATTCCTTATCAGGGGGCAACCTACTCATGAGTCTAGGGGCCCTAGAGAGATAGTGAGCAGCCATAATAACCACTGAATCAGTTTCAGGATGATACAGTAAGCATATGGAGCAGAGCAGTGTTTATTAGCTTTTCAGGGCACTGCAGACAAGGTATTGACATAGAAACCTGGAATGTATTGGCAGAAAAGGGCTACTTAACCCACCCATTGGCCCAGATCATTCCTTCCCAGTTTGTCTCTGCAGACCATAACTTGCCTCCAGTGACCCTCCCTCCCTCCTCCCTGCCAATTCACTAATAATCCTGCATGTCTCTCCCACACATGCTTGAAGCTCCCCCCCCCACACTGTTTTGTCTCCACCACTTCAGCTGGCAGTCTAATCCAGGCATCTGTCAGTCTTTTCAGTTAAGTAGTACTTCCTCACATCTCTGTTAACCCCCACCACTTCTTCACATGCACTCTGGTTTTCCATGCCTCCAGAAAAGAAACGTGGCCTCCCACTGCCTCGGGCGTAGGAGGGAACAGTGGGAGACCCTCAAAGGATTGAGGCTGAGGGAGTGCTGGGGGTGGCAACTCTGCTGGACTTGGTGGCAGTGGCATAGGTGAGGTGGACTTTCACTTGGTTGGTTGTCCAGGACCCGTCTTTGGCCTATGCAATGCCCATCGAAAGGAACGTTGTTGGGGCCCCAGAGGATGTGAGTGGTACATGGTATCTACTGAACAGAGGGTCCTATCAGAGGCTTGTAATTCACTCAATATGTCTTGGGTGTCTCCTCTGAACAGCTTTTGCCTTCTGAAAGGAGCATTCAGCAGAGACTGTTGGACATCTACCATGAAGCCTGACATCCTGAACCAGTTGTGTCTCCTAATGGAGACACCAGTGGCAGAGGAGCAGGCTGAAGCGTCCACTGCATCATACCCCACCCGTAAAAGGTGTTGACTCATACTGGCCTCGGCTTGAGAGGGTTGCCATTAGCTGATCCTTATGTGGGCACAGTGGTAGTTTAGAAGAACCAAAAGGCAGTAGTGGCACACAAAACTGTAGACCAAAAATGCGAAAGCAAAGAGAGATTTAATTCACCAAGTAAATGACACAATTCAGTGCAATGCAAAAGTACAAGACCACAGTTGCTTAGTAGTGCTTCAGTGTTCAAGTATCCTTTCAATGTCCTTAATGGCCACAGACGGTGAAATGCGATATGGGGTCATAATGTCGTAAGACATTATGTCGCTGCAATATACCTCACTGCCAATACAGTGCAATATATTGCCAGCGGCATGTCTTTTTTTTGCAGGGGGCTTCCCCCCCCCCACCAAACCCCACCCAACTAAAATATCTAACTCCAGGGAGGGGGTGAACAGTAAAAATCCATGCGTCTGGGACCGGGAAACGAAACCCGGTTCCAAATGCACTGCTTGCCTCCCTTGCTGCCATTGGCTCATCCCGTTGAGCCACGGCAGCTGCTTGGCAGACCCATCCCAGCAGAGATCTTATCCTCTGCCTGGGAGAATGAGAGGGTGCACTACCACAAATACTGCCTTTCACAGTTCTGGCCTCTCACTCATCCCTACTGCACTGTTACTGTTCTGCCTTCGGTTTTGTGAAATGCAGCTAGGGTTCTGGTAGGGTGAAATGTTACAGTCTAATAGTTCAACAGCAGCAGTTGTTCAGCAGCTGCTGCCATTGAACTATTAAACTGTAGCATTTCACCATCTGTGGCCATTAAGGACACTGAAAGAACACTTGAACGCTGAAGCACTGAAGCAATACTAAACAACTGTGGTATTGTACTTTTGCATTGCACTGAATTGTGTCATTTACTTGGTGAATTAAATCTCACTTTGCTTTCACATTTTTGGTCTACAGTTGTGTGTGCCACTACAGCCTTTTGGTTCTACTGTGTTTCAGGGGTGGCTGCCCCATTTGTAGTGTACACTGGCCCTTTCTGCCTTGTCGCCAGCACAATCACTGTGGTCGTTTACCTGCTGTTTCCAGGGCAGCTGTCCACAGGGTCTTCTGATATTTTAACATATGTCCCATTCCTTGAGAAAGGGTCACGATTTAGACCTGATGCGCCAGGAGTAGTAGCCGTGGGCTCCTTTGCATCTATGCGATTATCTTATGCCTGACTTGCTTTATTACTGCCACCAGTATTGCTACTTGGTTTCTGTATTTTTGTTTTGTATATGTCCCATATAGTTCAAAATTCATAAGGCTAAGTTGGAAGATGCATAGACCCTTTTTCCCATGAGGTCTGTCTTCCTTGATTCTTTATCAGGAGGAGAGAACCAAGACGCTTTGGTCTTTTAGTTCTGTCATGGGCACCATTGATGACCACAGAATCTGCTTGTGGAGCTGAGGCAAAGTAGGGCTGGTCCGGAAGAAGCTGATACAGCCTATCAGCTTTCTTCTAAACTGGAGAAATGGTGTGAGGCCTGTGCCAAGCCACTGTGATGGCATCATTATAGGCCTGTATAAAAGGAGGTACCACAGTGGCTGGTGCTTCTGGTAGGTCAAGGTAGTAAGCCAAGTTCCTCCTCTGTTGATCCTGCTTGGTAGTAGTAAAGCCCATGACTTGCTGGGACTGTGCCATGACTTTCATGAAGTTAGGATCATCTGGCAGGGATCAAGAAGTATATATAGCGGGATCTTTGCCTGCTGAGGAGACGGTGGAGGTACTGGACGGAGTACGTACCCCATCATCATCTTGATCCTTATCCTCGTCTTCCTGGTAATCCATGTCTTCATTCTTGTCCTCAAGAGGGGGAGCATGAGTAGGAGAAAGGGAAGTGCAACATGGGCGTGTTGCTGGACCCGTTGACGAAGCAGGCAGGGAAGAAAGTGCTGCCTGCTGCAGGGATTGCACCACCTCCAAAACTGTTTTGACAATGGCAGGTACATCGATAGATGGTGTAGTTGATGGTGGGTGGACAAGCAGGTGAAGGAGCTGTGGTTGTTGCCAGAAAGGAAGGCAGACAAGACTGAGAAGACTGGCTTCGGCTGCGGGTACAATGATGGGGGTGGGGGGGGTGCCAAGCCCAAAGAGGTCCAAGTCATTGACAGGAAGAGTGTTGACGGAGCCTGCATCGACTGACGCGGTAGATGGGTGGCCTCGTCAGAGGTGGCGTTGATAGAAAACCTGTTCCCATGCTGGAGGTCGCAGGTGTAGCAAAGGCCATGTCCGTCTTTAGTATTTGGACAGGCGACGGCAGCAAAGGCGTCGACGGAAGAGGTGTGGAAGTTGATGGGAGGTGCGAAGGCAACAACGGCTGATAAAGTCGTTGACAGCAAGGGTGAAAAGGATCAGGAGTCTGCTTGTCAATGGCTGTCCTTAAGGCTGGGTTCTTGCTGTCTGTCATCCTTGTGCCAGTGCAGTTAGAACCCTATACGTTTTCTTCTGAGTGGGGAGGCTGTTAAAGACGGAGGGCTAGCGGCCGAAACCGTCAACAAACGCAGAGACCTTCTTCTGTCTCTAGCCACCTTCTCCCTGTCTCTATACCTATGTTTACCTGCATGATTTCCACCAAACAAGCAAGCAAGCTACCAAGGCTGGTTCACCTCATAGAAACCCCGACCGGTTTCACCACCCCCTGATGATGTACTGAGTACGAAACCGGTCGGGGTTTCTGTGAGGTGAACCAGACTTTGTAAATGTTGGCCGTATGTTTTTAAGTTTTTGAAATAAAGCCTTGGAATTCACAGCAGAGGTGTGTGGTAGCTTGCTTGTTTGGTGGTACTCTTCAGTTACTTCCCGCACCCTCCGTGCATTGTTTGAGCTGTATTGCTGTCTGTGTTACCTGCATGACAGCTATCATAGAATCATAGAAGCTTGACAGGAGAAAAGGACCATACCAGCCCATCTAGTCTGCCCTTTTTTTTTCCCCCTACACCTCCCCCTCCCTGCCAGCCCCCACCCTTCCCCGATGCTCAGCCCCATATGCTTGTCCTATGCCCTCTTGAATTCTTCCACCTATTTAGCTCCCACCACTCTGTCTGGTAGTCTGTTCCAGGGCTCCACCACTCTCTCTGTGAAGAAACACCCTCTCACATTGCCCCTGTATCTTTTTGCTTGCAGTCTAAGGCTGTACCCTCTAGTTTTGACCCTCTCCTTTCTCATAAGTAAACCCTCTTCTCCCACTTTATTGAGCCCCTTTACATATTTAAAAGTTTCAATCATGTCTCCCCTTTCCCTCCTTGTCTCCAGCGTGTACAGATCCAGCTCCTTACACCTCTGCTCGTATGACTTTCCCTGCACACCCTGTACCATCTTGGTTGCCCTTCTCTGAACCCTCCAACACATCTGTATCCTTGCAGGGATGTGGCCCCCAGAACTGAACCCCGTATTCCAGATGCGGCCTCACCATGGCTTTGTAAAGAGACATTATCCCTCTCTTTCTGCTAGTAATGCCCCTGCCTACGCATGCCAACATTCCATTGGCCTTTCCCACCACCCTGCTACATTGGATTCCTACCTTAAGGTTCGAAGAGACTATGATTCCCAGATCCCTCTCCTGTTCTGTTACTTTAATTTCCTCCACACCTAGGGTGTACACTGCTTTTCTGTTCCTACTCCTCAAGTGCATCACAGCGCACTTCTTGGCATTAAATTTCAGCTGCCACATCTCAGACCATTTTTCAAGCATCTTTAAAGGCTACCTAAACACATATCTCATGGGGCACAGAATTCTAAAAACCCTCCTGTGGAAGCAGAGCAGACAGGGAGAGGTTTTGAACCCTGTAAGCAGTTACCTAAAAATCTTAAGTTTAATACCTTTTCGGTGAGTTTTTTCTAAATCCCGAAACCAGGAAACATTTTCACAGCACCATGCCAATTGGAGGCTAAGACTGCTGGGAACGTCAAACGCGATGATGTAATCTTAACAAGTCAGGACTTTCCCAGTATTCAGTCCCTATGGAGCCTTATATTCTGTGTGTAAAATTAACAGTATATGTGTACCTTGAGATCTTCATCGCTATGTAACATGTACAGTACTCTACATGTAACATAGCGATAAAGATCTCAAGGTACACATACACTGTTAATCACCTGAGTCACCCAATCAAATAACTGAATTAAGTTTGTCTGGCAAGACTTCCCCTTCATGAAGCCATGCTGTCTGCTGTACTGCAAGCCACTCTCCTCCAGGTAATCCACCACCTTCTCCTTGATTAATGCCTCCATTACCTTCCCCACTACTGACGTGAGGCTGACAGGTCGGTAGTTCCCCTTTACCTCCTTACTACCTCCCTTGTGTAAAGGCACTATGTCTGCCCTATTCTAGTCCTCCAGCACGCTCCAGTTTTCTGCGGCCAAGAGCTCATCGACGATGAGGGCAAAGCGAAGGAAGTACTGGCTTTGAGATCCTTTTCTGAAGGAGACACTTTCTGCTCCATGATGTAGTTTTCCAACTCTTTCAGCCTTTGCCATTAAGTGGCCTTGTTAAACTCCTGACAATGGCCAAAAGAAGCGACAACATGAGTGGCCCCCAGGCACTGAGTGCAAAGGGAGAGTTGGTCATAGTGATAAATCTTATGTTCACAGTGACACTTACGACAAAGAGATTTGGAAGTTGACATAAAGAGTAACCAAGTAAACTCGAAGGAAAAACGGAGAAAAATCCTGAGTCCTTAGGAAAGTTTGATAGAAACCCGATTGCGTAAAACACTGCTGCGAGAAGCTGCATGCAGTAGGAGTGAACTGGTTGACGGTGGGAAAAGAACTGAGGAGTCCTTATGGCCCCCCACATATTTATACCCGTCGCTATGCTGATGTCACCATGGGCGGCCCCCAGATACACTGCTTGCGAAAGACCGTGCATAGAGCGCCCTCCAGCAATATGTCCCAAGAGTATGACCTGCTGCAAGAGACACCCTTGATGAAGACCTCCAGGCTCTGGACCTAGTGAGCAGAAACACAGCAATTTTGTGTTGAGTGGGGACTCAAAAAGGTCCAACTCTGGATGACCCCACCTTTCAAACAGGTCTTCTGCAACCGAGGTCAGCAGCTCTCGCTCATGCATTTTGGACTGCGACTGGCTGAGGCTGTATGCCAAGGTGTTTGGGGCGCCCTTGCACATAAACAGCTGACAGTTCTAGACCATGATCTATAGCCCAGTACCAAACCCTCATCGCTTCCCGCAGAGGGGGGTAGGAATGAGCCCTTCCCCTTACTTGTTGATGTAATATCCACACTGAGATTGTCGGACTGCACCAGCAAAGAGCCCGGAGCGAGATGGTTCTGGAAGGCCTGTAAGGCATACAGAACTGCTCTCATTTCTAAGACTGTTATGTGGAGGCAAGTCTCCTATTGGGACCAGAGGCCCTGGGTCTAATAAGGGCTGAGGTGGCTCCCCAACCCAGACCCAAAGCATCTGTGGTGAGGATTTGCTGAGGAGTGGGGATAAGGAAGGGGACCCCTTTTAAGAGATTGGCTGGGTCCGTCCACCAGTGAATCACTCTGCAAACTGGGGAGGAGACAAGGACCAGGATCTAGATCATCTGAGCGCTGATTTCATTGGATCGTGAGGGTCCACTGCGGGACCCTCATGTGCAGCCTGGCCAAAGGGCCTGAAACGATGGCCATGGCCATTAGGCCTGGTAGCCTCAAAAATGTCCTGGCTGGGACAAACTGGCTCTGAGTCACCTCCTGGGCCTGTGCAATAAGGCAGTCCCACCCTGTCCTGGGGAGGAAGGCCTTCCCGGAGTAGAATCCAGAACTGCTCCTATGTACTGTAACCACCGGGATGGGATCAGCATAGACTTGTGTGAATTGACAGTGATGCCCAAGTACTGGAACAACTGCAGGGTGTGCACTAGGGTTAACCACAGGAGCTCCCTGAACTGGGCTTTCAGCAACCAATTGCCAAGGTATGAGAACATATAGAGGCCTTTGCGCCGGAGGGTTGCTACTACAGCTGCTAAGCACTTGGTAAATACCCATGGCACAGAGGATAAGCCAAAGGGCAAAACCCTACACTAGTAATGGAAAGTACAGTTACGTAAGAACTTACTGTAAAAGTAGATCTTCAAGAAGATCTCTTGCAGCAGGCTACAACTATAAGGACTATGCTGCCAGGCACTAGGACTCCACGGAAAACTTCTAGATAGCAGTCTTCAGCAGGGACTGCCCCCTGACGTTGGCCCACTCCGATGTCAGCCAATGGTATAAAGGGGGCAGTCCCCAGCTCCACCTCAGTTCTCCCACCGGAGACCTGGCTCTATAGATGAAGGAGAAACTGAGGAGGATTAAACCATGCAGAAAAAATACAAGGGAGAAGGTGGGAGGGAAAGCAGCGCCTGCTGCAAGAGCTCTTCTCAAAGATCAACTGTTACATTTCATACGTAACTGTACTATCTTTCTTTGAGTTGGAGCTCTTGCAGCAGGCTATAACCATTAGGACCAATTCCCAAGCAGTCAAGGAGAGACATAGTGCTCCTGGTAGAGGCTGAAAGAGACAGGAGTCTTTTAAGACATCAGGCCTTGAAAGATAGCATGTCCAAAACCGGTCCTGCGACTGGAAGCAATGTCCAGGCTGTAATGTAATGCTTGATAAAAGTGTGGACAGAACTCCAGTAGCAGCTGCACAAATGTCTGCAGCTGACACGTTCTTCAGTAAGGCAAAGGAAGTAGCAACTCCGCTGGTGGAGTGGCCTTTTACTGGGCCCAGTAAAGGCTTGTCATACTTCTGATAACAGAAAACAATGCAGTTAACTAGCCATTTAGAAAGGGTCTGCTTAGTAACTAGCATCCCCTGGGTTCTAGGGGTGAAAGAAACAAACTGGTCGGATTTTCAAACCGGTGCCATCCGGTTAAGGTAATAATGTAATGTCTTAGGACATCCAGAGTATACAGTAATGCCTCCCCTCTCTTATAATGCTCGAGATAATGAATAGGTAGGCAGCTGTCCTGGTTCAGGGTAAATTCAGACACCACCTTCGACAAAAACTTAGGATTAGTACACAGGGACACCCTGTCCTTATGAAAAACTAAGTAGGGCTCTTTACTCATCAGAGTGGAAGTAACTGCAACCGAAAATAATGAAAGGAAGCAATCTGTGGACAGTTTAAAGGGAGGTAAAGTATGTTCTCAAAAATAACAAGTCTCAAGGAGGGACAGGCTCCCAAATGGGGGTTTTCAGGTGAAGGATACCCCGCAAGAAGGAGCAGGACAAGTCCAACTGGTTAAAGGTTTTTCCTTCTATAGGTGCATGGTACGCTGAGATGGCGGAAAGGTGCACCTTAATCGAGGAGTCCCAAATTGGAAAGAGAGAGTAATTACTCCAGAACCAAATTCTCTGGGTATGAGAAAGGGTCAAGCAGATGCCCAAAGGCAGAACTGTTTCCATTTCATGGCATAGGTGGACCTAGTGGAGGGCTTCTTGCTGCCAATAGAATGTCCACTACCCTGGGAGAAACCCTGAATCTGGTAATTGCTAAGTCTGCAGGTGTAGAGACTTGAGGTCCGGGTGGACTAGGGTGCCCCTATCCTGAGACAGCAGGTGAGAACTCAAAGGTAAGGATATTGGGGGTTCCGCTGCCAACTATTCAAGCAGAGGGAATCAAATCTGATGAGGCCAGTAGGGAGCAATAAGGATCATCTCCGCTCCCTCCGTCTGTAACTTGAGGAGTACCCTCTGAAGCAGAGAAAAGGGAGGGAAGGTGTACAGGAACCTCCCTGTCCAGCAGAGAGACAATGCATCTTGCCAGAAAACAACAGGCCCTGGATCTAGTGAGCAGAAACTGGGCAGTTTGGCACTGAATGGGGGGCATAAAAAGGTCCAATTCTGTTGTGTGACTGATTGGAGTAGTTTCCATTCGTGGGCTTGTGACCAAGACCTGTGTAGGGTGTTGGCCAAGACATTTTGGATTCCTGGAACATGCATGGATGTGAGGTCTAGTCGATGTTCCAGCACCCAATAGCACACCCTCATGGCCTCTCGGCAGAGAGAGAAAGAGTGAGTGCCCCCCTACTTGTTGATGTAAAAGACCACTGACATATTGTCTGTCTGAACCAGCATGTGGCCCGGAAACAGGTCTGTCTGAAATACCTGCAGAGCATATAGGACCGCTCTCATTTCCAGAAGGTTGATGTGGAGAGTCTGTTCCAAAGAGGACCAGGACCCTCGATTCTGATGGTCCACTAGGTGAGCTTCCCAGCCCTGTCCTGAGGCATCTGTGGTAAGAATTTGCCTCAGGCAGCTCCTGTTTGAAGGGGACTCCCAAGATTGGACGGAGTCATCCACCAAGATAGAGTCCGATGGACTGGAACGGAGACCATGACTGGCATTTCCAGGCCATTGGAGTGTTGGTCCCACTGCACTCTGTCCATTTGGGGGACCCTCATGTGTAATCTTGTGAAGGGAATGGTTGGGATGGCAGTGGCCATGTGACCCAATAGTCTCAGAAAGGATCTGGCTGAGGAACTTCCAGTGGCCCCATGGTAGACGGAGGAGCAGGTTGAAGGAGCTCCTCAACTGATTAGGAGCAGGTTGAAGGAGCTCCTCAACTGATTCTAAAACAGTCGGTCACACAAACAGCAACGACGTCTTTAAACTAATTTAAAAGACTAACTTTTGCTGGCAACTGATGGTGAAATCCCAAAAAACAGAAATGTCTCACGGCCCAAAAAAACGTTTACAAATCCTCGCTGACGCATACGAGTCAGACGATTGGGGCCTATCTGATTCGGACCTGACCACAAGGACTCCAAAGACCAAATGGGGCAAGAAAACTACTGAAATCCCCCAAACAGGCTCTATTCTGAAGGCAATAGGGGAGTTCAGAACAGAAATGAGTCGATCCAAGACCTAGGCAAGGATCTCGGGGTGCTCCAACACCGCATGGACAAGGCTGATCGGCAGCTTACTACCAATACTTGCTGCCTCGATGATCTTGAAGCCTCAGTGACTGCTTTGGCAAAAGAACTACAACTCTCACTGAGACAGGAAGATGCTGAAAATAGGGGGAGAAGAAAGAATATTCATATATATGGCCTCCTTGAAAATGAAGAGGGGCAGGACCCCCTAGCTTTTACAGATCATCTGCTGTGCTTGGTACTGGAGCTGGGGCCTGAATATCAGCTAGATACTAAGTAACCTGTTCTTTTAATCATTACTGAACTGTGCCTTGTTGGACTGTCGACTGCAGGGCACTCCTTCGACTTTTGCATTTCTTTTTGCCTGGAGGTGCTTTCTGATCGGGAGGGAGGGATAAGGGAGGGGCTGACCAGAAGCCCTCTCCTCCAGATGAGGGGAGTAGCCTTCAAACCCAAGGGGGGGAGGAGGAAACAGACTGGGGGAGGAGGTTTCAGGAGGAGCAGAGGGACGATGGAAGTATAAGGAACCTGGGTGGGGTTCGACAAAGGGGATCAGGGATAAGGGGTGGGGGGTGGTGTTAGTAAATGCCAGAAGCTTGGGAAACAAGTTGCCAGAGTTCCAGGCCATGCTGTGTGGGGTGGATGTGGCAGTGGTCATGGAAACGTGGGCCAACAAAAACCATGACTGGGACCTAAACATGCGGGGGTACACTATGCTTAGGAAGGATAGAAAGGAGGGCAGAGGGGGTGGAATGGCTATGTTCATTAGAGATGACATAGAAATTGCTAGGGTAGAAGAAGCAGAGGGAAACGTGGAGGCCTTATGGGTCACCTTATGAACCCCAGCAGGAGGTAAGGTCAAGCTGGGTGTAGTATACAGGCCCCCCGGGATGGGTGATGTTCTGGAGGATGGTTTGCTGGACAACATCATTGCCCATTGTGGACCAAAAGGGGAAGGAGTGGTGTTGATGGGGGACCTTACTATGCCAGGTACAAACTGGGGAACCATGTCCTCTAAGGGGGCCAAGGAGCAAATGCTGCTGGACGGCTTCCAGGATGTGTTCTTAACACAGCATGTGATGGAGCCCACAAGGGAGGGGCATGTCCTGGATGTGGTTCTGGCGGATGAGGATCTGGTAAGAGACCTGGTTGTAGAGGATCCCCTGACTGGGAGCAACCACAATACTGTCTGGTTTCAAATAAGCATGGGGAGGGGGAGAGATCTAGGACACTGGCAGTGGACTTCAGGGGGGTAGACTTTGTGGGCATGGGAAATATTCTCAAGGATCACTTGAAGGGATTACATCAATGACAAATGTGGAAAAGAGATAGGAGGTCATAAACGGGACTTCATGAGGCAGTCAGGACCTGCGCTACAGGTGAAACGTAGTGGAGCAAGGTCACATAAACCATGCTGGTGGTCCAGTGGAGGTTCAGGTAGCGGTCAGAGAAAGAAGGGCCTACAAAAATATGAAACAACAAGAGGGGATAGGGAAAAGGAAACGTACCATCTTGCATCTAGAAAAGTCACCCGGATGGTGATGGGGGGCAAAGTCCAGTAAAGAGCAGTGGCTGGCACAGGGGATACATGGAGGGGAAAAGGAGTTCTTCCAGTACATTGGGGGGCGGAGAAAACCTAAGGGCCATCTCGGCAGATTGAGATCAGAAGGAGGGTTTGTGGAAGAGGCGAGGGACCAGGCAGAGGTATTAAACGAGTACTTCGCCTCTGTGTTCACTAGGGAGGGGGATGGGATATCTACAAAGCAAGGCACAATGGGGATAGAAGCAGTAGTGAGTGGGATCAGGGGAGCAACAGAAATGGAGCAAGAGGGAGGGAGAGGTACCCCAAGGGTGTCACATTAGGATAAGGATAAAAACGTCAGTAAGGTGGAGGGGACCAATGATGCTATCTCCACAGAAAGGGTGTGGTTAGTCCTCAAGGCCCTAAAGAAAGATAAATCTCCTGGGCCGGATGGCATTCATCCGAGAGTACTATGGGAATTGGGGGACATACTGGCTGCACCCCTGGCGGAGCTCTTCAACAGGTCACTTAAGACAGGGAAGGTACCTAGGGATTGGCGAGAGGCACATGTAGTGCCAATTCATAAAGGGGGGTCGAGGGAAGTACCAGGTAACCATAGACCCATCAGTTTGACTTCAGTGGTGGGAAAATTAATGAAGAGTATACTAAAGGAATGATTGGGGATGTACTTGGAGGAGGTGGGAGGTCTGGATAGTCGGCAACATGGGTTTGTGCAAGGTAGATCATGTCAAATCAATCATGTGGAGTTCTACAAGTGGGTAACATCAGAACTGGATAGGGGAAAGCCTGTGGATGTATTATTCTTGGACTTCAGCAAGGCATTTGACTCTGTCCCCCACAATAGTCTGGTGGAGAAACTGACAGGGTTAGGAGTAGGCCCTTTGATGGTCAGATGGATTGAAAACTGACTAGCTGGATGTACCCAGAGAGTAGTGGTTGGTGGGGAGCTCTCGAACCCTAGAGAGGTTGGTAGTGGGGTACCACAGGGCTCGGTCCTGGGTCCGATCCTGTTTAATGCATACATATCGGACATCAGGGAGGGTGGGTGTGAAATGAGTCTCTTCGCTGATGACTCCAAGATGGGAGCAGTAGTTGGGGGGAGGGAGGTTGGCCTGCAAGGGACCTGGACACCCTGGAAAGCTGGGCTCACACATAAAATTAAATTTCAATATCACCAAGTGAAGGTGTTACATCTTGCTGGGAAACCTAAACACAGGTCACATGAGGAGGGAGGCACTGGAGGCCTCAATAGGGAAAAGACCTAGGGGTCATGGTGGATGCATGTATGAATAACTCTGAACAGTGCAGGAGAGTGGCTAGCAAGGCAAACAGGATGTTGGGATGCATCGTAAGGGGATCACCTCTAGGAGCAGGGAAGTGATTCTGCCGCTGTACAATGGACTGGTTAGACCACACCTTGAGTACTATGTACAGTACTGGAGACCACACTTGAAGAGAACATACAGCTCCAGGAGAGGGTACAGAGGAGGGCAACTAAGATGTTTCGAGGACTAGGGGATTTGACGTATGAGGACAGACTTGAGGAGCTCTGCCTGTTTTCACTGGAGGAGAGGAGAGATGGGGGGACATGATTGAGGTCTTTAAGTACCTCAAGGGAATAAATAGGGTAAACATGGAGGGGATCTCTAGACTAAAGCAGGGAGGTATCACCAGAGGGCATGGTTTGAAGTTGGAAGGGTGAAGGGGGAAAAGAGGAGGAGGTTTTTCACTGAGAGGGTGGTGGACCCTTGGAATGCGCTGCCTGGTGAGCTGCTTCAGAGATCCACAGTGGAGAGCTTCAAGAGAGGGTGGGACAGACACAGAAAGCAAATGTATCAGATGATGGCCTGGCCGAGGGGGTTGGGATGGATGATAGGGGTTTCTGGAACACAAGGGGGAGGGAGGGCCTCGGCACCCAACTAGGGATCTGAGGTTTGAGCAGACTCGAAGACCGTAAGGCCTAATCTGCTGGCAATTAGTATGTTAGTATATTGGGATTTAAAGGACAGTGTGCAGCAAAATTGCCTGTAGAGGCAGACTGGTTGAAAAACTGAAATATAAGGGACTACACCTTTAGGTTTGATAACATGCTTTGACAAACAAGATGACCCAGGGTAGTTGGGGATGACTGCAAAGGGGTTAAATGGGATACACCTGGTAATATGCCCCCAAGTTGCCCACAGTCTCCAATTACATACTGTGTGACCCTGAGCAAGTCACTTAACTTCCTTGTACTCCCAGGTTGCACCTGTAAACAAGCTTCCAGCTAGCGTCTCTCTTTCCTGGTAAAAAAATAAATAAGGTGGCCAGTGTCCCATGTTATGGGAATGAATCGATTTATTTTCCAGATTTGGGTGGAAGGGGCTATTAGTAACTGGTTATGGGATAGATGTTCTTTAAAAGTGGGTTTATAAACCTTTCCTCCTTAAGGAGTGGAAGGGAGTATTAGACTATCCATTTTATGAGGGGCTACTTTTAAGAGTTATACTCTAATTAGATTAAGGTTTATAATTCGTGGGTATAGGTGTTTTTGAGCGCATTCGTTTCATTCAGGATATTTTAAGGTGCTTGAAAGCTAATATAATCTTGAGAATTTCACTGCAATGGGACGGGGGGAGGGGGAGAAGCTCCTCGAATGGAAGAGAAATTTATCTTGGAGTCACCAACCTTGGGTAGCAGCTATGGGCACATAGCAGTCATCCTTACAGGGTTGTTTGTGACCCTAAAGTGGGTTAATGCCTCCCATGACGGACCAAAACTCCACTTATCTGGGAAGAAGTCCGAATTTAGGGCCCCTGTCTCAGAACTACTGAGGAAGAACAGATATCTCACTGCACAGTTGAAAGTCACATTGTATATAGTTATACAACTTTGGATAGCAGGTTATGCTCTCCTAGTGGTGGTGGTGGTGGTGGGGGCAGGAAAAGGTACTACAGTTATTTTTTCTTCTCTTCTCTTATAATAGTTTGGGGGGGGGGTTGGGACACCACTGTTCTTGTTTTTTTTTTTTTGCACTTTATATTTATTCAGTTTCATAGTAACCAAATACATATATTTCCTTGATTTCAGATATAGGATACATTAAACCTAATATCATGGTAGACAATTGTCTGATACAGCACTGTGGGGGGATAAACCTATTATAAGGTATCCAAGAGCAAAAAAGTATAAACCATTGCAGCTAGACTATGGACTATCATTCCTTTGTTAGTGTCCAGAAGTCCAGAGAATCCCTTCTATTAAGATGGGCTTTTGTCAGCAACCTAGCCCAGAAGTCCATGGTTATTCAATTTGCAGGGAACTACTCCCTTTCAGACATTATAGACGTTCCCCCACATATCTCTCATACCGCCCCAGATATTGTTAAACAAAAAGATGGCAGCAATCAAACCTCCTTTAAACATAACAATAGAGCACTCTAGAGGAAGAGCAAAATCAGTATATAAACAAACTATTTGCAATGACTTTTAGCCCTCAGATGCTTGCTTCTGAAACATGGGCAACATTTGGAAATTTTATAATGCAGCTCCCAACATGAGGAGATAAGGAACCAACCAGTTCAGCAATTGTTCAATGTTCAATGTTCAAGTTTCAGAATCATCGTCCTCAGATTCAGCCGGCTGCCTTGAAGTAGCAAAATCTTTTTGGATATTCTCCAGCTTCCAACCAGCGTCGGCTGGGTCGCTGTAAATATATGTTCTCCCTGCATATAAGATCTTCAGTTGTGCTGGCATTTGGAGGGCATGGTTGATTCCCAATTCCCTTAGGCCTACTCATACTGCATCAAAGCCAAGCCATCTCATCCACATGGCATAGTTGAGATCTGAAAAGCAACTCAAGTTCGAGCCATCTGGCAGGGTAAGGGGGGCTTGCAGCCTTAGCTTTTTGCATTACTAAGTCTCGAACATGTCGAACACCCGTCGTTGATACCAGCATTGTTCGAGGGAGATCTGAGATGTTGAGCTTTTGGCGGGTTGTAATTCTATAAGCTTGTACTATTAAATTCTCAGCTTGTACCTGAAACATGTCCAGAAATAACTGCTGCATATATCCCGGGTCCGTATCTTCAGAACCCTCAGGAATGCCCAGAAAACAAAGATTGCACGGCCATGCTCCATTCTCCAGGTACTCCAATCTGGATCTTAGGATCTTGTTTTCTTTGAGTACTCCATCTGTAATCACAGCCATTTTGTTCAGTGCTGTAGTAAATATAGATTGGCCTGATTCTAAAGCCGCCACCTTTGTTTCGGTTACTGCTAGTCTGGAGTTAAAAGTTTCTAATTTCTGGTCTAGCTGCTGTACTACCGCAAGAATAGCATTCATTTTGGCCTCCATATCCCCGGGCTTTCCACTCGTTGATGTGCTGCTAGAAGTGGCACTCGTTGATGGGGTCGGACCTTTCCCCATACCGGATTCTTTTGAGTTGTCTTGTTTAGTTCTTCCCATCTTGGGATTTGGACAGATTTGTTTTTAGAGCAGCTCGAGGATATTGTATTTTTCTTGAAGTTCTTTACTTAACTTAATTGACTCTCAAAGGTTAGAGTTTTAATTGTATTTCTTGTAGAGTTAGAGAGCTACATGAGGAGTGTCCTCCCTTGTCGGCTGCTGGCCATGCCCCCTCGTTCCTGTTTCTTTTTGAAGAAGAGAGGCACACACACTGGTTTTCAATATCATTGTCGAACTTTATTGATAACATAATGTGGTTTGGTTGGAGATGGGGAGTCTTCTGGTGGAGGGCTCCTTCGGTTCCTGGTCTGCTGCACTGTATCCTACAGGACGGCCGGGGGTCTCCGCTAGTTGCTTCTTCCTTGCACCCTTTTCCCCAGGGAAGGTCATCTGGCTCAGTGGTCCTGTGTCACTGAATTGTTGCCATGACAGTCCAACCTGTCAAAATATTTTCGCAGAATATTAATGGTTTACATAGCCCAATCAAATGATCTTGCTTTATGCAATATCTCAGAAAACAATCGTCAGATTTATTTTTTGTCCAGGAGACACACCTTTCTGAAACAGAACATCAAAGGTTAAGCTGGGGACAGAGATATAAGGTCTATGCTTTATCCCATTCTAGTGGATGTTGGTGAGGAGCAGCTATTTTGGTTCCCACTACCACCCCCCAGGAAGTGCAATCTTCCTTGATAGCCAGGGAAGATGTGTTATCTTACAGGGTAGGCTCTTCTCACAAGAGGTTACCCTGGTAAGTGTCTACATGCCTCCACAAACTAAGGTACCAATAGTGAAAAGCTTTATAAATAAAGTCATGGAGTACTTTCAGTTACTCAGGATTCCTCCGACCCACGTGAATACAGGATGACTTCTGCGGTCAAATATCTTAAAGAGATGGTAGAACATTTAGGTGTGGTTGATGTGTGGAGAAAGGTTTATCCTAGATTGCCAGGTTATACCTTCTATTCTGGAAGGCACAACACATATTCGAGATTAGACTACTGCCAAAGCAGTGTCAGTGGCTCAGTAGGTAGCACACTCGCCTCTGAGGCCAGGAGATCAGAGGGCTGTGGGTTCAGTTCCCACATCTGGCACTTGGGTTAATATCCTAGTACTGACACTGTAGCGCAGCATGAAAGGGGTGCTGCACTTCTGAGATGCCGTCTTTCAGATGAGATGTTAAATCGAGGTCCCATCTTCCTGGATGGGTGGATGTTAAAGATCCCATGGCACTTATCGAAAAGAATAGGGGAATTTCCCCGGTGTCCTGGCCAAATTTCCCTCATTCACTAAAAAATACCACCGACAGCTTAATCTGGTTCAAGGTCAGTTGGCTTTCATCTGTATGCCCCTCCCCTGGGTCATGCCTGAAAATAGACAGGATTTGTCTAGTGCACTTAGCTGGTCAACAAAAACTAAATACAATTTCAGAACCTGTGAACATTTTTCCCTCATACAGGATGTTTCCTTGGGGCCTAGGAGATTACCTGGCCATCACCTCCTAATCTTAAAGGTTAACCTGGGGAAAAAGAAAACGCAACCTTCTGGTGCCCTAATCTGATCCTTTTAAGAGACCTACAATATATACTGTAGATACTATGAAAAAAGATCCCTCAGTTCTTGGGGGGAGAATGCCTCTTCCTTGGTCTCAGGCGTCATGCTATGGGACGTCGTGAAGGTGACGCTTAGGGGTGAAACCATAGCCTATTCAATCAAGAGGAGGAGAGAGGAGGAAGCCAAATTTAAGGACCTAACAGAACAGTTACATACTTATCAGCTTTTGTACAGAGAGGGGGGGATACAGTAGTACAAACCAAATTGAGGCAAGTCAAAGCAGAAATGCAAAGACTATGGATCTAAAGATACAACAAGCCCTTCTATGCCTTAAGCAATCAAGTTGTGAGGGAGGATCTCAGGGTACTAGGCTGTTGGCATATAGGTTAAGGGCTCGTAAAAAAGACCTCTACCATCTTTAAGATAAAAAAATTCCAGTACAGGTCAGGTGGTCCAGGGAATGAGGAGATAAGGAGCTTCTTCGCTAGTTATTATGAACATTTGTATCAGAAGGGCCCTGTGTGTAGCCCTGAGGATAGATCCAGGTTCTTGGAGGGACTTAACCACCCGAGCAACTTAACCTACCGAGCCTATTGGAGGTACAGATTAACATGTTGAAGGCCCTGATCCGGGCAGATGAGATTCTGACCAAGATTAAAGCTGCAGCTACCCACAAATGTCTCGGACCTGTTGGATTTCAGACAGAATGGTATAAGAAATACTTCAAGGAGCTAATACCTGGCATGTTATCTGTGTTCAGGCCGGTGGCGGAAGGGGGAGCCTCCTCCTCTGTCCTGGGCATATGCTACCTTGGCAGCCCTCCGTAAACCAGACAAGGATATCCTAGACACGACATCCTAGTGCACCATATTCATATTATATGCGGATTATAACATTTTCATGGCAATATGGGCAGCAAGGTTGGAAACTATTTTGCCAAATCTCATCCACCCCGATCAGGCAGGTTCTATTAAGCAAAGGAATACTACAGATAATATGAGGCAGGTATTAATACTAATAGAATATATTCAAACCAGACATATTCCGGAGGCTGTTCTGAGCCTCAACGCCAAGAAGACCTTTCAACAGGGTCTCCTGGCCCTTTTTATGGACACCCTGTTGAAGTTCCATTTTCTTGAATCCTTTTTGAAATGGATCCAAGCAATATATTCTGCTCCACAGGCTTTTGTCCATATTAATGGAGGAATTTCCACTCCCCTTCCCCCACAGAGGGGTGCAAAGCAGGGATGTCCCCTTTCCCCATTCCTGTTCCTGTTTTGGATGGAACCTCTGGCGGAAGCACTACGAGGGGCAGAGGAGGTAGAGGGTATTCCCATGGGCCAAAAGGAATTTAAGATTTCACTATTTGAGGATGATGTTCTACTACCGGTTTTGTCCCTGGAAGAATCCATACTGTGTGTGTGGGACATTCTAAGCATATATATGAGAGGGTAGCAGGCTTTAAGATATATGTTTCCAAAACTGAGGTTTTATTATTAAACTTTTCCCCTTCCAAGGCATTGAAACGCTCTTCCCATCCGACATGGCGAACAACCAAAATCAAGTATTTGGGAATGCACATCCCTCAGAATCTCAAAGTAAGAGATATTGTAAATTATGAACCAATCACATTAACAATACAATCTGACCTTAACTCCTGGGGTAAACGCAATCTTTCCTTCTTTCAGAGCATAGAAATCATTCGCATGAATGTTCTGTCACACTTATATCTTTACCAAAATATCCCCTACTTTCCAGTTCATCTACTTTAAATCATGGGACAGAATATCAAACTTTATGTGGGGAGGACAATGCCTCAGGATCCATCTTTCAATTTCAAACCTATCCCTAATCCGGGAGGTACATTTACCAAATTGAGAAGATTACATGAAAGCGGCCTTCCTGAAGGTGCTCTTTCTTTGGTTATCAGACTCTTTTAAGGCCCTATGGGAATTCTTAGAATTTACCCTTAACGATTTACATGATGTGGAGAGATTTTTGTTTGCTTCTGAAGGCAGGTCTTCTCCCCCCTTAAAAAAATGTACTCAGATTTCTGCTAACATTTTACGGGTATAGTATTCACTGCGAAGGCACCCACAATTTAAACAGGCTTTTCTCTATTGCAGAATGCTGTCGGAAGATGAATACTTTCCACCGGTTCTTGTGGATCCAATCTTGTCCAGGTGGAGAAGAGTGGGACTGACTTATGTGTTTCAATTCCTGGGGCAATCAGGGATTCTTTCATTTGAAACATTACAGAAGGAATATGGTCTCAGGCAAGCAGACTTTTATAGATATCTTCAGGTCAGGAACTATATCCTCAGACAGCACTCTATTACCCTATTACCCCTCCCCACAGCCCCCCTTTCTGGCACTACTTTTGGACTTCCTCAAGGGTAATACGTGCGGCCATCTAATTGGGAACATTCACAGAATTTTGAGGGGAAGCCCTGGGAGACAATACACTTTCTGTTTTGGAGGGATGGAATAAAGTATTGGAACTAGAGGTTTCTAATGTCTCCTGGATAAAAACTTAATTACAGGCAGTTAAAATTACATCATCTCATCCATGGCAGGAATTTGCTTGGAAATGCAGAAACCGGTATTTTCGCTGTCCTGCAATTCTGGTAAAATGTCTTCCGGATAACTTTGGTTATTGCTGGAGAGATTGTAAATGTAAGTTTGCAGATTTAGGGCATATTTTTTGGAATTGCCCCATATTAATGCCATTTTGGTGTTCCCTTCAGTTGGCCCCAACGGATTGCTTGGGCGAGCAAATAGAACTTACTGCAGAGATGACCCTTTATTCCATATACCCGGACCACTCCCCCCTCACCCTGGCACAAGACCCTCTTACCTATATATTTGGTTGCGGCCAAGAAGGCTACTACCTGGAAATGGATGACCAAGGTCATTCCTTCAGTAATAGATTGGAGGCAAATAGTTTTGGGAATATACAGTATCAAATAGAACATATTACAGCAGCTATCCATTATAAATCAACAATTTGCCAAACTAAATGGCAGAGGGGGGGGGATTCAATATATGTTAAGAGATTGATCCAGAATTTGTACCTTAAGGGGCTATTAAGTCATCAGGGTTACTCCCGGGAACTTATTTCATTTTCATCTGATTAAGGTTCTGCTGGGGTCAGATAAGCCATTCTGCGGAAATAACCATCTATGAATGTTAATATTTTATAACGACCATCATGAGACTTTACTTGATCAATCAAAAGATTATTAATTATCAAGCTGAATGTTCTGTATTAATACATAGTTCGATTTTGTCATGATTGCAAGCTATGCTTTCTCTAAATGTATGTGTTGTCTTGAATGTTCTCTAATAAAAAAAGAAGAAAGGATCTGGCCAAGATCTGACGAGATGAAGTTATCGCCTGAGCCTGGGGCAGAAGGCGATCTGCTCTGTCTGGCAGCAAAAAGGCTTTGCCCTGCACTGTATCCAGAATCGCGCCAATGTACTGGAGTCTATGACTGGGACATGGGGACAGCTTTGGAAGATTCAGGGTGACTCCCAGCTCTCTGAAGAGAATAAAGGTGTCTCCTAGAGTACAGAGCAGCTGGGCCCTTGAGGGTGCCATAAGAAACCAGTCATCGAGGTAAGGAAAGACAGAATGGCCTTGTCTCCTTAGGGCCTCCGCCACCACTGCTGGGCACTTGGTGAAGACTCTGGGAGCCAAGGATAGACCTAAAGGCAAGGTCCTGGAACTGGTAATGATGCCCTTGGAAGAGGGAGCGCAGGTATCTTCTGTGGGGCTGGAACACCAGAATGTGAAGATACGTGTCCTGCATGTCCAGGGAAGAGAGCCAATCCCCTTGGTGAAAAAGAGGGATTGGGCCTGGAAGGGTAACCATTCTGAACCGCTTGTACTCAGATGTAATTTTTCAGATGGCTTAGGTCCAGAAAAGGCCTCAGATCCCCTGTCCTTTTGGGTACCAGGAAAAAGTGGGAGTAAAATCCCTGACCCCTTTGACTTGGGGAACTGGCTCTATTGCCCGCTTTTGAAGGAGTGCCTGAATCTCTCCTTCTATCAGGGCGACATGAGACTGTAGGTGGCAGGAGGACGCAGGAGGATTGTCTTGGGGCTTTCCCAGAAACTCCCGTGTGTAACCCCCTCTCTATGATCTGGAGTACCCATTGAACTGTTGTAATTGTGCTCCAACCCTCGGGATAGAGAAAGAAGCAACCCCTTCCCCCGCCGCCTCTCCCAGAAACTCTGCTGGGGATCAAGCAGGGAGTCAGGCTGTAGAACCAGAGAGTGGCAGAGCAGCTTTGGAGGGTTTGGCAGCTCTGCGAATGGAAGAACCTGGGGTCTGGGAGGTGGCTTTAAGTTTGTAGCCCCCCTCACTGCTGCTGCTGTGATCGGGGCTGCTGACCTGTTTACAAAAGGCCTGCTTACGAAAAGGCTTCTGGTTGGCCTTGTACATTTTCTGAACCGACCAGATAGCCTTACCCGCATCTTGGAGATGAATCACAAGTTTCTGTGCCTCATCTCCAAACAGAACAGACCCCTTGAAGAGTAGGGCCATAATCCCAGCCTGAAGGTCCTGAGTGACGTAAGAGACCCTCAGCCAGGAATGGCGCCGGAAGCAGATGCCACTTGCCGCTACCAGGTCCGAAGTATCAGCAGTGTCGTATGAGGCACATAAGACATGTGTGCCCAAATCCAACCCTGACTTAAGGATGTCCAAACGCTCTGCTTTTTGTGGAGCATCTGGCAGAGCTTGCACAAATTCTATACTCTTCTCCCACAAGGCAATTTGATACTGCACCATGTAGGTAAGGAAACTGAACGACCTTATGGAGCAGGTAGCGGATGCATATACCTTCTTCCCCAACTGGTCCAGTTGCTTTGATTCTGGATCAGGGGGCTGAGTGCTCAGGTGCTTGGGCTTCTTGGTTCTGTCATGGGCTGCTGAGATCACTAGGGAGTCGGCCACAGGATGTTCTGTCAGAAAGGGTTCATACCTGGGTACCCTGTAAAACGTGTCTGACTTTTTTGACATGGCAGACGAGGAGAAGGGATGCTTCCAGGTAATTCTGGTGAGGTCCTGGAGGTATCCACCAAAAGGGGCAACACCAAACATTTGGGTTCCTTTTGCCAGCCGGTGCCTCTCCAGATCCAAGTTCTCTGTTTTCCAGCCATTACTTGTTTGGATATGTCTCATGACATCCATAAATTCTAACCTCAGGAATCACTCATTATGATTAAACTTAATGCAGTCAGCCTCCTGTGTTGAACTGCCCAGAGAAATGGAATTTTATGCAAATTATGGAATTCTCAAGTGGCTCATGCCACTTTCAAACTGCTGCCCTAGCAACTGCTGCACTCTGAGTGCTTCAGATTCTTTACTCCGCCTGCCTAGTAAGGACATCCTGGAGAGCTCTCCTTGAACTGTCTTCAGAATAAAGTTTATCTGTGGATAAGTACTCATTTTAGTTTAAATTTAAAATTGCTGCCTTAGAAATATTGTTTAGTATAGTTTAGTATTATTATAGAAATTTTTTGTCTCTATTCGCGGTTCCCTCACGGTTCCTTGGAGCCGAGAGTTCTGCATCTGCTTGGGAGGTTTTTACCTCAGTTTTCTTTATTTTATATATTTAGCGATCGGTTCCTTGAACCGCTTTTTTTGTTAAATTACTGTATTTATCGGTACCCTTTTCATTCTGGAACTGAATAGCGATCGGTTCTAGGAACCGCTAGCGGCTGTTATTTTAAAGATCCTCCGGTTCTGAGGTACTTTAAATAACGGTTCATTGTAAGTAATATTTTTGTCTATCAATGTCAGAGGTCTATTTAGATAAACTTAAAAAACGTACAGGACCCACGGGTTTTAAATGTTGTGAGTCTTGTGGGCAGCTTATAGCAAAAGCAGATAGACACACTCTGTGTATTTATTGTTTGGGTACAAGTCATATATTTGCCAATTATGATATTTGTAAGACCTTTTGCCCTAAAACATTAAAGAAAAGGTCAACAATTTTAGAAGTTATGGCTTCTGCTTCTGGTATGGATAATTCTGCTTCTTCCTCTTCCCATAAAAAAGATGGAGGTAAAGCCAAGGATCCTGACAAGTATTCAGATAAATCTGAACAAGGTAAAACAAAAAGGGCTTTGGAAACAGGCTCTGAACCTGTTCCATTAAAGAAAAAGTGTAAAGAAAAACATGTCGCTACGTCTCCAGCCGAGAAGGCTAAGGAGCTCCCAGCAGACAAGCATATTATGCCCTCGGCTGAGGACATTGCTAAGGCACTTCAAGTACTACAAGCCCTACAGGGTGCAATCCCAGTTCCCACACCGACTGCACTGATTCCTCCTATAGTTCCAGCATGGCAAGAACTGCTGCAAGTGTTTGGGGGGGAGGAGGAGGAGGATGATTTGCAAGGGGAACCTACAGATCCAGAGGTCTCCCCTGAGCAAGAATTTAGGTCCCCTCCTAGGGGTCCTGAGGAATACTCCTCCCACTATGCTTTTGTTAAGAGCATGGTGGAAACCCTAGAACCTTCCTCTTCAGGAAACAGGAGAGGATATGGAGGAGACAGATTTTCTGGAGATGATGGGATTAACCCTAACAAAACGTCTGCTTCTGCCCATGCATAAATCTTTAAAAAAGGCTGCAGTGCAGATTTTTAAAAATCCAACCTCTATGCCTGGTGTGGATAAGAAAGCTGACAAGAAATATCAGCTGGACAGAACTACAGCTGATTTTATGTTTACTCATCCTGATCCTGAGGGAGTAGTACAAGCTGCTGCTTGTGACAAGGCCAGGATCCCCTTGGCTACCCATCCACCAGACAAAGATTCAAGAAAAATGGATGCTATGGGAAAGAAAGGGTACATGGCTGCCTCTTTATTAGTTAGGCAAGCCAATTACATGGCATACTCAGTGCAGTACCAAAAAGCTCTATGGAACACTGTTCTAGCTTTGGCTGATAAGGTCCCATTTGAAGTGGCTGTAGATTTACAGGATACTGCAAGGGTTTCACTTGATGCTACCAAGTACCAATTTCATATGGCAGTGGATGCCAATGATACTGCATCCAGGTTAATGGCTTTGTCTGTTTCACTCAGAAGGTTTGCGTGGCTTAAAGCCACCAACCTGATTTTAGACACCCAGGCCAAAGCAATGGATTTCCCCCTGGAGAACAATTCATTGTTTGGGGATAAATTAGAGGCATACATGAAGAAGGTGGAGGAATATAAATCCACCTATTGCAGAAATTCCAAGGATAGACCCTCCACCTCTTATAGACCCCAGAGTAGGGGAGGTAGAGGTAGGGGTTTTTACCCCAAACCCTTCTTTCAGGCTCAGGCCTCTCAGCCTCAGCAGCAGGCCAGAGGTTATTTTAGAGGAAGGGGCAGAAGAGCCATGAGAAGAGTGGCTCCTGCACCACAGGTTCAGGCACAGCCTGCAGAAAACCCCTGATGGGCTAGTGCAGGTCGCATCCCCTATTGCAGGAACACCAGTAGGTGGCAGTCTGGCTTATTACCTTCACGCTTGGCATTCCATCACCACAGACAAGTGGGTGTTGGGGGTAGTGAGCCAGGCCAGGCACTCAGTTTCAAATCATTTCCAAAGCTGAGACAAGAACCTTTGCTCCAACAACAGCTGCAGACAGAATTCTGCTGCAGGCAGAGGTAAAGCACCTGCTAGCAATCAAAGCAGTAGAGGCAGTGCCTCTAACAAGCAGGGCAAAATTTTTATTCAGGTGCTTCCTCATAAGGAAGAAAAACAGGGATTGGTGACCTATTTTGGATCTAAGACTTCTGAACAAGGACATCTTGAAACCAAGGTTCAAAATGGTCACTCTTGCAATAATCATTCCCTCATTGCAAAAGGGAGACTGGCTAGCCTCCCTAGATCTAAGGGATGCTTATTTTCACATTCCCATCAGACCATCTCACAGAAAATTCTTGAGATTCAGACTGGCTTCAGGCCACTACCAGTTTGCAGCTCTCCCTTTTGGACTAACTTCGGCACCAAGGGTTTTTACAAAGTGCCTATCAGTGGTGGTAGTTTCTGAGAAAACAAGTTGCAACAGTTTTTCCCTACCTGGGTGACTGGTTAATAGTAGGACCGTCTATGCAGCATGCAGTGCAGTCACTGGCACTAGCAAAATCTACTCTGGAGTCCCTGGGATTTCTGATAAACAAAGAGAAATCTCAGCAGATACCAGTTCAGGTGCTGGAGTTTATTGGAGCAGAACTAAACACCAGACAGGGCAGAGCCCTCCTGCCACAAGACAGGGCGGCAAGCATTCTGCAGATTGCAAAATCCTTTGTGTCCGGGAGACCAAAATCAGCCAGAGAATTTCTCAGGCTACTGGGCCACATGGCATCTGTCACTGCAGTGGTAATGGGCTCCAGGTTTCAAATGAGAGATATTCAGTTCCATCTCAGACAGTATTGGTCTCAAAGGGTGGATTCTATGTCCAAACTGGTTCCAGTCACAAAAAGCTTAGTCCAGGCTTTACAATGGTGGCTGGACGAGCACAACCTCAGGGTGGGTGTACCTTTTATACAGGAACAACCGTCAGTAATCCTCACAACAGATGCCTCTCTGCTAGGTTGGGGGGCACACATGTTAGAACACACAGCAAGTGGCACATGGTTCCCCTAAGAGTCTCTGTTGCACATAAATTTCTTGGAGCTCAGGGCTGTTTACCTGGCTCTAAAAACATTTGCTCCTTACCTACAAAACAAGGTGGTGCAAGTCAGAACAGACAAAACCACAACCATGTATTACATCAACAAGCAAGGAGGTACCAGGTCACATCTACTGTGCACAGAAGCAATGAGACTGTGGTCCCTGGTATATTCCATGGGAGTATCCCTGTCATCCATACACCTTCCAGGGAAAGACAGTGTGCTGGCAGACTCTCTAAGCAGGATAAGTATAGACCACCATGAGTGGTGCCTGAATACCCAGGTACTCAGTACAATTTTCAGGAAATGGGGCATTCCAGAGGTGGATCTCTTTGCCTCCACAGAAAACCACCAACTTCCAATGTACTGTTGCAGGCCTCCTCTAAGGGGCACAATTCCCCTGGATGCCATGGCCCTGGATTGGATAGGGAAGTTCCTGTACGCATTCCCTTCCTTTCCTTTGATTTGCAGGACCCTATTGAAATTGAGGTCCCAACCAACAAAAATGATACTGGTGGCTCCGGATTGGGTGAGACAGCACTGGTACTCTCTCCTACTGTCTCTATCAGTGGTTTCCTCAATGCACCTGCCCAGGAGGAACAACTTGTTAACCTCCTCTCAGGGCAGGATCCTGTACCCCAATCTCAAATCACCGAGGCTCAAGGCGTGGCTCTTGAGGACTTAGAATTTGCTAACCTAAACCTATCAGAGCATGTGCTGACAGTGCTTAGGGGTTCCAGGAAGCCTTCTACTAAGAAAACATATTCCTCTAAGTGGAAAAGATTTACTATATGGTGTACAGGTAAGGGTGTGAGCCCTTTCAGGGCTGATTTGGCTATTCTTCTAGATTACCTTACACATTTACATTCCTTAGGTCCGAAGCCTTCCGCCCTCAAGGTCCACTTAGCTTCAGTCTCTGCGTACCTGTCAGTTGGTAAGGAGAGGTCTGTGGCCTCTCATCCAGTATTTAGAAAATATTTTAAAGGCCTAAATCTTCTACACCCTCCCCTAAAGGGACTGGTTCCAGCCTGGAATCTAAATGTTTGTATTGCTAAACTCATGGATGCACCATTCGAACCTATGGCAACCGCAGATTTGAAGTATGTCACTTGGAAAACTGTTTTCCTGGTTGCCATTACTTCAGCCAGAAGAATCAGTGAATTACAAGCCCTGTGCACAGATGTGGACTACATCTCATTCCACAGGGACAACGTGGTCCTTCGGACTAATAGAAAATTCCTTCCCAAGGTGGTATCTGATTTTCACTTGAATCAGTCTATCACTCTGTCTTCTTTACAGACAACTCCAATTCTCCAGAAAGGAGACTCCATTCCCTTGATGCCAAAAGGGCACTTAACCACTACATTTACAGAACCAAGTCCTACAGGACAAGTCAAGCAAAGCTCTTTCTCACATATGGTGAAGTTGGTAAGGGCAGAGCTGCAACAAAATGTACAATTGCTCGCTGGATAGTGGCATGTATAGTTTTTGTTATAGTAAAGTGGGTAAACAGGTACCTCTGGGCCTGAGAACATACTCCACCAGGGGCACAGCTGCTTCAGTGGCAGCTTCAAGAGAAATTCCACTACTGGAAATCTGTAAAGTAGCTACATGGAAAACAGTACACACCTTCACAAAGCATTACAGCCTGGACTTGCAATCTAGAGGTGATGCTGGGTTTGGTACAGCAGTACTGCAGAGTTTGTTTCCAAAATAGGTTCTCTGTCCAACCTCCAAAGGTACTGCTTGGTAGTCTGCATTAAGTCTAATTATAATGAGTGATTCCTGGGGTTAGAAGAAAAAATTACTCACCATAGTAATCTTGTTTCTTCAAAGGGATCACTCATGATTAAAGACCCTCCCTACCTCCCCTACTAGAACATATAGAAGTCGCTCTGCATCCCTGCATTGGGGTATTTTCCTTTCTCATATATAGGTTAAGGTAGAGACTCACTTTGTTTAACCAGTTGGTGTCCAAGTGGTCTTAAAGTTTCTTAGGTTTGTTGGTTAACAATGTTTTGACCTGAAAAGGCAAAAATGTTATTTTGATGTTGATTTTTAGCTAGTGGGTTTTTTACCCAGTTAGGCTCCATAAGAATCTGAAGCACTCAGAGTGCAGCAGTTTGAAAGTGGCATGAGCCACTTGAGAATTCCATAATTTGCATAAAATTCCATTTCTCCGGGCAGTTCAACACAGGAGGCCGACTGCATTAAGTTTAATCATAATGAGTGATCCCTTTGAAGAAACAAGATTACTACGGTGAGTAATTTTTCTTTTGGGTCATCTGGAGGTGTCCTTAGTGTCTGGGGAGGCAGGACGGACCCTTGGTTCTGAGTCACTGAAGGATGAGGAGGAACTCCTGCTCGAGTCTTCTGAGGTGGAAGGAGAGCGAGATGAGGAAGAGTTGTGCCGGTGTCTGCCCTTTGTCTGGTTCCGATGTCGACCTGATGACCCAGAGGGGGAAACAACATCCCCTCCTGCCCTTATGCGTTGGCCTTCCTCTGCGTCCCTCGTAAGTGTCAGGGGAAGGGCTCCTATGGGGAGGAGTCTTTTCCTTAGGTTTCGGGGAGGGACATTTAGGTGGTGGAGTACTCTCCCTGGGTTGTGGAGACTTCTCCCGGGGTAAAAGCTCCACATGTTTGGGTGGAATAAGGTCCCCTTTGATTTTGTTCCACCCAAATCAGAAAAGATCCTTGACCTCGCTAAGAGGTATGTGAGGTCCTGCCGGTGCTTGAGGCTGTGGTGTTACTGGCGTCGGGTGGGGGGGGGCTGGCGTTGGGTGACCCGGCATCAGTGGAGCAGGCATCGGTATGACTGTCTGGTCACTGACCGGCATCTGGTCCTCCGTCGACAGCGTATGGGTGAAAACCATGTCCACTGACGATGCAGGAGGATCTGGCAACCGTGGGGATGTCACCGGGTCAGGTATCGGTGTATCCTGCGTTGAACAGGTGGGTGTCTGACATCCCTCAGGAGACACACTGCCGATGGCTTGGCTGGAGCGTGTTGCTCCTTGGTCAGAGGCATCTGCAAGGCCTCGTCGGCAGATGCATGCCCCCGACGTCGGGTGGCTGAGGTCAATGCCATGACTGGGCGGACAGGTGTCGACCCGACGCCCGACTTAGAACTGGATGAACTGCCTGAGGAGGTCGAGGACTTATGGATTGCCATAACCACCTTCAGAGGTTTTAGGACCTGGACCGAAGACCCAGACCCTGACACACCTCCGCCCGTTGCCAGCACCAGGGCAGGAGGTTTGTCCATCGGCTGCCCTGAAGAAGTGAGGGCAGGCCGGTTAGTGTGGTCAGACCTCCAGTGGGAGGAAGAACCAGAGGTGGTGGTCTTCTAGTGAGGAGACCGAGAAAGTGAGTGAGTCCGGGGCCTGTCTCTCTCCTTGTCCTGGGACTTATGCTTCTCTGATGATTTCTTCTTCTTCTTCTGTTTGTTGGAAGACGAGGAGGAAGGAGGAGAATGACTCTTCCCCAAGGATTGTTTCTGCATGTCTGCTAATTGTTTCTCAAGGAGGTGTGCCTTAAGAGCCTCCTGGCAGCGGATCCTTGTCCATTGATTGAAGCTCTGGCAGTGCGGGCAAACTAGAGTATCATGGTCCAAGCCCAGGCACGGGAGACAGGCCGCGTGGCAGTTTCTCGATGGTATCTGTTTGCCGGACACGCACTTAGAGGTCCGCCGTTCAATGGAGGACATCGGAGAAGAAGACATGCAGAACGGAGAAGAAAATAAATACATCTGTGATAAATTAAATAAAGCAGTAAAAACACATAATGGTGGTCGACTGTAGCAGGAAGGTGTTCATGGAGCCGATGTAAATGAGTCAATGGCTGGAAAAGAACTGAGGTGGGGCTGGGGACCGCCCCCTTTATACCATTGGCTGATGTTGGGGTGGGCCAATGTCAGAGGACGGTCCCCGCTGAAGACCGTTAGCTATAAGTTTTCCGTGGGGTCCTAGTGCCTGGTGGCATAGTCCTAATGGTTATAGCCTGCTGCAAGCGCTCCAACTCGAAGAAAGCTCCACAGGTATCACCTGTGAGGGGGCAAACCATGATATGCAGATAGGCATCCTGCATATCGAAAGAGCAAAGCCAGTTGCCCTACTTGAGCAAAGGATGAAGGCTGTGCAGAGTGACCATCAAGAATTTGTGTACTGGATAAAGCTCCTTGAGGTCTAGAATGGGCCTCAAGTCCCCTGTTCTTTTGGGAACCAAGAAGAATGTGAAGTAGAACCCCTCGTTCCTTTATTGCCTGGGCACTGGTTCTATGGCCTTTTTTGTGCAGCAAGGTGAGCACCTCCTCCCTGAGTAGCTGTGTATGGTCTGGAGGATAAAAGGTGGGGACTGGGAGAACATCTGGAGGCTATTCTAGAAGTTCTAGAGCATGGCCCTGTTTGATTGTCTGCAGGATCCTAGCATCCGTTGTGATGGTTCTCCACTGAGAAAGATGTAGGGAAAACTGACCTCTGATCACCATCTCCTGGCTTGGAACAAGAGGAGGTGTGGTCTGTCAAGGAGTTAGGCTGAGCAAGCAGCTGGGGCTGCACCTTCTCCTCTGGACTCATGGCAGAGGGCGGGGGGGGGGCAGGCAGAGCTGACCCTGCGGTTATCTTGGGGATTGGTTCCGGAATCAGACTTGTGAGAGACCTTACGAAAGGAGGGCCTTGGTCTACTTCTAAGCGGGGTATGTTAAAGGGACAAACCAAATAGCCCTGCTGGAGGCCTGCAGGTCATTGATAATATCCTGCACATCCAGGACCAAAGAGTTTCTGACCCACAAAAGGGTAATTCAACACCTTCTGCTGCACATCAGCTGCAAAGCCTGAGACTCTTAAGCCAGGAATGCCTTCTAAGGCAAATGCTGGAGGCAGCCACCCTGGCTGTAGTATCAGCAATATCACAGGTGGCTCTGAGGAGATGCTTACAGACATCTTCAGAGGCCTGGAGAACTTTGAGAAGCTCTTGCTTCTGGGAACCCTCAGGGAGGGCCAGATCAGCAGCTTTGCCCTTCCTCCAGAGGGTATTCTGGTACTTAAATCAAATGAACCAGTAACTGTCAATGCTGAGGACTAGGATGGCAGAGGCAAAAGTCCTCTTGCCCCAAAGGTCTAGCCTCCTAGATTCCCAATTAGGGGGCAGAGAACTAAGGTGCTTGGGTGCCTTAGTCCTGTAATGAGTGGCCTTAATCATCACCAAACTGGTTTCCAGCTGGGCTGCATAAAAGGGCAGCCCCTGAGGTGCTTGGTAAAGCTTATCAGCCTTTCTGGGCATGGCTGGTACCAGCTTGGGCCTCTGCCAAACCGCAGCGGCAGCATCATTCGGTACTGGCAGCAGGGGAGGAATAACTTTGGGTGGAGATTCTAGGATCTCAAATAAAATCCACCAGATTCCTTATTAGATTTATTGTAGCTTGTACTCGCTTGTAGCTCTTCCTGAGCTGGTGAATATATGTTGCGTTTCTTATTCGTTGTCCTTGTCAGATGTGGAACCTTAGCAAAAGAGCACTTGTGCTCAAAAGGTGTTTTCCTGGTGGCTGAGGTGCTGGACACCGTACCTTGTGCTATGCCGGTGATCCGGGTTCGGAAATAGACCGGGGCCGTTGGGGGTCTGAGGACTAAGCATCCCAACAGATGCTCTCCTCTTCCTCCAGGGGTGGGTTACTGGGTTGCTTCAAGCACTTGTAGCTCCTCTGCTGCTAGAAGCACGGGCAGTAGGGGCACAAGGCTCTCCGGAGTCAGGGGAGGGACGACGCACGTCGTTCGTCTGGACGAACGTCCTCTGCGCTGGTGTCCTCAGGGGATAGGGAGAAAATGGGGAAAAATTAACACACCCCGGTCAACGAGCTGGCATTAAAACCAGGGGAGCCTGGGTGGCAGGACCTGGCAGATGGAGTAGAGGGTACGAGGCCCTCTGAAGCCGAGGAGCTGGGCAAGCAAAAAAAAAAAAAAAAAAGTGTTTTCCAAATTATAAATAAATTCCTCTTTATGACATCCTCTTTCTCAGTCTGGAACCCCATAGTGGAGGAGAGCTGCTTCAAAATGTTGAAGAGGGGATCTCTGGGGGGGGAGAGGAGGGGGGGTGGAGAGAGACACACGACCTGGGAATGTGTTTGACAGAGTTCTCACTGCTGGAGAAAACAGTAGACCCATCAGGAGTCCAATTCAATGTCTTCCTCCTCATCCTCAGGGAGGATAAGGTCAGGGTGGTATTCCAGCTCAACATCGGCCAGTTCTGAATCAGGGACAGACGGCTCTTTAGAAGGTACAGGGTGGACGGGTTGAACAGGCATCAAAACTGAAGCAGCTCCCATCAGCGCAGGCTCACCTCTGGACTCACAGTGGGTAGTTTCCACTGATAACCAGGCCTGACACTGCCCAGAGGGGAGTGCTTCGAAGGAACCCTTACACAAGCTGTTGTGGCAGCAATTCCACCAACAATGGTGGAGAGATGCATGTCGAGGCAACTGGTCTTGGACGGACTGGCATGGGCTTGACTGGCACCGGCCAGTCGACCATAGGGGTCAGGGGTAAAGCCCTACCCGGCCCCGCCAAGGTCCACTGTTGCCAGAGGAGCTCCTCGCAGTGCCGCCACATCCGCTGGTAGAGACGGATTATCCAGAGATGAACAGGATGAGGAGCGTTGATGACGATGCCTCCTTGTTGCTGTCAGCATGGCTCAGTTGGTAGCACATCCGCCTCTGGACCAGAAGGTCGTGGGTTCTCGTCCCACACTGGGATTGGACTTGCACCTAAAAATCGCTGGCATCCGAGTGCAGTACTGGGGGGTGCTAAACTGCTGGGGTGTGCCGTCCTTTGGATGAGATGTTAAACCGAGGTTCCTTCTGCCCATCCTGGTGGGTGTCCAAGTGGAACTAAAAGAACCCAGGGCACTCTTCGAAAAGAGCAGGGAAGATTCCCGGTGTCCTGGCCAACATTTCCCTTCCCATAAAACGGGTTCATGTAATTATCCAGGCTGTGTGTGGGTGATGATGTGCGATGTGGCTACCATCACACATTCAGTCACTTCACTACCAGTCTAGCATTGCTTGTAAAGCGCTTTGGGATACTGTGTATGAAAAGCGCTATATAAATGCTGATTATTATTCTTCTTGAGCAGGACTGAGAAATCGAGGGGCCCCTCTATTTGCACCTCGATTGCCAACCCAGGAACTGTTGTCAAGGAGACACATCTAGGGGTGTGGTGTAAATCACCGGCACCTGATTTGGTTGCACGACCTCCGGGGGTGGGTGGGTGATGATCCCAAGCAGAAACGCTGGGGATACTGACAGCCTCACGTACTCCTGAGTGAGGAGCATGATGACCGGGGTCTGGGAGATGAAACTCTTTTTCAACCTGCTGACAATGGGTCAAGAAAAATTTTGATCGCATGATCGACTAGTGTCAAGGTTAGCACACCTGATGGGGGTACTGTGGAGCTAGCAACCTGTCTCTTAATCAACAGGGACTCTACCATAGCAGGCAAGGTACTCCCCAAAGGTCTTGAGTGCCTGACACATTATCACAGAACTTCCTCATGAAGGATGCTACAACACTGGCCCCAGCAAGGAGCACTGTGGCTGAGGAGGTGCCTCCTATATCCTTAGCCGCCACCTCTTCCATTGTGGCTTGTTGCGAGGCAGACCATACCACAGCAGAGGCCGCCTTGCAACCACTTTTGACCTGCAATTCTGGGTCTTGATCAGCTGGCCAAGGACAAGGCTAGCCTTCCTGTTTTTGAACAAAAACAGGAGCATCATCAGGCAGAGGCTGCAACCAGCAACATTGTGTGTCATTCCCTGGCAATACAGGCACAACACACGTGGGTCCATCCGTGACATCATCTGCCAACACATGATGCACTATTTGAAGCCAGGCGTGGGCTTCACTTCCTTGTCTTCCACGTTTTCGATCAGAGGTTGACAGTGGGATCAAAATATACACAAATTGCTTTCGAAAGGTAGAAAAAGTCACTAATTTTGCCAATGGTGCACTTACTAGGCCCTACAACACGCAGAGCTGTGAAGGATACCAAACTCTTCCAGCAGAAAGGAAGATCTGAGGTCACAGGGTGGAGCCGTGGGATATTTTATTTATTTATTTAGTTGTTTAACCAGGTATAGCACACTAAGCTGAAAGCTTTTTTACAGGAGCGACCTGGCGATATACCACCCAGGTGGTGGGAGGAGCTTTACTTAAAGATATTCTGGTGAATCCGCTCTTAAGGAAGAACTGCCATCGTATGGTAAGTGAACCATATCTGTGCCCGTAGAACCTCTTTCCAGGAGAGGGGACAATGCAACTCACCTGAAAACTCCAGGCCCTGGGACAAGCCAGCAGAACTGCGTCAGTTTTGCACTGTATGGAGATGCAAACAGGTCTCTGTCTGGACTACCCCATATTTCAAAACGTCATCCACGATGAAGCCTGAGAGTTATCATTCGTGGCACAGTGCACAGGAGTTATTGAGGCGATCCGCCAGTGTGTTCAAGGAACCAGGCAGGAACACTGCTGACAGAAATATGTCACGTTCCACCACCTGTTGCCAAACTCTCATCGCCTCACTGCTGAGAGTGTACGAATGCATGCTACTTGACCACTTATGTAGTACATCACCAAAATATTGTCTGTACAGATCAGCAGCTGGTTTCCCAAAAAGGAGAGCAGTGAAAGCATGTAGGCCACACAAAACAGCCCTCATCTCCGTGGTGTTGCTGTGCAGAACCATATCCAGGGGAGTCCACTGGCTCCTCGAGTTCTGAAGGGGCCCAAATGGACACCCCCCACGCTGAACCCGAAATGTCCATGGTCATCACCAGGAGAGACGGAGGAACAGCGACTTTGTCTCTAGGTTGGAGCCATCTAACCACCAGAGCAGGGAGCAGAGAGGAGTCACCACTTGTGTAAGACACTCCAACTCATCAGAATGCTATGCCCACTGCGCCTGAGGAACCACTGAGGGATCCTTGTATGGAGGTGAGCTAACAAGACAGTCAGTATGGCAGCTGCCATCAGGTTGATTAGCATCAGAAGGCATCTGGCTAAGACACAGTCCCTGGATGATATCAGCTATGCCTGAGCCACCAATGCCATAGTAGTCATAGTGCAGAAATGCCCAGCCCAGTGCTGCGTCCAGAAGACCCCTATGTACTGGTGCCTCTGGCAAAGGGCAAGGACTTCAGTTAGTTGACCAGTATACCCACTTGATCGAACATCTGTTGGGTCCAAAACAGTGTGTAGACTATGGCGTCCCATGACGGGGCTTTCAATGGCCAGTTGTCTATTTAAGGGAAGATATAGAGGCCCTCACTGCTGAGGGCAGCAACCACCGTGGCAAAAACTTTGGTAAATACATACAATGCAGAGCATAAACCAAAGGGCATGACACAAAATTGGTAGCGTGAGCCCTGGAGCATGACAGGTATTTTCTCTGTGACTTGCGGATCTTGACGTGAAGGTAGGTGTCCTTCATGTCCAAAGCAACCATCAAATCCCTTTCTAGTATGAGGGAGAAGAGGATCTGCAATCAGACCATTAAAAACTTTTTGTATTTAATGAATAGATTCAGTCCTCAAAGGTCTAGTAGTAGTACAGGCCTTAGATCCCCAATCCATTTTGGGACCAGAAAGTACCAGGAATAATAGCCCTGGTTCTGTTCTAAAACTGGGACGGGTTTCATAGCCCTCTTGCAGAGAAGGGTTTGAACCTCCTCTAGCTGGAGGGCAAGATGTCCCAGATGGTATTTGTTGGGCAGTGGGGGGGGGTCACTGGGGAACAGTAAGGCGCTGTAGGGCATGTTCTTGCTGAACCACCTCCAGGACCCAGGCATCTGTAGTTATCTCCCTCCACATCTGAACAGGGAGATGCGGCCTCCCACCAAAACTTCTCAAAGCAGTGAGGCCTGAGGAAAGGGAGTCAGAAAGTGCTGGGGGAGGCAGGGGTGTTGGTAATTGTCTGACCATTTCTAAGCCTGGTATCAGCACCAGGAGGCAGGTTTGCAGCTTGGGAAGTGAAAGGTTGAGGACTCTGAACCATGTCTTGGGCCTCCTGAATAACTATGGCCTGGATGGACATAGGGTCTGCGAAAAGCTCTGTCCCTTCCCCTGGCTGTATATCCCTTAATGCATTTACTACATCATTGCAAAATAATTACTTTCCTCTAAAGGGAGAACTAAGCACAGATTGTTGCACATTAGAGGCAAAACCAGACACTCTTAGCCAAGAGTGGCGATGAAGGCAAATTCCAGAGACAGCATGTGTGGTGTCATACACAGACCTGAGCTGGTGCTCTGCAGGCAATTCTGATATTTTAATATGCAAGCCTGATAATTTGCAATCCTTAGGCCATGGGAAGCAAAAGTCCTCTTTCCCCATCACATCCAGATTCCTTGACTCCTTATCAGGAGAAAGAGAACTCGTGTGCTTAGGTACTTCTGATCTATCATGAGCTGCCATGATCACCACTAAATCTGTTTGACTGTGAATAATAATAAAGCTTTGCTGTTGAGGCTGGATATTGTTTATCAGACTTTCTGGGAACTGCTGGCAACTCAGCTGGCCTATGCCAAGCAACCAATGTGGCATCCTCCAATGCAGAATTTACAGAAGGAATTAATAACTGCAGGGGAGGTGGAGACCTCCAAGAAAGTACAGTTACTTAAGAACTTACCATAACAAAAGATCTTCGAGAGGAGCTCTTGCAGCAGGACTAAGCCACTAGGCACTAGGACCACACGGAAAACTTCTAGCCAGCAGTCTATAGCGGGGGCACGCACTCTACCTATGGTATAAAAAGGGGCGGTCCCCCAGCTCCACCTCAGTTCTCCCGCTGGAGACGCTGGCATACCAAGAAAAGAAAACAATTGAGGCGGTTTCTCATAACCCAGGAAAGCAGAGAAGCCAAGAAGGAGAAACAGCAACCGGGGGGGGGGGGAGGGGGGGTTGGAGGGAGGGAAAGCAGTGCTCATTGCAAGAGCTCCTCTCTCAAAGATCTACTGTTACAGTAAGTTCTTATGCAACTGTACTTTCTTCGAGGGTCTCTTGCAACAGGCAACACCGGGAGAACTGAGTCCCAAGCAGTATCGGAACTAACCCAGTCAGCAGGGAGGAGGAAAGAGCAGGCATTTTACATGGACAGAACTCCCAAGTGGTAATTGCACAGATGTCTGCAGTGGACACATTTCTTGAAGGAAGCAACTGAGGCGGCCATGCCTCTAGTAGAATGGCCTCTAATCAGTCCCAGTAAAGGCTTGGCCTACTTGAGGTAGCAGTAAACAATGCAATTCGCTAATCATTTAGACAAACACTGCTTAGAAACAGGGGCTCCTTGACTCCTAGGAGCAAATGAAACAAACAACAGATCAGACTTTCCAATAGCACGGGTGCGATCCAGATAATACCTGCACACCCCGTATACATCTATAGTTTGAAGTAAGGCCTCCCCTTAACTAGAATACTCAGGAAAATACACAGGCAGGTGGATGCATTAATTTAGTGTGAACTCAGACACCACCTTAGGAAGAAACAGGATTAGTTCACAAAGGCACCCTGTCTTTGTGGGAAAACAAATAAGGCTCTTTACACATCAGAGCCTGCAGCTCGGAAATCCTCCAAGCAGAAGTAACGGCAACTAAAAACAACGCTTTCCAAGAAAGGAAGCGTATTTTGAAGCTTGTTACAGGTTCAAAAGGAGGCAATGTAAACTTTTCCAAAATGAACAAAAGGTCCCATGGCGGGGGACAAGGTCCTTAATGGGAAGTTTCAATGCAACATGCCCCGCAAAGTGTAGGAAAGGTTCAACTGGGCAATGGTTTTGCCCTCAACATAGAGGGCAGAAAAAGGGACACCTTAAGCGAAAAGTAAACCAAACCTGAGTCAGAAAGGGATAGGAGGTACTCCAAGATGAGATTCACAGGACAGGTGAAGGATCCAAGTGTCGAACAGTTGCACAAATGGAGAAGCGCTTCCACTTGATGGCATAGGTGGCCCTGATTGAGAGTTTCCTAGCGGCCACCAAGACATCTGCCACCTGGGATGAGATCCCAAAGCGGGCAATAGCTAAGTCTGTAGGAGCCATGCATGAAGATGCAGTGATTTGAGGTCCAGATGGACCAGAGTGCCCTGTTCCTCGGAGAGCAAGTTAGAGCACAGGGGCAAGGCGACTGGAGGCTCTACTGTTAATTGTTGCAGAAGTGGAAACCATATCTGACGTGGCCAGTAGGGCGCTATGAGAATCATCTCTGCCCCTTCTTACTGAAGCTTGACAAGTACCTTCTGCAAGTGTGGAAAGGGAGGGAAAACGTACAGGAACCTCCCTGTCTAAGACAGGGACGACGCATTGCACCAGAAGACACCAGGCCCTGGATTGAGCCAGCAGAAATTGGGCAGTTTTGCGGTGAGTGGGGATGCAAAAATGTCCAGCTCGGGATGGCACCACCTGTCGAAGAGGTCCTTGACCATGGAGGTTAGAAGCTCCCATTCGTGAGCCTTCATCCTGGACCTGCTTAGACTGTCGACCAGGACATTTTGGAAGCCTGGAACATGTACGGTGGCTAGTGCCAGGTTGTGCTGAATGGCCCAGTACCAGACTCTCATGGCCTCCCTGCAAAGGGGGGTAGGAATGAGTCCCCCCATGCTTGTTGATGTAGTAGACTACCGACATGTCTGTCTGAACCAAGAGAGGGCCTGGAACAAGGTGAGTCTGGAAGGCCCTCATCTCCGGGACACTGATGTGAGATATGGCTCATTCTCCTCCGAGTCTGGTGATGGGCCAGTGGGCACCCCAGCCCAGGCCCGAGGTGTCTGTAGTCAGAATTTGTTATGGGGATACTGTTCTCAAGGAGACTGGAGTTGTTCTGCCACCATTCTGAGGTCTGCCTCACCAGACTGGAAACCAGAACCTGCTGATCTAGGTTGCTGGTGCACTGGTCCCATTGACTTCCAAGTCCACTGAGGTACCCTCATGTGTAGGCGAGCTAGGGGAACCGTGCTTATAGCTGCCATGTGCCTGAGGAGGCACAGGAAAGACCTGGCTGGGATGTGCCGAGAAGAGGAAGCCAGCTGGGCCTGCGTTACCATTCTGCTCAGGCCTAAGGCAGGAAGACTTTGCCCAATGACAAGTCTAGGACCGCCCCTAAGTACTGGGGGCGCTGACTCAGGAGACAAGACTTGGGGAAGCTCAGAGTAATCCCCAGAGTCTGGAACAACTGAAAAGTGGCATCCAGGGTCCAGATCAATTGAGTCCTGAAAGGGGCTGTCAGCAGCCAATCGCCCAGGTAAGGGAAGACATAATGGCCCTGTCTTCATAGGGCCACAGCCACCACTGCTAGACACTTGGTAACGACCCGAAGGGCTGAACAGAGGCCAAAGAGAAAGGCCCGAAATTTAAATGGTTCCCCTGAAAACAGAAACTGAGGAATAGACAGTGGAGCAGGAAAACCATGATATGGAGGTAGGCACCCTGCTTATCTAGTGAACAAAGCCAGTCCCCCTGGTGACTAAGGGGCAGCAACCTGTAAAGGGTGATCATCCTGAAACACTTGTACTCGATGAACAGATTCAGGTTGCTGAGATCCAGAATCGGTCTCAGGTCCTCTGTCTTCTTGGGGATGAGAAAGAAGTGGGAGTAGAACCCCTTCCCTCCCTGTGCTGGGGAATGGGCTGTATGGCCCTTTTGCTCAGTAGGGCCTGAATTTCCTCCTGAATGAGGAGGAAGTGTACCTGAGAGTAATGGGACTGCAAGGCAGGGCTGTCCAGAGGGATTTCCAGAAATTCCAGAGTGTGCCACCTTTCCACCATCTGAAGGACCCATTGGTCTGAAGTTATACAGCGCGCCACACTCCGGTATAGGGAATGACGACCCACCACCCGAAGTATAGGGAAAAGCGACCCCCCACCATCTCTCCCAAGGCCTCTGCCAGAGGAGAGGGGTTGGGCAAGGAGTCAAGCAGTAGTACTGGGCATAGGCATTGCAGCTGGGGACGTCCTAAGGGCCCTAGGGGCGGAAGTTCCAGCTGGTTGGGTGGAAGCCTTGCACTTGAAGACACCCTTGGGCTGCTGTCTAGGGGGGTCCGGCAAAAGGACTACATTGATTGGACCTGGGCTGAGAACAGTACATAGATTGCACCAATCTCAAGGCCTTGCACAATTTTTGTCGGCGAGAAATAATGTCCTGGGCGTCCCAAAAAAAAAAAAAAAAATCCCCAGAAGAGGGCATCCAGAATTTGTGCCTGCATATCTGGTGTAAAACCTGACACCCAGAGCCAGGAGTAGCAGCAGATGCAGACAACAGTAGCCACCGCTTGACTGCCTGCGTTCACCGTGTCATAAGCGGCACAGAAGACATGGTTGCCCATGTCCAAGCCTGACTTAAGGAGCTGGACCAGTTGGGTTTTGGTGGGATCGTCGGGAAGAGCCTGCACAAAGTCCAAGGCCTTGTCTCATAAGGCATTTTGATACTGCACCACAGGGTCCAGGTAGTTCTGAGTCCGAATGGCAAGTATGACCAAAGCATAGGGCTGCTTGCTGAATTGGTCAACCTGGCAAGACTCCTTATCAGGAGGGTGGGTGCTGAGGTGCCTAGGCTTCTTGGTGTGGTCTCAAGCCACATTCATGACCACCGAGTGTGCCTTTGGCTGCTCCCCCAAATAGGATTTGCTAATGGGGGCAAGATAAAGGCAGTCAGCCTTCTTAGCCAAGGCCAGAGTGGAGGATGGTTGGTTTCAGGTGGCCTTGGTGGCATTCTCATATGATTCAATGAGGGGTGGCACCACCAAGGGAAGAGTCTCATTTCTGCGGAGGCAGACCGCCATACAGCGACATTCAGGGTCTAGTTTTTCTGTCTCCCAGCCCATCAAGGATTGCATATGACTCATGATGTCCATAAACGCAAGATCGACCGGGGTGGGGGACCTGGGGTTTCAGGATCGCCCAAAGGCCCCCAATGAGTCACCAGAGTCCTCTGAAGAGGAAGAATCCCTGCCAAATGGGTCACTTTTTGGGACTGGCGTCGGTGGACGATGTTCCTCCTTGCATCGGTCCATTCGAGCTGGAGAGGGTCCTGGAGAATGCGGCTGGCTAGGCCTCGTTCGGCCTGACTGCCAAGGAAGAGGGTCCCAAGGAGGCAGATTGGGTGGCCTCCTGGGGGTCTCCTTATCCTTCATGAAAGCCCACCAGGCTCCACTGGTGGAGGTAGGTTATAAGGCGTGTACAGATACCGAGGAGGCAACACTGGGTAACCTGGCGTCGGGTACCCCAGCATCGGTCCCTAGAGCATGGGGTACCCTGGTGCTGGTCCTACTGGTGTCAGATAACCTGGTATGGGCCCTTGTGGCGTCAGATTCCCTGGCAGTCTCTGAGGCAGTGGGAATCTGGGCGTTAGTCTCTTAGGTGTCAGCTAGGGATTGCCTGAAGGGTCAGCCGGCATTGGCCGAGGCGATAATGGTTGCAGCATTATCAGTGTCAACAAAGGCAGAGCAGATGTTGGGCAGACTGGCGAGGGCTGACACCAGTTCGGTGTGACAGGTGCCGCCAACCCCGGAGGGGAAATGGGAACCTGCACAGGGGAAGCAAGCTCCCGAAGGAGGCAGAGGGGACGCCTGTGTAGGGAAGGCAAGCGCTTGCTCTGGGCGTTGTAAAGAGGCACCAATCCCGGAGTCAGGAATCGACGAGGGCAATGGCAGGACTGGGGGAGCAATGGGCAAGGACTCGCTGCCCACGGAAGACAGCTCAGTCGAGCCACCTGGCTGAGGACCCACTGGGTGTAAGGGCCTGAGCATCAGTGGACAAAGTCCAAAACCCTGAGGAGCCACTGCTTGAGAATGAAATAAGGGCGGCTGAGAAACAGGCAGCTCTGAAGAAGTGAGTGCTGCCGAAGGAGGTGGGGCCGACCTCCCATGGGAAAAGGACCCCAAGTCGGTCGCCGACTTATGTGGTGACTGGGAGCAGAAAGCTGATCGTGGACAGTCCCAGTACTTATCCTGGTGCTTATGCTTCCCAGTAGATTTCTTCTTCTCCTGGGCAGGAGAAGAAGTCGAAGTGCCAGAGGCTAGGAAGGAGGAAGAGCCTTTGCCCTGGAGCTCCTTCTCCATCGCTGCTAACTTCTGCTGCAGCAGGAAACCTTTTAAGGTCTTCAGACAGCATCTCCGCGTGGCCTGGTTTAAGTCCTGGCAGGTCTCGGTGTTGTGATCGGGGCCTAAGCAAAAAGAGTGGCCATCCTTGGAGGGAAGCTGCCTGCCACAAGCACACTTTGTATGCTGGTCGGAAGACTAGGATGGAGAAGAAGACATGCACAAATAAACAAACTATTAAATTTTAAAATGAAAAAGAAACAGAAAAGCGCAAAGTAAAATGGCGCATGACTGAACCAAGTGCTCGCGATGGTCTGAGGACGGCAGGAAAAGAACTGAGGTGGAGCTGGGGGACTACCCCTTTTTTACCACAGGCGGATGTTGGCATGCCGACATTGAGGCAGTGTCTCGCTATAGACTACTAGTTAAAGAAGTTTTCTGTGTGGTCCTAGCACCTGGCTGCTTAATCCTACCAGTGTTGCTTGCTGCAAGAGCCCCCTCGAAGAAAGGTTTCATGGATTTCTCTTGGAGGAATCCTCCTCCTCCTCCTCTACTTGAAACTCCAGTTTAGCCTGTATCTGTTTAAGGAAGGCCTGAAATGAGGCACCCTCAGGTGAAGACTTAGTGTCTTTTATACCTTCCTTTGGATGGTAAGAAAGAGAACATCTTTAGCCCACTGCATCAACTGCATCCTCCTCTTCATCCATGGTCTCCTCCTCTTCCATATACTCTGGACTAATTACAATTAATTTTCAACCGTCATAAACTAAGGATCAATGGGACAAAGGTGACAATGAAGGAGGAACCGCTGACAAGAGTTCTGATGACTGAGGCTGTTCAGGGCCCAGCATGACGGCAGGGACCAAGAACTGAAAGATTGGTGGTAACTTCAATGACAGCACAGTCAAGGACGCTAGTGACGACGGCAGCAATACGCTGAAGGAGCTCCGTATTGACTAAGCCTGAAGGGGTCACTGGCGGCAGAACCATTGAAGGGACTGTGCCAGATGGTGGTAAAGGCTGCGAATCCCCCAGTGCCGGACCCCCGACCTTGGCATCTGAGAAACAGTCTGGGGGTGGCAGGACCCATGGTCGTAGTCTGGGACTTATCTTTTTTACCATACTTACCTCTTCTTAAAGGGGAACGGACTGGGGATAAGGCCTTATTATTTTTTTTTTTTAATCACATCTTTTCCCTGTCCCCGTACAGCCCCATCTGACTGACTCCCCCAGCTCCATGCCCCGGAATTACCAGGGCTTACCTTATGCCCGGTCCAGGGGCGGTGCTTGCGGAGAGTCTGTCGCCATCCTGCCGTCAGTGTTTTTCTGCTTTTCTCCCCATTTTTAGCCCAAGGACCCCAGGAGAAGTACGCATGCATATGGAGGCACGCATGCGCCTTACAGCCCTGGTAACGGCCCTCCTCCGCCCACCCCATTGGCCTATCGCTGGCACCCTTGCTTGTGCAGCCTCTCGGCCTCCACCAGGGGGTAGCTGTGAGTGAGGGATGCCACCCACCTCCCCGGAGAGGAGCGCTGCCTTGACGGCTGCTCCATCCAGCTCCGCCCGCCCCCCCTCCTGTGCCGACCTCCGACGACCCAGGCTCACTCTTGAACCAGAGTCACTGGCGTGCCACAAGGTGAGACGTCCAGCGCCTCAGCCCTCTGTGCCACTGGGCTGGCGATATGGCCTTTTCTTTATGCCGCTTATCCTCAGAATGGCTGTGTTTTTCCACTGATTTGTCATTTTTCTTCAATGAGTCCGCGACCGACACTTCAGAGAATGGCGGGTTGATGGCGAACCAGGAACAGAAGCAGTTAAGGACAGTGACGCACCTCTGCCACAACCTGCTTCTCCATTTCCTTTAGCTTTAAATGCACTTCTAAAGCCTGCTTGAGAAGTCTCCTGGTTATCCGATTAAAGCTCTGCCAAAATGAGCAGGCTTTAACGTTGTGATCTTCACCGAGGCAATGGATACAGAAGTAGTGGTCGTCTCTATAAATTTAAATGTTGCTGCAGTGGTAGTAGCAGAATAATGGTTCCTTTTCTGTTGGAGGCATAAAGAGAACGTTTGAAAGCAGTAGCAGCGACAGCGTCGATGGTGTTCTCACAGTGGTGGACCGATGAGTGGGAGAAAGACAACAGTCATGCTGGGGATGGCCACATTATATATAGGCACCAACAAGGCATGTTGACTTGGGCGGCCCCAAACATTTTAGCTCTCTTAGGGCTCTAGCACCTCTGACCACAAGAACAAACAGTAGCACTCTACTGAGAAGACTTGATTCTTTTAAGAGAAAAATGGAACTGAAATGATGTAAATGTTTATCTTGCTCTCAAATCTCATAATGGTACCACCAGCATAAACGTTCACACTGGGCCCCTGGATCTTACTGCTACTTTTCTGAAACAACAACTACTGTACATCTGAGGTATGCAACTGACTACAGCCTACAGCCTAAGATTTCTATAATAACAGACAATGATGGAAGAAAAAGATCAAAGATCCATCTAGTTAGCCTGCAGTTCCCCATCTGTCCCGCGACCTACTGTCCATATGAAGTTTTATCTGTCCTAATCCCCCCCCCAGCTCCCCTTCCCACTGCTACCAACCTGAGCAACTACCAAACCCTTAACTCCATCCCAGCCATGTGTGAAACCATTTATGGTCTTGGCACCCACCATTCCCACTGACGGGCTGTTCCACGGCTCAAGCACCCTTTCTGTAAAACATAACATTCTCACATCCCTCTTAAACCTCCCCCCCCCAGCAGTTTCTACTCGTGACCTCAGGTTCTTGACTACTCCTGCTGAATAGTTCCCTGCAGTTCACCTTACTCATTCCCTTCAGGAACTTGAAGGTCTCCATCATATCCCCCCCCTCGTCTTCTCTAGTAAGTACATATCCAATGCCTTCAGAAGATCTTCGTCAGATTTGCCCCGAATCATCTTGGTCACCCTGCGTACATAGTCTCCAGCCTGTCCACACCCTTCTCTTGGAGGACTCTAGAACTGAGCATAATATTCCAGATGCAGCTCCACAACTGACCTATATAGAGGTACTACCTCCTTTTTATTGCTGTCAATACCCCTTCCGATACACCCCAGCATCCTATTAGCCTTATAGGCCTTGTTACAGTGGTTTGATGGTTTCTATACAGGCTGATACATGCTGAAAATCAAAACACTATAACACTAACTGTTACATAATCTTGTTTAATAAAAATACTGAAAGAATATGTACATGTATTTAAATTGTGTTTAGAACCAATCTTATTTACACATGTTGTTAAAAACAGAACATGTACCACAGTTTTTACATCCGCATCGGGTAAGGGTAATTAAGATAATGAAACCAACAAGGTTAATATTTTCTCTTGTAAAAGTTCTTTTGAAGAGAACACCGAAGGAACAGCTCATTTGAGTCAGTACTATTCTGTTACTCACTTTAAACACTGATGCACTGCACAGCAATTCACTGAATGAACTGAACAACAGGGCCACCCATTCAAGGTCGTTAAAACATTTAATCAAGTCACATTTAAAATCTGTCGTTTGACATGTTGTTTCATGACTAAAGACTCCCACCAGCTACCTTTGATTTCTTTGTAATGTGTACCACTTGTGAATGTGCAAGATATGCAAATGCTCAGAATTTAAGCTTCCTATACAGCTGTTTCTGAAATTTGGCACTTGTATTAAATCATATGCATACAGTCTACCAGTTCCGATGTATATCGGGGAAACTGCAGCTATTTCCGAGACTGTTTAATAAACTACAAGGTCAGTCTCCCAGTGAAGGCTCCATTTTGCTCCATGGAAGCATGAAAATGGGTCAGATAATTACCAAACCTTAAGAGACCATGTCGTGTGTGGCAGTGAGGCAGAATTTACAAAGATGCTACTATACACAAGTCCACTGGCTGTTCAGGGAAAAGTGCTGACCTACCACTATGAATGACCTGAGGATGTCTGAATGTTCCCTGCAAATGTAATCATGTAGTAAGAATGACATATTCAAAGGCATTTCACTTTCTCCCACTATACTGGTCAAACTCCAGTACAGTGTATTTAGTCTGTAGCACTAATATGTTTTTTCTTATTTCAGAGAGCAGCTCACCATGAAAGAATAGGAGCTTTAGGAGCTTTCAAATCAGATCCTACTTTATTCATTCAAGTAGGGGTCTATTTCTGCCAACAAGTTTCTACAAGAGGGTAAGATAAACCAGACAGGGAGGGGGTAATGAGCAGACTGGATGGGCCTACGGGTCCTTTTCAGTTGGCAAGTTTCTATATTTCTATGTTTCTAAGTGTAGCAAACTTGCCAATTTTTAAACGAAGGCTGGATACATTCCTTGAGGAAGTTAAGGAGCAGTGGGGATAGTTAGTCATCATGACTTTGTGTCTTCTACTGTCCTAAATCCATAGTATCCAGTCTGTGATTGATGTACTTATTTTTCTGTTGGGTCATCATAAACTGGAAATCAGAGTGGATATTAAGTTTGAAAGGTTACAACTGTAAGTATTATTTGTTCTAGCATAATACTTTTCATGTGCTCCAGTATTTGTCTGAGAATAGCGAGGAATTCCGTGTACTCAATTTGTAACTGAAAGTTCCAAGCAATATGTTCAGCTAATTCAAATGTTTTGAAAATGATGGTCTTTTAAATGTAGTATGATGTGCCAGTTTATGATGATCTAACAGAAAAATAAGTACATCAGTCACAGACTGGAGCAGCAACTACCCTTTATAAAGCTGCCAGTCGAGTGAACATCTCTTCTCGTCCAGGAGCATTTTGGTCACCAAGATAAAACACAGCATGGTTATATGCTTTTCTCATGGAGTAAAAAAAAAACAAGCTTTGAAAACATATCCTTACTACAACCTTCTGAAATCAGAGCGGATATTAAGTCTGAAAGGTTACAACTGTAACTATTATTTGTTCTAGCAAGAAGTAATGTTTCACGCTGCTTACTGTGCCCAGATTTGCTACACATTTCACGTTATTCCTACTGGACAAGTTTGCAGATCATGGATATAAAGTGTTTTTTTTTTTTTTTTGTTTTCTCGATTCTTTTCCCCTTCAGTCGCAGCCTGCGGGGCCTCTCTCATGCATCTGATCCTGCCCGCCTGAGGTCCCCCCATCACAAGCCCCTCTCTTCCCTGCAGCTTATACCCCCTGGCTTAACCCCTCCAGGGTGGGGCTGCCACTCCTCTTGGCACTCTTAGAGTCTGGACTTGCTGCATGTGAGGGCCCGGGCCGAGGAACTGGAAGGCCGGGTGGGTGGGATCCGGCAGTGGGCATGGAGGTCTGGTACCGTTGCCTACCCTGCTGAGCTGGGTGTTTCCTTGTTCTGGTGTGCTTTCCCTCCCAGCGCTGTGGACATGCAATGACATCTAGCGTCGGCGTGCACGCAACGCTTCCCCTGCCTTACGCAAGTGCTCCCAGAGTGCAGTGACCTCTGCCTCCGCAGGATGTCACTAGAGCTGGGAGATGTGTCCCACCCGTACCCCTGGAGAGGAGAGCTGTCATCGGACACTCGATCCTCTACTCCCCGGCCAGCCCCCGGAGACCCGAGCTCGTTCCCAAACCTGGGTCGCAGGTGTGGTGTCCAGCACGTCAACCCTCAGCACCACCGGGCTGGCTGATATAAAGTTGTTTTGCAAAACAGTGGCTGCAGAAGTTCTTCAGATTTGCTGCACGCCTTTCCTATGTCTAGGTGACTAAGCAGTGAAGATTTTCTGTTGCATAAGTGCAAAAACAGAAGGGGTGTGAGATGTCAACATGCCTCTGTTTTCATAAGGCCTTTTCAGAAAGTTGTCAGTCTTGAGAAGCTAAAACTATGAGGGACTACACAGTACTAAGTACTATACAAACAGTCACGTGAAAAGTCTGTTGAGTTGGCCTCTAACAGACCATGTTTTCTTGGCTACTCTAAAGGGCGATGGGGTCTTGTGATGAAATTTTCTACCTTATAATTAAAAATATTACAATAAACACTTCCCTGGAAATAGGAGGAAAACATAAACCATGAACTGATTTCTCACAGAAGGTGGCCACAGTAATGACCTTGGGGTCATTGGTACCTTTGTTTTTGTGACTACTTTAACAAAAACATTAGCCTTGGGTGAGAAAGCTTGTCACTGATTATCAAGTTCTCCAAAGTGAATAATAACAGTTTTAAATTAGTGCCCCGTTTAATGCCAGCTTGTTCAAGTCACTGTTTCAGGTTCATGGTGTCAGAAGCAGCAGCGAAATGCGGTACCAACTGACCTTTGTTCAAGTACAGTTTGAGCTGGGATTGGGGCCTGTACACAGTATGTGGTGATAGCTGGTCATCTCAGGTACACTGGTCACCCTCCTCCAGGTCAATCAATTGCAGGTTCATCCAAAAATGAACACTGAAAGGTAGATGATCCCATGAGTGTGCCCTGCCAGTCCCAACCTTTTTCAGAAGGCAGAATCATGGGGAAGGAGAGGGCGCTAAATGGAATGAGATTAAAATATAAAATGGATATTTCTTGACTGCTCCATGTGCACATTTTGTTCACAGTGTTAACTCCAGTACAATGTCCAGCTCTCAGGTTTATTCAGGTCACATCTTCATTACTTCAGTCCAGAGTCACACGCACCCAGAGCTGTCATGGCAGTAGACAATCAAACATTTTCCATGTCAGAATTGGGGGGTACACCTACAGTTTCCAGCTGTATTTGTAATCACTCATTTCCAGCTGGCGTAGAGAGGCCTTCCCAAGCACCGGTGGCTGTATAAGCTGGTTCACAGTTGAAGATTGGAGTCCACAGTTTGCCAAATCTTTACACACAGTACCCTGCTAAATCAAAGAAACAAGCACTTTATTTAAGGGACACTGTCAACCCCATCAAGTCTACAACTATCACTAGTTTAAAATAACACATTTTATAAACTGCTCACCTTCTGTAGAATTTACTAATGCACCTGGTTGTTTAGCATCTGTTTCCTTTTTCTTACTAACTGCAAACCTGCCTTCCATCATATTAATGTTACTATACAAAGATATTGTGTCCAGTCCTTGATCCACTCCCACTGAATCCCGCCTGAAACTTGAGAACACTTTTACAAAGTCTAGCCAGTGATGATGATGATGCGGTGCGACAAGGCTGTATCATGAGTGGCTGGACTGTTTGTGCCATTCCTAGAGATCAGGAAGAATCTAGTGAGAATTGAAACAAAACATTGAATAACTTACCCCTAACTGTGAAGAACAAGTTGGTTTAGTAATTATTAAGAAAATAAAAAACTTTTACCTCAAAAAGTAGGAAAATAATGTCAGTTCCTTACTGGTTCAGAGAACCAATGAAGAACTGCAAACTTACGAACTGAAGCTAAATCTAGACTAGTCTATCTGTATAAACCAAGGACAGTACTTTGAATTAATAGAGAAATAAAATAAATGAATCGGCAACTTGAAAAATAGAAGAAATAAAGTAAAATCTTCAAGAAGCTGAAGGAGCAATCTCTGAGGTGTCTAACTTTACTAGGCGGAGTAAAGAATCTGACAGTTGCATAGAATGTACCAGGGACAGTAGTTTGAAAACCAAACCCGAGCCAATCAACGTTCTACTACTTGCATAGATTCTTTAACTCTATCCTTTCCAGGGCAGTTGAATGGTGAAGGCTAACTGCATGTGTCAGAATACAGTAAAGATTTCCTGGGGTTTGAACGTGCGCTTACTCAAGTGGAACAACTGCCAAGACTCCCTGCCTGGGGGAAGGGCACTAAGGTGCTCATCCCTGCAATGGCCAGAGCCGACATCGAGCTGAGACCTGGACGACCCCAACATCCAGAGCTTACTATGGCCAGCTCGGCCCAGATCCTGAGGCGGCGGGTCCTGGAGCAGATGCTGGGGGAACATGAAGGCAGCCTTTGAGGAACACTGGCTGCCTCTGGACAAAGGACCACCACGCCGAAAACAGGGCATTATAATCCACTGGTGGTGGGAGATTATACACCGGCAGGTAGGGATAAGAAGGCGCCAGGTAAGGGTACAGTGGGGCTGGCGTTGGGTACTCAAGGACAGGGCCACCCAGCAACAGTGGCGAAGCCGGCATTAGGCCCACAGACTGGGGCAATGGTAGTACTGGCAGCAGTCGGGAGCATCCAGAGGAAGGGTCTGCTGGCCAAGTCGGAGCCTTGGGGGGGGGGACCCCCTTTCCAGAGGCAACACTGAAGAAGCAACAGCAATAGCCTGCTGCAGGCACTGTCTAGAAGGATTACCATCAGTCTCAGAGACAGGGACTGATGACAGCAGCGCCGTGGCCTGGGGGCAACGGTGGAGAAACTGACACCCGATGAACCAACACCAGCCAAGTCACCGGGCTGACAGTCTGTAGAAGATAAGGGCCTGAGCATCAGGGGCTGAGGAGCAGGAGATAAAGTCCTCTGCCCAAAGAACTGCCACCTGAAATAGCAATGAGGGCGGGTGGCTGACCCACTGGGAGTGCAGTAGAAGAGAGGGCTGAAAGGGCAGACTCCCTGCGGAAGGAGAACCCCGGCGGGGTCAAGGGTTTGTGGGGTGACCGCATGCGGGAAGCAGACTGGTCCCGGTGTTGGTGCTTCCCACCAGATTTCTGAAAAGAGAAGGCCCCGGAGGACTGTGTTGGTGAGGCCAAAGAGCTCCTGGTCTGCAGCTCCTTTTCCATCATGACCAACTTCTGCTTGAAAAGGTGGCTCTCCAGAGTTTTAAGACGATGTCTCAAAGTGGCTTGATTGAATTTATGGCAAATCTGGCAGGCTTCAGTGTCATGGCTGGGGCCTAGGCAGATGAAACACGCACAGTGGCCATCTTTTTCAGGAATCTATTTGCTGCAGGCACACTTAGTTGAGTGGTGAGGGAAGACGAGGCTGGTGAAGACAAACTCGTCGACGAAAACACAGAAAATTCAATGTTTAACACTAAAGGAAAATTAAATATGGCAAGTGCAGGTAATGGTGATTGAATGTAGCTGCGGCATCCACCAAGGTCCAATGTGCGCTGGTCGACGGCGGGAAAAGAACTGAGGGAGGTGTAGGGCACAGCCCGCCTTTATAGGACAGGCTGATGTTGGCGATGGGCGGTTCACTGTGGTAGAGTTCTCTCTAAAAGTTTTCCGTATGGTCCTCGTGCCTGATGGCTTAGTCCTACCGGTGTGGCCTTCTGTTATGAGTCTTCCTCGAAGTAAGATTGAGGGTTACTCATCTGTAACCGTAGCTCTAGGAGCGGTATATGATGAACATCCACACTGGCAGTCTTCCTTTCCCTTTAATTCTATCTGGAAGGACTTCAAGCTAGGCTCCTCCCACCCACCCGGGTGGTATACTTCTCAGCTCCACCCTGTGACGTCAGATCTTCCACAATGCTTGGAAGCAGGGATCTATGTGGGTTGTGTGGATATGCACCATATACCACCCCAAGAAAGTACAGTTACATAAAAACGTACCATAACAGTAGATCTTTGAGGAGTTTCTCTTGCAGTAGGTAATACTTTTGGGTATCCAGCAGAGGTCACTATGGTGCACGGCAGCTCTTCTAGAAGTTTTTCACCAGGGACCGCCCACACATGACAGCAGCTTCCTGTTTCCTCTATAAGTGTGGGCGGTCCCTGGTATCCTCAGTTCCCCTGCCAGATTCAGCTGGCAAAGCGAGGACCAAGGGGAAACTGAGGTACCAAAGGAGCCCCAACCCTAGTCACTGGACCAGAACTTGCTCTCTCAGAGGAGGGAGATGGAGGGTGGGGACAAACCTACTGCAAGAGACACTCTTCAAAGATCTACGTTTTTTAATTTTTTAATTTATTTCGTTTTTGCTGATCAGGTAAGTGCACTAGACAAATTCTGCCGATTTTCAGGCATGACCGGGGAGATACAGATGAATGCCAACTAACTTTGAACCAGATTAAGCTGCAGGTGGTGTTTTTTTTTAGTGAATGGGGGGAAATTTGGCCAGGGCACTGGGGAAATTAACCTACTCTTTTCGAGAAGTGCCATGGAATCTTTAACACCCACCTAAACTACCACCACAAGAGGTAGATGGGACCTCGGTTTAACGTCTCATCCAAAAGACAACATCTCAGGAGTGCAGCACCCCCCTCATGCTGCACTGCAGTGTCAGTATTGGGATATTAACCCAAGTGCCTGGTGTGGGGTTCGAACCCACAGCCTTCAGATGTCCCAGCCTCAGAGGCGATGGTGCTACCTGCTGAGCCACGTAACTGTACTATCTTCCACAGACTGGTCTCTTGCAGTAAGTAATACTTTTGGGATGAATACCAAGCAGTAATGCCCATATAGGAGAACAATTATGATAGGAGACCTTCTAGGACTGCACGGCCAAAGGCCGTCCTATGTCGTGAAGCAATATCCAGATTGTAGTGCCTTGTGAAGGTATGGATCGTGGACCAGGTAGCTGCATTGCAGATATCTGAAATGGAAGCTCCTTTAAAGAAAGTCGCAGTATTGGCCACAGCTCTAGTGGAGTGGGCCTGGACAGGTCCAGGTGAAGGCTTGTTGTATTTTTTGTAACAAAATGTAATACAATGCGCCAGCCAAGATGAAAGAGTATGTGTTGTAACTGGGAGGACGTTGCGACCCGGGGCAAAAGAGATGAACAGTTGAGACATCGTTCTAATCGACTGTGTCGGATTAGTACAGTAGCGTAGTATACGTGGACATCTAAAGTATGTAGATGTTCACCCTGATTGGAGTAGTCTGGATAGTAAACCGGAAGCTCCAAAGACTGATTTAAAGTATGTTCAGAGACTACTTTAGGAAGGAAGGGTTGGTACGAAGGAACACCAGGTCTGTGTGGAAAATCAAGTAAGGTTCCTTACACATGACGGCATGGAGCTCGGAAATACGTTGAGTGGAAGTGATGGCCACTAGAAATAGGGTTTTCCATGAAAGAAAATGGAGATCACAAGTGGCTAGCGGCTCAAAAGGCTCAAGGTTCAATTTTTCTATCATAAAATTGAGATCCTACGGAGGAGTGGGTCTTCTAATACGAGGTTTAATATGCAACATTCCTTTCAAAAACATCTTAGCTAGATGGTGTTGGTACATTAAACTGCCATCCAGAGGCTCATGGAAAGCAGAGATGGCAGCCAAGTGGACTTTAGCGGAAGAATAACTTAGACCAGACTCAGATAGTGAGGCCAGGTAGTCCAGAGCCTTCGTCAGTGGACAAGAATAAGGGTCCAAAGATCGAGAGGCTGACCATATGGAAAAATATTTCCATCTGAAATTGTACGTTGGTCTTGTTGCTGGCTTACAGGAAGCCAAGAGGATACTGGCAACAAGAGAGGACACTTGTAAATGAGTCATGAAAGCGTCCTCAGGAGCCTTCAGGTTGGGGTGTAGTAGAGACCCATGACCCTGAGTCAAGAGGTCTGGTCTGACTGGCAACGGGATGGGCTCCTCCACTGACAGCTGGAGGAGCAGGGGAAGCCACAACTGGCGTGGCCACAGTGCGGCTATGAGAATCATTGTGGCCAGTTCTAACTGTAATTTCAGTAGAGTCCGCTGCAGGAGAGGGAACAGCGGGGAAGTATATAAGAAAAGACCTGTCCAGCGTTGGGACAGGGCATCTATAGAGCATCCCTTTCTGTTCAGGATAATGGAAAAATACCTGGAAAGACGGTAATCTCCGGGGCAAACATCCATCTGTGGAGTGCCTCATAAACTGAAGATTTCTTGGAGCACTTGCCTGTGAAGTGTCCATTCGTGAGTCGTGGACTGATGACTCCGCCAGTCGGCTTACTGGTTGCAATGTCCCAGAAGGTGGACAGCCGTTATAGTCCGTTGTAGCTGTATGATATCCTGCCAAACATCAAAGGTCTCTCTGTATAGGGCGCGAGACTTCGTACTCCCTTGTTTGTTGAGGTAGAACACTACTGCAGTGTTGTCTGATTTGATCTCTAACAATCCTGGCTCGAGGTAGGGCCGAAATGCCTGAAGGACTAAACGGACCGCTCTCATCTCTAAGAGATTGATATGAGACAGATGGGGAGAAGCAGGCCATTGGCCTTGGGTGTGGAAAGAACCCAAATGTGCTCCTCAGCCCAGCAGTGAAGCATCCGTGCTCAGCGTTTGCTTGGGGGGGAGAGACCGGAATGGCATTCCCTGATTCACATCGATTCAGATTGTCCACCATGTCAGGGAGGACATCAGAGAAGGAGTGACCTTGATTTCGTCTTCGAACAGTCCTGTTTTTTGGGGACTATTGATTCTGGAGGGTCCATTGGACAGGTCTCATGTGGAGACGGGCGAAGTCTACCACAGGAATGGCAGCAAACATGTGACCCAGAAGGCGCATTTGTCTGGCTGGGACTATCTTCCGAGTTTGTATGTGTAATGCCAGAGCTATAAGTGTATCCTGCCGGGCAGTCAGAAGGTAAGCCCTGGCTGTAATTGTATTTAGAACAGCTCCAATATATTGGAGAGACTGTGTTGGGTTTGGACTAGACTTTAGCCAATTTACTGTGATTCCCAGATCTGCACACAGTTTCAAGGTAGTAAGGCAGGCAAGCAGAGCTACTCTGGAGTCTGCTTTTATTAGCTAATCGTCTAGATATGGAAAGAGAAGTGTCCTTCTCTTTGCAAGGCTGCTGCCACCACTGCTAAACACTTTGTGAACACCCTGGGGGCTGATGAGAGGCTGAACGGAAGTGTTTGAAACTGGTAATTTTGACCAAGAAAGTGGAAGCATAAAAATTTCTGGTGGGCAGGGTGGATAGGAATATGAAGGCAGGCATCCTTCATGTCTAGGGCGCAAAGCCAATCGCCCTGTTTCAGAATCAGTATGATGGCTGGTCGGGTGACCATGCTGAAACGTTTGTACTGAATGTAAAGATTCAGTTGTCTGAGATCCAATATTGGTCTGAGGTCTCCCATACGTTTAGGTACCAGAAAGAAATGGGAGTAAAATCCCATATGATGTTCCAGAAAGGGCTCCGGTACAACGGCTTGTTTGGACAAAAGGGCCGTCAATTCCTCCTATAGGATGGATATATGCTCAGGAGGATAATGCAGGGTTTTATTTAACTCTAAAAATTGATTAGTGTTTTGCTCATAAAAGTGCTAAAACTTTGTGAAAATTAATAGCTCTTGCCTCACTGTGTTTAACAAACACAGCACTTCTAGAAAATCTATATAAATACTTTCTGTACAGTTAGTATCGTCCCAAGGAAAAAACTGCTAATCAGTTATTTAAAACCCTGTAATGAACCTTGCGTGGAGGGCAAGGGTGTGGGGTGGAGAGGAACTCCAATGTATGACCCTTATGTATAATCTGTAGTACCCAGTTGTCGGAAGTGATCATTTGCCAGGCCTCCAGATGGAGGGCCAAAGGACCCCCTACAGCCTCTGAGGCTTGGTGAAAGCCCTAGTGGGTCACTGGGAGGCGGGCTGTGCAGCTCCACCTGAAGGGTGGCAGCAGGCACCCCGGCAGTAGAGGTGTTGTCTCTGCTGGATTGAGCATGACCTCTGAAGCCGCCTTTGTTATTACCATTGTATCAGCCACCTCTTTTGGAATAAGAGGTGTGCTGGTTACAGTAGGCTGTAGCTGGAGTATGATACATGCCATGTACCGTATGGAGAGTTCTGCCTGATGCCTGTAAGTCATCCAGTAAAGTCTGAGTACCTGGCCCCGAACAGCTTGGACCCGTTAAAGGGGCAGTTAGCTATTTTATGTCGGATATCAGGTGCAAAGCCTGAAATGGGAAGCCAAGCATGGTAATGCAGAGTGATACCGTGGGTGATAGTCGGGCTGAGGTATCAACGGCATCATATCCTGACCTGAGAAGGTGATGGGAAATTGAATTACTAGTTGTCATTATAGCCAATAATTTATTCCTGTCCTGTGAGGGAGGGAGTTTATTGATGAGCTCAGTGGCAGAGGACCCCAGGGTATGCTGATATTTAATCATATGACCCATATAGTTCAAAATTCTGATATTTATAGCACCTGAGGGAAAAAAAAAACAACTTTTCCCCAGATAGTCAATTCTTCGGGATTCCTCATCAGGAGGTAAGGAGCTCATGTGTTTGGGTTTCTTGGTACAGTCATGAGTGGCAGTAATGACCACAGAATCTGCCTCTGGAATACTAGACAGAAAGGGGTGGTCCAGAGGAGCCTGATATAGATGTTCTGCTTTGTGGGAACAGCTGTAATAGCTGAAGGTTGATGCCAGGCAGCCACCATGGCATTCTGGTAAGTTGGTATTAGTGGGGGGACCACTAAAACAGGCTCCTCAGGTAACTCAAGGTAGTCTGCCATATCCTTACATTGCTTGTCATGTTCTGTAGTGGAGAATCCCATGTCTTTTTGAATTTGAACCATCATTTCATTAAAGGAAGGGTCATCTGGGGGAAAGGCTGCTGCAGGCAAAGGCAGATCCTCATCCGTGGAAGAGATTTCTGAATAGGGGGATTCCGGGTTAGGAAAATCCAAATCTTGAAACTCTTCATCCTCGAGATCACCGGAGAAATCAGGTGGCAATTCTTGGTCATCTGACAAACAGTCCTCTATAAATGGAGGAGGAGACTAGGGTGGTAGGGTATCCTGGTCACCGTGGAATCTTTTAGGCAGAGGAGGGGGAGGAGATTGGGTGAGATCACCCAGCCCTTCAGAGGGCTGAGAATGCTGCACAGCATGCAAGACATGTCAGACTACCCCTTTCCTGGGGGGAGAGCAGGGGGCATATTGGGAAACTAAAGGGGTGATAAAAGGAATGGGATGTGTAGCCTGAGCAAATCTCGCCCCGGGGTAGTAAACACCAAGGTCCAGATCTCTGTCCGCCTGACCCCTATAAGTAGCCACCTCAGTAGGCGGAGGGGCAGTCAATAAGGCATAAGTTGTGGGCTTCCCCTGAGGAATGCGGGGTCTTGTTGACGAGTCCGCAGAGGAAAAAGAGTTATTTCCACTTAAACTGTCAGATGCCATTGAAGGGGAGAGGAGCTCCCGTTGACGGAGCAACTGTATATTTTGCTCCATGTAAAGCGCCAGAAAGCCGAGTTGACGTAGAGGGTATAAGCTCATTGGACGAAAGCAGTCACTAGTTGGCCTGCATTCAAAGTGTTGGAAAGCACTGTCGACGAGAGGGTATGAGCCCCCATCAACGAAGAAGCGCTTAAAGGACGTCCCGTCGACGGAGGGACACCAGAAATGGTGTAAGTCGATGGACGTCTAGGCAGGGACTGTGAGGAGGGTTTCTCCTTTTTCTGCCGGGAATGAGAATCAGTAGAGGGGGAGCCCTTGGTACGAGCCCCCTGGTTCTGCAAGAGAGAGATTTTCTGCTCCATCAAAAGTCGCTGAATTTCAAGCAACCGTCGTTGACAAGTTACCTGATTAAAGTCCTGCCATAAGCTGCAGGAATTGGTGTCATGTGTGGGTCCCAGACACCTTACACAAAGTGTGTGGTTGTCAAAGCAGTATATCTTCCTACCGCAACAACAGGATCGAAATAAAGTTCGTTTAGTTGAAGAATCAGTAGACATTCATCTTAGTTCCAAGTTTCTCATCAATGACAGCTACACAGAAATTGCACTAGCTGCTGTGTGAGCTGAAGATGGAGGGAAAATGAACTGAGGATACCAGGGAATGCCCACACTTATATAGGAAACAGGAAGCCGATATATGTGGGTGGTCCCTGGTAAAAAAAAACTGCTAGAAGAGCTGCCATGCACCACAGCGACCTCTGCTGGATGCCCAAAAGTATTACCTACTGCAAGAGACCACTCCGTGGAAGATCTACGGTTACAGGTGAGTAATTCTCATTTCTAGGCGTGTGAACATGGTGCATTATCCACAATCTGGCAGACTCCCAGCAGTTCTTCAGGAGGAAGAGGCAAGGTGCACATCCCCTATCTGGCAAACAAGGACTGGAGAACTGAGATCCTAAGATCAGCAAACCAGCGTGACTCACGGTTGATGTGGCAGTGGGAAATAAAGGCGTGTGCAGACTTCCAGGTAGCAGCTCTGCAGACTTCCTAGAATCAGCCACAGAGGCAGCGGTATGTCAGGTAGAATAAGCCCCAAGCCCTACGGGAGGCTTCCGATCAGCCAACCTAATAGTAGAGGTCGATGCAGGAGACAATCCACCTGCCAGTCAGCCAGCTGCAGCTTCAGCATATGTGACGAATAGCTGGCGAACCTCTCTCCAAACTCCAGCCGTGCGCTTCTTATAGTGAGTACTCGCCTCAGGTCCAGAACATGGAGTCTGTGCTTGACCTCCAAGGCTGGAGTGGTGAAGTACACTGGGAGGCTGATCACCTGGTTAAGATGAAACTCAGACATAACCTTTAGGAGGAACTTTGGGTGGGGTCAAAAGAATCTTGCCCTTGTGGAACACCAAATATGGAGACTCCAGCAAGAGCACCTGGAGCTCACTGATCTTTCTGGTAGAGGTGACAGCCACCAAGGCGGCGGTCTTCCACAACAGGTGAGACATGTTGCATCTGTACATCGATTTAAATAGCTTGACCATGAGCATTGACAGTACCAGCAAGAAGTCCCAAGGTGGTGGTGGTTCACACACTGGAGCGGACAGGTGATCAAGGTCCTTTGAGAAGTACCCAACCACCTTCTCTTGCACCACCATCGGCATACCAGCCCGCGCCAGGAATGCTGAGATGGCTGCCAGGTGCACCTCGAGGGTCGTTGATTGCAGGCCTGACAGAGAAAGACCATAGGTAGTCCAGAATGCTAGCCAAAGGGCAGGCCAGGAGGTCTAGCTCCCTGCCCTGGCACCAAATGGAAAACCTCTTCCATTTGAAGGCACAGCACTAGCAGGTCAACTCCCTCCAGGAGGCTTCCATGACATGGGGAACCTCGTTAAAAAGACCCAAAGCCTGGAACTCTAGGTCCGGATGCAGAACCTTCCCCTTGTGACAGGAGAGCAAGTCTGCGTGAAGGGAAAGTTATCACGAGGGCCTGCTGCTGAGGTGATCAGGATACCAAAACTGGCGGGGCCAATCTGGGGCTACAAGGATCATCTGTGCCATGTCCCTCTGCACCTTGACCAACACTCTGTGGATCAGGGGAAAGGGAGGGAAGGTGTAAAGGAGGCCTAGAGTCCAAGGCCTTGCAAAGACATCCCCCAACAGTGTCCAGCACTGGGGACACACAAAACAGCCACAACTTTAGATTCTCCCAGGAGTAAACAGGTTGAACAGAGGAGTGCCCCACTGGAGAGGTCGCTCATGAGATGCCTCGCTCACCCAACTGAGGGCATCTGCTAGCTGGTTGGAGACTCCTGCTAAAGAAATCGCTAGCAGACTGGCATCCAAGCTGCACATGAGGCTCCAGGTGTGGATGGCCTCCCAACACAATCAGAGGGAGTGTTTTTTACCCTGCTTCTTGAGGTAGTACATGGTTGTAGGGTGATGCTGCCCTATTTCCAGGCACCTCTCTGGTCTGAGGGAGGAGGCTGCCAGTCTCCAGGCTAATCTGGCTAGGATTCGTAAAACCTCCTCCCCCACCCAGGGACCACCAGGGTGACCGCCGCTACCTCAGAGATCGCCAAGAAAGAGGAGCGTTTGGACCAAGGTGGGCTCTGGGAGGGAGAGGGTGGTGGAACAGAGGTGCATCCCAGCCGCTGTACCTCTCCACAATTCATATGCTGTTCTGGCAGAGAGTGGTTCCTCTATGGAGGCACCTGCAGTGGAGACCAAGGAGGATGCTAGGAACCCCCACAAAGGAGACCCACAGGAGGGTGGCACAGGACCCCACAGGGGAAGGAAACAACTCCTGGTGGGGGACTCAGTCATTGGGGGGCAGAAGTGGGCGAGGAAGAGGAGAGGGAGGGAGGTAAGGTGCCTGCCTGGCGCCATGGCTTGGAGGGACAGGAAGTGAATCCTCAGGATCGTGGGAGTAGCTGCACAAGGGAGGGAACTAGATGTCATTGTCCACCTAGCAACAAATGACCTGGCTGGGAATGGGATCAGAGCAGTACAAGAGGAGTCCGTAGAGTTAGGGAGGTGTCTTAGACAAGTAGCATGTACGGTAACCTTCTCGGAGGTGCTGCCTGTCTATGGCAAGGGCGAAGCTAGGGTACTCTGCACCAACGAAAGGTTGAAAAACTGGTGTGGAGCTCAGGGTTTTAGCTTCATTGAGGACGACTGGGGAGCCACCTGAGGATACAGGCCTAACTGGTGCAATGGTCTGCATCTGTCTGGGGGAGGGGGGATCCTAGGTGACAGGTTTAAATGCTTCATTGACAAGCATTTAAACTAGCCAAGGAGGGGTGGGGGGAGAGGCACTGAAAAGGATCAAGGAAATCCCAGCCTCCCCCCACAAAACACAGTAATTAGCGAGGTAAACACCAAGGTAGAGAAGTCATTCGGGAGTAGGACAGGGATGGGGCTAAAAGGGGTAAAGCCATCAGAAAATAGAGGGTGATGAGTACCTATGCTTATAGTCTATGGCCTTGATGGAAGAGGGATGCCTGGATATTGTGGCAGTCACAGAGAACCTTGACTGGGATGTCAACACAACAGGATACAAATTCTACAGGAGGGACAGGGAGGGTAAAAGAGGAGGAGGAGTAGCTCTCTATATAAGGGAAGGGATCAAAGCAACAGAACTAAAGAGTAAACAGGGAGTAGATGAAGCACTGTGGGTCACCCTGGAGACAGGAAATGGCACCACAATCCACATGGGGGTTGTATACAGACCCCCATCTCAGGGGGTTGGAATGGACAAGGACATTTTCATTTATTTATTTTTTTGATGACTAGGTAGGCAAGCTGATCCAAAGGACCATTTTCAGTTGCGAACCGGGCCATACAGTGGCAGACAATACAAGGTTGAAGCAATAGGCACAGGTTACATGATAAAGATAGAAGGCATCCTTAGACTGGCAGAAAAAGGGGAGATATTGTTGATGGAGGACCTGAATATGCCAGATGTTACCTGCAGCACCTTTGCCACAGGCACATCCAAGAGCAGGGTCATTCTTGATGCCCTACAAGGGGCATGCCTCAGACAGCTAGTATTGGAACCCACTCGGGAGAGAGCAATCTTAGACCTGGTACTCTCAAACGGGAACGGAGAAAGGATCTCAGATTTAGAAGTGGGTAGCCATCTGGGAACAAGCGACCACCAAACAGTGTGGTTCACGATAAACACAGCCATAGAGTCAAGCCATACAAAAGCAAGAGTACTGGACTTGAGGAGGGCTGACTTTGGGAAAATGAGACAGTGCCTCAGAAAAGCACTAGCAAATGGGCAAGAAGGAGGGGTGAAGGAACAATGGGGAATAATCAAAACAACCATCACAGAGGCAACAAAGCCTTTGTGTGAAGCAAATCAACAAAACAAAACGAAGGAAAATAAAAAGACTGTTTCTCAAAAGAGGTGGCAGGGAAGGTTAAGGAGAAATGGATAGCATTCAGGAAAAGGAGCAGGACAGAGAACTTTATCAGTTAAAGCAAGAGGAGGTAGGAAAGACAGACAGAATAGCAAAGGCCCAAACCGAGGAAAAGATAGCCAACTCTGTTAAGAAGGGGGATAAAACCTTTTACACGTACATTAGGGAACGAAGAAAGACCAAGGGAGGGATACTGAGGCTTAATAAAGGGGAAGGAATGTGGGCAGAGGGTGAGAGTGAAAAAGCAGGGATACTGAACAAATATTTCTGCTCAGTATTCACAAAAGGAAGAGGAGGGGGAGGTACCTAAACCAACAAGAGAAACACTCTGGATAGGGAGGTCGATACCAGTCTATTCACAGAAGAAAGGGTTCTGAAAGAACTCTTAAAACTGAAGGTGGATGAAGCAATGGGGCCTGATGGGATTCACCCCAGAATTCTAAAAGAACTAAGGGTAACTAGTGACACCACTGACTACTCTCTAACAAATCATGGAAGGACTGGGTGGTACCCGAGGACTGGAGGAGGGTGGATGCGATTCCACTTCACAAAAGTGGGAGCAGGGCAGAGGCAGGAAACTACAGACCAGTTAGTTTGACCTCAGTGGCAGGGAAAATTATGGAATCACTTCTGAAGGAAAGAACTGTTGAGTAACCAGAGGTCAGTCGGGCACAGGATAGAAGACAGCATGGATTCATAGTGGGAAGGTCGTGTCAGATGAATCTAATAGATTTGTTTGACTGGGTGACCAAAGTAGTAAACCACGGAGGGACTGTGGACATGGCCTACCTAGATTTTAGCAAGGCATTTGACACAGTCCCACACAAAAGATTAATATACAAGTTTGCCAGCCTTGGAGTGGTTTCCAAGGTGGTAGCCTGGATAAAAAATTGTCTGGACAACAGGACGCAAAGGGTAATAGTAAATGGAGTCCACAGTGAAGAAAGGAGGGTTACTAGCGGGGTACTGCAGGGTTCAGTACTGGCATCCCACCCTGAGGAGGAAAGCATCCGTTGGGACGCTCCATCCTCCCTCCCATGGACTTCGACAACCCGGTCCGCTCTGAACCCTGGTCGCCGCGTAGCGTAAGGTGTGGCGTCCAGCGCCTCAACCCTCAGCGTCACTGGGCCGGCTTTTGAATTAGCCTTTGAATAAGTCTCCTGTTGCATTTTAAATTGTTTTTATGTTTGTATTTATTATGTTGGATGTCATTTTGTTATGTATCTGCGCTTTGATATTTTGAAAAGTGCATTACAAATAAATTTTGATTTGACGGATTTGATTGAACGGGGATGCAAAGAGGTCCGAGGTCCAGCTCAGGACGCCCCCATCATTCGAAGAGATCCTCTGCCATGGACTGTAGGAGTTTCCATTCGTGGGCCCTGGACCGAGACCTGCTTAAGCGGTTGGTCAAGATATTTTAGACACCTGGAACATGAACTGCAGTGAGTTCCAGCCTGTGCTCTACTGCCCAGAACCAGACTCTCATGGTCTCCCTGTAGAGGGGGTCTAGGAATGAGTCCCTCCCTGCTTGTTGATGTAGAAGACCACGGACATGTTGTACGTCTGGGTCAGCAGAGAACCCGGGGAGATATCCGGTTGGAACGCCTGCAGAGCATAGAGGATCACCATTATCTCCAACACTTTCATGTGGAGATTCTGTTCTAGAGGAGACCAGGTCCCTTGAGTTTGACAGTCTCCGAAATAAGCTCCCATCCCGGTCCAGAAGCATCTGTTGTCAGGGTCTGCTGAGGGACGTTTCTCCTGAAAGGAGTCCTTTTTTTCAAGTTGGAAGGGTTCAGCCACCGTTCCAGAATCAGACATGCTGCCCTGGAGACCTTCACCAGTTGCTCGAGGCTGTCTGTGCATTGGTCCCACTGAACTCTGAGAGTCCACTGAGGAACTCATGTGAAGGGAACAGTCGCAATGGCTGCTGCCATGTGACTCAGAAGCTGGGGGACCGTTCCAGCCGTGACCTGGCTTGATGAGGAAACCCTTTGAGCTTGCACCTGAAGGCGATCCACCCTGTCGGAGGGAAGGAAAGCTTTCCCTTGGATGGTGTCCAAGACTGCCCCTATGTATAGTAGCCTCTGGCCGGGCCATGGGGAAGATTTTGGGAGATTCAGAGTGATCCCCAGTTCTTGGAACAGCATAAAGGTGTCTTTCAGGGTTTTCAGCAGTTGTTCCCTTATGGGAGCTGTAAGCAGCCAGTCATCTAGGTAAGACAAGCCGTAATGACCCTTTCTCCAGAGTTCTGCAGCCACCACTGCCAGGCACTTGGTGAAAACACAAGGGCCCGAGGACAAGTCGTTGTGCAGGGCTCTGAACTGATAGGGATTTCCTCTGAAGGTGAAGTGCAGGAATCCTCTGTGGGATAGCAGGACCCTGATGTGGAGGTACGCATCCTGCATATCCAGAGTGCAAAGTCAATCCCCTTCATGGAGCACTGGGAGTAGGCCTGGAAGCGTCACCATCCTGAATCGCTTGTACTCCACATAGTTGTTCAGGTGGCTGAGATCCAGTATGAGGTGAATATCTCCCGTTGTTTTGAGGACCAAGAAAAAATGGAGTAACAGCCCTCCCCCTTTGGTTCGGGGAAAAGGCTCTATCGCCCGTTTGGACAGAAGGGCATGGATCTCTGCTACGATGAGGTCAGTGTGGGATAGGTAGTGGGAGGGAACAGGAGGGTTTTCTGGCTGTAGTTCCAAAAACTCCAGAGCATATCCCCTCTCTATTAGTTGTATGACCCACTGATCTGTTGTGATCTTGGTCTAACCCTTGAGGTAGAGGGAGAATCGACCATGTATCGCCACCCCTAGAAGCTCCACCGGAGGAAGGGGAGGAGCGGGCAAGGAGTCAGGTAGAGGCACTGGGGTGGGCAAAGGGGCCCGGGAGGCTTTGGTGGTTCTCTGACCCGAGTTCCCTGAGGGCTGGGAGGAGGCCTTGCGTTTAAAGACCCATCTGGGCTGCTGGCCTTTGGAATGCTGGCCCACTTAGCGATGAAAAGGCTGGCGTCTGGAGGGATTTGGTTCCGATTTATTCATTCCATGGATGGACTGGACAGCATTTCCAGAATCCCAGAGGCTCGTAATAATCTATTCGGTATCTTCCTCAAAAAGAAATGGGCCCTGGGAGGGGGCATTTAAGATGGCCTCCAGGAGGTCCTGGCAAAAGCCTGAGACCCTAAGCCAGGAATACCTACAGAGAAAATGTCTGTGGCAGTGGCAGCTGAGTCGTAGGAAGAGCGAAGAACATGCTTTCTTACATCTACACCTGAATGGAGGACGTCCAGCAACTCAGACTTCTGAGAAGAGTCTGGTTGAGCTTTCGTTAATTCCACAGTCTTTTACCATATGGAATTCTGGTATTGGATCATATAAGCTAAAAAGTTAAGTGATCGGACGGTGCAGGTGGCTGAAGAATAGATCTTGTGGCCAAATTGGTCCAACCTCTTAGAATCCTTGTCAGGAGGCTGAGAGCTAAGGTGTTTAGGTTGTATGGTCCTACCATGGGCCACAGTCAGAACAATGGAATCGGCCCTAGGTTGCTCCCCCAAGTAAAGCTCATTTCTAGGGTTTCTATAGAGCTTATCAGCTTTTTGGTGGACCGCTGAAGCCGATGAGAGGTGTTTCCAAGCCAGCTTAGTCACATCTTGGAAAGGCTCCACCAATAGAGGAACCACCAGGAGCTTACGGCTGTTCAGCTCAAGGAACTTGGCGAGTCAGCGTCTAGGTCCTCGGAGTCCCACCCACTGAGGAACTGGATGTGCCTCGTTACATCCATAAACGTGGGATCATCTGGGGGAGACCTCGGAGAATCCCCATGAGTATCCAGAGGAAGAGGAGGGAAGAAATCCTCATCAGACAACCTGGATGAGGAGGAAGAGTGAGCAGAGAAAGGCCGGGTAAGCCTGGAAGAGGACCTGAAAGAGGAATGGCGCTGTCATCTATGCCACCTATAACACCCCTTGTCAGAGTGATCTGGAGAGGGGTGGTCTGTGTTTTGATGGCGGGGAAAGTTTCTTTGGTAGAGGGGGAGTAGGTTGCTTTGGAGGGGGAGGGGGGCCAGAGGCTGGGTCCCGGAAGGAATGGATTCCAGGGATGGGCCCCTAGGCAGAAAGCCCCCTTTAATAGTGTTCCACCAGGAGTTAAACAGGGTCCTGACATCTGTAAGCAAGACCAGTGTGACACTGGGGGGGGGGACGTCAGAGGGCCCCGACGTCTGATGCACCAGAGCGGGCAACCCTGTGGTCAAGTCCGGACGCACAGGGTCGGCTGGCTGCAGCCCTGCGGGTATTGGGTTAACAGGTGCCGGAATAGGGACACTGGGATAGCAGGCGTCCGGTTGTCTGATCAGAAGAGGCTGGAGTAGCTGGTGACACATGAGGGTCGGGCGACGGGGAGGGCGTCACCAGATTCGGCTCTGGAGAAGCTGATGCAGAAGCAGGTGCCAGCCGAGGCCGGTCTGAGGTACCGGCTGATGAAGGCTGAGAGGGCGTCTGCTGAGGGGAGAGGGTTCCCTTTTGGAGTTCCTGGACCCTGAGACCTGGTCTGACAGCACAGACGCCCCAGCCGGGTGTGCGACGGCTTCCGACCCGCCGCCTGAACAAATACTGGCTGATTCACCTGACTTAGGCCCAGAAGCATGTTTGTAAGGGCCGACGAAGGCCCATGCCCCAATGACCCCAGCTGGACATCAGGATTAAGGTGGCGGGAGGCTTTGCCAACAGGAGCCCAGAAGTAGTGAGGGCTGCCCCCTCCCCAAAAGTATGACCCCTTGCGGGAGGAGGAACTCTACGAGGCCGCCGACTTATGCGGGGACCTGGAACGGGAGACCAACCAGGGTCTATCCTTGTCCCTGTCCCAGTGATGATGTTTCCCCACTGGATTTCTTCTCTTTATGGGCTGAAGTAGAGGAAGAGGTCCCTGGAATCAAGGAAGAAGAGTGGTGTCCGAAGGGGTCCTTTGCATGATGGGCAGTTGTTTTTCCGACAGGTAACTTAAGGCGGCGGATCCTGGCCGTGCAGCTGAAGCTTAGACAATGTGGGCAGGACTCACCGAGTTGTGGTCGGGGCCTAGACAGATGAGACAGGCTGAATGGCTGTCTTTCGACGGTATTTGCTTGCTGTAGGCACACTTGGATTTCCGCCACTCAGCTACTGAGTCGGAGGTGAAGACATGCACAAATGAGTGGAAAATATATCACCATTTTAACAAAAATAAAACGTGAGTAAATGGTGAAAATGGCGGTTGACTAAGAGCAAAAGGAGTCCATGGAGCCGATGTGCAGAGGTTGACGGCAGGAAAAGAACTGAGGTGGTGCTGGGGGACCACCCCTTTTATACCACTGGCCAATGCTGGGGGCCGGCCAACATCAGGGGGTGGTCTCTTGCTGAAGACTGCTAGCTAGAAGTTTTCCATGGGGTCCTGGCGCCTTTGTCCCAACAGTATAGCCTGATGCAAGAGCTCCCACTCGAAGAAAGATCTTAGGTTTAGGGCACCAGATCTGTGATTGCTCCAGCTGGGACTACTGCTGTGATGGAAAGGGCCAAACCTAAAAGGGCTTTTTCTTTGGTCGCTTTCCCACCTGGTCCTTCTGGGAGGACGCCACCGACTTGGAAGGTGCCACTGAACTTCTTGATCCTTGTAAGGTGCCCATCCACCCCAGGGCCAAAAAGGTCAGAGCCCAAGAAAGGGACATTGGCCAATATACATAGAAACATAGAAGCCGTCAGCAGATAAGGACCTCCTGGCCCACCTAGTCTGTCCTATTTCCCTACCTACAGTGCCATCGCAGACCCTACTCAGCCTCCGGGTTTTAACCCCCTTCTTCTAATATCCCCTTGTGTCTATCTCATGCATTCTTGAATCCTTTAACTGTTTTAGCTCCCCCAACACCTCCGCTGTAAGGCTATTCCATGCACCCACCACCATCTCTGTGAAGAGGTACTTCCTCCAGCTTCATACTGTGACCCCTTGTCCTTGAGCATATTTTTCTTTGGAAAATGCTACCTTCCTCTACCTTGTTCATTACACCTGTAAGATATCTGAACGTTTATCATATCCCGCATTTCCCTCTTTTTCTCTAGGGAGTACATATTTAATTCCTTAAGCCTTTCTTCATAGGACTTTTGCTGCAGGCCCTGCACCATTTTGGTTGCCTTCCTTTGTACCACCTCCAAACTTTTTATGTCCTTTCAAAGATGGGGCCTCCAGAACTGGACACAGTACTTGAGGTGGGGTCTCGCCAGTGATCTATACAGGGGTAATATTACCGGCACTGAGTCTATATAGTGCCAACAAGAACAGCGTTGGCAACATGAGCACTACAAAAAGCGCAGATTTTTCTTTTTTGCGGGGAGGGGGCAATGGATCACGAAGTGAGTGGGTGAGGCCGTGAATAGTGCTCTACCTGCCCCTCGTCAAAATTCAGTCCCATCGTGCAAAATCAGGGACCGGGATTAGAACCCGGTCTCTATTGTCACTGGCCGAGCTGCTCAATGCCACAGGAGCAGCTCTGCCAGCCTCCTGTTCCTGCAGCCCTTGTCCTGTATACAGGACCATGGACAACGACTAGTGGAGCGCTTACAGCAAGTCCTATAAAAACCCAGTCACTGACCATGTGAGCGTTTAGCAGACTAGCACTCTGAAGTGCGGCGCTATTCTGGTATTGCTCGTCTGACCGGGTACCATATTACCTCCCTCTTTCTTCTGGTGACACCCTAGCCTATGCATCCTAGCTTCCCATTAGCCTTCCCCACTGCCTCATCTCACTGTTTAGCTACCTTCATGTCATCAGAAATGATTATTCCCTAGGTACTACCGCCTTTATGGTGCTCCTAACCCTCAACCCCAGCAGGGTAATAGTCCTGACGGACTCTATCCTAAACTACTCCAGCTCTCTGCCCCTGCAATTACTATCCCTATCTCCTCCCTCAGCTCTGTCACTGGTGCCTGAAAACATGCCACTGTTATACTCTTCTTAAAGGAGGAGACTACTGTAACCCAGGCAACTATTTCCCCATAGCTCTCCTTCCCACTCTGGCTAAACTCCAGGAGCACCTGGTTTTATCTCAACTCTCCCCTTTCCTGACTCCACTTCTTTCTTTACCCCTTACCAGTCTGGGTTCCACAAATCCTACTCAACCTCCCTCCTCCGGTTTATTGACTCTATTCTTTCTGGTATGGACCAGGGTCATATTACCTCAGCCATTTTTGTCGACCCAGCCAAAGCCTTCGACACTGTTGCCCACCACCTCCTCCTCACCAAGCTTGCAGTGGCAGGGCTCTCCACCCCTGCCACTTACTAGTTCCACTACTACCTTGAAGGAAGGACTCAAATTAGTCAGAATTGGTGCTTCCACCCCTCCCCCCAAATCAGTACAGGTGTCCCCCAAGGCTCTGTCCTTGGTCCAATACTCTTCTCAGTTTTCTTATTTATGTATTTTAATTTTGGTAACCGAGTAAGCCCACTAAGACCATGCAGTCCCTTTTTCAGGGGCAACCCAGGGGAGGGTACACAGGACAATAGTTTACACCATACAAAAAGACAGTATTATACAAAATCAAAATAACAATAAAACTAATGTCTCAAGGACATTTTACAATTAACAGGACCATAATACATAGAGTCTCACAGGACAATATATGATTTAAGGCAGTGACCTCACTGCTGTCTGCACCTCAGCATCCATTCATATGTACGCTGATGATGCAGTCCTGTTCGTCTCCGGCCCCTATCTCTCTGATTTGCTGCCGAGCCTAAAAGTGGATTTTGACAACATTCCAACACTGGTTCCGGAAAAACTGTCTCAATGACCTTTGGCTGTAAGCAAAAACTCGCCAGGATTGCTGCTTCCCCTTCCTTCCGTACCCTGGATGGGCTTGTCACTGAAGTGGTCTCATCCTTCAAATACCTTTGGGACTGGCTCTACAATCACATTGACTTCTCTACACATGTGGATGCCATTCTCAAACAACTCCATCCCAAACTCAGAGTGCTTTTCTTTCAGAAAATGATTCTGCCACTATTTGATTTTGGAGACATTGTTTATAGTGCTGCCCCTAAATCCACCCTGTCCAGACTGGACCCACTCTTCCACTCCTTCTGCTGCTTTGTACTGGATGCTTCTCCTCACACTCACCACTACTCTCTCTATATTTCTTTCTCCTTCCCCTCACTTGAGGACAGACGCCTGGTCCATTGCACTACTTTCATATCCAAATACTGGCTGGGCTCTCTCCCTTTCTACCTCTCCTCCATCATCTCCCTCCCCCCTCCAACCCCCTATGCCCTTTGTAGCTCCATGTTCCACTCCCTAGCTCTTCCACCCAGGTCCTCCTCAGCTGGTCAATCTGCCTTCTCCTACTATTTCCTCAAACTCTGGAACTAGCTCCCTTTACCGATCCAGTCTGCCTCTTCCTCCTCCTCTCTTTCTCCCCTCCTGTCTAATCTTGCCACACCCTCTTGTTCCTGCTACTGATACCCCCATTCCTCTGCCTGCAATGAGTCAGCCTGGTTGTCAAGATTGTTTACTACCTGTGTATTACCCGAATTGCCTCTAGTGTACTTTTTTTTTTTAATTGAAATTTTTATTTTGTATAATAGTTAATAAATCAGAAAACAAAGTGCAGTACATATGTATCAATAAAAGAATGAATTCATACATACAGTGTGTGTATTATTTTACAATCCCGTATCAGACAGTCCATAGTTAGGTAGAGCCATCATACAGATAAATTAGCATATAGACAGAGTATCAGTAAAGGGGTAGACCAAATTGCTCCCTGTGGGGCTAGATTCCCAGAGACAGGTTCCTGGTATATTTCCCACCCTTTTTTTTGGGAACATATTGCTAGTATTCTTAAGTGTCCCCATTTTTAAGTATCCCATCGTGGTACAAAATCTGGATAATGATCCAACTGTTACAAAGTCCACTTCCTCCATCTATCATCAAATGTGGCTGTCTCATTGTTCATTTTGGCCGATATGTGTTCTAAATTATAAACCTGATATGTTAGTTTCCTCCAGGACTCCTTAATTGGGGTCCGATCAGTGAGCCATAATCTGGAAATTACTTTTTTAGCAATAAGATGTACTTGGGTTTTGCGTACATCTGTGTAATTTATTCTGTATATACTGTATATTCTTCCTAGGTTTACTGTTTCACTGCATTTTAATCTTAATATCATCTCTCCTCTTCCTTCCCCCAGGACGCATCTGGAAAAGAGTTATTGCAGCTCAGTATGCCTTTCCTGGTGAAACTCTTCAAATAAATAAATAGGCACCTTTCCTGTTTCATGACTGCTAATAACTCTCCTCCCAGTTGGTACGCTGCTCCCAGGTTTCTTTGCCCCTTGTACATGATATGCAGGTTACTCACCTGTAACAGGAGTTCTATGAATGGTATATGTTGTTCATCCACACTTATTGGCAGTTTCCTTGCCGCTTTAAATCTTGCCGGAAGGTCTTCAAGCTGGCTCCTCCCACCCACCCGGGTGGTAAAACTCTCGGCTCCGCCCCATGACACCAGATCTGGCCCGCTGGAAGCTCAGGTTGTGCGTCAAAGCCGGGGAGGTCGGGTGGGTCGTGTGGATGAACAACATATACCATTCCTAGAACTCCTGTTACAGGTGAGTAACCTGTATTTCTAGGGACATGGATATGTTGTTCATCCACACTTATTGGCAGACTCCTAGCAGTTCTCCGGGAGGAGGGAGGCAAGGCGCACACCCCCAATACTTACTTGGGAAATAAGGACTGGAGAACCGAGGCCCCAAAACCAGCATCCCGGCGTGACTCAAGGTCGATGTGGTAATGGGTAATAAAGGTGTGTGCTGACTTCCAGGTAGCAGCCCTGCAGATTTCCTGGATAGGGACGTCCCTGGAAGCAGCCACCGATGCAGCAGTATGACGGGTAGAATGAGCTCTTATCCCTCTGGGAGGCTCCATGCCCGCCAACTTGTAGCAGAGATCTATGCAGGAGGTGACCCACCTGCTTATCGTCCGCTTGGCTGCAGGTCTGCCAGGTGCGGCTTCAGCGTAGGTGACAGACAGCTGGCGAACCTCTCCCCGAATATCAGCCGTGCGCTCCTTATAATAAGCGAGCGCCCTTCTAGGGTCCAAAGTATGGAGCCTATATTCGGCTCTCGAGGTGTGATTGGGGTAGAACACCGGCAGGTTAGCACCTGGTTAAGGTGAAACTCCGACACCACCTTCGGAAGGAATTTCGGGTTGGGGCGCAGGACAACCTTGTCCCTGTGGAAGACCAGGTAAGGAGACACGATGCAAAGTGCCTGGAGCTCTCCCATCCTTCTGGCTGACGTGATAGCCACCAAGAAGGCGGTCTTCCACGACAGGTGAGAGAGATCACACCTGTGCATTGGTTCGAATGGCTTGCCCATGAGTTTTGCCAGTACCAGCAGTAAATCCCACGGAGGTGGAGGTTCTCGCACCGGAGGGGAAATGTGATCAAGGCCTTTGAAGAAGCGCCCGACCACCTTTTCCTGCGCCACCGACTGCTTCCCGGCCCGCGCCCGGTAAGCAGAGATGGCTGCCAGGTGCACCTTTAGGGTCGTCGACCTAAGCCCTTGACTAGAAAGGGACCATAAATAGTCCAAAATGCTTGCCCCAGAACAGGAGGAAGGGTCCAAGCCCTTGCCCCGACACCAAATGGAGAATCTCTTCCATTTGAAGGCGAAGCATTTTCTGGTCGACTCCTTACGGGACGCCTCAACAAAATTGAGGACCTCGTCGGAAAGACCCAAGGCCTGGAACTCTAGCCGCTCAGGAACCAGGCCGTCAGGTGCAGGGATTGAAGGTCCGGATGGAACACCTTCCCCTGATTGACTGAAAGCAGGTCCGGCGAACTGGAAGCTGCCTCGGGAGCCTGGAGCTGAGGCTGAGGAGATCTGGGTACCAGAACTGGCGGGGCCAGTCTGGGGCTATCAGGATCACCTGCGCCTTGTCCCTCCTTGCTTTGAGAAGCACCTTGTGAATCAAGGGAAATGGGGGAAAGGCGTAGAAGAGGCCCGAGGTCCACAGCCTCGAGAAGGCATCACCCTGCAGCGAGCCCTGCTGAGGGGGGCGGGCATGAAACAGCCTCAGCTTCATTGCTCCTGAGGCAAACAGGTCCACCTGAGGTGTGCCCCAGTGGGAGAACAGATCTTGTACTCTCCGCAGGAGAGACCATTGTGAGATGCAACCCTATCCAGCTCAAGGCATCGGCCAGGGTGTTGGAGGCTCCTGCCACATGAATGGCTAGGAGATCCGCCTCCAGGCTGCGACGAGTGACCAAATGCGGAGAGCTTCCTTGCATAGAAGCATGGAGTCGCCCCACCCTGGCGGTTCAGGTAGTACATGGTCGGGTATTGTCCGCCTGGACTCGGACCACTTGACCCCGAGAAACGGAGCAAAGACGGTGAGAGCTAGCGGACCGCCGGAGCTCCAGCAGGTTGATGTGGCATCGGGACCCCGCGGGACCAGAGGCTGCAGCACTCGTGTTCCCCAGATGGGCACCCCAACCCATCAGAGAGGCATCGGTCGATAGAGAGACCGCCGGCTCGGGCGGACAAACGGGATGCCTCCTGCAAATGGAATGAACGGTCCACCACTGGAGAGTGCTCCACATCTCCTGGTCACTATCACTAGCTGGTCCAAAGGATCGCAGCATTGTGACCACTGGCTGGCCAGTCCTCACTGAAGGGGGCGATGTGCCAGCGGGCCCAAGCGACCACGCTGGTACAGGCCGCCATGAGACCCAGAAGCGCGAGGAAGTCCCGGTAGGGCGCGATTGCCCAACCAGAAATGATTGGGCAAGGAGGTAAGAACCCGCCCTGTCCGCCGAGTCGTGCTTTCTCTCAAGAGAGTCGAGCTCTGCCCCATGAACAGGATCACCTGCTTGTCTCGAGTTCCTGACTTGGCCTCGTTGATGAGAAGGCCAACTCGAGAGCAAAACCTGAGGGCTAGATCTCTGGACCGCCCACCTCCTGCCTGGAGGCGGCTGTTATCAGCCAATCGCTCCAGGTAAGGTGCACACCTGACCCCTCAGCGCCGCGGGAGATGCTGTCACCACTGCCATGCATTTGGTGAAGACCCTGGGAGCTGGAGATGGCGAAGGGGCATGGCTCGGAACTGAGCAGGATCCCTCCGTCATATGGAGGAATCTCCGAAGGACGGACGGATAGGGACGTGAAAGAACGCGCCTGTAGGTCCAGAGCAGAACCACACCGAGTTCCAGAGATGGTATTATCTGCGCCAGAGTGACCATTCTGAAGTTTGAGACCTTAGGAACTTGTTCAGGTTGTGTAGGTCGAGAATGGGGCCAGCCCCCATCCGCTTCGGAACCAGGAAATACCTGGACACGAACCCCGGTCTGAAGGGGTCCTCCACCTCCGTGATCACCTCCTTTTGGAGGAGGAGAGCGATGTCGGCTCGGCGAGCCGCCAGTGAGGCTGCGGACCCCGAGGCCCCCCGGGGTGCGACGGCTCTGAAGGGCGGGGCCTGCTCGAATTCCAGAGGTAGGCCTTTTCCCACCACCTCCAGTACCCACCTGTCCATGGTAACAGCGGTGAGGTGACAGGGATGGGGGCGACACCCCTCAGCCCGTCACTGGGCAGGCTTGGAGGAGGGACCGGCCGAGGAACCTCCTGGGCCTTTACCTCCCTGCTTCCTGGTGGAGGAAGCCGACGGCTTGGGCTTGGGATACCAAGGTCGAGCCTGCTGGCCCTGACGTTGCTGGGCCGGGTGCGCCGTGGGCGCAGAAGGACGAAAGGGCTTAGGCTGTGGCTTGCGGCCTTTGTCCTTCTGAGCGGAAGAGACCGAGTCCAAGGTAGCATTGGACTTCTCGATCCTCTGCAGGTGACCTTCCACCCCAGGGCCGAAGAGGTCAGTCCCCAAAAAGGGAACATCCGCCAACTTGTGCTGGGTATCCGAGTAAAGGTGGATATCCTCAGCCAAGCCCGACGACGCATGGCCACTGCGGCCGCCACAGACCTGGCACATGAGTCCCCGATGTCTAACGCAGTCTGGAGCTGCTGTTTAGGCACTGTCCTGCCCTGGTCCCGCACCTGCCTGGCGGTAGTCTGCAGATCTCGGGAAGATGAGGACAACCTCATCCAGGGAGCCCAACAGGCGTGAGAAAATGTGCCATGAGGACGGCGAACTGGCCTAGCCGGCGTGGCAGAGAGGACGCAGCATAGACTTTTCGCCTGGCATAATCCAATTTCTTGGATTCCTTGTCGGGAGGTTTGTCCACATCCTGGCGTTCCCGCACGCGGAAAGGCGCTATCAGTAACCAACCCCTCGGCCGAGGGGTGTTCAAACCGGACAGGAACCGTAGGGACCGCATGCTTCTGGCCAACCTGGCTGAAGGCGCAGGGCAGGGCTGCCAAAGTTCCAAGGCCGGACCTACTCATGGCTTCGCCAATGGAAAGGCCTCCGTGGAGAATCCCCGGGTCCAGAATCTCCGTGAGGATACCTGGCCAGTTGAAAGCGGGTTCGAGCCTTCATCGGTGGACTCCGAGATGAGTCGAAGCAACCCTAAGAAGGACGAAGGACTATCGTCCATTGACTGTCCTCGAGGACTCAAGTCTATGCGTTTGGAGAAGAGGGAGGAACCATCATCGGACTCAGAGAGTCCTCAAAGAGCTGCCTTGGCCCTAGACCACCCTCCACCCTGCCGAGGTTTTATCGGGAGTGAGGGTGACCGACAGCCTATGGGGCAAACCCAAAGCCGACCGAGAATTTTTGGTCGGAGCCCCAACTAATGGCTGTGGGGCGGAGGTTCCACCAGAATCGGTGGGGCAGCTGGAATTGGCCGAACAACCGGCCTGAGAACAGGCTCCTCGACTACAACGAGGGGTTGTTTCGGCTGCTCCGGTGACAGCCACTTAATGGCCGGGGAAGACGACTGGGTCGGCTTATTCCCGGTCAAAAGGAGCTGTTGCCACATAAGTTCCTCGTACCTCCGACGCAACTTGCGCCGAAGCCTCCCCTCGTCAGAGGAAGAGTGGCGGCGCCACTTGCCGCGGTGCAGAGACCAAGACTGCCTATGACGGCGGGATCGGTTGGACCGCGAGGATGTCCGAGACCGAGAGTCTCGACTAGGCCGAGGAAGGCGAGGAGAAGTGTCGGAAATCGGCACTCCCCTCGGCTCGGATGATCCAACCGAAGGCTCCGGAACCGGAGGCACAGACGAGCCGACGGGATCCTCAACTCCCACCGGGGAACCGGGAGAGGGATTCTCAGCTTCAGTCGACAACCCGTCCAACGGGTCGAGAAAAATCTCGAATCGCTGCCGACGGGAGTCTCGCCAACTGGGCCTGACGGGACACCGTAGCCAGTGGTCGAAGCTGAGGGGTCAATCAAGTCGACTGTCGACAAGGGAGGATCTTCCGCCTCCCAAGAGCGCCGACGGAGAGACTTACTTTTGCTCTTTTGGACCTGGAAGAAGGTCCGATAGTTGGACCTCACCTTTGGTCGAGAGGGTCAGACAAAGCTCCTTAAAAGAAGCCGAGTAAGAGGCACCGAGAGAGGGGACAAATTCTGCAGCTGAGGTAGTGGCCCGCGGCCGCCTCCTCTTCTAGGGGCGATCATCTGCCAAGCTGATCCGCCGAACTACCATGACACCACCAATCGGTCTCTTTAGATTTCACCGTGGAATTCTTTTCTCGGGCTCCCCAGTTGTAATCGGGCAGCACGGTCTTCAAGGACGAGAATGGAAAGGAAGAGCACAAGTCGCAGGCCCGCGGTCGGCTCAAGGCCCAGGCAGCAGACGACGTGGAGTGCGGATCCGCCCTAGACATCTTCTGCTCCAAGGGCACCTCCAAATCTGGGAGTCGATTGTCCATCGCAGGCAGCGAGGAGAAGAAGACCAAGTCTTTTAGCAAAACTTTTCAATTTCGAACTTTCAAGAATTAGGAACCAGTCTAAGCCGCTAACGTCGCTAAGGAGGGAAACCTGAGCCCAAGCGGTAAGGAAGATCTACGCCATGGGGCGGAGCCGAGAGTTTTACCACCCGGGTGGGTGGGAGGAGCCAGCTTGAAGACCTTCCGGCAAGATTTAAAGCGGCAAGGAACCTGCCAATAAGTGTGGATGAACAACATATCCATGTCCCTAGAATTTGCATTTTTTGTGCTAAAACCCAGCTGCCAAACCCATGACCATTCTTCGAGCTTTTTTAGATTGTCCCTTGATTTTTCCACCCCTCCCGCTGTGTCTACTCTATTGTAGATTTTTGTGTCATCCGCTAACAGGCATACTTTCCTTTCCAGACCTTCTGCAATGTTGCTAATAAAGACACAGAAGAGCACTGGGCTTAGTACTGACCCTTGTGGAACCCCACTGGTCACTCTACCTTCTCCAGAGTGGATGCCATTAAATTTGTGCTGGGTGGCCGTCATGAAGGTGGAAATCCATAGCCGGGCCCTTCAATGGATCGTGATCGCTGGGCTCTGGCCCAGGCGCGAACGCCTCTGATGTCCAAAGCTGTCTGGAGCTGGTGTTTGGAGAGTGCTAATCCCAGGTCTCCGACCACCTAAACTGCTGACTGCAAATCTGCAGAAAGACAGTGGAGGACATGGTCAAGGATGCCCATCAGGGCATGACCAAAGTTGGCCATCATCAAGGCGTAACTCACCTAACAGAAACCCACAGAGGATGCAGCATGAACCTTCTTGGCTGTGTAGTCCAGTTTCTTGGACTCCCATGTCAGGGTTTATTCACTTCCCCAACACTGCCTGTGTTACAAAAGGCAAAGTCCACCACCAACCCCTAAGCTGAGGGACAGTCAGAGAAACCGGACAGGGATTGTATACTTGTGGGCAGAGGGCACTGTGCAGGAAGCCGAATGCTGCCAAAGCTCCAGTGCAGGTCCCAGGAAGGTGACTCCTGGGGAATCATCTGATCCAGGATCTCAGTGAAGAGGGATTTGGCCCACTTCTGGACTGGCTTCAAGGTGATCTCCATAGATTCGGAGATCAATCTGAGCTCAACACCCTAAGAAGACCAGACCATGTTCACTAGTCAGTTCTTTGGCTTGATTCACGGTTGAACCCCAGGGTCCTCAAAGATTACACAGAGGACCCAGAGTCCAAAGACTCTTCAAAGACAGCCCTCGCTGCTTTCCCCATGGCCCACCCTAGACTTGTCAGAGTGGGTAATCATGACCTACAGCCAACGGGGAAGGCTAGTTGTTGGGCTGGATGCCTTGGTAGGGGCTCCCTGTAAGGGCTGCTTGGGCAGCTGTTCCACCCTAATCAGTGGAGAGCCAACGCTAGAGACACCAGATGCAGCAGGACCAGGGCTGACCAGAGAGGCACAGGGGCTGGGGGAAGGTACCTACACTGTCTGAGGACCCACTGAAGAAGAAGAGTGGGTGAGTGCCAACTGTGCTTCCAGGCCGATGGTCAAAAGCAGCAATGTGAGGAGTCTCTCGACTGAGACCTAGATCTCGACTGATGACTACAGCGTAGACCGAGAGGAGAAGTGGGAGGAGGGGCTGTATACGGGACACGCAATGGCTCCTGCCATGGGAGCCTAGAAGGAGGAAACTCCTGGGAGCAGACAATCTGGTTGACTGACTGCTCCTGACCCTCTTGGCAGAGGGTCAAAAGGACCAGAGACCTCGAGACAGAGTCATCCTCGATCCCCTCAGACAACAGGTCAATCGAGTTGAGAAAAATCTTGACTGCCTGGTCGGCCTCCATCACAGCCAACAAGCTTAACGGGGGTACTGTGGAGCTAGCAGCCTGACCCTCAACCAGTACCAGCTCGGTTGAGACAGAGTGCTCAACGGCTGAGCAATCGAATGAATCACGTGAGAGGAAAGAGTGTGCTCGTTCCCAGTCTCATGATTAACGGCGGGATTTGTTTACCTACTTTTTTCACTATGGGAAAGGCACTCCCAGAGTGTTTACAGGGACTGTCACATTTCTCAGAACGTGCCCAAGGAGGATGCCCTGATGCTGGCCCCAACCAGAAGCAGCGCGGATGCTGAAGAAGTACCTGCTGCAGCCTGGGCCGATGCCTCTTCCATGGCCACAAGCTAAGTAGCTGAGTCCGCTGTCACAGACACTACACTGCTCACACTGTTTGGGCAGACTTGGAAAATACAGTTAGGTAAGAACTTAACGTAACAGTAGATCTTCGAGAGAGGCTCTTGCAGTAGGTAATTACATATAGGACTGAAATCGGCAGGCGTCAGGACCCCATGGAAAACACTTCTAGCTAGCAGTCTCTGGTGGGGGACTGCCCCCAAGTCAGACAACGTCAGTATAAAGAGGTGGTTCTCCCATGCCCGCCTTCCAGTTCTTTCCCGCCAAAGGCCAAAAAAGGCAAGATGAGAGAGAAGCGGATATTTCCCTTCCTGGAAAAGGAGCTGAGAAAGCTAAGGGGGATGGAGGGTGGGAAGGCATTACCTACTGCAAGAGCATCTCTTGAAGACCTACTGTTACAGTAAGTTCTTACGTAATTGTACTATCTTACTTCAAGAGGGCTCTTGCAGTAGATAATTACATATAGGACTGAATCCCAAGCAGTCTGGAACAAAGAAAAGCAGTCGGGAGGAGGAAAACTACACACCAATAGGATCTCTGACTGTAAGGGTCTAGGAGAGAAGACCTTGTAAAACAGCCAACCCAAAGCCTGCTCTGCGGCAGGAGGCAATGTCCAAACTGTAGTGTTTCGTAAAGGTATGGACAGAAGTCCAGGTCAAGGCTGCGCAGATATCTGCTGCTGACACATTCCTGAAACAAGCAGCAGAGGCAGAGACTCCTCTGGTGGTGACCTCTGATCTGACCCGGCAAGGTCTTGTGGTACTCGTCGTAACAGAAGATGATGCAATGTGCCAACCATTTCGAGAGGCAAGCATAGCTTGGAAAATGCACTGTCCTCTCTTTTGTGAGCAGAAGAGACAAAAAGTTGGTCCAATTTCCTGAGATCCTTAGTCCAATTGGTATAGTATCTCAGTATCCTATGAACATCCAGAGTATGCAACAGGTACTCCCCTTGATTGGAGTGTTATGTAAAGAAAGCGAGAAGTTCAATGGATTGATTCAGCGTAGATTCCACTACCACCTTACGGAGAAACTTAGGGTTGGTGCGCAGAGCCACACGTTCCTAATGAAAAATCAAGTAAGGAATTTTGCACATCAGGGCTTGAAGCTCGGAAATTTGCCGAGCTGAAGTAATAGCTACTAGGAAGAGAGGTTTCCAAGAGAGGAACTTCAAGTCTGCCGAAGCTGCCGGCTCAAAAGGAGGCACAGTAAGTTTCTCGAGAACAAAGTTCAGATCCCAAGGGGGAGCAGGAACGCGGTTGGGGGGCCTTAAGTGGAGGACCCCTCTAAGGAAAGTTTTAGAGACTTCCAGCTGTGCGAAAGTCCTGTCTCCAAAGGGACATGGTAGGCCGAGATGGCCGCCATATGGACCTTCAAAGAGGAGTGGCAGAGACCAAGGTCAAAGAGATGATGTATGTAGTCTAGGACTCTCTCGACAGGGCAAGAGAAAGGCTCAAAGTCCTTTGAAGAGGCCCAAATTGAAAAGCATTTCCACTTCATGGCGTAGGTGGATCTAGTGGATGGCTTTCTGGCCTCCACCAGAATACCTGCGACAAGCAGGGAAACCCCAAACTGGGCTTGAGCTATGTCTGCAGTAGCCACGCATGCAACTGAAGGGATTTGAGACCTGGATGAAGCAGAGTCCCCTGATCCTGGGTCAGCAAGTGCTGTGACAGAGAGAAGGAAGCGGAGGTTCCTCTGAAAACTGTTGCAGAAGACAGAACCAAACTTGCCTGGGCCAGAATGGAGCAATGAGGATGATCCTGGCTCCTTCTGAACTGAGTTTGTGTAAGACCCTGGAAATTATGGGAATTGGAGGGAAGGCATAGACGAATCTGTCCCTCCAGTCGAGAGAGACAGCGTCCCGCCAGAAAATACCTCACCCTGGAGCGAGCGAGCAGAAGGCAGGAAGTTGTGTGTTTTGAGGGGACGCGAACAGGTCTACCAGAGGGGCTCCCCAGCGCAGGAAGATGTCTACTACCCCCTGATCCAGTTCCCATTCGTGGGCTTTGGCTGACAACCGGCTGAGGTAGTCCACCAGCGTGTTTTCAACTCCCAGAACATGAACTGCCATCAGGTGAAGGTTGTGTTGAATGGCCCAACTCCAAACTCTCATTGCTTCCCTGCACAGAGGGTAGGAACGAGTCCCTCCCTCCTTGTTGATGTACTAGACTATGCACATGTTATCCATCTGGATCGTCGGATGGCCGGGAAGAACGCAAGAGTCTAGAGCCTGGACAGCGTACAGGATGGCTCTGAGCTCAAGTACATTTATATGAAGAGTCTGCATCAGGAGCCCAGAGTCCTGTGAGACCCTAGATAGGGTCCCCAGCTGTCTCCGAGGCATCTGTTGTCAATGTTTGGGAGGAGGGGTTCGAAGCAAAAGGGAACTCCCCAGCAAATATTCTCTTGCACCATCCACCATTGCAAGTCCCGAACCATAAGATCGGAAATCAGAACCTCCTGGTCCCACTGAGACAGAAGCATCCATTGAGAGATCCTCATATGGAGCCGAGAGCGCTGGACTGTCGGAATAGCCGCCATGAGCCACAGAAGGCGAAGGACTAACCTGGCGCTGACCCTTCTGCATTAGGACAACAGACCTGCTTGGGCTTGGAGGGTGTCCACCCTGTCCGGAGGCAGAAAGGCCTTGCCGATGGTCATGTCCAGGATCGCTCCAATTAACTGGAGTCTTTGGCAAGGGACCAGATGGGACTTGACCTGGTTGATGGTAATGCCCAGGCTGGTAAAAACCTGCAGCGTAAGGGAAAGGGAGCAAAGAAGTTCCTCCCTGGATGGGACCACCAGGAGTCAGTCGTCCAGGTACAGGAATACTTGCACTCCCTGAGTACGCAGGTGGGCCGCTACCACTGAAAGGCATTTAGTGAACACTCGGGGAGTCAATGAAAGACCAAATGGGAGGGCCTTGAATTGGTAGTGGTCCCCCTGAAAAGAAAACTGAAGGAATTTGAGGTGAGAAGGGCAGATGGGGATATGCAGGTAGGCATCCTGCATATCCAGAACACACAGCCACTGTCCCAGCTGAAGAAGCGGTAGAAGGCTCTGCAGGGACAGCATTCTGAAATGTTTGTACTCCACGAACATGTTCAGGGAGCAGAGTTCTAGAATAGGCTTCACGTCTCCCATTTCCTTTGGAACTAGGAAGAAATGGGAATAGTAACCTGTCCCCCCAAAGGTGGGAGGGAACAGGCTCTATTGCGGTCTTCAAGAGAAGGGAGGAAATTTCTTCTAGGACCAGAGGAAGATGTTCCAGGGAGTAAGACGACTTGTGGGATGGTCTCTGAAGAAACTCGATTGAGTGTCTTGCTGCCATCATTTGAAACACCCAAGCATCTGATGTAATCCTTTCCCAGCCCGGTAGATGGAAGGAGAACCTCCCTCCTATTGGTTCCTATGGGGGATCCAGAGGCTGTGGGAGAGGAAAAGAGTCAGGAGGTGTCTTGACAATGTCGTGGCTGAAGCTCCGCCGCCTTTTTTGGGCGCCTTAGCAGCGAGAGGCCCCGACATTTGTTGGCCAGCGCCCTAAGGTCTCACTTTAGGGCTGAGGACGCTCATGGAAAGGGCAACGCTGTCCTCAGGGGCATGTACAGAGAGTCAACAGACTTAAGTGCAGTGCCCTTCTCTTGCAAGTCGGTGATAATATCCTTGACATCCCCACCGAACCACTGAAGGGCGCATCTTGAATAGCAGATTGCACTTCAGGGACCAATCCTGACACCCGGAGCCAGGCATGACACAGAAGACCTACAGTGAAAGCCAAGCTCCGGCCTGCTGTGTCCACTGCATTGTAGGTGGCACGGGCATGTGCAGACTGGCTGAATGAGCAGACCGGACGAGATCAGCCACTTCCTGCTTGGTCTGAGACTCAGGAAGAGAGTCCCATTTGGATTCCACCTGACTCAGGATAGTCTTCTGATAGTGCCTCATATGTGCAACATAATTCAGGGCACTAATCCCCGGTGTGGAAGAAGCATACACCTTCTTTCCACACTGATCAAGAAGACAGGATTCCTTGTCTGGTGGAGATGAGCTGAGATATTTTGGATTGGCCGACTGTCCATAAGCGGCGCTAATCACTACCAAGTTGTCCTTGGTGTGCGCATTCAGAGAATCCACGCCCTCAGGAGCCTGGTATAGCCTATCCGTTTTCCTTGGAAGGGGGGCTAATGCAGACGGTTGTTTCCAAATAGTGGACACAAGGTCAGCGTGAGGTTCAATCCAGGGTGGAATCAATGTCAGAGCAGTTTCAGGCAGATCCAAGTGGGCAGCGAGCTTCTTCCATTGTGGATCTGGCTCCAGAGATTGCCACTGGTGCACCTCCTGGATGTTTCTCAGCAACTCCAGAAATGAAGGATCTTCCAGAGGTGACTTAGGAGGAGTCCTTGGCCTGGAGTGCGTGACTCGTCATCAGGATCGGAGCACCCCGAGTCTGATTCAGAGATCTCAGAGGAAGACTCCTTCCGACGAGGGGAAGGAACGGACCCCTTGGGCAAACTCGGGAAGCGATCCTCCTCACCCTTGCATCTGAGGGTTCACCTTGGGAGGGAGTCTCATCTCCGGCGAAGAAGCGAGGAGATCCTGTGCAGGCGCCAGCAGACAGTTTCCACTTCCCTGGTGAGTTGAGCCTTGGGCTCAGCCCACCAGGCAGCCAGAGTCTCCTTCAAGTCCAACGGCGGCTGGGGGGGGGGGCCGTGGAGGAGGGGCATACAGATATTGAGGGTATCCGTAGGGCAAGTATCCATAACCTGACAGCAGAAAGCCCGGTGTCGGGTATACTGGCGCCGGGTACTGCGGCGAGGGATACTGCAGTCCTGGGTAGGATGGCGTTGGATAAGACGGAGTCGGGTACCCGGGAGCCAGGGGCTCTGTTGGAGCAGATGGCCCTGGAAGAGGCCCAGCAGACGGGTCAGGTACAGGTGGCCCCGTGGGTGTCTAGCCTGCCGTTGGGACGGCGTCCGGTAAAGGGATGTTGTCCGGCATCATGTAGACTGGCGTCAGGCCAGCGTCCGAGGGTCCGGCGTCAGGGGATCCAGCCCTATGGGAAGGAGACCTGATGTCAACGTACTGGCATCCTATGTGTCACCCGGGGATGGGGGACTGAAATCCCTTGGGTCCAGCAGGGGAGACGCTGGAGCCTCGGTTAGCAGCAGCAAGCACTGCGACGAGCCTGGGATGGCAGACTTGTCAAGGGTCTCCAGCGTCGGCTCTTTCGCTGTGCGTTCGTCAGAGGAGCTAGCGTTCGACTTATCGGATCCAACGCCCAACGAATGCCACGTGAGGAGCAGCGGCCTTGGCGGCATTCAAGGGACCATGCACCTTCGGCGGGCCAGTGTTTTATCGGTCCTGTCCCAGCAGACATCGCGGCACCAGCGCCTGACTTACTAGACCCGCCGACCCGGCGGGTCACAGCCGGTCGCCTTTGTTCTGGAGGCACCCGAGGGGCCCGACGGGAGGGCTGCCGCTGCCTTGGATACCGCCAAGACAGCCGTCGAGGGTCGGTCTGGGGGCTTACCTGCTGGCAACTCCAGCTGGAGTCGCAGTAGCCATGGAAGTGGAGTCCTGGTGCTTCTCCTTTTTAAGGTGTCCCTCGGGCGAAGTGGAGGCCTGCCTAAGCTTCTTCAGTTCCTTCTCCATGGAGGCCACAATTTTTACATCATCTTCTTTAAAACGTGGGTCTCCAGAGACTGCTGCCTCCGTTTACGGGTGGCGGCGTTGAATTGCTTGAATTGCTGGCAGTTCTGGCACTTCTCCATTGGGTGTTCTGGACCTAGGCAGAAGAGGCACAGGGAATAACCGTCCTTATGTTTGAGCCGCACTATTCTTATGCAAATCTGAGGGTGTAGGGGACAACATACACCCATGCTTTCTGAAGAAAAACTCGAAAAAACTTGGTTAACAAGACCGACAATAGACTGACGAGCAGAGGAACTTAATCGCAAGTCACTTTCACAAGAAGACAGCAGGAAAGACCTGGAAGGTGGGGGACTGCCCCTTTATACTGACGTCACCTGACGCCGGTTCCCCACCAGAGACTGCTAGCTAGAAATCTTTACATGGGGTCCGGACGCCTGCCGGCTTCAGTCCTATATGTAATTACCTACTGCAAGAGCCCTCTCAAAATTAGATCTCCTGTTCATCCAGATGACCAAGAAGGATGAGGGTGTAATGAGTCTTGAGCAACGAGGGTAGGGATGATTTGCAGGCCTGGACATCATGCTTTGCCCCGAGGCAGTAAATGCATGATTAGTGTGGTCTGTCTGGGACACCTTCTGGTTGCAAGTGATGCAGTGTTCAAATCTGGGACCAGACCAGACTTCTTCATGATCCATGCTGGGAACAGATGACTAATTCAAATAAACTGAAGCAATTCAAAGACAAAGTAAAAGTAAAAACTACTGTAGGGCCTATGCTGCACATGGAGCTGCGAAGGAGGATACCAAACTCTTTCAGCGGAAAGGAAGATATGATGTCACGGGGTAGAGCAGAGGAGTATACACCCCGGTGGGTGGGAGAAGCCCAGCTTGAACATGGTCTGGCTAGAGTTAAAGGGAAAGGAAGCCTGCTAGAATATGAATAGTGCACCATATCAATGCCCCTAGAATCTCCCTTTCCAAGAGGTGGACTATGCAACTTGCCAGAAATCCCCAGGACCTGGAGCAAGCGAGCAGAAAAGAGGTAGAGCCTACTTTGACAAAGGCTCTTGCAGGCCATACTGGTAGGACTAAGCAATCTGGCACCAGGACTACACACAAAACTTCTAGCTAGCAGTCCACCACGGGGGACCGCCCACCGCCGTCAGCCTATCCTACAAAGGCAGGAAGTCCCCCACACCTACCCCAGTTCTTTTGCCGTTCAACCCACGCACGTCTAACCTTAGCGGATGCCGCAGTTACAGATGATCGCCATTACCTGTGCTTTATTTTTTATTCTTTAGTGTTAAACATCAAAATTTTCAGTGTTTTCATCAACGTCTCTATGTCTCCTCCACCAGCCTCGTCTTGCAACCGCTCCTTGAAGTGTGCCAGTGGCAAAAAGATCCCTGAAAAGGACGGCCACTCTACGTGTCTCATCTGCCTAGGCCCCAGCCATGACACTGAAGCCTGCCAGTTTTTGCCAACAATTCAACCAGACCACTCAGAGACATTGTCTTAAAACTCTGGAGAGACATCTTTTGAAGTAGAAGTTGGCAACAGTGAAAAAGAAGCTGCAGGCCAGGAGCTCTTCAGCCCTGCTGGCACAGTCCTCTGAGGCCTCTTGTCTCACAAGGAGAAATCCGGTGGGAAGCACAAGCACCGGGACTGGTCAGCTTCCCGCTCGCGGTCGCCCAATAAACTGTCGACCATACCAGTTCTCTCTTCCACTGGGCTCCTGGTGGCTCTGCTACTCACCCTCATAGCTATTTTGGGCGGCAGTTCATTGGGGCAAGGGACATTGTCTCCTGCTTCCCAGCCCCTTATCTTCAACTGGCTTTCAGCCAGGTAGCTCAGCCAGTGTTAGTTAATCGAGCGGCCATCACCTCCCCCACTACTGGGGCCAACGTCGGCCCTTCCAGGTGACGACCACAGCAGGTTACCACATCTTCTCCGGCATTGCCACTGCCCTTGCCTCAGGAGTCTCCTTCCCCTCAGGTGCCCACTTCTCTGGTCATGCCAGTGCCATCAGATCCTTCCCCGGGCACGCCAGGCAGACGCCTGCTGGGCTGCTGCCACTATTGCCATTGCCTCAGCCTGCTGGCCCAATCCTCTCATTGCCCCTGCTGCAACCTATACTGCAGCTGATGCCAACTGGGCCAATGCCAGATCCTCACTCAGAGTCAGGTGGTCCTGTGCCTGGGTACTGGATGCCTGCCCAGCCACCATCGTACCCTTACCCGGCACCCTCTTATCCACCGGTGAATAATCTCCCCGCTCCCAGTGGATTAAAACGTCTTTTCAGTGTGGTGGTCCTATGTCCAGAGCCTGACCCCCGCCACTCAAAGGCAATCTCCAGCATCTCTGCTCAGTACTTCCCAGGACCCACCACCCTACGGTCTTCAAGTGGCATCTCCGAGTGGCCTGGTTTAAGTCCTGGCAGTGCTGGAAGGCCTCGGTGTCATGGTCTAGGCCTAAGCAGTGCAGGCAGGAAGAGTGGCCATCTTTGGCAGTTATCTGCTTACTACAGGCACACTTCGACAGCCGGTTAGAAGACAAGGCTGGAGGAGAAGAAGACATAAACCGGCAGGCAAAAACACTGAAAATTCGATGTTTATTAAATGGTAAAATGCTGGTAAAAGAAATCATGGGTAAATACAAGCAAAATGGCGGTTGACTGAAGCAGGTGTCCCTGAAGGTCCAAAATGCAAGGTTCGACGGTGGGAAAAGAACTGAGGTAGGTCTGGGGGGCTGCCCCTTTTATAGGATAGGTGGACATCAGTGTGCCGAAGTCAGTGGGAGCGATGCCCCATGATAAGACTACAAGCTAGAAGTTTTCCATGTGGTCCTGGTGCCTGGTGGCTGAGTTCCACAGGTGTTGCCTGCTGCAACAGCCCCCTCGAAGTAAGCTCTGCAAGTCATCAGCTTCAGGACCACATGGAAACTTCTGCTAGCCGTGGGCCGCTCACAATGATGTGCAGCGCTGATGTGCATACAACGTGAGTGGCTCCAATACGACTCGGTTTCCTGATAGACATTAACCCTAGAGGGCCATCAACTGCAAAGACCAAGGAGACCAAAACAATTCCAGGCAAACATGGAGAGGCATGGGAGTGGAAACAGAATGCATGGAATAAGGCCTTAGGCACAGCATCTGATGTAACCCTCTGAAGAGGACAGGGGAAGGAGGGAGGGTACAGCACGGCCTAATAGAGGAGTCTCTCTTGAAGATCTACTGTTATGGTAAGTTCTTACAGAACTGTTCTATCTTCATTGAGGGTATCTCATCCTTAGACCACACCTTTGGAATGACTCCCAAGCAATACAAAGTAACCAGAAGGATAGCACAGTCTGATATGTGATCAGGACAGCAAGCCCAAAACCAGCACGTCTACTAAAGACTGCGTCCAGACTGTAATGTTCGATGAAAGAATGCACAGTACCCCATGTGGCATCAGCATATATGGCACCATCAAGTATATAGATAAAAATGGCCAAAACTTTGGCGTAGTGACCACAAAATAGTTCCAGGAAGTTCCTTACCATACTGCATATAATGAAAATGCAATTATAGTCAAGTCAATCATTTTGACACACAGTTACTTGACACAGAGACGCCAAATTTCCTTGAGGCAAATCGAAACAAACTCACTTTGAAAAACCAAATAAACAGCCTCACAGCTCAGTGCATGAAGCTCAGAAATCCCTTGAGCAGAAGTAATAGCAACATTCTGCTGCAAAACATATAATTTACCTATTACAAATTGCTGTGTGCTGTTACATGCAACTGTGTTGTTTTACTTTGTGTATGAACTTGTATTTTTAATGCGCTCGCTACCGTGAGTTCTTGGAGCCCTGTTTACAGTATTGGTATCCAGGAAGAAAAGCTGTAGTCCTATCTTAGGACTACAACTCAGATAAGGGCAACATATATTGTGATCTATGTATCACAAAGGGACGAAATAGCGATAGCAAGCCTCGTTAGGCGTTTTAATTTACAAAAAAAAAAAAAAAAAAGTGATTTTAATCACTCAGTTGCACGGGGTAACTCCTGACCTCTAGGTGCACTTCCAGGGTCAATTTTCAGTATTTAGTAGCGTCCTGCAGTGAGCAGGGCGAGCGCGCGTGCGTTAGCGCGAGTTAGGTGTGTTTGGAAGGATAACTAAAACAAAAATTTTAAGAGTGAGAGGTTGAAAAACTAAGTAGAAGAAAACCTAAAGGAGTATTAGAACTCTGTGGAAAGCTAAAGATATACGTACATTTGGTAATATTTACACAGACAATTGGTCTAAAGGTTTTAAGGATAGTAGAGGTTCTAACTACAGCAAGTAGCCTTGAACTGGAATTAGATATTAAGAGGACACACTGACAAAATAAATTATAAGTGGAAAACATAAAAAAAAATTACTATAACTCCCAAATATATAATACTGCAAGAAAAACTTATTAAACCAGATTTACGATTACATTTGTGCATAATACTATTCAAACTTTTGATTCTATAAATGGCTGAAACAAACTTACAAGTTGGGGAAACATTTATCAAATGTACCAATTATCTCATGTACTTAATAACCAAATAGGATATTCCGGATCCTTTTATGTGTAGAAAATGTGTGCACAACGAAGATCTGCTACGAGAATTAAATTCTTTTAGTGACAGACCTGCCCATCTAGAGACTAGTCAGAATAAAATGGCAGACTAGGTGCTAATCTATCTATTAGTCAAACAGTGTTTTCAAGGTCCCCAGCTTCTACTACAACCATACAGGTCCAGGACAGGGCTGTGGCAAGCGCATCTGATGCTACACCTATAGAGGTAATGCTGGAAAAATCTACTCCTTACCATAGAAAAATCAAAAAAAAGAACTAGAGATGAGAACAAAGTAACTGGAGGGGATGATGAATGGTACACTGTTCAGTTCTTAAAACCCCCTTAAAAGGGTGCTGTACAACCACTTTTTAACATCCCCTAAATAACAGATATTCTGGATTTGCAACACTGTAAGGAAGAAGAGAAACTAGTCCATCTCCAACTTTAATAACTTTTGATACTCCTGTAGTGTCATCAAACACAGACAGCAATAGTGATAATGATCTAATAAATACTGAAGTAACAAATAATCTCAGCTATGATATTACTGAGCCCATGGAACACGGTGAAAATACTCAACCTAGTCATAGAAATCTCCTAGTAATGGGGGATTCAATGATCAAAAGACTCAATAGGCTTGTTTGTAACCCAGATAAATCTCATCGGATATTATCTTCATTTAGTGGGGCAAAAATAGCTGATCTAACAAAACATGTGTAAAACAATGGTAAAAAATCTTGGTAGCAAACCCCTTGTATCGATACATGCTGGAACAAACAATATGTTCAGAGATCCCCTAGATGATATTAAGCAGGACATGGTGGCCTTATCCAATCAATTAAATAACCTTGGATGTGAAGTAATTATCTCTGAGGTACTGCCAATTTCAAAAGCTTCCAATGGAATTAATATGAAACTTCATACATTTAATAACTGGTTAAAAACATGGACCGCAAGGCAAGAAATCCAGTGTTTGACACACTGGGAAGACTTCTATCAGCAGGATAATTTATATTCCAACGATGGACTGCATTTAAGCAAATTTGGGAATGATCTTTTAGGGAAACATTTTGTCAACTCCCTTGATAAATAAACTAATATGGGGGGTGGGGGTGGGGGACTGTTACCTTACACTAACAAGGTACAAACCTAGATTTAATTTCATCCTTAACTTTCCCCAAAAATGTGGCGTGTCCTGATTAACCTTCACAAAACCAAAAAAGTAATAAGGAGATAAAAGTTTTATTACTCAGTGCTCGAAATCTTACCAATAAAATGGACGAGTTAAAGTATATAATAAAAAAAAGACAAAACTGATATTTGTGGGGTAACTGACATGGTTTCGTGAAGATTGTTGGAATACTGATATTCCTGGTTTTAATAAAATAATTAAGAATAGGACAGATAGACAAGGGGGGGGGTAGCTTTGTATACTATGGAGAATTTTACATCACACTGAATTTCTCCCCAAACATGAGACAAAGAAATGATCTGGGTAGAAATTGATTTATCTACTTTTTCATCAAATAAAAAAATATGTACAGGCCTGGCCTACAGACCACCAAATTTTAGCAAGGAACAGAACACTGAATTTCTGAGAACAATTAATAATTTTGAACCAACTAATAACTATATACTAACAGGGGATTTTAATTTTTCTAATATTGATTGGGTAAAGCGTAGTGCTATTGGAACTACAGAAAATGATTTACTGGAAATAACAGTCAATCAGGATCTGGATCAAATAATACAGGAAGGGACCAGAGATGATAATGTTTTAGATATTGTTTTAACAAACATGAGGTCAGCAGTATATGAACCTAAAACCTTAGGACCTCTTGGATATAGTGATCATATGATCCTGTTCCATATACAATCTAGATCTATAGAAACCAAGGGGATTACTATAATTAAGGATTACAACAAAGCTAAATACGAAGAAATAAATCATTATCTATCTATGTGGGACTGGAATACAGAACTAGTGTTTGGATACTTGGGTCCCAAACAGGAAGAAGTATAAAAAGGGAGTTAGAAATCCAGTATGGTGGAACAACAAAATTGAAAGAGTAATAAACAAAAAACATAAATATTATAAGAAATACAAGAGTCAGCCATCCCAAAATACATGGTATAAATACAAAAAACATTATAATCAAGTTAAACAAAATATAAGGAAAACTAAGATAGATACAGAAAATAAATTAGCAATAGATACACTTAAGAAAAAAATGCTATAATTATGTTGGTTCACTACATGGTTCCAAGACTACAATAGGTCCTTTACAGGCAAATACAGGCATTATTTAATGATGAATCTCAGATGGCAGAGGAATTTAACAGTTATTTCCTACTACATTTACTGTTAAAGAACAATTTAATAGTTTAATTACTGAATGTAATAATGATAGAATTGAGTCTATCACAATAGAAGTAGTCATGGGGGAATTGCAAAAATAAAAATAATTCATCAGCTGGACCAGATAGGAGTCCACCCCAGATTTCTAAAGGAAATAGCAAATAACATGGCAGGCCCCTTGTATAAATTATTTAACTCATCCCTAGAAACAGGAGAAAGTGTCTCAGCCTGGAAGGAAGCAGTGGTTATTCCCATAATCAAAACAGGTGACAAAACCATACCATCAAATTATTGACCAGTCAGTTTAACCTCAGTAATTGGAAAGATACTAGAAAGGTTAATTTTAAGTAGACTAGAACATCATATAAAACAAAATAATTTATAGGATATAACACAGCATGGGTTTATTAAGGGAAGGTCCTGTTTAACAAATCAATTACATTTCTTTGAAGAATGTTAGTGCAGCCCTTGATGAGGGTCTTCTAGTTGATATAGTATTTTTAGACTTGGCAAAAGCATTTGACAGAGTTTCTCACAAAATATTATTAGAACAACTGAGTAATTTAAAGTTTCCGTATAGCTTAATAAAATGGAGTGAATCATGGCTGTATAATCGTCGTCAATGTACATCGATAAAAGGTGTCAAGTCTTCGTGGGCTGAGATGACTAGTGGAGTGCCTCAGGGCTCTGTGCTGGGCCCTGTATTATTTAATGTCTTGATCAAATCAATGCAAACAACTGATAACGTATGGATATAAAATATGCAGATGATTGTAAGATAGGCTGTATTAACTCCAGTGAGACAATTAAAACTTTTCAAAAGGGATTAGAAGTATGGGCACAAAGAAGTAAAATGATGTTTAATGAATTAAAGTGTAGAGTAATGCATTTGGGACATAATATGAAAAATAGTTATTTACTTAATAACATAAAATTACAAGTAACAGAATTTGAAAAAGACCTGGGGGTTAATACACAAAATAAGCTTAACTCTGAGAATAATATAATACTAAAAGTTAAGAAATGCCAAAGAATTATGGGATGCGTATGGAAAAATATTAAAAGCAGACAATCTCAGGTCATTTTACCACTTTATATTAGTCTAGTAAGATCACATTTGGATTATTGTGCACCTTTGTGCGCGCCTTCTACAATTTGGGGGTAAGAAACAAATAGACGGGGTCCAAAGAAAAATGACAAAACGAATCAAGGAAATGGAAGATAAAAACTACAGAGAAAGATTCAAAATATTGGACTTATATTCTGTCCAATATAGACCACTTAGAGGTGATCTTTGTTTAGCTTACAAAGCCATAAGAGAACCAGGCCTTAGGGAAACCTTGGGGATAGAAACACATTTTCATATTTCACAAACAAGATCTCATAACCTCAAATTCATAGGAGTAAATTGCAAAACTAAAAAGAGAAGTCAGTGGTTTTCCTAAAGAATAGTCAACCTATGGAATACATTACCATCCATAGTTGTAGAGAGTAAGACCACTTGATATGTTCAAATATCAGTTGGATCAAATCATGGGTAAGTCAAAATTTGATTACATATAAAAATATCCCACCCTAGGGTGGTGAGCTCACTAATAGGCTTTGCCTCCTGAGCTTGTACTCAACTACGAACCTATAGCAACTAAAATAATGTCATTCATTACGGGAAAACATAAGCCACAACCTGCGACAGGCTCAGAGAGAGCCAATGTCAATGTTTCAGATATGAAATGCAAGCCCCAAGGTAGGACTGTATGACAGATGGGAAGTTTAAATGTAGGCTACCTTCCAGAAAAAAACAAACAAACAAAAAAAAAACCACGCAGGGCACCTAATTGGGTAACCGTAACACCAGGAATAGAGGCACAATAAGCTGATATAATGGCCAAAATGCATGAAAATATATGAATACTGCTGGCCTGAATTAGACAGTGATGATAAGATTGCCAATACAAAAGTCACAGGACATGTAAAAACAGTCCATATCCCTGGAAGAAGAAGAACATAGAATGCAACACGTCCATTTCAGGGAATAAGATGCTTGGTAGAAGACATCACAGCTGCAAGCAGGACATCAGTAACCTTTGTGGACATCCAGAAATGAGCAGTGGTCACGTTTTTGGGAGCCATGCATGCAGGAGTTGAGATGTCAGGCCCAGATGGACCAGATACCCCTCATTCTGGGACAAAAAATGTTGTATGGGAGTGGCAAAGCCAGTTTTTGGTATTGGTTCCTTCTACAGGTCCAATGAGGATAATTAACGGCGGGACAAAAAAATGAGAAGTATTGGGGCTGTGCATATTAGATATACGTCAGCACTGCACATCACTGTTGCAGGCCGTCCGGCTAGCAGAGGTTTCTGAGTGGTCCTGATGCTGATGGCTTACAGTTCCAAAGGTGTGGTCTAATAGAGGCGATATCCTTTATGAAGATCTCTCTTTAGGCACCTAGTCACAAGTGTATGACTGTGAAATGAGAAGTAGGTGTCAAAGGAGTCCATGTTGTGGTCTTCTCAAGGCTGTGGTAACAATACTTTGGCCAGAGAGGTGGACAGCCCTTCTTCACACAGCTGGACATTCCAACGGAAAGAAATAAGAAACAGAGTCAGAGAGATGAACTGAGATACTACAAACTGTCCCCATGGTGCACACTCGCCAGCCTCATGGTGCCACATATGTGCCAACACCAAATAGCTGGTGCAGGCGCGCTTGCGAAAAAGGTTTGCTCTTGCAAGGTCCTGTTTTGGCTCCCTTAGAACCCTCAGACACCCTCCTACTGGCCCTCACCTACCGTTGCACACTATACTCCACAAAGCCTCAGCTTACAGGCAGAGGGGGTATACCCCTGAATGTGCACATCAGGAGGTGTAACAAGGAAGGAGGTGGGACCTGGCCTCGATATACCAGAGTCCCAGGAAAACCAGCACCCAGTACGCTTTCTTCTTTTCTTCCCTGTAGGATGCCAGCACCCAAGATGGACAAAAGCGCATGCTCGCACAATGCATGACAGTGCGGATCCCAGGCCAACGTCCTCCCTCCCTGCTTCTTGGCGCTGTGCTATACTGCCACATATGGCCATACACATGGCAGTGCTGCAGTGAAGACAGCATCCTTACTAAGAGGAGGAGAGCATTTGCTGGGGATGCTTGACCTCCTCTCCCCAGCCAGTCGACACCCTGGCATTGTTCCACAACCTGGGCCGTAAACGCCATGAGTGGCAGCACCACCACACTATGCCAACCAATCCATTCTTACTAAACTCAGGAGCAGAATACATATTCAATCATAAGAAGCAGAGGCAGTGGGGGCCACCCAAAGGCCCAGCAAGTAGTGCTATGTGCTCCCATGCCCTGGGTCGGGCTGCAAAGGTGATGCTGTGTGGCAGTGCTCCCTGCTCGGGCAAGATAAGTGTCAGGATCCACTGCTCTGGTGATCCCTGCAGTGGGCTGGGAAGCTTGCTCCTCGGCAGAGGCACATCAGTTGCATGCGAGGCAGTCACTGGGGCTGTACCAAGCCTGGGTGGATCACCGTACCAACTAAGTCCGGGGGCGTGCAGAGGTCGAAGGAGTCGGGGGCTGAGCTCTCGGAGGACTGGCACCCAAAAAACATACTAAATTAATAATAATAAAAAAAAAAAGGAATATACTGATAACAGAATAAGTCCAAAACAGACGTGAAGGTGGCACATAAAGTATGTCAAAGGCTGCGCCAAGATCCCACAGTGGAAACAGAGATATATAAACTAGCTTAGATCTGCTGTTGCACTAAAAAAACTGCTTTATATTTGCATGACTAACCAAAGACCCACAAGATCCAATCACTGTCCCAAAAGCCAATGCCTTTAACTCACAGGGTACCGAGTTATAATCCTCTGACTACACTGCCGTGAAGAAAATTTTAAGATTGAAGCTGTTGAGGATTTCCTTGGTCAGATTCCCTGACCATTTTGATCAGTTTGCAAAAACTGACTGAATCTTATTACATAATGCTGCTACCTTGAGGACATGAGAGTGACAAGTGGCGACAGGGGAGACAGGAACTAAGGGAAGACCTGGCTAGGTTAGAGAAGTGATCTGGCAACTGGGGTTCAATGGTAAAAAGTGCAAAGTTAGGCACTTAGGGGCAAGGAACCCAGAGACCAAATACTGAGTGGGTGGTGTGCAGGTGACCAAGTCTGAGGAAGAAAAGGACTTGGGGGTTATCATCAAGAGTGACCTGAACCACTCAGCACACTGCAGGAGAGCAGAAGCAAAAGCAAATCAGATACAGGGCCATAGACCAAGGGGGATTACCAGCAGGAAGATGGATGTCATACTAGCGCTGTAAAGGTCACTGACAAGACAGCACCTAGATTACAGTGTACAGTATATGTGCCCTTATCTTAAGGAGGATGTCAACTTACTGGAGAAAGTCCACAGAAGGGTGACCAGGGCCAGCAAGGCAACACCTATGAGGAGAGGCTCAAGATGTACTCCATTGAAGACAGAAAGGGGGGGAGACCTTCAAATACCTTAAAGGTATTAAAAGGTTAAATACAGAGGGCCTCTTCAGTTTTGGTGGGAACAAATTCACCAGACAGCACACCCTAAAACTGGTACAGGGAAGATTCAAGAGACAGATGAGGAGGCACTTTTTCACCGATAGAGGGGTGGACAAGTGGAATGAGTTGCTAGACAAGCTAGTCTCCTTGGAAAGCTGGCCTATTACTGCACCTTGTACCTCATATAATTTCACTTTATGTAAAGACGCTTTGTACTGCAATTCCTGCTCTTCATTGTTGAGGCCTGTATTACTGTCATGTTCTACCTGTATTGCTTAATATGCCATGTTTGTGGCCCAGGTCGTGCCTGAAAACGGTCCTTTAGATCAGCACACCTACCCAGTCATCAAAGACATAAATAAATGGTGAATAGTTTCAAGAGAGGACTGGGCAGAATGAAGAGGAAAGCTGCTGAGGTGGGGGGGGGTCAGGTCCCATTGTAGACACGGGGGTGACAGGGGAGATTAGGATCCTGTCCCAGGTGTCATGGAGCGTTTGAATGCAGGGATCTGTTCTGTCCTTTCCTTTCCTGTCTCTTGTCCGTCTGGTTGTGCAACCAAATATTCCTGTGAGATCTGGGACTTGATCATCCAGACAGTCTCGCAATTACTTGTCTCTCGCTATCTCGCAGTCTTCCCTTGCTGTTTGTCTTTTCGTCCCTTGCATATCTGCTGGTATAAAACTGTATGCAAACCATATGTGGAAATAAAACTGATATTGGGATCCCTTTGTTTAGAAATTATGTACTGTTACTGCTGAAATGTATATAATTATAGTTTAAGACGATTGCAAAAAGCTATTGGTGATCCGGGTTTGGTGACAGACTCTGGTCACTGGGGGTCGGCTGGGGGGAGAGAAGGACTGAGCGCCCAACGGCTTGCTCTCCTTCGCCGGGGAGGGCTGCGAGCTAGACCCGCCACGTTGCTACCTCTCCTGGGTGAACCTAGTACTGGCAGTGCGGTCGGGAAGCAGCGAATGAAGGAAGGGCTGACATCATCCCGAGTGCCCTGAGCGGAGACGATGCCATGCGGTTTCGTCTCATATTGGCCCTCCTTGAGCCAACGCCAGCAGGGAATGGGCACCGTAACAAAGGAAAGATACCCTCGCAGCTGGTCTGGCGACGAGCCACTGCATCACACTTCCACGAGGAACCAAGGGCAAACTCTGCTTTGCACACTCTCCTGAGGATCAGAGGAGGTAAAAGGGGGGGATCCTCCTTCACCCCACCTGGAGGGTTAACCAGGTCTCTAGAATACAGTAGTGCACTCTAGGAGCAGACGCCTCGGACCTCACGGTGGAGTGCGAGTGCCTGAAGGCTCCAAGAGAGTTTACCAGTTGGGGGAGAAAGGGGCACAAACAAAGTAAAAAAAAAAAGCTATTGGAAACTCAAGGGGGTAACCTGAAATTCAATTTTTAAGCCTTTTGCAAAGGCTGTGGAAAAGGGGCCTCAGTTCTGGGACACTGTGTTCCTGCCTGCACCTGCCTGAAATATACAAGAACATTTTAGAAAAAAACAAAACAGGATGCTTGTTAGAAAGAGGGTTGCAGAGATTTATAAGACAGAGCTGCAATCACTTGCAAGGGACACAGAGATTAAAGGAAAATTCCACTGGATCTTCTCTATTTATTCTGCCTTGTAAATAATTCTATGGAAGAAGTTTATTTTTTTAAGTTACTGCTAGTACAAATAAATACTGCTTGCGAATTCTACAACTCCTGGTTTTCCTATGCTTCCTGACCTATGCCTCAATGACAGATGTCAGCCTAAGTGGGATTTACACTGTGCTTACTCTAAGCCAGGAGTTTTGTGCGTGGGTACTGGACTTAGTACAAGGGAAGCATAGAGAAAGGTATGGATTCTGCAGCAGCAAGTCCAGGAATGGTTACCAGGAGAATGGCAGCCAAACTAGCAGAGACAGAAGTCCAAGCTGAGATTGTACAGCCAGCACAAGTTATGGAAAAAGAACAGGCAGTGACAGAACCTGAAAGCCTGATGGACTTTTTCAAATGGTGGGCTATACAACAAAAAAGAGATGGAGAAACAGAGAAGAGATGCAGTGACAGCAGCAGTGATGGCTGGATGCCTTGCACGCTATCAAAGGCAGAGGATCTGGCACAGATCCAGACGAGCAACAAAACACAAGCAACTTAAAAGCCATTAAACTTACAAAGTTGTGTCCCTCGGATGATATCGAGGCATACGTGACAACTTTTGAAAGAGTTGCCACAGCCTGCCAATGGCCAAAGCAGCAATGGACAATCAGACTGGTACCCTACCTGACAGGGAAAGCTCAACTTGCCTACAGCAATATGGACACTGCAAAGTCAGAAAACTACGACCTGGTGAAAAGCAAAATCCTGAAAAGGAGAGACCTAGAGGCAGAGATTTTGATCTCTGAAGTACAACTCAGTAGACAATCCTCGAGAAACCTTCACCTGATAAAATGGCTCCAACCAAATCAGTCCCACAGATCACGGACACATTTGCAATGGAGCACAATTCATCAACATCCTAGCTACAGATGTGCAGCTCTGGGTAAAGAAGAAAAAATTACTCACCTTAGTAATGTTGTTTCTTCTAATGGAGTCTTGCTATATTATGACATATGCAGTGAGTCCCAACCTTCGAACTGCTCCGGAGGTGAAAGAGTTAACTTTCCATGCCAGGCATGGAACGCTGAGCTCGAGCTCGGATGAAACTCTGTCTGTTCTTCAAACTCAAACCGTCAGATCTTTACGAGCTAAACTCACTGAGGTCCTGTGTGGAAGCTGTAAACCTACACTAGCCAACTGGATACTAAACATAAGAACACATTTTTTGGTCCCAACACAAAGACTCAATTCAGGAGACCAAAAAAATTAAAAACACAACACCAAGTCACCCCAAAAAAGGAGGGGTGAAACAAAAAGGTGGGCATCTACTAAGTGCCAACACTGCACTGCAGAGTTCCCCATTCATTACAAATGAGAGGCGGGCCGCCGCGCTATCTTAAATAGCCGCCTCTCATTTTAAAGTGCTGCCACTGTTTAAAGACTCGTACTCGCGCTAGGACCATGCGCGAGTATGAGAACCCCCATCGCTTTAAAGCATCGTACTCGCGCTAGGACCATGCGCGAGTACGAGAACCCTTGCACTGCACGCGAGAGTGGGACTGGCATTCGGGTGCTGGCAGTGACGTCGTGACATTGGGAGGACATTTTGGGTGCTGGGACGCTGCGGAGGACACTTCGGTGCTGGCAGTGACGCCGTGAAGTTGGGAGGATACTTCGGTGCTGGCAGTGACGTGAGTGACGCTGAGAGGACACAGGAGTTCGGTGCTGGCAGCGACGCTCAGGTTGCTCAGTTCGGTGCTTTTGAATCCAGGATCATGTGATGACTGTCTGGCGGTCACCAGGTCGCCGGGAGGAAAGGCGCCAAATCTGCAGGGAGTGACAGCTGACTTGCCCTATCAGAGGCTATTTTACTTGGGTAAGTCCCAGTTAAGTACAGACTGTCACTTTGAGCTTCACATTTGGCTTCAGCCTGATGTGGACAGTGATCGCTGCAGTTTGTGTTCAGGTTATGCTTTTACCAAGCAGCTTGTCAGACAGTAGTTTGCAGCACATTTTCAGCCTGATTGTTTTCAGCCTGATTGCATTTTTAATAGATGCAGTGCACTAGCATTAGTGGAGTGGGTCGTAAGGGGGGAGCGAGGAGAGAGTGGTCTCACAGAGACTAGTGCTAGGCAGCTCACCCATAGTTTGGTTTTCTTGCTGCTTTGAAAAAAAAAAAATTTAAAATAAAGAAATAAAAATAAAAAATTAAAAAAAAAAATATTTGTGTGAGAAAAAAAATCTGGTCTCCTTAACTGTAAGCACCAGGGGTCTGTCCCACTAGTCAGGTTGTGCAGTGTTGTTCCATAGTGGTCACTTGTTCTGAATCCTAATTCAGGGAATAAAAAATATTTGTGTGAGAAAAAAAATCTGGTCTCCTTAACTGTGCCACCGGGGTCTGTCCCACTAGTCAGGTTGTGCAGTGTTGTCTGCAGTGGTCACTTGTTCTGAATCCTAATTCAGGGAATTAAAAAATATTTGTGTGAGAAAAAAATCTGGTCTCCTTAACTGTGCCACCGGGGTCTGTCCCACTAGTCAGGTTGTGCAGTGTTGTCTGGCCAGTGGTCACTTGTTCTGAATCCTAATTTAGGGAATTAAAAATATTTGTGTGAGAAAAAATCTGGTCTCCTTAACTGTGCCACCAGGGGGTCTGTCCCACTAGTCAGGTTGTGCAGTGTTGCTCCGTCAGTGGTCACTTGTTCTGAATCCTAATTCAGGGAATAAAAAAAATATTTGTGTGAGAAAAAAAAAATCTGGTCTCCTTAACTGTGCCACCAGGAGGTCTGTCCCACTAGTCAGGTTGTGCAGTGTTGCTCCATCAGTGGTCACTTGTTCTGAATCCTAATTCAGGGAATAAAAAAAATATTTGTGTGAGAAAAAAAAAATCTGGTCTCCTTAACTGTGCCACCAGGGGGTCTGTCCCACTAGTCAGGTTGTGCAGTGTTGCTCCATCAGTGGTCACTTGTTCTGAATCCTAATTCAGGGAATAAAAAAAATATTTGTGTGAGAAAAAAAAAATCTGGTCTCCTTAACTGTGCCACCAGGGGGTCTGTCCCACTAGTCAGGTTGTGCAGTGTTGCTCCATCAGTGGTCACTTGTTCTGAATCCTAATTCAGGGAATAAAAAAAATATTTGTGTGAGAAAAAAAAAATCTGGTCTCCTTAACTGTGCCACCAGGGGGTCTGTCCCACTAGTCAGGTTGTGCAGTGTTGCTCCATCAGTGGTCACTTGTTCTGAATCCTGATTCAGGGAATAAAAATATTTGTGTGAGAAAAATATTTGGGCTCAACCAGCATTACGCTCTCGCTCTGTATTGACAAATAAACACACGACAACAATTAGGAAAAAAGCTTTATTGTAATTTGTACACAATGCAGAAACTAACTAACTTTGGTTTCAAATTAACTCAAAATGGAAACATCCTGATCAAGATGACAATTGTGAGTCGATGATTGGGACAATGCCAGTTGGTCCAGTTGATATCGATGTCATTGTCCAAAACCTCCTACACTTCTCCTGTAATACAGAAAAACACCTAAGTATAGAGCAACAGGATTTTATACTGGCTGGTTTAATAAATACTGTTGGTTACAGTACAAAGAAAATGATGGTCATGTTTTGCATTTTGCATAAAACATAAACAGATGCCCAAATCAGGAACAGTTTGGGTACTCAGTGGGTGTAAGACATTCAGAGAAGATGCTATAAAAAGGCATCAGAACAGTTCAGTTCACGTTGTTGCTGCTGAACTGGAAGCTAACTGCAGAATTTCAGCTTCAAAAGGTGGAATAGAGCAGGCAATGCAGCAGGCCATGACCCTGGAACAAGAAGCTTTTGTGGCATCCCTTCGTTGTATGTACTGGCTAATAAAATGAGCTGCCTCTAATAATCTAAATATGGCTCGCTGTTGATCTCGCCAAATCATTGGGATGCAAATACCTAGACAATATAATATTGCTGATGTTGTTAAATATCGTTTGATCGAACTGTCAGAGAAATGGTTCTCTCTGGGTGAGGTGGTCAGAGATCAGTTCTGCAGATTTGAAGGCTGCCAAATTTTTTTCATATTTAGTGGACGAAACAACTGATATTGCTGTTATGAAGCAGCTCATTTTGTATGGTATGTACTGCAAAGAAGGGAAACCCAGAGTTTCTTTCCTGGGACTTGAGGAACTAATTGATGGAAAGGCAGACACAATTGTTAAAAAAATGCTGGAGTTCTCTGATAACAATCAAATCTCGCTGATCATCTTGCAGGGGTTAGCAGTGATGGAGCAGCCGTTATGCTGGGCAGGCAAAACGGGTGGCTAAAAAGCTGAAAGAAGTCAGCCCAATTCTTGTTGAAAATCACTGTATGGCTCACAGAGGCCTTGGCTGTAAAGGCAGCAGCAAATGAAGTGAACGTCATTAAAAAGTTTAATCAAACACTAGATCACTTATACAGATATTATGAAAACTCTGCTGTTCGCATGGCTGCCCTGAAAGAAATTCAGCAGGCAATGGAAAACCCTGTTTTAAAGCCTCAAACAGGCAAAAGTAGTTAGGTGGTTGTCCCATGATGCAGCATGTGACACACTAAGGAAGATTTTCCCATCTGTTGTTACGCCCTGCATAGAGAGGCCTCTGAAAGGCATGATCCCCAAGCTGTGGGCCTAGTAAAATGGTGGAAAACTGGGAGTTTTCTCTATTTTATGCATGACGCAGACATACTTCCACACCTTAGCATCTTATCTAAATGCTTTCAAACATCAGCTCTGAATTTTACTGATATAAAGAGGCTTTTACATTCCACTTTAGAGATTCTTAGGGCACGCCTTACTGGTACCTGGTCAGTACTTCTCCTCCGCTTCGCCTGAACTAGTACTCCTGAATGATAATGGCCTGAACTTGCCATTTAGCTGAACCACAGTTGAATCATTTCACAACCTCTGTGCATGACAAGTTTATTAGGGTCCTAATTGCTCAAATTGAGCAAAGGTTTCAAGCACAGAACTTTTGGATGCGCTCAGTATCTTTTGACCCCAGCATGATACAGGGAAGTTGATATTGAACAGTTGGAAGGGTATGGTAGTGATAGCCTTGAGATTATTCTTGGTCACTATGCTACTGTTGTGGATGTAGATGCTTCTGCACTGAATGGGCTTCCTGCGTAGTCTCATGTTCACAGAAAAGATGGCCTTAAGACTGTTTCTGATGTGCTGCACGCCTAACTACTAAGTATGTAGACCTGTATCCAAACATATCTACTTTGGCAGAGCTGGCAATGATAATACCCATGTCAATCTGCAGATTGTGAGAGGGGGTTTTCGCACTGAATCAATAAAAACGCAGGAACTAAATAGATTAAGTGCCAGTGTGCTAAATGCACTTATGCTTATCTCATGAGGGCCCTGGCGTTGACAGTTTCCCTTATTTGAAGCTGCAGCTCATTGGGCAGGACTGCGAACCTAAGATTAGATCTTGGCCTTGCAGGCACTAGTAAAGAGTTGTAGTATGGCCTCACCAAACTGTTGCTGGCCTGCAACTAGAATGCAGAGGTTCTCCAGTATGTTTTATCACACATTTGCTGCTGCATTACTACAGAGGCCTCCAGATCATCATATTACTCTTATTTCTTGTTTCTTATGCATTTATTGCATCCCGAGCGACTGACTCCGACCACCGATAGCTCCGCCCCTGGTGACCCCGCCCCCTGTGGCTCCTCCCCTTACCACTGCTCTATATTTTCACGCAATGTGGAACACTGCACTGCCCACCCAAATCCCAAAAACAGAGGTTCTGAGAGGGGCAGGCGGGGGGAGGGGGGTCATAATATAGCAAGACTCCATTAGAAGAAACAACATTACTAAGGTGAGAAATTTTTTCTTCAAACAACATGAAGTCTTGCTATATTATGACATATGCAGACTACACAGCAGTACCTCCATGGAGGAGGGACAGAACCACTTAGGAAATAGGCTCTGAAGCACAGCTGTGTTAAACCGAGCATCACTCCTAGCCTGGATGTCCAGGGAGTAATGCTGGGCAAAGTGTGAACTGTTTTCCAGGTAGCTGCTTGACATATCTCTAGGATAGGATGTCCCTGGCAGCAGCCAGGAAGCAGCTGTACCTCTGGTAGAGTGAGCCCTCAGGCCTGAGGGAGAACCCTACCCAGTTTTTCATAACAAAATTGGATACAAGAGACAATCCACCCGCAATGGATCTTTTAGTGGCAGGTTTCTTTGCCAACCTCACCATAAGGGAGGAACAGTTGGAGGAGTCAAACCTATGACCTTGGTACGCCTATGTAGCAGCTAAGGGCTCTTCACATCTAGTAGTGCAGCCTCCTCTGCCAGAGGAGGATTGGTCAGTGAAGTACACTGAAGAGACAGATTGATTAAGGTGGAAATCTGAAACCACCTTAGGCAAGAACTTCCTGTTAGTCCTGAGGACCACCTTATGTCTATGAAAGGAGATAAAATCAGGCTCACTGACAAAGCTTGTAATTCACCTATGCGCCTGGCAGAAGTGATGGCTACCAGAAACACAGTCTTCCAAGTCAGGCACTTAAGCTCTGATGAAGACAAAGGCTCAAGGGGTTGCATAAGCTGAGCAATGCAAATATTAAGATCCCAGGCAGGGGCAGTGGAGGGTTGGTGTGAAGCAATCCCTTAAAAAACTTGGAGAATATAGGATGAGCTGAAAGAGAAGAGGGTTTACCTGCTGAAATAAAAGCAGACACAGTCACCAAATGTACTTTTAGGGTAGCTGGTCCTCCTCCTCAGGTATTTAAATGGACCATATAATCCAGGACTGTGGGTAAATCAGCAGATTCCGGGGAAATATGCTTCCCAGAGCACCATATGGAAAACCTCTTCCATTTGGAGTTATAGGTAGCCCTGGTGGAAGGTTTCCTAGAAGCCTTCAGTATATCCATTACACCTTGGGAGAGGTGTAGGTCAGCAAACTCTAACCTTCAAGAGCCAGGCCTTAAGATTGAGAGATTTGAGGTTCGGGTACCAAACCCTCCCCTGGGCACAGGTTAACAGGTTGTGATTCCTGGGAAGACAAGGGGAAGATGGACTGCTAAAGACAGTAGGAGTGATACCAGGGCTGTCTGGCCCAATCTGGATCATCCTGCAGGGTTGAGGATCCGATTTGACTAGCACTTTGAACGGGTGGTGGGGGGTGGAGAAAACTTCCTTTCCAATTGAGAACTAAGGCATCCAGGAGGGACTGGAGCCCAACACTGGGGCCTGCAGCAAAAAAGGAGAAGTTGATGATTGTCTGGGGCTGCAAAAAAGATCTATCTGCAGGGTGCCCCATCTGGCAAATATCACCTCCAAGACCAGGGGGTCCAGTGACCATTCGTGATGGCCCTGGGAAATCCTGCTGAGAGCATCTGCCAGGACATTGTCCTTGCCTGGGAGGTGAACTACCATAAGGAGGTGTTCAGGAGCAAGCCAGAGACCACAACTTCATTGCTTTGATGCACAAGGTCGAGACCGAAGTGCCCCTTGTTGTTGATGTACCACATTGTGGTGGTGTTGTCTTTCTGACCTGTACTACTTTGTTCTGAACAGGATTTGAAAAACTTAAGTGCTAGAAAACTGTTCTGAGTTCCAACAGATTGATGGGGAGCAGATTCCTGAGGGGACCACAATCTCTGGTAGTGAGGTCGCCATGTGAGCTCCCCCACCCCAAGGGGATGCATCTGTAGTAAGGATTGAGGAGGAGACTGAGTGACAAAGTGAACCCCTTGTCTCAGATTGCTCTGATCCTGCCACCACTGTAGGGCCTGGATCAGGGTTTGAGTTACTGGGATCAATTTGTTAGAGGGTCTTCCTTGAGACCAAAAGGCTCTCAAATGGAACTGGATGTCCCTCATCTGAAATCTTGCTCCCTGCACGACTGCTGTAGAGGCAGCCATGTGCCCCAGGAGCTGTAGAAATGCCTTGCTGGTCGAGAGACCTGCAGGGTGAAAGAGGAGGCCAGAGAGACCAGGGTCTTTGCCCTGTCCAAAGGAAGGAAGGCTCTGGCTTTCTCTGTGTTCAGCTCTGCGCCTATGACGGTGAGGAGCTGGACAGGCTCTAGAACCGACTTTGAAAGATTCAGAAGGAAACCTAGGGAGGTGAGAGTTGCTGAGTTATCTGTAGATGTAACTTGACTTGTGTTCGAGACTGGCACTACTATGAGCCAGTAGTCCAGGTAAGGAAGATGGCAATTTTTGCCTCTTAGGAAGCAACTGCTACTGCCAGGCATTTTGTGAATATCCTTGAGCAGAGGTGAGGCCAAAGGCATTGCTCTGAACTGGTAATGGCCTGAGGGCAGCTCGAACCTGAGGTACTTCCATGGGAGCTTCGATGAGAATATGGAAGTAGGATCCTTGAGGTCCAGGGACGCCAGCCAGTCCCCTGGCCTTAGAGAGGGTAGAATAATTCCCAGAGTCACCATTTTGAATTTTGGTTTTAAAAGGTGCTTGTTTAAATATCTGAGATCCAGGATGGGCCGCCATTCTCCTGTCTTTTTGGGTAAGGAAGTACCTGAGTACAACCTTTGCTCCTGGTGTAGGGGAACCCTTCCACAGCTCTGAGAGCCAGGAGGAAGAGACCTCTGCCTCTGGGCAAGTGCCTCTGGTGGATTTAGGTGGAAGGATCTGTTCTCATCTTTGGAAATTTTTGGTTGAGAACCAGTCCCTGGCTTACTACTTCCAGGACCCACTTGTCTGATGTCAGACTTCCAGTCCTGGACAAAGTAAGCCAGCCTGCTCTCACAGGTAGCTGAGAATTGGCCTGGCAACCCATCAGGGTGCCTGCTTGCAGGGGCTTTGGGCTGAGGGGTGGAAGCAGGCCTGCTTGTACCTGCCTGCCTCTCCTCAAAGAACCCCTCTGGCATAAGCAGAAGAGGAGGCCTGGGCTTGGTAAAAAGGCCTATGAAAAGGCCTGCCGCCTGTGCACTCCTATAGGTGGTCCTATATTCATCCATTTTCTTCATGTAATTCTCTGTCTGCTCCCCAAACAGAGAATTACCCACAACAGGAAAATCCATGGCCTTAGTCTGGTATCCTGTGACAGGCTAGCATATCCTGAGCCAGCCATTCTGTAAGTGCCACAGATGTAGCCATGATCTTGATGACACATCATTAGGAGTCCACTGGCATGGAATTGCACCTTGGATGCCTCAATACCATCAGCAGCCACCTGCTCCAGCCCTTGGCAAGCTGGCTAGGACCTGTTTTGCTAGAGCCATAATAGTATCCCATCTGGATTTCTGATATCTAGCAACAATGCCTTCATAATTGGCCTGTCTGAGTCCCAAGGATGCTGCTATGTACTGTTTCTTTGCCATGGCATCAATCCTCCTGGAGTCCTTGTCAGGGTGTGAGCCAAGGGAATAGTTGCCTTGTCACAGGCTGCAGCCCCACCACCCCAACATGGCCGCATTGTTGTAAGGAACCCGTATCAGAGCCTGACAATGTGCACCTCTTGTCCATTCTCTTATCGACAGGAGGTATAGTGTGAGGAGTTTTAGAATTTTAACTGTTTCAAAAGAGTTATGCAAAGGAATAGACAGCCTCCTTAACTCTGGGATATCCATCTATTTCCACATAGTCAGGCTCCTTTGATCATCCACAGCTTCCTCCAATGAAGCTGGAGGGTTTCAGCCACTTTCTTATAAAACATAAAATGAGAAGGGACTCAGAAAGCCTAGAGGAGACATCCCTGAAGGTCTGTCTGGGAGATGTCCGGGTTCAATGGGCACATCCAGATTTTCAAATCCACATTCACTCTCCTCATACCTTCTTCCTCCTTGAACTGTGGAACCGGCCGAACCGGATGCTTACCTGATGGTGCCGTTCGGTCGGAACCGGGAAAAGTGACTGACAATTTTAATCGCTTTGGCTATTTCTTCAGCGGTTGAGAGGAAAGTTTGGCTCCACACTAGCTGATTTCCTAGTCGTTTTGCTGGAACCGACCGGAGTCGGATCTCCTTGCCCGAGGAAGCCCTCGCGCCTAGTCAGAGGAGAGTTCCTCCGTTCGGGTTGAAACCGAACCGGCTGGCCATCTGTTCAGCGGACTTTTGGCCTCTTTCCTGAGCCTACCAATCTCTTTTCCGGGTAGCTGCAGGAAAATTTTACAAATCTGGCAGTCTGCGTAGTTGAGGTGGTCAAACCTCAGACACAACACAGGTGGTGGGGTCAGCCTTGGCAAAGACTTCCACACACACTGTAGGGTTGAAACCCAGTGGCCCGGTTTTTCTTTTGGTTTTCTGACATAGTGCCAGTCCTAACCAAACTTACCTGTTTTATGGCAATCCGCAGGTAAGACCTTCATCAGTTCCCAACCGTATACAGGTCGTGAAAAAAACATAATAAAACTTTTTTTAGAACCCATAAGAACCGTAACCACACACTAAATGACAGATTAGATATTTTAAAACAACCTGATCAGTTCAAACCGAACCGATAAAACTGCTTACAAAGTTCCACACGGAATAGAAATCGATGTAAATCTATCTAGTACTACAAATACCACAGACAGAGTTCTGAACCGACCGGTTATGTTTAATTTCGGTCGAAAACAGAGAAAACAATACTTTTAACCGACAAAATGAACCAGCAGAAGGAGAAATCTCTGAGCGACTGTTCAGTGAGGCGGAGTAAAGAATCTGACGGTTTGAGTTTGAAGAACAACAGACAGAGTTTCAACCGAGCTCGAGCTCAGCATTCCATGCCTGGCATGGAAAGTTAACTCTTTCACCTCCGGGGCAGTTCGAAGGTTGAGACTCACTACATATGTCATAATATAGCAAGACTTCATGTTGTTTGAAACACCGACCAGAAAGTGGGAAAAAGGCTGTTTCTTTGGCCGAAGACTACCAAATGGCCAGACAGACATGCCACAGCAGTGCTGTAATAGCCAAGCACCGGTAAGAGATTCTTTTTCCTATTCAAAATCCAAGTCTGATAAGAACTCTGGTGAGGGTAACAAATGTGTGCCCAAAGACGTTATTTGCTATAACTGTAATAAGCCAGGTCATATTACAAGAAACTGCCGTACAAAGAGTGACACTGGAGTAGATCTGTCCTTGGCAAACTGGGGCAAGTACTTAACAGATGTGAAGGTGGGTGATAAGATTGTAAAAGGACTCATTGATTTGGGAAGCAGACAGACCCTAGGGCATGTTGAGGTGCTGGGAAAACACTGTGCAAAAGGACCAGGTACTGGTGTCATCTGCATCCATGGGGACACTTAATACTATCCCACCACCCAAGTCACTCTGACCATTAAGGGTGTGTTGCATCAAGTGAAAGTTAGGGTGGTACCTAAGTTACCTACACCAGTGATTATTGGAAATGACTGTCCAGGATTTACTGAGTTAATCTCAGAGGAACGGAACCCTGCAGTTTCAGCAGCAGTGGTAACAAGAGCTCAGGCAAAGAAAATCTCAAATGGTGGGGACACTTTTCCTTTCCGTGACTTTGATTCGAACTTGTTTGAGCACAGCTCCAAGATCCAGAAATCCAGGAAAGAAAGACTATGCCTGAAGAAACTAGCAACAAATGACGGATGGATATAAAGGGTTAACATATGAAAATGCTGAAGCTAAACTGATACCTGATTGTGATTTTGAGAGCAAGCTAACAATGTTTCTCTCCAGGGTTATTTTAAGCAGCTTGGGGTGAAACCAAAACAGGGTGAGCCAATGTTTGAAAAATGTAATGGGCTACTGTACAGTTTGGGTTAAACCTCAGACAAAGGAACAGACAGAACAATTGGCTATACCACAGAAATATAGAACAGAGTTGTTACAGATAGCACATGATAGCCCTATGACTGGTCACTCAGGGAGGGATCGCACCCTTGTCAGATTGCTGTACAGATTTTACTGGCCTGGAATTTTTCATGAAGATGTTGCTACCTATTGTAATTCTTGTGTGAGTGTCAGAAAGTAGCCCCAGTCACTAGAAAAGACAAGGTGCCCCTACCCTTGATAGATGTGCCTTTTGAGAGAATTGCAATAGATGTGGTTGGTCCTTTAGACAAAAGTAAAAAGGGTAACAGATTTATCCTGGTAGTATGTGACTATGCTACTCGATACCAAGAAGCAGTTCCAATGCGTACTGTCACAGCTTCAAAAGTGGCAGCACAGCTTGCAAAAATTTCAGCAGAGAGGGTATACCTAAAGAAATTATTACTGACCAGGGTAGTAATTTTGGTGCTGCATTACTTAAGGAGCTGTACAGACTGCTAGGTATCACTGCCATAAGAACCTCCCCCTATCACCCTCAAACAGACGGTCTTGTTGAGCGTTTTAACCAAACCCTAAAACGCATGTTAAAAAGGTTTGTAAAAAGGGGAAGGGAAAAATTGGGATCAATACTTGCTTACCTACTTTTTACGTACAGAGATGTGCCACAGGCATCAAGAACAGGTTACTCACCTGTAACAGTAGCTCTAGGAGTGGTATATGTTGTTCATCCACACTTATTGGCATGTCCCCTTTAAGGATCCACCGGAAGTCTTCAAGCCTGCTCCTCCCACCCACCCGGGTGGTATATACCTTGGCTCCACCCCATGACGCCAGATCTTAGCCTCTGGAAGCCAGGTATTGTGCCTGCAGTCGGGAGGTAGATTCAGGATGAACAATATATACCACTCCTAGAACTACTGTTACAAGTGAGTAACCTGTTCTTCTAGGATCGTGGATATGTTGTTCATCCACACTTATTGGCAGAGTCCTCAGCAGTTCTCCGGGAGTGAGGCGAGGCACACACTCTCTACTTAGGAAACAAGAGATGGAGAACTGAGGTCCCAAAACCAGCATCCCAGTGTGACTCAAGGTCGATGTGGTAATGGGTAATGAAGGTGTTTGTTGACTTCCAGGTAGCAGCCCAACAGATTTCCTGGATAGAGATGTCCCTGGTAGCAGCCACCGATGTAGCGGTATGGTGGGTAGAATGAGCTCTTTATCCTCTGGGTGCTTCTTGCCTGCCAATTCATAACACGGACTTATGCAAGATATAATCCACCTTGCAATAGTCCATTTTTGCGGGCAGATCTGCCAGCGTGTTTCAGCGTATGTGACAAATCTTCCCGACTTCCGCCTCGCCCTTGCCTTGCAATAGGAGAGGGCTTGTCTCAGGTCCAGGATATGGAGCCTGTATTTGGCCTTCAAGGTTTATCTAGGGTAGTATACAGGCAGCGTTAACACCTAGTTAAGGTGAAACTCTGACACCACCTTCGGAAGGAATTTCGGGTGGGGGCGTAGGACAACCTTGTCCCTGTGGAAGACCAGATAAGGGAAGTCCACCGAAAGCGCCTGGAGCTCCCCAGTCCTTCTGGCAGACGTGATAGCCACCAGGAAGGCAGTCTTCCACGACAAGTGTAATAACGCACACTTGTGCATTGGTTTAAATGGCTTGCCCATGAGCTTTGCTAGTACCAGCAGTAGATTCCACGGAGGTAGAGGTTCGTGCACCGGAGGAGATGTGTGACCCAGGCCTTTGAAAAAGCACCTGACCACTGTCTCCTGCACCATCGGCTGACTGGCCCGTGCCCGGTAAGCAGAGATGGCAGCCAGGTACACCCTAAGGGTCGATGACCGAAGACCCTCTTTGGACATAGACCAAAGGTAGTTGACAATGTTAGCCACTGGACAGGACAGAGGGCCCGGGCCCTGCCGGACACTAAATGGAAAACCTTTTCCATTTGAAGGCATAACATTTCCTGGTCGATTCCTTTCTGGATGCCTCCACCACAGTGAGGACATCCTTGGAAAGACCCAAAGCCTGAAACTCTAGCCACTCAGGTACCAGGCTGCCAGGGGCAGGGATTGAAGGTCCGAATGGTATACCTTCCCCTGACTGAGAGAGATCAGGTCCGGGCGTGCTGGATGCTGCTCCGTGGGCCTGCAGCTGAGGCTGAGGAGATCTGGATACCAGAACTGGCACGGCCAGTCTGGGGCTACCAGAATCACCTTCACCTTGTCCCTCCTTACCTTGAGGAGCACCTTGTGGATCAAGGAAAATGGAGGGAAGGCGTAGAAGAGGCCTGGGGTCCATGGCCTCGAGAAGGCATCCCCCTGCAGCAAGCCCTGCTGAGGGGGGTGGGCATGAAACAGCCTCAGCTTGGTATTTTCCTTGGAGGCAATTAGGTCCACCATCGATTTGCCCCAGTAGGAGAACAGGCTGTAAGCTACCTCTGGATGGAGAGACCACTCATGGGATGTCTCGCCCAAGTGGCTGAGAGCATCCGACAGATGGTTTGAGGCTCCTGCCACATGAATGGCTTGGAGATGCGCCTCCAGACGGCTGACGAGGGTCCAGATGCAGAGCGCTTCCCTGCAAAGCAGAAGGGAGCGTGTGCCACCCTGTTTGTTGAGGTAGTACATGGTCGTGATAAATTTTCTGTCTGGACTTGAACCACTTGACCTCGGAGCTGAGGAGCGAAAGCTGACAGTGCCAGTCTGACTGCTCTGAGCTTCAACAGGTTGATGTGGTATCGGGACTCCTCAGGGGTCCAGAACCCATGGGCCCTTTTGTCCCCCAAGTGGGCTCCCCAGCCCATGAGAGAGAGGCATTGGTCGTGAGGACAGCCATCAGCTCTGGGCGGACAAATGGGATCCCTTCCTGTAACCGGTCTGGGGCGGTCCACCATTGGAGAGCATCCCAAATCTCCTGGGTGATGGTGATCAGCTGGTCGAAATGACCGTGGCGCTGAGTCCACTGGGTGGCCAGCTCCCACTGGAGGGGGCGCATATGCCACCGAGCCCAACAGACCACAGAGGTGCATGCCGCCATGTAACCCAGAAGGTGCAGAAAGTCCCAGGCAGGGTGCAATTGCCCAACCAGAAATGATTGGGCAAAGGAGAAGAGAACCTCCACCCTGTCCGCCGGAAGCCGAGCTCTGGCTTGACAAGAGTCGAGCTCTGCCCCGATGACACACATCACCTGAAAAGACACAAGTGCCGACCTGACCTTGTTGATCAAGAGGCTGAGTTGGGAGCAGGTCTGGAGGGCCAGATCCCTGGACCTCTCCACCTCTTGCTGGGTGGGACCTGCTAAGAGCCAATCATCGAGGTAGGGGTAAATTTTGACACCTCTCCCCACCTGAGATGGGCTGCCACCACTGCGATGCATTTGGTGAAGACCCGTGGAGCCGATGACAGGCCGAACGGCATGGCTTGGAACTCATATAGGGTCCCTTCGGCTCTGAAGCGGAGGAACCACCAATGAGATGGACGGATTGGGACGTGAAAGAACGCGTCCTGCAGATCCAGTGAACAGAACCACATGTTTCGCTCCAAGGATGGTATGATCTGGGACAGAGTGACCATCTGAAAGGTACGTGACCTGAGATACTGATTCAGGTTGTGCAGATCTAAAATGGGCACCAGCCTCCCATCCGCTTGGGCACCAGGAAGTACCTGGAGACAAAGCCTGGGTCTGCTGGAGAATCCACCACTGGAGCTATTGCCTCTTTGAGGAGAAGCTGGGCGATGTTGTCTCGGAGAGCCGACCAAGTACGGACGAATACTCTTTCCTCCCAAGGGGAGCAGCCTCGGCTTGGAGGGTGCTGCTCGAATTCCAGAGGCAGTCCCTGACTGACCACTTCCAAAACCTACCTGTCTGTGGTGATAATGGACCAGGTGGAAAGAAAGTGGTGGAGCCGGCCCCCACAGGAGGACCCAGAGCTGGCCTGACGGGAGAGGGGTTGGCAGCTCCCCGCCCCGTTATGGAGCAGGCTTGGAGGAGGAGGATCCAGGACCTGAATCTCAGTCTCCTTGAAGGGCCCGGGCTTAGGCCTGCTGCTCTCCTTGAAAGGAGGGTTGCTGTACCCGCAAGGGATGAGTGCCGAAAAGGCTTCTTCTTCTGCCGTTTCTTGCTCGAAGAACTTTTAGCAGAAGTAGCGTCCAAGGTGGCATTGGACTGCTCAATATGCTGAAGGTGACGAGCCACTCCTGGACTGAAAAGGTCGGTGCCAGGATAGGTACATCAGCCAGTTTGTGCTTAGTATCTGCCGGGAAGGAGGAGGAGAGTCTCAGCCAAGCCCTGCGGCGAGAGGCAACTGCGGCTGCCATCGAGCGGGCACAAGAATCTCCAATGTCCAGGGCTGTCTGAAGCTGCTGTTTGGCAACAGCCCGGCCCTGATTCCGGACCTGCTTGACCGTGGTCTGCATGTCCGCAGGGAGGTGTGGGAGGACTTCATCCAAAGACTCCAAGAGGACATGGGAGAAGTGTGCCATGATTACAGACGAACATGCCTGACGAAGGCCTAAAGATGAGGCCGCATAGACCTTACAAGCTGAAAGATCCAAGAGTTTGGATTCTTTTTCGGGAGGTCGGTCAGTGTCGGCAGAACTGCCAGTACGCCTGAACACAGAGGCGGTCACCAGGCTCTCGGCCGAAGGATGCTCTATGAACCCCACAAGGGACCCTATGGGCACAGCATACTTGCGGGCAGACAGAGCTGGACAGGAGACAGGGCGCTGCCAAAGTTCCAAAAGCAGGCAAACTATGGTCTCGGCCACAGGAAAGGCCTCCGTTGAGGTATCCCCTCTCAAGGATGTCCGTGAGAGGCTACTCCGCCTTTTTCTGTATAGGTTCCAGAGGCGTCCCTGTAGACTCAGAGATGAGGCAAAGAATGCCCTGAAAGGACGAAGGACCTTCCTCTGTCTCTATCCCACCTGCCGATTCATCATCCCTGGGATGAGAATGTAGGCCTTTCTCATCCAAATCTGAGGAATCCGGATATAATGGTCAACCGCCCAGGTCACCTTCGACCCGCCGAGGGCAGTCCGGGGTGACAGTGACCGAAAGACGCCAAGGAAGCCTGGTGTCTGGTCTATCTTCCTTAGAAGAAGCCTCTCCCTCAGGCTGCTTGGATGGTGGTTCCACCACGATCGGTGGAGAGACCGGTTTAGGCCAAACTGGAGGTTTCGCCGGCTCGGCGGGCGGGGGAGCCGATTTAATCAGCTCCTAAGGAGTCTGCTTCGGCCTGGAAAGCGAAAGCCAAGTAATGGCTGGGGTACAATCCAGGGTCGGCTTGTGCCCGGACAAAATCAGCTGTTGTCACATGAGGTCCTTGTAGTGCCGGAGTTTCCGCCGCAGCCTCTCCTCATCTGAGGAGGTCAAGGACGACCGATGGCGTCCCTTCTTTTTTGAGTGCTTGTGGCTCTTCCTTGGCCTGTCAGTCGAGGGGTCCTAAACCTCGATCAGATCAGACGGGCTGATTCGGTCACTCAAGAGACACCGGTGCAGTGATTTCCCAGGGTCAGGGACCACTTCCTCAATGGGATTCCCAGTGGGCTGGGTCTCCTCATCAGGGAAAGAAAGGACTGCAGTCCAATTGAGAGAATCGTCGACCGGAGTCAGCGACAATGGGTCAATCGCGATGATTATTTCAACCTCGATCGACACTTCGGTTGACTGGCCAGAGAGCAAAGCCGAGAAGCCAGCAGCTGAAGAGGCAATTTCGACCGAAGTCGAGATTGCCGGTTCCTGGGACCGAGATCTCTCTTGATACCAAGAACGTCTTTGCCAAGACGAAGACAATCCCGGGTCCTTTTCCCGCTTAAGGGACCGAGAGGAGTGCGTGCCCGCGGGACCCTCTCCCTTAGTCGGAAAAGACTGGCACAACTCTCGGAAGGAACCCAAGAAGGTAGAGCCCAGGTTGAGTGGAACGTAGAAGCTCCAAGAGGAAGATTCCCCGGCATAAGCCACTTCCTCCTTGAAGGCTTGCATGTGTTCCAATTTAACAGCGGGGCCCGCGGCCGTGGAAACAGCCCATTGAGCCTCCTTTGATTTCACCAGAGGGTTCCATTTTTCCGGCCTCCCCAACTTCTGGTGTGCGAGACTGTCATTGAGGACATTAGGGTGAAATGCAAAACAAAAATTGCACTTCGAGGTGTCATAGTCGACACCCAAACAATAGACGCACGCGGTGCGGGGATCAGTGTGCAACATTTTCTGGCCGCATGAACACCGGCAAAATCTGGGGGAAGATTTGTCTTCCATAATCGAAGATAAGAAGTCGCAATCGCTAATGTGGACTAGATGAATTATCAGTATAACCGAAGGTTTTGAAGCCAGGGCCTACAAGATGCGGGAGCACAAAGGAGGCAACCCGAATCTTCCAGCGGAAAGGAAGATCTGGCATCATGAGGTGGAGCCGAGGGTTATACCACCCAGGTGGGTGGGAGGAGCTAGCTTGAAGACTTCCAGCGATCCTTAAAGGGGAAAGGGACATGCCAAGGAGTGTGGATGAATCAGATATCCACGATCCTAGAAAAATACTTTTTGCGAATTCTACAACTGCTCCTGGTTTTCCTATGCTTCCTGACCTGTGCCTTGAGTGTGGGCGGAGGGGGGGGAGAGACAACTGCACAATTGAGCAGACAAGATAGACTGTAAGGCCTTTATCTGCTTGCATGTTCGCATGTGACCACTACTTTCTTGAAGTACCTTAACTTGAGAAGCCAGCACGCCAGCAAGATGAGGTGGCCTGGGCTAGGGTGGAATACTGGACCCTGATTTAGTAGGTTACATTGTAGCAGAAGTCTGTATGGTGCCTGTACTACTAGACTGAAAACAATGGAGAACCACTGCCTTGTTGGCCACAAGGATAAACTACCTATGTGGCTGATAATGCTGAAGTACTGCTCTGATATCACACAAAGGGAAGTCTGGGATTTGTAGTTACAGAAGATGTCAGCCTAGAAGTAAGCAAAATTGGTCTGATGCAACATATATACTACAGTAAACAGCAAGTAAACTAAAATGTTTTTGCACACAAAGTGGACCAGTCCTGTACTTGAGTGTGTGACCCTTTGTGTTGACTGTTCCCCTTTATTGACTTACAAGTTTTACTTGGAAACGCATTTAACAAACAAACAAACAAGACCTCTTTGGTTCAGAGACCATTCTCCTGAATAAATATATTCATACTGGCGAATGAACCAATACATCTGAGCGTGTATCTCCCCCAGCAAGTGGACTGTCAACAATTTCAGGTTGGCTTCTTCGCACTGAAGTAGCGTACTATCAGATCGAACCTCTGCAGACCACCTTTGGCAGGACAATCTTGCATAGATTACCATCCCCGAGTGAGCCCTGAGCACCAGCCACACCAGTCCGGAGGACTTACTCTGAGCTTGGTACTCTGACCCAGAAGTGTGAATCAATGTTGAAAATTGATTCTTGAACGATATGAAAGTTACATACGTACCGTAAACGGTTGATCTTCCAGAATATCTCCACCACCGATTACCACACCCATCCACTATCCCTGGAATCACTCCAATTATTATGTTGTGGTATTCACCGTTTTGTACTTAGTTTGGATTGTGAAGATAATGTTACTGGGTTTTGTGGGCCTTCTTATATGGGCTACCTTATACCCTTAGGTTAAGTGCTTAGGTTACTTGTTAGGTTCATGCTGCTCACCTCGGTAAAAAAGGTACTGAGGGGGCTGGCACTGCTGTATACCAGTAAGTGTGTGTGTGGTGACACATGCACAGGGCCTGCCATGTCACCGGCTCCCACCAGCAAAGTTCTGGCTCCTGCAGCATCCTAGCACCTCTGGCTTAGACCCTATTCTGCTGACATCTACCGAACTCTGTTCTCAAAATGCATGAAAGCTAGCAACACAGCCCTCACATCTAAGACATTTATCTGAAGTTGCTGCTCCTCTGGGGTCCAAACCTCCTATACCAAAATCCAATCTAGTACTGCACTCCAGTCCGTAATGCTTACCTTCATCATCAAAACAATCTCTTTAGGGTCGACAGTGGGGTACCACTCAGAAAATAACAAAGCTACATTAATTCTTGATCTTCAAGAATATCTTAACTAAAGAGCATGAATCTTTTGGTCTTTGGGCCGGAGGGGCTAGGACACCTGCCAAAGCCAAACTTTATAGCCTGGCTCCTTTTGGGGTCCACAGTGACTAAAGAACAAAAATATTGGCTCAGGATATCAGTCTTACCCTTATCCCCTTCCTCTGAACCTTTCCCCTTCCTCAGCCTTACTAATCCCTTCTTAGTTTTGTGCTTATTCCAGATATACACATATGTAAATGGATTTTGCATACTATTTTAATGGCTGTCCTTGTTAACCTCAGCTGTATTTCCCTGTCCTCATCCCTTTGGTTATCCTTGTATTTCCTAAATGCCTCACCCTTCACCATTTCCTTACCTCTGTTATGAACCAAAATGGTTTCCCCGCCTTCCTATATTTACTTACCTCCCTAAAGCAGCATTCCTCAGCTTCCAGCACCCCTGAATTAAATGCTTCCTGTTCAGCTCCCTCAGCCCTTCCATTACCCCCATGCTTGTCCACCACAAGAACCTTTTCACAGAAAGAGTGGTGGGCAACTGAACTGAACTGCCAGAGGAGGTGGTTATGCCAAAATAGTGAGAGGATTCCAACAATGGTGGGAAAGGTACAAGTCGCTGAAAAGTGCAGGAGGAGGTGCAAAGGGGAGGGGAAAAAGGAAGAAGATGGTCTTAAGGGTCATCACATGAGTAACTGGTAGGGCTGGACAGACTGAATGGGCCAGTAGGCCACCTTCTGCTGTCATTTGCTATACTTCTATAAAACTAGCGGAAGCAGGTGTTGAAATACTTCAGATATTGTCTCCAGGACAATAGCACGTACTTCTACCATTCCCACAGCAGGGTGAACTAGAGCACTAATAAGTTAACTGGCTTGTTGAGAGTATCACTGTACTATATTTGGCTCCAGTGGAATGTGAACCCGTGATCTCCTGGTTCCCATGCAAATGCTCTAATCACTAAACTACACTGCATCACAATGGCAAGAGTTTATATTGGTTTACAGAACCAAAATAACGTGTGTGTGTGTGTGTGTGTCTCTGAACTGTAGCTAGGGGAAAAATTGGTAAACCATATATACCACTTGCATCCCACCCAACTACACTGAATGACATCCATGCAAGGTATATGGGCACCAAATGAAGCCAAACTGTTGATGTCGCTTCTGGATACAAAATGCAAAGTTAATAAGTTAATCTGTGACAAAGTTCCCAAGAATTTGAAAAGTGATGGGAGAGAGAAATATAAATGCTGCCCTGCGCTGAAAGGCGAAAGCTAAATGACTGGATAGTACTGTTGGTGTAATTATGTAAACTATGCATCTGTCAAGTCTTAGAACACTTGCAGAGCAGCACGAAAGAAAGGGATATAAAAGTGTGGTTCAACAGACACATTGTGGTTGCATACTGTGTGTTGACTCGAAGCAGTAACATGTTTAAAAGAATTTGCTGTGGTGAGCCTAGGGCAACACACTACCACGTCATGAGGGATTGCCCCCTTCTGCAACCTTACTTCCACTCTCTGGATGGAGAGTTGGAGGAACTTTTGGGCACTCAGTCCAGCTCACTTCCTCACTATACTCCCGCTGCAATATCCCAGGGGTCATAAGGATCCTGACGCACTTTACCTCTTAGGCATATTGCTAACAGTGGCCAAAAAGATAAGTAGGTGCTGGCTCACCCAAACTATGGGGCGGGGGGTGGTGATGCTTTGACAAGGAGGGAGATCCCCTCAGGAAGCCCTAAACTAAAAGACCCTAAAACAAAAAGATAGGTACTTACCTGTGACACCTTTTCTTTTTTTATAAGAAAACAGAGACCCCCTGAAGAGAAAAAACACTCAATTAAATGGCAGCCCCCCAATCCAAACACAGGCAGTGGTAGTGGGGAGAGCAGGTTAGCCAATTTGAAAGCCACAGCTTAACAGGCATGATTTTAATTTAGGAGTGCTCCATGTCACCAAGCAGCCTCAACCTGCTATATAGAATTGTAGCCCCAAGACCTAGAAGTAGAAAGTTTCTTTGGAGAAGCTTGAGAGATGTTTCTCCTTCGATGGCACACCTAAGACTGGAGACTTGTTGCTGTCCAGAATCCTCATGTGCCAAACATTCTAACACCTGTCGGCTGCCATTTCCACTAGTAGGGGTGTATAATATCTAGCTGTAATGACTACCCACTGACAATGTGGAGTGCTACAGAAAAGACAATAACTAGGTGCTGGGTCACTCCAACTGTCTCACAATGGTCAATCAGGTATATGGAATGGAGAAATTTACACACTCCCTCAATAGCCTAGAGGAAGTGTGTACATCTCAGTAGAATGTGTGGCTCGTTCACACCATGAGAAAGGATGTACCTCTCATAACTTAATTACTGGAGTAATAAAAGTATACAGGGATTCCACCTAGTTAGTAAACAGAGAAATCAAAAGAAGGGTGGGGGGAGGGTTGCCCTATTTATTAGGGATGATACTGAATATATACAGGAAGGAGGCATGGCCAGCAGCCGACAGGAAAAGACGCTCCTGAACTTGCTCCAGACTAAGGCGGTTGCTAAAGCTTAAAAAATACATCTCTCACTTTAACTGTCCAGATCACATTGTTGGACCTCAAGGCTAAAGTCATTCCGAAGCGACTGGCAATTTTCAGGATGTTTCTACGATGGGCAGAACCAAAATGGACTCTTTTAAAGATGGGCAAAAGGGAAAGGCCCTGCACCTACTACAAGCGGCGCTCCAAGCAATGCGATGGTGAGCGGGAAGCCTAGGGACTTAGAAACAACGGTAAATGCCATCCTCCAAGCAGTACAACAAATAGACAAAAAACTTGAGACATATAATACAACGCTCACACAGTTGGAGACTAAAATACTCATACTAGAAACAAATCAGACAGAGCTTACAATGTCAGTAGCTAAGGCTGTAACTGTGACTGACGGCGTCCTCAGGAAGAATAAACTGCTTCACTCGCAATTAGAATATTTGGAGAACAACATCCGTGCTAGTAGCCTCCGATTTTTGGGGATACCCGAAGGAGTAGAAGGCGCAAACCTGGCAGATTACATGCACCAACTTCTACAGGACTTGTTCCAACTACAGGACAAACATCTGATTCAACGGGCCTACTGCATAACACCACGCAGAAAACCTAATGATCCCAATCTCCCCCGGACTGTACCGGTGGTGACTGAGAGTACAATTTAGGGACTTTGTTCTGCATAAAGCTAAGTCAGCGGAGGCACTCACTTTGTCGGATGGCTCCATTCTACATTGTTTTCCTGACCTCAGCTACTCTACAAGGATGTAACGCCCGTGGATTTGATGCCGACCGTGCAGGCCTGCAGGAACTGGGGATTAACTTCGCTCAAATGCCAGCATGACTTAAAATTCTTTATGCCAGGAAAACCTACATTTACAACGATCCAGCGGGCACGGGTCATAAGCTGGACATGATCCGCACGGACTTTGCCAAGTTGGATCCTTCGGATGTTGAGGGAGAAGATGACACCTGAATAGGGAATTTACTAGACAGTTTTTTGTAATAATGTCTACTAAAGTATGGTCTGTACCACTATAGTAATCAACAACAGATTACCTTGAGAGAAGTAAAGCTACTAAACATATTGTTTTGTCTGCTTTTACAAGATGTAGCAGCTAATTATCTAAAGGCAATGTGGTTAAAACTAAAATTAAAGTTTAAAGCACCGTGTATTTACGGCACAAGTTAACTTTTCAAACTGATGGCACTATCTGGTGGCGAAGTTGAGTTAGTTAAACTCTCTCTTCTGTCTAATTGTGCTATATAAACGTTAGAAATGTTGAGAGCAAATATTAGGGGGCATCTCTATTACCTGCACAAAAGGGAATAATTATCTGCTTTTGACTTCAACATGGACTCCTGGGCCACGTCAATTAACAACGGCCTTTCTGCAAAGAAGGGACTCTCTGGACTTTCGCATAAATCTTTTTAATATGGTTGTCCATGGTCTTGCTGCATAAGCCTTTTCTTTAGCAGACACGATTGTAATAATTGGATATGTACCCCTGACTGTTGTAACAATGAAAGAAGGGGTAAGTAATACCTATCATAATGTTTTCTACAACTATAACTATTTAGGGGAGAATATAGATAGGGGTAGGGCCATGGATGTGGTATTGCTTGATTTTAGCACAGCTTTTGATTCTGTGCCCCACAGAGCACTGATTCTGACATTGACTAATTTGGGTTTTAATAAAACCATTATTACATGGATAGAACACTGGTTAGTGGAGAGAAAGCAATCCGTGTGTATATAGGGACATATTTCACATGAGACTGAGGTTGCGAGCGGAGTGCCTCACGGGTCGGTGCTGGGACCTCTACTTTTTAATATGTGTGTGTGTGTGTGTGTGTGTGTGTGTTTTTAATGTTAGTAGTGGTAATAAATTACATTTGCAGACAATGTTAAACTCGGGGGTATGGTTGATACTTTTGATGACAGACCAAGGTTTGGTCAATATATTTTGACACTTGCTGACTGGACAGAGAAATGGGATGACATTAAACCTGAATAAGTGCAGTATAATGCATATGGGGAAGAAGAATATCCAACAGGAATATAGCAATCATGTTGATTAATCTGAGGACATCAATGTGTAAGGAATATACATTTGTATATGTGTGGGAATATACATTAGAAATGACTTAAAAGGTGAAGCTCACTGTAAATATGAGGCAAACAAGGCAATGTATTTAACAAATAGTGTAAGAAGTTTTTTCTCGAGGAATGAAAGTGTGCTACTACCGCTATATAACAGTTACATAAGATCTATTCTTGATTATGGCTCTCCATGCTGGAGTCCTTATCTAATGAAAGATAAAAGACTTATGAGGCTGCACTTCCTCTAACTGTACCACCTGTTTGTTTTGTTTTTTTTACATCAATACCCTAGCTACTTCATGTATAGGTCAATAGCCACCCTGGCTATCATATGTAAATACTACCTGTGATGTCTCACTACTGTTCCTGTCTCATTGTATGTATGATTATGTTTGACTCAAAGGGTTGTAATTCCTATGACATGTTAAGTAAATAAATAAAAACCCCAGAGGTCATATACGAAACTAATAGGAGGCTATAATGGGAAATCCTATTTGGAAAAATTAAAATATTTGAACTTATGGCCAATAGAATTTAGGCAAAAGAGAGGGGACATATTATTATGGTATAAATTTTTGAAGGATATGCTAAGGAAAGATTTGGGTTTAGTACTAAAAGATCATAAATATGATATGAGGGGGCATAAGATCCAGATCAGAGAAAATATATACAGAACTGAGGCATGGAAATACAATTCTGTCTCGAGATCGGTTAGATGATGGAATGAATTACCCGAAGATGTAGTACATGCACCAACATTTCAAAATTTTAAACATAGATTAGACATGTTTCTCGAGGTTAGTTACTTCCACTGTGTAGTGGGGACAACTTATATGGGCACAAGCCTTCTGTTGTCTTATATTCCCAAGTAAATGAACTCTATCTGCAGCAGTACAGTTCCACAGGTACAAATGGTCCTACTGCAACCCCCCCCCAAAAAAAAAAATCTGGTCTCCCTCACCCCCGGCTTCCTCATGCTACAAACAGGGGCCACAAATCTAACACTTTACTGGGGATCATACCTATGAAGTCAATAACTTAAGTAACCCAATCATCATAACTGCTCATCAGACTGCCTCCTCGCACTGTACCTTAGGGGAGACACGGGATATACTACTTGGGTTGATGATGTCCAGGAGATGCAGATGTACAAATGACAAGGCCCACATGTGTTTCTATGTTTTTGTTGCTGTATCAATGTACCATGTTGCTCATGAAAAATGAATAAAGACCATATTAACAAAAAAAAAACCAAAAACAACAAAACAAAAAAATTGCTAAAAACTAAACAGCAAAAGTCAGCCCAGTGACCCAGCAGCAATGCACTGTGCTGTAGATCAGACAACCCAGGCTACACAGAATCAGACTCCGACGGCAGGAGGAGACCAATGGCCCATCAAGTCTACCCAGACTTAATATTACCTTAGCCCATGGCCTAGTACCGCAGTGGGTTTTTTATGCGTTCCCTCCCTTTTGTGTCATCATCCTTCCTCGTTCACTCATGTGGAATTATGAGTCCCCTAGCCCTGTCCCACCCATGTTCGAACCCATTAATGGTCCTCGCCCCCACAACCTTCACTAGTAATCTGCTTCAAGGCTCCATCAGTCTCCGTCAAGTAAAATTTCCTCTCATCCTTTCAGGAATGACCTCTGTGCTTCATGTCAGGGGGACAGGACCTGGCCGAGACAACTGTCGTGCGGCACTGCGTCTTGGCCCTGGGAGGGTTGGAGGCATGTTCCATCACCACAGCAACTCCTGTGGCAGGGCCAGGGACCTTGTCCCTGCCAAGGAGGGAAGCTATAGGAGAAAAATCCAGCTACTTATATACGACAGCCAGGCTCCTTGGCATGACCAGGGTATATCCTTGCAGGATGGACAACTGGCCAGGAGAAAAAATGTATATGTATAAAAAAACTAAACAGCAGTACACTTAATTTTTCATAAGTAGACTCAAGGGCCCCAGCCTAGCTGTTCTACAGCCACGTAGGTGACCAGAAGTGGCAGAGCAGTTGAATGCCTCAGTTGCCGAAGAGTTGCCTGGTAGAGGTTTGCCTAGTTTACCCCATCCCAATCATGTGGCCACACCATATCCTCTTAGAAGGAGTAAGCACGAGTACACTTAAGTTTGGCTCACAGGGAAAGAGCAGTTGCAAAGTAACTTACGTCAAGCACCTCACCTGCATCAACCATTGCCAGTTCTAGGATAAACTCATCAGGCTTACACAATTTTTGCTACCATTTGTAACCACACTTTATTTTGGCTTACCTGGTTCAAGGTTTTCTGAGCTTTGGTATCCACATTAAACACAGCTGTAGGTTCATGAGTGTACAGTCCTACAGTGAAGGCTCCCTTCTGTGCAGTCTTCAGCAGCATAGTCAGTGAATGCAGGGAATGAGGCATGATGGGACCGGTAATCTCCAAACTGTACATATCCTTATAGCCAGACTGGCTGTTTCTTTTAACATTTATACTCCGTGCCTGCAAATTACACGGGAGCTGTTAGGCATGCATTTGTGTGATATTTAAATAAACTTATGTAGTAACGTAAAAAGATCCCCGGCCAGAGAGAGAGAGAGACAGAGAAGGAAAGAACAGTTATTTACCGTAACAGAAGATCTTCAAAGTCAATGATTAATGTCTTTGAAACTGTAGATGTCAGGACAACTCAGAAATATTTGCTACCCAGGAATCTCCCACAATGACATACAACATCAGTGCCTATGTAATCATGGGTGGCTCCACTGCTCCTCAGTTCCCCACTGGAGACAAACCTGGAGGGTCACAAACCATAAGGAACCAGGAGGTCAAAACAGTGCCAGGCACACAGGGAGAGGCATGGAACTGTAATGTAACACCGTAACCACATATGGATACCCTAACACCCTGGAGGATCAGTAGGTTCCAGATAAAAGCAGGGAACTCGGGCAGACTGGAGGGACCTTTGGTCTTTTTCAGTTGTCATTGTCTATGCTTCTATCCCTAAATCTGGTACTCGATAATGAACAGCCAGTGGCACGGAAAGGGGGAAGGAGGGTGGTTGTGTTGTGGCCAAATAGAGGAGATTCCCTCAAAGATCTACTGTTATGGTGAACAACTGTTCTAGCTTCATTGAGAACATTGCCTCCTTTAGGCCATACCTTTGGAATTATTTCCAAGCATTATCCAGCTGTCTCAGAGGATGGTGAAGGATGCTATGGAAATACTCAAAGGTCCTGTTAGACTGAACAAAAAAAATCCTCTTATTTATAAGAAAGGGTGGCTGAAGGGTATGGGAAACATGAATGCATCCTATGGATGCCTGCAGTGTAGTATTATAGAAACCCAGCAGGTTGCAGAATGGTCATGTACTGTAGGAAACATACCGAAGAATGCAGTAGGAAGCACAAACCCACATCCTCGATAGCAGGAATAAATCAAAGGGGCACACATGCCAAGGACAGGCAGGAGGCATAGAAGGACGGGACACCCAGATCTGTATGGACAAAGACAAGAAGAGCTGGGAAGAAGCACCATGGGGTCTGGGTTACTTTGAAGGAAAATCATGGACAAGGCAGAAAACTGCCCTAGAAAGCAGAGGCAGGTACAAAACATCAGACCTTGTATCAAACCAAGAACTTGTCAGACACTACTGCTAACAGAGCAAGGAAGAGGCAGGGCCTGAATCCTGCTCTACGGGAACAAAATTGGAACACATCAGGGAGTACCAGAAGCTGCATAGTAGCAAACAGAGGTTTAGAGGGCACAGAGCCTGAATAAATTAACCATGGAAGGCTAAAAATGAGGTATAAACAGGTAAAAATGACTTACTAAAAATAAAAAGAACTACCTCTAGTATCAAAGACAGGAGGCATAACATTGTTCAGTTACCGAGGTAGTAGAAACTATGAAGATTCAAGCAGTAACCTGGTAGACCTGTGTAAAAGGCATTCAGAAGTATACAGGATACCCCGAAAAAAGGGGTTCCGGTAGCCCTTCAGTTATAGGGAAAGCACACTAGGGCCAGAGATAAAATAATAGTGAATGGAAATCAGTCACCTTATAAAGTGCTGATACTTTAAAAAATTAAAAGATATTCTAGTAACCGCAAGTACCATGGTATAGCAAAGGAGTAACCATCTGAGTGTACAGTACTTTGGTCAAAATAACACTGACACTGTCAGTTTTGACCAGCACAGGAGAAATAGTCACGTAACAATTAGAGAAAAGTACAGTAATGTATGAACTTACCGTAAAGTACAGTTATGCAAGAACTTACCGTAACAGTAGATCTTCGAGAGAAGCTCTTGCAGCAGGTAACACATAGGACTGATGCTGGCCAGCTGCAGGACCCCACTGCAAACTTTTTACAACAGTACCCAGTGTGGACCGCCCCTCTCTGATGTCGGCCCGGCCCCCAATGTCCCACATGGTATACAAGAGGTGGCGGTCCCCAGCGTGCTCCAGTTCTTGTACCACCGGAAGTGCCAGCAGATGAAACACCCGAGATCCAAACATGTAAACAGCGAAAGGCAATTTCTAATCCAGCAGTGAGACAGAAAACGCTAGGTGCATGCAGAGCGAGACCCCCCGGGGGAAGGAGGGAGAGAAGTATACCTGCTGCAAGAGCTTCTCTTGAAGATCTACTGCTACAGTAAGTTCTTACGTACCTGTACTATCTTACTTCGAGAGGAAGCTCTTGCAGCAGGTAACATATACAGGACTGAGTCCCAAGCAGTATAAACTGAAGATAATTGCCTGGGAAGGTAGGAGAGGAACAGAGGAAGGAAAAGAAGTAATCATCAGGCGCTCAGATCCTGCAGAACTGCTAGGCGAAGCCAGTTCTGCATCTAGAGGCGATGTCTAGACTGTAGTGCTTGATGAAAATGTGGACAGAGTGCCATGTGGCTGCCGCCGCTCTGGCAGAATAACCCCTGACTGGGCCCAATAGGGGTCTGTTGTGCTTTTGGTGCAGAATGTGATGCACTGCATCAGCCACTTAAGAGTCTGCTGAGAAACCGGACTGCCCAAGGAACGTGAGGCAAAGGAAACAAACAACTGATTAGATGTTTTGGTCCTAGATAAATAAAATCGCAATGTGCGATGAACGTCCAATGTATGGAGAAGCGCCTCACCACGATTAGAGTGGTCAGGATAGTAGACTGGGAGTTGAGCATCCTGGTTCAACATAATTTCCGACACTACTCTGTGGAAAAACTTAGGATTGGTGCACAAAGCTACCCTGTCTTTGTGAAAAATCAAATAAGGCTCCTCCTTACACATCAGGGCCTCTAGCTCGGAAATCCTTAGAGCAGAAGTAACGGCAACTAAAAGTAACGTTTTCCAGGAAAGAAAACATAGCTCCCAATCTGCCGCGGGTTCAAATTGTGGGAAGGTAAGTTTCTCCAGGACAAATGGAAGGTCCCAAGGAGGAACAGGATCATGAAGAGGGGGCTGTATGTGAAGAATGCCTCTAAGAAAGGCCCAAGTCACCTCCAATTGAGCCACCATTCTGCCCTGGACAGGAGTGTGATAGGAAAAAAGAGTGGCCAGGTGTGCTTTTGTGGAGGAGTAACTCAACCCAGACTCCGAGAGGGATAAAAGGTCTTAACTGGACAGACCAAAGAGTCTATGCCACGCACTGTGGCCCAGAGGCAGAACCGTTTCCATTTCATAGCATAAGTGGCTCTTGTGGAGGGCTTCCTCACCTCCACCAGGACTCTGGCTATCTTGTCCACACCCCAAATCGAAGCTTGGCTAAGTCATGAAGAGACAAGCATGAAGGTGAAGGGACCATAAGTTCAGATGAACGAGAGTCCCATTGTCCTGAGAGAGCAAGCGAGTCATAAGCGGAAGTGAAACTGGTAGAGTAGCTGCCAGTTGCTGCAGTAAAGGGAACCAAATCTGACGAGGCCACAGCGGTGCTATGAGGATCATGGAGGCCCCCTCCGACTGTGCCTTGAGGAAGACTCTCTGAATGAGCGGAAAGGGAAGAAAAGCATATAGGAATCTTTCCTTCCAGGAGAGGGACAATGCGTCCTGCCACAAAGCACCAGGCTCAGGATCTAGCGAGCAAAAACTGGGCAGTTTTGTGTTGGTGGAGGACACGAAGAGATCCAACACTGGTGTCCCCCATCTGGCAAAACGGTCGTCAACCACTGATTGCAGGAGCGATCATTCATGTACTCGAGACCTTGTCCTGCTGAGGATGTCTGCAAGTGGGTTTTGAACACCTGGAACGTGGACCGCTGCGATGGTCATCTGGCGGGCTATGGCCCAATCCCACACTCTCATAGCCTCCCTGCACAGGCGGTAAGAGTGTGTGCCTCCTTGTTTGTTGAGGTAGAAGACCACCGATGTGTTGTCCGTCTGGACCAGAAGGTGACTGGGCGTGATCATAGTGTCCAGGGCTTGAAGAGCATACAGAACAGCTCTCATCTCCAGGACATTTATATGGAGAGATTCCTCGGTCGGAGACCAAGACCCCCGAGTCTTGTGTACTCCCAGGTGCGCCCTCCATCCTGAGTTTGAAGCATCCGTGGTCAGGACCAGTCTGAGAGCTTCCTTCTGAAAGGGTATACCCTCCCGCAAGGTGGGAGACATCATCCACCAGAGGAATTCCTTGCAAACCGGAAAACAGACAGTTTCCACAGCGCACACAGTATTTTTCGAGTGCTAGGACTAAGGTGACGCACACCTATAATTACGAGAAAACTAGCAGGACATCCTGCACAAATGAGAATGCTATAAATCCCAAAATGAAGGTAAACACAGTGTGTGGTAAAGAAAACAGCTTTATTGCTGCATTGACTCACAGATACTGGGAAGAACCTAACAGCCTCGGCACTTTGCTCCAATGAGCTTCATCGGGCAAACTGGCCCCGTTACGGAGACGGGAATGTCCGGCTCGTCCCACCTCTGATCTCATTGTACCCGAAGAGTTAATTGAATGGTCCTCATCTGGAGTCTTGCAAAGGGAACGGCAACGATGGCAGCCGCCAGGTGACCCAACAGCCAGAAAAGCAACCTGACTGGCACAGAGGACACAGAATAAATCTATCTGGCTACAGTCCGAATGCGCTCTGCCCTGTCTTGAGGCAGGAAGACCCGTTCTGGATGGTGTCTAGAAGCGCCCCGATGAATGGTAGAAGTTGTGCGGGGCTGAGGGATGACTTGGCTGGGTTGATGGTAATCCCCAGGCTCCGGAACAGGTTGCAGGTATCCCGGATAGCCGCCTGAAGGCAAGTGCTGGAGTGTGCTAGAAGTAGCCAGTCATCCAGGTATGGAAACACGTAGTGTCCCATCCTGCGAAGCGCTGCAGCCACCACCACCAGGCACTTCATAAACAACCTTGGGGCAGAAGAGAGGCCAAAGGGCAGAGCCCTGAACTGAAAATACTCGCCCTGGAATGTGAACCGGAAATATTTCCGGTGGCCTTCGGCGACCAGGATGTGGAGGTAGGCATCCTGCATACCCTGGGATGCTAGCCAGTCTCCCTGACGCACTATGGGAATCAGATTGTGAAGGGTGGCCATCCTGAAATGCCTGTACACGACAGGTTCAGTTCGCTGAGGTCAAGGATTGGCCTCAAGTCTCCAGACTTCTTCGGGACCAGGAAGAAGCGAGAATAGAACCCAGTGCCCCTCTCATGTGGAGGAACTGGCTCTATGGCATTTATGGACGGCAGTGCCTGAAGATCCTCGACGGATGAGGCCTGCATGTCCCCACGAGTGATAGGATGGGAGTGAGGGGCCTGTCAGGGAGCACACAGAACCCTATAGGGTGCCCATGTTCTATGAGGCTAGAACCCACTGGGTCGGAGGTCACTTGTCGCCAGGCCTCTGGATGAAGACAGAAGCGACCTCCCACCTCCTCTCCTGACGAGATGTCGTGGAGAAGTGGGTTGCTCTGAAAGTCATGCTGTTGGAGGGGAACGGAAAGCGGCATAGGCGGGTTTAGCCTGGCGAGAGGTGGAGGCCGAGGATCCCCTGGGACCACCATGTCAACAAAAGCCACCCCACTGAGTGTGGGGTTGCTGAGGCTGTTGTTCCCCTCTGCACGAAAGCAAGACCTCCGAAACTATCTCTGCTTCGGGCGGTACCTAGACTGCATGGTACGGACGGGTTAACCGGAGTCCTGTAGTCTACTGATGATCTGCTCCATCTCTTTTCTGAAGAGGACAGAGCCCTTGAAGGCACATCTAGGATGTTGGATTGAACATCCTGCACGAACCCCAAAAAAGGAATGACACCGTAAACAGATGCCCATAGCCGCCATCCTTGCTAAGGTGTCCACAGTTGTAGGCAGACCATAGCACATGCATGCCCACGTCTGACCCGGTTTGAAGAAGCTTCGCAAGTTCTGCTTTCTGGGGGCAGTCGGACACACCCTGCAAGATGTCCAATCCATGTTCCCAAAGGGCGTTCTGAAACTGGACCATGAGAGTCAGAAAATTTAAACTCCTGATGCTGCAGGTGGCAGACGAGTATACCTTCCTGCCCATGGAATCCAGCTGTTTGGACTCAGTGTCCGGAGGCTGGGTGAGCTGCTGAGATAACCACCGAATCAGCAGCGGGTTGCTCAGCCAAAAAGGGATGTTCCTTGGGAGTCCAGTACAATCAGTCTGCCTTTTTTGGGACGGCCATGGAGGAGTGAGGGTGTTGTCAAGTGGCCTGTGCGACATCAAACGTGTCCAACATGGGAGGAATGACGACAGGCTTAGGGTCCTTTTGCCTGAGGTACTTAGTGAGCCTCATACGCTCAGGGTCCAGGCCCTCTGTGTCCCATCCCATGTTGGCCTGTATATGCTGCATTATATTCATAAACGACGGGTCGTCTGGAGGTGACATGGGCAGATGCTCTGGCTTTCCTGAAGGAGAATCCTCAAAAGAAGTGGAAGAGTAGTCAGACGGTGTTAAGAGTCCATGGAGGAGAGTGAAAGAGATCTACGCCTCCCTACACTTGTTGTGTCATCTGCCCAAGGAGCTGGAAGGACTGAACCTCCTGGAGCGGGATCTGTGCCTCCTTTTTTCCACCCTTTTGCATGGTCTCTCCAGAGACCGATGGTCAGCCCGTCTTCATCCAAGTGGGGGCAGGGAGGCACCTCTTCTGTGGGCTGAGGTGAGACCTCCTCCCCAGAGACTGGGGCCGGCTCAGGTTCTGCCGGTGTGGCTGGGGTAGGGTTCACCTGTAGGATATCCAGTTTGTTTCCCACCAGTGTGAAAACAGATCTTTGACCTGGCTCAGGTTAAGCTTGGGGGAACCAGGGTCCGGATCCGGTGACAGTTCGGGAGCTCCAGCACCAGTACCAACATCGGTGGCTGGACTGGGGGTGACGCCGGAGCATCATGAGTGTCAAGGCCATCGTCTGGTCCAGAAGGGACCTAGTGGGCCGGTGTCTGGTCAACTGGCATCGGTACGTCATCCACCCTGGCGTCGGATCGAGGGGAGGATGCCGGGGGTGACGGAGACTTGGCAGGCGGAGGAGGCAAGGCTGTCTTGGGTGCGTCGTCAGCAGACTTGCGTCGGTGGGGGTCTGACGCGAGCTTAGAGTTTTTCTCCGAGTGATGCTTATCAGACGACGGAGTCTGGCGCTTGTCCAACAACTGTGTCTGGCACTTCTCCGCTGATTGTCAGGCATGTTTTGGTGGGAGGGAGGAAGACCTCCCCACCGGCAGGCCAGAAGATTCTGCCTTCTCCCGGGAGTCAATGCTACATACAGGGGCCGACCAATGGGCAGGATGCCTCTTACCTGGGTCTGACAAACGACTAGACGGAGCAGGAGGAGGCCTGACCTTCAAGGGCTGTAACGCTGCCAAAGGCCCAGAAGACTTCTCCTTGGCGCCAGAACCTCCCGAGGTGACTGGGGGCTTCACTACAGTCAGTCAGGAGTCATGCCCTGATGACTCAGACCTGGAAGCCGTGTGGGACCTGGAGGATCGTGATCTGGACTGGGACTTCTCCCTGTCTGTCCCACTCTCTGCGCTTCTCTTTAGGCTTCAAAAAGTGGTGTTTCCCTGAGGATTTGTGAGAGCGATGGGGCGAATATGCTTCAGAGGAGGACTCCCTCTGCATTGCTGCCAACTGCTGCTGAGCCAGAAAGGCCTGGAGAGACTTCTGTTGGCAGATGCGGGTCCGACTGCTGAAGGCCTGGCAGTGGAGGCAGGACAAAGTATCGTGGTCTGGGCCCAGACAAAACATACAGGCCGCGTGGCTGTCCTTGAAGGGAATTTATTTACTGCAGGCACACTTGTTTGTGTGCATGGACGGGGTAGTAGACATGCAGGAAAGCAGATTTAGGAAATCGAAAGGTAATCTGGAGCAGAATACACAGGACTAGCAGTCCAACTGGTGAGAGTTGAGCCGTGGAGCCTACATTCGGGCGTCGACAGCGGGAAAGAACTGGAGCACGCTGGGGACCACCGTCCCTTATATACCACATGGGACGTCGGGGGCGGGGCCAATGTCAGGGATGGGTGATCCCTACTGGGTACTGCTGGAAAAAGTTTGCCGTGGGGTCCAGCCACCAGCCGGCATCAGTCCTAAATATGTTACCTGCTGCAAGAGCTTCCTCTCGAAGTAAGATCAGTAGATCTTCAAGAAGCTCTTGCAACTGGGTACGGCATAAGAACTGAAGCAGGCAGGTGCCAAGACCCCATGGAAAACTTATAGCTAACAGTCTATAGCAGGGGACTGCCCGGACGTCGGCCAATGGTATAAAAGGGGCGGTCCCCCAGTCCAGCCCCAGTTCTCCCACTGAAGACCCCCGCAAACTCAGAAATGGAGAACCGAGGAGGTTCCTCCTAAACAAGGACAATGAAAACGGTCAGTGGAGAAACAGTCACCAGGGGGAAGGCGGAAGGGAAAGCAGCACCTGCTGCAAGAGCTCCTCTCGAAGATCTACTGTTATGGTAAGTTCTTACGTAACTGTACTATCTCACTTCAAGAGGGAGCTCTTGCAGCAGGCTACACCATAAGGACTTAGTCCCAAGCAGTAAAGGACTAACCCCCGTCAACTGGGAGGAGGTAAAAATCTGCTGAAATTGCTCATGAGAGCAGGACTTGTAGAACAGTGAGGCTAAAGTCCTACGATGAGAGGCAAGGTCCAAACTGTAATGACGAATGAAGGCATGTACACAACTCCATGTGGCGGCTACACAAATATCCGCTGCAAACAAATTTTTCTTGGATGCAAAGGAAGCAGCCATACCCCTGGTAGAATGGTCTTTGACCAGTCCCAGCAAAGGCATGTCATATTTGCGGTAGCAATAAATGACACAGTTGATTAGCCAATTAGACAAAGTCTGCTTAGAAACCAGAATCCCTTCTGCTCTTGGGGCGAAAGAAACAAACAATTGGTCAGATTTTCTGACATTGCGGGTGCGATCTAAATAGTAACGAAGCACCAGGTGAACATCCAAAGTATGAAGTAGAGCCTCCCCTCGGTTGGAATACTCTGGGTTTTAGACCGGTAGGTGGATGTCCTGATTCAGTGTAAACTCAGACACCACTTTAGGCAAAAACTTAGGATTCATCTGCAAGGACACCCTGTCCTTGTGGAAAACTAAATAAGGCTCTTTTATACATCAAATTCTGAAGCTCAGAAATCCATCAAGCGGAAGTAATAGCAATTAAAAATAATCCTTTCCACTACAGAAAGCGTAGCTCGCAACTGGCGGCCAGTTTGAAGGGAGGCGGCGTAACTTTTTCCAAGAGGAACAAAAGGTCCCATGGGGAACAAGGTCCCTGATGGGAGGTTTGACATGAAGAATACCCCACAAAAAAGTGCAGAAAAGATCCAACTGGGCGAGAGATTTTTCCCTCTATAGGCACATAATACGTAAAGGCAGCTAATAAATGCACCTTAATGGAGGAATAGCTCAGCCATGAGTCTGACAGAGAAAGGAGGTACTTTAATACGGAACTCACCGGACAGGTGAATGGATCTAGGTGGTGAGTGGAGGTCCAAATGCAGAACCACTTCCACTTCATCGCATAAGTGGCCCTTGTGGAAGGCTTCCTAGCAGCTACCAAGACATCTGCCACTCTGGGGGAAACGCCAAATTGAGCAACTGCTAGGTCTCCAGGAGCCATGTGTGCAGATGCAACAACTAGAGGTCTGGATGGACCAGGGTGCCCTGCTCCTGGGAGAGCAAGTCTGAGCTTAGGGGTAGGGGGATTGGAGGTTCCACTACCAGTTGCTGAAGAAGTGAGAACTAAATCTGATGTGGCCAGTAGGTTGCCACTAGGATGATCCTGGCTCCCTCCAATTGCAATTTGAGGATCATCCTTTGCAACGATGGAAAACGAGGAAGGCTTACAGAAACCTCCCTTTCCAAAAGGGGGACAATGCATCTCGCCAGAAAACATCAGGCCCTGAATCTAGCGAGCAAACACTGGGCAGTCTGGCGTTGAGTGGGGACGCAGAGGTCCAACTCGGCAAGCCCCATCTGTCAAAGAGATCTTCGGCCACCAACTGAAGGAGTTCCCATTCGTGTGCCTTGGACTGAGACTGGCTTAAACTGTCAGCCAAGGTGTTTTGTACACCTGGGACATGCACTGCAGTCAGTTCCAGCTGATGCTCGATGGCCCAATACCAGACTCTCAAGGCATCCCTGCAGAGGGGGTAATAGTGAGTCCCCTCTTGCTTGTTTATGTAGAAGTCCAGGGAGCAGATTTGTCTGGAATGCCTGAAGGTCATAGAGAATAGCACGTATCTCCAATATATTGACATGGAGATGTTGCCCTTGGGCAGACCAAAGCCCCTGGGTCTGGTGATCCATCAAATGGGCACCCCAGCCGAGATCAGACACGTCTGTGGTCAGCATCTGGCATGCAGACTCTTGCCAGAAGAGGACCCCATAGAAAGATTGGAGGGGTTCAACCACCAAGTCAGCGTTTGGTGCACTGGAGTAGAGACCGTCACCAACTGCTCCAATTCATCTGTGCATTGGTCCCACTGGACTCGGATGGTCCAATGGGGAAGCCTCATGTGCAGATGTGCAAGAGGGACTGTTGCAATGGGCACTGCCATGTGCCCTAGCAGCCTTAGGAATACTCTGGCTGGGATTCATTGTGCAGAAGAAACCAGGTGCGCCTGGTCCTGAAGATGTTCCGCCCTGTCTGGGGGAAGGAAGGCTTTTCCTTTGGCAGTGTCCAGAACTGCACCGATATACTGCAGCCTTTGTCTGGGCCACGCAGAGAACTTTGGGAGGTTCACAGTGATCCCTAGGTTTCGAAATAAGGTAAAGGTGTCTTTCAGTGTGTGAATCAGCCAGTCCCAGGAAGGAGCTGCCAAGAGTCAATTGTCTAGGTAGGGGAAGACATAATGACCTTTCCTCCGGAGAGTAGCAGCCACTACTGCTAGGCAGTTGGTAAAGACTCGAGGAGCACAGGACAGGCCGAATGGCTGGGCGTGGAATTGGTAGTGGTTGCCTTTGAAGTGGAAGCGAATAATCCTCCTGTGGGGTGGAAAGACCAAGATGTGGAGGTATGTGTCCTGCATATCCAGGGAACTCAGCCAATCCCCCTAATGAAGAAGGGGAGAAGGTCTGGCAGAGTGACCATCCTGAATCTTTTGTACTCTATATACTTGTTCAGGGGGCTGAGATCCAGAACAGGTCGTAAAGTCCCCTGTTTTCCTTGAAACGAGAAAAAAAGTGAGAATAAAAACCCTTCCCTCTTTGATCTGGTGGAACTGGTTCTATAGTCTGCTTCAGCAAGAGCACTTGGATCTCCTCCCGAATAAAAGAGAGATGTAGCGGAAGGTAGTGGAGTTTATGGGTGGGTTGTCGGGGTGGGGGGCATCGTGATGAACTCCAGAGTATGCCCTTTCTCTATCAGCTGAAGCACTCATTGATCCCTGGTTATGCTGTGCCATCCCTCTAGACAGGGAAAAAAGAAACCCCCCAGCACTTCCCCAAAGATTATGCCAGGGTCAGGTAAGAAGTCAGGCTGAGGAACCGGGGACAGGCAAAGGGGCCTGGGGAGGTTCTGGGTGTGCTGGGGCCAGAACCTCCTGAGGCCTGAGAGGTGGCCTTACATTTAAAGATACGTCTGGTTTGTTAGCCTTAGGGCTGTTGCCTGGAGGACCTACGAAATGGCTGTCAGCAGTTCTGTTTCTGGTTATGTCTCTACATGGTCTGCATGGACCCGACAGCCGTGCCATATTCCTGAAGGTGAATGATCACCTTTTTCGACGCCTCGCCGAAGAGGACTGAGCCCTTGAAAGGAGCATCCATGATACTGGCAAGAATGTCTGGGGTAAAACTCAAGACACAGAGCCAGAAATAACGTTGAAGGCAGACGCCAAATCACAGGAGGAATGTAGGACGTGAGTGTCTACCTCCAAACCAGATTTCAAAATAAATGAAGCAGTTCAGCCTTCTGAGGACTATCCTGCAGAGTCCGGACCAGTTCCATGGCCTTCTCCCACAGGGTGTTCAGGACCATATGGCCAAGAAATTTGGGGAGCGGATTGTACAGATGGCCGAGCCATAGACTGTCCTGCTGAACTGGTCTGCCTGTTTTGAATCTTTATCCAGAGGCTGAGTGCTAAGATGCCGGGGCCTCTTGGACCGATCGTGATCTGTAGTAATAGCTATGGAGTCCGCAGTTGGTTGCTCTCCAAAGAAGGGCTCATCTCGAGGGGCATTGCAGAGGCAATCAGCTTTCTTGGAAACAGCAGGGGTGGAGGACAGGCATTTCCAAGCAGATCTGGTGACATCCTTGAGTGTATCCACCAGCGGAGGGACCACCACAGGCTTCGGGCCCTTTTGACGGAGAAAGATACCCAAACGGTGTCTCTCCGAGTTCCTAACCTTCGGTATCCCAGCCCATATTGGACTGGATATACTGCATGACCTCCATGAAGGTCAGGTCATTGAGAGGCGACCTGGGTGTGTCCTTGGGGTTCTCTGGAGGAGGTGACATCCCCAGAGTCTGACGACACCAAGGAGGAAAAAGAGGAGCACCGGTCTGACTCCCCCGAGGAGGAAGAATGACTGTGTCTACTGTAGTGCGACCTACATCAGTGCCTGGCCGAAGACCTAGAGGAAGAACAACAGTGCTTCCGGACAAGGCGCTTAGAGCGGCCCCAGCCACAGACGTCTGGTTTTGGGGTAGGCTCTTTTGGTGGTGATGTAGGCTGCTGTGGGAGACATTGAGGCTTTGCCCCAAGGGAACTGTTTCATTGTGAGGGGGTGTAGGAGTCCGTTTTGGTATCAGGCCATCTTTGACCACGTTCCACCAGGACATGAAAAGAGCCGTGAGATTCGGTAAGGGATTCTGAGGCATAGAGGGATTAGCTGGCGTCGGTGGGGGGAGACGTCCGATGGCGTCGAACCCTTTGGGGCGGCAACCCAGGTGTCGGACCCTGAGGGCTTGGGTTCACCAGCAGTGGCCCAACGGGCATACAGTTATCTGGCATCTGTCTGGTAGGTGTAGTCAGAATGGATGCCGGTCCCCCAGTGGTGGCTGAGAGGCATTAGAGTCAGCCGGTGATGCAGGGCGCTTGGGCGACGATGGAATGGGTGTCGCCAGTGTCGACATCGGGGAAGCCGGTGTCGACCAAAAAAGGCTTGGACAGATGCCAGTCTGAGGAAGGAGCTAGCAATGATTTAGAAGCAGCCTGTTGAGGGGAGCCAACTCCTGAATGGGGCAGAGGCGTCACCCTCCCGGGGGAGGCGAGCATATGCTCCTGGCATCGGCCCTGGAGTAGACTTAGACACCCAAGCTGGGTGTACGATGGGTAGGGACCCACAAGCCCATAGAAGACCCTACTGAGCCACTTGGCTGAGTACCTGCATTCTGATGAAAGGGCCTGAGCAACAGGGGCTGAGAGGCTGAGGAAGAAGTCCCTGACTCCGAAGAACCACGCCCAACATTAGGATGACGGCTGTCAGTCTGACCAAAGAGAGCCCGAAGGAAGAGATGGCTGCTGAGGAGGCCAAGTCCGTCCTCCCACAGGAGGAAGTCCCGAAGCTGGTCACCTTCTGATGATGGGAGCATAAGGAGGACCGGGGTTTGTCCTTGCTTTTGTCTTGGTGTTTGTGCTTTCCATCCAGCTTCTACTCCCTATGACATGGGCAGACATGAGCGCTGACAGTAGGTGGGAAATCATTGGGGGGGGGGCAGGATGCTACCAGCACCTGGGCAAGAGTAAGACGAAAATACGGTAGGGCCCAAAAACCCTGCTAGTGGACCAGGGAGGTTTAGGAGGTGGTGAGGAGAAAGAATGCGGCCTATAGGCAATTCAAGTGCTTAAGGAGTGAAAGGGACCGAGGGGAGTACGAGCTGATGGCCAGAAGGGCCACTAGGGTGGTGAGGGCGGCTAAGGCAAGGAAGGAGCAGAACCTGGCCAGGGAAATTAGGAGAGGGAACAATGGGTTCTTTAGATACATTGGGGAAAAGTGAAGGGGCAGATTAGAAGGATTAAAACAGGGGAAGGATGGGCACAAGACCCGGGGGAGCAGGCTGAGGTACTAAATGAGTACTTTGCCTCAGTTTTCACCAAGAAAAATGGGGGGGGCTGCATCATACATGGGAGGAGATGGTGAAACTGAGGAGGGGGACCCTTATCGATTGGCGGGTCTGGGGAGGGGGCATCACTGACTGGTGGGGGAAGCTAAGCAGGGGACGAGGTAGTGGAGGTGGAAATCACGGCAGAGAGAGTGAGGGAAGCCCTCAGGTCCCTTAAGATGGAGAAAGCACCAGGGCCAGATAAATTACAACCCAGAGTGCTGAAGGAACTGGCGGCTGTCCTGGCGAACCCCCTGGAGGAATTCTTCAGCATCTCTCTGAGGACAGGGTGGGTGCCCCAGGACTGGAAGGTGGCACATATAGTGCCTATCCACAAGGGGGGGGGAATCAAGGGAGGTGGCAGGGAACTACAGGTCCGTCAGCCTGACATTGGTGGGGCAAAGTGATGGAGGGCATTGTCAAGGAGAGACATTGGGGGGGGGGGGAACCTGGAAAAGCTGGGGTGCCTGGATGATAGACAGCATGGATTTGTCTCGGGGAAATCATGTCAGACAAACCTTGTGGAGTTCTATGACTGGGTGACGAGTGCCTTGGACCTGGGTAGACCAGTGGATGTCCTCTATCTTGACTTCAGCAAGGTGTTTGACTCTGTTCCTCACACCGGCCTGTTGGATAATCTGGGAGAAATGAGGTTGGGGAACCAGATGATCAGATGGATAGGAAACTGGCTCCAGAACTGGACCCAGAGGGTCGTGGTTGGAGGGACAGTCTCATCCCCAAGGAGGGTCATTAGTGGAGGCCCTCAGGGATCGGTCCTTGGGCCCCTCCTGTTCAACGCCTATGTCTCTGACATAAGGAAGGGTATCAGGAGTGAGATAAGTCTCTTTGCAGATGACTCAAAACTAGGGGCAGTGGAGGAGGGGAAGGGAGGGTTGCCCTACAGGGGGACCTGGAGGCTCTGGAAAGGTGGTCTAGAAAGCGGAAGTTGAGGTTCAATGCAGGAAAATGCAAGGTACTGCACCTGGGAGCCAGAAACCCGGGCCAAGTGTACACCCTTGGGGGGGTGGGGGATGCTACAAGTCTCGATGGCTGAGAGGGACCTAGGGGTGGTGGTGGATGTCAAGATGAACAACTTGGAGACCTGTAGGAGGGCAGCGGCAAAGGCCAACAGGATGCTTCGATGCATTGCTAGGGGGCTCACCTCCAGAAGGAGGGAAGTGATACTCCCTCTGCATAACTGCTTGGTGAGGCCGCAGCTCGAGTACTGCGTGCAGTTTTGGAGGCCACATTTAAAGAAGGACATTGAACTCCTGGAGAGGGTCCAGAGGAGGGTAACCAAAATGATTTGGGGCTTGGGGGATAGGACCTATGGGGAAAGGCTCAAAGAGCTAAATATGTACACATTGGAAGAGAGAAGGGACTGGGGGGACATGATAGAGGTCTTCAGGTACATGAAGGGGGTAAATAGGGGAGAAGCAGTCAGGGTGCTCCAAGGAAGAGGGGACAATAGAGGGCATGGGTGGAAGCTGGGTGGGGGGGGGGATTCAGGGAGAAAGGAGGAAATGCTACTTCACTGAGAGGGTGGTGGAGCCATGGAATGCGCTGCCCAGGGGGCTGGTGGAGGCAGAAACGGTAGAGGGGTTCAAGAGGGGGTGGGACAGGTACAGGGGAAGGGTTCTGGAAGCAAAAACCAGTGCAGCGAGAATATCTGGGACTGGGAAGGCAGAAGCCAGAGAAGGAGAGGAGGGCAGCAAGGTCAACTCCCAAGGTGGGGGCTGACCAAACGAGCAGACACGAAAGACCATTAGGCCTATTCTGCTGGCATTTTAGTATGTTATTATGAGAAGACGAAGAAGTAGAGGCCCCTGAAACCGGAAGGGAGGAACTTTTTCCATGGATCCGTTTCTCCATCACTGGCAATTTTTTTTTTTTTTAGCAAGAAGCTTTTCAGGGCCTTCTGGCGGCAGATCCTGGTTCTCTGGTTGAACTTTCAAGCAGTGTTCGCAGGCCTCTATGGTCTGAGCCTAGGCAGAAGAGCAGGAAGCGTGGCCGTCCAATGGGATCTGCTTGCCACAGGAACATGTGGAGCACCGCAGTTCTACTGACAAGGTCGGAGAAGAAGACATGCAGAGAAAGTAAGGAAAAAATACTATTTTTTTTAAGAAAATGAGAGCGTGCTGTTTATCGCAAAAAATGGCGGTCAACTAGAGCAGAAGGTGTCTGTGGAGCCGATGTGCGCAGGTGGACGGCAGGAAAAGAACAGAGGTTGGGCTGGGGGACCGCTACTTTTATACTATTGGCCGATGTTGGTGGCAGGCCAATGTCAGGGGGCAGTCCCCCGTTATAGACTGCTAGCTAGAAGTTTTCCGTGGGGTCCTGGCACTTGCTGGCTTTAGTCCTCATGGTGTAGCCTGCTGCAAGAGCTCCCCCCTTGAAGTGAGACTAGTTATTTATTTAGCTACATTAAAAACTAAGTTAAAAATTTTATTTTAACAAACAGAGAAGTCAGCACTTTTGTTGTGCAGGCATGATGCTATTGAACAGTTGTAAGCAGAACTTATAAATGGAGAACAGTTGGTGCTTTTTACTTTGCAAGACATTAAGTTGCTAAACATCATGAATAGTTTATTTTTTAAAATATACTGTTTCGGATTTGTTTTTGAATGAAGAACTGAATGGGAAGCTACATACTGAACTGATAGCCCCTGCTGTAAAATAGCTAGTTAGAAAGATGCATTAAATATAAAGAGAAATAGAAGAATTGATAAATAAGAACAAGTTATGTAAGAACTTACCATAACAGTACATCTTCAAGAGAATCTCGCGCAGCAGGTTACACCTTAGAAACTATAGCTACCAGGACCACGTGGACACATTTTTGCTAGCATTCCAACTGGGGCCACCCACAGTGAAGTCATCACATCGACGTCCCTCTATATGGCCCCCATGCCCTCCTCAGTTCCCCGACACAGATCATCTTCCTAGGACTCACTCCAGAGGAAAACGAAGGAGAACCAAAGAGACCCGCCAAAAGGAGCGTGCAGGACAGAAGGTACACTACACTAGAATAGGGGACAATAGGAACACCAAGACAAGGGGAAGGAGGGAGGGACAGCATGACCTGCTGCAAGAGATTCTCTCCAACATCTACTGTTACGGTAAGTTCTTATGTAACTGTTCTATCTTCTTCGAGGATATCTCTTGCAGCATATCACACCTTAGGAACAAGTTCCAAGCAGTACAGAAGAGAAGACCTGACTGGGCGGTTGGAAAATAGAGACCTAAGAGAGGAGGCCCTGTAAAACAGCTAGGCAGAATTTTGCCCGTTTTCTAGAGGCAATGTCCAGACTGTAGTGCCTAATGAAAGTGTGAACAGTACTCCAGGCGGCAGCAGCACAGATCTCAGCTGCAGAAACTCCCTGAAACAGGCAACGGAAGTGGCCACACCTCTGGTGGACTGGACCCTCACAGTCCCAGGAAGTTCCTTATTGTACTTCCTGTAACAGAAAACAATACAGTTGGCCAACCATTTGGACAAACATGGTTTAGAAACCAGTACACCCTCTTTCCCAGGGGTGAACGTAATAAACAACTGAGAGGACTACTTGCAGACCCTTGTGCGGTGAACATACTAGCTAAGAATTCTATGTACATCCAAAGTATGAAGCAATACTTCTCCTGGACTGGCACACTAGGTGTAACAGGCAGGTGGATGGTTTGATTCAGCGTAAATTCAGATACCACCTTCGGCAATAACTTAGGGTTAGTACACAAAGACACCCCGTCTTTGTGAAAAATCAAATAAGGCTGCTCACACATGAGTGCTTGTAGCTTGGAAATCCTCTGAGCAGAAGTAATAGCACCTAAAAATAACGCTTTCAATGACAGAAAGCATAGCTTGCATGTTGCGGCAGGCTCAAAAGGAGCCAAAAACAAAGTTCAAGTCCCACTCCGGGACAGGGTTATGGATGGGAGGCTTCAAGAGCAGGATGCCTCTCATAAACGTATGGGCCACGTCCAACTGGGCCATGGTATGACCCTCAATGGGTTCATGGAAGGCTGATATGGTGGACAAGAGCACCAGAAGAGGTAATCTCATTGAAGACAGTGGGCAGCTTTAAGAGAGGCTGGGACAGGTATAGGGGGAGCGTAAGGGTCATGGGTAGGGAGGATGGGAGGAGTGGGGAGAGGAGGCAGGGACAGTAGCTCAAGCTGTGGATCCTGCAACACGAGCAGACTTGACAGACCAAATGGCCTTCTTCTGCTGGCTTCTTCGTACGTTCAGGGAAGAGCGTTTCTGTCCAGCGTCAGACAACAGCAGCAAGTACTCCAAAATCTGGTTGGCTGAGCAGGTGAAGGGGTCCAAGTGATGGGAAGCCACCCACAGGGCAAAGTGCTTCCACTTCTTGGAAGAAGTTGTCCTGGTGGAGGGCTTGCTGGCGGCCACCAGGACATCGGCCACTTTAGGTTAGACACCATACCTGACTATGGCTACGTCCTCAGGAGCCATGCATACAAGTGAAGAGATCAGAGGTTTGGATTAAGAAGGGTCCCCAGTCCTCTGACAGTATAAGCGTGGGCACAGGGGAAGGGGCACCGGAGGTTCCACTGCTAAGTGTTGCAACAGTGGAAACCAAATTTGCCAAGGCCAAAAGGGAGCCACCAGAATCATGGTAACGCCCTCCATCTGGAGCTTGATTAGCACTCTCTGAATCAGAAGAAAGGGAACGAAGGAATAAAGGAACCTCCCTTTCCAAGAGAGGGACAATATGTCTCACCAGAAAACTCCAAGCCTTTGATCGAGCAAGCAGAAAAGCAGCAGTTTTGCTTTGAGTGGAGACGCAAAAAGGTCCAACTCTGGGTGACCCCACATGTCAAACGGGTCTACTACTGAGGTGAGTGGCTCCCACTTGTGAATTCTGGACTACGACCGGCTTAGCTTGTCTGCTAGGATGTTTTGGACACCTAGAACATGGATGGCTGACAGGTCTAGCCATATTCCAGGGTCCAGTACCAAATTCTCATCGCCTCTCAGTACAGGGGGTAAGAATGGGTGCGCCCTTGCTTGTTGATGTAGTGGACTACACTGACATTGTCCGTTTGCACTAGCAGGGGACCTGGGGACAGATGAGACTGGAAGGCCTGCAGGTTGCAGAGGACAGCTCTCCTCTCTAGGACACTGATGTGGCCTCAGGCAGAGTCCTCATCCCACCCCCCCCACCGAGTCTGATAGGGACCAAGATGAGTACTCCATCCCATCCCATCCTTAAGGTATCAGAGTTGAGGACCTGCTGAGGCGTGGATATGAGGAAGGGAACCCCTTTTAGCAAATGGCTGGGCTCCATATACCACAAGACAGCCTTCTTGATCGGGGAAGAAACATGAACCATCTGCTCCAGATAGTCATTCCACTGATCTCACTGTACTCTCAAAGTCAATTGAGGGATGCACATGTGTAGGTGCGCTACAGGAACAGTGGCAATGCCAGCAGCCATTAGACCCAGGAGTCTGGGCTACATCCAGACTGTGACGCACTTCGCTCCTTTTTTTTTTGGGGGCAGGAAGGCAGAAACCAAATCCAGGGAACAGATCCAGTCTCTCTCCTGGAGCAAGGGCAACAGGCTGGAGAGAGTGACTACCCTGAACTTCTTGTAATGGATATAGTAGTTCAGGTTTCTCAAGTCCAGGATGGGCCTCAAGTTCCCTGGGGACATGGGAATGAAAAAGAAGAGGGAGTAAAATCCTGTGTTGAGCTAATTCACGGAAACAAGTTCTATGGTCTTTTTCTGCAGCAGCATCTGGATCTCCTCCAGCAACTCAGGAAGATACAGTTACGTAAGAACTTACTGTAACAGTAGATTGAGAGAGGCTCTTGCAGTAGGCAATAACCATTAGGACTGAGCCACCAGGTGCTAGAACCACACGGAAAACTTAGCTAGCAGTGTCTGGTGGGGGTCCGCCTACCCGGCATCATGTGACAGATGTCAGCCCAGTGCTATATAGTGGGTGGTCCCCACGCCCGCCCTCCAGTTCTCTAATCGGAGACCTAAGAAGGTGCGACAGCAGAAAGGAGTGGGCCCCCTGGAGCCAAGAAAAAAGACTGAAAGAAGCAGCAGCAGTAGGGAGAACGAGGGAAAACCTTGCCTACTGCAAGAGCCTCTCTCGAAGATCTACTGTTAAGGTAAGTTCTTATGTAACTGTACTATCTTACTTCAAGAGGGCTCTTGCAGTAGGCAATAACCATTAGGACTGAGTCCCAAGCAGTGTAAGTCAGTTTCGTCGAGGCACAGGTCAAGAAGCACAGGGAAATAAGGAGCAGTTGTAGAATTTGCAACAAGAGTTTTATTATTTCTAACAGGAAAATAAAAAAAATTAAATTGTTCAGCATAACTATTTACAATGGCAGAAGAAACATGGAAAACAGAGTCCTTCTGAGGTTTTCATCTGAATTTCCCAATCTCAGTCTCGGTCTCCTTTGCAAGAAATTTCAGCTCCTTTTTATAAATTTGTGCAGGAACTCGTTAAGAAAATAGCATGCTTATCACAGTGTTCTTTGTAAGTTTTCAGTGTTCTTGTCAGTTTCAGCAGGTACCACAAAAAGAACATTGTGACCGAGAACGGACCACTTGTTTACATCTTCTGCAATCATTTCAAAGGTATAACTATATACAGTTTTAAACAAAGGAATCCCAGTATCAATTACATTTCCACAAAAAGATTCACATATATTTTTTTATAACTGCAAGGGGTGGGGGTGGGGGGATCGGATTATGCCATTAGAGAGCCAAGAGAGTGGAGTGGATGGGGATGGCCAATTAAGATCGGCATAGAGTTGACAATGGTGTTTAAGACGAGCGGAGGCTGAGGCGTACTGGCAGATATTGTTGTAGGTAGTATCCCACCTTTGGAGAGTGTGTTTAGAGGCACCTGAGAATGTAACAGCACCATAGGTAAGGGCTGGGAGTAGAATACCACGGGCTACAGCCAATCTAGCGGAGGGGTAAGAGCATAGCTTGTTTTATAAGCAATACCAATTTTAATATTTACAGATGAATGAGATGTGTTGGTCAAAGTTCAGCGATCAGTCGAACAGCACACCCAAGTATCTGAAAGTGCTAGCTGCGTCTAGGAGAAAGCTATTGCCAGAAATGATCTTAAGTTTGTATTAGTGTTTCTCAGCTTTATATCCGACCTGAAAAGCATAGCTTGAGTTTTGCTAACATTTAAAACGAGTTTGTTATTGGTGAGCCAGGTATGAATGGCCCGGAAGTCAGATGAGAAAGACTGATTAATGTCAGCAATATTTCTGGAGCTATAACATAAGACCAGATCAACAGCATACAGCAGAGATGAGCACGAAGGGGTTGAATGAGAGATCTTGTTGATGAAAAGAGAGAATAGGAGTGGACCAAGAATTGACCCTTGAGGAACACTAATATTTATAACTATGGGATTGGAGGTGGCAGAGTTGAATTTTGCAACCTGTTGCCGGTTTGATAAGTAGCTGGCAAGCCAGTCCACTACTTGCGGCGAGAAACTCAGCGATAGTAGGTTCACAAGGAGAAAGGGGTGGTCAACAAGATCAAACGTTTTTGTTAGATCTATGAAAATGGCACCAGAGGAGGACCAAAGGTGGTTCATCATTAAGAAGGAATACTGGTTGCCACAGAGAAGTGCGTTAGACTCAAGGGGAAGAACACAAGGGCCAAACGCCCAGCTGGTTCAGTTCTGGGGGTCGCCCAGGCAGTAAGGGAAAAGAGGTTAGCCTATAGAAAATTCAGGAAGACCAAGAGAAGGTGGATAGGGAACATTACCTAAGGTTGGCTAGTGAGGCCAAGTAAGGAAGTCCGGAAAGCTAAGGCACAGGAGCTGCAGATAGCTGAATGAATTAAGAAGGGGAGAAGGCCTTCTTTCACTATATAAGTAAGAAAAGGGACAACAAGGACAGGAAAGTTAGGCTTAAGAAAGGGGAGGAGTGGTGCAGGATAATTGGGGAACAGAGATACTAAATGAATACTTCTGTTCCATCTTCACCAGGGAGAAGGATGGACCAGTGTCTTCAGGAGGAAGAAGAGGAGCAGGGGGAAGGGAACACAGATTTAGTGACAGAGGAGGATAGAGTGAGGGAGGGGTTGCTAGCATTGAAAGTGGACAAATCACCAGGCCCAGACAGACAGAGTACATTCAAGGGTACTAAGGGAACCAGCAGGCCTATTTAATAGTTCACTAGAGTCAGGCATGGTACTGCAGGACTAGAGAACAGCACATGTGGTGCCCCTCCACAAAAGTGGTCCCAAGGATGACAGAGGGAATTACAGATCAGTTAGTCTGACCTCAAATGTGTTCGCGCTTATGGAGACCATACATAAGGAAAGGTTGGTAGAATATCTAGAGGAGCATGGTCTCCAGGATGCGAGGCATCATGGGTTCCTGGGGTGGGGGAGATCATGTCAAACAAATTTGATGGACTTCTTTGACTGGGTCACTAAGACAGTAGACAGGGCCAAGCAGCAGACATCTTCTATCTGGATTTCAGCAAGGCCTTTGACTCTGTGCCCCACAAAAGGTTGATCAGGAAGTTGGTGGATCTCTGGGTTGGGGGTAAGATGTCCAGATAGGTGGAAAACTGGCGGAGGGAGAGAATCCAGAAGCTGGTTGTGTGGGGAGAGTTATCTGGCACCAGAAAGGTCACCAGTGGGGTCCCACAGGGCTCGGTGCTGGGGCCGGTGTTGTTCAATGTCTTCATCAATGACACTGGGGATGGCATTAAGGGCAAAATGTGCCTATTTGCAGATGACACCAAGTTCTGCAGGACAGTGGACACAGTTGAAGGGATACAGGACCTACAGGACGATCTGGAAGAGCTGGGGAGATGGTCCAGGATCTGGCAGCTTGGCTTCAATGCCAAGAAATGCAAAGTTCTGCACATTAGAGCCAAGAATCCCAGGATGAAGTACTACCTGGGTGGAGTCCAGGTATCTGCATTAGAGGAGGAGAAGGACCTGGGAGTGATAATCACTAGTGACCTGAAGCACTCCACGCAGTGCAAGAAATCAGCAGCAAGGCCAAACAGGATGCTGGGATGCATAGCTAGGGGGACAAGTAGTAGGAGTGAGGAGGTTATACTACCCTTGTACAGGTCACTGGTGAGGCCACATCTAGAGTATGGAGTTCAGTACTGGTGCCCACACCTCAAACAGGACATTAACCTTCTGGAGAAGGTCTGGAGGAGGGCTAAAAGGATGATAGCGGGTCAGCAGGGTAAGGCATACAAGAAGAGGTTGAAGGCACTGAACATGTACTCCCTGGAGGAAACAAGAGAGACAGGGGACATGACTGGGACCTCCAAGTACTTAAAATGGATAAATAAGCTGGATAAGGAGGGTCTCTTTAAGCTGAGTGGCAACCATACCACGAGGGGGCACAATCTTAAGCTGGGGGGGTTTAAAAGGGAGGTCAGCAAGCACTTCCTCGCAGAGAGGGTGGTGGACACTTGGAATGCGCTGCAAGAAGAGGTGGTCTCGTTGAAGACAGTGGGCAGCTTCAAGTGAGGCTGGGATAGGCATAGGAGGAAGGTAAGGATCATGGGAAGGGTGGATGGGAGGAGTGGGGAGGGGCAGGGACAGTAGCTCAAGCGGTAGACCCTGTAATAGGAGCAGACTAGACAGACCAAATGGCCTTCTTCTGCTGGCTTCTTCATATGTTTGTATGTTCGTAAAGATTCAACTCCTTGAGGTCTAGAGTGGGCCTCAAATCCCCAGTTCTTTTGGGAACCAGGGAGAACCTGGAGTAGAATCCTTTGTTCCTTTGCCGCCTGGGCACTGGTTCTATGGCCCTATTGTACAGTAAGGTGAACACCTCCTCCAGGAACACTGCTGTGTGATGCGAAGTGTAAGAGGTGGGAACCGGTGGAACATCTGAAGGCTGTTCTAGAGGATGACCCTGTGATTATCTGCAGGAACCAAGTGTCTATGGTAATGGTTCTTCAATGGGGCAGATGGGAAGGAAAACCCACCTCCTGGCTTGGAACAAGAGCAGGGTGGTCTGGCACGGAGTCAGGCTGAGACATAACCAGCAGCTGGAGACGCTTCTCCTCCCCTGAAGTGCTTAGCTGAGGGACCTGTGGTGAAGGAGGGGCCAGGCAAGGCAGAACTGGCCCTGCACTTGCCCTGGAGCTTGGTTCCGGATCCAGACTTATGAGAGACCTTATGAAAGGAGGGTCTCGGTCTGCTCCTAGGCTGGGTATGGTAAAGGGAGTGGACAGACCTAATAGCCCTGCAGGTCATTAATAATATTCTGCAAATCAGGAGATCTACAAAAAGGGCATTCAACACCTTTTGCTGGACTCAGCCAAAAAGCCAAGGACTCTAAGCCAGGAGAGTCTCCTAAGGCAAATACCAGTGGCAGCTGCCCTGGCTGCAGTATCCACCATATCAGGTGGCTCTGAGGAGATGCTTACTAACATCTTCTGAAGCAAATACACAATTGAAGTAAGGGTGCCCTGGCACTTCGACCAGATCTTCGTCAGGGGGCCTTACCAAATCTTCTACCTGTTAGAAGGTAGAAGGCCTTGCCCAATGTCATGTCAAATACCTACATATGAATTTGAGAATTTGAAAAGGAGTCTAGACTGATTTTGCCATGTTCACCAGTAATCCCCAAGTCCTTGAACAAATGTAATACACAGAACAGTGCTACCTCCCCAGACTGGGTTTTTAGCAACCAGTCATTCAAATAAAGAAAGGCAAAAAGTCCTTCATTTCTAAGGGTAGCTGTTACCACCACGACATCTAGTAAATATTTGTGGGGTGGATGAAAGACTGAAAGGTAGGACACAAAAATAACAGTTATGCACTTACCATAACAGTAGATCTTTAAGAGAATCTCTCATTAGCCCACGTTTGGAACTATACCTGCGTCAGTGCAAGAACCACTCAAAAACATTTGCTAGCCAGGGGCCTCCCACGGCGATGTCATGTGTCAGAGTCTGTATAAACGTAGGCGGCCCCATCTCTCCTCAGTTCCCTGCCAGAGATTAGACTCAGAGGACCTCCACCCATAGGAAACCAGGAGTTTAGACCAGCCCAGGCACACAGGGCGAGGCACTGGGCTGGATATATAATGCATGGATTAGGTTCAGGCACAATACCTTATTTAAAATGAGCCAATTAGCCAGTATATCAATGACCAGTACATTGGCTGGAGACTGCACCTGATTAAAAGTGAGCCAATTAGGCAGTGCCCCATATTTTAAAAGGCAGACAACTTTGGCAGTTAGCATTTTAGAATAGGGCCTCAGCCGATGGGAGATCCACCTTGCCGACTCGTAGCTGAGTTCAATTTCACACCAGAGCACATGCCATAACCAGTATCACTACAACGAGAAAAGCAATTTAATGTGTGGATATTACATGGGTTGAGTAGCTAGTTTTGGTTTTGTTATGTTTAAGAGATTTGTGGTTATCTCCATTAGCTGACTCCCCTTTGACCACCAGTATATTGGCTGGGTACTGCACCTTATTTAAAGTGAGTCAATTAGGCAGTGCCCCATATTTCATAAAGCAGCCAACTCTGGCAATAAGCATTTTACAACAGGGCTTCAGCCAGTGGGAGGTCCACCTTGACAACTGATGGCTGAGCTTAATTTCACACCAGAGCTCTGACTTCAAAGACTACCTACGTCCCCTTTCGGACAAAATAAATGAGTAGCCATTTGAGGCAGAAAACACATTTTATGCTTTGCCAACTTTTCGGGGGGGGCGGGGTGCACTGCATCTCTTTTTGTTTTGACTGTGTATGCCATAACCAATAGCATCCAATTAGAAAACAATTTAATGCGTGTGATATTGCATGTGTTAAGCAGCTAGTTTTGGTCCCGCTGACAGTACAGCCTGCATAGGTAATCCAGACAGTATGTATTGTATCATTTCTGAAAACGACACCAGCACATTTTGAGAGTTGACAGCGCCCTGGACAGGGGCCATGACTACTTGTATTGATGACGGGCCTTAGTAGGTAGGTATCGCAGTGCCTAAACCAAGCCCTGACCTCGGTGTCTCACTGATGGTCAGGAAGGGGGCTGTCTTCAACGTCACCAGAGCTGGCGAGGACGTGACCAATTTGCTTTGTCCTACCAGTGACAGGGACCTCGCTGGCTAAGATTATTTTTCTTTTATCTCTATTCTTGTGCCCAGATGACGAGGATGGCCTTGACATAGATTTTTCTTTGTTCCAGTCCTTCGATTTCAGAGGCCATTTCTTGGCCAATTTAGAGGCATCCTTCTACATGGCACTTATAGCCTTGACTGAAGCTCTGGCAAATCTCACAAGCCCTCACATTATGAGTCAGGCCCAGACAACACACACAGACTTTGTGGATGTCTTCCTTTTAAATTTTATCTGCACATTTACAATACCAAAATAAACCTTGTGGCGGCATGCAGAAATGACATAGTTCACTTAAATATAAAATAAATGATAAATGACAACAGCTAGTTGACATTTCCTTCAGCAGGTCTGAAAATGATCGATGGCAGGAAAAGAACTGAGGAGTGATGGGGCTGCCCACGTTTATATAGATACTGATGCATGACGATGTCATGGGCAGCCCACCGTTAGCAAATGTTTCCATGTGGTCCAAGCACTGACACAGGTCTAGATCCAAAGGTGTGGCCTAATGGAAGAGAGATCTTCGAAAAAGATATGGAAATATTCACCCACTACTGTGAAGCAGAGGTATTGTCCGTCACTCTTCCTAATTTTAACCTGAAGAGCAGCATCTTTCGTAGCTATAGCACAGAGTCAATCCCTTGCTGTAGTATGCAGATGACAGCCTGGAGCAACATCATGCAAAACCTATTTGTTGTCTATGAACATTATTCAGGTCTCATAAGTCCAATATGGGTCTTGAGTCTCCTGTCCATTTCTGAATCAGGAAATACCTGGAACAGAACCCACTGTTCTGCTTAATGGCAGGGATTCAATAGCTCTCTTTTCTAAAAGGGAGTGCACTTCCTCTTGCAAGAGTGATAAAAATTCCAGACTACACCCATTCTCCACTATGACCAGGACCAACTCGTCAGTCATGAGCTTTTTCCATTTGGATAAATGTAAGGACAGCTAGCCTACTCCATGTACCCCCTGGGGGCAATGGTGGAGGGGGCAATCACCCCAGGAGGAATGGGTACAATCGTATGAAGCATGGACAGGAGAGTCGGGGTCAAAAAGGCTACCAAACCAAGTACAAAAACCTTCTGTTGGTTATTTACACAGCTTGTGCATGCTGTTTTTTTTTTTTGTTTGTTTGTTTACTTGCACTGGGCTTGATTATTGACAGTGCCAGACTCTGCTGTTAAGGTCATCACCTATTGTTTTGGAATCAGGAAGGCTACCAGCCTGGCCAATATCAGAACACTATATCAAAGCTAACAACTGGAGAGCATCCCCTGTGCTCCTGATGAGTGTTCAGGGCCCAGTCCAGAGGAGTATACATAATGGGGTTAAGGCCACTAACATCCAGTTCCTCAGATACTGTATCAGCAGGCCAGGTACCCATGATATCCTGTGTACTGAGCAAGTCCCGAACAGCCACGTGGTCATGGGGTAGCATACAAGTGAAATACCGAGGCACAATGGAGGTGGTCTAGGGATCCAGAGTTTGAGTCACTCGAGGGGCTGGGAGAAATGCATGAGTACTTTTCCATGTATGAAAAATGTCTCCTCCTGCCAAGTTTGGTACACAGAGGCAGCATCACAAGAGGTGAGGTTCAGCCTTCAAAAAACCCTTGTTGGCTTCTCCATCCGCATTCATAAGACATACCACTTTGATGTGCATGAGTGATCTCTGAGAGGAGATATGGATATAAGAAAACCCGGGGTCCATAACCACCTTATTTGGTTCCCAACAGCAGCAGAGGGCATATCTGAAGGGTAGATCTGTAGTACAGTAATCGCCTTCTCCATCTGAATACTCTAGGAACTTTTCTAGTGCCAGAACATCTTTTGGAAAACAACCCTAGTCACACCTCAAGAAAAGATGAAGGATAAAGCTGGCAACAGAGGCTTCAGTGGAGGATCACAAGATGTGCTGCTATGACCTGGCGACAACAGAAGACAGAACCAGGAAGACCTATGAAGTAGCTGACAAAACCGCAGCTACCTGCAGTGAAGTAAGTCATGATGGTAATCTATGACATACTGTTTGAGAACAATGTTAGCACAATTTCTGTGTCAACAATGCCAGCTGAGGGGTTGTGACTAGAGACATCGACTACGGGCCACAACCAGTCAACAACAGCAGCATACCATCCATAGTGGGCATGGCAGCGCCAGAGCCAAGCCCCGACCTTGGTGTCCTGTGGATGGCTGGAGGAGGGCTAAAGTCAATGCTGCTGAAGTGGACAACGATGAGGACTTACGAGTCAGTTGGTAACAGCTCAATGGTCCTGTCGAATGTATTAACGATAGTGTAGCCAGTTGCTGGGGTGGATTCGTACTGGCAGAGGGTTTACTGGTTTGAGAAACTGTCCTGTGTCCTAGGCAGTGGATGCCATCTATATTATAAGCGTTGAATCCAGAAAGTTCCAGTGTTGTCCCCATGACCTGTGAAAATATTGGTAGGGTTAGTAGGCCTGGACATTAAATGACCCAAAAATGAATATTTCTGAATCTGGAAAGTCCACATGGTCAACAGCATAAAGCAGGACATCGACTAAGTTGCAATACCTTTATAAACTAACAAATCGTAGAAAATGATATGGCTTTTCTGCAAGCCCAATGAGTGTTCGACAGCGGGAGAAAGAACTGAGGAGCAATGGGACCACCATTATATAAGGGCCATCGCTGCATGTCATCGTGGGCAGCCCCCGACTAGCAAATGTTTCCGAGTGGTCATGATGCTGACAACCATATTTACAATAATAAAGAAAATAATGCTGTTAGAAATAAATATTATAGGTCTGTGTTGGAATAGTCTAGGTTACAAAGGCTTCTGAACCGGATTAGTGTTCATTCTGCATAAAAGACTGGAACTGCATGCTTTCTGCTAATTCTACAGTATTTTTAGAGCAGCAGATTCACTTGCAACTGGCATACTGGGAGGAGATCTGGACTCCCTGGGGAGGGTTGAACGGCCAACCGACCCCGCAGGCGTAAGGGGGGCCGGAGGAGGAGGAAGAAGAGCAGTGGGCACCACATCCCTCTTGATGGTGTCCCACCAGTCGTGAAGAGATCCTTCACTTCCGCTAAAGACAATCCCGGCGACGCCCAGGCGCGGAGGCGGGTCGCGGTCGGCGGCGGCGGGAGCCTCAGGAGACTGCACGGCCAGGGTCGCCCGTCTGGTCCTCGGCTGCGTCAGATCTTCCTCCGTCAGCGACTCCTGCCCGGCAGCAGTCGGAGGCACAGAGTCCTCTTCTCGGCGTGGCGGGGTCGGTCCCCCAGCGGACGTCCGGTGGGAAAACGGCGGCGTCTCATGGCCGGCGAACGGCTCCGGTGAGGATGACGGACGGTCGACCGGCGGTCGGAGCGCGCGGGTCTACCGCCTCTTCAGAGGGGTAAGTTCCAAAGTTTTGCGGGGTGGAACGGAAGAGAACCGGACGTCGGGTGCCGACGGGCGGGAACCCGACTTATGGTGGTGACGCTCCCCGGACTTCGCCGAGGCCATGGGGGCGGAGGACGACGACAGCCTGGCAGGAGGGGCCTGAGAAGAGCAAGATACGGGAACCACAGCTGGGGGGAGAGAAGAGGCCCTGGATGGAGACCGGTCAGACTTCGACCCAGAGCTGCGGGACTCGGAGGCCCTCGTCGGAGACCTGGAAGGGTCCTTCTCCCTTCTCTTCTTTTCAGCATGTTTGTGGGATTTCGAAGATTCCCCCTTAGAGGACATGGCTCTCAACTTTTCTTCTAGCAGGAACGCCTGAAGAGCCTTCTGGCGCCGGATCCTTGTGCGGCTATTAAACCCCTGGCAGAGGGAACAGGCCCGGGTATCGTGCTCTGGGCCCAGGCACCGGACGCAGGCCGTGTGGGGGTCCTTAAAGGGGATCTGCTTCCCGCAAGCACACTTCGATGTATGCCCGGAGGTCGGAGAGGACATCAACGAAAAATTATTCGAAGTAGGAGGAAATTCCCGTAGGAAAGCTCTGCAACCACGCGTCGCACGCTAGACTAAGACCGGAGGGTCGAGGCATTCAAGTCGACGGCGGGAAAGAACTGGGATTCTGGCGGGACCGACCCCTTATGTACCACGCTTGACGTCCGGGGCGGTCCTCGCTGAAGATAGCTAGCTAGAATTTTTCCGTGGGGTCCTGACGCCTGCCGGCTTCGGTTCTAATGGTGTTACCTGCTGCAAGAGCTGTATCTCGAAGTAAGATCACCAGATATGGAGACTCCACCAAAAGCATCAGGAGCTCGCTGAATCTTCTGCTGGAGGCGATAGCCACCCAGAAGGTGATCTTCCGTGAAAGGTGTGACATCTCACCACCTATGCATTGGTTCAAATGGCTTGCCCGTGAGCACTGCCAGCACCAGCAACAAGTTCCAAGGAGGTGGTAGTTCACGCACACGTTGGGACAGGTGGTCAACGCCGTCCAGGCCTTTGAAGAAACACTGGACCACCTTCTCCTGCCCAACAGTCGGCATATCAGCCTGCACCTGGTATGCAGAGATTGCTGTCAGATGCGTCTTCAAGGTTGTCAACCTCAGTTTGGACTGGGAGAGGGACCACAGGTAGTCGAGAATGCTAGGCAAGGGGCAGGTCAGGGGTTCTAGCTTCCTTCCCTGGCAACAAATGGAAAAACTTTTCCATCTGAAGGTGCAGCACTGATGGACCAACTGCTTCTGAGAAGCTTCCACAATGTGGAGAACATCTTCTGAGACCTAAAGCCTGGCACTCTAGCCAATCAAGAAACAGGCTGTCAGGTACACAGAATGAAGGACTGAATGCAGGTCCTTCCCCATGTAACAAGACAACAGATCCGGGTGCAGAGGCAACCGCCACAGAGGTCTGCTGCTGAGGCGGAGGAGATCTGGGTACCAAAACTGGTGCAGCTAGTCCGGGGCTACCAGGATCATCCACGCCTTGTCCCTCCGCACTTTCATCAACACCCTGTTGATAAGGGGAAAGGCACAGAGGAGACCTGGGGTCCAAGGCTTCACAAAGCCATCCCCCCATCAGTGTCCCGTACTGTAGGAGGCCAGCACAGAATAGCCTCAGCTTTGCATTCTCCCAAGAGGCGAACAGGTAGACCAGCGGAGTGTCCCACCAGAAGAACAAGTGGTTCATCACCGCCTGATGCAAGGACCACTCGTGTGACATCTTGCCTACCCAGCTGAGGGCATCTGCTAGCCGGCTGGAGGATCTCGCTACATGGATAGCCAGGAGATCCGCATCCAAGCAGTGCACAAGAGTCCAGCTGCAGAGAGCCTCATGACACACAAGAAGGGGAGTGCGCACCACCATATCTGTTCAGGTAGTACATGGTCATGCTATTAAGACTTGTGTGACAAGGTAGAATAGGACCCTGTCCCAGTTGTTATGGAGAACGTGTTTAATTGCAAGGATCTGTACTTTCCTGTCTCTTGTCTGTCTGCGCAACCAAATTTTCCCGTGAGATCTAGGAATTGATCACCCCGACAGTCTCGCAATTATTTGCCTCTCACTATCTCTCGGTCTTCCCTTGCTGTTTGTCTTTTTCTCCCTTGCATATCTGCTGATATAAAAATATATGGAAATGTAACTGATATTGGGGACTCCTTTTATTTAGAAATTATATAGTGTTAATTTTTGAAATGTATATAATTGTGGTTTGAGATTGCAAAAAGCAATTGGAAACTCAAGAGGTTACCTGAGGGCAAGTTTTTAATTCTTTTGCAGAAGAGCTGTGGGAAAGGGGCCTCAGCTCAGGCATACTGTGTTTCTGCTTGCACCTGCCTGAAACGTACAAGAACAGGATGCTTGTTAGGAATGGTGGTTGGAAGGACACGAGAGCAGAGCTACAATTGCTTGCAGAATTGGACAGAGAGACTGAAGGAAAACTCTGATGGATCTCCTCTATTTTATTTTGCCTTTGTAAATAATTATACTGAACAATTTTATTTTTTTGTGTTACTGCTAGAACAAATAAATATTTTTGGTAAATTCTACAACTGCTCCTAGTTTTCCTATGCTTCCTGACCTGTGCCTCAATGACAACTTGCATGACCTGAACACGGACAATTGGAGCAAATTCCATCACAGAGAGGTGCACTGCACGGAGCTCTAGCAGACTGCTGTGGTGACGGGTCTCCCTGGGAGTCCAGAACCTGTGAACACTGAATTCCCCCAAAAGTGCTCCCCATCCCTCCAGATGCATTGATTGTCAGGGTGCCAGTCAGCTCTGGGTGGACAAATGGGGATCCTTCCTCTAGATGGTCTGAGATCAACTACTACTGGATAGCATCCCACATCAGGTGGATCACTGTGACTGGCCTGTCCAGGTGTCCTAGGTGGTGGGACCACTGACAGCCTAACTCCCACTGAAGGTGCTGTATCTGCCAGTGGGCTAGTGCTAGTGCAAGATGCGATGTATACCAGCAGTCTCAGGAAGTCCCAAGCAAGGCACAAGCACCCAACCTGAAATGTCTGGACAAAGGAGATAAGATACGATGCCTGGTCTGTAAGGAGTCGGACCTTGGACTGGAAGGAGTCTAGCTCTACCCCGACAAAGTGCCGATAAATATACTTGCGAGGGGTTGAGTTTGGACTTGGCCAGGTTGACTAGAAGGGCCCAGGTCTTGGCAGGTTTGGAGTGCCAGGTTCCTGGGCCACTTGATGGCCAGGCTATCAGCCAGACATCCAGGTAAGGGTACATTCTGACCCCTATGCACCTCAAGAATGCAGCCATGACTGCAATGCGCTTGGTGAAGTCCCTGAGGGCCAAGGAGAGGCCAAAAGACATGACCTGGAACTCAAAGAAACCCCCTCTGTGCAGAACTTGAGGTACTGCCTGTGGAATGGACAGACTGGAATGTGGAAAAAGGCAACCTGGAGGTCTAAGGAGCAGAACATCATGCCTTGCTCCAGGGGAGGAATGATCTGGTTCAGAGTGGCCACCCGAATCTCGCACTTCCTCAAAAACTGATTTAGGTCATTAAGATCCAGCCCCCAGCACCCCAATCCACTTTTTGAAACCAGGAAGTACCTGGACATAAAACCCTGGCCTGCCCTGGAGTCTGGAACATGGGCTATGGCTCCCTTCTCCAGGAGCTGGGCAATGTCCTCTGACACCACGGACTCCCTTCATGCATGGGGTCGGTATGGCAGGAGAGCCTCGAACTCAAGAGCCAACCCTCTACTCGCCACATCTAGCACCCATTTGTCGGAGGTGATGAGGAACCACTTGTGCCAGAAATGGTGGCGCAGACCCTCCATGGGGAGACAAGGCGGGGACTAGATAGGCGGAAAGGAGGGAGACACCCTTGAACTGTCAGTGGGCAGCTTTGGAGGGAGCACAGGCACCAGCTGAAAGAGGAGCACCACCACCCTTATCTCTGCTCTTCTTGGTGCCCTGACCAGTGAACTTGGTCTTGAGTCACCAAGCCTGAGATTGCTCTTGCTGGGGCTGTTGCAACTGAAGGGGCTGAAACTGAAAGCATTCTTTAACTTTTGCCCTTTCTGGTCCTTCTGTGAGGATGTTAGAGTCAAGGGAAGCATTGGACTGCTCAATCCTTGTGAGATGCCCTTCCACTCCTGGGCTGAAAAGGTCCATACCTAAGAAGGGGATATCGGCCGATTTGTGCTGGGGGTCCGCTGTGAAGTTGGATATCTGTAGTCAGGCCCTATGACACATCGATGGTCACTGCCATGGAACAGGTGCAAGGGCTGTCAATGTTCAAGGCGTTCTGAGGCTGGTGTTTATCCAGTGCTTGATCCTGGTGTCTGACCATTTTAACCACCAGTTGCAGGTCAGCAGAGGCAGGGGAGGTCATGGTCCAAAACTCCCATCAAGGAGTGACCAACGATGGATATCAGGAGGGTGTAACTAGCCTGATGGAGATCCAGGGAGGACGCAGTATATACTTTCTTAGCTGTGTGGTCCAGCATTTGGACTCCGTATCCGAGGGCTTTGTCCATGTTCCCAACAGTGCCAGCTTTTCGGAAGACCAAGTCGGCCGGCAACCCATCGTCCAAAGGGTGGTCCGAGAAACCAGACAAGGAGACAGTAGGGTCCGCATATTAGTAAACCATACAGGCTGAGGGTGCCGCACAGGAGGTTGGATGCTGCCAAAGCTCCAGAGCCAGTCACAGGATGGCCTCAGCCACCAAGAAAGTGACCTCAGGAATTGTCCCTGCCCAGAATTTCAGTGAGGGGTATTTAGCCCTCTTCTGAATTGGTTCCAGAGGGATCTCCATGGACTTAAGAGATCAATGTAAGCATAGCCCCAAAAGACACTGGCCCGTGGTTGGTGGTCAACTCTTCGGACGATTCACAGACGAAGCCATGTGTCCTTGAGGACTGCATGGAGGCCCCATCAGAGTCAGAAGACTCTTCGAAAACAGCCCTCAGCTGCTTCTCACTGTGCGCCACTCTGGACTCGTATCTCCATGGACAATGGTCTAGCAAGCCAGTAGCTGGATGGGAGTCTTTGGGTCTCCCTGCAACGGCTGCCATGGTGGCAGTTCCACTCTGATTGAGGAAGAGATAGTTGGGCGGCAACACTTGTCAAGGCAGTACTGAAACAGGCTGTACCAGAAGCAACAAACAGATTGGTGGGGTAGAGGGTAGGGACCGATCCTGCCCAATCAAGGCCTGCTGCTGCCATATAAGCTACTCATAGCACCAACATAACCTGTGATGGAGCCTCTCCTCATTAGGCAATGAGGAGGAAGAGGAGTGCCAGCAGCATCGCCTTGCAGAAGATCAGGAGTGCAAGGAATCACTCGACTATGATCTTGACCGACGACTGGATTGTCGACAGTGACAAGAAGCAGGTGGAGGGGCCATGCAAATCACACAGAGCAGTCCCTGCTGCTGGACCCCAGAGGGAGGCAGCTCTTCAGAACAGAAAACCGGATCCACAGACTGCTCTGGACCCTCCCGAGAGTCGAAAAGACTGGACTCCTAGAAATCAAGTCGTCCTCGACCCATTCTGACAACGGGCTGACTGGGTCGAGAAAAATCTCGGCCGCCTGGTCAGCCTGTGTCATGGCCAACAAGCCTGACGAGGTCACCATGGAGCTAGTGGCCTGGCCCTCTAGCAAAACAGGCTCAACAACAGTTGAGCAGTTGAGAGAATTACTGGAGTGGGAAGAGCATGCTCATTCCTGGTCCCACGACTGATGGTGGGATTTCTTTGCTTTTTTTTTTTTTGCTGTGGCAGAAGGGGCCCTCCCAAAGATCTGGAGGGATTTACACATGTCCCCAAACATCCCCGAGAATGACACCCAAACACTGGCTCCAGCTGGGAGCAGCGCCATGGCGGATGGTGCTCCCACCTCTTCCACTGCTGCAAGCTTGGCCGCCGACCCATTGCCATGGAGATAGCCTTGCAGGAGATCCTTTGAGCAAACTGAGGATGGTTCCTGTTCGGCTGATGAAGATGATGCTGCACACAGCAGTCCTCAAAGGACAGCAACAGCGTTTTGCACAGGTCACAGGCAGCAACGTCTTGCTCTGTTCCAAGGCAGAAAATGCACAAAGTGTGTGGGTCCATCCTTGATATCCTCTAGTTGCAATGAATGCAATGCTTAAATCCAGGACCTGATTTGGTTTCTCCATAGTCCATAGCAGATCCAGTGACAAGGCGAAACCGATAAGAATAAACAAAGTGTCAGAAAATAAGTTTGCCAATGACCCAATTAAAATAAGTGTACACCACACATGGAGCTACGAAAGAGGAGACTTAACACTTCTAGCAGATAGGAAGATCTCACTTCCCGCAACAAAGACATAAAGGAATTCTGGAGGTCAGGGGTAAGGGGCAACAGACTTCTAGGAAAACAAACTGAACTTACAAGCTCAAATGGGCAGACTGGGTGGGCCACAGGCCCTTATCTGCTGACACTGTCTATGTATCTATGTATAAAGGAGCTTAGCTTAGCAACATTCCGGCAGATTTAAAGGGAAAGGAAGACTGCAAGAGTGTGGACAGTGCACCATATCCACATCCCTAGAAGTCAATTTCTTAAGAATGAAATTCATGTACCAAGACAGAACCAGTTTATGAACCAGGGGACACATATGAAGAATTAAGAAATTTACAGGACACCTCTAGTTGTTCTACCGTGTGCCCATCAATGGGGGGTATAAAAAGTCAAAATGGCAGCCAAATCCACTTTAAACAGAAAAAGTACCAGAGACCAGAACCAGACAGGGATAGAAGATAGTTAAGTACACTATTAACAGGGTAAGTAAATGGGTCTACTGAATGGGAAGCATACCACACTGAGAAGCACTTCCTTTATGTGTGTTGCGTTATAAGTTTTTTTTTTTTAGCCACAAGTAGGACAGCAGCCAGCTGGGGCAAAACCCCAAAACGAGCAATGACTACATCTTTAGGAGCCAGGCATCCAGATGCAGAGACTGCAGGTTCTGGTGGACCCGAAACCCCTGCACCTGGGACAGCTGAACAGAAGGCTCCACTGCCAGATGCTGTAGAAGTGGGAACCAAATCAGGCAAAGCCAGGAAGAGAGCTACTAGAATTAGGGTGGTATGTTCCGCCCACAGCTCAAGCAGAACCCTCTGTACAAGAGTGGCTGGAAGAAAGGAGTAAAAGAACCTCCCTTTTCAGGATAAGAACAATGTATCTCACCAAAATACTCCAGACCCTGGAGCAAGTGAGCAAAAACACAGCAGTTTTGTGTTGTGTGGGGACGCAAAAAGGTCCAACTCCAGACAACCACATCTTGGGAAGAGTTTGTGTGCCACGAAGGTCAGCAGTTCACATTCATACACCAGGGACCAAAACCCATTCAGTCTGTAGGCCAAGATGTTTTGGACACCGGGGAGAAACTCAGCAGATAGCTAAAGGCCGTGAGACATGTCCAGTACCACACACTCATCACTTCCTTGCACAGGGGTAAGAGAACATGTCCCTTAGCTTGTTTATGTAGTACAGGACACTGACACTGCTTCCAAATCAGCAAGGGACCAGGGCTGAGAAGCTCTTGAAATGACTGGAGACCAAGCAGAAGAGCCTGCCTCACTAGAACATTCATATGGAGACCAGACTCCAAATCAGTAAAGGGCACCCCCCTCCCAGTCTGATATTACCCAAGATGGGCCCTCTAGCCAAACCCCTCCCCAAAGCATCCATTGTTAGGATCTGCACAGGAGTCAATGAAAAGAACAAAATGCCCTGTAACAGGCACAGACGGTCCAGCCACCATATTAAAGTAGTACGCACATATTGAGCCAGACAAAGTGGACCTTACTGATGGCCACAGCAGACATATCATCATCCAAGCTGATACAAATAATAGCTTTTGTGTTTCAGATGGGCCCGGGCAACAAGGGACTCCACCCTATCTGCAGACAGGAAGGCATTGCCCACCGCTGTTTCCAGCACCACACTAATATACTGGAGGCACTGACAAGGAACAAGTATGGATTTCAGTACGTTCCCCGTTAACATCCAATTTCTTGAACGAACTGTCTCATTCTGGACAATGTGTACAGAGTCACTTCCCTGGACTGGGCCTTCAGCAGCCAATCGTCCAGATACAGGAAGACAAAGACCTTCCCTTCAGAAGGCCACTGTCACAACAGCTAAGCATTTGGCAAATACCCACAGTGCCAAGGATAAGCCAAAGGGCAAGATCTGGAACAGACAGTGGCTGCCTTCCAGCATTACGCAGAAGTACTGCCTGTGACATCTGCAAATCTTGATATGAAGGTATGAATCCATCATATCCAAGATAAAGCGATAATCCCACTTTTGCAGCAGGGGGATTAGAGCCTGAGAGAAACACTATTCAAAATGTTTTGTATTCAATAAACAGTTTTAGGTCTCTCAAGTCCAATACACAATGAGAATCTCCTGTCCACTTGGGAACCAGGAAGTATCTGGAGTAGAACCTTTTTTTTCCCCCCCTTTTCTGAGGGGGAACAGGTTCAATAGCATGCTTCTGTAAAAGCACCTGAACTTCTGTTAGCAGAAGGGACAAGTGGCCCAGAGGACAGTGGCAAGGAAGTAGTGATTGCACTTGAGGGGTTGAAAGCAATTCCAGAGCATGTCCTTTTCCCCCACTGTTTCCAGGACCCACTAGTCCATGGTGACCTCCTTCCACTTTTGAAGATGAAGAGAAATCCCCCCCCCCCAACAGAGGCTGTAGTGGAGAGGAAGAAGGTGTGGAGTCAAAGTACTAGGGGCACCACTGTGACAAATACCTTGTGGTGCCCTGACATGAGCACCAGGGGAAGGTGACCAGAGACGGAGCCTCCACTACATGCACAGAGTAGCTGACTGGTCGCATGGCCACCATGGGCAGTAGGCTTATGTAATGAGCCCCTACCATGCCCTCTGGGAGATGACGGGTCAGAGACTTAGTGGAACCATAAGGTCATCCTGAAGGTTTGAAGCTCACTTGACAGAAGACTGTATGTCCCTCATTTAAGAAAAGACATTATCATTGTTTACATTCTATACAGACTGCTGGTCTGGCTGTTTCCAATTCTTTTTTTCTTTTAAGAAGTGAAAAACAGACTTCTCCATCATACCGGCATTACCACACAAAAGCATGTTCGTTCACATTCCTTGATCAGTTCCGGGGGGGACATGATAGAGGTCTTCAGGTACATGAAGGGGGTAAATAGGGTAGGATCAGTCAGGGTGCTTCGAAGGAAGGAGGAGGGGGCAACATAAGGGCATGAGTGGAAGCTGAAGGGGGGAAAATTCAGGGGAGAAAGGAGGAGGTGCTACTTCACTGAGAGGGTGGTGGAGCCATGGAATGCGCTGCCCAGGGGGCTGGTGGAGGCAGAGACGGTGGAGGGGTTCAAGAGGGGGTGGGACAGGTACAGGGGAAGGGTTCTAGAAGCAAAATCCAGTGCAGCGAGAATATCCGGATCTGGGAAGGGAGAAGCTAGAGAAGGCAAGGGGGGCAGCAAGGTCAACTCCCAGGGTGGGGGCTAGACACGAAAGACCGTTAGGCCTATTCTGCTGGCTTTTAGTATGTTAGTTTCCACTGCATCTTTCCTGGACTTAGGAACACCCCTAACACAGTCTAGCTGCTCATAATGCTGTGGGAGGGGAGGAGAGGAGATTATTGCTTCATGAGCGGCTGCACTGTTTGGGGTGCTTCTAACATTCAGGAAGTATGCAGTAAGAATAGACGCAGGATCTGAAACAAAACAAAGTTGTCTAGAACTACACATTAGCATGCATTTCAGTTCTAATCAAGCAGGCTGATAAAACACCCAGCAACATCAATGAATTTTAGAAAAGGTAAGCAATCATAAAATGTGGGATTTTAACTGGATATACGGTGCAAAAAAATAAATAAAAATAAAAATCACCAGCAT